>OV050033.1:82298279-84798279 GCA_920105625.2 Clusia tigrina | reverse complement strand
ACTTCAAATGGCCCTAACTTCTATACGGTACGTCCTACACCTATCAAAGTTGGCTACCCTTGAGTCCCAAATCAAACACTGATAAAACTTCAAATGTCCCTAACTGCTATACTACTAGAGCCTCTTGCCAATTTAAGCTATCGCTCAAAGCTATGCTACCCTTGAGTCCCAAATCAAACACTGATAAAACTTCATATGGCCCTAACTTCTATACGGTATGTCCTACACCTATCAGAGTTTGCAACATGCAAATGCTTGTAACTTTTTACTGGAGCGTCTTAAAGCCTTGAAATTTTGTAACAATAAAGTACTCGAGCCTCTTGTCAATTTAAGCTATCGCTCAAAGCTATGCTACCCTTGAGTCCCAAATCAAACACTGATAAAACTTCAAATGGCCCTAGCTTCTATACGGTACGTCCTACACCTATCAAAGTTTGCAACATACAAATGCTTGTAACTTTTTACTGGAGCGTCATAAAAGCTTGAAATTTTGTAACAATAAAGTATGTACTCGAGCCTCTTGTCAATTTAAGTTATCGCTCAAAGCTATGCCACCCTTGAGTCCCAAATCAAACACTGATAAAACTTCAAATGGCCCTAACTCCTATACGGTACGTCCTACACCTATCAAAGTTTGCAACATACAAATGCTTGTAACTTTTTACTGGAGCGTCATAAAACCTTGAAATTTTGTAACAATAAAATACTCGAGCCTCTTGCCAATTTAAGCTATCGCTTAAAGCTATGCTACCCTTGAGTCCCAAATCAAACACTGATAGATCTTCAAATGGCCCTAACATCTATACGGTACGTCCTACACCTGTCAAAGTTTGCAACATACAAATGCTTGGAACATTTTACTGGACCGTCATAAAACCTTGAAATTTTGTACCAATAGAGTACTCGTGCCTCTTGTCAATTTAAGCTATCGCTCAAAGCTAAGCTACCCTTGAGTCCCAAATCAAACACTGATAAAACTTCAAATGGCCCTAACTTCTATTCGGTACGTCCTACACCTATCAAAGTGTGCAACATACAAATGCTTGTAACTTTTTACTGGAGCGTTATAAAACCTTGAAATTTTGTAACAATAATGTACTCGAGCCACTTGTCAATTTAAGCTTTCGCTCAAAGCTTCGCTACCCTTGAGTCCCTAATCAAACACTGATAAAACTTCTAATGGCCCTAACTTCTATACGGTACGTCCTAAACCTGTCAAAGTTTGCAACATACAAATGCTTGTAACTTTTTACTGAAGCGTCATAAAACCTTGAAATTTTTTAACAATAAAATACTCGAGCCTCTTGTCAATTTAAGCTGTCGCTACAAGCTATGCTACCCTTGAGTCCCAAATTAAACACTGATAAAACTTCAAATGTCCCTAACTTCTGTACGGTGCACCCTATACCTATCAAAGTTTGCAACATTCGAATGCTTGTAACTTTTTACTAGAGCGTCATAAAACCTTGAAAGTTTGTAACAATAAAGTACTCGACCCTCTTGTCAATTTAAGCTATCGCTCAAAGCTATGCTACCCTTGAGTCCCAAATCAAACACTGTTAAAACTTCAAATGGCCCTAACTTCTATACGGTACGTCCTACACCTATCAAAGTTTGCAACATACAAATGCTTGTAACTTTTTACTGGAGCGTCATAAAACCTTGAAATTTTGTAACAATAAAGTACTCGAGCCTCTTGTCAATTTAAGCTATCACTCAAAGCTATGCTACCCTTGAGTCCCAAATCAAACACTGATAAAATTTCAAATGGCCCTAACTTCTATACGGTACATCCTACACCTATCAAAGTTTGCAAAATGCACATGCTTGTAACTTTTTCCTGGAGCGTCATAAAGCCTTGAAATTTTGTAACAATAAAGTACTCGAGCCTCTTGCCAATTTAAGCTATCGCTCAAAGCTATGCTACCCTTGAGTCCCAAATCAAACACTGATAAAACTTCAAATGGCCCTAACTTCTATACGGTACGTCGTACACCTATCAAAGTTTGCAACATACAAATGCTTGTAACTTTTTACTGGAGCGTCATAAAAGCTTGAAATTTTGTAACAATAAAGTACTAGAGTCTCTTGTCAATTTAAGCTATCGCTCAATGCTATGCCACCCTTGAGTCCCAAATCAAACGCTGATAACACTTCAAATGGCCCTGACTCCTATACGGTACGTCCTACACCTATCAAAGTTTACAACATACAAATGCTTGTAAGTTTTTACTGGAGCGTCTTAAAGCCTTGAAATTTTGTAACACTAAACTTCTCGAGCCTCTTGTCAATTTAAGCTATCGCTCAAAGCTATGCTACCCTTGGGTCCCAAATCAAACACTGATAAAACTTCAAATGGCCCTAGCTTCTATACGGTACGTCCTACACCTATCAAAGTTTGCAACATACAAATGCTTGTAACTTTTTACTGGAGCGTCATAAAAGCTTGAAATTTTGTAACAATAAAGTACTCGAGCCTCTCGTCAATTTAAGCTATCGCTCAAAGCTATGCCACCCTTGAGTCCCAAATCAAACACTGATAAAACTTCAAATGGCCCTAACTCCTATACGGTACGTCCTACACCTATCAAAGTTTGCAACATACAAATGCTTGTAACTTTTTACTGGAGCGTCATAAAACCTTGAAATTTTGCAACAATAAAATACTCGAGCCTCTTGCCAATTTAAGCTATCGCTTAAAGCTATGCTACCCTTGAGTCCCAAATCAAACACTGATAAAACTTCAAATGGCCCTAACATCTCTACGGTACGTCCTACACCTGTCAAAGTTTGCAACATACAAATGCTTCTAACATTTTACTGGAGCGTCATAAAACCTTGAAATTTTGTAACAAGCCTCTTGTCAATTTAAGCTATCGCTCAAAGCTATGCTACCCTTGAGTCCCAAATCAAACACTGATAAAACTTCAAATGGCCCTAACTTCTATACAGTACGTCCTACACCTATCAAAGTTTGCAACATACAAATGCTTGTAACTTTTTACTGGAGCGTCATAAAATCTTGAAATTTTGTAACAATAAAGTACCCGAGACTCTTGTCAATTTAAGCTATCGCTCAAAGCTATGCTACCCTTGAGTCTCAAATCAAACACTGATAAAACTTCAAATGGCCCTAATTTCTATACGGTACATCCTACACCTATCAAAGTTTGCAACATGCAAAAGGAGCGTCATAAAGCCTTGAAATTTTGTAACAATAAAGTACTCGAGCCTCTTGTCAATTTAAGCTATCGCTCAAAGCTATGCTACCCTTGAGTCCCAAATCAAACACTGATAAAACTTCAAATGGCCCTAACTTCTATACGGTGCATCCTATACCTATCAAAGTTTACAACATACAAATGCTTGTAACTTTTTACTGGAGCGTCATAAAAGCTTAAAATTTTGCAACAATGAAGTACTCGAGCCTCTTGTCAATTTAAGCTATCGCTCAAAGCTATGCCACCCTTGAGTCCCAAATCAAACACTGATAAAACTTCAAATGGCCCTAACTCCTATACGGTACGTCCTACACCTATCAAAGTTTGCAACATACAAATGCTTGTAACTTTTTACTGGAGCGTCATAAAACCATGAAATTTTGTAACAATAAAGTACTCGAGCCTCTTCTCAATTTAAGCTATCGCTCAAAGCTATGCTACCCTTGAGTCTCAAATCAAACACTGATAAAACTTCAAATGGCCCTAACTTCTATACGGTACATCCTACACCTATCAAAGTTTGCAACATGCAAAAGGAGCGTCATAAAGCCTTGAAATTTTGTAACAATAAAGTACTCGAGCCTCTTGTCAATTTAAGCTATCGCTCAAAGCTATGCTACTTTTGAGTCCCAAATCAAACACTGATAAAACTTCAAATGGCCCTAACTCCTATACGGTACGTCCTACACCTATCAAAGTTTGCAACATACAAATACTTGTAACTTTTTACTGGAGCGTCAAAAAACCTTGAAATTTTGTAACAATAAAGTACTCGAGCCTCTTGTCAACTTAAGCTATCGCTGAAAGCTATGCTACCCATGAGTCCCAAATCAAACACTGATATAACTTCAAATAGCCCTAACTTTTATACAGTACGTCCTACACCTATCAAAGTTTGCAACATACAAATGCTTGTAACTTTTTACTGGAGCGTCATAAAACCTTGAAATTTTGTAACAATAAAGTACTCGAGCCTCTTGTCAATTTAAGCTATCGCTCAAAGCTATGCTACCCTTGAGTCTCAAATCAAATACTGATATAACTTCAAATGGCCCTAACTTCTATACGGTACGTCCTACACCTGTCAAAGTTTGCAACATACAAATGCTTGTAACTTTTTACTGGAGCGTCATAAAACCTTGAAATTTTGTAACAATAAAGTACTCGAGCCTCTTGTCAATTTAAGCTATCGCTCAAAGCTATGCTACCCTTGAGTCCCAAATGAAACACTGATAAAACTTCAAATGGCCCTAACTCCTATGCGGTACGTCCTACACCTATCAAAGTTTGCAACATACAAATGCTTGTAACTTTTTACTGGAGCGTCAAAAAACCTTGAAATTTTGTAACAATAAAGTACTCGAGGCTCTTGTCAATTGAAGCTATCGCTCAAAGCTATGCTACCCTTGAGTCCCAAATCAAACACTGATAAAACTTCAAATGGCCCTAATTTCTATACGGTGCATCCTATACCTATCAAAGTTTACAACATACAAATGCTTGTAACTTTTTACTGGAGCGTCATAAAAGCTTAAAATTTTGTAACAATGAAGTACTCGAGCCTCTTGTCAATTTAAGCTATCGCTCAAAGCTATGCTACCCTTGAGTCCCAAATCAAACACTGATAAAACTTCAAATGGCCCTAACTTCTATACGGTGCATCCTATACCTATCAAAGTTTACAACATACAAATGCTTGTAACTTTTTACTGGAGCGTCATAAAAGCTTAAAATTTTGTAACAATGAAGTACTCGAGCCTCTTGTCAATTTAAGCTATCGCTCAAAGCTATGCCACCCTTGAGTCCCAAATCAAACACTGATAAAACTTCAAATGGCCCTAACTCCTATACGGTACGTCCTACACCTATCAAAGTTTGCAACATACAAATACTTGTAACTTTTTACTGGAGCGTCAAAAAACCTTGAAATTTTGTAACAATAAAGTACTCGAGCCTCTTGTCAACTTAAGCTATCGCTCAAAGCTATGCTACCCATGAGTCCCAAATCAAACACTGATATAACTTCAAATAGCCCTAACTTTTATACAGTACGTCCTACACCTATCAAAGTTTGCAACATACAAATGCTTGTAACTTTTTACTGGAGCGTCATAAAACCTTGAAATTTTGTAACAATAAAGTACTCGAGCCTCTTGTCAATTTAAGCTATCGCTCAAAGCTATGCTACCCTTGAGTCTCAAATCAAATACTGATATAACTTCAAATGGCCCTAACTTCTATACGGTACGTCCTACACCTGTCAAAGTTTGCAACATACAAATGCTTGTAACTTTTTACTGGAGCGTCATAAAACCTTGAAATTTTGTAACAATAAAGTACTCGAGCCTCTTGTCAATTTAAGCTATCGCTCAAAGCTATGCTACCCTTGAGTCCCAAATGAAACACTGATAAAACTTCAAATGGCCCTAACTCCTATGCGGTACGTCCTACACCTATCAAAGTTTGCAACATACAAATGCTTGTAACTTTTTACTGGAGCGTCAAAAAACCTTGAAATTTTGTAACAATAAAGTACTCGAGGCTCTTGTCAATTGAAGCTATCGCTCAAAGCTATGCTACCCTTGAGTCCCAAATCAAACACTGATAAAACTTCAAATGGCCCTAATTTCTATACAGTGCATCCTATACCTATCAAAGTTTACAACATACAAATGCTTGTAACTTTTTACTGGAGCGTCATAAAAGCTTAAAATTTTGTAACAATGAAGTACTCGAGCCTCTTGTCAATTTAAGCTATCGCTCAAAGCTATGCTACCCTTGAGTCCCAAATCAAACACTGATAAAACTTCAAATGGCCCTAACTTCTATACGGTGCATCCTATACCTATCAAAGTTTACAACATACAAATGCTTGTAACTTTTTACTGGAGCGTCATAAAAGCTTAAAATTTTGTAACAATGAAGTACTCGAGCCTCTTGTCAATTTAAGCTATCGCTCAAAGCTATGCCACCCTTGAGTCCCAAATCAAACACTGATAAAACTTCAAATGGCCCTAACTTCTATACGGTACATCCTACACCTATCAAAGTTTGCAACATGCAAAAGGAGCGTCATAAAGCCTTGAAATTTTGTAACAATAAAGTACTCGAGCCTCTTGTCAATTTAAGCTATCGCTCAAAGCTATGCTACCCTTGAGTCCCAAATCAAACACTGATAAAACTTCAAATGGCCCTAACTCCTATATGGTACGTCCTACACCTATCAAAGTTTGCAACATACAAATGCTTGTAACTTTTTACTGGAGCGTCAAAAAACCTTGAAATTTTGTAACAATAAAGTACTCGAGCCTCTTGTCAATTTAAGCTATCACTCAAAGCTATGCTACCCTTGAGTCCCAAATCAAACACTGATAAAATTTCAAATGGCCCTAACTTCTATACGGTACATCCTACACCTATCAAAGTTTGCAACATGCACATGCTTGTAACTTTTTCCTGGAGCGTCATAAAGCCTTGAAATTTTGTAACAATAAAGTACTCGAGCCTCTTGCCAATTTAAGCTATCGCTCAAAGCTATGCTACCCTTGAGTCCCAAATCAAACACTGATAAAACTTCAAATGGCCCTAACTTCTATACGGTACGTCGTACACCTATCAAAGTTTGCAACATACAAATGCTTGTAACTTTTTACTGGAGCGTCATAAAAGCTTGAAATTTTGTAACAATAAAGTACTAGAGTCTCCTGTCAATTTAAGCTATCGCTCAATGCTATGCCACCCTTGAGTCCCAAATCAAACGCTGATAAAACTTCAAATGGCCCTGACTCCTATACGGTACGTCCTACACCTATCAAAGTTTACAACATACAAATGCTTGTAACTTTTTACTGGAGCGTCTTAAAGCCTTGAAATTTTGTAACACTAAACTACTCGAGCCTCTTGTCAATTTAAGCTATCGCTCAAAGCTATGCTACCCTTGGGTCCCAAATCAAACACTGATAAAACTTCAAATGGCCCTAGCTTCTATACGGTACGTCCTACACCTATCAAAGTTTGCAACATACAAATGCTTGTAACTTTTTACTGGAGCGTCATAAAAGCTTGAAATTTTGTAACAATAAAGTACTCGAGCCTCTCGTCAATTTAAGCTATCGCTCAAAGCTATGCCACCCTTGAGTCCCAAATCAAACACTGATAAAACTTCAAATGGCCCTAACTCCTATACGGTACGTCCTACACCTATCAAAGTTTGCAACATACAAATGCTTGTAACTTTTTACTGGAGCGTCATAAAACCTTGCAATTTTGCAACAATAAAATACTCGAGCCTCTTGCCAATTTAAGCTATCGCTTAAAGCTATGCTACCCTTGAGTCCCAAATCAAACACTGATAAAACTTCAAATGGCCCTAACATCTCTACGGTACGTCCTACACCTGTCAAAGTTTGCAACATACAAATGCTTCTAACATTTTACTGGAGCGTCATAAAACCTTGAAATTAAGTAAACAAGCCTCTTGTCAATTTAAGCTATCGCTCAAAGCTATGCTACCCTTGACTCCCAAATCAAACACTGATAAAACTTCAAATGGCCCTAACTTCTATACAGTACGTCCTACACCTATCAAAGTTTGCAACATACAAATGCTTGTAACTTTTTACTGGAGCGTCATAAAATCTTGAAATTTTGTAACAATAAAGTACCCGAGCCTCTTGTCAATTTAAGCTATCGCTCAAAGCTATGCTACCCTTGAGTCTCAAATCAAACACTGATAAAACTTCAAATGGCCCTAATTTCTATACGGTACATCCTACACCTATCAAAGTTTGCAACATGCAAAAGGAGCGTCATAAAGCCTTGAAATTTTGTGACAATAAAGTACTCGAGCCTCTTGTCAATTTAAGCTATCGCTCAAAGCTATGCTACCCTTGAGTCCCAAATCAAACACTGATAAAACTTCAAATGGCCCTAACTTCTATACGGTGCATCCTATACCTATCAAAGTTTACAACATACAAATGCTTGTAACTTTTTACTGGAGCGTCATAAAAGCTTAAAATTTTGCAACAATGAAGTACTCGAGCCTCTTGTCAATTTAAGCTATCGCTCAAAGCTATGCCACCCTTGAGTCCCAAATCAAACACTGATAAAACTTCAAATGGCCCTAACTCCTATACGGTACGTCCTACACCTATCAAAGTTTGCAACATACAAATGCTTGTAACTTTTTACTGGAGCGTCATAAAACCATGAAATTTTGTAACAATAAAGTACTCGAGCCTCTTCTCAATTTAAGCTATCGCTCAAAGCTATGCTACCCTTGAGTCTCAAATCAAACACTGATAAAACTTCAAATGGCCCTAACTTCTATACGGTACATCCTACACCTATCAAAGTTTGCAACATGCAAAAGGAGCGTCATAAAGCCTTGAAATTTTGTAACAATAAAGTACTCGAGCCTCTTGTCAATTTAAGCTATCGCTCAAAGCTATGCTACTTTTGAGTCCCAAATCAAACACTGATAAAACTTCAAATGGCCCTAACTCCTATACGGTACGTCCTACACCTATCAAAGTTTGCAACATACAAATACTTGTAATTTTTTACTGGAGCGTCAAAAAACCTTGAAATTTTGTAACAATAAAGTACTCGAGCCTCTTGTCAACTTAAGCTATCGCTCAAAGCTATGCTACCCATGAGTCCCAAATCAAACACTGATATAACTTCAAATAGCCCTAACTTCTATACAGTACGTCCTACACCTATCAAAGTTTGCAACATACAAATGCTTGTAACTTTTTACTGGAGCGTCATAAAACCTTGAAATTTTGTAACAATAAAGTACTCGAGCCTCTTGTCAATTTAAGCTATCGCTCAAAGCTATGCTACCCTTGAGTCTCAAATCAAATACTGATATAACTTCAAATGGCCCTAACTTCTATACGGTACGTCCTACACCTGTCAAAGTTTGCAACATACAAATGCTTGTAACTTTTTACTGGAGCGTCATAAAACCTTGAAATTTTGTAACAATAAAGTACTCGAGCCTCTTGTCAATTTAAGCTATCGCTCAAAGCTATGCTACCCTTGAGTCCCAAATGAAACACTGATAAAACTTCAAATGGCCCTAACTCCTATGCGGTACGTCCTACACCTATCAAAGTTTGCAACATACAAATGCTTGTAACTTTTTACTGGAGCGTCAAAAAACCTTGAAATTTTGTAACAATAAAGTACTCGAGGCTCTTGTCAATTGAAGCTATCGCTCAAAGCTATGCTACCCTTGAGTCCCAAATCAAACACTGATAAAACTTCAAATGGCCCTAATTTCTATACGGTGCATCCTATACCTATCAAAGTTTACAACATACAAATGCTTGTAACTTTTTACTGGAGCGTCATAAAAGCTTAAAATTTTGTAACAATGAAGTACTCGAGCCTCTTGTCAATTTAAGCTATCGCTCAAAGCTATGCTACCCTTGAGTCCCAAATCAAACACTGATAAAACTTCAAATGGCCCTAACTTCTATACGGTGCATCCTATACCTATCAAAGTTTACAACATACAAATGCTTGTAACTTTTTACTGGAGCGTCATAAAAGCTTAAAATTTTGTAACAATGAAGTACTCGAGCCTCTTGTCAATTTAAGCTATCGCTCAAAGCTATGCCACCCTTGAGTCCCAAATCAAACACTGATAAAACTTCAAATGGCCCTAACTCCTATACGGTACGTCCTACACCTATCAAAGTTTGCAACATACAAATGCTTGTAACTTTTTACTGGAGCGTCATAAAACCATGAAATTTTGTAACAATAAAGTACTCGAGCCTCTTCTCAATTTAAGCTATCGCTCAAAGCTATGCTACCCTTGAGTCTCAAATCAAACACTGATAAAACTTCAAATGGCCCTAACTTCTATACGGTACATCCTACACCTATCAAAGTTTGCAACATGCAAAAGGAGCGTCATAAAGCCTTGAAATTTTGTAACAATAAAGTACTCGAGCCTCTTGTCAATTTAAGCTATCGCTCAAAGCTATGCTACTTTTGAGTCCCAAATCAAACACTGATAAAACTTCAAATGGCCCTAACTCCTATACGGTACGTCCTACACCTATCAAAGTTTGCAACATACAAATACTTGTAATTTTTTACTGGAGCGTCAAAAAACCTTGAAATTTTGTAACAATAAAGTACTCGAGCCTCTTGTCAACTTAAGCTATCGCTCAAAGCTATGCTACCCATGAGTCCCAAATCAAACACTGATATAACTTCAAATAGCCCTAACTTCTATACAGTACGTCCTACACCTATCAAAGTTTGCAACATACAAATGCTTGTAACTTTTTACTGGAGCGTCATAAAACCTTGAAATTTTGTAACAATAAAGTACTCGAGCCTCTTGTCAATTTAAGCTATCGCTCAAAGCTATGCTACCCTTGAGTCTCAAATCAAATACTGATATAACTTCAAATGGCCCTAACTTCTATACGGTACGTCCTACACCTGTCAAAGTTTGCAACATACAAATGCTTGTAACTTTTTACTGGAGCGTCATAAAACCTTGAAATTTTGTAACAATAAAGTACTCGAGCCTCTTGTCAATTTAAGCTATCGCTCAAAGCTATGCTACCCTTGAGTCCCAAATGAAACACTGATAAAACTTCAAATGGCCCTAACTCCTATGCGGTACGTCCTACACCTATCAAAGTTTGCAACATACAAATGCTTGTAACTTTTTACTGGAGCGTCAAAAAACCTTGAAATTTTGTAACAATAAAGTACTCGAGGCTCTTGTCAATTGAAGCTATCGCTCAAAGCTATGCTACCCTTGAGTCCCAAATCAAACACTGATAAAACTTCAAATGGCCCTAATTTCTATACGGTGCATCCTATACCTATCAAAGTTTACAACATACAAATGCTAGTAACTTTTTACTGGAGCGTCATAAAAGCTTAAAATTTTGTAACAATGAAGTACTCGAGCCTCTTGTCAATTTAAGCTATCGCTCAAAGCTATGCTACCCTTGAGTCCCAAATCAAACACTGATAAAACTTCAAATGGCCCTAACTTCTATACGGTGCATCCTATACCTATCAAAGTTTACAACATACAAATGCTTGTAACTTTTTACTGGAGCGTCATAAAAGCTTAAAATTTTGTAACAATGAAGTACTCGAGCCTCTTGTCAATTTAAGCTATCGCTCAAAGCTATGCCACCCTTGAGTCCCAAATCAAACACTGATAAAACTTCAAATGGCCCTAACTCCTATACGGTACGTCCTACACCTATCAAAGTTTGCAACATACAAATGCTTGTAACTTTTTACTGGAGCGTCATAAAACCATGAAATTTTGTAACAGTAAAGTACTCGAGCCGCTTGTCAATTTAAGCTATCGCTCAAAGCTATGCTACCCTTGAGTCTCAAATCAAACACTGATAAAACTTCAAATGGCCCTAACTTCTATACGGTACATCCTACACCTATCAAAGTTTGCAACATGCAAAAGGAGCGTCATAAAGCCTTGAAATTTTGTAACAATAAAGTACTCGAGCCTCTTGTCAATTTAAGCTATTGCTCAAAGCTATGCTACCCTTGAGTCCCAAATCAAACACTGATAAAACTTCAAATGGCCCTAACTCCTATATGGTACGTCCTACACCTATCAAAGTTTGCAACATACAAATGCTTGTAACTTTTTACTGGAGCGTCAAAAAACCTTGAAATTTTGTAACAATAAAGTACTCGAGCCTCTTGTCAACTTAAGCTATCGCTCAAAGCTATGCTACCCATGAGTCCCAAATCAAACACTGATATAACTACAAATGGCCCTAACTTCTATACAATACGTCCTACACCTATCAAAGTTTGCAACATACAAATGCTTGTAACTTTTTACTGGAGCGTCATAAAACCTTGAAATTTTGTAACAATAAAGTACTCGAGCCTCTTGTCAATTTAAGCTATCGCTCAAAGCTATGCTACCCTTGAGTCCCAAATCAAACACTGATAAAACTTCAAATGGCCCTAGCTTCTATACGGTACGTCCTACATCTATCAAAGTTTGCAACATACAAATGCTTGTAACTTTTTACTGGAGCGTCATAAAAGCTTGAAATTTTGTAACAATAAAGTACTCGAGCCTCTTGTCAATTTAAGCTATCGCTCAAAGCTATGCCACCCTTGAGTCCCAAATCAAACACTGATAAAACTTCAAATGGCCCTAATTCCTATACGGTACGTCCTACACCTATCAAAGTTTGCAACATACAAATGCTTGTAACTTTTTACTGGAGCGTCATAAAACCTTGAAATTTTGTAACAATAAAATACTCGAGCCTCTTGCCAATTTAAGCTATCATTTAAAGCTATGCTACCCTTGAGTCCCAAATCAAACACTGATAAAACTTCAAATGGCCCTAATATCTATACGGTACGTCCTACACCTGTCAAAGTTTGCAACATACAAATGCTTGTAACATTTTACTGGAGCGTCATAAAACCTTGAAATTTTGTAACAATAAAGTACTCGAGCCTCTTGTCAATTTAAGCTATCGCTCAAAGCTATGCTACCCTTGAGTCCCAAATCAAACACTGATAAAACTTCAAATGGCCCTAACTTCTATACGGTACGTCCTACACCTGTCAAAGTTTGCAACATACAAATGCTTGTAACTTTTTACTGGAGCGTCATAAAACCTTGAAATTTTGTAACAATAAAGTACTCGAGCCTCTTGTCAATTAAAGCTATCGCTCAAAGCTATGCTACCCTTGAGTCCCAAATCAAACACTGATAAAACTTCAAATGGCCCTAACTTCTATACGGTACGTCCTACACCTATCAAAGTTTGCAACATACAAATACTTGTAACTTTTTACTGGAGCGTCAAAAAACCTTGAAATTTTGTAACAATAAAGTACTCGAGCCTCTTGTCAATTAAAGCTATCGCTCAAAGCTACGCTACCCTTGAGTCCCAAATCAAACACTGATAAAACTTTAAATGGCCCTAACTTCTATACGGTACGTCCTACACCTGTCAAAGTTTGCAACATACAAATGCTTGTAACTTTTTACTGGAGCGTCATAAAACCATGAAATTTTGTAACAATAAAGTACTCGAGCCTCTTGTCAATTTAAGCTATCGCTCAAAGCTATGCCACCCTTGAGTCCCAAATCAAACACAGATAAAACTTCAAATGGCCCTAACTCCTATACGGTACGTCCTACACCTATCAATGTTTGCAACATAAAAATGCTTGTAACTTTTTACTGGAGCGTCATAAAACCTTGAAATTTTGTAACAATAAAGTACTCGAGCCTCTTGTCAATTTAAGCTATCGTTTAAAGCTATGCTACCCTTGAGTCTCAAATCAAACACTGATATAACTTCAAATGGCCCTAACTTCTATACGGTACATCCTACACCTATCAAAGTTTGCAACATGCAAATGCTTGTAACTTTTTACTGGAGCGTCTTAATGCCTTGAAATTTTGTAACAATAAAGTACTCGAGCCTCTTGTCAATTTAAGCTATCGCTCAAAGCTATGCCACCCTTGAGTCCTAAATCAAACACTGATAAAACTTCAAATGGCCCTAGCTTCTATACGCTCCGTCCTACACCTATCAAAGTTTGCAACATACAAATGCTTGTAACTTTTTACTGGAGCGGCATAAAAGCTTGAAATTTTGTAACAATAAAGTACTCAAGCCTCTTGTCAATTTAAGCTATCGCTCAAAGCTATGCCACCCTTGAGTACCAAATCAAACACTGATAAAACTTCATTTGGCCCTAACTTCTATACGGTACGTCCTACACCTATCAACGTTTGCAACATACAAATGCTTGTAACTTTTTACTGGAGCGTCATAAAACCTTGAAATTTTGTAACAATAAAGTAATCGAGCCTCTTGTCAATTTAAGCTATCGCTCAAAGCTATTCCACCCTTGAGTCCCAAATCAAACACTGATAAAACTTCAAATGGCCCTAACATCTATACAGTACGTCCTACACCTATCAAAGTTTGCAACATACAAATGCTTGTAACTTTTTACCGGAGCGTCATAAAACCTTGAAATTTTGTAACAATAAAGTACTCGAGCCTCTTGTCAATTTAAGCTATCGCTCAAAGCTATGCCACCCTTGAGTCCCAAGTCAAACACTGATAAAACTTCAAATGCCCCTAACTCTTATACGTTACGTCCTACACCTATCAAAGTTTGCACCATACAAATGCTTGTAACTTTTTACTGGAGCGTCATAAAACCTTGAAATTTTGTAACAATAAAGTACTCGAATCTCTTGTCAATTTAAGTTATCCTCAAAGCTATGCTACCCTTGAGGCCAAATCAAACACTGATAGAACTTCAAATGGCCCTAACTTCTATACGGTACGTCCTACACCTGTCAAAGTTTGCACCATACAAATGCTTGTAACTTTTTACTGGAGCGTCATAAAACCTTGAAATTTTGTAACAATAAAGTACTCGAATCTCTTGTCAATTTAAGTTATCCTCAAAGCTATGCTACCCTTGAGGCCAAATCAAACACTGATAGAACTTCAAATGGCCCTAACTTCTATACGGTACGTCCTACACCTGTCAAAGTTTGCAACATAGAAAATGCTTGTAACTGTTTACTGGAGCGTCATAAAACCTTGAAATTTTGTAACAATAAAGTACTCGAGCCTCTTGTCAATTAAAGCTATCGCTTAAAGCTACGCTACCCTTGAGTCCCAAATCAAACACTGATAAAACTTCAAATGGCCCTAACTTCTATACGGTACGTCCTACACCTATCAAAGTTTGCAACATACAAATGCTTGTAACTATTTACTGGAGCGTCATAAAACCTTGAAATTTTGTAACAATAAAGTACTCGAGCCTCTTGTCAATTTAAGCTATCGCTCAAAGCTATGCTGCCCTTGAGTCCCAAATCAAACACTGATAAAACTTCAAATGGCCCTAACTTCTATACGGTGCATCCTATACCTATCAAAGTTTACAACATACAAATTCTTGTAACTTTTTACTGGAGCGTCATAAAAGCTTAAAATTTTGTAACAATAAAGTACTGGAGCCTCTTGTCAATTTAAGCTATCGCTAAAAGCTATGCCACCCTTGAGTCCCAAATCAAACACTGATATAACTTCAAATGGCCCTAACTTATATACAGTACGTCCTACACCTATCAAAGTTTGCAACATACAAATGCTTGTAACTTTTTACTGGAGCGTCATAAAACCTTGAAATTTTGTAACAATAAAGTACCCGAGCCACTTGTCAATTTAAGCTATCGCTCACAGCTATGCTACCCTTGAGTCCCAAATCAAACACTGATAAAACTTCAAATGGCCCTAGCTTCTATACGGTACGTCCTACACTTATCAAAGTTTGCAACATACAAATGCTTGTAACTTTTTACTGGAGCGTCATAAAAGCTTGAAATTTTGTAACAATAAAGTACTCGAGCCTCTTGTCAATTTAAGCTATCGCTCAAAGCTATGCCACCCTTGAGTCCCAAATCAAACACAGATAAAACTTCAAATGGCCCTAACTCCTATACGGTACGTCCTACACCTATCAAAGTTTGCAACATACAAATGCTTGTAACTTTTTACTGAAGCGTCATAAAACCTTGAAATTTTGTAACAATAAAATACTCGAGCCTCTTGCCAATTTAAGCTATCGTCTAAAGCTATGCTACCCTTGAGTCCCAAATCAAACACTGATAAAACTTCAAATGGCCCTAACATCTATACGGTACGTCCTACACCTGTCAAAGTTTGCAACATACAAATGCTTGTAACATTTTACTGGAGCGTCATAAAACCTTGAAATTTTGTAACAATAAAGTACTCGAGCCTCTTGTCAATTTAAGCTATCGCTCAAAGCTATGCTACCCTTGAGTCACAAATCAAACACTGATAAAACTTCAAATGGCCCTAACTTCTAAACAGTACGTTCTACACCTATCAAAGTTTGCAACATACAAATGCTTGTAACTTTTTACTGGAGCGTCATAAAACATTGAAATTTTGTAACAATAAAGTACTCGAGCCTCTTGCCAATATAAGCTATCGCTTAAAGCTATGCTACCTTTGAGTCCCAAATCAAACACTGATAAAACTTCAAATGGCCCTAACTTCTATACGGTACGTCCTACACCTATCAAAGTTTGCAACATACAAATGCTTGTAACTTTTTACTGGAGCGTCATAAAACCTTGAAATTTTGTAACAATAAAGTACTCGAGCCTCTTGTCAATTTAAGCTATCGATCAAAGCTATGCTACCCTTGAGTCCCAAATCAAACACTGATAAAACTTCAAATGGCCCTAACTTCTATACGGTACGTCCTACACCTATCAAAGTTTGCAACATACAAATGCTTGTAACTTTTTACTGGAGCGTCATAAAACCTTGAAATTTTGTAACAATAAAGTACTCGAATCTCTTGTCAATTTAAGCTATCCTCAAAGCTATGCTACCCTTGAGGCCCAAATCAAACACTGATAGAACTTCAAATGGCCCTAACTTCTATACGGTGCATCCTATACCTATCAAAGTTTACAACATACAAATGCTTGTAACTTTTTACTGGAGCGTCATAAAAGCTTAAAATTTTGTAACAATAAAGTACTCGAGCCTCTTGTCAATTTAAGCTATCGCTCAAAGCTATGCCACCCTTGAGTCCCAAATCAAACACTGATAAAACTTCAAATGGCCCTAACTTCTATACGGTACGTCCTACACCTATCAAAGTTTGCAACATACAAATGCTTGTAACTATTTACTGGAGCGTCATAAAACCTTGAAATTTTGTAACAATAAAGTACTCGAGCCTCTTGTCAATTTAAGCTATCGCTCAAAGCTATGCTACCCTTGAGTCCCAAATCAAACACTGATAAAACTTCAAATGGCCCTAACTTCTATACGGTGCATCCTATACCTATCAAAGTTTACAACATACAAATTCTTGTAACTTTTTACTGGAGCGTCATAAAAGCTTAAAATTTTGTAACAATAAAGTACTCGAGCCTCTTGTCAATTTAAGCTATCGCTAAAAGCTATGCCACCCTTGAGTCCCAAATCAAGCACTGATAAAACTTCAAATGGCCCTAACTTCTATACAGTACGTCCTACACCTATCAAAGTTTGCAACATACAAATGCTTGTAACTTTTTACTGGAGCGTCATAAAAGCTTGAAATTTTGTAACAATAAAGTACTCGAGCCTCTTGTCAATTTAAGCTATCGCTCAAAGCTATGCCACCCTTGAGTCCCAAATCAAACACAGATAAAACTTCAAATGGCCCTAACTCCTATACGGTACGTCCTACACCTATCAAAGTTTGCAACATACAAATGCTTGTAACTTTTTACTGGAGCGTCATAAAACCTTGAAATTTTGTAACAATAAAATACTTGAGCCTCTTGCCAATTTAAGCTATCGTTTAAAGCTATGCTACCCTTGAGTCCCAAATCAAACACTGATAAAACTTCAAATGGCCCTAACATCTATACGGTACGTCCTACACCTGTCAAAGTTTGCAACATACAAATGCTTGTAACATTTTACTGGAGCGTCATAAAACCTTGAAATTTTGTAACAATAAAGTACTCGAGCCTCTTGTCAATTTAAGCTATCGCTCAAAGCTATGCTAACCTTGAGTCCCAAATCAAACACTGATAAAACTTCAAATGGCCCTAACTTCTAAACAGTACGTCCTACACCTATCAAAGTTTGCAACATACAAATGCTTGTAACTTTTTACTGGAGCGTCATAAAACCTTGAAATTTTGTAACAATAAAGTACCCGAGCCACTTGTCAATTTAAGCTATCGCTCAAAGCTATGCTACCCTTGAGTCTCAAATCAAACACTGATAAAACTTCAAATGGCCCTAACTTCTATACGGTACATCCTACACCTATCAAAGTTTGCAACATGCAAATGCTTGTATCTTTTTACTGGAGCGTCATAAAACATTGAAATTTTGTAACAATAAAGTACTCGAGCCTCTTGCCAATATAAGCTATCGCTTAAAGCTATGCTACCTTTGAGTCCCAAATCAAACACTGATAAAACTTCAAATGGCCCTAACTTCTATACGGTACGTCCTACACCTATCAAAGTTTGCAACATACAAATGCTTGTAACTTTTTACTGGAGCGTCATAAAACCTTGAAATTTTGTAACAATAAAGTACTCGAGCCTCTTGTCAATTTAAGCTATCGATCAAAGCTATGCTACCCTTGAGTCCCAAATCAAACACTGATAAAACTTCAAATGGCCCTAACTTCTATACGGTACGTCCTACACCTATCAAAGTTTGCAACATACAAATGCTTGTAACTTTTTACTGGAGCGTCATAAAACCTTGAAATTTTGTAACAATAAAGTACTCGAATCTCTTGTCAATTTAAGCTATCCTCAAACTATGCTACCCTTGAGTCCCAAATCAAACACTGATAAAACTTCAAATGGCCCTAACTTCTATACGGTGCATCATATACCTATCAAAGTTTACAACATACAAATGCTTGTATCTTTTTACTGAAGCGTCATAAAGCTTTGAAATTTTGTAACAATAAAGTACTCGAGCCTCTTGTCAATTTAAGCTATCGCTTAAAGCTATGCTACCATTGAGTCCCAAATCAAACACTGATAAAACTTCAAATGGCCCTAACTCCTATACGGTACGTCCTACACCTATCAAAGTTTGCAACATACAAATGCTTGTAACTTTTTACTGGAGCGTCATAAAACCTTGAAATTTTGTAACAATAAAATACTCGAGCCTCTTGCCAATTTAAGCTATCGCTCAAAGCTATGCTACCTTTGAGTCCCAAATCAAACACTGATAAAACTTCAAATGGCCCTAACTTCTATACGGTACGTCCTACACCTATCAAAATTTGCAACATACAAATGCTTGTAACTTTTTACTGGAGCGTCATAAAACCTTGAAATTTTGTAACAATAAAGTACTCGAGCCTCTTGTCAATTTAAGCTATCGATCAAAGCTATGCTACCCTTGAGGCCCAAATCAAACACTGATAAAACTTCAAATGGCCCTAACTTCTATACGGTGCATCCTATACCTATCAAAGTTTACAACATACAAATGCTTGTAACTTTTTACTGGAGCGTCATAAAAGCTTAAAATTTTGTAACAATAAAGTACTCGAGCCTCTTGTCAATTTAAGCTATCGCTCAACGCTATGCCACCCTTGAGTCCCAAATCAAACACTGATAAAACTTCAAATGTCCCTAACTTCTATACAGTACGTCCTACACCTATCAAAGTTTGCAACATACAAATGCTTGTAACTTTTTACTGGAGCGTCATAAAACCTTGAAATTTTGTAACAATAAAGTACCCGAGCCACTTGTCAATTTAAGCTATCGCTCAAAGCTATGCTACCCTTGAGTCTCAAATCGAACACTGATAAAACTTCAAATGGCCCTAACTTCTATACGGTACATCCTACACGTATCAAAGTTTGCAACATGCAAATGCTTGTATCTTTTTACTGGAGCGTCATAAAGCCTAAATTTTGTAACAATTTTAGCCGGCGGGAAATCAAACGAGTGTCTCTCTGGCAACGGATGTTCAATGACTGATATTTATTTCTTCATGTTCTAGTGTTCTTAAGTTATCGAGTAGTTATCGTAGTGATGTATCTTAGGGAGTAATCGATATTCACAATAACTAAATAGTAAATACATATAAGCACATACCCGTATACGAGTACTTGCTACTACAACTCGGCCGTCCTGACGACAAGATCCCCTGATCTTTGTATACAAGAAGACTTACCGATAACTTAGAAATACATTACAGTTTTTCTTAATCTTCTAATTCTTAATCTAGTCTAAACATAAATTAATTCTATTATGATTTACAATATTTTTTTAATTTTTTTTATTTTTTTTTTTTTTGTAGACTCTTTTCGTTTGTTGTTAATCCATTGTCTAATGTTCTGGACACTCCAGACACCCTGATACGGAACGCGAGAAACTTGAAACCCTTCTTCATCTTTTAAAAGAAACCTATCATTTCTAAGAATTCGCGCAATCTCATAAGGGCCCTTGTGTTTGGGTATAAGTTTTCTAGAAAACCCTACCGTAGAATCAAAATTTTTCACCATTACATAATCTCCTACTTTGATTTGTACGGTTCTCTGCGTTTTCCATCAACGTCAGATTTATTATAATTTTGAGCTTTGATTTGGTTATGCTCTCCCTCTTTCCGTAATTCTTCTAAATTTATTTCCTCTACGTTTTCATTAAGTTCCATCAGTTTTTCTTTAAATTCGTCTAATACTTTACCCTTTTGTTCTATTCCAAACAACATTTTGCTTGGAAATTGTTTTATACTTCTATGTTGTGTATTATTTAACGAATATTCAACTGTTTCAACAACTACGTCCCAGTGTAATCCTCTTTCAGGTTCAACTAATTTGGCTATCATAGGTCCTATACTTCTATTAATGCGTTCTACCTGACCATTTGCCTGGGGAGAACCTGTCGCTATCTTAATGTGTTTGATGTAGTTGTCTTTCATAAACGCTTCAAATTCGCTTGACGTGAAACAACTACCTCTATCCAACACAATACATTTTGGCTTGCTGTATGATCTGAAATGTTCTTTTAAGGCTTGAACTACTTCCTTTGTATTTGTAGTCTTTGTGGGGTATAACCTAACGAATTTTGTAAAAGCATCAACTACTACGAATATGTGTTTCTTAACTCTTCCTGAATCTATCGGTCCATAGTGGTATATGTGTACAATATCAAATGGCTTATTTCCCTTAGGAATTTTGTGTAGAAATCCTTCTTCTTTACCTGGTTTTGGAGAAAAAGCACCGCACTTAAGACAGTTTTCAATATGGACCGTTGATTTCGTTTTAATGTTTGGAAACCAATAACTTTTTGAAATTGCGTCTGTCATTTTATCTCTTCCCACATGTCCCATTTCATTATGATATTTGTACATCACGTGATCTTCCATATCTTCTGGGACACAAAACAACAACCTGTTATCATTACTTTTTCTGTACAATATTCCATTTCTCATCTCGTAAAGTTTGTGTTCTGAAGTGGTTAAAGTTTCTCTAATTTTTTGTAGCCTTCTATCTTTTGCTTGGCATATCAGTAAATTTTCTTCAAAAGTATTTGCTCCTATAACCATCACATTCATGCATCTGCTCAAAGCATCCACGTGTAGCATGCGATTTCCTGCTCTCTGTTGTAATTCATAATCATAATTCTGCAATTCTAACGCCCACCTGGCTATTCTTGGATTTAACTCTACTTTATTCAAAGTGAGCGTTAGGGAGTTGCAGTCGGTAACAATTTTAAAACGTTTCCCTTGGAGATAAATACGAAACCTCCGTAACGCATAAATAATTGCTAATGTCTCCAGTTCAAAGCTGTGGTATTTTGACTCTACGTCTGTCGTCCGTTTGGAAAAATAAAACACTGGGTGTAGCTTGCCGTCTTTTTTTTCTGCATTAATACTGCCCCAAATCCATGAGAACTTGCATCGCAATGCAATTCTGTAACATCTTTATAGTTATATATTGACAGAACTGGAGACTGAATTAGTTTATCTTTAAGACATAAAAAACATTCTAATTCTTTTTCTTCAAAACAGAATTTTTTATCCTTTCTTAACAAATCATAAAGGGGTTTAGCTATTATCGAAAAGTCTTTCATAAACCGTCGGAAATACGAGCATAAACCAAGAAAACTCTGTACATTGTGGACATTGTCTGGAGTCGGAAAGTTTTTAACAGCTTTATAACCTTTGTCATCCGCGCTAACACCTTCTCTTGTTATCAAAAATCCTAAATATTTAATTTGGTTCTGCAAAAAATCACACTTGTCTAACCTTAGGTCTAACTTGTTTTGAACAAGTCTGTGTAGGACCTCTTCTAATATCTTCAGATGTTCTTCATAATTTTTTGTAGCGATCATTATATCGTCCATATACACAATAACTTTATTTTCTCTTATCAAATCAGCAAAAATTTTGTTTATGAACCTTTGAAACACTGAAGGTGCATTTTTTAATCCAAAGGGCATTCGTAAAAATTCATACTGTCCTAGTGGAGTGACAAAAGATGTATATTTAACCGAACTTTCGTCAACAAAAACATGGAAAAACCCATTCTTCAAATCTAACTTTGAGAACACGCATTTATCCACCAACCTGTCTAACAAATCATCTATGTGCGGTAGAGGGTAATTGTCTTTCAAAGTCATTTTATTAAGGGTTCTATAGTCTACACACATTCTAAGTTCTCCTGTATTTTTTCTCACTAACACTATTGGAGACGCATACTCTGATTCGCTTGGTCTAATAAATCCTTTTTGTAAATACTCATCAAGAAGTTTCTGCAGTTTTTCGCGTTCCTCAACAGCCAATCGTCTAGCAGGGCGATTAAACGGCTTAGGGTTTTCTAAACATAATTTTATATTGCTTTTAACAAACGGCTCGCTTGGTCTGACAGTCTTATTATATATTCGTTCAAACATTTTAACAAATTAGCTTCTTGTGTCAAAATTAACATTTTTACCGACATTATATTCTTGTTCACCATTATCGACATAATTAATTTGTAACATTTCTTCAACGACCGAATCTAACTCATTTGTTTCAGTATGATTTTCCAACTGACTGTCTTTTTTCTGTAAATTTTTAATAACCTTGTACGTTAATTTTCGATCATTTGATTCTGCATACTTTTGTTTTTCTTTAACTTCTTTTAGCGTTACAATTTTTAAAGGATCCATATTTAATTTTAATTTGCATGCATTCATAAAGTCTCTACCCAAAACTGCATCGTAGCTGATAGATTCGTCGGCAACAATTTTCAAATTAAAATGAATTTTTTTATTTCTATTATTCATTACAAAACATAAAATCTTTCCATAAATTTTCAGTGGGCTTTTATATAAGCCAAAATAAAAAGAATTTTCATCAGACTTCACTTGGATTTTCTCACTTAAAAGAGACGATTTCATAAAAGATATAGGGCTACCGGAATCTATGAGGCACGCTGAAATTATGGGAACATTAGGATCATCACCTACAAAAATCTTGAAATGTCTTACGTAATTATTTCCTCCATTTTTCCTGTCCGGGCACTGCGAGACCAAATGTTCCATACTTCCACACCCAAAACAGGACCCAGTTTGGCGTTTTTGCTTACGGCAGCCAGCTGCGTAGTGACCCATCGAGTTACAATTGTAACATCTGATGGCTTTTATTGCAGGCTTCTGATCGCGTTTATCTGCACCCGTTATTGACGACTTCATCTGCACATTTCGAAACGAATGCAATAGCTGCGACGGATTCGCGAAGCATTGAATACGGGCCTGTATCTGTAGATATTCCACGGGGATGCCTTCAATGACGTAGTCTAACAGCTCATCCTGATCAACGTTGATGTCACGGGAAAGAGACATTTTGTCATCGAAATATTTTTCGAAGTATTCGCCTACTTGCCAGATGCGAGATTCAAATTTTTGTCTAGCTTCGATCTTGTTGATTTTTTGTCCAAACGCTAACATTAACTGCTCCAACAGCGAATCAGTAGATTCTTTAATTCGATCTGTGTCTGCATACAACCACTTTTGTGCGTTATCTCTTAATTTGCTTATTAACAGCAAGCGAAGAAAATTTTCATTTAACTTGCATGTCTCTGCAATGGTTTTAAGTTGTTTTATCCATATACGAGCGCATGTGTTGCCATCAAATTCTACCACCAAATCTTTTGCGAGCGAGAATGAGATGTGTAACAATTCGTCCTTTTCTTTCACATTTGCTTCTATCTTCTGTGTTTGTGTCTTTACATTTGCTTCGTTACTTTGTGTCTGTATATTTGTTTCGGTAATTTGTGTATCTACATTTGTTTCGGTAATTTGTGTCTGTAAATTTGTTTCGGTAATTTGTGTCTCTGTGTTTTCGGTGCACATATTTTCACCGTTCTTTTGCAATTCAGAGTTTTCTGTACCAGTGTTCTCACTCATTTGCTTTGCCGTCTGTAGTACTTTTAACTGTTGTTGAAGTTCCGCTATGATTTGCTTGAATTCGACGAACTGCTTTTCAGTCGCTGCTTCCATCGATGTACGCACAAACTGATGTTGATGTTGTTGTTGTGTGTCGGTGCCGACTGCTTGTTGACTTTGTGACTGACCGTCGTCGTTGGAATTTTGTGCAAATTCGTGTATGCCTGCGGTTTGTGCTGCGTAGTTTTCTGTAATATATTCGGCTGTACTTTTTTCTGCAACAGTTTGTTGGACGACGCCGTCATCCTTTTCTTTGACAGTTGGACAGACACCACGTTTTTCTAATGAAACACTGTCTATCTTAACTGCCATTTCTGCCTTTGTGCCGCCAGGAGGTAACCCCAACCTCTTAAGCCACTCTCTGAGTTGTAGGGCCGAATATTTGTTGTAGTCAACTGCGTCCATAGCAAAACTTTATAATTTAATTTAAACAAATTGTGTAAAAAACAATTTTTTTTTTGCGGCTCATCCCACTTCTGAATTTTAGCCGGCGGGAAATCAAACGAGTGTCTCTCTGTCAACGGGTGTTCAACGACTGATCTTTATTAATTCATGTTCTAGTGTTCTTAAGTTATCGAGTAGTTATCGTAGTGATGTATCTTAGATAGTAATCGATATTCACAATAACTAAATAGTAAATACATATAAGCACATACCCGTATACGAGTACTTGCTACTACACAATAAAGTACTCGAGCCTCTTGTCAATTTAAGCTATCGCTCAAAGATATGCTACCCTTGAGTCCCAAATCAAACACTGATAAAACTTCAAATGGCCCTAAGTTCTATACGGTACGTCCTACACCTGTCAAAGTTTGCAACATACAAATGCTTGTAACTTTTTACTGGAGCGTCATAAAACCTTGAAATTTTGTAACAATAAAGTACTCTCGTCTCTTGTCAATTTAAGCTATCGTTCAAAGCTATGCTACCCTTGAGTCCCAAATGAAACACTGATAAAACTTCAAATGGCCCTAACTCCTATACGGTAAGTCCTACACCTATCAAAGTTTGCAACATACAAATGCTTGTAACTTTTTACTGGAGCGTCATAAAACCTTGAAATTTTGTAACAATAAAGTACTCGAGCCTCTTGCCAATTTAAGCTATCGCTCAAAGCTATGCTACCCTTGAGTCCCAAATCAAACACTGATAAAACTTCAAATGGCCCTAACTCCTATACGGTACGTCCTACACCAATCAAAGTTTGCAACATACAAATGCTTGTAACTTTTTACTGGAGCGTCATAAAACATTGAAATTTTGTAACAATAAAGTACTCGAGCCTCTTGCCAATATAAGCTATCGCTTAAAGCTATGCTACCTTTGAGTCCCAAATCAAACACTGATAAAACTTCAAATGGCCCTAACTTATATACGGTACGTCCTACACCTGTCAAAGTTTGCAACATACAAATGCTTGTAACTTTTTACTGGAGCGTCATAAAACCTTGAAATTTTGTAACAATAAAGTACTCGAGCCTCTTGTCAATTTAAGCTATCGCTCAAAGCTATGCTACCCTTGAGTCCCAAATCAAACACTGATAAAACTTCAAATGGCCCTAACTTCTATACGGTACGTCCTACACCTATCAAAGTTTGCAACATACAAATGCTTGTAACTTTTTACTGGAGCGTCATAAAACCTTGAAATTTTGTGACAATAAAGTACTCGAATCTCTTGTTAATTTAAGCTATCCTCAAAGCTATGCTACCCTTGAGGCCCAAATCAAACACTGATAGAACTTCAAATGGCCCGAACTTCTATACGGTACGTCCTACACCTGTCAAAGTTTGCAACATACAAATGCTTGTAACTGTTTACTGGAGCGTCATAAAACCTTGAAATTTTGTAACAATAAAGTACTCGAGCCTCTTGTCAATTAAAGCTATCGCTCAAAGCTACGCTACCCTTGAGTCCCAAATCAAACACTGATAAAATTTCAAATGGCCCTAACTTCTATACGGTACGTCCTACACCTATCAAAGTTTGCAACATACAAATACTTGTAACTTTTTACTGGTGCTTCATAAAACCTTAAAATTTTGTAACAATAACGTACTCGAGCCTCTTGCCAATGTAAGCTATCGCTTAAAGCTATGCTACCCTTGAGTCCCAAATCAAACACTGATAAAACTTCAAATGGCCCTAACTTCTATACGGTACGTCCTACACCTGTCAAAGTTTGCAACATACAAATGCTTGTAACTTTTTACTGGAGCGTCATAAAACCTTGAAATTTTGCAACAATAAAGTACTCGAACCTCTTGTCAATTTAAGCTATCGCTCAGAGCTGTGCTACCCTTGAGTCCCAAATCAAACACTGATAAAACTTCAAATGGCCCTAACTTCTATACGGTACGTCCTACATCTGTCAAAGTTTGCAACATACAAATGCTTGTAACTTTTTACTGGAGCGTCATAAAACCTTGAAATTTTGTAACAATAAAGTACTCGTACCTCTTGTCAATTTAAGCTATCGCTCAGAGCTATGCTACCGTTAAGGCCCAAATCAAACACTGATAGAACTTCAAATGACCCTAACTTCTATACGGTACGTCCTACACCTGTCAAAGTTTGCAACATACAATTGCTTGTAACTGTTTACTGGAGCGTCATAAAACCTTGAAATTTTGTAACAATAAAGTACTCGAGCCTCTTGTCAATTTAAGCTATCGCTCAAAGCGATGCTACCCTTGAGTCCCAAATCAAACACTGATAAAACTTCAAATGGCCCTAACTTCTATACGGTACGTCCTACACCTATCAAAGTTTGCAACATACAAATGCTTGTAACTTTTTACTGGAGCGTCATAAAACCTTGAAATTTTGTAACAATAAAGTACTCGAGCCTCTTGTCAATTTAAGCTATCGCTCAAAGCTATGCTACCCTTGAGTCCCAAATGAAACACTGATAAAACTTCAAATGGCCCTAATTCCTATACGGTACGTCCTGCACCTATCAAAGTTTGCAACATACAAATGCTTGTAACTTTTTACTGGAGCGTCATAAAACCTTGAAATTTTGTAACAATAAAGTACTCGAGCCTCTTGCCAATTTAAGCTATCGCTCAAAGCTATGCTACCCTTGACTCCCAAATGAAACACTGATAAAACTTCAAATGGCCCTAACTTCTATACGGTACGTCCTACACCTATCAAAGTTTGCAACATACAAATGCTTGTAACTTTTTACTGGAGCGTCATAAAACATTGAAATTTTGTAACAATAAAATAATCGAGCCTCTTGCCAATATAAGCTATCGCTTAAAGCTATGCTACCTTTGAGTCCCAAATCAAACACTGATAAAACTTCAAATGGCCCTAAATTCTATACGGTACGTCCTACACCTGTCAAAGTTTGCAACATACAAATGCTTGTAACTTTTTACTGGAGCGTCATAAAACCTTGAAATTTTGTAACAATAAAGTACTCGTGCCTCTTGCCAATTTAAGCTATCGCTCAAAGCTATGCTACCCTTGAGTCCCAAATCAAACACTGATAAAACTTCAAATGGCCCTAACTTCTATACGGTACGTCCTACACCTATCAAAGTTTGCAACATACAAATGCTTGTAACTTTTTACTGGAGCGTCATAAAAGCTTAAAATTTTGTAACAATAAAGTACTCGAGCCTCTTGTCAATTTAAGCTATCGCTCAAAGCTATGCCACCCTTGAGTCCCAAATCAAAATCTGATAAAACTTCAAATGGCCCTAACTCCTATACGGTACGTCCTACACCTATCAAAGTTTGCAACATACAAATGCTTGTAACTTTTTACTGGAGCGTCATAAAACCATGAAATTTTGTAACAATAAAGAACTCGAGCCTCTTGTCAATTAAAGCTATCGCTCAAAGCTATGCTACCCTTGAGTCCCAAATCAAACACTGATAAAACTTCAAATGGCCCTAACTTCTATACGGTACGTCCTACGCCTATCAAAGTTTGCAACATACAAATGCTTGTAACTTTTTACTGGAGCGTCATAAAAAGTTGAAATTTTGTAACAATAAAGTACTCGAGCCTCTAGTCAATTTAAGCTATCGCTCAAAGCTATGCTACCCATGAGTCCCAAATCAAACACTGATAAAACTTCAAATGGCCCTAACTTCTATATGGTGCATCCTATACCTATCAAAGTTTACAACATACAAATATTTGTAACTTTTTACTGGAGCGTCATAAAACCATGAAATTTTGTAACAATAAAGAACTCGAGCCTCTTGTCAATTAAAGCTATCGCTCAAAGCTATGCTACCCTTGAGTCCCAAATCAAACACTAATAAAAATTCAAATGGCCCTAACTTTTATACGGTACGTCCTACGCCTATCAAAGTTTGCAACATACAAATGCTTGTAACTTTTTACTGGAGCGTCATAAAAAGTTGAAATTTTGTAACAATAAAGTACTCGAGCCTCTTGTCAATTTAAGCTATCGCTCAAAGCTATGCTACCCTTGAGTCCCAAATCAAACACTGATAAAACTTCAAATGGCCCTAACTTCTATACGGTACGTCCTACACCTATCAAAGTTTGCAACATACAAATGCTTGTAACTTTTTACTGGAGCGTCATAAAAGCTTAAAATTTTGTAACAATAAAGTACTCGAGCCTCTTGTCAATTTAAGCTATCGCTCAAAGCTATGCCACCCTTGAGTCCCAAATCAAAAACTGATAAAACTTCAAATGGCCCTAACTCCTATACGGTACGTCCTACACCTATCAAAGTTTGCAACATACAAATGCTTGTAACTTTTTACTGGAGCGTCATAAAACCATGAAATTTTGTAACAATAAAGAACTCGAGCCTCTTGTCAATTAAAGCTATCGCTCAAAGCTATGCTACCCTTGAGTCCCAAATCAAACACTGATAAAACTTCAAATGGCCCTAACTTCTATACGGTGTATTATATACCTATCAAAGTTTACAACATACAAATGCTTGTAACTTTTTACTGGAGCGTCATAAAAGCTTGAAATTTTGTAACAATAAAGTACTCGAGCCTCTTGTCAATTTAAGCTATCGCTCAAAGCTATGCCACCCTTGAGTCCCAAATCAAACACTGATAAAATTTCAAATGTATAGGAATAAGGTACGTCCTACACCTATCAAAGTTTGCAACATAGAAATGCTTGTAACTTTTTACTGGAGCGTCATAAAACCATGAAATTTTGTAACAATAAAGTACTCGAGCCTCTTTGTCAATTTAAGCTATCGCTCAAAGCTATGCTACCCATGAATCCCAAATCAAACACTGATAAAACTTCAAATGGCCCTAACTTCTATATGGTGCATCCTATACCTATCAAATTTTACAACATACAAATGCTTGTAACTTTTTACTGGAGCGTCATAAAAGCTTGAAATTCTGTAACAATAATGTACTCGAGCCTCTTGTCAATTTAAGCTATCGCTCAAAGCTATGCCACCCTTGAGTCCCAAATCAAACACTGATAAAACTTCAAATGGCCCTAACTCCTATACGGTACGTCCTACACCTATCAAAGTTTGCAACATACAAATGCTTGTAACATTTTACTGGAGCGTCATAAAACCTTGAAATTTTGTAACAATAAAGTACTCGAGCCTCTTGTCAATTTAAGCTATCGCTCAAAGCTATGCTACCCTTGAGTCCCAAATCAAACACTGATGGCCCTAACTTCTATACGGTACGTCCTACACCTATCAAAGTTTGCAACATATAAATGCTTGTATCTTTTTACTGGAGCGTCATAAAAGCTTGAAATTTTGTAACAATAAAGTACTCGAGCCTCTTCTCAATTTAAGCTATCGCTCAAAGCTATGCCTCCCTTGAGCCCCAAATCAAACACTGATAAAACTTCAAATGGCGCTAACTCCTATACGGTACGCCCTACACCTATCAAATTTTGCAACATACAAATGCTTGTAACTTTTTACTGGAGCGTCATAAAACCTTGAAATTTTGTAACAATAAAGTACTCGAGCCTCTTGCCAATGTAAGCTATCGCTTAAAGCTATGCTACCCTTGAGTCCCAAATCAAACACTGATAAAACTTCAAATGGCCCTAACTTCTATACGGTACGTCCTACACCTGTCAAAGTTTGCAACATACAAATGCTTGTAACTTTTTACTGGAGCGTCATAAAACCTTGAAATTTTGTAACAATAAAGTACTCGAGCCTCTTGTCAATTTAAGCTATCGCTCAAAGCTATGCTACCCTTGAATCCCAAATGAAACACTGATAAAACTTCAAATGGCCCTAACTCCTATACGGTACGTCCTACACCTATCAAAGTTTGCAACATACAAATGCTTGTAACTTTTTACTGGAGCGTCATAAAACCTTGAAATTTTGTAACAATAAAGTACTCGAGCCTCGAATTTAAGCTATCGCTCAAAGCTATGCTACCCTTGACTCCCAAATGAAACACTGAAAAAACTTCAAATGGCCCTAACTTCTATACGGTACGTCCAACACCTATCAAAGTTTGCAACATACAAATGCTTGTAACTTTTTACTGAAGCGTCATAAAACATTGAAATTTTGTAACAATAAAGTACTCGAGCCTCTTGCCAATATAAGCTATCGCTTAAAGCTATGCTACCTTTATGTCCCAAATCAAACACTGATAAAACTTCAAATTGTCCTAACTTCTATACGGTACGTCCTACACCTGTCAAAGTTTGCAACATACAAATGCTTGAAACTTTTTACTGGAGCGTCATAAAACCTTGAAACTTTGTAACAATAAAATACTCGAGCCTCTTGTCAATTTAAGCTATCGCTCAAAGCTATGCTACCCTTGAGTCCCAAATCAAACACTGATAAAACTTCAAATGGCCCTAACTTCTATACGGTACGTCCTACATCTGTCAAAGTTTGCAATATACAAATGCTTGTAACTGTTTACTGGAGAGTCATAAAACCTTGAAATTTTGTAACAATAAAATACTCGAGCCTCTTATCAATTAAAGCTATCGCTCAAAGCTATGCTACCCTTGAGTCCCAAATCAAACACTGATAAAACTTCAAATGGCCCTAACATCTATACGGTACGTCCTACACCTGTCAAAGTTTGCAACATACAAATGCTTGTAACATTTTACTGGAGCGTCATAAAACCTTGAAATTTTGTAACAATAAAGTACTCGAGCCTCTTGTCAATTTAAGCTATCGCTCAAAGCTATGCTAACCTTGAGTCCCAATTCAAACACTGATAAAACTTCAAATGGCCCTAACTTCTAAACAGTACGTCCTACACCTATCAAAGTTTGCAACATACAAATGCTTGTAACTTTTTACTGGAGCGTCATAAAACCTTGAAATTTTGTAACAATAAAGTACCCGAGCCACTTGTCAATTTAAGCTATCGCTCAAAGCTATGCTACCCTTGAGTCTCAAATCAAACACTGATAAAACTTCAAATGGCCCTAACTTCTATACGGTACATCCTACACCTATCAAAGTTTGCAACATGCAAATGCTTGTATCTTTTTACTGGAGCGTCATAAAACATTGAAATTTTGTAACAATAAAGTACTCGAGCCTCTTGCCAATATAAGCTATCGCTTAAAGCTATGCTACCTTTGAGTCCCAAATCAAACACTGATAAAACTTCAAATGGCCCTAACTTCTATACGGTACGTCCTACACCTATCAAAGTTTGCAACATACAAATGCTTGTAACTTTTTACTGGAGCGTCATAAAACCTTGAAATTTTGTAACAATAAAGTACTCGAGCCTCTTGTCAATTTAAGCTATCGATCAAAGCTATGCTACCCTTGAGTCCCAAATCAAACACTGATAAAACTTCAAATGGCCCTAACTTCTATACGGTACGTCCTACACCTATCAAAGTTTGCAACATACAAATGCTTGTAACTTTTTACTGGAGCGTCATAAAACCTTGAAATTTTGTAACAATAAAGTACTCGAATCTCTTGTCAATTTAAGCTATCCTCAAACTATGCTACCCTTGAGTCCCAAATCAAACACTGATAAAACTTCAAATGGCCCTAACTTCTATACGGTGCATCATATACCTATCAAAGTTTACAACATACAAATGCTTGTATCTTTTTACTGAAGCGTCATAAAGCTTTGAAATTTTGTAACAATAAAGTACTCGAGCCTCTTGTCAATTTAAGCTATCGCTTAAAGCTATGCTACCATTGAGTCCCAAATCAAACACTGATAAAACTTCAAATGGCCCTAACTCCTATACGGTACGTCCTACACCTATCAAAGTTTGCAACATACAAATGCTTGTAACTTTTTACTGGAGCGTCATAAAACCTTGAAATTTTGTAACAATAAAATACTCGAGCCTCTTGCCAATTTAAGCTATCGCTCAAAGCTATGCTACCTTTGAGTCCCAAATCAAACACTGATAAAACTTCAAATGGCCCTAACTTCTATACGGTACGTCCTACACCTATCAAAATTTGCAACATACAAATGCTTGTAACTTTTTACTGGAGCGTCATAAAACCTTGAAATTTTGTAACAATAAAGTACTCGAGCCTCTTGTCAATTTAAGCTATCGATCAAAGCTATGCTACCCTTGAGGCCCAAATCAAACACTGATAAAACTTCAAATGGCCCTAACTTCTATACGGTGCATCCTATACCTATCAAAGTTTACAACATACAAATGCTTGTAACTTTTTACTGGAGCGTCATAAAAGCTTAAAATTTTGTAACAATAAAGTACTCGAGCCTCTTGTCAATTTAAGCTATCGCTCAACGCTATGCCACCCTTGAGTCCCAAATCAAACACTGATAAAACTTCAAATGTCCCTAACTTCTATACAGTACGTCCTACACCTATCAAAGTTTGCAACATACAAATGCTTGTAACTTTTTACTGGAGCGTCATAAAACCTTGAAATTTTGTAACAATAAAGTACCCGAGCCACTTGTCAATTTAAGCTATCGCTCAAAGCTATGCTACCCTTGAGTCTCAAATCGAACACTGATAAAACTTCAAATGGCCCTAACTTCTATACGGTACATCCTACACGTATCAAAGTTTGCAACATGCAAATGCTTGTATCTTTTTACTGGAGCGTCATAAAGCCTAAATTTTGTAACAATTTTAGCCGGCGGGAAATCAAACGAGTGTCTCTCTGGCAACGGATGTTCAATGACTGATATTTATTTCTTCATGTTCTAGTGTTCTTAAGTTATCGAGTAGTTATCGTAGTGATGTATCTTAGGGAGTAATCGATATTCACAATAACTAAATAGTAAATACATATAAGCACATACCCGTATACGAGTACTTGCTACTACAACTCGGCCGTCCTGACGACAAGATCCCCTGATCTTTGTATACAAGAAGACTTACCGATAACTTAGAAATACATTACAGTTTTTCTTAATCTTCTAATTCTTAATCTAGTCTAAACATAAATTAATTCTATTATGATTTACAATATTTTTTTAATTTTTTTTATTTTTTTTTTTTTTTGTAGACTCTTTTCGTTTGTTGTTAATCCATTGTCTAATGTTCTGGACACTCCAGACACCCTGATACGGAACGCGAGAAACTTGAAACCCTTCTTCATCTTTTAAAAGAAACCTATCATTTCTAAGAATTCGCGCAATCTCATAAGGGCCCTTGTGTTTGGGTATAAGTTTTCTAGAAAACCCTACCGTAGAATCAAAATTTTTCACCATTACATAATCTCCTACTTTGATTTGTACGGTTCTCTGCGTTTTCCATCAACGTCAGATTTATTATAATTTTGAGCTTTGATTTGGTTATGCTCTCCCTCTTTCCGTAATTCTTCTAAATTTATTTCCTCTACGTTTTCATTAAGTTCCATCAGTTTTTCTTTAAATTCGTCTAATACTTTACCCTTTTGTTCTATTCCAAACAACATTTTGCTTGGAAATTGTTTTATACTTCTATGTTGTGTATTATTTAACGAATATTCAACTGTTTCAACAACTACGTCCCAGTGTAATCCTCTTTCAGGTTCAACTAATTTGGCTATCATAGGTCCTATACTTCTATTAATGCGTTCTACCTGACCATTTGCCTGGGGAGAACCTGTCGCTATCTTAATGTGTTTGATGTAGTTGTCTTTCATAAACGCTTCAAATTCGCTTGACGTGAAACAACTACCTCTATCCAACACAATACATTTTGGCTTGCTGTATGATCTGAAATGTTCTTTTAAGGCTTGAACTACTTCCTTTGTATTTGTAGTCTTTGTGGGGTATAACCTAACGAATTTTGTAAAAGCATCAACTACTACGAATATGTGTTTCTTAACTCTTCCTGAATCTATCGGTCCATAGTGGTATATGTGTACAATATCAAATGGCTTATTTCCCTTAGGAATTTTGTGTAGAAATCCTTCTTCTTTACCTGGTTTTGGAGAAAAAGCACCGCACTTAAGACAGTTTTCAATATGGACCGTTGATTTCGTTTTAATGTTTGTAAACCAATAACTTTTTGAAATTGCGTCTGTCATTTTATCTCTTCCCACATGTCCCATTTCATTATGATATTTGTACATCACGTGATCTTCCATATCTTCTGGGACACAAAACAACAACCTGTTATCATTACTTTTTCTGTACAATATTCCATTTCTCATCTCGTAAAGTTTGTGTTCTGAAGTGGTTAAAGTTTCTCTAATTTTTTGTAGCCTTCTATCTTTTGCTTGGCATATCAGTAAATTTTCTTCAAAAGTATTTGCTCCTATAACCATCACATTCATGCATCTGCTCAAAGCATCCACGTGTAGCATGCGATTTCCTGCTCTCTGTTGTAATTCATAATCATAATTCTGCAATTCTAACGCCCACCTGGCTATTCTTGGATTTAACTCTACTTTATTCAAAGTGAGCGTTAGGGAGTTGCAGTCGGTAACAATTTTAAAACGTTTCCCTTGGAGATAAATACGAAACCTCCGTAACGCATAAATAATTGCTAATGTCTCCAGTTCAAAGCTGTGGTATTTTGACTCTACGTCTGTCGTCCGTTTGGAAAAATAAAACACTGGGTGTAGCTTGCCGTCTTTTTTTTCTGCATTAATACTGCCCCAAATCCATGAGAACTTGCATCGCAATGCAATTCTGTAACATCTTTATAGTTATATATTGACAGAACTGGAGACTGAATTAGTTTATCTTTAAGACATAAAAAACATTCTAATTCTTTTTCTTCAAAACAGAATTTTTTATCCTTTCTTAACAAATCATAAAGGGGTTTAGCTATTATCGAAAAGTCTTTCATAAACCGTCGGAAATACGAGCATAAACCAAGAAAACTCTGTACATTGTGGACATTGTCTGGAGTCGGAAAGTTTTTAACAGCTTTAATACCTTTGTCATCCGCGCTAACACCTTCTCTTGTTATCAAAAATCCTAAATATTTAATTTGGTTCTGCAAAAAATCACACTTGTCTAACCTTAGGTCTAACTTGTTTTGAACAAGTCTGTGTAGGACCTCTTCTAATATCTTCAGATGTTCTTCATAATTTTTTGTAGCGATCATTATATCGTCCATATACACAATAACTTTATTTTCTCTTATCAAATCAGCAAAAATTTTGTTTATGAACCTTTGAAACACTGAAGGTGCATTTTTTAATCCAAAGGGCATTCGTAAAAATTCATACTGTCCTAGTGGAGTGACAAAAGATGTATATTTAACCGAACTTTCGTCAACAAAAACATGGAAAAACCCATTCTTCAAATCTAACTTTGAGAACACGCATTTATCCACCAACCTGTCTAACAAATCATCTATGTGCGGTAGAGGGTAATTGTCTTTCAAAGTCATTTTATTAAGGGTTCTATAGTCTACACACATTCTAAGTTCTCCTGTATTTTTTCTCACTAACACTATTGGAGACGCATACTCTGATTCGCTTGGTCTAATAAATCCTTTTTGTAAATACTCATCAAGAAGTTTCTGCAGTTTTTCGCGTTCCTCAACAGCCAATCGTCTAGCAGGGCGATTAAACGGCTTAGGGTTTTCTAAACATAATTTTATATTGCTTTTAACAAACGGCTCGCTTGGTCTGACAGTCTTATTATATATTCGTTCAAACATTTTAACAAATTAGCTTCTTGTGTCAAAATTAACATTTTTACCGACATTATATTCTTGTTCACCATTATCGACATAATTAATTTGTAACATTTCTTCAACGACCGAATCTAACTCATTTGTTTCAGTATGATTTTCCAACTGACTGTCTTTTTTCTGTAAATTTTTAATAACCTTGTACGTTAATTTTCGATCATTTGATTCTGCATACTTTTGTTTTTCTTTAACTTCTTTTAGCGTTACAATTTTTAAAGGATCCATATTTAATTTTAATTTGCATGCATTCATAAAGTCTCTACCCAAAACTGCATCGTAGCTGATAGATTCGTCGGCAACAATTTTCAAATTAAAATGAATTTTTTTATTTCTATTATTCATTACAAAACATAAAATCTTTCCATAAATTTTCAGTGGGCTTTTATATAAGCCAAAATAAAAAGAATTTTCATCAGACTTCACTTGGATTTTCTCACTTAAAAGAGACGATTTCATAAAAGATATAGGGCTACCGGAATCTATGAGGCACGCTGAAATTATGGGAACATTAGGATCATCACCTACAAAAATCTTGAAATGTCTTACGTAATTATTTCCTCCATTTTTCCTGTCCGGGCACTGCGAGACCAAATGTTCCATACTTCCACACCCAAAACAGGACCCAGTTTGGCGTTTTTGCTTACGGCAGCCAGCTGCGTAGTGACCCATCGAGTTACAATTGTAACATCTGATGGCTTTTGTTGCAGGCTTCTGATCGCGTTTATATGCACCCGTTATTGACGACTTCATCTGCACATTTCGAAACGAATGCAATAGCTGCGACGGATTCGCGAAGCATTGAATACGGGCCTGTATCTGTAGATATTCCACGGGGATGCCTTCAATGACGTAGTCTAACAGCTCATCCTGATCAACGTTGATGTCACGGGAAAGAGACATTTTGTCATCGAAATATTTTTCGAAGTATTCGCCTACTTGCCAGATGCGAGATTCAAATTTTTGTCTAGCTTCGATCTTGTTGATTTTTTGTCCAAACGCTAACATTAACTGCTCCAACAGCGAATCAGTAGATTCTTTAATTCGATCTGTGTCTGCATACAACCACTTTTGTGCGTTATCTCTTAATTTGCTTATTAACAGCAAGCGAAGAAAATTTTCATTTAACTTGCATGTCTCTGCAATGGTTTTAAGTTGTTTTATCCATATACGAGCGCATGTGTTGCCATCAAATTCTACCACCAAATCTTTTGCGAGCGAGAATGAGATGTGTAACAATTCGTCCTTTTCTTTCACATTTGCTTCTATCTTCTGTGTTTGTGTCTTTACATTTGCTTCGTTACTTTGTGTCTGTATATTTGTTTCGGTAATTTGTGTATCTACATTTGTTTCGGTAATTTGTGTCTGTAAATTTGTTTCGGTAATTTGTGTCTCTGTGTTTTCGGTGCACATATTTTCACCGTTCTTTTGCAATTCAGAGTTTTCTGTACCAGTGTTCTCACTCATTTGCTTTGCCGTCTGTAGTACTTTTAACTGTTGTTGAAGTTCCGCTATGATTTGCTTGAATTCGACGAACTGCTTTTCAGTCGCTGCTTCCATCGATGTACGCACAAACTGATGTTGATGTTGTTGTTGTGTGTCGGTGCCGACTGCTTGTGGACTTTGTGACTGACCGTCGTCGTTGGAATTTTGTGCAAATTCGTGTATGCCTGCGGTTTGTGCTGCGTAGTTTTCTGTAATATATTCGGCTGTACTTTTTTCTGCAACAGTTTGTTGGACGACGCCGTCATCCTTTTCTTTGACAGTTGGACAGACACCACGTTTTTCTAATGAAACACTGTCTATCTTAACTGCCATTTCTGCCTTTGTGCCGCCAGGAGGTAACCCCAACCTCTTAAGCCACTCTCTGAGTTGTAGGGCCGAATATTTGTTGTAGTCAACTGCGTCCATAGCAAAACTTTATAATTTAATTTAAACAAATTGTGTAAAAAACAATTTTTTTTTTGCGGATCATCCCACTTCTGAATTTTAGCCGGCGGGAAATCAAACGAGTGTCTCTCTGTCAACGGGTGTTCAACGACTGATCTTTATTAATTCATGTTCTAGTGTTCTTAAGTTATCGAGTAGTTATCGTAGTGATGTATCTTAGGTAGTAATCGATATTCACAATAACTAAATAGTAAATATATATAAGCACATACCCGTATACGAGTACTTGCTACTACACAATAAAGTACTCGAGCCTCTTGTCAATTTAAGCTATCGCTCAAAGATATGCTACCCTTGAGTCCCAAATCAAACACTGATAAAACTTCAAATGGCCCTAAGTTCTATACGGTACGTCCTACACCTGTCAAAGTTTGCAACATACAAATGCTTGTAACTTTTTACTGGAGCGTCATAAAACCTTGAAATTTTGTAACAATAAAGTACTCGAGTCTCTTGTCAATTTAAGCTATCGTTCAAAGCTATGCTACCCTTGAGTCCCAAATGAAACACTGATAAAACTTCAAATGGCCCTAACTCCTATACGGTAAGTCCTACACCTATCAAAGTTTGCAACATACAAATGCTTGTAACTTTTTACTGGAGCGTCATAAAACCTTGAAATTTTGTAACAATAAAGTACTCGAGCCTCTTGCCAATTTAAGCTATCGCTCAAAGCTATGCTACCCTTGAGTCCCAAATCAAACACTGATAAAACTTCAAATGGCCCTAACTCCTATACGGTACGTCCTACACCAATCAAAGTTTGCAACATACAAATGCTTGTAACTTTTTACTGGAGCGTCATAAAACATTGAAATTTTGTAACAATAAAGTACTCGAGCCTCTTGCCAATATAAGCTATCGCTTAAAGCTATGCTACCTTTGAGTCCCAAATCAAACACTGATAAAACTTCAAATGGCCCTAACTTATATACGGTACGTCCTACACCTGTCAAAGTTTGCAACATACAAATGCTTGTAACTTTTTACTGGAGCGTCATAAAACCTTGAAATTTTGTAACAATAAACTACTCGAGCCTCTTGTCAATTTAAGCTATCGCTCAAAGCTATGCTACCCTTGAGTCCCAAATCAAACACTGATAAAACTTCAAATGGCCCTAACTTCTATACGGTACGTCCTACACCTATCAAAGTTTGCAACATACAAATGCTTGTAACTTTTTACTGGAGCGTCATAAAACCTTGAAATTTTGTGACAATAAAGTACTCGAATCTCTTGTTAATTTAAGCTATCCTCAAAGCTATGCTACCCTTGAGGCCCAAATCAAACACTGATAGAACTTCAAATGGCCCGAACTTCTATACGGTACGTCCTACACCTGTCAAAGTTTGCAACATACAAATGCTTGTAACTGTTTACTGGAGCGTCATAAAACCTTGAAATTTTGTAACAATAAAGTACTCGAGCCTCTTGTCAATTAAAGCTATCGCTCAAAGCTACGCTACCCTTGAGTCCCAAATCAAACACTGATAAAATTTCAAATGGCCCTAACTTCTATACGGTACGTCCTACACCTATCAAAGTTTGCAACATACAAATACTTGTAACTTTTTACTGGTGCTTCATAAAACCTTAAAATTTTGTAACAATAACGTACTCGAGCCTCTTGCCAATGTAAGCTATCGCTTAAAGCTATGCTACCCTTGAGTCCCAAATCAAACACTGATAAAACTTCAAATGGCCCTAACTTCTATACGGTACGTCCTACACCTGTCAAAGTTTGCAACATACAAATGCTTGTATCTTTTTACTGGAGCGTCATAAAACCTTGAAATTTTGCAACAATAAAGTACTCGAACCTCTTGTCAATTTAAGCTATCGCTCAGAGCTGTGCTACCCTTGAGTCCCAAATCAAACACTGATAAAACTTCAAATGGCCCTAACTTCTATACGGTACGTCCTACATCTGTCAAAGTTTGCAACATACAAATGCTTGTAACTTTTTACTGGAGCGTCATAAAACCTTGAAATTTTGTAACAATAAAGTACTCGTACCTCTTGTCAATTTAAGCTATCGCTCAGAGCTATGCTACCGTTAAGGCCCAAATCAAACACTGATAGAACTTCAAATGACCCTAACTTCTATACGGTACGTCCTACACCTGTCAAAGTTTGCAACATACAATTGCTTGTAACTGTTTACTGGAGCGTCATAAAACCTTGAAATTTTGTAACAATAAAGTACTCGAGCCTCTTGTCAATTTAAGCTATCGCTCAAAGCGATGCTACCCTTGAGTCCCAAATCAAACACTGATAAAACTTCAAATGGCCCTAACTTCTATACGGTACGTCCTACACCTATCAAAGTTTGCAACATACAAATGCTTGTAACTTTTTACTGGAGCGTCATAAAACCTTGAAATTTTGTAACAATAAAGTACTCGAGCCTCTTGTCAATTTAAGCTATCGCTCAAAGCTATGCTACCCTTGAGTCCCAAATGAAACACTGATAAAACTTCAAATGGCCCTAATTCCTATACGGTACGTCCTGCACCTATCAAAGTTTGCAACATACAAATGCTTGTATCTTTTTACTGGAGCGTCATAAAACCTTGAAATTTTGTAACAATAAAGTACTCGAGCCTCTTGCCAATTTAAGCTATCGCTCAAAGCTATGCTACCCTTGACTCCCAAATGAAACACTGATAAAACTTCAAATGGCCCTAACTTCTATACGGTACGTCCTACACCTATCAAAGTTTGCAACATACAAATGCTTGTAACTTTTTACTGGAGCGTCATAAAACATTGAAATTTTGTAACAATAAAATAATCGAGCCTCTTGCCAATATAAGCTATCGCTTAAAGCTATGCTACCTTTGAGTCCCAAATCAAACACTGATAAAACTTCAAATGGCCCTAAATTCTATACGGTACGTCCTACACCTGTCAAAGTTTGCAACATACAAATGCTTGTAACTTTTTACTGGAGCGTCATAAAACCTTGAAATTTTGTAACAATAAAGTACTCGAGCCTCTTGCCAATTTAAGCTATCGCTCAAAGCTATGCTACCCTTGAGTCCCAAATCAAACACTGATAAAACTTCAAATGGCCCTAACTTCTATACGGTACGTCCTACACCTATCAAAGTTTGCAACATACAAATGCTTGTAACTTTTTACTGGAGCGTCATAAAAGCTTAAAATTTTGTAACAATAAAGTACTCGAGCCTCTTGTCAATTTAAGCTATCGCTCAAAGCTATGCCACCCTTGAGTCCCAAATCAAAAACTGATAAAACTTCAAATGGCCCTAACTCCTATACGGTACGTCCTACACCTATCAAAGTTTGCAACATACAAATGCTTGTAACTTTTTACTGGAGCGTCATAAAACCATGAAATTTTGTAACAATAAAGAACTCGAGCCTCTTGTCAATTAAAGCTATCGCTCAAAGCTATGCTACCCTTGAGTCCCAAATCAAACACTGATAAAACTTCAAATGGCCCTAACTTCTATACGGTACGTCCTACGCCTATCAAAGTTTGCAACATACAAATGCTTGTAACTTTTTACTGGAGCGTCATAAAAAGTTGAAATTTTGTAACAATAAAGTACTCGAGCCTCTTGTCAATTTAAGCTATCGCTCAAAGCTATGCTACCCATGAGTCCCAAATCAAACACTGATAAAACTTCAAATGGCCCTAACTTCTATATGGTGCATCCTATACCTATCAAAGTTTACAACATACAAATATTTGTAACTTTTTACTGGAGCGTCATAAAACCATGAAATTTTGTAACAATAAAGAACTCGAGCCTCTTGTCAATTAAAGCTATCGCTCAAAGCTATGCTACCCTTGAGTCCCAAATCAAACACTAATAAAAATTCAAATGGCCCTAACTTTTATACGGTACGTCCTACGCCTATCAAAGTTTGCAACATACAAATGCTTGTAACTTTTTACTGGAGCGTCATAAAAAGTTGAAATTTTGTAACAATAAAGTACTCGAGCCTCTTGTCAATTTAAGCTATCGCTCAAAGCTATGCTACCCTTGAGTCCCAAATCAAACACTGATAAAACTTCAAATGGCCCTAACTTCTATACGGTACGTCCTACACCTATCAAAGTTTGCAACATACAAATGCTTGTAACTTTTTACTGGAGCGTCATAAAAGCTTAAAATTTTGTAACAATAAAGTACTCGAGCCTCTTGTCAATTTAAGCTATCGCTCAAAGCTATGCCACCCTTGAGTCCCAAATCAAAAACTGATAAAACTTCAAATGGCCCTAACTCCTATACGGTACGTCCTACACCTATCAAAGTTTGCAACATACAAATGCTTGTAACTTTTTACTGGAGCGTCATAAAACCATGAAATTTTGTAACAATAAAGAACTCGAGCCTCTTGTCAATTAAAGCTATCGCTCAAAGCTATGCTACCCTTGAGTCCCAAATCAAACACTGATAAAACTTCAAATGGCCCTAACTTCTATACGGTGCATTATATACCTATCAAAGTTTACAACATACAAATGCTTGTAACTTTTTACTGGAGCGTCATAAAAGCTTGAAATTTTGTAACAATAAAGTACTCGAGCCTCTTGTCAATTTAAGCTATCGCTCAAAGCTATGCCACCCTTGAGTCCCAAATCAAACACTGATAAAATTTCAAATGTATAGGAATAAGGTACGTCCTACACCTATCAAAGTTTGCAACATAGAAATGCTTGTAACTTTTTACTGGAGCGTCATAAAACCATGAAATTTTGTAACAATAAAGTACTCGAGCCTCTTTGTCAATTTAAGCTATCGCTCAAAGCTATGCTACCCATGAATCCCAAATCAAACACTGATAAAACTTCAAATGGCCCTAACTTCTATATGGTGCATCCTATACCTATCAAATTTTACAACATACAAATGCTTGTAACTTTTTACTGGAGCGTCATAAAAGCTTGAAATTCTGTAACAATAATGTACTCGAGCCTCTTGTCAATTTAAGCTATCGCTCAAAGCTATGCCACCCTTGAGTCCCAAATCAAACACTGATAAAACTTCAAATGGCCCTAACTCCTATACGGTACGTCCTACACCTATCAAAGTTTGCAACATACAAATGCTTGTAACTTTTTACTGGAGCGTCATAAAACCTTGAAATTTTGTAACAATAAAGTACTCGAGCCTCTTGTCAATTTAAGCTATCGCTCAAAGCTATGCTACCCTTGAGTCCCAAATCAAACACTGATGGCCCTAACTTCTATACGGTACGTCCTACACCTATCAAAGTTTGCAACATATAAATGCTTGTATCTTTTTACTGGAGCGTCATAAAAGCTTGAAATTTTGTAACAATAAAGTACTCGAGCCTCTTCTCAATTTAAGCTATCGCTCAAAGCTATGCCTCCCTTGAGCCCCAAATCAAACACTGATAAAACTTCAAATGGCGCTAACTCCTATACGGTACGCCCTACACCTATCAAATTTTGCAACATACAAATGCTTGTAACTTTTTACTGGAGCGTCATAAAACCTTGAAATTTTGTAACAATAAAGTACTCGAGCCTCTTGCCAATGTAAGCTATCGCTTAAAGCTATGCTACCCTTGAGTCCCAAATCAAACACTGATAAAACTTCAAATGGCCCTAACTTCTATACGGTACGTCCTACACCTGTCAAAGTTTGCAACATACAAATGCTTGTAACTTTTTACTGGAGCGTCATAAAACCTTGAAATTTTGTAACAATAAAGTACTCGAGCCTCTTGTCAATTTAAGCTATCGCTCAAAGCTATGCTACCCTTGAATCCCAAATGAAACACTGATAAAACTTCAAATGGCCCTAACTCCTATACGGTACGTCCTACACCTATCAAAGTTTGCAACATACAAATGCTTGTAACTTTTTACTGGAGCGTCATAAAACCTTGAAATTTTGTAACAATAAAGTACTCGAGCCTCTTGCCAATTTAAGCTATCGCTCAAAGCTATGCTACCCTTGACTCCCAAATGAAACACTGAAAAAACTTCAAATGGCCCTAACTTCTATACGGTACGTCCAACACCTATCAAAGTTTGCAACATACAAATGCTTGTAACTTTTTACTGAAGCGTCATAAAACATTGAAATTTTGTAACAATAAAGTACTCGAGCCTCTTGCCAATATAAGCTATCGCTTAAAGCTATGCTACCTTTATGTCCCAAATCAAACACTGATAAAACTTCAAATTGTCCTAACTTCTATACGGTACGTCCTACACCTGTCAAAGTTTGCAACATACAAATGCTTGAAACTTTTTACTGGAGCGTCATAAAACCTTGAAACTTTGTAACAATAAAATACTCGAGCCTCTTGTCAATTTAAGCTATCGCTCAAAGCTATGCTACCCTTGAGTCCCAAATCAAACACTGATAAAACTTCAAATGGCCCTAACTTCTATACGGTACGTCCTACATCTGTCAAAGTTTGCAATATACAAATGCTTGTAACTGTTTACTGGAGAGTCATAAAACCTTGAAATTTTGTAACAATAAAATACTCGAGCCTCTTATCAATTAAAGCTATCGCTCAAAGCTATGCTACCCTTGAGTCCCAAATCAAACACTGATAAAACTTCAAATGGCCCTAACTTCTATACGGTACATCCTACACCTATCAAAGTTTGCAACATACAAATGCTTTCAACTTTTTGCTGGAGCGTCATAAAACCTTTAAATTTTGTAACAATAAAGTACTCGAGCCTCTTGTCAATTTAAGCTATCGCTCAAAGCTATGCTACCCTTGAGTCCCAATTCAAACACTGATAAAACTTCAAATGGCCCTAACTTCCATACGGTGCATCCTATACCTATCAAATTTTACAACATACAAATGCTTGTAACTTTTTACTGGAGCGTCATAAAAGCTTAAAATTTTGTAACAATAAAGTACTCGAGCCTCTTGTCAATTTAAGCTATCGCTCAAAGCTAAGCCACCCTTGAGTCCCAAATCAAACACTGATAAAACTTCAAATGGCCCTAACTACTATACGGTACGTCCTACACCTATCAAATTTTGCAACATACAAATACTTGTAACTTTTTACTGGAGCGTCATAAAACCTTGAAAGTTTGTAACAATAATGTACTCGAGCCTCTTGTCAATTTAAGCTATCGCTCAAAGCTATGCTAACCATGAGTCCCAAATCAAACACTGATAAAACTTCAAATGGCCCTAACTTCTATATGGTGCATCCTATACCTATAAAAGTTTACAACATACAAATGCTTGTAACTTTTTACTGGAGCGTCATAAAAGCTTGAAATTTTGTAACAATAAAGTACTCGAGCCTCTTGTCAATTTAAGCTATCGCTCAAAGCTATGCCACCCTTGAGTCCCAAATCAAACACTGATAAAACTTCAAATGTCCCTAACTCCTATACGGTACGTCCTACACCTATCAAAGTTTGCAACATACAAATGCTTGTAACATTTTACTGGAGCGTCATAAAACCTTGAAATTTTGTAACAATAAAGTACTCGAGCCTCTTGCCAATTTAAGCTATCGCTTAAAGCTATGCTACCCTTGAGTCCCAGATCAAACACTGATAAAACTTCAAATGGCCCTAACTTCTATACGGTACGTCCTACACCTGTCAAAGTTTGCAACATACAAATGCTTGTAACTTTTTACTGGAGCGTCATAAAACCTTGAAATTTTGTAACAATAAAGTACTCGAGCCTCTTGTCAATTTAAGCTATCGCTCAAAGCTATGCTACCCTTGAGTCCCAAATCAAACACTGATAAAATTTCAAATGGCCCTAACTTCTATACGGTACGTCTTACACCTATCAAAGTTTGCAACATACAAATGCTTGTAACTTTTTACTGGAGCGTCATAAAACCTTGAAATTTTGTAATAATAAAGTACTCGAACCTCTTGTCAATTTAAGCTATCGCTCAAAGCTATGCTACCCTTGAGGCCCAAATCAAACACTGATAGAACTTCAAATGGCCCTAACTTCTATACGGTACGTCCTACACCTATCAAAGTTTGCAACATACAAATGCTTGTAACTTTTTACTGGAGCGTCATAAAACCTTGAAATTTTGTAACAATAAAGTACTCTGCCTCTTGTCAATTTAAGCTATCGCTCAAAGCTATGCTACCCTTGAGTCCCAAATCAAACACTGATAAAACTTCAAATGGCCCTAACTTCTATACGGTACGTCTTACACCTATCAAAGTTTGCAACATACAAATGCTTGTAACTTTTTACTGGAGCGTCATAAAACCTTGAAATTTTGTAACAATAAAGTACTCGAGCCTCTTCTCAATTTAAGCTATCGCTCAAAGCTATGCTACCCTTGAGTCCCAAATCAAACACTGATAAAACTTCAAATGGCCTTAACTCCTATACGGTACGTCCTACACCTATCAAAGTTTGCAACATACAAATGCTTGTAACTTTTTACTGGAGCGTCATAAAAGCTGAACATTTTGTAACAATAAAGTACTCGAGCCTCTTGTCAATTTAAGCTATCGCTCAAAGCTATGCCACCCTTGAGTCAAAAATCAAACACTGATAAAACTTCAAATGGCCCTAACGCCTATACGGTACGTCCTACACCTATCAAAGTTTGCAACATACAAATGCTTGTAACTTTTTACTGGAGCGTCATAAAACCATGAAATTTTGTAACAATAAAGTACTCGAGCCTCTTGTCAATTAAAGCTATCGCTCAAAGCTATGCTACCCTTGAGTCCCAAATCAAACACTGATAAAACTTCAAATGGCCCTAACTTCTATACGGTACGTCCTACACCTATCAAAGTTTGCAACATACAAATGCTTGTAACTTTTTACTGGAGTGTCATAAAACCTTGAGATTTTGTAACAATAAAGTACTCGAGCCTCTTGTCAATTTAAGCTATCGCTCAAAGCTATGCTACCCATGAGTCCCAAATCAAACACTGATAAAACTTCAAATGGCCCTAACTTCTATATGGTGCATCCTATACCTATCAAAGTTTACAACATACAAAAGCTTGTAACTTTTTACTGGAGCGTCATAAAAGCTTGAAATTTTGTAACAATAAAGTACTCGAGCCTCTTGTCAATTTAAGCTATCGCTCAAAGCTATGCCACCCTTGAGTCCCAAATCAAACACTGATAAAACTTCAAATGGCCCTAACTCCTATACGGTACGTCCTACACCTATCAAAGTTTGCAACATACAAATGCTTGTAACTTTTTACTGGAGCGTCATAAAACCTTGAAATTTTGTAACAATAAAGTACTCGAGCCTCTTGTCAATTTAAGCTATCGCTCAAAGCTATGCTACCCTTGAGTCCCAAATCAAACACTGATAAAACTTCAAATGGCCCTAACTTCTATACGGTACGTCCTACACCTATCAAAGTTTACAACATACAAATGTTTGTAACTTTTTACTGGAGCGTCATAAAAGCTTGAAATTTTGTAACAATAAAGTACTCGAGCCTCTTGTCAATTTAAGCTATCGCTCAAAGCTATGCTACCCTTCAGGCCCAAATCAGACACTGACAGAACTTCAAATGGCCCTAAATTCTATACGGTACGTCCTACATCTGTCAAAGTTTGCAACATACAAATGCTTGTAACTGTTTACTGGAGAGTCATAAAACCTTGAAATTTTGTAACAATAAAATACTCGAGCCTCTTATCAATTAAAGCTATCGCTCAAAGCTATGCTACCCTTGAGTCCCAAATCAAACACTGATAAAACTTCAAATGGCCCTAACTTCTATACGGTACGTCCTACACCTATCAAAGTTTGCAACATACAAATGCTTTCAACTTTTTGCTGGAGCGTCATAAAACCTTGAAATTTTGTAACAATAAAGTACTCGAGCCTCTTGTCAATTTAAGCTATCGCTCAAAGCTTTGCTACCCTTGAGTCCCAATTCAAACACTGATAAAACTTCAAATGGCCCTAACTTCCATACGGTGCATCCTATACCTATCAAATTTTACAACATACAAATGCTTGTAACTTTTTACTGGAGCGTCATAAAAGCTTAAAATTTTGTAACAATAAAGTACTCGAGCCTCTTGTCAATTTAAGCTATCGCTCAAAGCTAAGCCACCCTTGAGTCCCAAATCAAACACTGATAAAACTTCAAATGGCCCTAACTACTATACGGTACGTCCTACACCTATCAAATTTTGCAACATACAAATACTTGTAACTTTTTACTGGAGCGTCATAAAACCTTGAAAGTTTGTAACAATAATGTACTCGAGCCTCTTGTCAATTTAAGCTATCGCTCAAAGCTATGCTAACCATGAGTCCCAAATCAAACACTGATAAAACTTCAAATGGCCCTAACTTCTATATGGTGCATCCTATACCTATAAAAGTTTACAACATACAAATGCTTGTAACTTTTTACTGGAGCCTCATAAAAGCTTGAAATTTTGTAACAATAAAGTACTCGAGCCTCTTGTCAATTTAAGCTATCGCTCAAAGCTATGCCACCCTTGAGTCCCAAATCAAACACTGATAAAACTTCAAATGTCCCTAACTCCTATACGGTACGTCCTACACCTATCAAAGTTTGCAACATACAAATGCTTGTAACATTTTACTGGAGCGTCATAAAACCTTGAAATTTTGTAACAATAAAGTACTCGAGCCTCTTGCCAATTTAAGCTATCGCTTAAAGCTATGCTACCCTTGAGTCCCAGATCAAACACTGATAAAACTTCAAATGGCCCTAACTTCTATACGGTACGTCCTACACCTGTCAAAGTTTGCAACATACAAATGCTTGTAACTTTTTACTGGAGCGTCATAAAACCTTGAAATTTTGTAACAATAAAGTACTCGAGCCTCTTGTCAATTTAAGCTATCGCTCAAAGCTATGCTACCCTTGAGTCCCAAATCAAACAATGATAAAACTTCAAATGGCCCTAACTTCTATACGGTACGTCTTACACCTATCAAAGTTTGCAACATACAAATGCTTGTAACTTTTTACTGGAGCGTCATAAAACCTTGAAATTTTGTAATAATAAAGTACTCGAACCTCTTGTCAATTTAAGCTATCGCTCAAAGCTATGCTACCCTTGAGGCCCAAATCAAACACTGATCGAACTTCAAATGGCCCTAACTTCTATACGGTACGTCCTACACCTATCAAAGTTTGCAACATACAAATGCTTGTAACTTTTTACTGGAGCGTCATAAAACCTTGAAATTTTGTAACAATAAAGTACTCTGCCTCATGTCAATTTAAGCTATCGCTCAAAGCTATGCTACCCTTGAGTCCCAAATCAAACACTGATAAAACTTCAAATGGCCCTAACTTCTATACGGTACGTCTTACACCTATCAAAGTTTGCAACATACAAATGCTTGTAACTTTTTACTGGAGCGTCATAAAACCTTGAAATTTTGTAACAATAAAGTACTCGAGCCTCTTCTCAATTTAAGCTATCGCTCAAAGCTATGCTACCCTTGAGTCCCAAATCAAACACTGATAAAACTTCAAATGGCCTTAACTCCTATACGGTATGTCCTACACCTATCAAAGTTTGCAACATACAAATGCTTGTAACTTTTTACTGGAGCGTCATAAAAGCTGAAAATTTTGTAACAATAAAGTACTCGAGCCTCTTGTCAATTTAAGCTATCGCTCAAAGCTATGCCACCCTTGAGTCAAAAATCAAACACTGATAAAACTTCAAATGGCCCTAACGCCTATACGGTACGTCCTACACCTATCAAAGTTTGCAACATACAAATGCTTGTAACTTTTTACTGGAGCGTCATAAAACCATGAAATTTTGTAACAATAAAGTACTCGAGCCTCTTGTCAATTAAAGCTATCGCTCAAAGCTATGCTACCCTTGAGTCCCAAATCAAACACTGATAAAACTTCAAATTGCCCTAACTTCTATACGGTACGTCCTACACCTATCAAAGTTTGCAACATACAAATGCTTGTAACTTTTTACTGGAGTGTCATAAAACCTTGAGATTTTGTAACAATAAAGTACTCGAGCCTCTTGTCAATTTAAGCTATCGCTCAAAGCTATGCTACCCATGAGTCCCAAATCAAACACTGATAAAACTTCAAATGGCCCTAACTTCTATATGGTGCATCCTATACATATCAAAGTTTACAACATACAAAAGCTTGTAACTTTTTACTGGAGCGTCATAAAAGCTTGAAATTTTGTAACAATAAAGTACTCGAGCCTCTTGTCAATTTAAGCTATCGCTTAAAGCTATGCCACCCTTGAGTCCCAAATCAAACACTGATAAAACTTCAAATGGCCCTAACTCCTATACGGTACGTCCTACACCTATCAAAGTTTGCAACATACAAATGCTTGTAACTTTTTACTGGAGCGTCATAAAACCTTGAAATTTTGTAACAATAAAGTACTCGAGCCTCTTGTCAATTTAAGCTATCGCTCAAAGCTATGCTACCCTTCAGTCCCAAATCAAACACTGATAAAACTTCAAATGGCCCTAACTTCTATACGGTACGTCCTACACCTATCAAAGTTTGCAACATACAAATGCTTGTAACTTTTTACTGGAGCGTCATAAAACCTTGATATTTTGTAACAATAAAGTACTCGAGCCTCTTGCCAATTTGAGCTATCGCTCAAAGCTATGCTACCCTTGAGGCCCAAATCAAACACTGATAAAACTTCAAATGGCCCTAACTTCTATACGGTACGTCATACACCTATCAAAGTTTGCAACATACAAATGCTTGTAACTTTTTACTGGAGCGTCATAAAACCTTGAAATTTTGTAACAATATAGTACTCGAGCCTCTTGTCAATTTAAGCTATCGCTCAAAGCTATGCTACCCTTGAGTCCCAAATCAAACACTGATAAAACTTCAAATAGCCCTAACTTCTATACGGTACGTCTTACACCTATCAAAGTTTGCAACATACAAATGCTTGTAACTTTTTACTGGAGCGTCATAAAACCTTGAAATTTTGTAACAATAAAGTACTCGAACCTCTTGTCAATTAAAGCTATCGCTCAAAGCTATGCTACCCTTGAGTCCCAAATCAAACACTGATAAAACTTCAAATGGCCCTAACTCCTATACGGTACGTCCTACTCCTATCAAAGTTTGCAACATACCAATGCTTGTAACTTTTTACTGGAGCGCCATAAAACCTTGAAATTTTGTAACAATAAAGTACTCGAGCCTCTTGTCAATTAAAGCTATCGCTCAAAGCTATGCTACCCTTGAGTCCCAAATCAAACACTGATAAAACTTCAAATGGCCCTAACTCCTATACGGTACGTCCTACTCCTATCAAAGTTTGCAACATACCAATGCTTGTAACTTTTTACTGGAGCGTCATAAAACCTTGAAATTTTGTAACAATAAAGTACTCGAGCCACTTGCCAATTTAAGCTATCGCTCAAAGCTATGCTACCCTTGAGTCCCAAATCAAACACTGATAAAACTTCAAATGACCCTAACTTCTATACGGTACGTCCTACACCTGTCAAAGTTTGCAAGATACAAATGATTGTAACTTTTTACTGGAGCGTCATAAAACCTTGAAATTTTGTAACAATAAAGTTCTCGAACCTCTTGTCAATTTAAGCTATCGCTCAAAGCTATGCTACCCTTGAGTCCCAAATCAAACACTGATAAAACTTCAAATGGCCCTAACTTCTATATGGTGCATCCTATACCTATCAAAGTTTACAACATACAAATTCTTGTAACTTTTTACTGGAGCGTCATAAAAGCTTGAAATTTTGTAACAATAAAGTACTCGAACCGCCTGTCAATTTAAGCTATCGCTCAAAGCTATGCTACCCTTGAGGCCCAAATCAAACACTGATAGAACTTCAAATGGCCCTAACTTCTATACGGTACGTCCTACACCTGTCAAAGTTTGCAACATACAAATGCTTGTAACTGTTTACTGGAGCGTCATAAAACCTTGAAATTTTGTAACAATAAAGTACTCGAGCCTCTTGTCAATTACAGCTATCGCTCAAAGCTATGCTACCCTTGAGTCCCAAATCAAACACCGATAAAACTTCAAATGGCCCTAACTTCTATACGGTACGTCCCACACCTATCAAAGTTTGCAACATACAAATGCTTGTAACTTTTTACTGGAGCTTCATAAAACCTTGAAATTTTGTAACAATAAAGTACTCGAGCCTCTTGTCAATTTAAGCTATCGCTCAAAGCTATGCTACCCTTGAGTCCCAAATGAAACACTGATAAAACTTCAAATGGCCTTAACTTCTATACGGTGCATCCTATACCTATCAAAGTTGATAACATACAAATGCTTGTAACTTTTTACTGGAGCGTCATAAAAGCTTGAAATTTTGTAACAATAAAGTACTCGAGCCTCTTGTCAATTTAAGCTATCGCTCAAAGCTATGCCACACTTGAGTCCCAAATCAAACACTGATAAAACTTCAAATGGCCCTAACTCCTATACGGTACGTCCTACACCTATCAAAGTTTGCAACATACAAATGCTTGTAACTTTTTACTGGAGCGTAATAAAACCTTGAAATTTTGTAACAATAAAGTACTCGAGCCTCTTGTCAATTTAAGCTATCGCTCAAAGCTATGCTACCCTTGAGTCCCAAATCAAACACTGATAAAACTTCAAATGGCCCTAACTTCTATACGGTACGTCTTACACCTATCAAAGTTTGCAACATACAAATGCTTGTAACTTTTTACTGGAGCGTCATAAAATCTGGAAATTTTGTAACAATAAAGTACTCGAACCTCTTGTCAATTAAAGCTATCGCTCAAAGCTATGCTACCCTTGAGTCCCAAATCAAACACTGATAAAACTTCAAATGGCCCTAACTCCTATACGGTACGTCCTACTCCTATCAAAGTTTGCAACGTACCAATGCTTGTAACTTTTTACTGGAGCGTCATAAAACCTTGAAATTTTGTAACAATAAAGTACTCGAGCCTCTTGTCAATTAAAGCTATCGCTCAAAGCTATGCTACCCTTGAGTCCCAAATCAAACACTGATAAAACTTCAAATGGCCCTAACTCCTATACGGTACGTCCTACTCCTATCAAAGTTTGCAACATACCAATGCTTGTAACTTTTTACTGGAGCGTCATAAAACCTTGAAATTTTGTAACAATAAAGTACTCGAGCCACTTGCCAATTTAAGCTATCGCTCAAAGCTATGCTACCCTTGAGTCCCAAATCAAACACTGATAAAACTTCAAATGACCCTAACTTCTATAGGGTACGTCCTACACCTGTCAAAGTTTGCAACATATAAATGCTTGTAACTTTTTACTGGAGCGTCATAAAACCTTGAAATTTTGTAACAATAAAGTACTCGAACCTCTTGTCAATTTAAGCTATCGCTCAAAGCTATGCTACCCTTGAGTCCCAAATCAAACACTGATAAAACTTCAAATGGCCCTAACATCTATATGGTGCATCCTATACCTATCAAAGTTTACAACATACAAATGCTTGTAACTTTTTACTGGAGCGTCATAAAAGCTTGAAATTTTGTAACAATAAAGTACTCGAGCCTCTTGTCAATTTAAGCTATCGCTCAAAGCTATGCCACCCTTGAGTCCCAAATCAAACACTGATAAAACTTCAAATGACCCTAACTCCTATACGGTACGTCCTACACCTATCAAAGTTTGCAACATACAAATGCTTGTAACTTTTTACTGGAGCGTCATAAAATCTGGAAATTTTGTAACAATAAAGTACTCGAACCTCTTGTCAATTAAAGCTATCGCTCAAAGCTATGCTACCCTTGAGTCCCAAATCAAACACTGATAAAACTTCAAATGGCCCTAACTCCTATACGGTACGTCCTACTCCTATCAAAGTTTGCAACGTACCAATGCTTGTAACTTTTTACTGGAGCGTCATAAAACCTTGAAATTTTGTAACAATAAAGTACTCGAGCCTCTTGTCAATTAAAGCTATCGCTCAAAGCTATGCTACCCTTGAGTCCCAAATCAAACACTGATAAAACTTCAAATGGCCCTAACTCCTATACGGTACGTCCTACTCCTATCAAAGTTTGCAACATACCAATGCTTGTAACTTTTTACTGGAGCGTCATAAAACCTTGAAATTTTGTAACAATAAAGTACTCGAGCCACTTGCCAATTTAAGCTATCGCTCAAAGCTATGCTACCCTTGAGTCCCAAATCAAACACTGATAAAGCTTCAAATGACCCTAACTTCTATAGGGTACGTCCTACACCTGTCAAAGTTTGCAACATACAAATGCTTGTAACTTTTTACTGGAGCGTCATAAAACCTTGAAATTTTGTAACAATAAAGTACTCGAACCTCTTGTCAATTTAAGCTATCGCTCAAAGCTATGCTACCCTTGAGTCCCAAATCAAACACTGATAAAACTTCAAATGGCCCTAACATCTATATGGTGCATCCTATACCTATCAAAGTTTACAACATACAAATGCTTGTAACTTTTTACTGGAGCGTCATAAAAGCTTGAAATTTTGTAACAATAAAGTACTCGAGCCTCTTGTCAATTTAAGCTATCGCTCAAAGCTATGCCACCCTTGAGTCCCAAATCAAACACTGATAAAACTTCAAATGACCCTAACTCCTATACGGTACGTCCTACACCTATCAAAGTTTGCAACATACAAATGCTTGTAACTTTTTACTGGAGCGTCATAAAACCTTGAAATTTTGTAACAATAAAGTACTCGAGCCTCTTGTCAATTTAAGCTATCGCTCAAAGCTATGCTACCCTTGAGTCCCAAATCAAACACTGATAAAACTTCAAATGGCCCTAACTTCTATACGGTACGTCTTACACCTATCAAAGTTTGCAACATACAAATGCTTGTAACTTTTTACTGGAGCGTCATAAAACCTTGAAATTTTGTAACAATAAAGTACTCGAACCTCTTGTCAATTAAAGCTATCGCTCAAAGCTATGCTACCCTTGAGTCCCAAATCAAACACTGATAAAACTTCAAATGGCCCTAACTCCTATACGGTACGTCCTACTCCTATCAAAGTTTGCAACATACCAATGCTTGTAACTTTTTACTGGAGCGTCATAAAACCTTGAAATTTTGTAACAATAAAGTACTCGAGCCTCTTGTCAATTGAAGCTATCGCTCAAAGCTATGCTACCCTTGAGTCCCAAATCAAACACTGATAAAACTTCAAATGGCCCTAACTCCTATACGGTACGTCCTACTCCTATCAAAGTTTGCAACATACCAATGCTTGTAACTTTTTTCTGGAGCGTCATAAAACCTTGAAATTTTGTAACAATAAAGTACTCGAGCCACTTGCCAATTTAAGCTATCGCTCAAAGCTATGCTACCCTTGAGTCCCAAATCAAACACTGATAAAACTTCAAATGACCCTAACTTCTATACGGTACGTCCTACACCTATCAAAGTTTGCAACTTACAAATGCTTGTAACTTTTTACTGGAGCGTCATAAAACCTTGAAATTTTGTAACAATAAAGTACTCGAACCTCTTGTCAATTTAAGCTATCGCTCAAAGCTATGCTACCCTTGAGTCCCAAATCAAACACTGATAAAACTTCAAATGGCCCTAACTTCTATATGGTGCATCCTATACCTATAAAAGTTTACAACATACAAATGCTTGTAACTTTTTACTGGAGCGTCATAAAAGCTTGAAATTTGTAACAATAAAGTACTCGAGCCTCTTGTCAATTTAAGCTATCGCTCAAAGCTATGCCACCCTTGAGTCCCAAATCAAACACTGATAAAACTTCAAATGGCCCTAACTCCTATACGGTACGTCCTACACCTGTCAAAGTTTGCAACATACAAATGCTTGTAACTTTTTACTGGAGCGTCATAAAGCCTTGAAATTTTGTAACAATAAAGTACCCGAGCCTCTTGTCAATTTAAGCTATCGCTCAAAGCTATGCTTCCCTTGAGTCCCAAATCAAACACTGATAAAACTTCAAATGGCCCTAACTCCTATACGGTACGTCCTACACCTATCAAAGTTTGCAACATACAAATGCTTGTAACTTTTTACTGGAGCGTCATAAAACCTTGAAATTTTGTAACAATAAAGTACTCGAGCCTCTTGTCAATTTAAGCTATCGCTCAAAGCTATGCTACCCTTGAGTCCCAAATCAAACACTGATAAAACTTCAAATGGCCCTAACTTCTATACGGTACGTCTTACACCTATCAAAGTTTGCAACATACAAATGCTTGTAACTTTTTACTGGAGCGTCATAAAACCTTGAAATTTTGTAACAATAAAGTACTCGAACCTCTTGTCAATTAAAGCTATCGCTCAAAGCTATGCTACCCTTGAGTCCCAAATCAAACACTGATAAAACTTCAAATGGCCCTAACTCCTATAAGGTACGTCCTACTCCTATCAAAGTTTGCAACATACCAATGCTTGTAACTTTTTACTGGAGCGTCATAAAACCTTGAAATTTTGTAACAATAAAGTACTCGAGCCTCTTGTCAATTAAAGCTATCGCTCAAAGCTATGCTATCCTTGAGTCCCAAATCAAACACTGATAAAACTTCAAATGGCCCTAACTCCTATACGGTACGTCCTACTCCTATCAAAGTTTGCAACATACCAATGCTTGTAACTTTTTACTGGAGCGTCATAAAACCTTGAAATTTTGTAACAATAAAGTACTTGAGCCACTTGCCAATTTAAGCTATCGCTCAAAGCTATGCTACCCTTGAGTCCCAAATCAAACACTGATAGAACTTCAAATGGCCCTAACTTCTATACGGTACGTCCTACACCTGTCAAAGTTTGCAACATACAAATGCTTGTAACTGTTTACTGGAGCGTCATAAAACCTTGAAATTTTGTAACAATAAAGTACTCGAGCCTCTTGTCAATTAAAGCTATCGCTCAAAGCTATGCTACCCTTGAGTCCCAAATCAAACCCCGATAAAACTTCAAATGGCCCTAACTTCTATACGGTACGTCCTACACCTATCAAAGTTTGCAACATACAAATGCTTGTAACTTTTTACTGGAGCTTCATAAAACCTTGAAATTTTGTAACAATAAAGTACTCGAGCCTCTTGTCAATTTAAGCTATCGCTCAAAGCTATGCTACCCTTGAGTCCCAAATGAAACACTGATAAAACTTCAAATGGCCCTAACTTCTATACGGTGCATCCTATACCTATCAAAGTTGATAACGTACAAATGCTTGTAACTTTTTACTGGAGCGTCATAAAAGCTTGAAATTTTGTAACAATAAAGTACTCGAGCCACTTGCCAATTTAAGCTATCGCTCAAAGCTATGCTACCCTTGAGTCCCAAATCAAACACTGATAAAACTTCAAATGGCCCTAACTCCTATACGGTACGTCCTACTCCTATCAAAGTTTGCAACATACAAATGCTTGAAACTTTTTACTGGAGCGTCATAAAACCTTGAAACTTTGTAACAATAAAGTACTCGAACCTCTTGTCAATTTAAGCTATCGCTCAAAGCTATGCTACCCTTGAGTCCCAAATCAAACACTGATAAAACTTCAAATGGCCCTAACTTCTATATGGTGCATCCTATACCTATCAAAGTTTACATCATACAAATGCTTGTAAGTTTTTACTGGAGCGTCATAAAAGCTTGAAATTTTGTAACAATAAAGTACTCGAGCCTCTTGTCAATTTAAGCTATCGCTCAAAGCTATGCCACCCTTGAGTCCCAAATCAAACACTGATAAAACTTCAAATGGCCCTAACTCCTATACGGTACGTCCTACACCTATCAAAGTTTGCAACATACAAATGCTTGTAACTTTTTACTGGAGCGTCATAAATCCTTGAAATTTTGTAACAATAAAGTACTCGAGCCTCTTGCCAATTTAAGCTATCGCTCAAAGCTATGCTACCCTTGAATCCCAAATCAAACACTGATAAAACTTTAAATGGCGCTAACTCCTATACGGTACGTCCTACACCTATCAAAGTTTGCAACATACAAATGCTTGTAACTTTTTACTGGAGCGTCATAAAACCTTGAAATTTTGTAACAATAAAGTACTCGAGCCTCTTGCCAATTTAAGCTATCGCTTAAAGCTATGCTACCCTTGAGTCCCAAATCAAACACTGATAAAACTTCAAATGGCCCTAACTTCTATACGGTACGTCCTACACCTGTCAAAGTTTGCAACATACAAATGCTTGTAACTTTTTACTGGAGCGTCATAAAGCCTTGAAATTTTGTAACAATAAAGTACCCGAGCCTCTTGTCAATTTAAGCTATCGCTCAAAGCTATGCTTCCCTTGAGTCCCAAATCAAACACTGATAAAACTTCAAATGGCCCTAACTTCTATATGGTACGTCGTACACCTATCAATGTTTGCAACATACAAATGCTTGTAACTTTTTACTGGAGCGTCATAAAACCTTGAAAATTTGTAACAATAAAGTACTCGAGCCTCTTGTCAATTTAAGCTATAGCTCAAAGCTATGCTACCTTTGAGTCCCAAATCAAACACTGATAAAACTTCAAATGGCCCTAACTTCTATACGGTGCATCCTATACCTATCAAAGTTTACAACATACCAATGCTTGTAACTTTTTACTGGAGCGTCATAAAACCTTGAAATTTTGTAACAATAAAGTACTCGAGCCACTTGCCAATTTAAGCTATCGCTCAAAGCTATGCTACCCTTGAGTCCCAAATCAAACACTGATAGAACTTCAAATGGCCCTAACTTCTATACGGTACGTCCTACACCTGTCAAAGTTTGCAACATACAAATGCTTGTAACTGTTTACTGGAGCGTCATAAAACCTTGAAATTTTGTAACAATAAAGTACTCGAGCCTCTTGTCAATTAAAGCTATCGCTCAAAGCTATGCTACCCTTGAGTCCCAAATCAAACCCCGATAAAACTTCAAATGGCCCTAACTTCTATACGGTACGTCCTAACCCTATCAAAGTTTGCAACATACAAATGCTTGTAACTTTTTACTGGAGCTTCATAAAACCTTGAAATTTTGTAACAATAAAGTACTCGAGCCTCTTGTCAATTTAAGCTATCGCTCAAAGCTATGCTACCCTTGAGTCCCAAATGAAACACTGATAAAACTTCAAATGGCCCTAACTTCTATACGGTGCATCCTATACCTATCAAAGTTGATAACGTACAAATGCTTGTAACTTTTTACTGCAGCGTCATAAAAGCTTGAAATTTTGTAACAATAAAGTACTCGAGCCACTTGCCAATTTAAGCTATCGCTCAAAGCTATGCTACCCTTGAGTCCCAAATCAAACACTGATAAAACTTCAAATGGCCCTAACTCCTATACGGTACGTCCTACTCCTATCAAAGTTTGCAACATACAAATGCTTGAAACTTTTTACTGGAGCGTCATAAAACCTTGAAACTTTGTAACAATAAAGTACTCGAACCTCTTGTCAATTTAAGCTATCGCTCAAAGCTATGCTACCCTTGAGTCCCAAATCAAACACTGATAAAACTTCAAATGGCCCTAACTTCTATATGGTGCATCCTATACCTATCAAAGTTTACATCATACAAATGCTTGTAACTTTTTACTGGAGCGTCATAAAAGCTTGAAATTTTGTAACAATAAAGTACTCGAGCCTCTTGTCAATTTAAGCTATCGCTCAAAGCTATGCCACCCTTGAGTCCCAAATCAAACACTGATAAAACTTCAAATGGCCCTAACTCCTATACGGTACGTCCTACACCTATCAAAGTTTGCAACATACAAATGCTTGTAACTTTTTACTGGAGTGTCATAAATCCTTGAAATTTTGTAACAATAAAGTACTCGAGCCTCTTGCCAATTTAAGCTATCGCTCAAAGCTATGCTACCCTTGAATCCCAAATCAAACACTGATAAAACTTTAAATGGCGCTAACTCCTATACGGTACGTCCTACACCTATCAAAGTTTGCAACATACAAATGCTTGTAACTTTTTACTGGAGCGTCATAAAACCTTGAAATTTTGTAACAATAAAGTACTCGAGCCTCTTGCCAATTTAAGCTATCGCTTAAAGCTATGCTACCCTTGAGTCCCAAATCAAACACTGATAAAACTTCAAATGGCCCTAACTTCTATACGGTACGTCCTACACCTGTCAAAGTTTGCAACATACAAATGCTTGTAACTTTTTACTGGAGCGTCATAAAGCCTTGAAATTTTGTAACAATAAAGTACCCGAGCCTCTTGTCAATTTAAGCTATCGCTCAAAGCTATGCTACCCTTGAGTCCCAAATCAAATACTGATAATACTTCAAATGGCCCTAACTTCTATACGTACGTCTTACACCTATCAAAATTGGCTACCCTTGAGTCCCAAATCAAACACTGACAAAACTTCAAATTGCCCTAACTTCTATACGGTACGTCCTACACCTATCAAAGTTTGCAACATACAAATGCTTGTAACTTTTTACTGGAGCGTCATAAATCCTTGAAATTTTGTAACAATAAAGTACTCGAGCCTCTTGCCAATTTAAGCTATCGCTCAAAGCTATGCTACCCTTGAATCCCAAATCAAACACTGATAAAACTTTAAATGGCGCTAACTCCTATACGGTACGTCCTACACCTATCAAAGTTTGCAACATACAAATGCTTGTAACTTTTTACTGGAGCGTCATAAAACCTTGAAATTTTGTAACAATAAAGTACTCGAGCCTCTTGCCAATTTAAGCTATCGCTTAAAGCTATGCTACCCTTGAGTCCCATATCAAACACTGATAAAACTTCAAATGGCCCTAACTTCTATACGGTACGTCCTACACCTGTCAAAGTTTGCAACATACAAATGCTTGTAACTTTTTACTGGAGCGTCATAAAGCCTTGAAATTTTGTAACAATAAAGTACCCGAGCCTCTTGTCAATTTAAGCTATCGCTCAAAGCTATGCTTCCCTTGAGTCCCAAATCAAACACTGATAAAACTTCAAATGGCCCTAACTTCTATATGGTACGTCGTACACCTATCAATGTTTGCAACATACAAATGCTTGTAACTTTTTACTGGAGCGTCATAAAACCTTGAAAATTTGTAACAATAAAGTACTCGAGCCTCTTGTCAATTTAAGCTATAGCTCAAAGCTATGCTACCTTTGAGTCCCAAATCAAACACTGATAAAACTTCAAATGGCCCTAACTTCTATACGGTGCATCCTATACCTATCAAAGTTTACAACATACCAATGCTTGTAACTTTTTACTGGAGCGTCATAAAACCTTGAAATTTTGTAACAATAAAGTACTCGAGCCACTTGCCAATTTAAGCTATCGCTTAAAGCTATGCTACCCTTGAGTCCCAAATCAAACACTGATAGAACTTCAAATGGCCCTAACTTCTATACGGTACGTCCTACACCTGTCAAAGTTTGCAACATACAAATGCTTGTAACTGTTTACTGGAGCGTCATAAAACCTTGAAATTTTGTAACAATAAAGTACTCGAGCCTCTTGTCAATTAAAGCTATCGCTCAAAGCTATGCTACCCTTGAGTCCCAAATCAAACCCCGATAAAACTTCAAATGGCCCTAACTTCTATACGGTACGTCCTACACCTATCAAAGTTTGCAACATACAAATGCTTGTAACTTTTTACTGGAGCTTCATAAAACCTTGAAATTTTGTAACAATAAAGTACTCGAGCCTCTTGTCAATTTAAGCTATCGCTCAAAGCTATGCTACCCTTGAGTCCCAAATGAAACACTGATAAAACTTCAAATGGCCCTAACTTCTATACGGTGCATCCTATACCTATCAAAGTTGATAACGTACAAATGCTTGTAACTTTTTACTGCAGCGTCATAAAAGCTTGAAATTTTGTAACAATAAAGTAATCGAGCCACTTGCCAATTTAAGCTATCGCTCAAAGCTATGCTACCCTTGAGTCCCAAATCAAACACTGATAAAACTTCAAATGGCCCTAACTCCTATACGGTACGTCCTACTCCTATCAAAGTTTGCAACATACAAATGCTTGAAACTTTTTACTGGAGCGTCATAAAACCTTGAAACTTTGTAACAATAAAGTACTCGAACCTCTTGTCAATTTAAGCTATCGCTCAAAGCTATGCTACCCTTGAGTCCCAAATCAAACACTGATAAAACTTCAAATGGCCCTAACTTCTATATGGTGCATCCTATACCTATCAAAGTTTACATCATACAAATGCTTGTAACTTTTTACTGGAGCGTCATAAAAGCTTGAAATTTTGTAACAATAAAGTACTCGAGCCTCTTGTCAATTTAAGCTATAGCTCAAAGCTATGCCACCCTTGAGTCCCAAATCAAACACTGATAAAACTTCAAATGGCCCTAACTCCTATACGGTACGTCCTACACCTATCAAAGTTTGCAACATACAAATGCTTGTAACTTTTTACTGGAGCGTCATAAAACCTTGAAATTTTGTAACAATAAAGTACTCGAACCTCTTGTCAATTTAAGCTATCGCTCAAAGCTATGCTACCCTTGAGTCCCAAATCAAACACTTATAAAACTTCAAATGGTCCCAACTTCTTTACGGTACGTCCGACACCTATCAAAGTTTGCAACATACAATTGCCTGTTACCTTTTTACTGGAGCGTCATAAAACCTTGAAATTTTGTAACAATAAAGTACTCGTGCCTCTTGTCAATTTAAGCTATCGCTCAAAGCTAAGCTACCCTTGAGTCCCAAATCAAACACTGATAAAACTTCAAATGGCCCTAACTTCTATACGGTACGTCCTATACTTCTCAAAGTTTGCAACATACAAATGCTTGTAACTTTTTACTGGAGCGTCATAAAACCTTGAAATTTTGTAACAATAAAGTACTCTGGCCACTTGCCAATTTAAGCTATCGCTCAAAGCTATGCTACCCTTGAGTCCCAAATCAAACACTGATAAAACTTCAAATGACCCTAACTTCTATACGGTACGTCCTACACCTGTCAAAGTTTGCAACATACAAATGCTTGTAACTTTTTACTGGAGCGTCATAAAGCCTTGAAATTTTGTAACAATAAAGTACCCGAGCCTCTTGTCAATTTAAGCTATCGCTCAAAGCTATGCTTCCCTTGAGTCCCAAATCAAACACTGATAAAACTTCAAATGGCCCTAACTTCTATACGGTACGTCCTACACCTATCAAAGTTGGCTACCCTTGAGTCCTAAATCAAACACTGATAAAACTTCAAATGGTCCCAACTTCTATACGGTATGTCCTACACCTATCAAAGTTTGCAACATACAAATGCTTGTAACTTTTTACTGGAGCGTCATAAAACCTTGAAATTTTGTAACAATAAAGTACTCGAGCCTCTTGTCAATTTAAGCTACCGCTCAAAGCTATGCTACCCTTGAGTCCCAAATCAAACACTGATAAAACTTCTAATGGCCCTAACTTCTCTACGGTGCACCCTATACTTATCAAAGTTTGCAAGATACAAATGTTCGTAACTTTTTACTGGAGTGTCATGAAATCTTGAAATTTTGTAACAATAATGTACTCGAGCCTCTTGTCAATTTAAGCTATCGCTCAAAGCTATGCTACCCTTGAGTCCCAAATCAAATACTGATAATACTTCAAATGGCCCTAACTTCTATACGTACGTCTTACACCTATCAAAATTGGCTACCCTTGAGTCCCAAATCAAACACTGATAAAACTTCAAATAGTCCCAACTTCTATACGGTATGTCCTACACCTATCAAAGTTTGCAACATACAATTGCTTGTAACTTTTTACTGGAGCGTCATAAAACCTTGAAATTTTGTAACAATAAAGTACTCGTGCCTCTTGTCAATTTAAGCTATCGCTCAAATCTAAGCTACCCTTGAGTCCCAAATTAAACACTGATAAAACTTCAAATGGCCCTAACTTCTATACGGTGCACCCTATACCTATCAATGTTTTGAACATTCAAATGCTTGTAACTTTTTACTAGAGCGTCATAAAACCTTGAAAGTTTGTAACAATAAAGTTCTCGAGCCTCTTGTCAATTTAAGCTATCGCTCAAAGCTATGCTACCCTTGAGTCCCAAATCAAACACTGATAAAACTTCAAATGGCCCCAACTTCTATACGGTATGTCCTACACCTGTCAAAGTTGGCTACCCTTGAGTCCCAAATCAAACACTGATAAAACTTCAAAAGGCCCCAACTTCTATACGGTATGTCCTACACCTATCAAAGTTTGCAACATACAAATGCTTGTCACTTTTTACTGGAGCGTCATAAAACCTTGAAAATTTTGTAACAATAAAGTACTCGAGCCTCTTGTCAATTTAAGCTATCGGTCAAAGCTATGCTACCTTGAGTCCCAAATCAAACACTGATAAAACTTCAAATGGCCCTAACTTCTATACGGTATGTCCTATACCCATCAAAGTTTGCAACATATAAATGTTTGTAACTTTTTACTGGAGCGCCATAAAACCTTGAAATTTTGTAACAATAAAGTACTCGAGCCTCTTGTCAATTTAAGCTATCGCTCAAAGCTATGCTACCCTTGAGTCCCAAATCAAACACTGATAAAACTTCAAATGGCCCTAACTTCTATACGGTACGTCCTACACCTATCAAAGTTTGCAACATACAAATGCTTGTAACTTTTTACTGGAGCGTCATAAAACCTTGAAATTTTGTAACAATAAAGTACTCGAGCCTCTTGTCAATATAAGCTATCGCTCAAAGCTATTCTACACTTGAGCCCAAATCAAACACTGATAAAACTTCAAATGGTCGTAACTTCTCTACGGTACGTCCTACTCCTATCAAAGTTTGCAACATACAAATGCTGGTAACTTTTTTACTGGAGCGTCATAAAACCTTGAAATTTTGTAACAATAAAGTACTCGAGCCACTTGCCAATTTAAGCTATCGCTCAAAGCTATGCTACCCTTGAGTCCCAAATCAAACACAGATAAAACTTCAAATGACCCTAACTTCTATACGGTACGTCCTACACCTGTCAAAGTTTGCAACATACAAATGCTTGTAACTTTTTACTGGAGCGTCATAAAACCTTGAAATTTTGTAACAATAAAGTACTCGAACCTCTTGTCAATTTAAGCTATCGCTCAAAGCTATGCTACCCTTGAGTCCCAAATCAAACACTGATAAAACTTCAAATGGCCCTAACTTCTATACGGTACGTCCGACACCTATCAAAGTTTGCAACATACAAATGCTTGTAACTTTTTACTGGAGCGTCATAAAGCCTTGAAATTTTGTAACAATAAAGTACCCGAGCCTCTTGTCAATTTAAGCTATCGCTCAAAGCTATGCTTCCCTTGAGTCCCAAATCAAACACTGATAAAACTTCAAATGGTCCTAACTTCTATATGGTACGTCCTACACCTATCAATGTTTGCAACATACAAATGCTTGAAACTTTTTACTGGAGCGTCATAAAACCTTGAAAATTTGTAACAATAAAGTACTCGAGCCTCTTGTCAATTTAAGATATCGCTCAAAGCTATGCTACCCTTGAGTCCCAAATCAAACACTGATAAAACTTCAAATGGCCCTAACTTCTATACGGTGCATCCTATACCTATCAAAGTTTACAACATACAAATGCTTGTAACTTTTTACTGGAGCGTCATAAAACCTTGAAATTTTTTAACAATAAAGTACACGAGCCTCTTGTCAATTTAAGCTATCGCTCAAAGCTATGCTACGCTTGAGTCCCAAATCAAACACTTATAAAACTTCAAATGGCCCTAACTTCTATACGGTAAGTCCTACACCTATCAAAGTTTGCAACATACAAATGCTGGTAACTTTTTTACTGGAGCGTCATAAAACCTTGAAATTTTGTAACAATAAAGTACTCGAGCCACTTGCCAATTTAAGCTATCGCTCAAAGCTATGCTACCCTTGAGTCCCAAATCAAACACAGATAAAACTTCAAATGACCCTAACTTCTATACGGTACGTCCTACACCTGTCAAAGTTTGCAACATACAAATGCTTGTAACTTTTTACTGGAGCGTCATAAAACCTTGAAATTTTGTAACAATAAAGTACTCGAACCTCTTGTCAATTTAAGCTATCGCTCAAAGCTATGCTACCCTTGAGTCCCAAATCAAACACTGATAAAACTTCAAATGGCCCTAACTTCTATACGGTACGTCCGACACCTATCAAAGTTTGCAACATACAAATGCTTGTAACTTTTTACTGGAGCGTCATAAAGCCTTGAAATTTTGTAACAATAAAGTACCCGAGCCTCTTGTCAATTTAAGCTATCGCTCAAAGCTATGCTTCCCTTGAGTCCCAAATCAAACACTGATAAAACTTCAAATGGTCCTAACTTCTATATGGTACGTCCTACACCTATCAATGTTTGCAACATACAAATGCTTGAAACTTTTTACTGGAGCGTCATAAAACCTTGAAAATTTGTAACAATAAAGTACTCGAGCCTCTTGTCAATTTAAGATATCGCTCAAAGCTATGCTACCCTTGAGTCCCAAATCAAACACTGATAAAACTTCAAATGGCCCTAACTTCTATACGGTGCATCCTATACCTATCAAAGTTTACAACATACAAATGCTTGTAACTTTTTACTGGAGCGTCATAAAACCTTGAAATTTTTTAACAATAAAGTACACGAGCCTCTTGTCAATTTAAGCTATCGCTCAAAGCTATGCTACGCTTGAGTCCCAAATCAAACACTTATAAAACTTCAAATGGCCCTAACTTCTATACGGTAAGTCCTACACCTATCAAAGTTTGCAACATACAAATGCTTGTGACTTTTTACTGGAGCGTCATAAAACCTTGAAATTTTGTAACAATAAAGTACTCGAGCCTCTTGTCAATTTAAGCTATCGCTCAAAGCTATGCTACCCTTGAGTCCCAAATCAAACACTGATAAAACTTCTAATGGCCCTAACTTCTATACGGTACGTCCTAAACCTGTCAAAGTTTGCAACATATAAATGCTTGTAACTTTTTACTGAAGCGTCATAAAACCTTGAAATTTTGTAACAATAAAATACTCGAGCCTCTTGTCAATTTAACCTATCGCTCAAAGCTATGCTACCCTTGAGCCCCAAATTAAACACTGATAAAACTTCAAATGGCCCTAACTTCTATACGGTGCACCCTATACCTATCAAAGTTATTAACATTCAAATGCTTGTAACTTTTTACTAGAGCGTCATAAAACCTTGAAAGTTTGTAACAATAAAGTAGTCGAGCCTCTTGTCAATTTAAGCTATCGCTCAAAGCTATGCTACCCTTGAGTCCCAAATCAAACACTGAAAAAACTTCAAAAGGCCCTAACTTCTATACGGTACGTCCTACACCTATCAAAGTTGGCTACCCTTGAGTCCCAAATCAAACACTGATAAAACTTCTAATGGCCCTAACTTCTCTACGGTGCACCCTATACTTATCAAAGTTTGCAACATACAAATGTTCGTAACTTTTTACTGGAGTGTCATGAAATCTTGAAATTTTGTAAAAATAAAGTACTCGAGCCACTTGTCAATTTAAGCTATCGCTCAAAGCTATGCTACCCTTGAGTCCCAAATCAAACACTGATAAAACTTCAAATGGCCCTAACTTCCATACGTACGTCTTACACCTATCAAAGTTGGCTACCCTTGAGTCCCAAATCAAACACTGATAAAACTTCAAATGGCCCTAACTTCTATACGGTACGTCCTACACCTATCAAAGTTTGCAACATACAAATGCTTGTAACTTTTTACTGGAGCGTCATAAAACCTTGAAATTTTGTAAGAATAAAGTACTCGAGCCTCTTGTCAATTTAAGCTATCGCTCAAAGCTATGCTACCCTTGAGTCCCAAATCAAACACTGAAAAAACTTCAAATGGCCCTAACTTCTATACGGTACGTCCTACACCTATCAAAGTTAGCTGCCCTTGAGTCCCAAATCAAACACTGATAAAACTTCAAATGGTCCCAACTTCTATACGGTATGTCCTACACCTATCAAAGTTTGCAACATACAAATGCTTGTAACTTTTTACTGGAGCGTCATAAAACCTTGAAATTTTGTAACAATAAAGTACTCGAGCCTCTTGTCAATTTAAGCTATCGCTCAAAGCTATGCTACCCGTGAGTCCCAAATCAAACACTGATAAAACTTCTAATGGCCCTAACTTCTCTACGGTGCTCCCTATACTTATCAACGTTTGCAAGATACAAATGTTCGTAACTTTTTACTGGAGTGTCATGAAATCTTGAAATTTTGTAACAATAATGTACTCGAGCCTCTTGTCAATTTAAGCTATCGCTCAAAGCTATGCTACCCTTGAGTCCCAAATCAAACACTGACAAAACTTCAAATGGCCCTAACTTCTATACGGTACGTCCTACACCTATCAAAGTTTGCAACAAACAAATGCTTGTAACTTTTTACTGGAGCGTCATAAAACCTTGAAATTTTGTAACAATAAAGTACTCGAGCCTCTTGTCAATTTAAGCTATCGCTCAAAGCTATGCTACCCTTGAGCGCAAATCAAACACTGATAAAACTTCAAATGGTCCTAACTTCTCTACGGTACGTCCAACACCTGTCAAAGTTTGCAACATACAAATGTTTGTAACTTTTTACTGGAGCGTCATAAAACCTTGAAATTTTGTAATAATAAAGTACTCGAGCCTCTTGTCAATTTAAGCTATCGCTCAAAGCTATGCTACCCTTGAGTCCCAAATCAAACACTGATAAAACTTCAAATGGCCCTAACTTCTATACGGTACGTCCTAAACCTGTCAAAGTTGGCTACCCTTGAGTCCCAAATCAAACACTGATAAAACTTCAAATGGCCCTAACTTCTATACGGTACGTCCTATACCTATCAAACTTTGCAACATACAAATGCTTGTAACTTTTTACTGGAGCGTCATAAAACCTTGAAATTTTGTAACAATAAAGTACTCGAGCCTCTTGTCAATTTAAGCTATCGCTCAAAGCTATGCTACCCTTGAGTCCCAAATCAAACACTGAATAAACTTCTAATGGCCCTAACTTCTCTACGGTGCACCCTATACTTATCAAAGTTTGCAACATACAAATATTCGTAACTTTTTACTGGAGTGTCATGAAATCTTGAAATTTTGTAACAATAAAGTACTCGAGCCTCTTGTCAATTTAAGCTATCGCTCAAAGCTATGCTACCCTTGAGTCCCAAATCAAACACTGATAAAACTTCAAATGGCCCTAACTTTTATACGTACGTCTTACACCTATCAAAGTTGGCTACCCTTGAGTCCCAAATCAAACACTGATAAAACTTCAAATGGCCCTAACTTCTATACGGTACGTCCTACACCTATCAAAGTTTGCAACATACAAATGCTTGTAACTTTTTACTGGAGCGTCATAAAACCTTGAAATTTTGTAACAATAAAGTACTCGAGCCTCTTGTCAATTTAAGCTATCGCTCAAAGCTATGCTACCCTTGAGTCCCAAATCAAACACTGATAAAACTTCTAATGGCCCTAACTTCTATACGGTAGGTCGTAAACCTGTCAAAGTTTGCAACATACAAATGCTTGTATCTTTTTACTGAAGCGTCATAAAACCTTGAAATTTTGTAACAATAAAATAATCGAGCCTCTTGTCAATTTAAGCTATCGCTCAAAGCTATGCTACCCTTGAGTCCCAAATTAAACACTGATAAAACTTCAAATGGCCCTAACTTCTATACGGTGCACCCTATACCTATCAAAGTTTGCAACATACAAATGCTTGTAACTTTTTACTGGAGCGTCATGAAATCTTGAAATTTTGTAACAATAATGTACTCGAGCCTCTTGTCAATTTAAGCTATCGCTCAAAACTATGCTACCGTTGAGTCCCAAATCAAACACTGACAAAACTACAAATGGCCCTAACTTCTATACGGTACGTCCTACACCTATCAAAGTTTGCAACAAACAAATGCTTGTAACTTTTTACTCGAGCGTCATAAAACCTTGAAATTTTGTAACAATAAAGTACTCGAGCCTCTTGTCAATTTAAGCTATCGCTCAAAGCTATGCTACCCTTGAGCGCAAATCAAACACTGATAAAACTTCAAATGGTCCTAACTTCTCTACGGTACGTCCAACACCTGTCAAAGTTTGCAACATACAAATGTTTGTAACTTTTTACTGGAGCGTCATAAAACCTTGAAATTTTGTAACAATAAAGTACTCGAGCCTCTTGTCAATTTAAGCTATCGCTCAAAGCTATGCTACCCTTGAGTCCCAAATCAAACACTGATAAAACTTCAAATGGCCCTAACTTCTATACGGTACGTCCTATACCCATCAAAGTTTGCAACATATAAATGTTTGCAACTTTTTACTGGAGCGTCATAAGACCTTGAAATTTTGTAACAATAAAGTACTCGAGCCTCTTGGCAATTTAAGCTATCGCTCAAAGCTAAACTTGAGTCCCAAATCAAACACTGACAAAACTTCAAATGGCCCTAACTTCTATACGGTACGTCCTACACCTATCAAAGTTTGCAACATACAAATGCTTGTAACTTTTTACTGGAGCGTCATAAAACCTTGAAATTTTGTAACAATAAAGTACTCGAGCCTCTTGTCAATTTAAGCAATCGCTCAAAGCTATGCTACACTTGAGCCCAAAGCAAACACTGATAAAACTTCAAATGGTCCTAACTTCTCTACGGTACGTCCAACACCTGTCAAAGTTTGCAACATACAAATGTTTGTAACTTTTTACTGGAGCGTCATAAAACCTTGAAAATTTGTAGCAATAAAGTACTCGAGCCTCTTGTCAATTTAAGCTATCGCTCAAAGCTATGCGACCCTTGAGTCCCAAATCAAACACTGATAAAACTTCAAATGGCCCTAACTCCTATACGGTACGTCCTACTCCTATCAAAGTTTGCAACATACAAATGCTGGCAACTTTTTTACTGGAGCGTCATAAAACCTTGAAATTTTGTAACAATAAAGTACTCGAGCCACTTGCCAATTTAAGCTATCGCTCAAAGCTATGCTACCCTTGAGTCCCAAATCAAACACTGATAAAACTTTAAATGACCCTAACTTCTATACGGTACGTCCTACACCTGTCAAAGTTTGCAACATACAAATGCTTGTAACTTTTTACTGGAGCGTCATAAAGCCTTGAAATTTTGTAACAATAAAGTACTCGAACCTCTTGTCAATTTAAGCTATCGCTCAAAGCTATGCTACCCTTGAGTCCCAAATCAAACACTGATAAAACTTCAAATGGCCCTAACTTCTATACGGTACGTCCGACACCTATCAAAGTTTGCAACATACAAATGCTTGTAACTTTTTACTGGAGCGTCATAAAGCCTTGAAATTTTGTAACAATAAAGTACCCGAGCCTCTTGTCAATTTAAGCTATCGCTCAAAGCTATGCTTCCCTTGAGTCCCAAATCAAACACTGATAAAACTTCAAATGGCCCTAACTTCTATATGGTACGTCCTACACCTATCAATGTTTGCAACATACAAATGCTTGAAACTTTTTACTGGAGCGTCATAAAACCTTGAAAATTTGTAACAATAAAGTACTCGAGCCTCTTGTCAATTTAAGATATCGCTCAAAGCTATGCTACCCTTGAGTCCCAAATCAAACACTGATAAAACTTCAAATGGCCCTAACTTCTATACGGTGCATCCTATACCTATCAAAGTTTACAACATACAAATGCTTGTAACTTTTTACTGGAGCGTCATAAAACCTTGAAATTTTTTAACAATAAAGTACACGAGCCTCTTGTCAATTTAAGCTATCGCTCAAAGCTATGCTACGCTTGAGTCCCAAATCAAACACTTATAAAACTTCAAATGGCCCTAACTTCTATACGGTAAGTCCTACACCTATCAAAGTTTGCAACATACAAATGCTTGTGACTTTTTACTGGAGCGTCATAAAACCTTGAAATTTTGTAACAATAAAGTACTCGAGCCTCTTGTCAATTTAAGCTATCGCTCAAAGCTATGCTACCCTTGAGTCCCAAATCAAACACTGATAAAACTTCTAATGGCCCTAACTTCTATACGGTACGTCCTAAACCTGTCAAAGTTTGCAACATACAAATGCTTGTAACTTTTTACTGAAGCGTCATAAAACCTTGAAATTTTGTAACAATAAAATACTCGAGCCTCTTGTCAATTTAAGCTATCGCTCAAAGCTATGCTACCCTTGAGCCCCAAATTAAACACTGATAAACCTTCAAATGGCCAAAACTTCTATACGGTGCACCCTATACCTATCAAAGTTATTAACATTCAAATGCTTGTAACTTTTTACTAGAGCGTCATAAAACCTTGAAAGTTTGTAACAATAAAGTAGTCGAGCCTCTTGTCAATTTAAGCTATCGCTCAAAGCTATGCTACTCTTGAGTCCCAAATCAAACACTGAAAAAACTTCAAAAGGCGCTAACTTCTATACGGTACGTCCTACACCTATCAAAGTTGGCTACCCTTGAGTCCCAAATCAAACACTGATAAAACTTCAAATGGCCCTAACTTCTATACGGTACGTCCTATACCTATCAAACTTTGCAACATACAAATGCTTGTAACTTTTTACTGGAGCGTCATAAAACCTTGAAATTTTGTAACAATAAAGCACTCGAGCCTCTTGTCAATTTAAGCTATCGCTCAAAGCTATGCTACCCTTGAGTCCCAAATCAAACACTGATAAAACTTCTAATGGCCCTAACTTCTCTACGGTGCACCCTATACTTATCAAAGTTTGCAACATACAAATGTTCGTAACTTTTTACTGGAGTGTCATGAAATCTTGAAATTTTGTGACAATAAAGTACTCGAGCATCTTGTCAATTTAAGCTATCGCTCAAAGCTATGCTACCCTTGAGTCCCAAATCAAACACTGATAAAACTTCAAATGGCCCTAACTTCTATACGTACGTCTTACACCTATCAAAGTTGGCTACCCTTGAGTCCCAAATCAAACACTGATAAAACTTCAAATGGCCCTAACTTCTATACGGTACGTCCTACACCTATCAAAGTTTGCAACATACAAATGCTTGTAACTTTTTACTGGAGCGTCATAAAACCTTCAAATTTTGTAACAATAAAGTACTCGAGCCTCTTGTCAATTTAAGCTATCGCTCAAAGCTATGCTACCCTTGAGTCCCAAATCAAACACTGATATAACTTCTAATGGCCCTAACTTCTATACGGTACGTCGTAAACCTGTCAGAGTTTGCAACATACAAATGCTTGTATCTTTTTACTGAAGCGTCATAAAACCTTGAAATTTTGTAACAATAAAATAATCGAGCCTCTTGTCAATTTAAGCTATCGCTCAAAGCTATGCTACCCTTGAGTCCCAAATTAAACACTGATAAAACTTCAAATGGCCCTAACTTCTATACGGTGCACCCTATACCTATCAAAGTTTGCAACATTCAAATGCTTGTAACTTTTTACTAGAGCGTCATAAAACCTTGAAAGTTTGTAACAATAAAGTACTCGAGCCTCTTGTCAATTTAAGCTATCGCTCAAAGCTATGCTACCCTTGAGTCCCAAATCAAACACTGAAAAAACTTCAAATGGCCCTAACTTCTATACGGTACGTCCTACACCTATCAAAGTTAGCTACCCTTGAGTCCCAAATCAAACACTGATAAAACTTCAAATGGTCCCAACTTCTATACGGTATGTCCTACACCTATCAAAGTTTGCAACATACAAATGCTTGTAACTTTTTACTGGAGCGTCATAAAACCTTGAAATTTTGTAACAATAAAGTACTCGAGCCTCTTGTCAATTTAAGCTATCGCTCAAAGCTATGCTACCCTTGAGTCCCAAATCAAACACTGATAAAACTTCTAATGGCCCTAACTTCTCTACGGTGCTCCCTATACTTATCAAAGTTTGCAAGATACAAATGTTCGTAACTTTTTACTGGAGTGTCATGAAATCTTGAAATTTTGTAACAATAATGTACTCGAGCCTCTTGTCAATTTAAGCTATCGCTCAAAGCTATGCTACCCTTGAGTCCCAAATCAAACACTGATAAAACTTCAAATGGCCCTAACTTCTATACGTACGTCTTACACCTATCAAAGTTGGCTACCCTTGAGTCCCAAATCAAACACTGATAAAACTTCAAATTGCCCTAACTTCTATACGGTACGTCCTACACCTATCAAAGTTTGCAACATACAAATGCTTGTAACTTTTTACTGGAGCGTCATAAAACCTTCAAATTTTGTAACAATAAAGTATTCGAGCCTCTTGTCAATTAAAGCTATCGCTCAAAGCTATGCTACCCTTGAGTCCCAAATCAAACACTGATATAACTTCTAATGGCCCTAACTTCTATACGGTACGTCGTAAACCTGTCAGAGTTTGCAACATACAAATGCTTGTATCTTTTTACTGAAGCGTCATAAAACCTTGAAATTTTGTAACAATAAAATAATCGAGCCTCTTGTCAATTTAAGCTATCGCTCAAAGCTATGCTACCCTTGAGTCCCAAATTAAACACTGATAAAACTTCAAATGGCCCTAACTTCTATACGGTGCACCCTATACCTATCAAAGTTTGCAACATTCAAATGCTTGTAACTTTTTACTAGAGCGTCATAAAACCTTGAAAGTTTGTAACAATAAAGTACTCGAGCCTCTTGTCAATTTAAGCTATCGCTCAAAGCTATGCTACCCTTGAGTCCCAAATCAAACACTGAAAAAACTTCAAATGGCCCTAACTTCTATACGGTACGTCCTACACCTATCAAAGTTTGCAACATACAAATGCTTGTAACTTTTTACTGGAGCGTCATAAAACCTTGAAATTTTGTAACAATAAAGTACTCGAGCCTCTTGTCAATTTAAGCTATCGCTCAAAGCTATGCTACCCTTGAGTCCCAAATCAAACACTGATAAAACTTCTAATGGCCCCAACTTCTCTACGGTGCTCCCTATACTTATCAAAGTTTGCAAGATACAAATGTTCGTAACTTTTTACTGGAGTGTCATGAAATCTTGAAATTTTGTAACAATAATGTACTCGAGCCTCTTGTCAATTTAAGCTATCGCTCAAAGCTATGCTACCCTTGAGTCCCAAATCAAACACTGACAAAACTTCAAATGGCCCTAACTTCTATACGGTACGTCCTACACCTATCAAAGTTTGCAACAAACAAATGCTTGTAACTTTTTACTGGAGCGTCATAAAACCTTGAAATTTTGTAACAATAAAGTACTCGAGCCTCTTGTCAATTTAAGCTATCGCTCAAAGCTATGCTACCCTTGAGCGCAAATCAAACACTGATAAAACTTCAAATGGTCCTAACTTCTCTACGGTACGTCCAACACCTGTCAAAGTTTGCAACATACAAATGTTTGTAACTTTTTACTGGAGCGTCATAAAACCTTGAAAATTTGTAGCAATAAAGTACTCGAGCCTCTTGTCAATTTAAGCTATCGCTCAAAGCTATGCGACCCTTGAGTCCCAAATCAAAGACTGATAAAACTTCAAATGGCCCTAACTTCTATACGGTACGTCCTACACCTATCAAAATTTGCAACATACAAATGCTTATAACTTTTTATTGGAGCGTCATAAAACCTTCAAATTTTGTAACAATAAAGTACTCGAGCCTCTTGTCAATTTAAGCTATCGCTCAAAGCTATGCTACTCTTTAGCCCCAAATCAAACACTGAAAAAACTTCAAATGGCCATAACTTCTATACGGTACGTCCTACACCTATCAAAGTTTGCAACATACAAATGCTTGTAACTTTTTACTGGAGCGTCATAAAACCTTGAAATTTTGTAGCAATAAAGTACTCGAGCTTCTTGTCAATTTAACCTATCGCTCAAAGCTATGCTACCCTTGAGTCCCAAATCAAACACTGATAAGACTTCAAATGGCCCTAACTTCTATATGGTACTTCCTATACCGATCAAAGTTTGCAACATACAAATGCTTGTAACTTTTTGCTGGAGCGTCATAAAACCTTGAAATTTTGTAACAATAATGTACTCGAGCCTCTTGTCAATTTAAGCTATCGCTCAGAGCTATGCTACCCTTGAGTCCCAAATCAAACACTGGTAAAACTTCAAGTGGCCCTAACTTCTATATGGAACGTCCTACACCTGTCAAAGTTTGCAACATACAAATGCTTGTAACTTTTTACTGGAGCGTCATAAAACCTTGAAATTTTGTAACAATAAAGTACTCGAGCCTCTTGTCAATTTAAGCTATCGCTCAAAGCTATGCTACCCTTGAGCGCAAATCAAACACTGATAAAACTTCAAATGGTCCTAACTTCTCTACGGTACGTCCAACACCTGTCAAAGTTTGCAACATACAAATGTTTGTAACTTTTTACTGGAGCGTCATAAAACCTTGAAAATTTGTAGCAATAAAGTACTCGAGCCTCTTGTCAATTTAAGCTATCGCTCAAAGCTATGCGACCCTTGAGTCCCAAATCAAAGACTGATAAAACTTCAAATGGCCCTAACTTCTATATGGTACGTCCTACACCTATCAAAGTTTGCAACATACAAATGCTTATAACTTTTTATTGGAGCGTCATAAAACCTTCAAATTTTGTAACAATAAAGTACTCGAGCCTCTTGTCAATTTAAGCTATCGCTCAAAGCTATGCTACTCTTGAGCCCCAAATCAAACGCTGAAAAAACTTCAAATGGCCACAACTTCTATACGGTACGTCCTACACCTATCAAAGTTTGCAACATACAAATGCTTGTAACTTTTTACTGGAGCGTCATAAAACCTTGAAATTTTGTAGCAATAAAGTACTCGAGCTTCTTGTCAATTTAACCTATCGCTCAAAGCTATGCTACCCTTGAGTCCCAAATCAAACACTGATAAAACTTCAAATGGCCCTAATTTCTATACGGTACGTCCTATACTTATCAAAGTATGCAACATACAAATGCTTGTAACTTTTTGCTGGAGCGTCATAAAACCTTGAAATTTTGTAACAATAAAGTACTCGAGCCTCTTGTCAATTTAAGCTATCGCTCAAAGCTATGTTACCCTTGAGTCCCAAATCAAACACTGATAAAACTTCTAATGGCCCTAACTTCTCTACGGTGCACCCTATAGTTATCAAAGTTTGCAACATACAAATGTTTGTAACTTTTTACTGGAGTGTCATGAAATCTTGAATTTTTGTAACAATAAAGTACTCGAGCCTCTTGTCAATTTAAGCTATCGCTCAAAGCTAAGCTACCCTTGAGTCACAAATTAAACACCGATAAAACTTCAAATAGCCCTAACTTTTATATGGTACGTCCTACACCTATCAAAGTTTGCAACATACAAATGCTTGTAACTTTTTACTGGAGCGTCATAAAACCTTGAAATTTTGTAACAATAAAGTACTCGAGCCTCTTGTCAATTTGAGCTATCGCTCAAAGCTATGCTACCCTTGAGTCCCAAATCAAACACTGATAAAACTTCAAATGGCCCTAACTTCTATACGGTACGTCCTACACCTATCAAAGTTTGCAACATACAAATGCTTGTAACTTTTTACTGGAGCGTCATAAAACCTTGAAATTTTGTAACAATAAAGTACTCGAGCCTCTTGTCAATTTAAGCTATCGCTCAAAGCTATGCTACCCTTGAGCCCCAAATCAAACACTGATAAAAGTTCAAATGGCCCTAACTTATATACGGTACGTCCAGCACCTGTCAAAGTTTGCAACATACAAATGCTTGTAACTTTTTACTGGAGCGTCATAAAACCTTGAAAATTTGTAGCAATAAAGTACTCGAGCCACTTATCAATTTAAGCTATCGCTCAAAGCTATGGTACCCTTGAGTCCCAAATCAAAGACTGATAAAACTTCAAATGGCCCTAACTTCTATACGGTACGTCCTACACCTATCAAAGTTTGCAACATACAAATGCTTGTATCTTTTTACTGAAGCGTCATAAAACCTTGAAATTTTATAACAATAAAATACTCGAGCCTCTTGTCAATTTAAGCTATCGCTCAAAGCTATGCTACCCTTGAGTCCCAAATCAAACACTGATAAAACTTCTAATGGCCCTAACTTCTATACGGTACGTCCTAAACCTGTCAATGTTTGCAACATACAAATGCTTGTATCTTTTTACTGAAGCGTCATAAAACCTTGAAATTTTATAACAATAAAATACTCGAGCCTCTTGTCAATTTAAGCTATCGCTCAAAGCTATGCTACCCTTGAGTCCCAAATTAAACACTGATAAAACTTCAAATGGCCCTAACTTCTATACGGTACACCCTATACCTATCAAATTTTGCAACATTCAAATGCTTGTAACTTTTTACTAGAGCGTCATAAAACCTTGAAAGTTTGTAACAATAAAGTACTCGAGCCTCTTGTCAATTTAACCTATCGCTCAAAGCTATGCTACCCTTGAGTCCCAAATCAAACACTGATAAAACTTCTAATGGCCCTAACTTCTCTACGGTGCTCCCTATACTTATCAAAGTTTGCAAGATACAAATGTTCGTATCTTTTTACTGGAGTGTCATGAAATCTTGAAATTTTGTAACAATAATGTACTCGAGCCTCTTGTCAATTTAAGCTATCGCTCAAAGCTATGCTACCCTTGAGTCCCAAATCAAACACTGACAAAACTTCAAATGGCCCTAACTTCTATACGGTACGTCCTACACCTATCAAAGTTTGCAACAAACAAATGCTTGTAACTTTCTACTGGAGCGTCATAAAGCCTTGAAATTTTGTAACAATAAAGTACTCGAGCCTCTTGTCAATTTAAGCTATCGCTCAAAGCTATGCTACCCTTGAGCGCAAATCAAACACTGATAAAACTTCAAATGGTCCTAACTTCTCTACGGTACGTCCAACACCTGTCAAAGTTTGCAACATACAAATGTTTGTAACTTTTTACTGGAGCGTCATAAAACCTTGAAAATTTGTAGCAATAAAGTACTCGAGCCTCTTGTCAATTTAAGCTATCGCTCAAAGCTATGCGACCCTTGAGTCCCAAATCAAAGACTGATAAAACTTCAAATGGCCCTAACTTCTATATGGTACGTCCTATACCTATCAAAGTTTGCAACATACAAATGCTTGTAACTTTTTGCTGGAGCGTCATAAAACCTTGAAATTTTGTAACAATAAAGTACTCGAGCCTCTTGTTAATTTAACCTATCGCTCAAAGCTATGCTACCCTTGAGTCCCAAATCAAACACTGATAAAACTTCAAATGGCCCTAACTTCTATATGGTACGTCCTATACCTATCAAAGTTTACAACATACAAATGCTTGTAACTTTTTGCTGGAGCGTCATAAAACCTTGAAATTTTGTAACAATAATGTACTCGAGCCTCTTGTCAATTTAAGCTATCGCTCAAAGCTATGCTACCCTTGAGTCCCAAATCAAACACTGATAAAACTTCAAGTGGCCCTAACTTCTATACGGAACGTCCTACACCTGTCAAAGTTTGCAACATACAAATGCTTGTAACTTTTTACTGGAGCGTCATAAAACCTTGAAATTTTGTAACAATAAAGTACTCCAGCCTCTTGTCAATTTAAGCTATCGCTCAAAGCTTTGCTACCCTTGAGTCCCAAATCAAACACTGATAAAACTTCTAATGGCCCTAACATCTCTACGGGGCACCCTATAGTTATCAAAGTTTGCAACATACAAATGTTTGTAACTTTTTACTGGAGTGTCATGAAATCTTGAATTTTTGTAACAATAAAGTACTCGAGCCTCTTGTCAATTTAAGCTATCGCTCAAAGCTATGCTACCCTTGAGTCCCAAATCAAACACTGATAAAACTGCAAGTGGCCCTAACTTCTATACGGAACGTCCTACACCTGTCAAAGTTTGCAACATACAAATGCTTGTAACTTTTTACTGGAGCGTCATAAAACCTTGAAATTTTGTAACAATAAAGTACTCGAGCCTCTTGTCAATTTAAGCTATCGCTCAAAGCTATGCTACCCTTGAGTCCCAAATCAAACACTGATAAAACTTCTAATGGCCCTAACTTCTATACGGTGCACCCTATACATATCAAAGTTTTCAACATACAAATGTTTGTAACTTTTTACTGGAGTGTCATAAAATCTTGAAATTTTGTAACAATAAAGTACTCGAGCCTCTTGTCAATTTAAGCTATCGCTCACAGCTATGCTACCCTTGAGTCACAAATTAAACACCGATAAAACTTCAAATAGCCCTAACTTCTATATGGTACGTCCTACACCTATCAAAGCTTGCAACATACAAATGCTTGTAACTTTTTACTGGAGCGTCATAAAACCTTGAAATTTTGTAACAATAAAGTACTCGAGCCTCTTGTCAATTTGAGCTATCGCTCAAAGCTATGCTACCCTTGAGTCCCACATCAAACACTGATAAAACTTCAAATGGCCCTAACTTCTATACGGTACGTCCTACACCTATCAAAGTTTGCAACATACAAATGCTTGTAACTTTTTACTGGAGCGTCATAAAACCTTGAAATTTTGTAACAATAAAGTACTCGAGCCTCTTGTCAATTTAAGCTATCGCTCAAAGCTATGCTACCCTTGAGCCCCAAATCAAACACTGATAAAAGTTCAAATGGCCCTAACTTATATACGGTACGTCCAGCACCTGTCAAAGTTTGCAACATACAAATGCTTGTAACTTTTTACTGGAGCGTCATAAAACCTTGAAAATTTGTAGCAATAAAGTACTCGAGCCTCTTATCAATTTAAGCTATCGCTCAAAGCTATGGTACCCTTGAGTCCCAAATCAAAGACTGATAAAACTTCAAATGGCCCTAACTTCTATACGGTACGTCCTACACCTATCAAAGTTTGCAACATACAAATGCTTGTATCTTTTTACTGAAGCGTCATAAAACCTTGAAATTTTATAACAATAAAATACTCGAGCCTCTTGTCAATTTAAGCTATCGCTCAAAGCTATGCTACCCTTGAGTCCCAAATCAAACACTGATAAAACTTCTAATGGCCCTAACTTCTATACGGTACGTCCTAAACCTGTCAATGTTGGCAACATACAAATGCTTGTATCTTTTTACTGAAGCGTCATAAAACCTTGAAATTTTATAACAATAAAATACTCGAGCCTCTTGTCAATTTAAGCTATCGCTCAAAGCAATGCTACCCTTGAGTCCCAAATTAAACACTGATAAAACTTCTAATGGCCCTAACTTCTCTACGGTGCTCCCTATACTTATCAAAGTTTGCAAGATACAAATGTTCGTAACTTTTTACTGGAGTGTCATGAAATCTTGAAATTTTGTAACAATAATGTATGTAATTTAAAAAAAAAAAAAAAAAAAAAAAAAAAAAAGCCTCTTGTCAATTTAAGCTATCGCTCAAAGCTATGCTACCCTTGAGTCCCAAATCAAACACTGACAAAACTTCAAATGGCCCTAACTTCTATACGGTACGTCCTACACCTATCAAAGTTTGCAACAAACAAACGCTTGTAACTTTTTACTGGAGCGTCATAAAACCTTGAAATTTTGTAACAATAAAGTACTCGAGCCTCTTGTCAATTTAAGCTATCGCTCAAAGCTATGCTACCCTTGAGCGCAAATCAAACACTGATAAAACTTCAAATGGTCCTAACTTCTCTACGGTACGTCCAACACCTGTCAAAGTTTGCAACATACAAATGTTTGTAACTTTTTACTGGAGCGTCATAAAACCTTGAAAATTTGTAGCAATAAAGTACTCGAGCCTCTTGTCAATTTAAGCTATCGCTCAAAGCTATGCTACTCTTGAGCCCCAAATCAAACACTGATAAAAGTTCAAATGGCCCTAACTTATATACGGTACGTCCAGCACCTGTCAAAGTTTGCAACATACAAATGCTTGTAACTTTTTACTGGAGCGTCATAAAACCTTGAAAATTTGTAGCAATAAAGTACTCGAGCCTCTTATCAATTTAAGCTATCGCTCAAAGCTATGGTACCCTTGAGTCCCAAATCAAAGACTGATAAAACTTCAAATGGCCCTAACTTCTATACGGTACGTCCTACACCTATCAAAGTTTGCAACATACAAATGCTTGTATCTTTTTACTGAAGCGTCATAAAACCTTGAAATTTTATAACAATAAAATACTCGAGCCTCTTGTCAATTTAAGCTATCGCTCAAAGCTATGCTACCCTTGAGTCCCAAATCAAACACTGATAAAACTTCTAATGGCCCTAACTTCTATACGGTACGTCCTAAACCTGTCAATGTTTGCAACATACAAATGCTTGTATCTTTTTACTGAAGCGTCATTAAACCTTGAAATTTTATAACAATAAAATACTCGAGCCTCTTGTCAATTTAAGCTATCGCTCAAAGCTATGCTACCCTTGAGTCCCAAATTAAACACTGATAAAACTTCAAATGCCCCTAACTTCTATACGGTACACCCTATACCTATCAAATTTTGCAACATTCAAATGCTTGTAACTTTTTACTAGTGCGTCATAAAACCTTGAAAGTTTGTAACAAAAAAGTACTCGAGCCTCTTGTCAATTTAACCTATCGCTCAAAGCTATGCTACCCTTGAGTCCCAAATCAAACACTGATAAAACTTCTAATGGCCCTAACTTCTCTACGGTGCTCCCTATACTTATCAAAGTTTGCAAGATACAAATGTTCGTAACTTTTTACTGGAGTGTCATGAAATCTTGAAATTTTGTAACAATAATGTACTCGAGCCTCTTGTCAATTTAAGCTATCGCTCAAAGCTATGCTACCCTTGAGTCCCAAATCAAACACTGACAAAACTTCAAATGGCCCTAACTTCTATACGGTACGTCCTACACCTATCAAAGTTTGCAACAAACAAATGCTTGTAACTTTTTACTGGAGCGTCATAAAGCCTTGAAATTTTGTAACAATAAAGTACTCGAGCCTCTTGTCAATTTAAGCTATCGCTCAAAGCTATGCTACCCTTGAGCGCAAATCAAACACTGATAAAACTTCAAATGGCCCTAACTTCTATACGGTACGTCCTACACCTATCAAAGTTTGCAACATACAAATGCTTGTATCTTTTTACTGAAGCGTCATAAAACCTTGAAATTTTATAACAATAAAATACTCGAGCCTCTTGTCAATTTAAGCTATCGCTCAAAGCTATGCGACCCTTGAGTCCCAAATCAAAGACTGATAAAACTTCAAATGGCCCTAACTTCTATACGGTACGTCCTACACCTATCAAAATTTGCAACATACAAATGCTTATAACTTTTTATTGGAGCGTCATAAAACCTTAAAATTTTGTAACAATAAAGTACTCGAGCCTCTTGTCAATTTAAGCTATCGCTCAAAGCTATGCTACTCTTGAGCCCCAAATCAAACACTGAAAAAACTTCAAATGACCATAACTTCTATACGGTACGTCCTACACCTATCAAAGTTTGCAACATACAAATGCTTATAACTTTTTACTGGAGCGTCATAAAACCTTGAAATTTTGTAGCAATAAAGTACTCGAGCTTCTTGTCAATTTAACCTATCGCTCAAAGCTGTGCTACCCTTGAGTCCCAAATCAAACACTGATAAAACTTCAAATGGCCCTAACTTCTATATGGTACGTCCTATACCTATCAAAGTTTGCAACATACAAATGCTTGTAACTTTTTGCTGGAGCGTCATAAAACCTTGAAATTTTGTAACAATAAAGTACTCGAGCCTCTTGTTAATTTAACCTATCGCTCAAAGCTATGCTACCCTTGAGTCCCAAATCAAACACTGATAAAACTTCAAATGGCCCTAAATTCTATGTGGTACGTCCTATACCTATCAAAGTTTGCAACATACAAATGCTTGTAACTTTTTGCTGGAGCGTCATAAAACCTTGAAATTTTGTAACAATAATGTACTCGAGCCTCTTGTCAATTTAAGCTATCGCTCAAAGCTATGCTACCCTTGAGTCCCAAATCAAACACTGATAAAACTTCAAGTGGCCCTAACTTCTATACGGAACATCCTACACCTGTTAAAGTTTGCAACATACAAATGCTTGTAACTTTTTACTGGAGCGTCATAAAACCTTGAAATTTTGTAACAATAAAGTACTCGAGCCTCTTGTCAATTTAAGCTATCGCTCAAAGCTATGCTACCCTTGAGCGCAAATCAAACACTGATAAAACTTCAAATGGTCCTAACTTCTCTACGGTACGTCCAACACCTGTCAAAGTTTGCAACATACAAATGTTTGTAACTTTTTACTGGAGCGTCATAAAACCTTGAAAATTTGTAGCAATAAAGTACTCGAGCCTCTTGTCAATTTAAGCTATCGCTCAAAGCTATGCGACCCTTGAGTCCCAAATCAAAGACTGATAAAACTTCAAATGGCCCTAACTTCTATACGGTACGTCCTACACCTATCAAAGTTTGCAACATACAAATGCTTATAACTTTTTATTGGAGCGACATAAAACCTTCAAATTTTGTAACAATAAAGTACTCGAGCCTCTTGTCAATTTAAGCTATCGCTCAAAGCTATGCTACTCTTGAGCCCCAAATCAAACGCTGAAAAAACTTCAAATGGCCATAACTTCTATACGGTACGTCCTACACCTATCAAAGTTTGCAACATACAAATGCTTGTAACTTTTTACTGGAGCGTCATAAAACCTTAAAATTTTGTAGCAATAAAGTACTCGAGCTTCTTGTCAATTTAACCTATCGCTCAAAGCTATGCTACCCTTGAGTCCCAAATCAAACACTGATAAAACTTCAAATGGCCCTAACTTCTATACGGTACGTCCTATACCTATCAAAGTTTGCAACATACAAATGCTTGTAACTTTTTGCTGGAGCGTCATAAAACCTTGAAATTTTGTAACAATAAAGTACTCGAGCCTCTTGTCAATTTAAGCTATCGCTCAAAGCTATGCTACCCTTGAGTCCCAAATCAAACACTGATAAAACTTCTAATGGCCCTAACTTCTCTACGGTGCACCCTATAGTTATCAAAGTTTGCAACATACAAATGTTTGTAACTTTTTACTGGAGTGTCATGAAATCTTGAATTTTTGTAACAATAAAGTACTCGAGCCTCTTGTCAATTTAAGCTATCGCTCAAAGCTATGCTACCCTTGAGTCCCAAATCAAACACTGATAAAACTGCAAGTGGCCCTAACTTCTATACGGAACGTCCTACACCTGTCAAAGTTTGCAACATACAAATGCTTGTAACTTTTTACTGGAGCGTCATAAAACCTTGAAATTTTGTAACAATAAAGTACTCGAGCCTCTTGTCAATTTAAGCTATCGCTCAAAGCTATGCTACCCTTGAGTCCCAAATTAAACACTGATAAAACTTCAAATGGCCCTAACTTCTATACGGTACACCCTATACCTATCAAATTTTGCAACATTCAGATGCTTGTAACTTTTTACTAGTGCGTCATAAAACCTTGAAAGTTTGTAACAAAAAAGTACTCGAGCCTCTTGTCAATTTAACCTATCGCTCAAAGCTATGCTACCCTTGAGTCCCAAATCAAACACTGATAAAACTTCTAATGGCCCTAACTTCTCTACGGTGCTCCCTATACTTATCAAAGTTTGCAAGATACAAATGTTCGTAACTTTTTACTGGAGTGTCATGAAATCTTGAAATTTTGTAACAATAATGTACTCGAGCCTCTTGTCAATTTAAGCTATCGCTCAAAGCTATGCTACCCTTGAGTCCCAAATCAAACACTGACAAAACTTCAAATGGCCCTAACTTCTATACGGTACGTCCTACACCTATCAAAGTTTGCAACAAACAAATGCTTGTAACTTTTTACTGGAGCGTCATAAAGCCTTGAAATTTTGTAACAATAAAGTACTCGAGCCTCTTGTCAATTTAAGCTATCGCTCAAAGCTATGCTACCCTTGAGCGCAAATCAAACACTGATAAAACTTCAAATGGCCCTAACTTCTATACGGTACGTCCTACACCTATCAAAGTTTGCAACATACAAATGCTTGTATCTTTTTACTGAAGCGTCATAAAACCTTGAAATTTTATAACAATAAAATACTCGAGCCTCTTGTCAATTTAAGCTATCGCTCAAAGCTATGCGACCCTTGAGTCCCAAATCAAAGACTGATAAAACTTCAAATGGCCCTAACTTCTATACGGTACGTCCTACACCTATCAAAATTTGCAACATACAAATGCTTATAACTTTTTATTGGAGCGTCATAAAACCTTCAAATTTTGTAACAATAAAGTACTCGAGCCTCTTATCAATTTAAGCTATCGCTCAAAGCTATGCTACTCTTGAGCCCCAAATCAAACACTGAAAAAACTTCAAATGACCATAACTTCTATACGGTACGTCCTACACCTATCAAAGTTTGCAACATACAAATGCTTATAACTTTTTACTGGAGCGTCATAAAACCTTGAAATTTTGTAGCAATAAAGTACTCGAGCTTCTTGTCAATTTAACCTATCGCTCAAAGCTATGCTACCCTTGAGTCCCAAATCAAACACTGATAAAACTTCAAATGGCCCTAACTTCTATATGGTACGTCCTATACCTATCAAAGTTTGCAACATACAAATGCTTGTAACTTTTTGCTGGAGCGTCATAAAACCTTGAAATTTTGTAACAATAAAGTACTCGAGCCTCTTGTTAATTTAACCTATCGCTCAAAGCTATGCTACCCTTGAGTCCCAAATCAATCACTGATAAAACTTCAAATGGCCCTAACTTCTATGTGGTACGTCCTATACCTATCAAAGTTTGCAACATACAAATGCTTGTAACTTTTTGCTGGAGCGTCATAAAACCTTGAAATTTTGTAACAATAATGTACTCGAGCCTCTTGTCAATTTAAGCTATCGCTCAAAGCTATGCTACCCTTGAGTCCCAAATCAAACACTGATAAAACTTCAAATGGTCCTAACTTCTCTACGGTACGTCCAACACCTGTCAAAGTTTGCAACATACAAATGTTTGTAACTTTTTACTGGAGCGTCATAAAACCTTGAAAATTTGTAGCAATAAAGTACTCGAGCCTCTTGTCAATTTAAGCTATCGCTCAAAGCTATGCGACCCTTGAGTCCCAAAACAAAGACTGATAAAACTTCAAATGGCCCTAACTTCTATACGGTACGTCCTACACCTATCAAAGTTTGCAACATACAAATGCTTATAACTTTTTATTGGAGCGACATAAAACCTTCAAATTTTGTAACAATAAAGTACTCGAGCCTCTTGTCAATTTAAGCTATCGCTCAAAGCTATGCTACTCTTGAGCCCCAAATCAAACGCTGAAAAAACTTCAAATGGCCATAACTTCTATACGTTACGTCCTACACCTATCAAAGTTTGCAACATACAAATGCTTGTAACTTTTTACTGGAGTGTCATGAAATCTTGAAATTTTGTAACAATAATGTACTCGAGCCTCTTGTCAATTTAAGCTATCGCTCAAAGCTATGCTACCCTTGAGTCCCAAATCAAACACTGACAAAACTTCAAATGGCCCTAACTTCTATACGGTACGTCCTACACCTATCAAAGTTTGCAACAAACAAATGCTTGTAACTTTTTACTGGAGCGTCATAAAGCCTTGAAATTTTGTAACAATAAAGTACTCGAGCCTCTTGTCAATTTAAGCTATCGCTCAAAGCTATGCTACCCTTGAGCGCAAATCAAACACTGATAAAACTTCAAATGGCCCTAACTTCTATACGGTACGTCCTACACCTATCAAAGTTTGCAACATACAAATGCTTGTATCTTTTTACTGAAGCGTCATAAAACCTTGAAATTTTATAACAATAAAATACTCGAGCCTCTTGTCAATTTAAGCTATCGCTCAAAGCTATGCGACCCTTGAGTCCCAAATCAAAGACTGATAAAACTTCAAATGGCCCTAACTTCTATACGGTACGTCCTACACCTATCAAAATTTGCAACATACAAATGCTTATAACTTTTTATTGGAGCGTCATAAAACCTTCAAATTTAGTAACAATAAAGTACTCGAGCCTCTTATCAATTTAAGCTATCGCTCAAAGCTATGCTACTCTTGAGCCCCAAATCAAACACTGAAAAAACTTCAAATTACCATAACTTCTATACGGTACGTCCTACACCTATCAAAGTTTGCAACATACAAATGCTTATAACTTTTTACTGGAGCGTCATAAAACCTTGAAATTTTGTAGCAATAAAGTACTCGAGCTTCTTGTCAATTTAACCTATCGCTCAAAGCTATGCTACCCTTGAGTCCCAAATCAAACACTGATAAAACTTCAAATGGCCCTAACTTCTATATGGTACGTCCTATACCTATCAAAGTTTGCAACATACAAATGCTTGTAACTTTTTGCTGGAGCGTCATAAAACCTTGAAATTTTGTAACAATAAAGTACTCGAGCCTCTTGTTAATTTAACCTATCGCTCAAAGCTATGCTACCCTTGAGTCCCAAATCAAACACTGATAAAACTTCAAATGGCCCTAACTTCTATGTGGTACGTCCTATACCTATCAAAGTTTGCAACATACAAATGCTTGTAACTTTTTGCTGGAGCGTCATAAAACCTTGAAATTTTGTAACAATAATGTACTCGAGCCTCTTGTCAATTTAAGCTATCGCTCAAAGCTATGCTACCCTTGAGTCCCAAATCAAACACTGATAAAACTTCAAATGGTCCTAACTTCTCTACGGTACGTCCAACACCTGTCAAAGTTTGCAACATACAAATGTTTGTAACTTTTTACTGGAGCGTCATAAAACCTTGAAAATTTGTAGCAATAAAGTACTCGAGCCTCTTGTCAATTTAAGCTATCGCTCAAAGCTATGCGACCCTTGAGTCCCAAATCAAAGACTGATAAAACTTCAAATGGCCCTAACTTCTATACGGTACGTCCTACACCTATCAAAGTTTGCAACATACAAATGCTTATAACTTTTTATTGGAGCGACATAAAACCTTCAAATTTTGTAACAATAAAGTACTCGAGCCTCTTGTCAATTTAAGCTATCGCTCAAAGCTATGCTACTCTTGAGCCCCAAATCAAACGCTGAAAAAACTTCAAATGGCCATAACTTCTATACGTTACGTCCTACACCTATCAAAGTTTGCAACATACAAATGCTTGTAACTTTTTACTGGAGCGTCATAAAACCTTAAAATTTTGTAGCAATAAAGTACTCGAGCTTCTTGTCAATTTAACCTATCGCTCAAAGCTATGCTACCCTTGAGTCCCAAATCAAACACTGATAAAACTTCAAATGGCCCTAACTTCTATACGGTACGTCCTATACCTATCAAAGTTTGCAACATACAAATGCTTGTAACTTTTTGCTGGAGCGTCATAAAACCTTGAAATTTTGTAACAATAAAGTACTCGAGCCTCTTGTCAATTTAAGCTATCGCTCAAAGCTATGCTACCCTTGAGTCCCAAATCAAACACTGATAAAACTTCTAATGGCCCTAACTTCTCTACGGTGCACCCTATAGTTATCAAAGTTTGCAACATACAAATGTTTGTAACTTTTTACTGGAGTGTCATGAAATCTTGAATTTTTGTAACAATAAAGTACTCGAGCCTCTTGTCAATTTAAGCTATCGCTCAAAGCTATGCTACCCTTGAGTCCCAAATCAAACACTGATAAAACTGCAAGTGGCCCTAACTTCTATACGGAACGTCCTACACCTGTCAAAGTTTGCAACATACAAATGCTTGTAACTTTTTACTGGAGCGTCATAAAACCTTGAAATTTTGTAACAATAAAGTACTCGAGCCTCTTGTCAATTTAAGCTATCGCTCAAAGCTATGCTACCCTTGAGTCCCAAATCAAACACTGATAAAACTTCTAATGGCCCTAACTTCTATACGGTGCACCCTATACATATCAAAGTTTTCAACATACAAATGTTTGTAACTTTTTACTGGAGTGTCATAAAATCTTGAAATTTTGTAACAATAAAGTACTCGAGCCTCTTGTCAATTTAAGCTATCGCTCAAAGCTATGCTACCCTTGAGTCACAAATTAAACACCGATAAAACTTCAAATAGCCCTAACTTCTATATGGTACGTCCTACACCTATCAAAGCTTGCAACATACAAATGCTTGTAACTTTTTACTGGAGCGTCATAAAACCTTGAAATTTTGTAACAATAAAGTACTCGAGCCTCTTGTCAATTTGAGCTATCGCTCAAAGCTATGCTACCCTTGAGTCCCAAATCAAACACTGATAAAACTTCAAATGGCCCTAACTTCTATACGGTACGTCCTACACCTATCAAAGTTTGCAACATACAAATGCTTGTAACTTTTTACTGGAGCGTCATAAAACCTTGAAATTTTGTAACAATAAAGTACTCGAGCCTCTTGTCAATTTAAGATATCGCTCAAAGCTATGCTACCCTTGAGCCCCAAATCAAACACTGATAAAAGTTCAAATGGCCCTAACTTATATACGGTACGTTCAGCACCTGTCAAAGTTTGCAACATACAAATGCTTGTAACTTTTTACTGGAGCGTCATAAAACCTTGAAAATTTGTAGCAATAAAGTACTCGAGCCTCTTATCAATTTAAGCTATCGCTCAAAGCTATGGTACCCTTGAGTCCCAAATCAAAGACTGATAAAACTTAAAATGGCCCTAGCTTCTATACGGTACGTCCTACACCTATCAAAGTTTGCAACATACAAATGCTTGTATCTTTTTACTGAAGCGTCATAAAACCTTGAAATTTTATAACAATAAAATACTCGAGCCTCTTGTCAATTTAAGCTATCGCTCAAAGCTATGCTACCCTTGAGTCCCAAATCAAACACTGATAAAACTTCTAATGGCCCTAACTTCTATACGGTACGTCCTAAACCTGTCAATGTTGGCAACATACAAATGCTTGTATCTTTTTACTGAAGCGTCATAAAACCTTGAAATTTTATAACAATAAAATACTCGAGCCTCTTGTCAATTTAAGCTATCGCTCAAAGCTATGCGACCCTTGAGTCCCAAATCAAAGACTGATAAAACTTCAAATGGCCCTAACTTCTATACGGTACGTCCTACACCTATCAAAATTTTCAACATACAAATGCTTATAACTTTTTATTGGAGCGTCATAAAACCTTCAAATTTTGTAACAATAAAGTACTCGAGCCTCTTGTCAATTTAACCTATCGCTCAAAGCTATGCTACCCTTGAGTCCCAAATCAAACACTGATAAAACTTCTAATGGCCCTAACTTCTCTACGGTGCTCCCTATACTTATCAAAGTTTGCAAGATACAAATGTTCGTAACTTTTTACTGGAGTGTCATGAAATCTTGAAATTTTGTAACAATAATGTACTCGAGCCTCTTGTCAATTTAAGCTATCGCTCAAAGCTATGCTACCCTTGAGTCCCAAATCAAACACTGACAAAACTTCAAATGGCCCTAACTTCTATACGGTACGTCCTACACCTATCAAAGTTTGCAACAAACAAATGCTTGTAACTTTTTACTGGAGCGTCATAAAGCCTTGAAATTTTGTAACAATAAAGTACTCGAGCCTCTTGTCAATTTAAGCTATCGCTCAAAGCTATGCTACCCTTGAGCGCAAATCAAACACTGATAAAACTTCAAATGGTCCTAACTTCTCTACGGTACGTCCAACACCTGTCAAAGTTTGCAACATACAAATGTTTGTAACTTTTTACTGGAGCGTCATAAAACCTTGAAAATTTGTAGCAATAAAGTACTCGAGCCTCTTGTCAATTTAAGCTATCGCTCAAAGCTATGCGACCCTTGAGTGCCAAATCAAAGACTGATAAAACTTCAAATGGCCCTAACTTCTATACGGTACGTCCTACACCTATCAAAGTTTGCAACATACAAATGCTTATAACTTTTTATTGGAGCGACATAAAACCTTCAAATTTTGTAACAATAAAGTACTCGAGCCTCTTGTCAATTTAAGCTATCGCTCAAAGCTATGCTACTCTTGAGCCCCAAATCAAACGCTGAAAAAACTTCAAATGGCCATAACTTCTATACGGTACGTCCTACACCTATCAAAGTTTGCAACATACAAATGCTTGTAACTTTTTACTGGAGCGTCATAAAACCTTAAAATTTTGTAGCAATAAAGTACTCGAGCTTCTTGTCAATTTAACCTATCGCTCAAAGCTATGCTACCCTTGAGTCCCAAATCAAACACTGATAAAACTTCAAATGGCCCTAACTTCTATACGGTACGTCCTATACCTATCAAAGTTTGCAACATACAAATGCTTGTAACTTTTTGCTGGAGCGTCATAAAACCTTGAAATTTTGTAACAATAAAGTACTCGAGCCTCTTGTCAATTTAAGCTATCGCTCAAAGCTATGCTACCCTTGAGTCCCAAATCAAACACTGATAAAACTTCTAATGGCCCTAACTTCTCTACGGTGCACCCTATAGTTATCAAAGTTTGCAACATACAAATGTTTGTAACTTTTTACTGGAGTGTCATGAAATCTTGAATTTTTGTAACAATAAAGTACTCGAGCCTCTTGTCAATTTAAGCTATCGCTCAAAGCTATGCTACCCTTGAGTCCCAAATCAAACACTGATAAAACTGCAAGTGGCCCTAACTTCTATACGGAACGTCCTACACCTGTCAAAGTTTGCAACATACAAATGCTTGTAACTTTTTACTGGAGCGTCATAAAACCTTGAAATTTTGTAACAATAAAGTACTCGAGCCTCTTGTCAATTTAAGCTATCGCTCAAAGCTATGCTACCCTTGAGTCCCAAATCAAACACTGATAAAACTTCAAATGGCCCTAACTTCTATACGGTGCACCCTATACATATCAAAGTTTTCAACATACAAATGTTTGTAACTTTTTACTGGAGTGTCATAAAATCTTGAAATTTTGTAACAATAAAGTACTCAAGCCTCTTGTCAATTTAAGCTATCGCTCAAAGCTATGCTACCCTTGAGTCACAAATTAAACACCGATAAAACTTCAAATAGCCCTAACTTCTATATGGTACGTCCTACACCTATCAAAGCTTGCAACATACAAATGCTTGTAACTTTTTACTGGAGCGTCATAAAACCTTGAAATTTTGTAACAATAAAGTACTCGAGCCTCTTGTCAATTTGAGCTATCGCTCAAAGCTATGCTACCCTTGAGTCCCAAATCAAACACTGATAAAACTTCAAATGGCCCTAGCTTCTATACGGTACGTCCTACACCTATCAAAGTTTGCAACATACAAATGCTTGTATCTTTTTACTGAAGCGTCATAAAACCTTGAAATTTTATAACAATAAAATACTCGAGCCTCTTGTCAATTTAAGCTATCGCTCAAAGCTATGCTACCCTTGAGTCCCAAATCAAACACTGATAAAACTTCTAATGGCCCTAACTTCTATACGGTACGTCCTAAACCTGTCAATGTTGGCAACATACAAATGCTTGTATCTTTTTACTGAAGCGTCATAAAACCTTGAAATTTTATAACAATAAAATACTCGAGCCTCTTGTCAATTTAAGCTATCGCTCAAAGCTATGCGACCCTTGAGTCCCAAATCAAAGACTGATAAAACTTCAAATGGCCCTAACTTCTATACGGTACGTCCTACACCTATCAAAATTTGCAACATACAAATGCTTATAACTTTTTATTGGAGCGTCATAAAACCTTCAAATTTTGTAACAATAAAGTACTCGAGCCTCTTGTCAATTTAACCTATCGCTCAAAGCTATGCTACCCTTGAGTCCCAAATCAAACACTGATAAAACTTCTAATGGCCCTAACTTCTCTACGGTGCTCCCTATACTTATCAAAGTTTGCAAGATACAAATGTTCGTAACTTTTTACTGGAGTGTCATGAAATCTTGAAATTTTGTAACAATAATGTACTCGAGCCTCTTGTCAATTTAAGCTATCGCTCAAAGCTATGCTACCCTTGAGTCCCAAATCAAACACTGACAAAACTTCAAATGGCCCTAACTTCTATACGGTACGTCCTACACCTGTCAAAGTTTGCAACATACAAATGTTTGTAACTTTTTACTGGAGCGTCATAAAACCTTGAAAATTTGTAGCAATAAAGTACTCGAGCCTCTTGTCAATTTAAGCTATCGCTCAAAGCTATGCGACCCTTGAGTCCCAAATCAAAGACTGATAAAACTTCAAATGGCCCTAACTTCTATACGGTACGTCCTACACCTATCAAAGTTTGCAACATACAAATGCTTATAACTTTTTATTGGAGCGACATAAAACCTTCAAATTTTGTAACAATAAAGTACTCGAGCCTCTTGTCAATTTAAGCTATCGCTCAAAGCTATGCTACTCTTGAGCCCCAAATCAAACGCTGAAAAAACTTCAAATGGCCATAACTTCTATACGGTACGTCCTACACCTATCAAAGTTTGCAACATACAAATGCTTGTAACTTTTTACTGGAGCGTCATAAAACCTTAAAATTTTGTAACAATAAAGTACTCGAGCCTCTTGTCAATTTAAGCTATCGCTCAAAGCTATGCTACTCTTGAGCCCCAAATCAAACGCTGAAAAAACTTCAAATGGCCATAACTTCTATACGGTACGTCCTACACCTATCAAAGTTTGCAACATACAAATGCTTGTAACTTTTTACTGGAGCGTCATAAAACCTTAAAATTTTGTAGCAATAAAGTACTCGAGCTTCTTGTCAATTTAACCTATCGCTCAAAGCTATGCTACCCTTGAGTCCCAAATCAAACACTGATAAAACTTCTAATGGCCCTAACTTCTATACGGTACGTCCTAAACCTGTCAATGTTGGCAACATACAAATGCTTGTATCTTTTTACTGAAGCGTCATAAAACCTTGAAATTTTATAACAATAAAATACTCGAGCCTCTTGTCAATTTAAGCTATCGCTCAAAGCTATGCGACCCTTGAGTCCCAAATCAAAGACTGATAAAACTTCAAATGGCCCTAACTTCTATACGGTACGTCCTACACCTATCAAAATTTTCAACATACAAATGCTTATAACTTTTTATTGGAGCGTCATAAAACCTTCAAATTTTGTAACAATAAAGTACTCGAGCCTCTTGTCAATTTAACCTATCGCTCAAAGCTATGCTACCCTTGAGTCCCAAATCAAACACTGATAAAACTTCTAATGGCCCTAACTTCTCTACGGTGCTCCCTATACTTATCAAAATTTGCAAGATACAAATGTTCGTAACTTTTTACTGGAGTGTCATGAAATCTTGAAATTTTGTAACAATAATGTACTCGAGCCTCTTGTCAATTTAAGCTATCGCTCAAAGCTATGCTACCCTTGAGTCCCAAATCAAACACTGACAAAACTTCAAATGGCCCTAACTTCTATACGGTACGTCCTACACCTATCAAAGTTTGCAACAAACAAATGCTTGTAACTTTTTACTGGAGCGTCATAAAGCCTTGAAATTTTGTAACAATAAAGTACTCGAGCCTCTTGTCAATTTAAGCTATCGCTCAAAGCTATGCTACCCTTGAGCGCAAATCAAACACTGATAAAACTTCAAATGGTCCTAACTTCTCTACGGTACGTCCAACACCTGTCAAAGTTTGCAACATACAAATGTTTGTAACTTTTTACTGGAGCGTCATAAAACCTTGAAAATTTGTAGCAATAAAGTACTCGAGCCTCTTGTCAATTTAAGCTATCGCTCAAAGCTATGCGACCCTTGAGTCCCAAATCAAAGACTGATAAAACTTCAAATGGCCCTAACTTCTATACGGTACGTCCTACACCTATCAAAGTTTGCAACATACAAATGCTTATAACTTTTTATTGGAGCGACATAAAACCTTCAAATTTTGTAACAATAAAGTACTCGAGCCTCTTGTCAATTTAAGCTATCGCTCAAAGCTATGCTACTCTTGAGCCCCAAATCAAACGCTGAAAAAACTTCAAATGGCCATAACTTCTATACGGTACGTCCTACACCTATCAAAGTTTGCAACATACAAATGCTTGTAACTTTTTACTGGAGCGTCATAAAACCTTAAAATTTTGTAGCAATAAAGTACTCGAGCTTCTTGTCAATTTAACCTATCGCTCAAAGCTATGCTACCCTTGAGTCCCAAATCAAACACTGATAAAACTTCAAATGGCCCTAACTTCTATACGGTACGTCCTATACCTATCAAAGTTTGCAACATACAAATGCTTGTAACTTTTTGCTGGAGCGTCATAAAACCTTGAAATTTTGTAACAATAAAGTACTCGAGCCTCTTGTCAATTTAAGCTATCGCTCAAAGCTATGCTACCCTTGAGTCCCAAATCAAACACTGATAAAACTTCTAATGGCCCTAACTTCTCTACGGTGCACCCTATAGTTATCAAAGTTTGCAACATACAAATGTTTGTAACTTTTTACTGGAGTGTCATGAAATCTTGAATTTTTGTAACAATAAAGTACTCGAGCCTCTTGTCAATTTAAGCTATCGCTCAAAGCTATGCTACCCTTGAGTCCCAAATCAAACACTGATAAAACTGCAAGTGGCCCTAACTTCTATACGGAACGTCCTACACCTGTCAAAGTTTGCAACATACAAATGCTTGTAACTTTTTACTGGAGCGTCATAAAACCTTGAAATTTTGTAACAATAAAGTACTCGAGCCTCTTGTCAATTTAAGCTATCGCTCAAAGCTATGCTACCCTTGAGTCCCAAATCAAACACTGATAAAACTTCTAATGGCCCTAACTTCTATACGGTGCACCCTATACATATCAAAGTTTTCAACATACAAATGTTTGTAACTTTTTACTGGAGTGTCATAAAATCTTGAAATTTTGTAACAATAAAGTACTCAAGCCTCTTGTCAATTTAAGCTATCGCTCAAAGCTATGCTACCCTTGAGTCACAAATTAAACACCGATAAAACTTCAAATAGCCCTAACTTCTATATGGTACGTCCTACACCTATCAAAGCTTGCAACATACAAATGCTTGTAACTTTTTACTGGAGCGTCATAAAACCTTGAAATTTTGTAACAATAAAGTACTCGAGCCTCTTGTCAATTTGAGCTATCGCTCAAAGCTATGCAACCCTTGAGTCCCAAATCAAACACTGATAAAACTTCAAATGGCCCTAACTTCTATACGGTACGTCCTACACCTATCAAAGTTTGCAACATACAAATGCTTGTAACTTTTTACTGGAGCGTCATAAAACCTTGAAATTTTGTAACAATAAAGTACTCGAGCCTCTTGTCAATTTAAGATATCGCTCAAAGCTATGCTACCGTTGAGCCCCAAATCAAACACTGATAAAAGTTCAAATGGCCCTAACTTATATACGGTACGTTCAGCACCTGTCAAAGTTTGCAACATACAAATGCTTGTAACTTTTTACTGGAGCGTCATAAAACCTTGAAAATTTGTAGCAATAAAGTACTCGAGCCTCTTATCAATTTAAGCTATCGCTCAAAGCTATGGTACCCTTGAGTCCCAAATCAAAGACTGATAAAACTTCAAATGGCCCTAGCTTCTATACGGTACGTCCTACACCTATCAAAGTTTGCAACATACAAATGCTTGTATCTTTTTACTGAAGCGTCATAAAACCTTGAAATTTTATAACAATAAAATACTCGAGCCTCTTGTCAATTTAAGCTATCGCTCAAAGCTATGCTACCCTTGAGTCCCAAATCAAACACTGATAAAACTTCTAATGGCCCTAACTTCTATACGGTACGTCCTAAACCTGTCAATGTTGGCAACATACAAATGCTTGTATCTTTTTACTGAAGCGTCATAAAACCTTGAAATTTTATAACAATAAAATACTCGAGCCTCTTGTCAATTTAAGCTATCGCTCAAAGCTATGCGACCCTTGAGTCCCAAATCAAAGACTGATAAAACTTCAAATGGCCCTAACTTCTATACGGTACGTCCTACACCTATCAAAATTTGCAACATACAAATGCTTATAACTTTTTATTGGAGCGTCATAAAACCTTCAAATTTTGTAACAATAAAGTACTCGAGCCTCTTGTCAATTTAACCTATCGCTCAAAGCTATGCTACCCTTGAGTCCCAAATCAAACACTGATAAAACTTCTAATGGCCCTAACTTCTCTACGGTGCTCCCTATACTTATCAAAGTTTGCAAGATACAAATGTTCGTAACTTTTTACTGGAGTGTCATGAAATCTTGAAATTTTGTAACAATAATGTACTCGAGCCTCTTGTCAATTTAAGCTATCGCTCAAAGCTATGCTACCCTTGAGTCCCAAATCAAACACTGACAAAACTTCAAATGGCCCTAACTTCTATACGGTACGTCCTACACCTATCAAAGTTTGCAACAAACAAATGCTTGTAACTTTTTACTGGAGCGTCATAAAGCCTTGAAATTTTGTAACAATAAAGTACTCGAGCCTCTTGTCAATTTAAGCTATCGCTCAAAGCTATGCTACCCTTGAGCGCAAATCAAACACTGATAAAACTTCAAATGGTCCTAACTTCTCTACGGTACGTCCAACACCTGTCAAAGTTTGCAACATACAAATGTTTGTAACTTTTTACTGGAGCGTCATAAAACCTTGAAAATTTGTAGCAATAAAGTACTCGAGCCTCTTGTCAATTTAAGCTATCGCTCAAAGCTATGCGACCCTTGAGTCCCAAATCAAAGACTGATAAAACTTCAAATGGCCCTAACTTCTATACGGTACGTCCTACACCTATCAAAGTTTGCAACATACAAATGCTTATAACTTTTTATTGGAGCGACATAAAACCTTCAAATTTTGTAACAATAAAGTACTCGAGCCTCTTGTCAATTTAAGCTATCGCTCAAAGCTATGCTACTCTTGAGCCCCAAATCAAACGCTGAAAAAACTTCAAATGGCCATAACTTCTATACGGTACGTCCTACACCTATCAAAGTTTGCAACATACAAATGCTTGTAACTTTTTACTGGAGCGTCATAAAACCTTAAAATTTTGTAGCAATAAAGTACTCGAGCTTCTTGTCAATTTAACCTATCGCTCAAAGCTATGCTACCCTTGAGTCCCAAATCAAACACTGATAAAACTTCAAATGGCCCTAACTTCTATATGGTACGTCCTATACCTATCAAAGTTTGCAACATACAAATGCTTGTAACTTTTTGCTGGAGCGTCATAAAACCTTGAAATTTTGTAACAATAAAGTACTCGAGCCTCTTGTCAATTTAAGCTATCGCTCAAAGCTATGCTACCCTTGAGTCCCAAATCAAACACTGATAAAACTTCTAATGGCCCTAACTTCTCTACGGTGCACCCTATAGTTATCAAAGTTTGCAACATACAAATGTTTGTAACTTTTTACTGGAGTGTCATGAAATCTTGAATTTTTGTAACAATAAAGTACTCGAGCCTCTTGTCAATTTAAGCTATCGCTCAAAGCTATGCTACCCTTGAGTCCCAAATCAAACACTGATAAAACTGCAAGTGGCCCTAACTTCTATACGGAACGTCCTACACCTGTCAAAGTTTGCAACATACAAATGCTTGTAACTTTTTACTGGAGCGTCATAAAACCTTGAAATTTTGTAACAATAAAGTACTCGAGCCTCTTGTCAATTTAAGCTATCGCTCAAAGCTATGCTACCCTTGAGTCCCAAATCAAACACTGATAAAACTTCTAATGGCCCTAACTTCTATACGGTGCACCCTATACATATCAAAGTTTTCAACATACAAATGTTTGTAACTTTTTACTGGAGTGTCATAAAATCTTGAAATTTTGTAACAATAAAGTACTCGAGCCTCTTGTCAATTTAAGCTATCGCTCAAAGCTATGCTACCCTTGAGTCACAAATTAAACACCGATAAAACTTTAAATAGCCCTAACTTCTATATGGTACGTCCTACACCTATCAAAGCTTGCAACATACAAATGCTTGTAACTTTTTACTGGAGCGTCAAAAAACCTTGAAATTTTGTAACAATAAAGTACTCGAGCCTCTTGTCAATTTGAGCTATCGCTCAAAGCTATGCTACCCTTGAGTCCCAAATCAAACACTGATAAAACTTCAAATGGCCCTAACTTCTGTACGGTACGTCCTACACCTATCAAAGTTTGCAACATACAAATGCTTGTAACTTTTTACTGGAGCGTCATAAAACCTTGAAATTTTGTAACAATAAAGTACTCGAGCCTCTTGTCAATTTAAGCTATCGCTCAAAGCTATGCTACCCTTGAGCCCCAAATCAAACACTGATAAAAGTTCAAATGGCCCTAACTTATATACGGTACGTTCAGCACCTGTCAAAGTTTGCAACATACAAATGCTTGTAACTTTTTACTGGAGCGTCATAAAACCTTGAAAATTTGTAGCAATAAAGTACTCGAGCCTCTTATCAATTTAAGCTATCGCTCAAAGCTATGGTACCCTTGAGTCCCAAATCAAAGACTGATAAAACTTCAAATGGCCCTAACTTCTATACGGTACGTCCTACACCTATCAAAGTTTGCAACATACAAATGCTTGCATCTTTTTACTGAAGCGTCATAAAACCTTGAAATTTTATAACAATAAAATACTCGAGCCTCTTGTCAATTTAAGCTATCGCTCAAAGCTATGCTACCCTTGAGTCCCAAATCAAACACTGATAAAACTTCTAATGGCCCTAACTTCTATACGGTACGTCCTAAACCTGTCAATGTTGGCAACATACAAATGTTTGTATCTTTTTACTGAAGCGTCATAAAACCTTGAAATTGTATAACAATAAAATACTCGAGCCTCTTGTCAATTTAAGCTATCGCTCAAAGCTATGCGACCCTTGAGTCCCAAATCAAAGACTGATAAAACTTCAAATGGCCCTAACTTCTATACGGTACGTGCTACACCTATCAAAATTTGCAACATACAAATGCTTATAACTTTTTATTGGAGCGTCATAAAACCTTCAAATTTTGTAACAATAAAGTACTCGAGCCTCTTGTCAATTTAACCTATCGCTCAAAGCTATGCTACCCTTGAGTCCCAAATCAAACACTGATAAAACTTCTAATGGCCCTAACTTCTCTACGGTGCTCCCTATACTTATCAAAGTTTGCAAGATACAAATGTTCGTAACTTTTTACTGGAGTGTCATGAAATCTTGAAATTTTGTAACAATAATGTACTCGAGCCTCTTGTCAATTTAAGCTATCGCTCAAAGCTATGCTACCCTTGAGTCCCAAATCAAACACTGACAAAACTTCAAATGGCCCTAACTTCTATACGGTACGTCCTACACCTATCAAAGTTTGCAACAAACAAATGCTTGTAACTTTTTACTGGAGCGTCATAAAGCCTTGAAATTTTGTAACAATAAAGTACTCGAGCCTCTTGTCAATTTAAGCTATCGCTCAAAGCTATGCTACCCTTGAGCGCAAATCAAACACTGATAAAACTTCAAATGGCCCTAACTTCTATACGGTACGTCCTACACCTATCAAAATTTGCAACATACAAATGCTTATAACTTTTTATTGGAGCGTCATAAAGCCTTCAAATTTTGTAACAATAAAGTACTCGAGCCTCTTGTCAATTTAAGCTATCGCTCAAAGCTATGCTACTCTTGAGCCCCAAATCAAACACTGAAAAAACTTCAAATGACCATAACTTCTATACGGTACGTCCTACACCTATCAAAGTTTGCAACATACAAATGCTTATAACTTTTTACTGGAGCGTCATAAAACCTTGAAATTTTGTAGCAATAAAGTACTCGAGCTTCTTGTCAATTTAACCTATCGCTCAAAGCTATGCTACCCTTGAGTCCCAAATCAAACACTGATAAAACTTCAAATGGCCCTAACTTCTATATGGTACGTCCTATACCTATCAAAGTTTGCAACATACAAATGCTTGTAACTTTTTGCTGGAGCGTCATAAAACCTTGAAATTTTGTAACAATAAAGTACTCGAGCCTCTTGTTAATTTAACCTATCGCTCAAAGCTATGCTACCCTTGAGTCCCAAATCAAACACTGATAAAACTTCAAATGGCCCTAACTTCTATGTGGTACGTCCTATACCTATCAAAGTTTTCAACATACAAATGCTTGTAACTTTTTGCTGGAGCGTCATAAAACCTTGAAATTTTGTAACAATAATGTACTCGAGCCTCTTGTCAATTTAAGCTATCGCTCAAAGCTATGCTACCCTTAAGTCCCAAATCAAACACTGATAAAACTTCAAGTGGCCCTAACTTCTATACGGAACGTCCTACACCTGTTAAAGTTTGCAACATACAAATGCTTGTAACTTTTTACTGGAGCGTCATAAAACCTTGAAATTTTGTAACAATAAAGTACTCGAGCCTCTTGTCAATTTAAGCTATCGCTCAAAGCTATGCTACCCTTGAGCGCAAATCAAACACTGATAAAACTTCAAATGGTCCTAACTTCTCTACGGTACGTCCAACACCTGTCAAAGTTTGCAACATACAAATGTTTGTAACTTTTTACTGGAGCGTCATAAAACCTTGAAAATTTGTAGCAATAAAGTACTCGAGCCTCTTGTCAATTTAAGCTATCGCTCAAAGCTATGCGACCCTTTAGTCCCAAATCAAAGACTGATAAAACTTCAAATGGCCCTAACTTCTATACGGTACGTCCTACACCTATCAAAGTTTGCAACATACAAATGCTTATAACTTTTTATTGGAGCGACATAAAACCTTAAAATTTTGTAACAATAAAGTACTCGAGCCTCTTGTCAATTTAAGCTATCGCTCAAAGCTATGCTACTCTTGAGCCCCAAATCAAACGCTGAAAAAACTTCAAATGGCCATAACTTCTATACGGTACGTCCTACACCTATCAAAGTTTGCAACATACAAATGCTTGTAACTTTTTACTGGAGCGTCATAAAACCTTAAAATTTTGTAGCAATAAAGTACTCGAGCTTCTTGTCAATTTAACCTATCGCTCAAAGCTATGCTACCCTTGAGTCCCAAATCAAACACTGATAAAACTTCAAATGGCCCTAACTTCTATACGGTACGTCCTATACCTATCAAAGTTTGCAGCATACAAATGCTTGTAACTTTTTGCTGGAGCGTCATAAAACCTTGAAATTTTGTAACAATAAAGTACTCGAGCCTCTTGTCAATTTAAGCTATCGCTCAAAGCTATGCTACCCTTGAGTCCCAAATCAAACACTGATAAAACTTCTAATGGCCCTAACTTCTCTACGGTGCACCCTATAGTTATCAAAGTTTGCAACATACAAATGTTTGTAACTTTTTACTGGAGTGTCATGAAATCTTGAATTTTTGTAACAATAAAGTACTCGAGCCTCTTGTCAATTTAAGCTATCGCTCAAAGCTATGCTACCCTTGAGTCCCAAATCAAACACTGATAAAACTGCAAGTGGCCCTAACTTCTATACGGAACGTCCTACACCTGTCAAAGTTTGCAACATACAAATGCTTGTAACTTTTTACTGGAGCGTCATAAAACCTTGAAATTTTGTAACAATAAAGTACTCGAGCCTCTTGTCAATTTAAGCTATCGCTCAAAGCTATGCTACCCTTGAGTCCCAAATCAAACACTGATAAAACTTCTAATGGCCCTAACTTCTATACGGTGCACCCTATACATATCAAAGTTTTCAACATACAAATGTTTGTAACTTTTTACTGGAGTGTCATAAAATCTTGAAATTTTGTAACAATAAAGTACTCGAGCCTCTTGTCAATTTAAGCTATCGCTCAAAGCTATGCTACCCTTGAGTCACAAATTAAACACCGATAAAACTTCAAATAGCCCTAACTTCTATATGGTACGTCCTTCACCTATCAAAGCTTGCAACATACAAATGCTTGTAACTTTTTACTGGAGCGTCATAAAACCTTGAAATTTTGTAACAATAAAGTACTCGAGCCTCTTGTCAATTTGAGCTATCGCTCAAAGCTATGCTACCCTTGAGCCCCAAATCAAACACTGATAAAAGTTCAAATGGCCCTAACTTATATACGGTACGTTCAGCACCTGTCAAAGTTTGCAACATACAAATGCTTGTAACTTTTTACTGGAGCGTCATAAAAACTTGAAAATTTGTAGCAATAAAGTACTCGAGCCTCTTATCAATTTAAGCTATCGCTCAAAGCTATGGTACCCTTGAGTCCCAAATCAAAGACTGATAAAACTTCAAATGGCCCTAACTTCTATACGGTACGTCCTACACCTATCAAAGTTTGCAACATACAAATGCTTGTATCTTTTTACTGAAGCGTCATAAAACCTTGAAATTTTATAACAATAAAATACTCGAGCCTCTTGTCAATTTAAGCTATCGCTCAAAGCTATGCTACCCTTGAGTCCCAAATCAAACACTGATAAAACTTCTAATGGCCCTAACTTCTATACGGTACGTCCTAAACCTGTCAATGTTGGCAACATACAAATGCTTGTATCTTTTTACTGAAGCGGCATAAAACCTTGAAATTTTATAACAATAAAATACTCGAGCCTCTTGTCAATTTACGCTATCGCTCAAAGCTATGCGACCCTTGAGTCCCAAATCAAAGACTGATAAAACTTCAAATGGCCCTAACTTCTATACGGTACGTCCTACACCTATCAAAATTTGCAACATACAAATGCTTATAACTTTTTATTGGAGCGTCATAAAACCTTCAAATTTTGTAACAATAAAGTACTCGAGCCTCTTGTCAATTTAAGCTATCGCTCAAAGCTATGCTACTCTTGAGCCCCAAATCAAACACTGAAAAAACTTCAAATGGCCATAACTTCTATACAATACGTCCTACACCTATCAAAGTTTGCAACATACAAATGCTTGTAACTTTTTACTGGAGCGTCATAAAACCTTGAAATTTTGTAGCAATAAAGTACTCGAGCGTCTTGTCAATTTAACCTATCGCTCAAAGCTATGCTACCCTTGAGTCCCAAATCAAACACTGATAAAACTTCAAATGGCCCTAACTTCTATATGGTACGTCCTATACCTATCAAAGTTTGCAACATACAAATGCTTGTAACTTTTTGCTGGAGCGTCATAAAACCTTGAAATTTTGTAACAATAAAGTACTCGAGCCTCTTGTTAATTTAACCTATCGCTCAAAGCTATGCTACCCTTGAGTCCCAAATCAAACACTGATAAAACTTCAAATGGCCCTAACTTCTATATGGTACGTCCTATACCTATCAAAGTTTGCAACATACAAATGCTTGTAACTTTTAGCTGGAGCTTCATAAAACCTTGAAATTTTGTAACAATAATGTACTCGAGCCTCTTGTCAATTTAAGCTATCGCTCAAAGCTATGCTACCCTTGAGTCCCAAATCAAACACTGATAAAACTTCAAGTGGCCCTAACTTCTATACGGAACGTCCTACACCTGTCAAAGTTTGCAACATACAAATGCTTGTAACTTTTTACTGGAGCGTCATAAAACCTTGAAATTTTGTAACAATAAAGTACTCGAGCCTCTTGTCAATTTAAGCTATCGCTCAAAGCTATGCTACCCTTGAGCGCAAATCAAACACTGATAAAACTTCAAATGGTCCTAACTTCTCTACGGTACGTCCAACACCTGTCAAAGTTTGCAACATACAAATGCTTGTAACTTTTTACTGGAGCGTCATAAAACCTTGAAAATTTGTAGCAATAAAGTACTCGAGCCTCTTATCAATTTAAGCTATCGCTCAAAGCTATGGTACCCTTGAGTCCCAAATCAAAGACTGATAAAACTTCAAATGGCCCTAACTTCTATACGGTACGTCCTACACCTATCAAAGTTTGCAACATACAAATGCTTGCATCTTTTTACTGAAGCGTCATAAAACCTTGAAATTTTATAACAATAAAATACTCGAGCCTCTTGTCAATTTAAGCTATCGCTCAAAGCTATGCTACCCTTGAGTCCCAAATCAAACACTGATAAAACTTCTAATGGCCCTAACTTCTATACGGTACGTCCTAAACCTGTCAATGTTGGCAACATACAAATGTTTGTATCTTTTTACTGAAGCGTCATAAAACCTTGAAATTGTATAACAATAAAATACTCGAGCCTCTTGTCAATTTAAGCTATCGCTCAAAGCTATGCGACCCTTGAGTCCCAAATCAAAGACTGATAAAACTTCAAATGGCCCTAACTTCTATACGGTACGTGCTACACCTATCAAAATTTGCAACATACAAATGCTTATAACTTTTTATTGGAGCGTCATAAAACCTTCAAATTTTGTAACAATAAAGTACTCGAGCCTCTTGTCAATTTAACCTATCGCTCAAAGCTATGCTACCCTTGAGTCCCAAATCAAACACTGATAAAACTTCTAATGGCCCTAACTTCTCTACGGTGCTCCCTATACTTATCAAAGTTTGCAAGATACAAATGTTCGTAACTTTTTACTGGAGTGTCATGAAATCTTGAAATTTTGTAACAATAATGTACTCGAGCTTCTTGTCAATTTAAGCTATCGCTCAAAGCTATGCTACCCTTGAGTCCCAAATCAAACACTGACAAAACTTCAAATGGCCCTAACTTCTATACGGTACGTCCTACACCTATCAAAGTTTGCAACAAACAAATGCTTGTAACTTTTTACTGGAGCGTCATAAAGCCTTGAAATTTTGTAACAATAAAGTACTCGAGCCTCTTGTCAATTTAAGCTATCGCTCAAAGCTATGCTACCCTTGAGCGCAAATCAAACACTGATAAAACTTCAAATGGCCCTAACTTCTATACGGTACGTCCTACACCTATCAAAATTTGCAACATACAAATGCTTATAACTTTTTATTGGAGCGTCATAAAGCCTTCAAATTTTGTAACAATAAAGTACTCGAGCCTCTTGTCAATTTAAGCTATCGCTCAAAGCTATGCTACTCTTGAGCCCCAAATCAAACACTGAAAAAACTTCAAATGACCATAACTTCTATACGGTACGTCCTACACCTATCAAAGTTTGCAACATACAAATGCTTATAACTTTTTACTGGAGCGTCATAAAACCTTGAAATTTTGTAGCAATAAAGTACTCGAGCTTCTTGTCAATTTAACCTATCGCTCAAAGCTATGCTACCCTTGAGTCCCAAATCAAACACTGATAAAACTTCAAATGGCCCTAACTTCTATATGGTACGTCCTATACCTATCAAAGTTTGCAACATACAAATGCTTGTAACTTTTTGCTGGAGCGTCATAAAACCTTGAAATTTTGTAACAATAAAGTACTCGAGCCTCTTGTTAATTTAACCTATCGCTCAAAGCTATGCTACCCTTGAGTCCCAAATCAAACACTGATAAAACTTCAAATGGCCCTAACTTCTATGTGGTACGTCCTATACCTATCAAAGTTTTCAACATACAAATGCTTGTAACTTTTTGCTGGAGCGTCATAAAACCTTGAAATTTTGTAACAATAATGTACTCGAGCCTCTTGTCAATTTAAGCTATCGCTCAAAGCTATGCTACCCTTAAGTCCCAAATCAAACACTGATAAAACTTCAAGTGGCCCTAACTTCTATACGGAACGTCCTACACCTGTTAAAGTTTGCAACATACAAATGCTTGTAACTTTTTACTGGAGCGTCATAAAACCTTGAAATTTTGTAACAATAAAGTACTCGAGCCTCTTGTCAATTTAAGCTATCGCTCAAAGCTATGCTACCCTTGAGCGCAAATCAAACACTGATAAAACTTCAAATGGTCCTAACTTCTCTACGGTACGTCCAACACCTGTCAAAGTTTGCAACATACAAATGTTTGTAACTTTTTACTGGAGCGTCATAAAACCTTGAAAATTTGTAGCAATAAAGTACTCGAGCCTCTTGTCAATTTAAGCTATCGCTCAAAGCTATGCGACCCTTTAGTCCCAAATCAAAGACTGATAAAACTTCAAATGGCCCTAACTTCTATACGGTACGTCCTACACCTATCAAAGTTTGCAACATACAAATGCTTATAACTTTTTATTGGAGCGACATAAAACCTTAAAATTTTGTAACAATAAAGTACTCGAGCCTCTTGTCAATTTAAGCTATCGCTCAAAGCTATGCTACTCTTGAGCCCCAAATCAAACGCTGAAAAAACTTCAAATGGCCATAACTTCTATACGGTACGTCCTACACCTATCAAAGTTTGCAACATACAAATGCTTGTAACTTTTTACTGGAGCGTCATAAAACCTTAAAATTTTGTAGCAATAAAGTACTCGAGCTTCTTGTCAATTTAACCTATCGCTCAAAGCTATGCTACCCTTGAGTCCCAAATCAAACACTGATAAAACTTCAAATGGCCCTAACTTCTATACGGTACGTCCTATACCTATCAAAGTTTGCAGCATACAAATGCTTGTAACTTTTTGCTGGAGCGTCATAAAACCTTGAAATTTTGTAACAATAAAGTACTCGAGCCTCTTGTCAATTTAAGCTATCGCTCAAAGCTATGCTACCCTTGAGTCCCAAATCAAACACTGATAAAACTTCTAATGGCCCTAACTTCTCTACGGTGCACCCTATAGTTATCAAAGTTTGCAACATACAAATGTTTGTAACTTTTTACTGGAGTGTCATGAAATCTTGAATTTTTGTAACAATAAAGTACTCGAGCCTCTTGTCAATTTAAGCTATCGCTCAAAGCTATGCTACCCTTGAGTCCCAAATCAAACACTGATAAAACTGCAAGTGGCCCTAACTTCTATACGGAACGTCCTACACCTGTCAAAGTTTGCAACATACAAATGCTTGTAACTTTTTACTGGAGCGTCATAAAACCTTGAAATTTTGTAACAATAAAGTACTCGAGCCTCTTGTCAATTTAAGCTATCGCTCAAAGCTATGCTACCCTTGAGTCCCAAATCAAACACTGATAAAACTTCTAATGGCCCTAACTTCTATACGGTGCACCCTATACATATCAAAGTTTTCAACATACAAATGTTTGTAACTTTTTACTGGAGTGTCATAAAATCTTGAAATTTTGTAACAATAAAGTACTCGAGCCTCTTGTCAATTTAAGCTATCGCTCAAAGCTATGCTACCCTTGAGTCACAAATTAAACACCGATAAAACTTCAAATAGCCCTAACTTCTATATGGTACGTCCTTCACCTATCAAAGCTTGCAACATACAAATGCTTGTAACTTTTTACTGGAGCGTCATAAAACCTTGAAATTTTGTAACAATAAAGTACTCGAGCCTCTTGTCAATTTGAGCTATCGCTCAAAGCTATGCTACCCTTGAGCCCCAAATCAAACACTGATAAAAGTTCAAATGGCCCTAACTTATATACGGTACGTTCAGCACCTGTCAAAGTTTGCAACATACAAATGCTTGTAACTTTTTACTGGAGCGTCATAAAAACTTGAAAATTTGTAGCAATAAAGTACTCGAGCCTCTTATCAATTTAAGCTATCGCTCAAAGCTATGGTACCCTTGAGTCCCAAATCAAAGACTGATAAAACTTCAAATGGCCCTAACTTCTATACGGTACGTCCTACACCTATCAAAGTTTGCAACATACAAATGCTTGTATCTTTTTACTGAAGCGTCATAAAACCTTGAAATTTTATAACAATAAAATACTCGAGCCTCTTGTCAATTTAAGCTATCGCTCAAAGCTATGCTACCCTTGAGTCCCAAATCAAACACTGATAAAACTTCTAATGGCCCTAACTTCTATACGGTACGTCCTAAACCTGTCAATGTTGGCAACATACAAATGCTTGTATCTTTTTACTGAAGCGTCATAAAACCTTGAAATTTTATAACAATAAAATACTCGAGCCTCTTGTCAATTTACGCTATCGCTCAAAGCTATGCGACCCTTGAGTCCCAAATCAAAGACTGATAAAACTTCAAATGGCCCTAACTTCTATACGGTACGTCCTACACCTATCAAAATTTGCAACATACAAATGCTTATAACTTTTTATTGGAGCGTCATAAAACCTTCAAATTTTGTAACAATAAAGTACTCGAGTCTCTTGTCAATTTAAGCTATCGCTCAAAGCTATGCTACTCTTGAGCCCCAAATCAAACACTGAAAAAACTTCAAATGGCCATAACTTCTATACAATACGTCCTACACCTATCAAAGTTTGCAACATACAAATGCTTGTAACTTTTTACTGGAGCGTCATAAAACCTTGAAATTTTGTAGCAATAAAGTACTCGAGCGTCTTGTCAATTTAACCTATCGCTCAAAGCTATGCTACCCTTGAGTCCCAAATCAAACACTGATAAAACTTCAAATGGCCCTAACTTCTATATGGTACGTCCTATACCTATCAAAGTTTGCAACATACAAATGCTTGTAACTTTTTGCTGGAGCGTCATAAAACCTTGAAATTTTGTAACAATAAAGTACTCGAGCCTCTTGTTAATTTAACCTATCGCTCAAAGCTATGCTACCCTTGAGTCCCAAATCAAACACTGATAAAACTTCAAATGGCCCTAACTTCTATATGGTACGTCCTATACCTATCAAAGTTTGCAACATACAAATGCTTGTAACTTTTAGCTGGAGCTTCATAAAACCTTGAAATTTTGTAACAATAATGTACTCGAGCCTCTTGTCAATTTAAGCTATCGCTCAAAGCTATGCTACCCTTGAGTCCCAAATCAAACACTGATAAAACTTCAAGTGGCCCTAACTTCTATACGGAACGTCCTACACCTGTCAAAGTTTGCAACATACAAATGCTTGTAACTTTTTACTGGAGCGTCATAAAACCTTGAAATTTTGTAACAATAAAGTACTCGAGCCTCTTGTCAATTTAAGCTATCGCTCAAAGCTATGCTACCCTTGAGCGCAAATCAAACACTGATAAAACTTCAAATGGTCCTAACTTCTCTACGGTACGTCCAACACCTGTCAAAGTTTGCAACATACAAATGTTTGTAACTTTTTACTGGAGCGTCATAAAACCTTGAAAATTTGTAGCAATAAAGTACTCGAGCCTCTTGTCAATTTAAGCTATCGCTCAAAGCTATGCGACCCTTGAGTCCCAAATCAAAGACTGATAAAACTTCAAATGGCCCTAACTTCTATACGGTACGTCCTACACCTATCAAAGTTTGCAACATACAAATGCTTATAACTTTTTATTGGAGCGTCATAAAACCTTCAAATTTTGTAACAATAAAGTACTCGAGCCTCTTGTCAATTTAAGCTATCGCTTAAAGCTATGCTACTCTTGAGCCCCAAATCAAACGCTGAAAAAACTTCAAATGGCCATAACTTCTATACGGTACGTCCTACACCTATCAAAGTTTGCAACATACAAATGCTTGTAACTTTTTACTGGAGCGTCATAAAACCTTAAAATTTTGTAGCAATAAAGTACTCGAGCTTCTTGTCAATTTAACCTATCGCTCAAAGCTATGCTACCCTTGAGTCCCAAATCAAACACTGATAAAACTTCAAATGGCCCTAACTTCTATACGGTACGTCCTATACCTATCAAAGTTTGCAACATACAAATGCTTGTAACTTTTTGCTGGAGCGTCATAAAACCTTGAAATTTTGTAACAATAAAGTACTCGAGCCTCTTGTCAATTTAAGCTATCGCTCAAAGCTATGCTACCCTTGAGTCCCAAATCAAACACTGATAAAACTGCAAGTGGCCCTAACTTCTATACGGAACGTCCTACACCTGTCAAAGTTTGCAACATACAAATGCTTGTAACTTTTTACTGGAGCGTCATAAAACCTTGAAATTTTGTAACAATAAAGTACTCGAGCCTCTTGTCAATTTAAGCTATCGCTCAAAGCTATGCTACCCTTGAGTCCCAAATCAAACACTGATAAAACTTCTAATGGCCCTAACTTCTATACGGTGCACCCTATACATATCAAAGTTTTATACGGTACACCCTATACCTATCAAATTTTGCAACATTCAAATGCTTGTAACTTTTTACTAGAGCGTCATAAAACCTTGAAAGTTTGTAACAATAAAGTACTCGAGCCTCTTGTCAATTTAAGCTATCGCTCAAAGCTATGCCACCCTTGAGTCCCAAATCAAACACTGATAAAACTTCAAATGGCCCCAACTTCTATACGGTATGTCCTACACCTGTCAAACTTGGCTACCCTTGAGTCCCAAAACAAACACTGATAAAACTTCAAATGGCCCCAACTTCTATACGGTATGTCCTACACCTATCAAAGTTTGCAACATACAAACGCTTGTCACTTTTTACTGGAGCGTCATAAAACCTTGAAATTTTGTACGTCCTACACCTTATCAAAGTTTGCAACATACAAATGCTTGTAACTTTTTACTGGAGCGTCATAAAACCTTGAAATTTTGTAACAATAAAGTACTCGAGCCTCTTGTTAATTTAAGCTATCGCTCAAAGCTATGCTACCCTTGAGCCCAAATCAAACACTGATAAAACTTCAAATGGTCCTAACTTCTCTACGGTACGTCCAACACCTGTCAAAGTTTGCAACATACAAATGTTTGTAACTTTTTACTGGAGCGTCATAAAACCTTGAAAATTTGTAGCAATAAAGTACTCGAGCCTCGTGTCAATTTAAGCTCTCGCTCAAAGCTATGCGACCCTTGAGTCCCAAATCAAACACTGATAAAACTTCTAATTGACCTAACTTCTCTACGGTACGTCCCATACTTATCAAAGTTTGCAACATACAAATGTTCGTAACTTTTTACTGGAGTGTCATAAAATCTTGAAAATTTGTAGCAATAAAGTACACGAGCCTCTTGTCAATTTAAGCTATCGCTCAAAGCTATGCTACCCTTGAGTCCCAAATCGAAGACTGATAAAACTTCAAATGGCTATAACTTCTATACGGTACGTCCTACACCTATCAAAGTTTGCAACATACAAATGCTTGTAACTTTTTACTGGACCGTCATAAAACCTTGAAATTTTGTAACAATAAAGTACTCGAGCCTCTTGTCACTTTAAGCTATCGCTCAAAGCTATCGCTCAAAGCTATGCTACCCATGAGTCCCGAATCAAACACTGATAAAACTTCAAATGGCCCTAACTTCTATACGGTACGACCAGCACCTGTCAAAGTTTGCAACATACAAATGCTTGTAACTTTTTACTGGAGCGTCATAAAACCTTGAAAATTTGTAGCAATAAAGTACTCGAGCCTCTTGTCAATTTAAGCTATCGCTCAAAGCTATGCTACCCTTGAGTCCCAAATCAAACACTGATAAAACTTCAAATGGCCCTTACTTCTATACGGTACGTCCTATACCTATCAAAGTTTGCAACATACAAATGCTTGTAACTTTTTACTGGAGCGTCATAAAACCTTGAAATTTTGTAACAATAAAGTACTCGAGCCTCTTGTCAATTTAAGCTATCGCTCAAAGCTATGCTACCCTTGAGTCCCAAATCAAACACTGATAAAACTTCTAATGGCCCTAACTTCTCTACGGTGCACCCTATACTTATCAAAGTTTGCAACATACAAATGTTCGTAACTTTTTACTGGAGTGTCATGAAATCTTGAAATTTTGTAACAATAAAGTACTCGAGCCCTTTGTCCCATATCAAGCACTGATAAAACTTCAAATGGCCCTAACTTCTATACGTACGTCTTACACCTATCAAAATTGGCTACCCTTGAGTCCCAAATCTAAGACTGATAAAACTTCAAATGGTCCCAACTTCTATACGGTATGTCCTACACCTATCAAAGTTTGCAACATACAATTGCTTGTAACTTTTTACTATAGAGTCATAAAACCTTGAAAGTTTGTAACAATAAAGTACTCGAGCCTCTTGTCAATTTAAGCTATCGCTCAAAGCTATGCTACCCTTGAGTCCCAAATCAAACACTGATAAAACTTCAAATGGCCCCAACTTCTATACGGTATGTCCTACACCTGTCAAACTTGGCTACCCTTGAGTCCCAAATCAAACACTGATAAAACTTCAAATGGCCCCAACTTCTATACGGTATGTCCTACACCTATGAAAGTTTGCAACATACAAATGCTTGTCACTTTTTACTGGAGCGTCATAAAACCTTGAAATTTTGTAACAATAAAGTACTCGAGCCTCTTGTCAATTTAAGCTATCGGTCAAAGCTATGCTACCTTGAGTCCCAAATCAAACACTGATAAAACTTCAAATGGTCCTAACTTCTCTACGGTACGTCCAACACCTGTCAAAGTTTGCAACATACAAATGTTTGTAACTTTTTACTGGAGCGTCATAAAACCTTGAAAATTTGTAGCAATAAAGTACTCGAGCCTCGTGTCAATTTAAGCTCTCGCTCAAAGCTATGCGACCCTTGAATCCCAAATCAAACACTGATAAAACTTCTAATGGACCTAACTTCTCTACGGTACGTCCTATACTTATAAAAGTTTGCAACATACAAATGCTTGTAACTTTTTACTGAAGCGTCATGAAATCTTGAAATTTTGTAACAATAAAGTACTCGAGCCTCTTGTCAATTTAAGCTATCGCTCAAACCTATGCTACCCTTGAGTCCCAAATCAAACACTGATAAAACTTCAAATGGCCCTAACTTCTATACGGTACGTCCTATACCTATCAAAGTTTGCAACATACAAATGCTTGTAACTTTTTACTGGAGCGTCATAAAACCTTGAAATTTTGTAACAATAAAGTACTCGAGCCTCTTGTCAATTTAAGCTATCGCTCAAAGCTATGCTACCCTTGAGTCCCAAATCAAACACTGATAAAACTTCTAATGGCCCTAACTTCTATACGGTGCACCCTATACATATCAAAGTTTTCAACATACAAATGCTTGTAACTTTTTACTGGAGTGTCATAAAATCTTGAAAATTTGTAGCAATAAAGTACTCGAGCCTCTTGTCAATTTAAGCTATCGCTCAAAGCTATGCTACCCTTGAGTCCCAAATCAAAGACTGATAAAACTTCAAATGGCTATAACTTCTATACGGTACGTCCTACACCTATCAAAGTTTGCAACATACAAATGCTTGTAACTTTTTACTGGAGCGTCATAAGACCTTGAAATTTTGTAACAATAAAGTACTCGAGCCTCTTGCCACTTTAAGCTATCGCTCAAAGCTATGCTACCCTTGAGCCACAAATCAAACACTGATAAAACTTCAAATGGCCCTAACTTCAATACGGTACGTCCTACACCTATCAAAGTTTGCAACATACAAATGCTTGTAACTTTTTACTGGAGCGTCATAAAACCTTGAAATTTTCTAACAATAAAGAACTCGAGCCTCTTCTCAATTTAAGCTATCGCTCAAAGCTATGCTACCCATGAGTCCCAAATCAAACACTGATAAAACTTCAAATGGCCCTTACTTCTATACGGTACGTCCTACACCTATCAAAGTTTGCAACATACAAATGCTTGTAACTTTTTACTGGAGCGTCATAAAACATTGAAATTTTGTAACAATAAAGTACTCGAGCTTCTTGTCAATTTAAGGTATCGCTCAAAGCTGTGCTACCCTTGAGTCCCAAATCAAACACTGATAAAACTTCATATGGCCCTAACTTCTAGATGGTGCACCCTATACCTATTAAAGTTTGCAACATACAAATGCTTGTAACTTTTTACTGGAGCGTCATAAAATCTTGAAATTTTGTAACAATAAAGTAGTCGAGCCTCTTGTCAATTTAAGCTATCGCTCAAAGCTATGCTACCCTTGAGTCCCAAATCAAACACTGATAAAACTTCAAATGGCCCTAGCTTCTATACGGTACGTCCTATACCTATCAAAGTTTGCAACATACAAATGCTTGTATCTTTTTACTGAAGCGTCATAAAACCTTGAAATTTTATAACAATAAAATACTCGAGCCTCTTGTCAATTTAAGCTATCGCTCAAAGCTATGCTACCCTTGAGTCCCAAATTAAACACTGATAAAACTTCAAATGGCCCTAACTTCTATACGGTACACCCTATACCTATCAAAGTTTGCAACATTCAAATGCTTGTAACTTTTTACTATAGAGTCATAAAACCTTGAAAGTTTGTAACAATAAAGTACTCGAGCCTCTTGTCAATTTAAGCTATCGCTCAAAGCTATGCTACCCTTGAGTCCCAAATCAAACACTGATAAAACTTCAAATGGCCCAACTTCTATACGGTATGTCCTACACCTGTCAAACTTGGCTACCCTTGAGTCCCAAATCAAACACTGATAAAACTTCAAATGGCCTTAACTTCTATACGGTATGTCCTACACCTATCAAAGTTTGCAACATACAAATGCTTGGCACTTTTTACTGGAGCGTCATAAAACCTTGAAATTTTGTAACAATAAAGTACTCGAGCCTCTTGTCAATTTAAGCTATCGGTCAAAGCTATGCTACCTTGAGTCCCAAATCAAACACTGATAAAACTTCAAATGGCCCTAACTTCTATACGGTACGTCCTATACCCATCAAAGTTTGCAACATATAAATGCTTGTAACTTTTTACTGGAGCGTCATAAAACCTTGAAATTTTGCAACAATAAAGTACTCGAGCCTCTTGTCAATTTAAGCTATCGCTCAAAGCTATGCTACCCTTGAGCCCAAATCAAACACTGATAAAACTTCAAATGGTCCTAACTTCTCTACGGTACGTGCAACACCTGTCAAAGTTTGCAACATACAAATGTTTGTAACTTTTTACTGGAGCGTCATAAAACCTTGAAAATTTGTAGCAATAAAGTACTCGAGCCTCGTGTCAATTTAAGCTCTCGCTCAAAGCTATGCGACCCTTGAGTCCCAAATCAAACACTGATAAAACTTCTAATGGACCTAACTTCTCTATGGTACGTCCTATACTTATCAAAGTTTGCAACATACAAATGCTTGTAACTTTTTACTGGAGCGTCATAAAACCTTGAAATTTTGTAACAATAAAGTACTCGAGCCTCTTGTCAATTTAAGCTATCGCTCAAAGCTATGCTACCCTTGAGTCCCAAATCAAACACTGATAAAACTTCAAATGGCCCTAACTTCTATACGGTACGACCAGCACCTGTCAAAGTTTGCAACATACAAATGCTTGTAACTTTTTACTGGAGCGTCATAAAACCTTGAAAATTTGTAGCAATAAAGTACTCGAGCCTCTTGTCAATTTAAGCTATCGCTCAAAGCTATGCTACCCTTGAGTCCCAAATCAAAGACTGATAAAACTTCAAATGGCCCTAACTTCTATACGGTACTTCCTACACCTATCAAAGTTTGCAACATACAAATGCTTGTAACTTTTTACTGGAGCGTCATAAGACCTTGAAATTTTGTAACAATAAAGTACTCGAGCCTCTTGTCACTTTAAGCTATCGCTCAAAGCTATGCTACCCTAGAGCCACAAATCAAACACTGATAAAACTTCAAATGGCCCTAATTTCAATACGGTACGTCCTACACCTATCAAAGTTTGCAGCATACAAATGCTTGTAACTTTTTACTGGAGCGTCATAAAACCTTGAAATTTTCTAACAATAAAGAACTCGAGCCTCTTCTCAATTTAAGCTATCGCTCAAAGCTATGCTACCCATGAGTCCCAAATCAAACACTGATAAAACTTCAAATGGCCCTTACTTCTATACGGTACGTCCTACACCTATCAAAGTTTGCAACATACAAATGCTTGTAACTTTTTACTGGAGCGTCATAAAACATTGAAATTTTGTAACAATAAAGTACTCGAGCTTCTTGTCAATTTAAGGTATCGCTCAAAGCTGTGCTACCCTTGAGTCCCAAATCAAACACTGATAAAACTTCATATGGCCCTAACTTCTAGATGGTGCACCCTATACCTATTAAAGTTTGCAACATACAAATGCTTGTCACTTTTTACTGGAGCGTCATAAAACCTTGAAATTTTGTAACAATAAAGTACTCGAGCCTCTTGTCAATTTAAGCTATCGGTCAAAGCTATGCTACCTTGAGTCCCAAATCAAACACTGATAAAACTTCAAATGGCCCTAACTTCTATACGGTACGTCCTATACCCATCAAAGTTTGCAACATATAAATGCTTGTAACTTTTTACTGGAGCGTCATAAAACCTTGAAATTTTGCAACAATAAAGTACTCGAGCCTCTTGTCAATTTAAGCTATCGCTCAAAGCTATGCTACCCTTGAGTCCCAAATCAAACACTGACAAAACTTCAAATGGCCCTAACTTCTATAGGGTACGTCCTACACCTATCAAAGTTTGCAACATACAAATGCTTGTAACTTTTTACTGGAGCGTCATAAAACCTTGAAATTTTGTAACAATAAAGTACTCGAGCCTCTTGTCAATTTAAGCTATCGCTCAAAGCTATGCTACCCTTGAGCCCAAATCAAACACTGATAAAACTTCAAATGGTCCTAACTTCTCTACGGTACGTCCAACACCTGTCAAAGTTTGCAACATACAAATGTTTGTAACTTTTTACTGGAGCGTCATAAAACCTTGAAAATTTGTAGCAATAAAGTACTCGAGCCTCGTGTCAATTTAAGCTCTCGCTCAAAGCTATGCGACCCTTGAGTCCCAAATCAAACACTGATAAAACTTCTAATGGACCTAACTTCTCTACGGTACGTCCTATACTTATCAAAGTTTGCAACATACAAATGCTTGTAACTTTTTACTGGAGCGTCATGAAATCTTGAAATTGTGTAACAATAAAGTACTCGAGCCTCTTGTCAATTTAAGCTATCGCTCAAACCTATGCTACCCTTGAGTCCCAAATCAAACACTGATGAAACTTCAAATGGCCCTAACTTCTATACAGTACGTCCTATACCTATCAAAGTTTGCAACATACAAATGCTTGTAACTTTTTACTGGAGCGTCATAAAACCTTGAAATTTTGTAACAATAAAGTACTCGAGCCTCTTGTCAATTTAAGCTATCGCTCAAAGCTATGCTACCCTTGAGTCCCAAATCAAACACTGATAAAACTTCAAATGGCCCTAACTTCTATACGGTACGACCAGCACCTGTCAAAGTTTGCAACATACAAATGCTTGTAACTTTTTACTGGAGCGTCATAAAACCTTGAAAATTTGTAGCAATAAAGTACTCGAGCCTCTTGTCAATTTAAGCTATCGCTCAAAGCTATGCTACCCTTGAGTCCCAAATCAAAGACTGATAAAACTTCAAATGGCCCTAACTTCTATACGGTACTTCCTACACCTATCAAAGTTTGCAACATACAAATGCTTGTAACTTTTTACTGGAGCGTCATAAGACCTTGAAATTTTGTAACAATAAAGTACTCGAGCCTCTTGTCACTTTAAGCTATCGCTCAAAGCTATGCTACCCTAGAGCCACAAATCAAACACTGATAAAACTTCAAATGGCCCTAATTTCAATACGGTACGTCCTACACCTATCAAAGTTTGCAGCATACAAATGCTTGTAACTTTTTACTGGAGCGTCATAAAACCTTGAAATTTTCTAACAATAAAGAACTCGAGCCTCTTCTCAATTTAAGCTATCGCTCAAAGCTATGCTACCCATGAGTCCCAAATCAAACACTGATAAAACTTCAAATGGCCCTTACTTCTATACGGTACGTCCTACACCTATCAAAGTTTGCAACATACAAATGCTTGTAACTTTTTACTGAAGCGTCATAAAACATTGAAATTTTGTAACAATAAAGTACTCGAGCTTCTTGTCAATTTAAGGTATCGCTCAAAGCTATGCTACCCATGAGTCCCAAATCAAACACTGATAAAACTTCAAATGGCCCTTACTTCTATACGGTACGTCCTACACCTATCAAAGTTTGCAACATACAAATGCTTGTAACTTTTTACTGGACCGTCATAAAACCTTGAAATTTTGTAACAATAAAGTACTCGAGTCTCTTGTCAATTTAAGCTATCGCTCAAAGCTATGCTACTCTTGAGCCCCAAATCAAACACTGATAAAGCTTCAAATGGCCATAAATTCTATACGGTACGTCCTACACCAATCAATGTTTGCAACATACAAATGCTTGTAACTTTTTACTGGAGCGTCATAAAACCTTGAAATTTTGTAACAATAAAGTACTCGAGCCTCTTCTCAATTTAAGTTATCGCTCAAACCTATGCTACCCATGAGTCCCAAATCAAACACTGACAAAACTTCAAATGGCCCTAATTTCGATACGGTACGTCCTACACCTATCAAAGTTTGCAACATACAAATGCTTGTAACTTTTTACTGGAGCGTCATAAAACCTTGAAATTTTGTAACAATAAAGTACTCGAGCCTCTTGTCAATTTAAGCTATCGGTCAAAGCTATGCTACCTTGAGTCCCAAATCAAACACTGATAAAACTGCAAATGGCCCTAACTTCTATACGGTACGTCCTATACCCATCAAAGTTTGCAACATACAAATGCTTGTAACTTTTTACTGGAGCGTCATAAAACCTTGAAATTTTGTTACAATAAAGTACTCGATCCTCTTGTCAATTTAAGCTATCGCTCAAAGCTATGCTACCCTTGAGTCCCAAATCAAACACTGATAAAACTTCAAATGGTCCTAACTTCTCTACGGTACGTCCAACACCTGTCAAAGTTTGCAACATACAAATGTTTGTAACTTTTTACTGGAGCGTCATAAAACCTTGAAAATTTGTAGCAATAAAGTACTCGAGCCTCGTGTCAATTTAAGCTCTCGCTCAAAGCTATGCGACCCTTGAGTCCCAAATCAAACACTGATAAAACTTCTAATGGCCCTAACTTCTCTACGGTACGTCCTATACTTATCAAAGTTTGCAACATACAAATGTTCGTAACTTTTTACTGGAGCGTCATAAAATCTTGAAATTTTGTAACAATAAAGTAGTCGAGCCTCTTGTCAATTTAAGCTATCGCTCAAACCTATGCTACCCATGAGTCCCAAATCAAAAATCATGAGTCCTGATAAAACTTCAAATGGCCCTTACTTCTATACGGTACGTCCTATACCTATCAAAGTTTGCAACATACAAATGCTTGTAACTTTTTACTGCAGCGTCATAAAACCTTGAAAATTTTTAGCAATACAGTACTCGAGCCTCTTGTCAATTTAAGCTATCGCTCAAAGCTATGCTACCCTTGAGTCCCAAATCAAAGACTGATGAAACTTCAAATGGCCCTAACTTCTATACGGTGCGTCCTACACCTATCAAAGTTTGCAACATACAAATGCTTGTAACTTGTTACTGGAGCGTCATAAAATCTTGAAATTTTGTAACAATAAAGTAGTCGAGCCTCTTGTCAATTTAAGCTATCGCTCAAACCTATGCTACCCATGAGTCCCAAATCAAAAATCATGAGTCCTGATAAAACTTCAAATGGCCCTTACTTCTATACGGTACGTCCTATACCTATCAAAGTTTGCAACATACAAATGCTTGTAACTTTTTACTGGAGCGTCATAATACCTTGAAAATTTGTAGCAATAAAGTACTCGAGCCTCTTGTCAATTTAAGCTATCGCTCAAAGCTATGCGACCCTTGAGTCCCAAATCAAAGACTGATAAAACTTCAAATGGCCCTAACTTCTATACGGTACGTCCTACACCTATCAAAGTTTGCAACATACAAATGCTTGTAACTTTTTACTGGACCGTCATAAAACCTTGAAATTTTGTAACAATAAAGTACTCGAGTCTCTTGTCAATTTAAGCTATCGCTCAAAGCTATGCTACTCTTGAGCCCCAAATCAAACACTGATAAAGCTTCAAATGGCCATAAATTCTATACGGTACGTCCTACACCAATCAATGTTTGCAACATACAAATGCTTGTAACTTTTTACTGGAGCGTCATAAAACCTTGAAATTTTGTAACAATAAAGTACTCGAGCCTCTTCTCAATTTAAGCTATCGCTCAAACCTATGCTACCCATGAGTCCCAAATCAAACACTGATAAAACTGCAAATGGCCCTTACTTCTATACGGTACGTCCTACACCTATCAAAGTTTGCAACATACAAATGCTTGTAACTTTTTACTGGACCGTCATAAAACCTTGAAATTTTGTAACAATAAAGTACTCGAGTCTCTTGTCAATTTAAGCTATCGCTCAAAGCTATGCTACTCTTGAGCCCCAAATCAAACACTGACAAAACTTCAAATGGCCCTAATTTCGATACGGTACGTCCTACACCTATCAAAGTTTGCAACATACAAATGCTTGTAACTTTTTACTGGAGCGTCATAAAACCTTGAAATTTTGTAACAATAAAGTACTCGAGCCTCTTGTCAATTTAAGCTATCGGTCAAAGCTATGCTACCTTGAGTCCCAAATCAAACACTGATAAAACTGCAAATGGCCCTAACTTCTATACGGTACGTCCTATACCCATCAAAGTTTGCAACATACAAATGCTTGTAACTTTTTACTGGAGCGTCATAAAACCTTGAAATTTTGTTACAATAAAGTACTCGATCCTCTTGTAAATTTAAGCTATCGCTCAAAGCTATGCTACCCTTGAGTCCCAAATCAAACACTGATAAAACTTCAAATGGTCCTAACTTCTCTACGGTACGTCCAACACCTGTCAAAGTTTGCAACATACAAATGTTTGTAACTTTTTACTGGAGCGTCATAAAATCTTGAAATTTTGTAACAATAAAGTAGTCGAGCCTCTTGTCAATTTAAGCTATCGCTCAAACCTATGCTACCCATGAGTCCCAAATCAAAAATCATGAGTCCTGATAAAACTTCAAATGGCCCTTACTTCTATACGGTACGTCCTATACCTATCAAAGTTTGCAACATACAAATGCTTGTAACTTTTTACTGGAGCGTCATAAGACCTTGAAAATTTGTAGCAATAAAGTACTCGAGCCTCTTGTCAATTTAAGCTATCGCTCAAAGCTATGCGACCCTTGAGTCCCAAATCAAAGACTGATAAAACTTCAAATGGCCCTAACTTCTATACGGTACGTCCTACACCTATCAAAGTTTGCAACATACAAATGCTTGTAACTTTTTACTGGACCGTCATAAAACCTTGAAATTTTGTAACAATAAAGTACTCGAGTCTCTTGTCAATTTAAGCTATCGCTCAAAGCTATGCTACTCTTGAGCCCCAAATCAAACACTGATAAAGCTTCAAATGGCCATAAATTCTATACGGTACGTCCTACACCAATCAATGTTTGCAACATACAAATGCTTGTAACTTTTTACTGGAGCGTCATAAAACCTTGAAATTTTGTAACAATAAAGTACTCGAGCCTCTTCTCAATTTAAGCTATCGCTCAAACCTATGCTACCCATGAGTCCCAAATCAAACACTGATAAAACTGCAAATGGCCCTTACTTCTATACGGTACGTCCTACACCTATCAAAGTTTGCAACATACAAATGCTTGTAACTTTTTACTGGACCGTCATAAAACCTTGAAATTTTGTAACAATAAAGTACTCGAGTCTCTTGTCAATTTAAGCTATCGCTCAAAGCTATGCTACTCTTGAGCCCCAAATCAAACACTGACAAAACTTCAAATGGCCCTAATTTCGATACGGTACGTCCTACACCTATCAAAGTTTGCAACATACAAATGCTTGTAACTTTTTACTGGAGCGTCATAAAACCTTGAAATTTTGTAACAATAAAGTACTCGAGCCTCTTGTCAATTTAAGCTATCGGTCAAAGCTATGCTACCTTGAGTCCCAAATCAAACACTGATAAAACTGCAAATGGCCCTAACTTATATACGGTACGTCCTATACCCATCAAAGTTTGCAACATACAAATGCTTGTAACTTTTTACTGGAGCGTCATAAAACCTTGAAATTTTATTACAATAAAGTACTCGATCCTCTTGTAAATTTAAGCTATCGCTCAAAGCTATGCTACCCTTGAGTCCCAAATCAAACACTGATAAAACTTCAAATGGTCCTAACTTCTCTACGGTACGTCCAACACCTGTCAAAGTTTGCAACATACAAATGTTTGTAACTTTTTACTGGAGCGTCATAAAACCTTGAAAATTTGTAGCAATAAAGTACTCGAGCCTCGTGTCAATTTAAGCTCTCGCTCAAAGCTATGCGACCCTTGAGTCCCAAATCAAACACAGATAAAACTTCTAATGGCCCTAACTTCTCTACGGTACGTCCTATACTTATCAAAGTTTGCAACATACAAATGTTCGTAACTTTTTACTGGAGCGTCATAAAATCTTGAAAATTTGTAACAATAAAGTAGTCGAGCCTCTTGTCAATTTAAGCTATCGCTCAAACCTATGCTACCCATGAGTCCCAAATCAAAAATCATGAGTCCCGATAAAACTTCAAATGGCCCTTACTTCTATACGGTACGTCCTATACCTATCAAAGTTTGCAACATACAAATGCTTGTAACTTTTTACTGCAGCGTCATAAAACCTTGAAAATTTTTAGCAATACAGTACTCGAGCCTCTTGTCAATTTAAGCTATCGCTCAAAGCTATGCTACCCTTGAGTCCCAAATCAAAGACTGATAAAACTTCAAATGGCCCTAACTTCTATACGGTGCGTCCTACACCTATCAAAGTTTGCAACATACAAATGCTTGTAACTTGTTACTGGAGCGTAATAAAATCTTGAAATTTTGTAACAATAAAGTAGTCGAGCCTCTTGTCAATTTAAGCTATCGCTCAAACCTATGCTACCCATGAGTCCCAAATCAAAAATCATGAGTCCTGATAAAACTTCAAATGGCCCTTACTTCTATACGGTACGTGCTATACCTATCAAAATTTGCAACATACAAATGCTTGTAACTTTTTACTGGAGCGTCATAAAACCTTGAAAATTTTTAGCAATACAGTACTCGAGCCTCTTGTCAATTTAAGCTATCGCTCAAAGCTATGCTACCCTTGAGTCCCAAATCAAAGACTGATAAAACTTCAAATGGCCCTAACTTCTATACGGTACGTCCTACACCTATCAAAGTTTGCAACATACAAATGCTTGTAACTTTTTACTGGAGCGTCACAAAACCTTGAAATTTTGTGACAATAAAGTACTCGAGCCTCTTGTCAATTTAAGCTATCGCTCAAAGCTATGCTACCCTTGAGTCCCAAATCAAACACTGATAAAACTTCAAATGGCCGTAACTTCTATACGGTACGTCCTACACCTGTCAAAGTTTGCATCACACAAAGGCTTGTAACTTTTTACTGGAGCGTCATAAAACCTTGAAATTTTGTAACAATAAAGTACTCGAGCCTCTTGTCAATTTAAGCTATCGCTCAAAGCTATGCTACCCTTGAGTCTCAAATCAAACACTGATAAAACTTCAAATGGCCCTAATTTCAATACGGTACGTCCTACACCTATCAAAGTTTGCAGCATACAAATGCTTGTAACTTTTTACTGGAGCGTCATAAAACCTTGAAATTTTCTAACAATAAAGAACTCGAGCCTCTTCTCAATTTAAGCTATCGCTCAAAGCTATGCTACCCATGAGTCCCAAATCAAACACTGATAAAACTTCAAATGGCCCTTACTTCTATACGGTACGTCCTACACCTATCAAAGTTTGCAACATACAAATGCTTGTAACTTTTTACTGGAGCGTCATAAAACATTGAAATTTTGTACCAATAAAGTACTCGAGCTTCTTGTCAATTTAAGGTATCGCTCAAAGCTGTGCTACCCTTGAGTCCCAAATCAAACACTGATAAAACTTCAAATGGCCCTAACTTCTATACGGTACGTCCTATACCTAACAAAGTTTGCAACATACAAATGCTTGTAACTTTTTACTGGAGCGTCATAAAACCTTGAAATTTTGTAACAATAAAGTACTCGAGCCTCTTGTCAATTTAAGCAGTCGCTCAAAGCTATGCGACCCTTGAGTCCCAAATCAAAGACTGATAAAACTTCAAATGGCCCTAACTTCTATACGGTACGTCCTACACCTATCAAAGTTTGCAACATACAAATGCTTGTAACTTTTTACTGGACCGTCATAAAACCTTGAAATTTTGTAACAATAAAGTACTCGAGTCTCTTGTCAATTTAAGCTATCGCTCAAAGTTATGCTACTCTTGAGCCCCAAATCAAACACTGATAAAGCTTCAAATGGCCATAAATTCTATACGGTACGGCCTACACCAATCAATGTTTGCAACATACAAATGCTTGTAACTTTTTACTGGAGCGTCATAAAACCTTGAAATTTTGTAACAATAAAGTACTCGAGCCTCTTCTCAATTTAAGCTATCGCTCAAACCTATGCTACCCATGAGTCCCAAATCAAAAATCATGAGTCCTGATAAAACTTCAAATGGCCCTTACTTCTATACGGTACGTCCTATACCTATCAAAGTTTGCAACATACAAATTCTTGTAACTTTTTACTGGAGCGTCATAAAACCTTGAAAATTTTTAGCAATACAGTACTCGAGCCTCTTGTCAATTTAAGCTATCGCTCAAAGCTATGCTACCCTTGAGTCCCAAATCAAACACTGATAAAACTTCTAATGGCCCTAACTTCTCTACGGTACGTCCAACACCTGTCAAAGTTTGCAACATACAAATGTTTGTAACTTTTTACTGGAGCGTCATAAAACCTTGAAAATTTGTAGCAATAAAGTACTCGAGCCTCTTGTCAATTTAAGCTATCGCTCAAAGCTATGCGACCCTTGAGTCCCAAATCAAAGACTGATAAAACTTCAAATGGCCCTAACTTCTATACGGTACGTCCTACACCTATCAAAGTTTGCAACATACAAATGCTTGTAACTTTTTACTGGACCGTCATAAAACCTTGAAATTTTGTAACAATAAAGTACTCGAGTCTCTTGTCAATTTAAGCTATCGCTCAAAGCTATGCTACTCTTGAGCCCCAAATCAAACACTGATAAAGCTTCAAATGGCCATAAATTCTATACGGTACGTCCTACACCAATCAATGTTTGCAAACATACAAATGCTTGTAACTTTTTACTGGAGCGTCATAAAACCTTGAAATTTTGTAACAATAAAGTACTCGAGCCTCTTGTCAATTTAAGCTATCGCTCAAAGCTATGCTACCCTTGAGTCCCAAATCAAACACTGATAAAACTTCTAATGGCCCTAACTTCTATACGGTGCACCCTATACATATCAAAGTTTTCAACATACAAATGTTTGTAACTTTTTACTGGAGTGTCATAAAATCTTGAAATTTTGTAACAATAAAGTACTCGAGCCTCTTGTCAATTTAAGCTATCGCTCAAAGCTATGCTACCCTTGAGTCACAAATTAAACACCGATAAAACTTCAAATAGCCCTAACTTCTATATGGTACGTCCTACACCTATCAAAGTTTGCAACATACAAATGCTTGTAACTTTTTACTGGAGCGTCATAAAACCTTGAAATTTTGTAACAATAAAGTACTCGAGCCTCTTGTCAATTTGAGCTATCGCTCAAAGCTATGCTACCCTTGAGTCCCAAATCAAACACTGATAAAACTTCAAATGGCCCTAACTTCTATACGGTACGTCCTACACCTATCAAAGTTTGCAACATACAAATGCTTGTAACTTTTTACTGGAGCGTCATAAAACCTTGAAATTTTGTAACAATAAAGTACTCGAGCCTCTTGTCAATTTAAGCTATCGCTCAAAGCTATGCTACCCTTGAGCCCCAAATCAAACACTGATAAAAGTTCAAATGGCCCTAACTTATATACGGTACGTCCAGCACCTGTCAAAGTTTGCAACATACAAATGCTTGTAACTTTTTACTGGAGCGTCATAAAACCTTGAAATTTTATAACAATAAAATACTCGAGCCTCTTGTCAATTTAAGCTATCGCTCAAAGCTATGCTACCCTTGAGTCCCAAATTAAACACTGATAAAACTTCAAATGGCCCTAACTTCTATACGGTACACCCTATACCTATCAAATTTTGCAACATTCAAATGCTTGTAACTTTTTACTAGAGCGTCATAAAACCTTGAAAGTTTGTAACAATAAAGTACTCGAGCCTCTTGTCAATTTAAGCTATCGCTCAAAGCTATGCCACCCTTGAGTCCCAAATCAAACACTGATAAAACTTCAAATGGCCCCAACTTCTATACGGTATGTCCTACACCTGTCAAACTTGGCTACCCTTGAGTCCCAAAACAAACACTGATAAAACTTCAAATGGCCCCAACTTCTATACGGTAGGTCCTACACCTATCAAAGTTTGCAACATACAAACGCTTGTCACTTTTTACTGGAGCGTCATAAAACCTTGAAATTTTGTAACAATAAAGTACTCGAGCCTCTTGTCAATTTAAGCTATCGGTCAAAGCTATGCTACCTTGAGTCCCAAATCAAACACTGATAAAACTTCAAATGGCCCTAACTTCTATACGGTACGTCCTATACCCATCAAAGTTTGCAACATATAAATGCTTGTAACTTTTTACTGGAGCGTCATAAAACCTTGAAATTTTGTAACAATAAAGTACTCGAGCCTCTTGTCAATTTAAGCTATCGCTCAAAGCTATGCTACCCTTGAGTCCCAAATCAAACACTGACAAAACTTCAAATGGGCCTAACTTCAATACGGTACGTCCTACACCTTATCAAAGTTTGCAACATACAAATGCTTGTAACTTTTTACTGGAGCGTCATAAAACCTTGAAATTTTGTAACAATAAAGTACTCGAGCCTCTTGTCAATTTAAGCTATCGCTCAAAGCTATGCTACCCTTGAGCCCAAATCAAACACTGATAAAACTTCAAATGGTCCTAACTTCTCTACGGTACGTCCAACACCTGTCAAAGTTTGCAACATACAAATGTTTGTAACTTTTTACTGGAGCGTCATAAAACCTTGAAAATTTGTAGCAATAAAGTACTCGAGCCTCGTGTCAATTTAAGCTCTCGCTCAAAGCTATGCGACCCTTGAGTCCCAAATCAAACACTGATAAAACTTCTAATTGACCTAACTTCTCTACGGTACGTCCCATACTTATCAAAGTTTGCAACATACAAATGCTCGTAACTTTTTACTGGAGTGTCATAAAATCTTGAAAATTTGTAGCAATATAGTACACGAGCCTCTTGTCAATTTAAGCTATCGCTCAAAGCTATGCTACCCTTGAGTCCCAAATCAAAGACTGATAAAACTTCAAATGGCTATAACTTCTATACGGTACGTCCTACACCTATCAAAGTTTGCAACATACAAATGCTTGTAACTTTTTACTGGACCGTCATAAAACCTTGAAATTTTGTAACAATAAAGTACTCGAGCCTCTTGTCACTTTAAGCTATCGCTCAAAGCTATGCTACCCATGAGTCCCGAATCAAACACTGATAAAACTTCAAATGGCCCTAACTTCTATACGGTACGACCAGCACCTGTCAAAGTTTGCAACATACAAATGCTTGTAACTTTTTACTGGAGCGTCATAAAACCTTGAAAATTTGTAGCAATAAAGTACTCGAGCCTCTTGTCAATTTAAGCTATCGCTCAAAGCTATGCTACCCTTGAGTCCCAAATCAAACACTGATAAAACTTCTAATGGCCCTAACTTCTCTACGGTGCACCCTATACTTATCAAAGTTTGCAACATACAAATGTTCGTAACTTTTTACTGGAGTGTCATGAAATCTTGAAATTTTGTAACAATAAAGTACTCGAGCCCTTTGTCCCATATCAAACACTGATAAAACTTCAAATGGCCCTAACTTCTATACGTACGTCTTACACCTATCAAAATTGGCTACCCTTGAGTCCCAAATCAAAGACTGATAAAACTTCAAATGGTCCCAACTTCTATACGGTATGTCCTACACCTATCAAAGTTTGCAACATACAATTGCTTGTAACTTTTTACTATAGAGTCATAAAACCTTCAAAGTTTGTAACAATAAAGTACTCGAGCCTCTTGTCAATTTAAGCTATCGCTCAAAGCTATGCTACCCTTGAGTCACAAATTAAACACCGATAAAACTTCAAATAGCCCTAACTTCTATATGGTACGTCCTACACCTATCAAAGTTTGCAACATACAAATGCTTGTAACTTTTTACTGGAGCGTCATAAAACCTTGAAATTTTGTAACAATAAAGTACTCGAGCCTCTTGTCAATTTGAGCTATCGCTCAAAGCTATGCTACCCTTGAGTCCCAAATCAAACACTGATAAAACTTCAAATGGCCCTAACTTCTATACGGTACGTCCTACACCTATCAAAGTTTGCAACATACAAATGCTTGTAACTTTTTACTGGAGCGTCATAAAACCTTGAAATTTTGTAACAATAAAGTACTCGAGCCTCTTGTCAATTTAAGCTATCGCTCAAAGCTATGCTACCCTTGAGCCCCAAATCAAACACTGATAAAAGTTCAAATGGCCCTAACTTATATACGGTACGTCCAGCACCTGTCAAAGTTTGCAACATACAAATGCTTGTAACTTTTTACTGGAGCGTCATAAAACCTTGAAATTTTATAACAATAAAATACTCGAGCCTCTTGTCAATTTAAGCTATCGCTCAAAGCTATGCTACCCTTGAGTCCCAAATTAAACACTGATAAAACTTCAAATGGCCCTAACTTCTATACGGTACACCCTATACCTATCAAATTTTGCAACATTCAAATGCTTGTAACTTTTTACTAGAGCGTCATAAAACCTTGAAAGTTTGTAACAATAAAGTACTCGAGCCTCTTGTCAATTTAAGCTATCGCTCAAAGCTATGCCACCCTTGAGTCCCAAATCAAACACTGATAAAACTTCAAATGGCCCCAACTTCTATACGGTATGTCCTACACCTGTCAAACTTGGCTACCCTTGAGTCCCAAAACAAACACTGATAAAACTTCAAATGGCCCCAACTTCTATACGGTATGTCCTACACCTATCAAAGTTTGCAACATACAAACGCTTGTCACTTTTTACTGGAGCGTCATAAAACCTTGAAATTTTGTAACAATAAAGTACTCGAGCCTCTTGTCAATTTAAGCTATCGGTCAAAGCTATGCTACCTTGAGTCCCAAATCAAACACTGATAAAACTTCAAATGGCCCTAACTTCTATACGGTACGTCCTATACCCATCAAAGTTTGCAACATATAAATGCTTGTAACTTTTTACTGGAGCGTCATAAAACCTTGAAATTTTGTAACAATAAAGTACTCGAGCCTCTTGTCAATTTAAGCTATCGCTCAAAGCTATGCTACCCTTGAGTCCCAAATCAAACACTGACAAAACTTCAAATGGGCCTAACTTCAATACGGTACGTCCCATACTTATCAAAGTTTGCAACATACAAATGCTCGTAACTTTTTACTGGAGTGTCATAAAATCTTGAAAATTTGTAGCAATATAGTACACGAGCCTCTTGTCAATTTAAGCTATCGCTCAAAGCTATGCTACCCTTGAGTCCCAAATCAAAGACTGATAAAACTTCAAATGGCTATAACTTCTATACGGTACGTCCTACACCTATCAAAGTTTGCAACATACAAATGCTTGTAACTTTTTACTGGACCGTCATAAAACCTTGAAATTTTGTAACAATAAAGTACTCGAGCCTCTTGTCACTTTAAGCTATCGCTCAAAGCTATGCTACCCATGAGTCCCGAATCAAACACTGATAAAACTTCAAATGGCCCTAACTTCTATACGGTACGACCAGTACCTGTCAAAGTTTGCAACATACAAATGCTTGTAACTTTTTACTGGAGCGTCATAAAACCTTGAAAATTTGTAGCAATAAAGTACTCGAGCCTCTTGTCAATTTAAGCTATCGCTCAAAGCTATGCTACCCTTGAGTCCCAAATCAAACACTGATAAAACTTCAAATGGCCCTTACTTCTATACGGTACGTCCTATACCTATCAAAGTTTGCAACATACAAATGCTTGTAACTTTTTACTGGAGCGTCATAAAACCTTGAAATTTTGTAACAATAAAGTACTCGAGCCTCTTGTCAATTTAAGCTATCGCTCAAAGCTATGCTACCCTTGAGTCCCAAATCAAACACTGATAAAACTTCTAATGGCCCTAACTTCTCTACGGTGCACCCTATACTTATCAAAGTTTGCAACATACAAATGTTCGTAACTTTTTACTGGAGTGTCATGAAATCTTGAAATTTTGTAACAATAAAGTACTCGAGCCCTTTGTCCCATATCAAACACTGATAAAACTTCAAATGGCCCTAACTTCTATACGTACGTCTTACACCTATCAAAATTGGCTACCCTTGAGTCCCAAATCAAAGACTGATAAAACTTCAAATGGTCCCAACTTCTATACGGTATGTCCTACACCTATCAAAGTTTGCAACATACAATTGCTTGTAACTTTTTACTATAGAGTCATAAAACCTTGAAAGTTTGTAACAATAAAGTACTCGAGCCTCTTGTCAATTTAAGCTATCGCTCAAAGCTATGCTACCCTTGAGTCCCAAATCAAACACTGATAAAACTTCAAATGGCCCCAACTTCTATACGGTATGTCCTACACCTGTCAAACTTGGCTACCCTTGAGTCCCAAATCAAACACTGATAAAACTTCAAATGGCCCCAACTTCTATACGGTATGTCCTACACCTATGAAAGTTTGCAACATACAAATGCTTGTCACTTTTTACTGGAGCGTCATAAAACCTTGAAATTTTGTAACAATAAAGTACTCGAGCCTCTTGTCAATTTAAGCTATCGGTCAAAGCTATGCTACCTTGAGTCCCAAATCAAACACTGATAAAACTTCAAATGGTCCTAACTTCTCTACGGTACGTCCAACACCTGTCAAAGTTTGCAACATACAAATGTTTGTAACTTTTTACTGGAGCGTCATAAAACCTTGAAAATTTGTAGCAATAAAGTACTCGAGCCTCGTGTCAATTTAAGTTCTCGCTCAAAGCTATGCGACCCTTGAATCCCAAATCAAACACTGATAAAACTTCTAATGGACCTAACTTCTCTACGGTACGTCCTATACTTATAAAAGTTTGCAACATACAAATGCTTGTAACTTTTTACTGAAGCGTCATGAAATCTTGAAATTTTGTAACAATAAAGTACTCGAGCCTCTTGTCAATTTAAGCTATCGCTCAAACCTATGCTACCCTTGAGTCCCAAATCAAACACTGATAAAACTTCAAATGGCCCTAACTTCTATACGGTACGTCCTATACCTATCAAAGTTTGCAACATACAAATGCTTGTAACTTTTTACTGGAGCGTCATAAAACCTTGAAATTTTGTAACAATAAAGTACTCGAGCTTCTTGTCAATTTAAGCTATCGCTCAAAGCTATGCTACCCTTGAGTCCCAAATCAAACACTGATAAAACTTCTAATGGCCCTAACTTCTATACGGTGCACCCTATACATATCAAAGTTTTCAACATACAAATGCTTGTAACTTTTTACTGGAGTGTCATAAAATCTTGAAAATTTGTAGCAATAAAGTACTCGAGCCTCTTGTCAATTTAAGCTATCGCTCAAAGCTATGCTACCCTTGAGTCCCAAATCAAAGACTGATAAAACTTCAATTGGCTATAACTTCTATACGGTAAGTCCTACACCTATCAAAGTTTGCAACATACAAATGCTTGTAACTTTTTACTGGAGCGTCATAAAACCTTGAAAATTTGTAGCAATAAAGTACTCGAGCCTCGTGTCAATTTAAGCTCTCGCTCAAAGCTATGCTACCCTTGAGCCCAAATCAAACACTGATAAAACTTCAAATGGTCCTAACTTCTCTACGGTACGTCCAACACCTGTCAAAGTTTGCAACATACAAATGTTTGTAACTTTTTACTGGAGCGTCATAAAACCTTGAAAATTTGTAGCAATAAAGTACTCGAGCCTCGTGTCAATTTAAGCTCTCGCTCAAAGCTATGCGACCCTTGAGTCCCAAATCAAACACTGATAAAACTTCTAATTGACCTAACTTCTCTACGGTACGTCCCATACTTATCAAAGTTTGCAACATACAAATGCTCGTAACTTTTTACTGGAGTGTCATAAAATCTTGAAAATTTGTAGCAATATAGTACACGAGCCTCTTGTCAATTTAAGCTATCGCTCAAAGCTATGCTACCCTTGAGTCCCAAATCAAAGACTGATAAAACTTCAAATGGCTATAACTTCTATACGGTACGTCCTACACCTATCAAAGTTTGCAACATACAAATGCTTGTAACTTTTTACTGGACCGTCATAAAACCTTGAAATTTTGTAACAATAAAGTACTCGAGCCTCTTGTCACTTTAAGCTATCGCTCAAAGCTATGCTACCCATGAGTCCCGAATCAAACACTGATAAAACTTCAAATGGCCCTAACTTCTATACGGTACGACCAGCACCTGTCAAAGTTTGCAACATACAAATGCTTGTAACTTTTTACTGGAGCGTCATAAAACCTTGAAAATTTGTAGCAATAAAGTACTCGAGCCTCTTGTCAATTTAAGCTATCGCTCAAAGCTATGCTACCCTTGAGTCCCAAATCAAACACTGATAAAACTTCAAATGGCCCTTACTTCTATACGGTACGTCCTATACCTATCAAAGTTTGCAACATACAAATGCTTGTAACTTTTTACTGGAGCGTCATAAAACCTTGAAATTTTGTAACAATAAAGTACTCGAGCCTCTTGTCAATTTAAGCTATCGCTCAAAGCTATGCTACCCTTGAGTCCCAAATCAAACACTGATAAAACTTCTAATGGCCCTAACTTCTCTACGGTGCACCCTATACTTATCAAAGTTTGCAACATACAAATGTTCGTAACTTTTTACTGGAGTGTCATGAAATCTTGAAATTTTGTAACAATAAAGTACTCGAGCCCTTTGTCCCATATCAAACACTGATAAAACTTCAAATGGCCCTAACTTCTATACGTACGTCTTACACCTATCAAAATTGGCTACCCTTGAGTCCCAAATCAAAGACTGATAAAACTTCAAATGGTCCCAACTTCTATACGGTATGTCCTACACCTATCAAAGTTTGCAACATACAATTGCTTGTAACTTTTTACTATAGAGTCATAAAACCTTGAAAGTTTGTAACAATAAAGTACTCGAGCCTCTTGTCAATTTAAGCTATCGCTCAAAGCTATGCTACCCTTGAGTCCCAAATCAAACACTGATAAAACTTCAAATGGCCCCAACTTCTATACGGTATGTCCTACACCTGTCAAACTTGGCTACCCTTGAGTCCCAAATCAAACACTGATAAAACTTCAAATGGCCCCAACTTCTATACGGTATGTCCTACACCTATGAAAGTTTGCAACATACAAATGCTTGTCACTTTTTACTGGAGCGTCATAAAACCTTGAAATTTTGTAACAATAAAGTACTCGAGCCTCTTGTCAATTTAAGCTATCGGTCAAAGCTATGCTACCTTGAGTCCCAAATCAAACACTGATAAAACTTCAAATGGTCCTAACTTCTCTACGGTACGTCCAACACCTGTCAAAGTTTGCAACATACAAATGTTTGTAACTTTTTACTGGAGCGTCATAAAACCTTGAAAATTTGTAGCAATAAAGTACTCGAGCCTCGTGTCAATTTAAGTTCTCGCTCAAAGCTATGCGACCCTTGAATCCCAAATCAAACACTGATAAAACTTCTAATGGACCTAACTTCTCTACGGTACGTCCTATACTTATAAAAGTTTGCAACATACAAATGCTTGTAACTTTTTACTGAAGCGTCATGAAATCTTGAAATTTTGTAACAATAAAGTACTCGAGCCTCTTGTCAATTTAAGCTATCGCTCAAACCTATGCTACCCTTGAGTCCCAAATCAAACACTGATAAAACTTCAAATGGCCCTAACTTCTATACGGTACGTCCTATACCTATCAAAGTTTGCAACATACAAATGCTTGTAACTTTTTACTGGAGCGTCATAAAACCTTGAAATTTTGTAACAATAAAGTACTCGAGCTTCTTGTCAATTTAAGCTATCGCTCAAAGCTATGCTACCCTTGAGTCCCAAATCAAACACTGATAAAACTTCTAATGGCCCTAACTTCTATACGGTGCACCCTATACATATCAAAGTTTTCAACATACAAATGCTTGTAACTTTTTACTGGAGTGTCATAAAATCTTGAAAATTTGTAGCAATAAAGTACTCGAGCCTCTTGTCAATTTAAGCTATCGCTCAAAGCTATGCTACCCTTGAGTCCCAAATCAAAGACTGATAAAACTTCAAATGGCTATAACTTCTATACGGTAAGTCCTACACCTATCAAAGTTTGCAACATACAAATGCTTGTAACTTTTTACTGGAGCGTCATAAAACCTTGAAATTTTGTAACAATAAAGTACTCGAACCTCTTGTCACTTTAAGCTATCGCTCAAAGCTATGCTACCCATGAGTCCCAAATCAAACACTGATAAAACTTCAAATGGCCCTAACTTCTATACGGTACGACCAGCACCTGTCAAAGTTTGCAACATACAAATGCTTGTAACTTTTTACTGGAGCGTCATAAAACCTTGAAAATTTGTAGCAATAAAGTACTCGAGCCTCTTGTCAATTTAAGCTATCGCTCAAAGCTATGCTACCCTTGAGTCCCAAATCAAAGACTGATAAAACTTCAAATGGCCCTAACTTCTATACGGTACTTCCTACACCTATCAAAGTTTGCAACATACAAATGCTTGTAACTTTTTACTGGAGCGTCATAAGACCTTGAAATTTTGTAACAATAAAGTACTCGAGCCTCTTGCCACTTTAAGCTATCGCTCAAAGCTATGCTACCCTTGAGCCACAAATCAAACACTGATAAAACTTCAAATGGCCCTAACTTCAATACGGTACGTCCTACACCTATCAAAGTTTGCAACATACAAATGCTTGTAACTTTTTACTGGAGCGTCATAAAACCTTGAAATTTTCTAACAATAAAGAACTCGAGCCTCTTGTCAATTTAAGCTATCGCTCAAAGCTATGCTACCCTTGAGTCCCAAATCAAACACTGATAAAACTTCAAATGGCCCTTACTTCTATACGGTACGTCCTATACCTATCAAAGTTTGCAACATACAAATGCTTGTAACTTTTTACTGGAGCGTCATAAAACCTTGAAATTTTGTAACAATAAAGTACTCGAGCCTCTTGTCAATTTAAGCTATCGCTCAAAGCTATGCTACCCTTGAGTCCCAAATCAAACACTGATAAAACTTCTAATGGCCCTAACTTCTCTACGGTGCACCCTATACTTATCAAAGTTTGCAACATACAAATGTTCGTAACTTTTTACTGGAGTGTCATGAAATCTTGAAATTTTGTAACAATAAAGTACTCGAGCCCTTTGTCCCATATCAAACACTGATAAAACTTCAAATGGCCCTAACTTCTATACGTACGTCTTACACCTATCAAAATTGGCTACCCTTGAGTCCCAAATCAAAGACTGATAAAACTTCAAATGGTCCCAACTTCTATACGGTATGTCCTACACCTATCAAAGTTTGCAACATACAATTGCTTGTAACTTTTTACTATAGAGTCATAAAACCTTGAAAGTTTGTAACAATAAAGTACTCCAGCCTCTTGTCAATTTAAGCTATCGCTCAAAGCTATGCTACCCTTGAGTCCCAAATCAAACACTGATAAAACTTCAAATGGCCCCAACTTCTATACGGTATGTCCTACACCTGTCAAACTTGGCTACCCTTGAGTCCCAAATCAAACACTGATAAAACTTCAAATGGCCCCAACTTCTATACGGTATGTCCTACACCTATGAAAGTTTGCAACATACAAATGCTTGTCACTTTTTACTGGAGCGTCATAAAACCTTGAAATTTTGTAACAATAAAGTACTCGAGCCTCTTGTCAATTTAAGCTATCGGTCAAAGCTATGCTACCTTGAGTCCCAAATCAAACACTGATAAAACTTCAAATGGTCCTAACTTCTCTACGGTACGTCCAACACCTGTCAAAGTTTGCAACATACAAATGTTTGTAACTTTTTACTGGAGCGTCATAAAACCTTGAAAATTTGTAGCAATAAAGTACTCGAGCCTCGTGTCAATTTAAGTTCTCGCTCAAAGCTATGCGACCCTTGAATCCCAAATCAAACACTGATAAAACTTCTAATGGACCTAACTTCTCTACGGTACGTCCTATACTTATAAAAGTTTGCAACATACAAATGCTTGTAACTTTTTACTGAAGCGTCATGAAATCTTGAAATTTTGTAACAATAAAGTACTCGAGCCTCTTGTCAATTTAAGCTATCGCTCAAACCTATGCTACCCTTGAGTCCCAAATCAAACACTGATAAAACTTCAAATGGCCCTAACTTCTATACGGTACGTCCTATACCTATCAAAGTTTGCAACATACAAATGCTTGTAACTTTTTACTGGAGCGTCATAAAACCTTGAAATTTTGTAACAATAAAGTACTCCAGCCTCTTGTCAATTTAAGCTATCGCTCAAAGCTATGCTACCCTTGAGTCCCAAATCAAACACTGATAAAACTTCTAATGGCCCTAACTTCTATACGGTGCACCCTATACATATCAAAGTTTTCAACATACAAATGCTTGTAACTTTTTACTGGAGTGTCATAAAATCTTGAAAATTTGTAGCAATAAAGTACTCGAGCCTCTTGTCAATTTAAGCTATCGCTCAAAGCTATGCTACCCTTGAGTCCCAAATCAAAGACTGATAAAACTTCAAATGGCTATAACTTCTATACGGTACGTCCTACACCTATCAAAGTTTGCAACATACAAATGCTTGTAACTTTTTACTGGAGCGTCATAAAACCTTGAAATTTTGTAACAATAAAGTACTCGAACCTCTTGTCACTTTAAGCTATCGCTCAAAGCTATGCTACCCATGAGTCCCAAATCAAACACTGATAAAACTTCAAATGGCCCTAACTTCTATACGGTATGACCAGCACCTGTCAAAGTTTGCAACATACAAATGCTTGTAACTTTTTACTGGAGCGTCATAAAACCTTGAAAATTTGTAGCAATAAAGTACTCGAGCCTCTTGTCAATTTAAGCTATCGCTCAAAGCTATGCTACCCTTGAGTCCCAAATCAAAGACTGATAAAACTTCAAATGGCCCTAACTTCTATACGGTACTTCCTACACCTATCAAAGTTTGCAACATACAAATGCTTGTAACTTTTTACTGGAGCGTCATAAGACCTTGAAATTTTGTAACAATAAAGTACTCGAGCCTCTTGCCACTTTAAGCTATCGCTCAAAGCTATGCTACCCTTGAGCCACAAATCAAACACTGATAAAACTTCAAATGGCCCTAACTTCAATACGGTACGTCCTACACCTATCAAAGTTTGCAACATACAAATGCTTGTAACTTTTTACTGGAGCGTCATAAAACCTTGAAATTTTCTAACAATAAAGAACTCGAGCCTCTTCTCAATTTAAGCTATCGCTCAAAGCTATGCTACCCATGAGTCCCAAATCAAACACTGATAAAACTTCAAATGGCCCTTACTCCTATACGGTACGTCCTACACCTATCAAAGTTTGCAACATACAAATGCTTGTAACTTTTTACTGGAGCGTCATAAAACATTGAAATTTTGTAACAATAAAGTAGTCGAGCCTCTTGTCAATTTAAGCTATCGCTCAAAGCTATGCTACCCTTGAGTCCCAAATCAAACACTGATAAAACTTCAAATGGCCCTAGCTTCTATACGGTACGTCCTATACCTATCAAAGTTTGCAACATACAAATGCTTGTATCTTTTTACTGAAGCGTCATAAAACCTTGAAATTTTATAACAATAAAATACTCGAGCCTCTTGTCAATTTAAGCTATCGCTCAAAGCTATGCTACCCTTGAGTCCCAAATTAAACACTGATAAAACTTCAAATGGCCCTAACTTCTATACGGTACACCCTATACCTATCAAAGTTTGCAACATTCAAATGCTTGTAACTTTTTACTATAGAGTCATAAAACCTTGAAAGTTTGTAACAATAAAGTACTCGAGCCTCTTGTCAATTTAAGCTATCGCTCAAAGCTATGCTACCCTTGAGTCCCAAATCAAACACTGATAAAACTTCAAATGGCCCAACTTCTATACGGTATGTCCTACACCTGTCAAACTTGGCTACCCTTGAGTCCCAAATCAAACACTGATAAAACTTCAAATGGCCTTAACTTCTATACGGTATGTCCTACACCTATCAAAGTTTGCAACATACAAATGCTTGTCACTTTTTACTGGAGCGTCATAAAACCTTGAAATTTTGTAACAATAAAGTACTCGAGCCTCTTGTCAATTTAAGCTATCGGTCAAAGCTATGCTACCTTGAGTCCCAAATCAAACACTGATAAAACTTCAAATGGCCCTAACTTCTATACGGTACGTCCTATACCCATCAAAGTTTGCAACATATAAATGCTTGTAACTTTTTACTGGAGCGTCATAAAACCTTGAAATTTTGCAACAATAAAGTACTCGAGCCTCTTGTCAATTTAAGCTATCGCTCAAAGCTATGCTACCCTTGAGTCCCAAATCAAACACTGACAAAACTTCAAATGGCCCTAACTTCTATAGGGTACGTCCTACACCTATCAAAGTTTGCAACATACAAATGCTTGTAACTTTTTACTGGAGCGTCATAAAACCTTGAAATTTTGTAACAATAAAGTACTCGAGCCTCTTGTCAATTTAAGCTATCGCTCAAAGCTATGCTACCCTTGAGCCCAAATCAAACACTGATAAAACTTCAAATGGTCCTAACTTCTCTACGGTACGTGCAACACCTGTCAAAGTTTGCAACATACAAATGTTTGTAACTTTTTACTGGAGCGTCATAAAACCTTGAAAATTTGTAGCAATAAAGTACTCGAGCCTCGTGTCAATTTAAGCTCTCGCTCAAAGCTATGCGACCCTTGAGTCCCAAATCAAACACTGATAAAACTTCTAATGGACCTAACTTCTCTATGGTACGTCCTATACTTATCAAAGTTTGCAACATACAAATGCTTGTAACTTTTTACTGGAGCGTCATAAAACCTTGAAATTTTGTAACAATAAAGTACTCGAGCCTCTTGTCAATTTAAGCTATCGCTCAAAGCTATGCTACCCTTGAGTCCCAAATCAAACACTGATAAAACTTCAAATGGCCCTAACTTCTATACGGTACGACCAGCACCTGTCAAAGTTTGCAACATACAAATGCTTGTAACTTTTTACTGGAGCGTCATAAAACCTTCAAAATTTGTAGCAATAAAGTACTCGAGCCTCTTGTCAATTTAAGCTATCGCTCAAAGCTATGCTACCCTTGAGTCCCAAATCAAAGACTGATAAAACTTCAAATGGCCCTAACTTCTATACGGTACTTCCTACACCTATCAAAGTTTGCAACATACAAATGCTTGTAACTTTTTACTGGAGCGTCATAAGACCTTGAAATTTTGTAACAATAAAGTACTCGAGCCTCTTGTCACTTTAAGCTATCGCTCAAAGCTATGCTACCCTAGAGCCACAAATCAAACACTGATAAAACTTCAAATGGCCCTAATTTCAATACGGTACGTCCTACACCTATCAAAGTTTGCAGCATACAAATGCTTGTAACTTTTTACTGGAGCGTCATAAAACCTTGAAATTTTCTAACAATAAAGAACTCGAGCCTCTTCTCAATTTAAGCTATCGCTCAAAGCTATGCTACCCATGAGTCCCAAATCAAACACTGATAAAACTTCAAATGGCCCTAACTTCTATACGGTACGTCCTACACCTATCAAAGTTTGCAACATACAAATGCTTGTAACTTTTTACTGGAGCGTCATAAAACATTGAAATTTTGTAACAATAAAGTACTCGAGCTTCTTGTCAATTTAAGGTATCGCTCAAAGCTGTGCTACCCTTGAGTCCCAAATCAAACACTGATAAAACTTCATATGGCCCTAACTTCTAGATGGTGCACCCTATACCTATTAAAGTTTGCAACATACAAATGCTTGTCACTTTTTACTGGAGCGTCATAAAACCTTGAAATTTTGTAACAATAAAGTACTCGAGCCTCTTGTCAATTTAAGCTATCGGTCAAAGCTATGCTACCTTGAGTCCCAAATCAAACACTGCTAAAACTTCAAATGGCCCTAACTTCTATACGGTACGTCCTATACCCATCAAAGTTTGCAACATATAAATGCTTGTAACTTTTTACTGGAGCGTCATAAAACCTTGAAATTTTGCAACAATAAAGTACTCGAGCCTCTTGTCAATTTAAGCTATCGCTCAAAGCTATGCTACCCTTGAGTCCCAAATCAAACACTGACAAAACTTCAAATGGCCCTAACTTCTATAGGGTACGTCCTACACCTATCAAAGTTTGCAACATACAAATGCTTGTAACTTTTTACTGGAGCGTCATAAAACCTTGAAATTTTGTAACAATAAAGTACTCGAGCCTCTTGTCAATTTAAGCTATCGCTCAAAGCTATGCTACCCTTGAGCCCAAATCAAACACTGATAAAACTTCAAATGGTCCTAACTTCTCTACGGTACGTCCAACACCTGTCAAAGTTTGCAACATACAAATGTTTGTAACTTTTTACTGGAGCGTCATAAAACCTTGAAAATTTGTAGCAATAAAGTACTCGAGCCTCGTGTCAATTTAAGCTCTCGCTCAAAGCTATGCGACCCTTGAGTCCCAAATCAAACACTGATAAAACTTCTAATGGACCTAACTTCTCTACGGTACGTCCTATACTTATCAAAGTTTGCAACATACAAATGCTTGTAACTTTTTACTGGAGCGTCATGAAATCTTGAAATTGTGTAACAATAAAGTACTCGAGCCTCTTGTCAATTTAAGCTATCGCTCAAACCTATGCTACCCTTGAGTCCCAAATCAAACACTGATAAAACTTCAAATGGCCCTAACTTCTATACAGTACGTCCTATACCTATCAAAGTTTGCAACATACAAATGCTTGTAACTTTTTACTGGAGCGTCATAAAACCTTGAAATTTTGTAACAATAAAGTACTCGAGCCTCTTGTCAATTTAAGCTATCGCTCAAAGCTATGCTACCCTTGAGTCCCAAATCAAACACTGATAAAACTTCAAATGGCCCTAACTTCTATACGGTACGACCAGCACCTGTCAAAGTTTGCAACATACAAATGCTTGTAACTTTTTACTGGAGCGTCATAAAACCTTGAAAATTTGTAGCAATAAAGTACTCGAGCCTCTTGTCAATTTAAGCTATCGCTCAAAGCTATGCTACCCTTGAGTCCCAAATCAAAGACTGATAAAACTTCAAATGGCCCTAACTTCTATACGGTACTTCCTACACCTATCAAAGTTTGCAACATACAAATGCTTGTAACTTTTTACTGGAGCGTCATAAGACCTTGAAATTTTGTAACAATAAAGTACTCGAGCCTCTTGTCACTTTAAGCTATCGCTCAAAGCTATGCTACCCTAGAGCCACAAATCAGACACTGATAAAACTTCAAATGGCCCTAATTTCAATACGGTACGTCCTACACCTATCAAAGTTTGCAGCATACAAATGCTTGTAACTTTTTACTGGAGCGTCATAAAACCTTGAAATTTTCTAACAATAAAGAACTCGAGCCTCTTCTCAATTTAAGCTATCGCTCAAAGCTATGCTACCCATGAGTCCCAAATCAAACACTGATAAAACTTCAAATGGCCCTTACTTCTATACGGTACGTCCTACACCTATCAAAGTTTGCAACATACAAATGCTTGTAACTTTTTACTGGAGCGTCATAAAACATTGAAATTTTGTAACAATAAAGTACTCGAGCTTCTTGTCAATTTAAGGTATCGCTCAAAGCTGTGCTACCCTTGAGTCCCAAATCAAATACTGATAAAACTTCATATGGCCCTAACTTCTAGATGGTGCACCCTATACCTAGTAAAGTTTGCAACATACAAATGCTTGTAACTTTTTACTGGAGCGTCATAAAACCTTGAAAATTTGTAGCAATAAAGTACTCGAGCCTCTTGTCAATTTAAGCTATCGCTCAAAGCTATGCGACCCTTGAGTCCCAAATCAAAGACTGATAAAACTTCAAATGGCCCTAACTTCTATACGGTACGTCCTACACCTATCAAAGTTTGCAACATACAAATGCTTGTAACTTTTTACTGGACCGTCATAAAACCTTGAAATTTTGTAACAATAAAGTACTCGAGTCTCTTGTCAATTTAAGCTATCGCTCAAAGCTATGCTACTCTTGAGCCCCAAATCAAACACTGATAAAGCTTCAAATGGCCATAAATTCTATACGGTACGTCCTACACCAATCAATGTTTGCAACATACAAATGCTTGTAACTTTTTACTGGAGCGTCATAAAACCTTGAAATTTTGTAACAATAAAGTACTCGAGCCTCTTCTCAATTTAAGTTATCGCTCAAACCTATGCTACCCATGAGTCCCAAATCAAACACTGACAAAACTTCAAATGGCCCTAATTTCGATACGGTACGTCCTACACCTATCAAAGTTTGCAACATACAAATGCTTGTAACTTTTTACTGGAGCGTCATAAAACCTTGAAATTTTGTAACAATAAAGTACTCGAGCCTCTTGTCAATTTAAGCTATCGGTCAAAGCTATGCTACCTTGAGTCCCAAATCAAACACTGATAAAACTGCAAATGGCCCTAACTTCTATACGGTACGTCCTATACCCATAAAAGTTTGCAACATACAAATGCTTGTAACTTTTTACTGGAACGTCATAAAACCTTGAAATTTTGTTACAATAAAGTACTCGATCCTCTTGTCAATTTAAGCTATCGCTCAAAGCTATGCTACCCTTGAGTCCCAAATCAAACACTGATAAAACTTCAAATGGTCCTAACTTCTCTACGGTACGTCCAACACCTGTCAAAGTTTGCAACATACAAATGTTTGTAACTTTTTACTGGAGCGTCATAAAACCTTGAAAATTTGTAGCAATAAAGTACTCGAGCCTCGTGTCAATTTAAGCTCTCGCTCAAAGCTATGCGACCCTTGAGTCCCAAATCAAACACTGATAAAACTTCTAATGGCCCTAACTTCTCTACGGTACGTCCTATACTTATCAAAGTTTGCAACATACAAATGTTCGTAACTTTTTACTGGAGCGTCATAAAATCTTGAAATTTTGTAACAATAAAGTAGTCGAGCCTCTTGTCAATTTAAGCTATCGCTCAAACCTATGCTACCCATGAGTCCCAAATCAAAAATCATGAGTCCTGATAAAACTTCAAATGGCCCTTACTTCTATACGGTACGTCCTATACCTATCAAAGTTTGCAACATACAAATGCTTGTAACTTTTTACTGCAGCGTCATAAAACCTTGAAAATTTTTAGCAATACAGTACTCGAGCCTCTTGTCAATTTAAGCTATCGCTCAAAGCTATGCTACCCTTGAGTCCCAAATCAAAGACTGATAAAACTTCAAATGGCCCTAACTTCTATACGGTGCGTCCTACACCTATCAAAGTTTGCAACATACAAATGCTTGTAACTTGTTACTGGAGCGTCATAAAATCTTGAAATTTTGTAACAATAAAGTAGTCGAGCCTCTTGTCAATTTAAGCTATCGCTCAAACCTATGCTACCCATGAGTCCCAAATCAAAAATCATGAGTCCTGATAAAACTTCAAATGGCCCTTACTTCTATACGGTACGTACTATACCTATCAAAGTTTGCAACATACAAATGCTTGTAACTTTTTACTGGAGCGTCATAAAACCTTGAAAATTTGTAGCAATAAAGTACTCGAGCCTCTTGTCAATTTAAGCTATCGCTCAAAGCTATGCGACCCTTGAGTCCCAAATCAAAGACTGATAAAACTTCAAATGGCCCTAACTTCTATACGGTACGTCCTACACCTGTCAAAGTTTGCAACATACAAATGCTTGTAACTTTTTACTGGACCGTCATAAAACCTTGAAATTTTGTAACAATAAAGTACTCGAGTCTCTTGTCAATTTAAGCTATCGCTCAAAGCTATGCTACTCTTGAGCCCCAAATCAAACACTGATAAAGCTTCAAATGGCCATAAATTCTATACGGTACGTCCTACACCAATCAATGTTTGCAACATACAAATGCTTGTAACTTTTTACTGGAGCGTCATAAAACCTTGAAATTTTGTAACAATAAAGTACTCGAGCATCTTCTCAATTTAAGCTATCGCTCAAACCTATGCTACCCATGAGTCCCAAATCAAACACTGATAAAACTGCAAATGGCCCTAACTTCTATACGGTACGTCCTACACCTATCAAAGTTTGCAACATACAAATGCTTGTAACTTTTTACTGGACCGTCATAAAACCTTGAAATTTTGTAACAATAAAGTACTCGAGTCTCTTGTCAATTTAAGCTATCGCTCAAAGCTATGCTACCCTTGAGTCCCAAATCAAACACTGATAAAACTTCAAATGGTCCTAACTTCTCTACGGTACGTCCAACACCTGTCAAAGTTTGCAACATACAAATGTTTGTAACTTTTTACTGGAGCATCATAAAACCTTGAAAATTTGTAGCAATAAAGTACTCGAGCCTCGTGTCAATTTAAGCTCTCGCTCAAAGCTATGCGACCCTTGAGTCCCAAATCAAACACTGATAAAACTTCTAATGGCCCTAACTTCTCTACGGTACGTCCTATACTTATCAAAGTTTGCAACATACAAATGTTCGTAACTTTTTACTGGAGCGTCATAAAATCTTGAAAATTTGTAACAATAAAGTAGTCGAGCCTCTTGTCAATTTAAGCTATCGCTCAAACCTATGCTACCCATGAGTCCCAAATCAAAAATCATGAGTCCTGATAAAACTTCAAATGGCCCTTACTTCTATACGGTACGTCCTATACCTATCAAAGTTTGCAACATACAAATGCTTGTAACTTTTTACTGCAGCGTCATAAAACCTTGAAAATTTTTAGCAATACAGTACTCGAGCCTCTTGTCAATTTAAGCTATCGCTCAAAGCTATGCTACCCTTGAGTCCCAAATCAAAGACTGATAAAACTTCAAATGGCCCTAACTTCTATACGGTGCGTCCTACACCTATCAAAGTTTGCAACATACAAATGCTTGTAACTTGTTACTGGAGCGTAATAAAATCTTGAAATTTTGTAACAATAAAGTAGTCGAGCCTCTTGTCAATTAAAGCTATCGCTCAAACCTATGCTACCCATGAGTCCCAAATCAAAAATCATGAGTCCTGATAAAACTTCAAATGGCCCTTACTTCTATACGGTACGTGCTATACCTATCAAAGTTTGCAACATACAAATGCTTGTAACTTTTTACTGGAGCGTCATAAAACCTTGAAAATTTTTAGCAATACAGTACTCGAGCCTCTTGTCAATTTAAGCTATCGCTCAAAGCTATGCTACCCTTGAGTCCCAAATCAAAGACTGATAAAACTTCAAATGGCCCTAACTTCTATACGGTACGTCCTACACCTATCAAAGTTTGCAACATACAAATGCTTGTAACTTTTTACTGGAGCGTCACAAAACCTTGAAATTTTGTAACAATAAAGTACTCGAGCCTCTTGTCAATTTAAGCTATCGCTCAAAGCTATGCTACCCTTGAGTCCCAAATCAAACACTGATAAAACTTCAAATGGCCGTAACTTCTATACGGTACGTCCTACACCTGTCAAAGTTTGCATCACACAAAGGCTTGTAACTTTTTACTGGAGCGTCATAAAACCTTGAAATTTTGTAACAATAAAGTACTCGAGCCTCTTGTCAAGTTAAGCTATCGCTCAAAGCTATGCTACCCTTGAGTCTCAAATCAAACACTGATAAAACTTCAAATGGCCCTAATTTCAATACGGTACGTCCTACACCTATCAAAGTTTGCAGCATACAAATGCTTGTAACTTTTTACTGGAGCGTCATAAAACCTTGAAATTTTCTAACAATAAAGAACTCGAGCCTCTTCTCAATTTAAGCTATCGCTCAAAGCTATGCTACCCATGAGTCCCAAATCAAACACTGATAAAACTTCAAATGGCCCTTACTTCTATACGGTACGTCCTACACCTATCAAAGTTTGCAACATACAAATGCTTGTAACTTTTTACTGGAGCGTCATAAAACATTGAAATTTTGTACCAATAAAGTACTCGAGCTTCTTGTCAATTTAAGGTATCGCTCAAAGCTGTGCTACCCTTGAGTCCCAAATCAAACACTGATAAAACTTCAAATGGCCCTAACTTCTATACGGTACGTCCTATACCTAACAAAGTTTGCAACATACAAATGCTTGTAACTTTTTACTGGAGCGTCATAAAACCTTGAAATTTTGTAACAATAAAGTACTCGAGCCTCTTGTCAATTTAAGCAGTCGCTCAAAGCTATGCGACCCTTGAGTCCCAAATCAAAGACTGATAAAACTTCAAATGGCCCTAACTTCTATACGGTACGTCCTACACCTATCAAAGTTTGCAACATACAAATGCTTGTAACTTTTTACTGGACCGTCATAAAACCTTGAAATTTTGTAACAATAAAGTACTCGAGTCTCTTGTCAATTTAAGCTATCGCTCAAAGCTATGCTACTCATGAGCCCCAAATCAAACACTGATAAAGCTTCAAATGGCCATAAATTCTATACGGTACGTCCTACACCAATCAATGTTTGCAACATACAAATGCTTGTAACTTTTTACTGGAGCGTCATAAAACCTTGAAATTTTGTAACAATAAAGTACTCGAGCCTCTTCTCAATTTAAGCTATCGCTCAAACCTATGCTACCCATGAGTCCCAAATCAAAAATCATGAGTCCTGATAAAACTTCAAATGGCCCTTACTTCTATACGGTACGTCCTATACCTATCAAAGTTTGCAACATACAAATTCTTGTAACTTTTTACTGGAGCGTCATAAAACCTTGAAAATTTTTAGCAATACAGTACTCGAGCCTCTTGTCAATTTAAGCTATCGCTCAAAGCTATGCTACCCTTGAGTCCCAAATCAAACACTGATAAAACTTCTAATGGCCCTAACTTCTCTACGGTACGTCCAACACCTGTCAAAGTTTGCAACATACAAATGTTTGTAACTTTTTACTGGAGCGTCATAAAACCTTGAAAATTTGTAGCAATAAAGTACTCGAGCCTCTTGTCAATTTAAGCTATCGCTCAAAGCTATGCGACCCTTGAGTCCCAAATCAAAGACTGATAAAACTTCAAATGGCCCTAACTTCTATACGGTACGTCCTACACCTATCAAAGTTTGCAACATACAAATGCTTGTAACTTTTTACTGGAGCGTCATAAAACCTTGAAATTTTGTAACAATAAAGTACTCGAGCCTCTTGTCACTTTAAGCTATCGCTCAAAGCTATGCTACCCTTGAGCCCCAAATCAAACACTGATAAAACTTCAAATGGCCCTAACTTCAATACGGTACGTCCTACACCTATCAAAGTTTGCAACATACAAATGCTTGTAACTTTTTACTGGAGCGTCATAAGACCTTGAAATTTTGTAACAATAAAGAACTCGAGCCTCTTCTCAATTTAAGCTATCGCTCAAAGCTATGCTACCCATGAGTCCCAAATCAAACACTGATAAAACTTTAAATGGCCCTTACTTCTATACGGTACGTCCTACACCTATCAAAGTTTGCAACATACAAATGCTTGTAACTTTTTACTGGAGCGTCATAAAACCTTGAAATTTTGTAACAATAAAGTACTCGAGCCTCTTGTCAATTTAAGCTATCGCTAAAAGCTATGCTACCCTTGAGTCCCAAATCAAACACTGATAAAACTTCATATGGCCCTAACTTCTAGATGGTGCACCCTATACCTATCAAAGTTTGCAACATGCAAATGCTTGTAACTTTTTACTGGAGCGTCATAAAATCTTGAAATTTTGTAATAATAAAGTACTCGAGCCTCTTGTCAATTTAAGCTATCGCTCAAAGCTATGCTACCCTTGAGTCCCAAATCAAACACTGATAAAACTTCGAATGGCCCTAACTTCTATACGGTACGCCCTACACCTATCAAAGTTTGCAACATACAAATGCTTGTAACTTTTTACTGGAGCGTCATAAAACCTTGAAATTTTGTAACAATAAAGTACTCGAGCCTCTTGTCAATTTAAGCTATCGCTCAAAGCTATGCTACCCTTGAGTCCCAAATCAAACACTGATAAAACTTCAAATGGCGCTAACTTCTATACGGTACGTCCTACATCTGTCAAAGTTTGCATCACACAAATGCTTGTAACTTTTTACTGGAGCGTCATAAAACCTTGAAATTTTGTAACAATAAAGTACTCGAGCCTCTTGTCAATTTAAGCTATCGCTCAAAGCTATGCTACCCTTGAGTCCCAAATCAAACACTGATAAAACTTCAAATGGCCGTAACTTCTATACGGTACGTCCTACACCTGTCAAAGTTTGCATCACACAAATGCTTGTAACTTTTTACTGGAGCGTCATAAAACCTTGAAATTTTGTAACAATAAAGTACTCGAGCCTCTTGTCAATTTAAGCTATCGCTCAAAGCTATGCTACCCTTGAGTCCCAAATCAAACACTGATAAAACTTCGAATTTCCCTAACTTCTATACGGTAAGTCCTACACCTATCAAAGTTTGCAACATACAAATGCTTGTAACTTTTTACTGGAGCGTCATAAAACCTTGAAATTTTGTAACAATAAAGTACTCGAGCCTCTTGTCAATTTATGCTATCGCTCAAAGCTATGCTACCCTTGAGCCCCAAATCAAACACTGATAAAACTTCAAATGGCCCTAACTTCTATACGGTACGTCCAGCACCTGTCAAAGTTTGCAACATACAAATGCTTGTAACTTTTTACTGGAGCGTCATAAAACCTTGAAAATTTGTAGCAATAAAGTACTCGAGCCTCTTGTCAATTTAAGCTATCGCTCAAAGCTATGCTACCCTTGAGTCCCAAATCAAAGACTGATAAAACTTCAAATGGCCCTAACTTCTATACGGTACGTCCTACACCTATCAAAGTTTGCAACATACAAATGCTTGTAACTTTTTACTGGAGCGTCATAAAACCGTGAAATTTTGTAACAATAAAGTACTCGAGCCTCTTGTCACTTTAAGCTATCGCTCAAAGCTATGCTACCCTTGAGCCCCAAATCAAACACTAATAAAACTTCAAATGGCCCTAACTTCAATACGGTACGTCCTACACCTATCAAAGTTTGCAACATACAAATGCTTGTAACTTTTTACTGGAGCGTCATAAAACCTTGAAATTTTGTAACAATAAAGTACTCGAGCTTCTTGTCAATTTAAGCTATCGCTCAAAGCTATGCTACCCTTGAGTCCCAAATCAAACACTGATAAAACTTCATATGGCCCTAACTTCTAGATGGTGCACCCTATACCTATTAAAGTTTGCAACATACAAATGCTTGTAACTTTTTACTGGAGCGTCATAAAATCTTGAAATTTTGTAACAAGAAAGTAGTCGAGCCTCTTGTCAATTTAAGCTATCGCTCAAAGCTATGCTACCCTTGAGTCCCAAATCAAACACTGATAAAACTTCAAATGGCCCTAACTTCTATACGGTACGTCCTATACCTATCAAAGTTTGCAACATACAAATGCTTGTAACTTTTTACTGGAGCGTCATAAAACCTTGAAAATTTTTAGCAATACAGTACTCGAGCCTCTTGTCAATTTAAGCTATCGCTCAAAGCTATGCTACCCTTGAGTCCCAAATCAAAGACTGATAAAACTTCAAATGGCCCTAACTTCTATACGGTACGTCCTACACCTATCAAAGTTTGCAACATACAAATGCTTGTAACTTTTTACTGGAGCGTCATAAAACCTTGAAATTTTGTAACAATAAAGTACTCGAGCCTCTTGTCAATTTAAGCTATCGCTCAAAGCTATGCTACCCTTGAGTCCCAAATCAAACACTGATAAAACTTCAAATGGACGTAACCTCTATACGGTACGTCCTACACCTGTCAAAGTTTGCATCACACAAATGCTTGTAACTTTTTACTGGAGCGTCATAAAACCTTGAAATTTTGTAACAATAAAGTACTCGAGCCTCTTGTCAATTTAAGCTATCGCTCAAAGCTATGCTACCCTTGAGTCTCAAATCAAAGACTGATAAAACTTCAAATGGCCCTAACTTCTATACGGTACGTCCTACACCTATCAAAGTTTGCAACATACAAATGCTTGTAACTTTTTACTGGAGCGTCATAAAACCTTGAAATTTTGTAACAATAAAGTACTCGAGCCTCTTGTCACTTTAAGCTATCGCTCAAAGCTATGCTACCCTTGAGCCCCAAATCAAACACTGATAAAACTTCAAATGGCCCTAACTTCAATACGGTACGTCCTACACCTATCAAAGTTTGCAACATACAAATGCTTGTAACTTTTTACTGGAGCGTCATAAGACCTTGAAATTTTGTAACAATAAAGAACTCGAGCCTCTTCTCAATTTAAGCTATCGCTCAAAGCTATGCTACCCATGAGTCCCAAATCAAACACTGATAAAACTTTAAATGGCCCTTACTTCTATACGGTACGTCCTACACCTATCAAAGTTTGCAACATACAAATGCTTGTAACTTTTTACTGGAGCGTCATAAAACCTTGAAATTTTGTAACAATAAAGTACTCGAGCCTCTTGTCAATTTAAGCTATCGCTAAAAGCTATGCTACCCTTGAGTCCCAAATAAAACACTGATAAAACTTCATATGGCCCTAACTTCTAGATGGTGCACCCTATACCTATCAAAGTTTGCAACATGCAAATGCTTGTAACTTTTTACTGGAGCGTCATAAAATCTTGAAATTTTGTAATAATAAAGTACTCGAGCCTCTTGTCAATTTAAGCTATCGCTCAAAGCTATGCTACCCTTGAGTCCCAAATCAAACGATAAAACTTCGAATGGCCCTAACTTCTATACGGTACGTCCTACACCTATCAAAGTTTGCAACATACAAATGCTTGTAACTTTTTACTGGAGCGTCATAAAACCTTGAAATTTTGTAACAATAAAGTACTCGAGCCTCTTGTCAATTTAAGCTATCGCTCAAAGCTATGCTACCCTTGAGTCCCAAATCAAACACTGATAAAACTTCAAATGGCGCTAACTTCTATACGGTACGTCCTACACCTGTCAAAGTTTGCATCACACAAATGCTTGTAAGTTTTTACTGGAGCGTCATAAAACCTTGAAATTTTGTAACAATAAAGTACTCGAGCCTCTTGTCAACTTAAGCTATCGCTCAAAGCTATGCTACCCTTGAGTCCCAAATCAAACACTGATAAAACTTCGAATTTCCCTAACTTCTATACGGTACGTCCTACACCTATCAAAGTTTGCAACATACAAATGCTTGTAACTTTTTACTGGAGCGTCATTAAACCTTGAAATTTTGTAACAATAAAGTACTCGAGCCTCTTGTCAATTTAAGCTATCGCTCAAAGCTATGCTACCCTTGAGCCCCAAATCAAACACTGATAAAACTTCAAATGGCCCTAACTTCTATACGGTACGTCCAGCACCTGTCAAAGTTTGCAACATACAAATGCTTGTAACTTTTTACTGGAGCGTCATAAAACCTTGAAAATTTGTAGCAATAAAGTACTCGAGCCTCTTGTCAATTTAAGCTATCGCTCAAAGCTATGCTACCCTTGAGTCCCAAATCAAAAAGTGATAAAACTTCAAATGGCCCTAACTTCTATACGGTACGTCCTACACCTATCAAAGTTTGCAACATACAAATGCTTGTAACTTTTTACTGGAGCGTCATAAAACCTTGAAATTTTGTAACAATAAAGTACTCGAGCCTCTTGTCACTTTAAGCTATCGCTCAAAGCTATGCTACCTTTGAGCCCCAAATCAAACACTGATATAACTTCAAATGGCCCTAACTTCAATACGGTACGTCCTACACCTATCAAAGTTTGCAACATACAAATGCTTGTAACTTTTTACTGGAGCGAAATAAGACCTTGAAATTTTATAACAATAAAGAACTCGAGCCTCTTCTCAATTTAAGCTATCGCTCAAAGCTATGCTACCCATGAGTCCCAAATCAAACACTGATAAAACTTTAAATGGCCCTTACTTCTATACGGTACGTCCTACACCTATCAAAGTTTGCAACATACAAATGCTTGTAACTTTTTACTGGAGCGTCATAAAACCTTGAAATTTTGTAACAATAAAGTACTCGAGCCTCTTGTCAATTTAAGCTATCGCTAAAAGCTATGCTACCCTTGAGTCCCAAATAAAACACTGATAAAACTTCATATGGCCCTAACTTCTAGATGGTGCACCCTATACCTATCAAAGTTTGCAACATGCAAATGCTTGTAACTTTTTACTGGAGCGTCATAAAATCCTGAAATTTTGTAATAATAAAGTACTCGAGCCTCTTGTCAATTTAAGCTATCGCTCAAAGCTATGCTACCCTTGAGTCCCAAATCAAACACTGATAAAACTTCGAATGGCCCTAACTTCTATATGGTACGTCCTACACCTATCAAAGTTTGCAACATACAAATGCTTGTAACTTTTTACTGGAGCGTCATAAATCCTTGAAATTTTGTAACAATAAAGTACTCGAGCCTCTTGTCAATTTAAGCTATCGCTCAAAGCTATGCTACCCTTGAGTCCCAAATCAAACACTGATAAAACTTCAAATGGCGCTAACTTCTATACGGTACGTCCTACACCTGTCAAAGTTTGCATCACACAAATGCTTGTAAGTTTTTACTGGAGCGTCATAAAACCTTGAAATTTTGTAACAATAAAGTACTCGAGCCTCTTGTCAACTTAAGCTATCGCTCAAAGCTATGCTACCCTTGAGTCCCAAATCAAACACTGATAAAACTTCGAATTTCCCTAACTTCTATACGGTACGTCCTACACCTATCAAAGTTTGCAACATACAAATGCTTGTAACTTTTTACTGGAGCGTCATAAAACCTTGAAATTTTGTAACAATAAAGTACTCGAGCCTCTTGTCAATTTAAGCTATCGCTCAAAGCTATGCTACCCTTGAGCCCCAAATCAAACACTGATAAAACTTCAAATGGCCCTAACTTCTATACGGTACGTACAACACCTGTCAAAGTTTGCAACATACAAATGCTTGTAACTTTTTACTGGAGCGTCATAAAACCTTGAAAATTTGTAGCAATAAAGTACTCGAGCCTCTTGTCAATTTAAGCTATCGCTCAAAGCTATGCTACCCTTGAGTCCCAAATCAAAAACTGATAAAACTTCAAATGGCCCTAACTTCTATACGGTACGTCCTACACCTATCAAAGTTTGCAACATACAAATGCTTGTAACTTTTTACTGGAGCGTCATAAAACCTTGAAATTTTGTAACAATAAAGTACTCGAGCCTCTTGTCACTTTAAGCTATCGCTCAAAGCTATGCTACCCTTGAGCCCCAAATAAAACACTGATAAAACTTCAAATGGCCCTAACTTCAATACGGTACGTCCTACACCTATCAAAGTTTGCAACATACAAATGCTTGTAACTTTTTACTGGAGCGTCATAAAACCTTGAAATTTTGTAACAATAAAGTACTCGAGCCTCTTGTCAATTTACGCTATTGCTCAAAGCTATGCTACCCTTGAGTCCCAAATCAAACACTGATAAAACTTCATATGGCCCTAACTTCTAGATGGTGCACCCTATACCTATTAAAGTTTGCAACATACAAATGCTTGTAACTTTTTACTGGAGCGTCATAAAATCTTGAAATTTTGTAACAATAAAGTAGTCGAGCCTCTTGTCAATTTAAGCTATCGCTCAAAGCTATGCTCCTCTTGAGTCCCAAATCAAACACTGATAAAACTTCAAATGGCCCTAACTTCTATACGGTACGTCCTACACCTATCAAAGTTTGCAACATACAAATGCTTGTAACTTTTTACTGGAGCGTCATAAAACCTTGAAAATTTTTAGCAATACAGTATTCGAGCCTCTTGTCAATTTAAGCTATCGCTCAAAGCTATGCTACCCTTGAATCCCAAATCAAAGACTGATAAAACTTCAAATGGCCCTAACTTCTATACGGTACGTCTTACACCTATCAAAGTTTGCAACATACAAATGCTTGTAACTTTTTACTGGAGCGTCATAAAACCTTGAAATTTTGTAACATTAAAGTACTCGAGCCTCTTGTCAATTTAAGCTATCGCTCAAAGCTATGCTACCCTTGAGTCCCAAATCAAACACTGATAAAACTTCAAATGGCCGTAACTTCTATACGGTACGTCCTACACCTGTCAAAGTTTGCATCACACAAATGCTTGTAACTTTTTACTGGAGCGTCATAAAACCTTGAAATTTTGTAACAATAAAGTACTCCAGCCTCTTGTCAATTTAAGCTATCGCTCAAAGCTATGCTACCCTTGAGTCTCAAATCAAAGACTGATAAAACTTCAACTGGCCCTAACTTCTATACGGTACGTCCTACACCTATCAAAGTTTGCAACATACAAATGCTTGTAACTTTTTACTGGAGCGTCATAAAACCTTGAAATTTTGTAACAATAAAGTACTCGAGCCTCTTGTCACTTTAAGCTATCGCTCAAAGCTGTGCTACCCTTGAGCCCCAAATCAAACACTGATAAAACTTCAAATGGCCCTAACTTCAATACGGTACGTCCTACACCTATCAAAGTTTGCAACATACAAATGCTTGTAACTTTTTACTGGAGCGTCATAAGACCTTGAAATTTTGTAACAATAAAGAACTCGAGCCTCTTCTCAATTTAAGCTATCGCTCAAAGCTATGCTACCCATGAGTCAAAAATCAAACACTGATAAAACTTTAAATGACCCTTACTTCTATACGGTACGTCCTACATCTATCAAAGTTTGCAACATACAAATGCTTGTAACTTTTTACTGGAGCGTCATAAAATCTTGAAATTTTGTAATAATAAAGTACTCGAGCCTCTTGTCAATTTAAGCTATCGCTCAAAGCTATGCTACCCTTGAGTCCCAAATCAAACACTGATAAAACTTCGAATGGCCCTAACTTCTATACGGTACGTCCTACACCTATCAAAGATTGCAACATACAAATGCTTGTAACTTTTTACTGGAGCGTCATAAAACCTTGAAATTTTGTAACAATAAAGTACTCGAGCCTCTTGTCAATTTAAGCTATCGCTCAAAGCTATGCTACCCTTGAGTCCCAAATCAAACACTGATAAAACTTCAAATGGCGCTAACTTCTATACGGTACGTCCTACACCTGTCAAAGTTTGCATCACACAAATGCTTGTAAGTTTTTACTGGAGCGTCATAAAACCTTGAAATTTTGTAACAATAAAGTACTCGAGCCTCTTGTCAACTTAAGCTATCGCTCAAAGCTATGCTACCCTTGAGTCCCAAATCAAACACTGATAAAACTTCGAATTTCCCTAACTTCTATACGGTACGTCCTACACCTATCAAAGTTTGCAACATACAAATGCTTGTAACTTTTTACTGGAGCGTCATAAAACCTTGAAATTTTGTAACAATAAAGTACTCGAGCCTCTTGTCAATTTAAGCTATCGCTCAAAGCTATGCTACCCTTGAGCCCCAAATCAAACACTGATAAAACTTCAAATGGCCCTAACTTCTATACGGTACGTCCAGCACCTGTCAAAGTTTGCAACATACAAATGCTTGTAACTTTTTACTGGAGCGTCATAAAACCTTGAAAATTTGTAGCAATAAAGTACTCGAGCCTCTTGTCAATTTAAGCTATCGCTCAAAGCTATGCTACCCTTGAGTCCCAAATCAAAAACTGATAAAACTGCAAATGGCCCTAACTTCTATACGGTACGTCCTACACCTATCAAAGTTTGCAACATACAAATGCTTGTAACTTTTTACTGGAGCGTCATAAAACCTTGAAATTTTGTAACAATAAAGTACTCGAGCTTCTTGTCAATTTACGCTATCGCTCAAAGCTATGCTACCCTTGAGTCCCAAATCAAACACTGATAAAACTTCATATGGCCCTAACTTCTAGATGGTGCACCCTATACCTATTAAAGTTTGCAACATTCAAATGTTTGTAACTTTTTACTGGAGCGTCATAAAATCTTGAAATTTTGTAACAATAAAGTAGTCGAGCCTCTTGTCAATTTAAGCTATCGCTCAAAGCTATGCTCCCCTTGAGTCCCAAATCAAACACTGATAAAACTTCAAATGGCCCTAACTTCTATACGGTACGTCCTATACCTATCAAAGTTTGCAACATACAAATGCTTGTAACTTTTTACTGGAGCGTCATAAAACCTTGAAAATTTTTAGCAATACAGTATTCGAGCCTCTTGTCAATTTAAGCTATCGCTCAAAGCTATGCTACCCTTGAATCCCAAATCAAAGACTGATAAAACTTCAAATGGCCCTAACTTCTATACGGTACGTCCTACACCTATCAAAGTTTGCAACATACAAATGCTTGTAACTTTTTACTGGAGCGTCATAAAACCTTGAAATTTTGTAACATTAAAGTACTCGAGCCTCTTGTCAATTTAAGCTATCGCTCAAAGCTATGCTACCCTTGAGTCCCAAATCAAACACTGATAAAACTTCAAATGGCCGTAACTTCTATACGGTACGTCCTACACCTATCAAAGTTTGCAACATACAAATGCTTGTAACTTTTTACTGGAGCGTCATAAAACCTTGAAATTTTGTAACAATAAAGTACTCGAGCCTCTTGTCACTTTAAGCTATCGCTCAAAGCTATGCTACCCTTGAGCCCCAAATCAAACACTGATAAAACTTCAAATGGCCCTAACTTCAATACGGTACGTCCTACACCTATCAAAGTTTGCAACATACAAATGCTTGTAACTTTTTACTGGAGCGTCATAAGACCTTGAAATTTTGTAACAATAAAGAACTCGAGCCTCTTCTCAATTTAAGCTATCGCTCAAAGCTATGCTACCCATGAGTCCCAAATCAAACACTGATAAAACTTTAAATGACCCTTACTTCTATACGGTACGTCCTACACCTATCAAAGTTTGCAACATACAAATGCTTGTAACTTTTTACTGGAGCGTCATAAAACCTTGAAATTTTGTAACAATAAAGTACTCGAGCCTCTTGTCAATTTAAGCTATCGCTAAAAGCTATGCTACCCTTGAGTCCCAAATAAAACACTGATAAAACTTCATATGGCCCTAACTACTAGATGGTGCACCCTATACCTATCAAAGTTTGCAACATGCAAATTCTTGTAACTTTTTACTGGAGCGTCATAAAATCTTGAAATTTTGTAATAATAAAGTACTCGAGCCTCTTGTCAATTTAAGCTATCGCTCAAAGCTATGCTACCCTTGAGTCCCAAATCAAACACTGATAAAACTTCGAATGGCCCTAACTTCTATACGGTACGTCCTACACCTATCAAAGTTTGCAACATACAAATGCTTGTAACTTTTTACTGGAGCGTCATAAAACCTTGAAATTTTGTAACAATAAAGTACTCGAGCCTCTTGTCAATTTAAGCTATCGCTAAAAGCTATGCTACCCTTGAGTCCCAAATCAAACACTGATAAAACTTCAAATGGCGCTAACTTCTATACGGTACGTCCTACACCTGTCAAAGTTTGCATCACACAAATGCTTGTAAGTTTTTACTGGAGCGTCATAAAACCTTGAAATTTTGTAACAATAAAGTACTCGAGCCTCTTGTCAACTTAAGCTATCGCTCAAAGCTATGCTACCCTTGAGTCCCAAATCAAACACTGATAAAGCTTCGAATTTCCCTAACTTCTATACGGTACGTCCTACACCTATCAAAGTTTGCAACATACAAATGCTTGTAACTTTTTACTGGAGCGTCATAAAACCTTGAAATTTTGTAACAATAAAGTACTCGAGCCTCTTGTCAATTTAAGCTATCGCTCAATGCTATGCTACCCTTGAGCCCCAAATCAAACACTGATAAAACTTCAAATGGCCCTAACTTCTATACGGTACGTCCAGCACCTGTCAAAGTTTGCAACATACAAATGCTTGTAACTTTTTACTGGAGCGTCATAAAACCTTGAAAATTTGTAGCAATAAAGTACTCGAGCCTCTTGTCAATTTAAGCTATCGCTCAAAGCTATGCTACCCTTGAGTCCCAAATCAAAAACTGATAAAACTTCAAATGGCCCTAACTTCTATACGGTACGTCCTACACCTATCAAAGTTTGCAACATACAAATGCTTGTAACTTTTTACTGGAGCGTCATAAAACCTTGAAATTTTGTAACAATAAAGTACTCGAGCCTCTTGTCACTTTAAGCTATCGCTCAAAGCTATGCTACCCTTGAGCCCCAAATAAAACACTGATAAAACTTCAAATGGCCCTAACTTCAATACGGTACGTCCTACACCTATCAAAGTTTGCAACATACAAATGCTTGTAACTTTTTACTGGAGCGTCATAAAACCTTGAAATTTTGTAACAATAAAGTACTCGAGCTTCTTGTCAATTTACGCTATCGCTCAAAGCTATGCTACCCTTGAGTCCCAAATCAAACACTGATAAAACTTCATATGGCCCTAACTTCTAGATGGTGCACCCTATACCTATTAAAGTTTGCAACATACAAATGCTTGTAACTTTTTACTGGAGCGTCATAAAACCTTGAAATTTTGTAACAATAAAGTACTCGAGCCTCTTGTCAATTTAAGCTATCGCTAAAAGCTATGCTACCCTTGAGTCCCAAATAAAACACTGATAAAACTTCATATGGCCCTAACTTCTAGATGGTGCACCCTATACCTATCAAAGTTTGCAACATGCAAATGCTTGTAACTTTTTACTGGAGCGTCATAAAATCTTGAAATTTTGTAATAATAAAGTACTCGAGCCTCTTGTCAATTTAAGCTATCGCTCAAAGCTATGCTACCCTTGAGTCCCAAATCAAACACTGATAAAACTTCGAATGGCCCTAACTTCTATACGGTACGTCCTACACCTATCAAAGTTTGCAACATACAAATGCTTGTAACTTTTTACTGGAGCGTCATAAAACCTTGAAATTTTGTAACAATAAAGTACTCGAGCCTCTTGTCAATTTAAGCTATCGCTAAAAGCTATGCTACCCTTGAGTCCCAAATCAAACACTGATAAAACTTCAAATGGCGCTAACTTCTATACGGTACGTCCTACACCTGTCAAAGTTTGCATCACACAAATGCTTGTAAGTTTTTACTGGAGCGTCATAAAACCTTGAAATTTTGTAACAATAAAGTACTCGAGCCTCTTGTCAACTTAAGCTATCGCTCAAAGCTATGCTACCCTTGAGTCCCAAATCAAACACTGATAAAACTTCGAATTTCCCTAACTTCTATACGGTACGTCCTACACCTATCAAAGTTTGCAACATACAAATGCTTGTAACTTTTTACTGGAGCGTCATAAAACCTTGAAATTTTGTAACAATAAAGTACTCGAGCCTCTTGTCAATTTAAGCTATCGCTCAAAGCTATGCTACCCTTGAGCCCCAAATCAAACACTGATAAAACTTCAAATGGCCCTAACTTCTATACGGTACGTCCAGCACCTGTCAAAGTTTGCAACATACAAATGCTTGTAACTTTTTACTGGAGCGTCATAAAACCTTGAAAATTTGTAGCAATAAAGTACTCGAGCCTCTTGTCAATTTAAGCTATCGCTCAAAGCTATGCTACCCTTGAGTCCCAAATCAAAAACTGATAAAACTTCAAATGGCCCTAACTTCTATACGGTACGTCCTACACCTATCAAAGTTTGCAACATACAAATGCTTGTAACTTTTTACTGGAGCGTCATAAAACCTTGAAATTTTGTAACAATAAAGTACTCGAGCCTCTTGTCACTTTAAGCTATCGCTCAAAGCTATGCTACCCTTGAGCCCCAAATAAAACACTGATAAAACTTCAAATGGCCCTAACTTCAATACGGTACGTCCTACACCTATCAAAGTTTGCAACATACAAATGCTTGTAACTTTTTACTGGAGCGTCATAAAACCTTGAAATTTTGTAACAATAAAGTACTCGAGCTTCTTGTCAATTTACGCTATCGCTCAAAGCTATGCTACCCTTGAGTCCCAAATCAAACACTGATAAAACTTCATATGGCCCTAACTTCTAGATGGTGCACCCTATACCTATTAAAGTTTGCAACATTCAAATGTTTGTAACTTTTTACTGGAGCGTCATAAAATCTTGAAATTTTGTAACAATAAAGTAGTGGAGCCTCTTGTCAATTTAAGCTATCGCTAAAAGCTATGCTACCCTTGAGTCCCAAATAAAACACTGATAAAACTTCATATGGCCCTAACTTCTAGATGGTGCACCCTATACCTATCAAAGTTTGCAACATGCAAATGCTTGTAACTTTTTACTGGAGCGTCATAAAATCTTGAAATTTTGTAATAATAAAGTACTCGAGCCTCTTGTCAATTTAAGCTATCGCTCAAAGCTATGCTACCCTTAAGTCCCAAATCAAACACTGATAAAACTTCGAATGGCCCTAACTTCTATACGGTACGTCCTACACCTATCAAAGTTTGCAACATACAAATGCTTGTAACTTTTTACTGGAGCGTCATAAAACCTTGAAATTTTGTAACAATAAAGTACTCGAGCCTCTTGTCACTTTAAGCTATCGCTCAAAGCTATGCTACCCTTGAGCCCCAAATCAAACACTGATAAAACTTCAAATGGCCCTAACTTCAATACGGTACGTCCTACACCTATCAAAGTTTGCAACATACAAATGCTTGTAACTTTTTACTGGAGCGTCATAAGACCTTGAAATTTTGTAACAATAAAGAACTCGAGCCTCTTCTCAATTTAAGCTATCGCTCAAAGCTATGCTACCCATGAGTCCCAAATCAAACACTGATAAAACTTTAAATGACCCTTACTTCTATACGGTACGTCCTACACCTATCAAAGTTTGCAACATACAAATGCTTGTAACTTTTTACTGGAGCGTCATAAAACCTTGAAATTTTGTAACAATAAAGTACTCGAGCCTCTTGTCAATTTAAGCTATCGCTAAAAGCTATGCTACCCTTGAGTCCCAAATAAAACACTGATAAAACTTCATATGGCCCTAACTTCTAGATGGTGCACCCTATACCTATCAAAGTTTGCAACATGCAAATGCTTGTAACTTTTTACTGGAGCGTCATAAAATCTTGAAATTTTGTAATAATAAAGTACTCGAGCCTCTTGTCAATTTAAGCTATCGCTCAAAGCTATGCTACCCTTGAGTCCCAAATCAAACACTGATAAAACTTCGAATGGCCCTAACTTCTATACGGTACGTCCTACACCTATCAAAGTTTACAACATACAAATGCTTGTAACTTTTTACTGGAGCGTCATAAAACCTTGAAATTTTGTAACAATAAAGTACTCGAGCCTCTTGTCAATTTAAGCTATCGCTAAAAGCTATGCTACCCTTGAGTCCCAAATAAAACACTGATAAAACTTCATATGGCCCTAACTTCTAGATGGTGCACCCTATACCTATCAAAGTTTGCAACATGCAAATGCTTGTAACTTTTTACTGGAGCGTCATAAAATCTTGAAATTTTGTAATAATAAAGTACTCGAGCCTCTTGTCAATTTAAGCTATCGCTCAAAGCTATGCTACCATTGAGTCCCAAATCAAACACTGATAAAACTTCGAATGGCCCTAACTTCTATACGGTACGTCCTATACCTATCAAAGTTTGCAACATACAAATGCTTGTAACTTTTTACTGGAGCGTCATAAAACCTTGAAATTTTGTAACAATAAAGTACTCGAGCCTCTTGTCAATTTAAGCTATCGCTCAAAGCTATGCTACCCTTGAGTCCCAAATCAAACACTGATAAAACTTCAAATGGCGCTAACTTCTATACGGTACGTCCTACACCTGTCAAAGTTTGCATCACACAAATGCTTGTAAGTTTTTACTGGAGCGTCATAAAACCTTGAAATTTTGTAACAATAAAGTACTCGAGCCTCTTGTCAATTTAAGCTATCGCTCAAAGCTATGCTACCCTTGAGTCCCAAATCAAACACTGATAAAACTTCGAATTTCCCTAACTTCTATACGGTACGTCCTACACCTATCAAAGTTTGCAACATACAAATGCTTGTAACTTTTTACTGGAGCGTCATAAAACCTTGAAATTTTGTAACAATAAAGTACTCGAGCCTCTTGTCAATTTAAGCTATCGCTCAAAGCTATGCTACCCTTGAGCCCCAAATCAAACACTGATAAAACTTCAAATGGCCCTAACTTCTATACGGTACGTCCAGCACCTGTCAAAGTTTGCAACATACAAATGCTTGTAACTTTTTACTGGAGCGTCATAAAACCTTGAAAATTTGTAGCAATAAGGTACTCGAGCCTCTTGTCAATTTAAGCTATCGCTCAAAGCTATGCTACCCTTGAGTCCCAAATCAAAAACTGATAAAACTTCAAATGGCCCTAACTTCTATACGGTACGTCCTACACCTATCAAAGTTTGCAACATACAAATGCTTGTAACTTTTTACTGGAGCGTCATAAAACCTTGAAATTTTGTAACAATAAAGTACTCGAGCCTCTTGTCACTTTAAGCTATCGCTCAAAGCTATGCTACCCTTGAGCCCCAAATAAAACACTGATAAAACTTCAAATGGCCCTAACTTCAATACGGTACGTCCTACACCTATCAAAGTTTGCAACATACAAATGCTTGTAACTTTTTACTGGAGCGTCATAAAACCTTGAAATTTTGTAACAATAAAGTACTCGAGCTTCTTGTCAATTTACGCTGTCGCTCAAAGCTATGCTACCCTTGAGTCCCAAATCAAACACTGATAAAACTTCATATGGCCCTAACTTCTAGATGGTGCACCCTATACCTATCAAATTTTGCAACATACAAATGCTTGTAACTTTTTACTGGAGCGTCATAAAATCTTGAAATTTTGTAACAATAAAGTAACCGAGCCTCTTGTCAATTTAAGCTATCTCTCAAAGCTATAAGTGAGTCCCAAATCAAACACTGATAAAACTGAAAATGGCCCTAACTTCTATACGGTACGTACTATACCCATCAAAGTTTGCAACATACAAATGCTTGTTACTTTTTACTGGAGCGTCATAAAACCTTGAAATTTTGTAACAATAAAGTACTCGATCCTCTTGTCAATTTAAGCTATCGTTCAAAGCTATGCTACCCTTGAGTCCCAAATCAAACACTGATAAAACTTCAAATGGCCCTCACTTCTATATGGTACGTCCTATACCTATCAAAGTTTGCAACATACAAATGCTTGTAACTTTTTACTGGAGCGTCATAAAACCTTGAAATTTTGTAACAATAAAGTACTCGAGCCTCTTGTCAATTTAAGCTATCGCTCAAAGCTCTGCTACCCTTGAGTCCCAAATCAAACACTGATAAAACTTCTAATGACCCTAACTTCAGTACGGTGCACCCTATACATATCAAAGTTTGCAACTCACAAATGTTTGTAACTTTTTACTGGAGTGTCATAAAACCTTGAAATTTTGTAACAATAAAGTACTCGAGCCTCTTGTCAATTTAAGCTATCGCTCAAAGCTATGCTACTCTTGAGCCCCAAATCAAACACTGATAAAACTTCAAATGGCCATAAGTTCTATACGGTACGTCCTACACCAATCAATGTTTGCAACATACAAATGATTGTAACTTTTTACTGGAGGGTCATAAAACCTTGAAATTTTGTAACAGTAAAGTACTCGAGCCTCTTCTCAATTTAAGCTATCGCTCAAACCTATGCTACCCATGAGTCCCAAATCAAACACTGACAAAACTTCAAATGGCCCTAATTTCTATACGGTACGTCCTACACCTATCAAAGTTTGCAACATACAAATGCTTGTAACTTTTTACTGGAGCGTCATAAAACCTTGAAATTTTGTAACAATAAAGTACTCGAGCCTTTTGTCAATTCAAGCTATCGCTCAAAGCTATGCTACCCTTGAGTCCCAAATCAAACACTGATAAAACTTCAAATGGCCCTAACTTCTATATGGTGCACCCTATACCTATCAAATTTTGCAACATACAAATGCTTGTAACTTTTTACTGGAGCGTCATAAAATCTTGAAATTTTGTAACAATAAAGTACCCGAGCCTCTTGTCAATTTAAGCTATCTCTCAAAGCTATAATTGAGTCCCAAATCAAACACTGATAAAACTTCAAATGGCCCCAACTTCTATACGGTACGTCCTACACCTGTCAAAGCTATGCTACCCTTGAGTCCCAAATCAAACACTGATAAAACTTCTAATGGCCCTAACTTCAGTACGGTGCACCCTATACATATCAAAGTTTGCAACTCACAAATGTTTGTAACTTTTTACTGGAGTGTCATAAAATCTTGAAATTTTGTAATAATAAAGTACTCGAGCCTCTTGTCAATTTAATCTATCGCTCAAAGCTATGCTACCCTTGAGTCCCAAATCAAACACTGATAAAACTTCGAATGGCCCTAACTTCTATACGGTACGTCCTACACCTATCAAAGTTTGCAACATACAAATGCTTGTAACTTTTTACTGGAGCGTCATAAAACCTTGAAATTTTGTAACAATAAAGTACTCGAGCCTCTTGTCAATTTAAGCTATCGCTCAAAGCTGTGCTACCCTTGAGTCCCAAATCAAACACTGATAAAACTTCAAATGGCCCTAACTTCTATATGGTGCACCCTATACCTATCAAATTTTGCAACATACAAATGCTTGTAACTTTTTACTGGAGCGTCATAAAATCTTGAAATTTTGTAACAATAAAGTACCCGAGCCTCTTGTCAATTTAAGCTATCTCTCAAAGCTATAATTGAGTCCCAAATCAAACACTGATAAAACTTCAAATGGCCCCAACTTCTATACGGTACGTCCTACACCTGTCAAAGCTATGCTACCCTTGAGTCCCAAATCAAACACTGATAAAACTTCTAATGGCCCTAACTTCAGTACGGTGCACCCTATACATATCAAAGTTTGCAACTCACAAATGTTTGTAACTTTTTACTGGAGTGTCATAAAATCTTGAAATTTTGTAATAATAAAGTACTCGAGCCTCTTGTCAATTTAATCTATCGCTCAAAGCTATGCTACCCTTGAGTCCCAAATCAAACACTGATAAAACTTCGAATGGCCCTAACTTCTATACGGTACGTCCTACACCTATCAAAGTTTGCAACATACAAATGCTTGTAACTTTTTACTGGAGCGTCATAAAACCTTGAAATTTTGTAACAATAAAGTACTCGAGCCTCTTGTCAATTTAAGCTATCGCTCAAAGCTATGCTACCCTTGAGTCCCAAATCAAACACTGATAAAACTTCAAATGGCCGTAACTTCTATACGGTACGTCCTACACCTGTCAAAGTTTGCATCACACAAATGCTGGTAACTTTTTACTGGAGCGTCATAAAACCTTGAAATTTTGTAACAATAAAGTACTCGAGCCTCTTCTCAATTTAAGCTATCGCTCAAACCTATGCTACCCATGAGTCCCAAATCAAACACTGACAAAACTTCAAATGGCCCTAATTTCTATACGGTACGTCCTACACCTATCAAAGTTTGCAACATACAAATGCTTGTAACTTTTTACTGGAGCGTCATAAAACCTTGAAATTTTGTAACAATAAAGTACTCGAGCCTTTTGTCAATTCAAGCTATCGCTCAAAGCTATGCTACCCTTGAGTCCCAAATCAAACACTGATAAAACTTCAAATGGCCCTAACTTCTATATGGTGCACCCTATACCTATCAAATTTTGCAACATACAAATGCTTGTAACTTTTTACTGGAGCGTCATAAAATCTTGAAATTTTGTAACAATAAAGTACCCGAGCCTCTTGTCAATTTAAGCTATCTCTCAAAGCTATAATTGAGTCCCAAATCAAACACTGATAAAACTTCAAATGGCCCTAACTTATATACGGTACGTCCTACACCTGTCAAAGTTGGCTACCCTTGAGTCCCAAATCAAACACTGATAAAACTTCAAATGGCCCCAACTTCTATACGGTATGTCCTACACCTATCAAAGTTTGCAACATACAAATGCTTGTCACTTTTTACTGGAGCTTCATAAAACCTTGACATTTTGTAACAATAAAGTACTCGAGCCTCTTGTCAATTTAAGCTATCGCTCAAAGCTATGCTACCCTTGAGTCCCAAATCAAACACTGATAAAACTTCAAATGGCCGTAACTTCTATACGGTACGTCCTGCACCTGTCAAAGTTTGCATCACACAAATGCTTGTAACTTTTTACTGGAGCGTCATAAAACCTTGAAATTTTGTAACAATAAAGTACTCGAGCCTCTTGTCAATTTAAGCTATCGCTCAAAGCTATGCTACCCTTGAGTCTCAAATCAAAGACTGATAAAACTTCAAATGGCCCTAACTTCTATACGGTACGTCCTACATCTGTCAAAGTCTGCATCACACAAATGCTTGTAACTTTTTACTGGAGCGTCATAAAACCTTGAAATTTTGTAACAATAAAGTACTCGACCCTCTTCTCAATTTAAGCTATCGCTCAAAGCTATGCTACCCTTGAGTCCCAAATCAAACACTGATAAAACTTCATATGGCCCTAACTTCTAGATGGTGCACCCTATACCTATTAAAGTTTGCAACATTCAAATGCTTGTAACTTTTTACTTAAGCGTCATAAAATCATGAAATTTTGTAACAATAAAGTAGTCTAGCCTCTTGTCAATTTAAGCTATCGCTCAAAGCTATGCTCCCCTTGAGTCCCAAATCAAACACTGATAAAACTTCAAATGGCCCTAACTTCTATACGGTACGTCCTATACCTATCAAAGTTTGCAACATACAAATGCTTGTAACTTTTTACTGGAGCGTCATAAAACCTTGAAAATTTTTAGCAATACAGTATTCGAGCCTCTTGTCAATTTAAGCTATCGCTCAAAGCTATGCTACCCTTGAATCCCAAATCAAAGACTGATAAAACTTCAAATGGCCCTAACTTCTATACGGTACGTCCTACACCTATCAAAGTTTGCAACATACAAATGCTTGTAACTTTTTACTGGAGCGTCATAAAACCTTGAAATTTTGTAACATTAAAGTACTCGAGCCTCTTGTCAATTTAAGCTATCGCTCAAAGCTATGCTACCCTTGAGTCCCAAATCAAACACTGAAAAAACTTCAAATGGCCCTAACTTCTATATGGTGCACCCTATACCTATCAAATTTTGCAACATACAAATGCTTGTAACTTTTTACTGGAGCGTCATAAAATCTTGAAATTTTGTAACAATAAAGTAACCGAGCCTCTTGTCAATTTAAGCTATCTCTCAAAGCTATAAGTGAGTCCCAAATCAAACACTGATAAAACCGCAAATGGCCCTAACTTCTATACGGTACGTACTATACCCATCAAAGTTTGCAACATACAAATGCTTGTTACTTTTTACTGGAGCGTCATAAAACCTTGAAATTTTGTAACAATAAAGTACTCGATCCTCTTGTCAATTTAAGCTATCGTTCAAAGCTATGCTACCCTTGAGTCCCAAATCAAACACTGATAAAACTTCAAATGGCCCTCACTTCTATACGGTACGTCCTATACCTATCAAAGTTTGCAACATACAAATGCTTGTAACTTTTTACTGGAGCGTCATAAAACCTTGAAATTTTGTAACAATAAAGTACTCGAGCCTCTTGTCAATTTAAGCTATCGCTCAAAGCTCTGCTACCCTTGAGTCCCAAATCAAACACTGATAAAACTTCTAATGACCCTAACTTCAGTACGGTGCACCCTATACATATCAAAGTTTGCAACTCACAAATGTTTGTAACTTTTTACTGGAGTGTCATAAAACCTTGAAATTTTGTAACAATAAAGTACTCGAGCCTCTTGTCAATTTAAGCTATCGCTCAAAGCTATGCTACTCTTGAGCCCCAAATCAAACACTGATAAAACTTCAAATGGCCATAAGTTCTATACGGTACGTCCTACACCAATCAATGTTTGCAACATACAAATGATTGTAACTTTTTACTGGAGGGTCATAAAACCTTGAAATTTTGTAACAATAAAGTACTCGAGCCTCTTCTCAATTTAAGCTATCGCTCAAACCTATGCTACCCATGAGTCCCAAATCAAACACTGACAAAACTTCAAATGGCCCTAATTTCTATACGGTACGTCCTACACCTATCAAAGTTTGCAACATACAAATGCTTGTAACTTTTTACTGGAGCGTCATAAAACCTTGAAATTTTGTAACAATAAAGTACTCGAGCCTTTTGTCAATTCAAGCTATCGCTCAAAGCTATGCTACCCTTGAGTCCCAAATCAAACACTGATAAAACTTCAAATGGCCCTAACTTCTATATGGTGCACCCTATACCTATCAAATTTTGCAACATACAAATGCTTGTAACTTTTTACTGGAGCGTCATAAAATCTTGAAATTTTGTAACAATAAAGTACCCGAGCCTCTTGTCAATTTAAGCTATCTCTCAAAGCTATAATTGAGTCCCAAATCAAACACTGATATAACTTCAAATGGCCCCTACTTCTATACGGTACGTCCTACACCTGTCAAAGCTATGCTACCCTTGAGTCCCAAATCAAACACTGATAAAACTTCTAATGGCCCTAACTTCAGTACGGTGCACCCTATACATATCAAAGTTTGCAACTCACAAATGTTTGTAACTTTTTACTGGAGTGTCATAAAATCTTGAAATTTTGTAATAATAAAGTACTCGAGCCTCTTGTCAATTTAATCTATCGCTCAAAGCTATGCTACCCTTGAGTCCCAAATCAAACACTGATAAAACTTCGAATGGCCCTAACTTCTATACGGTACGTCCTACACCTATCAAAGTTTGCAACATACAAATGCTTGTAACTTTTTACTGGAGCGTCATAAAACCTTGAAATTTTGTAACAATAAAGTACTCGAGCCTCTTGTCAATTTAAGCTATCGCTCAAAGCTATGCTACCCTTGAGTCCCAAATCAAACACTGATAAAACTTCAAATGGCCGTAACTTCTATACGGTACGTCCTACACCTGTCAAAGTTTGCATCACACAAATGCTGGTAACTTTTTACTGGAGCGTCATAAAACCTTGAAATTTTGTAACAATAAAGTACTCGAGCCTCTTGTCAATTTAAGCTATCGCTCAAAGCTATGCTACCCTTGAGTCCCAAATCAAAGACTGATAAAACTTCAAATGGCCCTAACTTCTATATGGTACGTCCTACACCTATCAAAGTTTGCAACATACAAATGCTTGTAACTTTTTACTGGAGCGTCATAAAACCTTGAAATTTTGTAACAATAAAGTACTCGAGCCTCTTGTCAATTTAAGCTATCGCTCAAAGCTATGATACTCTTGAGCCCCAAATCAAACACTGATAAAACTTCAAATGGCCATAAATTCTATACGGTACGTCCTACACCAATCAATGTTTGCAACATACAAATGATTGTAACTTTTTACTGGAGGGTCATAAAACCTTCAAATTTTGTAACAATAAAGTACTCGAGCCTCTTCTCAATTTAAGCTATCGCTCAAACCTATGCTACCCATGAGTCCCAAATCAAACACTGACAAAACTTCAAATGGCCCTAATTTCTATACGGTACGTCCTACACCTATCAAAGTTTGCAACATACAAATGCTTGTAACTTTTTACTGGAGCGTCATAAAACCTTGAAATTTTGTAACAATAAAGTACTCGAGCCTTTTGTCAATTCAAGCTATCGCTCAAAGCTATGCTACCCTTGAGTCCCAAATCAAACACTGATAAAACTTCAAATGGCCCTAACTTCTATATGGTGCACCCTATACCTATCAAATTTTGCAACATACAAATGCTTGTAACTTTTTACTGGAGCGTCATAAAATCTTGAAATTTTGTAACAATAAAGTACCCGAGCCTCTTGTCAATTTAAGCTATCTCTCAAAGCTATAATTGAGTCCCAAATCAAACACTGATAAAACTTCAAATGGCCCTAACTTATATACGGTACGTCCTACACCTGTCAAAGTTGGCTACCCTTGAGTCCCAAATCAAACACTGATAAAACTTCAAATGGCCCCAACTTCTATACGGTATGTCCTACACCTATCAAAGTTTGCAACATACAAATGCTTGTCACTTTTTACTGGAGCGTCATAAAACCTTGACATTTTGTAACAATAAAGTACTCGAGCCTCTTGTCAATTTAAGCTATCGCTCAAAGCTATGCTACCCTTGAGTCCCAAATCAAACACTGATAAAACTTCAAATGGCCGTAACTTCTATACGGTACGTCCTGCACCTGTCAAAGTTTGCATCACACAAATGCTTGTAACTTTTTACTGGAGCGTCATAAAACCTTGAAATTTTGTAACAATAAAGTACTCGAGCCTCTTGTCAATTTAAGCTATCGCTCAAAGCTATGCTACCCTTGAGTCTCAAATCAAAGACTGATAAAACTTCAAATGGCCCTAACTTCTATACGGTACGTCCTACATCTGTCAAAGTTTGCATCACACAAATGCTTGTAACTTTTTACTGGAGCGTCATAAAACCTTGAAATTTTGTAACAATAAAGTACTCGACCCTCTTCTCAATTTAAGCTATCGCTCAAAGCTATGCTACCCTTGAGTCCCAAATCAAACACTGATAAAACTTCAAATGGCCCTAACTTCTATACGGTACGTCCTACACCTATCAAAGTTTGCAACATACAAATGCTTGTAACTTTTTACTGGAGCGTCATAAAACTTTGAAATTTTGTAACAATAAAGTACTCGAGCCCCTTGTAAATTTAAGCTATCGCTCAAAGCTATGCTACCCTTGAGTCCCAAATCAAACACTGATAAAACTTCATATGGCCCTAACTTCTAGAGGGTGCACCCTATACCTATCAAAGTTTGCAACATACAAATGCTTGTAACTTTTTACTGGATCGTCATAAAATCTTGAAATTTTGTAATAATAAAGTACTCGAGCCTCTTGTCAATTTAATCTATCGCTCAAAGCTATGCTACCCTTGAGTCCCAAATCAAACACTGATAAAACTTCGAATGGCCCTAACTTCTATACGTCCTACACCTATCAAAGTTTGCAACATAGAAATGCTTGTAACTTTTTACTGGAGCATCATAAAACCTTGAAATTTTGTAACAATAAAGTACTCGAGCCTCTTGTCAATTTAAGCTATCGTTCAAAGCTATGCTACCCTTGAGTCCCAAATCAAACACTGATAAAACTTCAAATGGCCGTAACTTCTATACGGTACGTCCTACACCTGTCAAAGTTTGCATCACACAAATGCTTGTAACTTTTTACTGGAGCGTCATAAAACCTTGAAATTTTGTAACAATAAAGTACTCGAGCCTCTTGTCAATTTAAGCTATCGCTCAAAGCTATGCTACCCTGGAGTCCCAAATCAAAGACTGATAAAACTTCAAATGGCCCTAACTTCTATACGGTACGTCCTACACCTATCAAAGTTTGCAACATACAAATGCTTGTAACTTTTTACTGGAGCGTCATAAAACCTTGAAATTTTGTAACAATAAAGTACTCGAGCCTCTTGTCAATTTAAGCTATCGCTCAAAGCTATGCTACTGTTGAGCCCCAAATCAAACACTGATAGAACTTCAAATGGCCATAAATTCTATACGGTACGTCCTACACCAATCAATGTTTGCAACATACAAATGATTGTAACTTTTTACTGGAGGGTCATAAAACCTTGAAATTTTGTAACAATAAAGTACTCGAGCCTCTTCTCAATTTAAGCTATCGCTCAAACCTATGCTACCCATGAGTCCCAAATCAAACACTGACAAAACTTCAAATGGCCCTAATTTCTATACGGTACGTCCTACACCTATCAAAGTTTGCAACATACAAATGCTTGTAACTTTTTACTGGCGCGTCATAAAACCTTGAAATTTTGTAACAATAAAGTACTCGAGCCTTTTGTCAATTCAAGCTATCGCTCAAAGCTATGCTACCCTTGAGTCCCAAATCAAACACTGATAAAACTTCAAATGGCCCTAACTTCTATATGGTGCACCCTATACCTATCAAATTTTGCAACATACAAATGCTTGTAACTTTTTACTGGAGCGTCATAAAACCTTAAAATTTTGTAACAATAAAGTACTCGAGCCTCTTGTCACTTTAAGCTATCGCTCAATGCTATGCTGCCCTTGAGTCCCAAATCAAACAGTGATAAAACTTCAAATGGCCGTAACTTCTATACGGTACGTCCTACACCTGTCAAAGTATGCATCACACAAATGCTTGTAACTTTTTACTGGAGCGTCATAAAACCTTGAAATTTTGTAACAATAAAGTACTCGACCCTCTTGTCAATTTAAGCTATCGCTCAAAGCTATGCTACCCTTGAGTCACAAATCAAACACTGATAAAACTTCAAATGGCCGTAACTTCTATACGGTACGTCCTACACCTGTCAAAGTTTGCATCACACAAATGCTTGTAACTTTTTACTGGAGCGTCATAAAACCTTGAAATTTTGTAACAATAAAGTACTCGAGCCTCTTGTCAATTTAAGCTATCGCTCAAAGCTATGCTACCCTTGAGTCCCAAATCAAAGACTGATAAAACTTCAAATGGCCCTAACTTCTATACGGTACGTCCTACACCTATCAAAGTTTGCAACATACAAATGCTTGTCACTTTTTACTGGAGCGTCATAAAACCTTGACATTTTGTAACAATAAAGTACTCGAGCCTCTTGTCAATTTAAGCTATCGCTCAAAGCTATGCTACCCTTGAGTCCCAAATCAAACACTGATAAAACTTCAAATGGCCGTAACTTCTATACGGTACGTCCTGCACCTGTCAAAGTTTGCATCACACAAATGCTTGTAACTTTTTACTGGAGCGTCATAAAACCTTGAAATTTTGTAACAATAAAGTACTCGAGCCTCTTGTCAATTTAAGCTATCGCTCAAAGCTATGCTACCCTTGAGTCTCAAATCAAAGACTGATAAAACTTCAAATGGCCCTAACTTCTATACGGTACGTCCTACATCTGTCAAAGTTTGCATCACACAAATGCTTGTAACTTTTTACTGGAGCGTCATAAAACCTTGAAATTTTGTAACAATAAAGTACTCGACCCTCTTCTCAATTTAAGCTATCGCTCAATTTAAGCTATCGCTCAAAGCTATGCTACCCTTGAGTCCCAAATCAAACACTGATAAAACTTCAAATGGCCCTAACTTCTATACGGTACGTCCTACACCTATCAAAGTTTGCAACATACAAATGCTTGTAACTTTTTACTGGAGCGTCATAAAACTTTGAAATTTTGTAACAATAAAGTACTCGAGCCCCTTGTAAATTTAAGCTATCGCTCAAAGCTATGCTACCCTTGAGTCCCAAATCAAACACTGATAAAACTTCATATGGCCCTAACTTCTAGAGGGTGCACCCTATACCTATCAAAGTTTGCAACATACAAATGCTTGTAACTTTTTACTGGATCGTCATAAAATCTTGAAATTTTGTAATAATAAAGTACTCGAGCCTCTTGTCAATTTAATCTATCGCTCAAAGCTATGCTACCCTTGAGTCCCAAATCAAACACTGATAAAACTTCGAATGGCCCTAACTTCTATACGGTACGTCCTACACCTATCAAAGTTTGCAACATAGAAATGCTTGTAACTTTTTACTGGAGCATCATAAAACCTTGAAATTTTGTAACAATAAAGTACTCGAGCCTCTTGTCAATTTAAGCTATCGTTCAAAGCTATGCTACCCTTGAGTCCCAAATCAAACACTGATAAAACTTCAAATGGCCGTAACTTCTATACGGTACGTCCTACACCTGTCAAAGTTTGCATCACACAAATGCTTGTAACTTTTTACTGGAGCGTCATAAAACCTTGAAATTTTGTAACAATAAAGTACTCGAGCCTCTTGTCAATTTAAGCTATCGCTCAAAGCTATGCTACCCTGGAGTCCCAAATCAAAGACTGATAAAACTTCAAATGGCCCTAACTTCTATACGGTACGTCCTACACCTATCAAAGTTTGCAACATACAAATGCTTGTAACTTTTTACTGGAGCGTCATAAAACCTTGAAATTTTGTAACAATAAAGTACTCGAGCCTCTTGTCAATTTAAGCTATCGCTCAAAGCTATGCTACTGTTGAGCCCCAAATCAAACACTGATAGAACTTCAAATGGCCATAAATTCTATACGGTACGTCCTACACCAATCAATGTTTGCAACATACAAATGATTGTAACTTTTTACTGGAGGGTCATAAAACCTTGAAATTTTGTAACAATAAAGTACTCGAGCCTCTTCTCAATTTAAGCTATCGCTCAAACCTATGCTACCCATGAGTCCCAAATCAAACACTGACAAAACTTCAAATGGCCCTAATTTCTATACGGTACGTCCTACACCTATCAAAGTTTGCAACATACAAATGCTTGTAACTTTTTACTGGCGCGTCATAAAACCTTGAAATTTTGTAACAATAAAGTACTCGAGCCTTTTGTCAATTCAAGCTATCGCTCAAAGCTATGCTACCCTTGAGTCCCAAATCAAACACTGATAAAACTTCAAATGGCCCTAACTTCTATATGGTGCACCCTATACCTATCAAATTTTGCAACATACAAATGCTTGTAACTTTTTACTGGAGCGTCATAAAACCTTAAAATTTTGTAACAATAAAGTACTCGAGCCTCTTGTCACTTTAAGCTATCGCTCAATGCTATGCTGCCCTTGAGTCCCAAATCAAACAGTGATAAAACTTCAAATGGCCGTAACTTCTATACGGTACGTCCTACACCTGTCAAAGTATGCATCACACAAATGCTTGTAACTTTTTACTGGAGCGTCATAAAACCTTGAAATTTTGTAACAATAAAGTACTCGACCCTCTTGTCAATTTAAGCTATCGCTCAAAGCTATGCTACCCTTGAGTCACAAATCAAACACTGATAAAACTTCAAATGGCCGTAACTTCTATACGGTACGTCCTACACCTGTCAAAGTTTGCATCACACAAATGCTTGTAACTTTTTACTGGAGCGTCATAAAACCTTGAAATTTTGTAACAATAAAGTACTCGAGCCTCTTGTCAATTTAAGCTATCGCTCAAAGCTATGCTACCCTTGAGTCCCAAATCAAAGACTGATAAAACTTCAAATGGCCCTAACTTCTATACGGTACGTCCTACACCTATCAAAGTTTGCAACATACAAATGCTTGTAACTTTTTACTGGAGCGTCATGAAACTTTGAAATTTTGTAACAATAAAGTACTCTCGCCCCTTGTCAATTTAAGCTATCGCTCAAAGCTATGCTACCCTTGAGTCCCAAATCAAACACTGATAAAACTTCATATGGCCCTAACTTCTATATGGTGCACCCTATACCTATCAAAGTTTGCAACATACAAATGCTTGTAACTTTTTACTGGAGCGTCATAAAATCTTGAAATTTTGTAAGAATAAAGTACTCGAGCCTCTTGTCAATTTAATCTATCGCTCAAAGCTATGCTACCCTTGAGTCCCAAATCAAACACTGATAAAACTTCGAATGGCCCTAACTTCTATACGGTACGTCCTACACCTATCAAAGTTTGCAACATACAAATGCTTGTAACTTTTTACTGGAGCGTCATAAAACCTTGAAATTTTGTAACAATAAAGTACTCGAGCCTCTTGTCAATTTAAGCTATCGCTCAAAGCTATGCTACTCTTGAGCCCCAAATCAAACACTGATAAAACTTCAAATGGCCATAAATTCTATACGGTACGTCCTACACCTATCAAAGTTTGCAACATAGAAATGCTTGTTACTTTTTACTGGAGCGTCATAAAACCTTTAAATTTTGTAACAATAAAGTACTCGAGCCTCTTGTCAATTTAAGCTATCGTTCAAAGCTATGCTACCCTTGAGTCCCAAATCAAACACTGATAAAACTTCAAATGGCCGTAACTTCTATACGGTACATCCTACACCTGTCAAAGTTTGCATCACACAAATGCTTGTAACTTTTTACTGGAGCGTCATAAAACCTTGAAATTTTGTAACAATAAAGTACTCGAGCCTCTTGTCAATTTAAGCTATCGCTCAAAGCTCTGCTACCCTTGAGTCCCAAATCAAACACTGATAAAACTTCTAATGGCCCTAACTTCAGTACGGTGCACCCTATACATATCAAAGTTTGCAACTCACAAATGTTTGTAACTTTTTACTGGAGCGTCATAAAACCTTGAAATTTTGTAACAATAAAGTACTCGAGCCTCTTGTCAATTTAAGCTATCGCTCAAAGCTATGCTACTCTTGAGCCCCAAATCAAACACTGATAAAACTTCAAATGGCCATAAGTTCTATACGGTACGTCCTACACCAATCAATGTTTGCAACATACAAATGATTGTAACTTTTTACTGGAGGGTCATAAAACCTTGAAATTTTGTAACAATAAAGTACTCGAGCCTCTTCTCAATTTAAGCTATCGCTCAAACCTATGCTACCCATGAGTCCCAAATCAAACACTGACAAAACTTCAAATGGCCCTAATTTCTATACGGTACGTCCTACACCTATCAAAGTTTGCAACATACAAATGCTTGTAACTTTTTACTGGAGCGTCATAAAACCTTGAAATTTTGTAACAATAAAGTACTCGAGCCTTTTGTCAATTCAAGCTATCGCTCAAAGCTATGCTACCCTTGAGTCCCAAATCAAACACTGATAAAACTTCAAATGGCCCTAACTTCTATATGGTGCACCCTATACCTATCAAATTTTGCAACATACAAATGCTTGTAACTTTTTACTGGAGCGTCATAAAATCTTGAAATTTTGTAACAATAAAGTACCCGAGCCTCTTGTCAATTTAAGCTATCTCTCAAAGCTATAATTGAGTCCCAAATCAAACACTGATAAAACTTCAAATGGCCCCAACTTCTATACGGTACGTCCTACACCTGTCAAAGCTATGCTACCCTTGAGTCCCAAATCAAACACTGATAAAACTTCAAATGGCCCTCACTTCTATACGGTACGTCCTATACCTATCAAAGTTTGCAACATACAAATGCTTGTAACTTTTTACTGGAGCGTCATAAAACCTTGAAATTTTGTAACAATAAAGTACTCGAGCCTCTTGTCAATTTAAGCTATCGCTCAAAGCTCTGCTACCCTTGAGTCCCAAATCAAACACTGATAAAACTTCTAATGGCCCTAACTTCAGTACGGTGCACCCTATACATATCAAAGTTTGCAACTCACAAATGTTTGTAACTTTTTACTGGAGTGTCATAAAATCTTGAAATTTTGTAATAATAAAGTACTCGAGCCTCTTGTCAATTTAATCTATCGCTCAAAGCTATGCTACCCTTGAGTCCCAAATCAAACACTGATAAAACTTCGAATGGCCCTAACTTCTATACGGTACGTCCTACACCTATCAAAGTTTGCAAAATACAAATGCTTGTAACTTTTTACTGGAGCGTCATAAAACCTTGAAATTTTGTAACAATAAAGTACTCGAGCCTCTTGTCAATTTAAGCTATCGCTCAAAGCTATGCTACCCTTGAGTCCCAAATCAAAGACTGATAAAACTTCAAATGGCCCTAACTTCTATATGGTACGTCCTACACCTATCAAAGTTTGCAACATACAAATGCTTGTAACTTTTTACTGGAGCGTCATAAAACCTTGAAATTTTGTAACAATAAAGTACTCGAGCCTCTTGTCAATTTAAGCTATCGCTCAAAGCTATGCTACTCTTGAGCCCCAAATCAAACACTGATAAAACTTCAAATGGCCATAAATTCTATACGGTACGTCCTACACCTATCAAAGTTTGCAACATACAAATGCTTGTAACTTTTTACTGGAGCGTCATAAAACCTTGAAATTTTGTAACAATAAAGTACTCGAGCCTTTTGTCAATTCAAGCTATCGCTCAAAGCTATGCTACCCTTGAGTCCCAAATCAAACACTGATAAAACTTCAAATGGCCCTAACTTCTATATGGTGCACCCTATACCTATCAAATTTTGCAACATACAAATGCTTGTAACTTTTTACTGGAGCGTCATAAAATCTTGAAATTTTGTAACAATAAAGTACCCGAGCCTCTTGTCAATTTAAGCTATCTCTCAAAGCTATAATTGAGTCCCAAATCAAACACTGATAAAACTTCAAATGGCCCTAACTTATATACGGTACGTCCTACACCTGTCAAAGTTGGCTACCCTTGAGTCCCAAATCAAACACTGATAAAACTTCAAATGGCCCCAACTTCTATACGGTATGTCCTACACCTATCAAAGTTTGCAACATACAAATGCTTGTCACTTTTTACTGGAGCGTCATAAAACCTTGACATTTTGTAACAATAAAGTACTCGAGCCTCTTGTCAATTTAAGCTATCGCTCAAAGCTATGCTACCCTTGAGTCCCAAATCAAACACTGATAAAACTTCAAATGGCCGTAACTTCTATACGGTACGTCCTGCACCTGTCAAAGTTTGCATCACACAAATGCTTGTAACTTTTTACTGGAGCGTCATAAAACCTTGAAATTTTGTAACAATAAAGTACTCGAGCCTCTTGTCAATTTAAGCTATCGCTCAAAGCTATGCTACCCTTGAGTCTCAAATCAAAGACTGATAAAACTTCAAATGGCCCTAACTTCTATACGGTACGTCCTACACCTGTCAAAGTTTGCATCACACAAATGCTTGTAACTTTTTACTGGAGCGTCATAAAACCTTGAAATTTTGTAACAATAAAGTACTCGACCCTCTTCTCAATTTAAGCTATCGCTCAAAGCTATGCTACCCTTGAGTCCCAAATCAAACACTGATAAAACTTCAAATGGCCCTAACTTCTATACGGTACGTCCTACACCTATCAAAGTTTGCAACATACAAATGCTTGTAACTTTTTACTGGAGCGTCATAAAACTTTGAAATTTTGTAACAATAAAATACTCGAGCCCCTTGTAAATTTAAGCTATCGCTCAAAGCTATGCTACCCTTGAGTCCCAAATCAAACAGTGATAAAACTTCATATGGCCCTAACTTCTAGAGGGTGCACCCTATACCTATCAAAGTTTGCAACATACAAATGCTTGTAACTTTTTACTGGAGCGTCATAAAATCTTGAAATTTTGTAATAATAAAGTACTCGAGCCTCTTGTCAATTTAATCTATCGCTCAAAGCTATGCTACCCTTGAGTCCCAAATCAAACACTGATAAAACTTCGAATGGCCCTAACTTCTATACGGTACGTCCTACACCTATCAAAGTTTGCAACATAGAAATGCTTGTAACTTTTTACTGGAGCGTCATAAAACCTTGAAATTTTGTAACAATAAAGTACTCGAGCCTCTTGTCAATTTAAGCTATCGTTCAAAGCTATGCTACCCTTGAGTCCCAAATCAAACACTGATAAAACTTCAAATGGCCGTAACTTCTATACGGTACGTCCTACACCTGTCAAAGTTTGCATCACACAAATGCTTGTAACTTTTTACTGGAGCGTCATAAAACCTTGAAATTTTGTAACAATAAAGTACTCGAGCCTCTTGTCAATTTAAGCTATCGCTCAAAGCTATGCTACCCTGGAGTCCCAAATCAAAGACTGATAAAACTTCAAATGGCCCTAACTTATATACGGTACGTCCTACACCTATCAAAGTTTGCAACATACAAATGCTTGTAACTTTTTACTGGAGCGTCATAAAACCTTGAAATTTTGTAACAATAAAGTACTCGAGCCTCTTGTCAATTTAAGCTATCGCTCAAAGCTATGCTACTCTTGAGCCCCAAATCAAACACTGATAAAACTTCAAATGGCCATAAATTCTATACGGTACGTCCTACACCAATCAATGTTTTCAACATACAAATGATTGTAACTTTTTACTGGAGCGTCATAAAACCTTGAAATTTTGTAACAATAAAGTACTCGAGCCTCTTGTCAATTTAAGCTATCGTTCAAAGCTATGCTACCCTTGAGTCCCAAATCAAACACTGATAAAACTTCAAATGGCCGTAACTTCTATACGGTACGTCCTACACCTGTCAAAGTTTGCATCACACAAATGCTTGTAACTTTTTACTGGAGCGTCATAAAACCTTGAAATTTTGTAACAATAAAGTACTCGAGCCTCTTGTCAATTTAAGCTATCGCTCAAAGCTATGCTACCCTGGAGTCCCAAATCAAAGACTGATAAAACTTCAAATGGCCCTAACTTCTATACGGTACGTCCTACACCTATCAAAGTTTGCAACATACAAATGCTTGTAACTTTTTACTGGAGCGTCATGAAACTTTGAAATTTTGTAACAATAAAGTACTCGAGCCCCTTGTCAATTTAAGCTATCGCTCAAAGCTATGCTACCCTTGAGTCCCAAATCAAACACTGATAAAACTTCATATGGCCCTAACTTCTAGATGGTGCACCCTATACCTATCAAAGTTTGCAACATACAAATGCTTGTAACTTTTTACTGGAGCGTCATAAAATCTTGAAATTTTGTAATAATAAAGTACTCGAGCCTCTTGTCAATTTAATCTATCGCTCAAAGCTATGCTACCCTTGAGTCCCAAATCAAACACTGATAAAACTTCGAATGGCCCTAACTTCTATACGGTACGTCCTACACCTATCAAAGTTTGCAACATACAAATGCTTGTAACTTTTTACTGGAGCGTCATAAAACCTTGAAATTTTGTAACAATAAAGTACTCGAGCCTCTTGTCAATTTAAGCTATCGCTCAAAGCTATGCTACTCTTGAGCCCCAAATCAAACACTGATAAAACTTCAAATGGCCATAAATTCTATACGGTACGTCCTACACCAATCAATGTTTGCAACATACAAATGATTGTAACTTTTTACTGGAGGGTCATAAAACCTTGAAATTTTGTAACAATAAAGTACTCGAGCCTCTTCTCAATTTAAGCTATCGCTCAAACCTATGCTACCCATGAGTCCCAAATCAAACACTGACAAAACTTCAAATGGCCCTAATTTCTATACGGTACGTCCTACACCTATCAAAGTTTGCAACATACAAATGCTTGTAACTTTTTACTGGAGCGTCATAAAACCTTGAAATTTTGTAACAATAAAGTACTCGAGCCTTTTGTCAATTCAAGCTATCGCTCAAAGCTATGCTACCTTTGAGTCCCAAATCAAACACTGATAAAACTTCAAATGGCCCTAACTTCTATATGGTGCACCCTATACCTATCAAATTTTGCAACATACAAATGCTTGTAACTTTTTACTGGAGCGTCATAAAATCTTGAAATTTTGTAACAATAAAGTACCCGAGCCTCTTGTCAATTTAAGCTATCTCTCAAAGCTATAATTGAGTCCCAAATCAAACACTGATAAAACTTCAAATGGCCCTAACTTATATACGGTACGTCCTACACCTGTCAAAGTTGGCTACCCTTGAGTCCCAAATCAAACACTGATAAAACTTCAAATGGCCCCAACTTCTATACGGTATGTCCTACACCTATCAAAGTTTGCAACATACAAATGCTTGTCACTTTTTACTGGAGCGTCATAAAACCTTGACATTTTGTAACAATAAAGTACTCGAGCCTCTTGTCAATTTAAGCTATCGCTCAAAGCTATGCTACCCTTGAGTCCCAAATCAAACACTGATAAAACTTCAAATGGCCCTAACTTCTATACGGTACGTCCTGCACCTGTCAAAGTTTGCATCACACAAATGCTTGTAACTTTTTACTGGAGCGTCATAAAACCTTGAAATTTTGTAACAATAAAGTACTCGAGCCTCTTGTCAATTTAAGCTATCGCTCAAAGCTATGCTACCCTTGAGTCTCAAATCAAAGACTGATAAAACTTCAAATGGCCCTAACTTCTATACGGTACGTCCTACACCTGTCAAAGTTTGCATCACACAAATGCTTGTAACTTTTTACTGGAGCGTCATAAAACCTTGAAATTTTGTAACAATAAAGTACTCGACCCTCTTCTCAATTTAAGCTATCGCTCAAAGCTATGCTACCCTTGAGTCCCAAATCAAACACTGATAAAACTTCAAATGGCCCTAACTTCTATACGGTACGTCCTACACCTATCAAAGTTTGCAACATACAAATGCTTGTAACTTTTTACTGGAGCGTCATAAAACTTTGAAATTTTGTAACAATAAAGTACTCGAGCCCCTTGTAAATTTAAGCTATCGCTCAAAGCTATGCTACCCTTGAGTCCCAAATCAAACAGTGATAAAACTTCATATGGCCCTAACTTCTAGAGGGTGCACCCTATACCTATCAAAGTTTGCAACATACAAATGCTTGTAACTTTTTACTGGAGCGTCATAAAATCTTGAAATTTTGTAATAATAAAGTACTCGAGCCTCTTGTCAATTTAATCTATCGCTCAAAGCTATGCTACCCTTGAGTCCCAAATCAAACACTGATAAAACTTCGAATGGCCCTAACTTCTATACGGTACGTCCTACACCTATCAAAGTTTGCAACATAGAAATGCTTGTAACTTTTTACTGGAGCGTCATAAAACCTTGAAATTTTGTAACAATAAAGTACTCGAGCCTCTTGTCAATTTAAGCTATCGTTCAAAGCTATGCTACCCTTGAGTCCCAAATCAAACACTGATAAAACTTCAAATGGCCGTAACTTCTATACGGTACGTCCTACACCTGTCAAAGTTTGCATCACACAAATGCTTGTAACTTTTTACTGGAGCGTCATAAAACCTTGAAATTTTGTAACAATAAAGTACTCGAGCCTCTTGTCAATTTAAGCTATCGCTCAAAGCTATGCTACCCTGGAGTCCCAAATCAAAGACTGATAAAACTTCAAATGGCCCTAACTTCTATACGGTACGTCCTACACCTATCAAAGTTTGCAACATACAAATGCTTGTAACTTTTTACTGGAGCGTCATAAAACCTTGAAATTTTGTAACAATAAAGTACTCGAGCCTCTTGTCAATTTAAGCTATCGCTCAAAGCTATGCTACTCTTGAGCCCCAAATCAAACACTGATAAAACTTCAAATGGCCATAAATTCTATACGGTACGTCCTACACCAATCAATGTTTGCAACATACAAATGATTGTAACTTTTTACTGGAGGGTCATAAAACCTTGAAATTTTGTAACAATAAAGTACTCGAGCCTCTTGTCAATTTAAGCTATCGTTCAAAGCTATGCTACCCTTGAGTCCCAAATCAAACACTGATAAAACTTCAAATGGCCGTAACTTCTATACGGTACGTCCTACACCTGTCAAAGTTTGCATCACACAAATGCTTGTAACTTTTTACTGGAGCGTCATAAAACCTTGAAATTTTGTAACAATAAAGTACTCGAGCCTCTTGTCAATTTAAGCTATCGCTCAAAGCTATGCTACCCTGGAGTCCCAAATCAAAGACTGATAAAACTTCAAATGGGCCTAACTTCTATACGGTACGTCCTACACCTATCAAAGTTTGCAACATACAAATGCTTGTAACTTTTTACTGGAGCGTCATGAAACTTTGAAATTTTGTAACAATAAAGTACTCGAGCCCCTTGTCAATTTAAGCTATCGCTCAAAGCTATGCTACCCTTGAGTCCCAAATCAAACACTGATAAAACTTCATATGGCCCTAACTTCTAGATGGTGCACCCTATACCTATCAAAGTTTGCAACATACAAATGCTTGTAACTTTTTACTGGAGCGTCATAAAATCTTGAAATTTTGTAATAATAAAGTACTCGAGCCTCTTGTCAATTTAATCTATCGCTCAAAGCTATGCTACCCTTGAGTCCCAAATCAAACACTGATAAAACTTCGAATGGCCCTAACTTCTATACGGTACGTCCTACACCTATCAAAGTTTGCAACATACAAATGCTTGTAACTTTTTACTGGAGCGTCATAAAACCTTGAAATTTGGTAACAATAAAGTACTCGAGCCTCTTGTCAATTTAAGCTATCGCTCAAAGCTATGCTACCCTTGAGTCCCAAATCAAACACTGATAAAACTTCAAATGGCCGTAACTTCTATACGGTACATCCTACACCTGTCAAAGTTTGCATCACACAAATGCTTGTAACTTTTTACTGGAGCGTCATAAAACCTTGAAATTTTGTAACAATAAAGTACTCGAGCCTCTTGTCAATTTAAGCTATCGCTCAAAGCTATGCTACTCTTGAGCCCCAAATCAAACACTGATAAAACTTCAAATGGCCATAAATTCTATACGGTACGTCCTACACCTATCAAAGTTTGCAACATAGAAATGCTTGTAACTTTTTACTGGAGCGTCATAAAACCTTTAAATTTTGTAACAATAAAGTACTCGAGCCTCTTGTCAATTTAAGCTATCGTTCAAAGCTATGCTACCCTTGAGTCCCAAATCAAACACTGATAAAACTTCAAATGGCCGTAACTTCTATACGGTACATCCTACACCTGTCAAAGTTTGCATCACACAAATGCTTGTAACTTTTTACTGGAGCGTCATAAAACCTTGAAATTTTGTAACAATAAAGTACTCGAGCCTCTTGTCAATTTAAGCTATCGCTCAAAGCTCTGCTACCCTTGAGTCCCAAATCAAACACTGATAAAACTTCTAATGGCCCTAACTTCAGTACGGTGCACCCTATACATATCAAAGTTTGCAACTCACAAATGTTTGTAACTTTTTACTGGAGTGTCATAAAACCTTGAAATTTTGTAACAATAAAGTACTCGAGCCTCTTGTCAATTTAAGCTATCGCTCAAAGCTATGCTACTCTTGAGCCCCAAATCAAACACTGATAAAACTTCAAATGGCCATAAGTTCTATACGGTACGTCCTACACCAATCAATGTTTGCAACATACAAATGATTGTAACTTTTTACTGGAGGGTCATAAAACCTTGAAATTTTGTAACAATAAAGTACTCGAGCCTCTTCTCAATTTAAGCTATCGCTCAAACCTATGCTACCCATGAGTCCCAAATCAAACACTGACAAAACTTCAAATGGCCCTAATTTCTATACGGTACGTCCTACACCTATCAAAGTTTGCAACATACAAATGCTTGTAACTTTTTACTGGAGCGTCATAAAACCTTGAAATTTTGTAACAATAAAGTACTCGAGCCTTTTGTCAATTCAAGCTATCGCTCAAAGCTATGCTACCCTTGAGTCCCAAATCAAACACTGATAAAACTTCAAATGGCCCTAACTTCTATAGGGTGCACCCTATACCTATCAAATTTTGCAACATACAAATGCTTGTAACTTTTTACTGGAGCGTCATAAAATCTTGAAATTTCGTAACAATAAAGTACCCGAGCCTCTTGTCAATTTAAGCTATCTCTCAAAGCTATAATTGAGTCCCAAATCAAACACTGATAAAACTTCAAATGGCCCCAACTTCTATACGGTACGTCCTACACCTGTCAAAGCTATGCTACCCTTGAGTCCCAAATCAAACACTGATAAAACTTCAAATGGCCCTCACTTCTATACGGTACGTCCTATACCTATCAAAGTTTGCAACATACAAATGCTTGTAACTTTTTACTGGAGCGTCATAAAACCTTGAAATTTTGTAACAATAAAGTACTCAAGCCTCTTGTCAATTTAAGCTATCGCTCAAAGCTCTGCTACCCTTGAGTCCCAAATCAAACACTGATAAAACTTCTAATGGCCCTAACTTCAGTACGGTGCACCCTATACATATCAAAGTTTGCAACTCACAAATGTTTGTAACTTTTTACTGGAGTGTCATAAAATCTTGAAATTTTGTAATAATAAAGTACTCGAGCCTCTTGTCAATTTAATCTATCGCTCAAAGCTATGCTACCCTTGAGTCCCAAATCAAACACTGATAAAACTTCGAATGGCCCTAACTTCTATACGGTACGTCCTACACCTATCAAAGTTTGCAACATACAAATGCTTGTAACTTTTTACTGGAGCGTCATAAAACCTTGAAATTTTGTAACAATAAAGTACTCGAGCCTCTTGTCAATTTAAGCTATCGCTCAAAGCTATGCTACCCTTGAGTCCCAAATCAAACACTGATAAAACTTCAAATGGCCGTAACTTCTATACGGTACGTCCTACACCTGTCAAAGTTTGCATCACACAAATGCTGGTAACTTTTTACTGGAGCGTCATAAAACCTTGAAATTTTGTAACAATAAAGTACTCGAGCCTCTTGTCAATTTAAGCTATCGCTCAAAGCTATGCTACCCTTGAGTCCCAAATCAAAGACTGATAAAACTTCAAATGGCCCTAACTTCTATATGGTACGTCCTACACCTATCAAAGTTTGCAACATACAAATGCTTGTAACTTTTTACTGGAGCGTCATAAAACCTTGAAATTTTGTAACAATAAAGTACTCGAGCCTCTTGTCAATTTAAGCTATCGCTCAAAGCTATGCTACTCTTGAGCCCCAAATCAAACACTGATAAAACTTCAAATGGCCATAAATTCTATACGGTACGTCCTACACCAATCAATGTTTGCAACATACAAATGATTGTAACTTTTTACTGGAGGGTCATAAAACCTTGAAATTTTGTAACAATAAAGTACTCGAGCCTCTTCTCAATTTAAGCTATCGCTCAAACCTATGCTACCCATGAGTCCCAAATCAAACACTGACAAAACTTCAAATGGCCCTAATTTCTATACGGTACGTCCTACACCTATCAAAGTTTGCAACATACAAATGCTTGTAACTTTTTACTGGAGCGTCATAAAACCTTGAAATTTTGTAACAATAAAGTACTCGAGCCTTTTGTCAATTCAAGCTATCGCTCAAAGCTATGCTACCCTTGAGTCCCAAATCAAACACTGATAAAACTTCAAATGGCCCTAACTTCTATATGGTGCACCCTATACCTATCAAATTTTGCAACATACAAATGCTTGTAACTTTTTACTGGAGCGTCATAAAATCTTGAAATTTTGTAACAATAAAGTACCCGAGCCTCTTGTCAATTTAAGCTATCTCTCAAAGCTATAATTGAGTCCCAAATCAAACACTGATAAAACTTCAAATGGCCCTAACTTATATACGGTACGTCCTACACCTGTCAAAGTTGGCTACCCTTGAGTCCCAAATCAAACACTGATAAAACTTCAAATGGCCCCAACTTCTATACGGTATGTCCTACACCTATCAAAGTTTGCAACATACAAATGCTTGTCACTTTTTACTGGAGCGTCATAAAACCTTGACCTTTTGTAACAATAAAGTACTCGAGCCTCTTGTCAATTTAAGCTATCGCTCAAAGCTATGCTACCCTTGAGTCCCAAATCAAACACTGATAAAACTTCAAATGGCCGTAACTTCTATACGGTACGTCCTGCACCTGTCAAAGTTTGCATCACACAAATGCTTGTAACTTTTTACTGGAGCGTCATAAAACCTTGAAATTTTGTAACAATAAAGTACTCGACCCTCTTCTCAATTTAAGCTATCGCTCAAAGCTATGCTACCCTTGAGTCCCAAATCAAACACTGATAAAACTTCAAATGGCCCTAACTTCTATACGGTACGTCCTACACCTATCAAAGTTTGCAACATACAAATGCTTGTAACTTTTTACTGGAGCGTCATAAAACTTTGAAATTTTGTAACAATAAAGTACTCGAGCCCCTTGTAAATTTAAGCTATCGCTCAAAGCTATGCTACCCTTGAGTCCCAAATCAAACACTGATAAAACTTCATATGGCCCTAACTTCTAGAGGGTGCACCCTATACCTATCAAAGTTTGCAACATACAAATGCTTGTAACTTTTTACTGGAGCGTCATAAAATCTTGAAATTTTGTAATAATAAAGTACTCGAGCCTCTTGTCAATTTAATCTATCGCTCAAAGCTTTGCTACCCTTGAGTCCCAAATCAAACACTGATAAAACTTCGAATGGCCCTAACTTCTATACGGTACGTCCTACACCTATCAAAGTTTGCAACATAGAAATGCTTGTAACTTTTTACTGGAGCGTCATAAAACCTTGAAATTTTGTAACAATAAAGTACTCGAGCCTCTTGTCAATTTAAGCTATCGTTCAAAGCTATGCTACCCTTGAGTCCCAAATCAAACACTGATAAAACTTCAAATGGCCGTAACTTCTATACGGTACGTCCTACACCTGTCAAAGTTTGCATCACACAAATGCTTGTAACTTTTTACTGGAGCGTCATAAAACCTTGAAATTTTGTAACAATAAAGTACTCGAGCCTCTTGTCAATTTAAGCTATCGCTCAAAGCTATGCTACCCTGGAGTCCCAAATCAAAGACTGATAAAACTTCAAATGGCCCTAACTTCTATACGGTACGTCCTACACCTATCAAAGTTTGCAACATACAAATGCTTGTAACTTTTTACTGGAGCGTCATAAAACCTTGAAATTTTGTAACAATAAAGTACTCGAGCCTCTTGTCAATTTAAGCTATCGCTCAAAGCTATGCTACCCTTGAGCCCCAAATCAAACACTGATAAAACTTCAAATGGCCATAAATTCTATACGGTACGTCCTACACCAATCAATGTTTGCAACATACAAATGATTGTAACTTTTTACTGGAGGGTCATAAAACCTTGAAATTTTGTAACAATAAAGTACTCGAGCCTCTTCTCAATTTAAGCTATCGCTCAAACCTATGCTACCCATGAGTCCCAAATCAAACACTGACAAAACTTCAAATGGCCCTAATTTCTATACGGTACGTCCTACACCTATCAAAGTTTGCAACATACAAATGCTTGTAACTTTTTACTGGCGCGTCATAAAACCTTGAAATTTTGTAACAATAAAGTACTCGAGCCTTTTGTCAATTCAAGCTATCGCCCAAAGCTATGCTACCATTGAGTCCCAAATCAAACACTGATAAAACTTCAAATGGCCCTAACTTCTATATGGTGCACCCTATACCTATCAAATTTTGCAACATACAAATGCTTGTAACTTTTTACTGGAGCGTCATAAAACCTTAAAATTTTGTAACAATAAAGTACTCGAGCCTCTTGTCACTTTAAGCTATCGCTCAATGCTATGCTGCCCTTGAGTCCCAAATCAAACAGTGATAAAACTTCAAATGGCCGTAACTTCTATACGGTACGTCCTACACCTGTCAAAGTATGCATCACACAAATGCTTGTAACTTTTTACTGGAGCGTCATAAAACCTTGAAATTTTGTAACAATAAAGTACTCGACCCTCTTGTCAATTTAAGCTATCGCTCAAAGCTATGCTACCCTTGAGTCACAAATCAAACACTGATAAAACTTCAAATGGCCGTAACTTCTATACGGTACGTCCTACACCTGTCAAAGTTTGCATCACACAAATGCTTGTAACTTTTTACTGGAGCGTCATAAAACCTTGAAATTTTGTAACAATAAAGTACTCGAGCCTCTTGTCAATTTAAGCTATCGCTCAAAGCTATGCTACCCTTGAGTCCCAAATCAAAGACTGATAAAACTTCAAATGGCCCTAACTTCTATACGGTACGTCCTACACCTATCAAAGTTTGCAACATACAAATGCTTGTAACTTTTTACTGGAGCGTCATGAAACTTTGAAATTTTGTAACAATAAAGTACTCGAGCCCCTTGTCAATTTAAGCTATCGCTCAAAGCTATGCTACCCTTGAGTCCCAAATCAAACACTGATAAAACTTCATATGGCCCTAACTTCTAGATGGTGCACCCTATACCTATCAAAGTTTGCAACATACAAATGCTTGTAACTTTTTACTGGAGCGTCATAAAACCTTGAAATTTTGTAACAATAAAGTACTCGAGCCTCTTGTCAATTTAAGCTATCGCTCAAAGCTATGCTACTCTTGAGCCCCAAATCAAACACTGATAAAACTTCAAATGGCCATAAATTCTATACGGTACGTCCTACACCTATCAAAGTTTGCAACATAGAAATGCTTGTAACTTTTTACTGGAGCGTCATAAAACCTTTAAATTTTGTAACAATAAAGTACTCGAGCCTCTTGTCAATTTAAGCTATCGTTCAAAGCTATGCTACCCTTGAGTCCCAAATCAAACACTGATAAAACTTCAAATGGCCATAACTTCTATACGGTACGTCCTACACCTGTCAAAGTTTGCATCACACAAATGCTTGTAACTTTTTACTGGAGTGTCATAAAATCTTGAAATTTTGTAACAATAAAGTACTCGAGCCTCTTGTCAATTTAAGCTATCGCTCAAAGCTATGCTACCCTGGAGTCCCAAATCAAAGACTGATAAAACTTCAAATGGCCCTAACTTCTATACGGTACGTCCTACACCTATCAAAGTTTGCAACATACAAATGCTTGTAACTTTTTACTGGAGCGTCATAAAACCTTGAAATTTTGTAACAATAAAGTACTCGAGCCTCTTGTCAATTTAAGCTATCGCTCAAAGCTATGCTACTCTTGAGCCCCAAATCAAACACTGATAAAACTTCAAATGGCCATAAATTCTATACGGTACGTCCTACACCAATCAATGTTTGCAACATACAAATGATTGTAACTTTTTACTGGAGGGTCATAAAACCTTGAAATTTTGTAACAATAAAGTACTCGAGCCTCTTCTCAATTTAAGCTATCGCTCAAACCTATGCTACCCATGAGTCCCAAATCAAACACTGACAAAACTTCGAATGGCCCTAATTTCTATACGGTACGTCCTACACCTATCAAAGTTTGCAACATACAAATGCTTGTAACTTTTTACTGGCGCGTCATAAAACCTTGAAATTTTGTAACAATAAAGTACTCGAGCCTTTTGTCAATTCAAGCTATCGCTCAAAGCTATGCTACCCTTGAGTCCCAAATCAAACAGTGATAAAACTTCAAATGGCCGTAACTTCTATACGGTACGTCCTACACCTGTCAAAGTATGCATCACACAAATGCTTGTAACTTTTTACTGGAGCGTCATAAAACCTTGAAATTTTGTAACAATAAAGTACTCGACCCTCTTGTCAATTTAAGCTATCGCTCAAAGCTATGCTACCCTCGAGTCACAAATCAAACACTGATAAAACTTCAAATGGCCGTAACTTCTATACGGTACGTCCTACACCTGTCAAAGTTTGCATCACACAAATGCTTGTAACTTTTTACTGGAGCGTCATAAAACCTTGAAATTTTGTAACAATAAAGTACTCGAGCCTCTTGTCAATTTAAGCTATCGCTCAAAGCTATGCTACCCTTGAGTCCCAAATCAAAGACTGATAAAACTTCAAATGGCCCTAACTTCTATACGGTACGTCCTACACCTATCAAAGTTTGCAACATACAAATGCTTGTAACTTTTTACTGGAGCGTCATGAAACTTTGAAATTTTGTAACAATAAAGTACTCGAGCCCCTTGTCAATTTAAGCTATCGCTCAAAGCTATGCTACCCTTGAGTCCCAAATCAAACACTGATAAAACTTCATATGGCCCTAACTTCTAGATGGTGCACCCTATACCTATCAAAGTTTGCAACATACAAATGCTTGTAACTTTTTACTGGAGCGTCATAAAATCTTGAAATTTTGTAATAATAAAGTACTCGAGCCTCTTGTCAATTTAATCTATCGCTCAAAGCTATGCTACCCTTGAGTCCCAAATCAAACACTGATAAAACTTCGAATGGCCCTAACTTCTATACGGTACGTCCTACACCTATCAAAGTTTGCAACATACAAATGCTTGTAACTTTTTACTGGAGCGTCATAAAACCTTGAAATTTGGTAACAATAAAGTACTCGAGCCTCTTGTCAATTTAAGCTATCGCTCAAAGCTATGCTACCCTTGAGTCCTAAATCAAAGACTGATAAAACTTCAAATGGCCCTAACTTCTATACGGTACGTCCTACACCTATCAAAGTTTGCAACATACAAATGCTTGTAACTTTTTACTGGAGCGTCATAAAACCTTAAAATTTTGTAACAATAAAGTACTCGAGCCTCTTGTCAATTTAAGCTATCGCTCAAAGCTATGCTACTCTTGAGCCCCAAATCAAACACTGATAAAACTTCAAATGGCCATAAATTCTATACGGTACGTCCTACACCAATCAATGTTTGCAACATACAAATGATTGTAACTTTTTACTGGAGGGTCATAAAACCTTGAAATTTTGTAACAATAAAGTACTCGAGTCTCTTGTCAATTTAAGCTATCGGTTAAAGCTCTGCTACCCTTGAGTCCCAAATCAAACACTGATAAAACTTCTAATGGCCCTAACTTCAGTACGGTGCACCCTATACATATCAAAGTTTGCAACTCACAAATGTTTGTAACTCTTTACTGGAGTGTCATAAAATCTTGAAATTTTGTAACAATAAAGTACTCGAGCCTCTTGTCAATTTAAGTTATCGCTCAAAGCTATGCTACCCTTGAGTCCCAAATCAAACAGTGATAAAACTTCAAATGGCCGTAACTTCTATACGGTACGTCCTACACCTGTCAAAGTATGCATCACACAAATGCTTGTAACTTTTTACTGGAGCGTCATAAAACCTTGAAATTTTGTAACAATAAAGTACTCGACCCTCTTGTCAATTTAAGTTATCGCTCAAAGCTATGCTACCCTTGAGTCTCAAATCAAACACTGATAAAACTTCAAATGGCCCTAACTTCTATACGGTACGTCCTACACCTATCAAAGTTTGCAACATACAAATGCTTGTAACTTTTTACTGGCGCGTCATAAAACCTTGAAAATTTGTAACAATAAAGTACTCGAGCCTCTTGTCATTTTAAGCTATTGCTCAAAGCTATGCTACCCTTGAGTCCCAAATCAAACACTGATAAAACTTAAAATGGCCCTAACTTCTATACGGTACGCCCTACACCTATCAAAGTTTGCAACATACAAATGCTTGTAACTTTTTACTGGAGCGTCATAAAACCTTGAAAATTTGTAGCAATAAAGTACTCGAGCCCCTTGTCAATTTAAGCTATCGCTCAAAGCTATGCTACCCTTGAGTCCCAAATCAAACACTGATAAAACTTCGAATGGCCCTAACTCCTATACGGTACGTCCTACACCTATCAAAGTTTGCAACATACAAATGCTTGTAACTTTTTACTGGAGCGTCATAAAACCTTGAAATTTTGTAACAATAAAGTACTCGAGCCTCTTGTCAATTTAAGCTATCGCTCAAAGCTATGCTACCCTTGAGTCCCAAATCAAACACTGATAAAACTTCAAATGGCCGTAACTTCTATACGGTACGTCCTACACCTGTCAAAGTTTGCATCACACAAATGCTTGTAACTTTTTACTGGAGCGTCATAAAACCTTGAAATTTTGTAACAATAAAGTACTCGAGCCTCTTGTCAATTTTAGCTATCGCTCAAAGCTATGCTACCCTTGAGTCCCAAATCAAAGACTGATAAAACTTCAAATGGCCCTAACTTCTATACGGTACGTCCTACACCAATGAATGTTTGCAACATACAAATGATTGTAACTTTTTACTGGAGGGTCATAAAACCTTGAAATTTTGTAACAATAAAGTACTCGAGCCTCTTCTCAATTTAAGCTATCGCTCAAACCTATGCTACCCATGAGTCCCAAATCAAACACTGACAAAACTTCAAATGGCCCTAATTTCTATACGGTACGTCCTACACCTATCAAAGTTTGCAACATACAAATGCTTGTAACTTTTTACTGGAGCGTCATAAAACCTTGAAAATTTGTAGCAATGAAGTACTCGAGCCCCTTGTCAATTTAAGCTATCGCTCAAAGCTATGCTACCCTTGAGTCCCAAATCAAACACTGATAAAACTTCGAATGGCCCTAACTCCTATACGGTACGTCCTACACCTATCAAAGTTTGCAACATACAAATGCTTGTAACTTTTTACTGGAGCGTCATAAAACCTTGAAATTTTGTAACAATAAAGTACTCGAGCCTCTTGTCAATTTAAGCTATCGCTCAAAGCTATGCTACCCTTGAGTCCCAAATCAAACACTGATAAAACTTCAAATGGCCGTAACTTCTATACGGTACGTCCTACACCTGTCAAAGTTTGCATCACACAAATGCTTGTAACTTTTTACTGGAGCGTCATAAAACCTTGAAATTTTGTAACAATAAAGTACTCGAGCCTCTTGTCAATTTTAGCTATCGCTCAAAGCTATGCTACCCTTGAGTCCCAAATCAAAGACTGATAAAACTTCAAATGGCCCTAACTTCTATACGGTACGTCCTACACCAATGAATGTTTGCAACATACAAATGATTGTAACTTTTTACTGGAGGGTCATAAAACCTTGAAATTTTGTAACAATAAAGTACTCGAGCCTCTTCTCAATTTAAGCTATCGCTCAAACCTATGCTACCCATGAGTCCCAAATCAAACACTGACAAAACTTCAAATGGCCCTAATTTCTATACGGTACGTCCTACACCTATCAAAGTTTGCAACATACAAATGCTTGTAACTTTTTACTGGAGCGTCATAAAACCTTGAAATTTTGTAACAATAAAGTACTCGAGCCTTTTGTCAATTCAAGCTGTTCACTCCGAATCCTAACGTTCAGGTGGCTTCCGCCTGGTACCTGGGGCACCATGTTGTCGGTCTATCTCTGCGTTCCATCGTTCGGTACCGTGCGAAAGCACGTGTTGTGCGGTGGAGAGCGAGAGAACAGTCGAGGCAGGTGCATATCGTATTTGTGCGGAAGCCATCTTTATCTGCTGGCATATTTTGGCGCGGGGCTACGAAGCAGCGGCAGCTGCTCTCTTTGCGCGGTGTCGATTGTTTTAATCGAATTAAAAATATTATTATTATAAATTAACAATAATTTAAATTTGATTATACACAAATTGATTATTTTTTGTGTTTCGGTTGGGTTTGCCGTGCGTTCGGGTGTTTGTGCTCTGTCGGCGCTGCTGACTATTGAAACCATTGCGCTGTTGTTGTCTTCGCTGCATTATCGCCGTTTTTAGGTACTGGTGGCTAATGCAGAAAGCAGAATAAGAAAAGTAGGTCAGTGGCTCGTGCGATCAGCTGCTGTCTCTATTTCTTTTGTGAAGCAGGGCCGGTTACGGGTAGCAATTGGTTTCCTGAACATTGTGGGCCCTTCTGTCGCAGTGCGTTTAAACGATAAGTGTTGGGAGTGGTTTCAGTGCGGTTGCGTTCGGAGGTGCATATAAGCCAATATTGAGCTGCGTTCGCAGGCGCATAAGTTCCGCAAAATGGTGGACTCGTATATTTCGGCGGCAGATGAACTTCTGATGTTCATAAGTCGTTTTGAACGGTGCTCGCCGGAAAGTCACTCCATTATATCACTTCAACTTGATGAAGCAGAATTGGATGCTCGGTGGGCTTCGCTTAAAACGGCAAAAATAACTGCCATGTCCGAGGCGCGAGTCATGAAAGACGGTGAATCACTGTTAGAGTCAATCGGACAGCGGTTCGAGTCAAGTTTTGATACTTTTAAGCGGGGTCGTATCTTGATCGCGGAAGTGAGACAACGTTTAGAGCAGGCAACTCCCGTTCCTACTACAGGGGAGCCATTTTTATCATTGGCGCACAGCATCCACGTACCCCCTTGTGATATCCCTGCCTTTGAAGGGAGTTATGCTGCATGGCCCACGTTCCGTGACATGTTTACAGCACTATTCATTACCAACACGCGGCTGTCTAATGCGGAGAAATTCTACCATTTGTCCCTTAAGACCCGGGGAGAACCACATGAAATTGTCTCCAAAATTCCAATTACTGAGGCGGGTTTTCAGCAAGTGTGGGAAAACTTACTGGAGCGCTACGACAACAAGCGCATCCAGATCAACAACCAATTGAAGACACTGTTGGGTCTTGACCCGGTTAGAAGAGAAGATGGTGGGGAAATTAAACGGTTACAGCGTGACATTGGTAACTGTATCGCTGCACTGACATCTTACGGCATCGACGTTGCGAGTTGGGATGCCATTTTAGTATACTTGTGCTCCATGCGGCTGCCTGAGCTCACACTGTCCCTGTGGGAACAAACCATGGGGGGCCGAGCAGATATTCCAGAATGGAAGGCGATGGATGACTTCTTGTCATTGCGGTTTCATACACTCGAGGCGATTTCGGATCTCCGGTCGCAAGGCTCCAGTCCATCACAAATAAGGGTTCAGCCGAATCAACCGCGAACAGCACGGGTGCAAACCCATCCAGTAAGTGTTACCCCGGAAGGGTGCAAAGTGTGCAGGCGGTCTACACACTCGGTGCGAAATTGTCCTGCATTCCAGGCCTCCACCGTATCAGCTCGGTGGGGCTTGGTGCGCAAACACGGGTTGTGTGTGAATTGCTTGTCAGCTTCACATAGAGTGGCAAATTGTCCCAGCTCCTTTTCGTGCTCCACCTGTCGGGAGCGGCACCACACTCTGCTGCATACGGACTCGCCACGGGGTCGTCCAACCGCTGCGACGCCAAACCCACCATCCACATCGGGGAGGGGACGATCCAATTCAAATGGACTCTCCTCCCTGGTCCATCCACCCGTACCCAAGTCTTCTTACCACACTGCGCAGGTATCGCGTCCGGCAGATAGGGCGGGGCCGAGTCCAAGTCATCCAAGTGGCCGCCTCTCCAATCGTGTTATCTTGGGTACGGCCTTAGTCACGATAAAACATCAAGGAGTATGGTACACAGCCCGGGCTCTGATAGATTCTGGTTCTGAGGGGTCCTTCGTTTCGGACCGCCTCCAAAAGCGCCTTAAGCTGCCGGCGCACTCAGTACATGCCCAGGTATCGGGGGTCAGCAATACCCTTGCTGGCACCGTTACCAAAGCATGTCATATCACCATCGGGTCGCGGTACGATGCCACTGAGCGTCTCCAAGTATCGGCTTTGGTGTTGCCTACCCTGACAGGTGAACTGCCGCCGCTCCTATTGAGTAAAGGAGAGCAACACAAACTGAGACATTTCAGGTTAGCCGATTCAAGCACTTCACACTCCACCCAAGTAGATTTGTTAATCGGAGGGGATCTTTACCGTCAGGTCTTGCTTGATGGGTTGCGGCGCAACCTGGTGGGGTCACTAATTGCCCAAGAAACGGTATTCGGCTGGATCCTTACAGGGCCTCTGCCGGATAAACGGATATCCACTTTCACAACTCGCGTGCAAGTGTCTGAAACTGCTTCGCTCGACCACCTTCTACGACAGTTCTGGGAAATGGAACAGCCTCCGCAAGATCGAAAGCTGTCCCAGACTGATCAAGACTGCCTTAATTTGTACTCCCAGACTACTCGTCGGGATGCTACGGGGCGATACATAGTCTCTCTGCCGTTCAAACAAGGGTTTGTTCCGGAGAAGTCTCTAGGAGCGTCGCGCTATATTGCCCTTCGGCAATTTGAGCGCAATGAGTCCCGGCTGGTAAAGAGCCCGGCCGATAAGCGACAATACGACGCGGTGGTACTTGAATACGTGACGTTAAATCACATGCGCAAGGCTCCACCGCCGTCAGTAACTCCTGTGCCTCATTATTACTTGCCACATCATGCAGTAATTAAGCCAGAGAGTACAACCACCAAACTTCGCGTGGTGTTCAATGCCTCACAGGCGACTTCCAACACGGTCAGCTTGAATGACGTGTTACACACAGGGCCAGTGTTACAAGCCGATCTGACCCGGCTAATAATCCAGTGGCGTATGTTTCGCTATGTCCTGAACGGGGACATACAAAAGATGTATCGTCAGATTCTGGTTGAGCCAAGCCAGGCTTCATACCAGAGAATTGTGTTTAGGGAATCTCCCGACAGCGATATCTCTGACTATGAATTGAAAACGGTCACCTTCGGGGTGAATTGTGCTCCTTATCTTGCAATAAGGACACTTTTGCAATTGGCAGACGACATGGAGAGCAGGTTCCCATTGGCTTCTCAGGTGTTACGTAATTCGATGTACGTGGATGACGCTCCAGTGGGTACACATGATATTGCTACTGCCATTCGCACTAGGGATGAGCTGATTGAGAGCTTGGATTCAGCCGGGTTCTCAATGCGAAAGTGGGCAGCAAATTCTACAGAAATTTTATCCGGTTTGCCTCCAGGGCATCTGCTTAGGGAAGATTTTCTCCAATTCGAGGAGACCAGCACCACTCGCACTTTGGGCATTCGATGGAATGCGCGGGGGGATTGGTTTTATTTCCACGTGGCAGCTTTGCCAATCGTTGCCGTATACACCAAACGTAAGGTCCTGTCGGTCATCGCACAGCTGTTTGACCCAGCGGGATGGTTGGCTCCTATTGTCATCTCCGCTAAGATCTTGATGCAACAGATATGGTTGGATCAAATAGGTTGGGACGAGCAACTTACTCCTACCACCTTAACAAGGTGGACACACTTCTTATCGCAGTATCAGGCAATCTCCCAAGTACGCGTGCCTCGCTGGGTACGATCTGCACCTGATCGCGATATTGAGTTCCACGCCTTCTGTGATGCTTCTCAGCTAGCATATGCTGCAGCCCTTTACGTTCGGTGTAAAGGTGAAAATTCCATCTCTACCTATTTGCTAGTGGCGAAATCGCGGGTGGCCCCATTGAGAACTATCTCTCTTCCACGTTTAGAACTATGTGGGGCAACACTTTTAGCAGAGCTGATTTTCCCTCTCAAACCTCTATTAAATATTTCAGATGACAACTTGTTTTGTTGGTCCGACTCTACGATTGTGTTGGCATGGCTGCGAAAGCCACCCCACGTGTGGAAAGTCTTCGTGGCGAATCGAGTCACTGCTATTACCAGCAAAGTAGGTGTGAACAACTGGCGTCATGTCCGCTCAGAAGATAACCCAGCAGATTTAGCTAGCCGTGGTGTGGCACCTGATGCACTACTCCACAACAGGCTCTGGTGGGAAGGCCCGGCCTGGCTGCAGCAGGAGCGGAAACGGTGGCCGCCTCCGTTGGACGAAAACGTGTTAGCAACCGATGAAGAGCAACGACCTGCAAAGTGTCATGTAGTATATGTGTCCTCTGCGGACGACCCACTGTTGCGCTTCTCCTCATTTTCTAGGGCCCTCCGAGTGTTGAGTTTCGTGCGCCGCTTTATGCGCCACTGTTCGGTGAAACATCGGGACACGACTCCTGACAGGGGGTCCCCGCTTACTCGGGGAGAAATCGCTGAAACGACCACTTGCCTTATTGTGCTCGCGCAGAAAATGTATTTCCCAAAAGAATACAGCGCACTTGTGGCACGGGAGCCGATATCCAGCTCCAGTTCGCTTTTGGCTCTGAATCCGTTCGTGCACTCCGATGGTACTCTGCGCGTAAATGGTCGGTTGGCGCTCAGTACACATTTGCCATTTTCGGAGAGACACCCGATCATTCTGCCATACTATGGTCATTTGACTCGTCTGATAGTGAAGTTCATCCATCAGGTGTCCCTACACGGGGGGAATCAATTAATGTTGCGGCTAATCCGGACCCAATATTGGATTCCAAAAGCGAAAACGCTCATTAAAAGCACAATTCTCCAATGTAAGACATGTATTCTGTGGAAGAAGCGTCGACAACAGCAGCTCATGGCAGCTCTTCCGGTTGAACGTACCACGTGCTCACGTCCTTTTACCCATACTGGAGTTGATTTCGCGGGGCCGTTTGATATCAAGCACTATAAGGGGCGGGCATGCCACGTTACGAAGGGGTACGTCTGCATCTTTGTATGCTTCGCTACGAGAGCAGTTCACCTTGAGGCGACTACCGATTTGAGTACTCCTGCCTTCCTTGCGGCATTGTCTCGGTTTATCGCCCGCCGGGGATGTCCTTTGAAAATGCACTCGGATAATGGTCGGAACTTTGTGGGCGCGGAAAAGGCGTTGAGGCTTGATTTCCAGCGGGTGCTCCGCGAAATCCGTGACCGAACCGTGGTGGGTCACTTTCATACTCAGATCGAGTGGGATTTTAATCCCCCCCATGCTCCACATATGGGGGGCCTTTGGGAAGCAGCGGTCAAGAGTTTCAAGTACCATTTCAAACGCATGGCAGGGCAACTTAAGTACACGTTTGAAGAATTTGTGACTCTCTTAGCGCGCATCGAGGCGTGTCTTAATTCTAGGCCTATCAGCGCTCTGTCGGAGGACCCCACGGATCTCCAAGCGCTGACGCCTGGTAATTTCTTGGTGGGTGCGCCACTGTTGGCACCAGCTGAGCCTCCGGATACAACACCCTTTCTCTCAATTTTGAACCGATGGCAAAAACTGAAGGCGCTGGCCCATCAATTCAGAGTCAGGTGGAAAAACGAATACCTTCTCGAGTGTCAACGGCGGAGTAAGTGGCGAACGGCTCAAGTGAATGTCAAGGTGGGTGAGTTAGTGGTTGTGCGGGAAGACAACCTAGCGCCTCAAGAATGGCGGCTGGGCAGGGTCACCGATACGCACCCTGGTCCTGACGGAAAAGTGCGTGTTGTGGATGTGCGGACCGCACGTGGAATGCTAACCCGACCTATCACGAAGGTGGTGATCCTACCGGGAGAAGAGCCGCCTCCTACCAGCGGAGGGATTTCGGCCCGCGCGGTGCACAAGACCCGCTACTCGCTTTCTGACGGATGCTGCTGTTTGTCTGCCAGTTGTTCGAGTGTGTCCGTGCTACCACCTCCACTCTCCATGGCGGTGCCACCGGACCCAACAGCACCTCGTCGGGCCAGGTCAACTAAATTCGACTTCCCATCGAGCTCCACCTCTCTATTACCGGCGCGCCACCTGGCTGCGTGGTTCCGAAAGCGCCAAACCAAGTCAGGAAGAGACCAGGCGGGAACCATCCCGCGCTGTTCCGCCCTTTCTGGGTATTACGAAGAGACCGGTGCAGCTACGCCCTACTCCGCAGATCATCTGCACTATGTGTTAGCAGATGGGCCACCGCATTGAGGGGTGCGCATGCTTCCTGAAGTTGCGCCCTCGGGCACCAAACCACCCTCCATTGATGAAGGGTATGAACGGGATCCGGCGTGGATATGTTCTTCTCTTGCAATAATGCAAGGGGGGCGGCATGTTCACTCCGAATCCTAACGTTCAGGTGGCTTCCGCCTGGTACCTGGGGCACCATGTTGTCGGTCTATCTCTGCGTTCCATCGTTCGGTACGGTGCGAAAGCACGTGTTGTGCGGTGGAGAGCGAGAGAACAGTCGAGGCAGGTGCATATCGTATTTGTGCGGAAGCCATCTTTATCTGCTGGCATATTTTGGCGCGGGGCTACGAAGCAGCGGCAGATGCTCTCTTTGCGCGGTGGTCAGTCTGTTCTGGAATTGCGGCAAGTGTGGATCGGCGCCCAACATAGTATATTAAATATAAATTATACAATAAATATATAAAAAGTGAAAATTGGCTAAGGAATGCTGCTGCGTATTTTTCGTTTAACGTGGTTTTCATAAGTTAATAAATAAATATTTTTTAATCAAATAAATAGTTCTATCTGAGTGCAACACAAGCTATCGCTCAAAGCTATGCTAGCCTTGAGTCCCAAATCAAACACTGATAAAACTTCAAATGGCCCTAACTTCTATATGGTGCACCCTATACCTATCAAATTTTGCAACATACAAATGCTTGTAACTTTTTACTGGAGCGTCATAAAATCTTGAAATTTTGTAACAATAAAGTACCCGAGCCTCTTGTCAATTTAAGCTATCGGTCAAAGCTATGCTACCTTGAGTCCCAAATCAAACACTGATAAAACTGCAAATGGCCCTAACTTCTATACGGTACGTAATATACCCATCAAAGTTTGCAACATACAAATGCTTGTAACTTTTTACTGGAGCGTCATAAAACCTTGAAATTTTGTAACAAAGTACTCGATCCTCTTGTCAATTTAAGCTATCGTTCAAAGCTATGCTACCCTTGAGTCCCAAATCAAACACTGATAAAACTTCAAATGGCCCTAACTTCTATACGGTACGTCCTATACCTATCAAAGTTTGCAACATACAAATGCTTGTAACTTTTTACTGGAGCGTCATAAAACCTTGAAATTTTGTAACAATAAAGTACTCGAGCCTCTTGTCAATTTAAGCTATCGCTCAAAGCTCTGCTACCCTTGAGTCCCAAATCAAACACTGATAAAACTTCTAATGGCCCTAACTTCAGTACGGTGCACCCTATACATATCAAAGTTTGCAACTCACAAATGTTTGTAACTTTTTACTGGAGTGTCATAAAATCTTGAAATTTTGTAACAATAAAGTACTCGAGCCTCTTGTCAATTTAAGCTATCGCTCAAAGCTATGCTACCCTTGAGTCACAAATTAAACACTGATAAAACTTCAAATAGCCCTAACTTCTATATGGTACGTCCTACACCTATCAAAGTTTGCAACATACAAATGGTTGTAACTTTTTACTGGAGCGTCATAAAACCTTGAAATTTTGTAACAATAAAGTACTCGAGCCTCTTGTCACTTTAAGCTATCGCTCAAAGCTATGCTGCCCTTGAGTCCCAAATCAAACAGTGATAAAACTTCAAATGGCCGTAACTTCTATACGGCACGTCCTACACCTGTCAAAGTATGCATCACACAAATGCTTGTAACTTTTTACTGGAGCGTCATAAAACCTTGAAATTTTGTAACAATAAAGTACTCGACCCTCTTGTCAATTTAAGCTATCGCTCAAAGCTATGCTACCCTTGAGTCTCAAATCAAACACTGATAAAACTTCAAATAGCCCTAACTTCTATACGGTACGTCCTACACCTATCAAAGTTTGCAACATACAAATGCTTGTAACTTTTTACTGGCGCGTCATAAAACCTTGAAAATTTGTAACAATAAAGTACTCGAGCCTCTTGTCAATTTAAGCTATCGCTCAAAGCTATGCTACCCTTGAGTCCCAAATCAAACACTGATAAAACTTCAAATGGCCCTAACTTCTATACGGTACGCCCTACACCTATCAAAGTTTGCAACATACAAATGCTTGTAACTTTTTACTGGAGCGTCATAAAACCTTGAAAATTTGTAGCAATAAAGTACTCGAGCCCCTTGTCAATTTAAGCTATCGCTCACAGCTATGCTACCCTTGAGTCCCAAATAAAACACTGATAAAACTTCGAATGGCCCTAACTTCTATACGGTACGTCCTACACCTATCAAAGTTTTCAACATACAAATGCTTGTAACTTTTTACTGGAGCGTCATAAAACCTTGAAATTTTGTAACAATAAAGTACTCGAGCCTCTTGTCAATTTAAGCTATCGCTCAAAGCTATGCTACCCTTGAGTCCCAAATCAAACACTGATAAAACTTCAAATGGCCGTAACTTCTATACGGTACGTCCTACACATGTCAAAGTTTGCATCACACAAATGCTTGTAACTTTTTACTGGAGCGTCATAAAACCTTGAAATTTTGTAACAATAAAGTACTCGAGCCTCTTGTCAATTTAAGCTATCGCTCAAAGCTATGCTACCCTTGAGTCCCAAATCAAATACTGATAAAACTTCAAATGGCCCTAACTTCTATACTGTACGTCCTACACCAATCAATGTTTGCAACATACAAATGATTGTATCTTTTTACTGGAGGGTCATAAAACCTTGAAATTTTGTAACAATAAAGTACTCGAGCCTCTTCTCAATTTAAGCTATCGCTCAAACCTATGCTACCCATGAGTCCCAAATCAAACACTGACAAAACTTCAAATGGCCCTAATTTCTATACGGTACGTCTTACACCTATCAAAGTTTGCAACATACAAATGCTTGTAACTTTTTACTGGAGCGTCATAAAACCTTGAAATTTTGTAACAATAAAGTACTCGAGCCTTTTGACAATTTAAGCTATCGCTCAAAGCTATGCTACCCTTGAGTCCCAAATCAAACACTGATAAAACTTCAAATGGCCCTAACTTCTATATGGTGCACCCTATACCTATCAAATTTTGCAACATACAAATGCTTGTAACTTTTTACTGGAGCGTCATAAAATCTTGAAATTTTGTAACAATAAAGTACCCGAGCCTCTTGTCAATTTAAGCTATCTCTCAAAGCTATAATTGAGTCCCAAATCAAACACTGATAAAACTTCAAATGGCCCTAACTTCTATACGGTACGTCCTACACCTGTCAAAGCTGGCTACCCTTGAGTCCCAAATCAAACACTGATAACACTTCAAATGGCCCCAACTTCTATACGGTATGTCCTACACCTATCAAAGTTTGCAACATACAAATGCTTGTCACTTTTTACTGGAGCGTCATAAAACCTTGAAATTTTGTAACAATAAAGTACTCGAGCCTCCTGTCAATTTAAGCTATCGGTCAAAGCTATGCTACCTTGAGTCCCAAATCAAACACTGATAAAACTGCAAATGGCCCTAACTTCTATACGGTACGTCCCATACCCATCAAAGTTTGCAACATACAAATGCTTGTAACTTTTTACTGGAGCGTCATAAAACCTTGAAATTTTGTAACAATAAAGTACTCGAGCCTCTTGTCAATTTAAGCTATCGCTCAAAGCTCTGCTACCCTTGAGTCCCAAATCAAACACTGATAAAACTTCTAATGGCCCTAACTTCAGTACGGTGCACCCTATACATATCAAAGTTTGCAACTCACAAATGTTTGTAACTTTTTACTGGAGTGTCATAAAATCTTGAAATTTTGTAACAATAAAGTACTCGAGCCTCTTGTCAATTTAAGCTATCGCTCAAAGCTATGCTACCCTTGAGTCACAAATTAAACACTGATAAAACTTCAAATAGCCCTAATTTCTATACGGTACGTCCTACACCTATCAAAGTTTGCAACATACAAATGCTTGTAACTTTTTACTGGAGCGTCATAAAATCTTGAAATTTTGTAACAATAAAGTACCCGAGCCTCTTGTCAATTTAAGCTATCTCTCAAAGCTATAATTGAGTCCCAAATCAAACACTGATAAAACTTCAAATGGCCCTAACTTCTATACGGTACGTCCTACACCTGTCAAAGTTGGCTACCCTTGAGTCCCAAATCAAACACTGATAAAACTTCAAATGGCCCCAACTTCTATACGGTACGTCCTACACCAATCAATGTTTGCAACATACAAATGATTGTAACTTTTTACTGGAGGGTCATAAAACCTTGAAATTTTGTAACAATAAAGTACTCGAGCCTCTTCTCAATTTAAGCTATCGCTCAAACCTATGCTACCCATGAGTCCCAAATCAAACACTGACAAAACTTCGAATGGCCCTAATTTCTATACGGTACGTCCTACACCTATCAAAGTTTGCAACATACAAATGCTTGTAACTTTTTACTGGCGCGTCATAAAACCTTGAAATTTTGTAACAATAAAGTACTCGAGCCTTTTGTCAATTCAAGCTATCGCTCAAAGCTATGCTACCCTTGAGTCCCAAATCAAACAGTGATAAAACTTCAAATGGCCGTAACTTCTATACGGTACGTCCTACACCTGTCAAAGTATGCATCACACAAATGCTTGTAACTTTTTACTGGAGCGTCATAAAACCTTGAAATTTTGTAACAATAAAGTACTCGACCCTCTTGTCAATTTAAGCTATCGCTCAAAGCTATGCTACCCTTGAGTCACAAATCAAACACTGATAAAACTTCAAATGGCCGTAACTTCTATACGGTACGTCCTACACCTGTCAAAGTTTGCATCACACAAATGCTTGTAACTTTTTACTGGAGCGTCATAAAACCTTGAAATTTTGTAACAATAAAGTACTCGAGCCTCTTGTCAATTTAAGCTATCGCTCAAAGCTATGCTACCCTTGAGTCCCAAATCAAAGACTGATAAAACTTCAAATGGCCCTAACTTCTATACGGTACGTCCTACACCTATCAAAGTTTGCAACATACAAATGCTTGTAACTTTTTACTGGAGCGTCATGAAACTTTGAAATTTTGTAACAATAAAGTACTCGAGCCCCTTGTCAATTTAAGCTATCGCTCAAAGCTATGCTACCCTTGAGTCCCAAATCAAACACTGATAAAACTTCATATGGCCCTAACTTCTAGATGGTGCACCCTATACCTATCAAAGTTTGCAACATACAAATGCTTGTAACTTTTTACTGGAGCGTCATAAAATCTTGAAATTTTGTAATAATAAAGTACTCGAGCCTCTTGTCAATTTAATCTATCGCTCAAAGCTATGCTACCCTTGAGTCCCAAATCAAACACTGATAAAACTTCGAATGGCCCTAACTTCTATACGGTACGTCCTACACCTATCAAAGTTTGCAACATACAAATGCTTGTAACTTTTTACTGGAGCGTCATAAAACCTTGAAATTTGGTAACAATAAAGTACTCGAGCCTCTTGTCAATTTAAGCTATCGCTCAAAGCTATGCTACCCTTGAGTCCTAAATCAAAGACTGATAAAACTTCAAATGGCCCTAACTTCTATACGGTACGTCCTACACCTATCAAAGTTTGCAACATACAAATGCTTGTAACTTTTTACTGGAGCGTCATAAAACCTTAAAATTTTGTAACAATAAAGTACTCGAGCCTCTTGTCAATTTAAGCTATCGCTCAAAGCTATGCTACTCTTGAGCCCCAAATCAAACACTGATAAAACTTCAAATGGCCATAAATTCTATACGGTACGTCCTACACCAATCAATGTTTGCAACATACAAATGATTGTAACTTTTTACTGGAGGGTCATAAAACCTTGAAATTTTGTAACAATAAAGTACTCGAGCCTCTTGTCAATTTAAGCTATCGGTTAAAGCTCTGCTACCCTTGAGTCCCAAATCAAACACTGATAAAACTTCTAATGGCCCTAACTTCAGTACTGTGCACCCTATACATATCAAAGTTTGCAACTCACAAATGTTTGTAACTTTTTACTGGAGTGTCATAAAATCTTGAAATTTTGTAACAATAAAGTACTCGAGCCTCTTGTCAATTTAAGTTATCGCTCAAAGCTATGCTACCCTTGAGTCCCAAATCAAACAGTGATAAAACTTCAAATGGCCGTAACTTCTATACGGTACGTCCTACACCTGTCAAAGTATGCATCACACAAATGCTTGTAACTTTTTACTGGAGCGTCATAAAACCTTGAAATTTTGTAACAATAAAGTACTCGACCCTCTTGTCAATTTAAGTTATCGCTCAAAGCTATGCTATCCTTGAGTCTCAAATCAAACACTGATAAAACTTCAAATGGCCCTAACTTCTATACGGTACGTCCTACACCTATCAAAGTTTGCAACATACAAATGCTTGTAACTTTTTACTGGCGCGTCATAAAACCTTGAAAATTTTTAACAATAAAGTACTCGAGCCTCTTGTCATTTTAAGCTATTGCTCAAAGCTATGCTACCCTTGAGTCCCAAATCAAACACTGATAAAACTTAAAATGGCCCTAACTTCTATACGGTACGCCCTACACCTATCAAAGTTTGCAACATACAAATGCTTGTAACTTTTTACTGGAGCGTCATAAAACCTTGAAAATTTGTAGCAATAAAGTACTCGAGCCCCTTGTCAATTTAAGCTATCGCTCAAAGCTATGCTACCCTTGAGTCCCAAATCAAACACTGATAAAACTTCGAATGGCCCTAACTCCTATACGGTACGTCCTACACCTATCAAAGTTTGCAACATACAAATGCTTGTAACTTTTTACTGGAGCGTCATAAAACCTTGAAATTTTGTAACAATAAAGTACTCGAGCCTCTTGTCAATTTAAGCTATCGCTCAAAGCTATGCTACCCTTGAGTCCCAAATCAAACACTGATAAAACTTCAAATGGCCGTAACTTCTATACGGTACGTCCTACACCTGTCAAAGTTTGCATCACACAAATGCTTGTAACTTTTTACTGGAGCGTCATAAAACCTTGAAATTTTGTAACAATAAAGTACTCGAGCCTCTTCGCAATTTAAGCTATCGCTCAAACCTATGCTACCCATGAGTCCCAAATCAAACACTGACAAAACTTCGAATGGCCCTAATTTCTATACGGTACGTCCTACACCTATCAAAGTTTGCAACATACAAATGCTTGTAACTTTTTACTGGCGCGTCATAAAACCTTGAAATTTTGTAACAATAAAGTACTCGAGCCTTTTGTCAATTCAAGCTATCGCTCAAAGCTATGCTACCCTTGAGTCCCAAATCAAACACTGATAAAACTTCAAATGGCCCTAACTTCTATATGGTGCACCCTATACCTATCAAATTTTGCAACATACAAATGCTTGTAACTTTTTACTGGAGCGTCATAAAACCTTAAAATTTTGTAACAATAAAGTACTCGAGCCTCTTGTCACTTTAAGCTATCGCTCAATGCTATGCTGCCCTTGAGTCCCAAATCAAACAGTGATAAAACTTCAAATGGCCGTAACTTCTATACGGTACGTCCTACACCTGTCAAAGTATGCATCACACAAATGCTTGTAACTTTTTACTGGAGCGTCATAAAACCTTGAAATTTTGTAACAATAAAGTACTCGACCCTCTTGTCAATTTAAGCTATCGCTCAAAGCTATGCTACCCTTGAGTCACAAATCAAACACTGATAAAACTTCAAATGGCCGTAACTTCTATACGGTACGTCCTACACCTGTCAAAGTTTGCATCACACAAATGCTTGTAACTTTTTACTGGAGCGTCATAAAACCTTGAAATTTTGTAACAATAAAGTACTCGAGCCTCTTGCCAATTTAAGCTATCGCTCAAAGCTATGCTACCCTTGAGTCCCAAATCAAAGACTGATAAAACTTCAAATGGCCCTAACTTCTATACGGTACGTCCTACACCTATCAAAGTTTGCAACATACAAATGCTTGTAACTTTTTACTGGAGCGTCATGAAACTTTGAAATTTTGTAACAATAAAGTACTCGAGCCCCTTGTCAATTTAAGCTATCGCTCAAAGCTATGCTACCCTTGAGTCCCAAATCAAACACTGATAAAACTTCATATGGCCCTAACTTCTAGATGGTGCACCCTATACCTATCAAAGTTTGCAACATACAAATGCTTGTAACTTTTTACTGGAGCGTCATAAAATCTTGAAATTTTGTAATAATAAAGTACTCGAGCCTCTTGTCAATTTAATCTATCGCTCAAAGCTATGCTACCCTTGAGTCCCAAATCAAACACTGATAAAACTTCGAATGGCCCTAACTTCTATACGGTACGTCCTACACCTATCAAAGTTTGCAACATACAAATGCTTGTAACTTTTTACTGGAGCGTCATAAAACCTTGAAATTTGGTAACAATAAAGTACTCGAGCCTCTTGTCAATTTAAGCTATCGCTCAAAGCTATGCTACCCTTGAGTCCTAAATCAAAGACTGATAAAACTTCAAATGGCCCTAACTTCTATACGGTACGTCCTACACCTATCAAAGTTTGCAACATACAAATGCTTGTAACTTTTTACTGGAGCGTCATAAAACCTTAAAATTTTGTAACAATAAAGTACTCGAGCCTCTTGTCAATTTAAGCTATCGCTCAAAGCTATGCTACTCTTGAGCCCCAAATCAAACACTGATAAAACTTCAAATGGCCATAAATTCTATACGGTACGTCCTACACCAATCAATGTTTGCAACATACAAATGATTGTAACTTTTTACTGGAGGGTCATAAAACCTTGAAATTTTGTAACAATAAAGTACTCGAGCCTCTTGTCCATTTAAGCTATCGGTTAAAGCTCTGCTACCCTTGAGTCCCAAATCAAACACTGATAAAACTTCTAATGGCCCTAACTTCAGTACGGTGCACCCTATACATATCAAAGTTTGCAACTCACAAATGTTTGTAACTTTTTACTGGAGTGTCATAAAATCTTGAAATTTTGTAACAATAAAGTACTCGAGCCTCTTGTCAATTTAAGTTATCGCTCAAAGCTATGCTACCCTTGAGTCCCAAATCAAACAGTGATAAAACTTCAAATGGCCGTAAAGTCTATACGGTACGTCCTACACCTGTCAAAGTATGCATCACACAAATGCTTGTAACTTTTTACTGGAGCGTCATAAAACCTTGAAATTTTGTAACAATAAAGTACTCGACCCTCTTGTCAATTTAAGTTATCGCTCAAAGCTATGCTACCCTTGAGTCTCAAATCAAACACTGATAAAACTTCAAATGGCCCTAACTTCTATACGGTACGTCCTACACCTATCAAAGTTTGCAACATACAAATGCTTGTAACTTTTTACTGGCGCGTCATAAAACCTTGAAAATTTTTAACAATAAAGTACTCGAGCCTCTTGTCATTTTAAGCTATTGCTCAAAGCTATGCTACCCTTGAGTCCCAAATCAAACACTGATAAAACTTAAAATGGCCCTAACTTCTATACGGTACGCCCTACACCTATCAAAGTTTGCAACATACAAATGCTTGTAACTTTTTACTGGAGCGTCATAAAACCTTGAAAATTTGTAGCAATAAAGTACTCGAGCCCCTTGTCAATTTAAGCTATCGCTCAAAGCTATGCTACCCTTGAGTCCCAAATCAAACACTGATAAAACTTCGAATGGCCCTAACTCCTATACGGTACGTCCTACACCTATCAAAGTTTGCAACATACAAATGCTTGTAACTTTTTACTGGAGCGTCATAAAACCTTGAAATTTTGTAACAATAAAGTACTCGAGCCTCTTGTCAATTTAAGCTATCGCTCAAAGCTATGCTACCCTTGAGTCCCAAATCAAACACTGATAAAACTTGAAATGGCCGTAACTTCTATACGGTACGTCCTACACCTGTCAAAGTTTGCATCACACAAATGCTTGTAACTTTTTACTGGAGCGTCATAAAACCTTGAAATTTTGTAACAATAAAGTACTCGAGCCTCTTGTCAATTTTAGCTATCGCTCAAAGCTATGCTACCCTTGAGTCTCAAATCAAAGACTGATAAAACTTCAAATGGCCCTAACTTCTATACGGTACGTCCTACACCAATGAATGTTTGCAACATACAAATGATTGTAACTTTTTACTGGAGGGTCATAAAACCTTGAAATTTTGTAACAATAAAGTACTCGAGCCTCTTCTCAATTTAAGCTATCGCTCAAACCTATGCTACCCATGAGTCCCAAATCAAACACTGACAAAACTTCAAATGGCCCTAATTTCTATACGGTACGTCCTACACCTATCAAAGTTTGCAACATACAAATGCTTGTAACTTTTTACTGGAGCGTCATAAAACCTAGAAAATTTGTAGCAATGAAGTACTCGAGCCCCTTGTCAATTTAAGCTTTCGCTCAAAGCTATGCTACCCTTGAGTCCCAAATCAAACACTGATAAAACTTCGAATGGCCCTAACTCCTATACGGTACGTCCTACACCTATCAAAGTTTGCAACATACAAATGCTTGTAACTTTTTACTGGAGCGTCATAAAACCTTTAAATTTTGTAACAATAAAGTACTCGAGCCTCTTGTCAATTTAAGCTATCGCTCAAAGCTATGCTACCCTTGAGTCCCAAATCAAACACTGATAAAACTTCAAATGGCCGTAACTTCTATACGGTACGTCCTACACCTGTCAAAGTTTGCATCACACAAATGCTTGTAACTTTTTACTGGAGCGTCATAAAACCTTGAAATTTTGTAACAATAAAGTACTCGAGCCTCTTGTCAATTTTAGCTATCGCTCAAAGCTATGCTACCCTTGAGTCCCAAATCAAAGACTGATAAAACTTCAAATGGCCCTAACTTCTATACGGTACGTCCTACACCAATGAATGTTTGCAACATATAAATGATTGTAACTTTTTACTGGAGGGTCATAAAACCTTGAAATTTTGTAACAATAAAGTACTCGAGCCTCTTCTCAATTTAAGCTATCGCTCAAACCTATGCTACCCATGAGTCCCAAATCAAACACTGACAAAACTTCAAATGGCCCTAATTTCTATACGGTACGTCCTACACCTATCAAAGTTTGCAACATACAAATGCTTGTAACTTTTTACTGGAGCGTCATAAAACCTTGAAATTTTGTAACAATAAAGTACTCGAGCCTTTTGTCAATTCAAGCTGTTCACTCCGAATCCTAACGTTCAGGTGGCTTCCGCCTGGTACCTGGGGCACCATGTTGTCGGTCTATCTCTGCGTTCCATCGTTCGGTACCGTGCGAAAGCACGTGTTGTGCGGTGGAGAGCGAGAGAACAGTCGAGGCAGGTGCATATCGTATTTGTGCGGAAGCCATCTTTATCTGCTGGCATATTTTGGCGCGGGGCTACGAAGCAGCGGCAGCTGCTCTCTTTGCGCGGTGGTCAGTCTGTTCTGGAATTGCGGCAAGTGTGGATCGGCGCCCAACATAGTATATTAAATATAAATTATACAATAAATATATAAAAAGTGAAAATTGGCTAAGGAATGCTGCTGCGTATTTTTCGTTTAACGTGGTTTTCATAAGTTAATAAATAAATATTTTTTAATCAAATAAATAGTTCTATCTGAGTGCAACATTTTGGTCCTTCGAGCCGGATAAGAATCCGGTTTTTGGTAAGTGTCGATTGTTTTAATCGAATTAAAAATATTATTATTATAAATTAACAATAATTTAAATTTGATTATACACAAATTGATTATTTTTTGTGTTTCGGTTGGGTTTGCCGTGCGTTCGGGTGTTTGTGCTCTGTCGGCGCTGCTGACTATTGAAACCATTGCGCTGTTGTTGTCTTCGCTGCATTATCGCCGTTTTTAGGTACTGGTGGCTAATGCAGAAAGCAGAATAAGAAAAGTAGGTCAGTGGCTCGTGCGATCAGCTGCTGTCTCTATTTCTTTTGTGAAGCAGGGCCGGTTACGGGTAGGAATTGGTTTCCTGAACATTGTGGGCCCTTCTGTCGCAGTGCGTTTAAACGATAAGTGTTGGGCGTGGTTTCAGTGCGGTTGCGTTCGGAGGTGCATATAAGCCAATATTGAGCTGCGTTCGCAGGCGCATAAGTTCCGCAAAATGGTGGACTCGTATATTTCGGCGGCAGATGAACTTCTGATGTTCATAAGTCGTTTTGAACGGTGCTCGCCGGAAAGTCACTCCATTATATCACTTCAACTTGATGAAGCAGAATTGGATGCTCGGTGGGCTTCGCTTAAAACGGCAAAAATAACTGCCATGTCCGAGGCGCGAGTCATGAAAGACGGTGAATCACTGTTAGAGTCAATCGGACAGCGGTTCGAGTCAAGTTTTGATACTTTTAAGCGGGGTCGTATCTTGATCGCGGAAGTGAGACAACGTTTAGAGCAGGCAACTCCCGTTCCTACTACAGGGGAGCCATTTTTATCATTGGCGCACAGCATCCACGTACCCCCTTGTGATATCCCTGCCTTTGAAGGGAGTTATGCTGCATGGCCCACGTTCCGTGACATGTTTACAGCACTATTCATTACCAACACGCGGCTGTCTAATGCGGAGAAATTCTACCATTTGTCCCTTAAGACCCGGGGAGAACCACATGAAATTGTCTCCAAAATTCCAATTACTGAGGCGGGTTTTCAGCAAGTGTGGGAAAACTTACTGGAGCGCTACGACAACAAGCGCATCCAGATCAACAACCAATTGAAGACACTGTTGGGTCTTGACCCGGTTAGAAGAGAAGATGGTGGGGAAATTAAACGCCTACAGCGTGACATTGGTAACTGTATCGCTGCACTGACATCTTACGGCATCGACGTTGCGAGTTGGGATGCCATTTTAGTATACTTGTGCTCCATGCGGCTGCCTGAGCTCACACTGTCCCTGTGGGAACAAACCATGGGGGGCCGCGCAGATATTCCAGAATGGAAGGCGATGGATGACTTCTTGTCATTGCGGTTTCATACACTCGAGGCGATTTCGGATCTCCGGTCGCAAGGCTCCAGTCCATCACAAATAAGGGTTCAGCCGAATCAACCGCGAACAGCACGGGTGCAAACCCATCCAGTAAGTGTTACCCCGGAAGGGTGCAAAGTGTGCAGGCGGTCTACACACTCGGTGCGAAATTGTCCTGCATTCCAAGCCTCCACCGTATCAGCTCGGTGGGGCTTGGTGCGCAAACACGGGTTGTGTGTGAATTGCTTGTCAGCTTCACATAGAGTGGCAAATTGCCCCAGCTCCTTTTCGTGCTCCACCTGTCGGGAGCGGCACCACACTCTGCTGCATACGGACTCGCCACGGGGTCGTCCAACCGCTGCGACGCCAAACCCACCATCCACATCGGGGAGGGGACGATCCAATTCAAATGGACTCTCCTCCCTGGTCCATCCACCCGTACCCAAGTCTTCTTACCACACTGCGCAGGTATCGCGTCCGGCAGATAGGGCGGGGCCGAGTCCAAGTCATCCAAGTGGCCGCCTCTCCAATCGTGTTATCTTGGGTACGGCCTTAGTCACGATAAAACATCAAGGAGTATGGTACACAGCCCGGGCTCTGATAGATTCTGGTTCTGAGGGGTCCTTCGTTTCGGACCGCCTCCAAAAGCGCCTTAAGCTGCCGGCGCACTCAGTACATGCCCAGGTATCGGGGGTCAGCAATACCCTTGCTGGCACCGTTACCAAAGCATGTCATATCACCATCGGGTCGCGGTACGATGCCACTGAGCGTCTCCAAGTATCGGCTTTGGTGTTGCCTACCCTGACAGGTGAACTGCCGCCGCTCCTATTGAGTAAAGGAGAGCAACACAAACTGAGACATTTCAGGTTAGCCGATTCAAGCACTTCACACTCCACCCAAGTAGATTTGTTAATCGGAGGGGATCTTTACCGTCAGGTCTTGCTTGATGGGTTGCGGCGCAACCTGGTGGGGTCACTAATTGCCCAAGAAACGGTATTCGGCTGGATCCTTACAGGGCCTCTGCCGGATAAACGGATATCCACTTTCACAACTCGCGTGCAAGTGTCTGAAACTGCTTCGCTCGACCACCTTCTACGACAGTTCTGGGAAATGGAACAGCCTCCGCAAGATCGAAAGCTGTCCCAGACTGATCAAGACTGCCTTAATTTGTACTCCCAGACTACTCGTCGGGATGCTACGGGGCGATACATAGTCTCTCTGCCGTTCAAACAAGGGTTTGTTCCGGAGAAGTCTCTAGGAGCGTCGCGCTATATTGCCCTTCGGCAATTTGAGCGCAATGAGTCCCGGCTGGTAAAGAGCCCGGCCGATAAGCGACAATACGACGCGGTGGTACTTGAATACGTGACGTTAAATCACATGCGCAAGGCTCCACCGCCGTCAGTAACTCCTGTGCCTCATTATTACTTGCCACATCATGCAGTAATTAAGCCAGAGAGTACAACCACCAAACTTCGCGTGGTGTTCAATGCCTCACAGGCGACTTCCAACACGGTCAGCTTGAATGACGTGTTACACACAGGGCCAGTGTTACAAGCCGATCTGACCCGGCTAATAATACAGTGGCGTATGTTTCGCTATGTCCTGAACGGGGACATACAAAAGATGTATCGTCAGATTCTGGTTGAGCCAAGCCAGGCTTCATACCAGAGAATTGTGTTTAGGGAATCTCCCGACAGCGATATCTCTGACTATGAATTGAAAACGGTCACCTTCGGGGTGAATTGTGCTCCTTATCTTGCAATAAGGACACTTTTGCAATTGGCAGACGACATGGAGAGCAGGTTCCCATTGGCTTCTCAGGTGTTACGTAATTCGATGTACGTGGATGACGCTCTAGTGGGTACACATGATATTGCTACTGCCATTCGCACTAGGGATGAGCTGATTGAGAGCTTGGATTCAGCCGGGTTCTCAATGCGAAAGTGGGCAGCAAATTCCACAGAAATTTTATCCGGTTTGCCTCCAGGGCATCTGCTTAGGGAAGATTTTCTCCAATTCGAGGAGACCAGCACCACTCGCACTTTGGGCATTCGATGGAATGCGCGGGGGGATTGGTTTTATTTCCACGTGGCAGCTTTGCCAATCGTTCCCGTATACACCAAACGTAAGGTCCTGTCGGTCATCGCACAGCTGTTTGACCCAGCGGGATGGCTGGCTCCTATTGTCATCTCCGCTAAGATCTTGATGCAACAGATATGGTTGGATCAAATAGGTTGGGACGAGCAACTTACTCCTACCACCTTAACAAGGTGGACACACTTCTTATCGCAGTATCAGGCAATCTCCCAAGTACGCGTGCCTCGCTGGGTACGATCTGCACCTGATCGCGATATTGAGTTCCACGCCTTCTGTGATGCTTCTCAGCTAGCATATGCTGCAGCCCTTTACGTTCGGTGTAAAGGTGAAAATTCCATCTCTACCCATTTGCTAGTGGCGAAATCGCGGGTGGCCCCATTGAGAACTATCTCTCTTCCACGTTTAGAACTATGTGGGGCAACACTTTGAGCAGAGCTGATTTTCCCTCTCAAACCTCTATTAAATATTTCAGATGACAACTTGTTTTGTTGGTCCGACTCTACGATTGTGTTGGCATGGCTGCGAAAGCCACCCCACGTGTGGAAAGTCTTCGTGGCGAATCGAGTCACTGCTATTACCAGCAAAGTAGGTGTGAACAACTGGCGTCATGTCCGCTCAGAAGATAACCCAGCAGATTTAGCTAGCCGTGGTGTGGCACCTGATGCACTACTCCACAACAGGCTCTGGTGGGAAGGCCCGGCCTGGCTGCAGCAGGAGCGGAAACGGTGGCCGCCTCCGTTGGACGAAAACGTGTTAGCAACCGATGAAGAGCAACGACCTGCAAAGTGTCATGTAGTATATGTGTCCTCTGCGGACGACCCACTGTTGCGCTTCTCCTCATTTTCTAGGGCCCTCCGAGTGTTGAGTTTCGTGCGCCGCTTTATGCGCCACTGTTCGGTGAAACATCGGGACACGACTCCTGACAGGGGGTCCCCGCTTACTCGGGGAGAAATCGCTGAAACGACCACTTGCCTTATTGTGCTCGCGCAGAAAATGTATTTCCCAAAAGAATACAGCGCACTTGTGGCACGGGAGCCGATATCCAGCTCCAGTTCGCTTTTGGCTCTGAATCCGTTCGTGCACTCCGATGGTACTCTGCGCGTAAATGGTCGGTTGGCGCTCAGTACACATTTGCCATTTTCGGAGAGACACCCGATCATTCTGCCATACTATGGTCATTTGACTCGTCTGATAGTGAAGTTCATCCATCAGGTGTCCCTACACGGGGGGAATCAATTAATGTTGCGGCTAATCCGGACCCAATATTGGATTCCAAAAGCGAAAACGCTCATTAAAAGCACAATTCTCCAATGTAAGACATGTATTCTGTGGAAGAAGCGTCGACAACAGCAGCTCATGGCAGCTCTTCCGGTTGAACGTACCACGTGCTCACGTCCTTTTACCCATACTGGAGTTGATTTCGCGGGGCCGTTTGATATCAAGCACTATAAGGGGCGGGCATGCCACGTTACGAAGGGGTACGTCTGCATCTTTGTATGCTTCGCTACGAGAGCAGTTCACCTTGAGGCGACTACCGATTTGAGTACTCCTGCCTTCCTTGCGGCATTGTCTCGGTTTATCGCCCGCCGGGGATGTCCTTTGAAAATGCACTCGGATAATGGTCGGAACTTTGTGGGCGCGGAAAAGGCGTTGAGGCTTGATTTCCAGCGGGTGCTCCGCGAAATCCGTGACCGAACCGTGGTGGGTCACTTTCATACTCAGATCGAGTGGGATTTTAATCCCCCCCATGCTCCACATATGGGGGGCCTTTGGGAAGCAGCGGTCAAGAGTTTCAAGTACCATTTCAAACGCATGGCAGGGCAACTTAAGTACACGTTTGAAGAATTTGTGACTCTCTTAGCGCGCATCGAGGCGTGTCTTAATTCTAGGCCTATCAGCGCTCTGTCGGAGGACCCCACGGATCTCCAAGCGCTGACGCCTGGTAATTTCTTGGTGGGTGCGCCACTGTTGGCACCAGCTGAGCCTCCGGATACAACACCCTTTCTCTCAATTTTGAACCGATGGCAAAAACTGAAGGCGCTGGCCCATCAATTCAGCGTCAGGTGGAAAAACGAATACCTTCTCGAGTGTCAACGGCGGAGTAAGTGGCGAACGGCTCAAGTGAATGTCAAGGTGGGTGAGTTAGTGGTTGTGCGGGAAGACAACCTAGCGCCTCAAGAATGGCGGCTGGGCAGGGTCACCGATACGCACCCTGGTCCTGACGGAAAAGTGCGTGTTGTGGATGTGCGGACCGCACGTGGAATGCTAACCCGACCTATCACGAAGGTGGTGATCCTACCGGGAGAAGAGCCGCCTCCTACCAGCGGAGGGATTTCGGCCCGCGCGGTGCACAAGACCCGCTACTCGCTTTCTGACGGATGCTGCTGTTTGTCTGCCAGTTGTTCGAGTGTGTCCGTGCTACCACCTCCACTCTCCATGGCGGTGCCACCGGACCCAACAGCACCTCGTCGGGCCAGGTCAACTAAATTCGACTTCCCATCGAGCTCCACCTCTCTATTACCGGCGCGCCACCTGGCTGCGTGGTTCCGAAAGCGCCAAACCAAGTCAGGAAGAGACCAGGCGGGAACCCTCCCGCGCTGTTCCGCCCTTTCTGGGTATTACGAAGAGACCGGTGCAGCTACGCCCTACTCCGCAGATCATCTGCACTATGTGTTAGCAGATGGGCCACCGCATTGAGGGGTGCGCATGCTTCCTGAAGTTGCGCCCTCGGGCACCAAACCACCCTCCATTGATGAAGGGTATGAACGGGATCCGGCGTGGATATGTTCTTCTCTTGCAATAATGCAAGGGGGGCGGCATGTTCACTCCGAATCCTAACGTTCAGGTGGCTTCCGCCTGGTACCTGGGGCACCATGTTGTCGGTCTATCTCTGCGTTCCATCGTTCGGTACGGTGCGAAAGCACGTGTTGTGCGGTGGAGAGCGAGAGAACAGTCGAGGCAGGTGCATATCGTATTTGTGCGGAAGCCATCTTTATCTGCTGGCATATTTTGGCGCGGGGCTACGAAGCAGCGGCAGCTGCTCTCTTTGCGCGGTGGTCAGTCTGTTCTGGAATTGCGGCAAGTGTGGATCGGCGCCCAACATAGTATATTAAATATAAATTATACAATAAATATATAAAAAGTGAAAATTGGCTAAGGAATGCTGCTGCGTATTTTTCGTTTAACGTGGTTTTCATAAGTTAATAAATAAATATTTTTTAATCAAATAAATAGTTCTATCTGAGTGCAACACAAGCTATCGCTCAAAGCTATGCTAGCCTTGAGTCCCAAATCAAACACTGATAAAACTTCAAATGGCCCTAACTTCTATATGGTGCACCCTATACCTATCAAATTTTGCAACATACAAATGCTTGTAACTTTTTACTGGAGCGTCATAAAATCTTGAAATTTTGTAACAATAAAGTACCCGAGCCTCTTGTCAATTTAAGCTATCGGTCAAAGCTATGCTACCTTGAGTCCCAAATCAAACACTGATAAAACTGCAAATGGCCCTAACTTCTATACGGTACGTAATATACCCATCAAAGTTTGCAACATACAAATGCTTGTAACTTTTTACTGGAGCGTCATAAAACCTTGAAATTTTGTAAGAATAAAGTACTCGATCCTCTTGTCAATTTAAGCTATCGTTCAAAGCTATGCTACCCTTGAGTCCCAAATCAAACACTGATAAAACTTCAAATGGCCCTAACTTCTATACGGTACGTCCTATACCTATCAAAGTTTGCAACATACAAATGCTTGTAACTTTTTACTGGAGCGTCATAAAACCTTGAAATTTTGTAACAATAAAGTACTCGAGCCTCTTGTCAATTTAAGCTATCGCTCAAAGCTCTGCTACCCTTGAGTCCCAAATCAAACACTGATAAAACTTCTAATGGCCCTAACTTCAGTACGGTGCACCCTATACATATCAAAGTTTGCAACTCACAAATGTTTGTAACTTTTTACTGGAGTGTCATAAAATCTTGAAATTTTGTAACAATAAAGTACTCGAGCCTCTTGTCAATTTAAGCTATCGCTCAAAGCTATGCTACCCTTGAGTCACAAATTAAACACTGATAAAACTTCAAATAGCCCTAACTTCTATATGGTACGTCCTACACCTATCAAAGTTTGCAACATACAAATGGTTGTAACTTTTTACTGGAGCGTCATAAAACCTTGAAATTTTGTAACAATAAAGTACTCGAGCCTCTTGTCACTTTAAGCTATCGCTCAAAGCTATGCTGCCCTTGAGTCCCAAATCAAACAGTGATAAAACTTCAAATGGCCGTAACTTCTATACGGTACGTCCTACACCTGTCAAAGTATGCATCACACAAATGCTTGTAACTTTTTACTGGAGCGTCATAAAACCTTGAAATTTTGTAACAATAAAGTACTCGACCCTCTTGTCAATTTAAGCTATCGCTCAAAGCTATGCTACCCTTGAGTCTCAAATCAAACACTGATAAAACTTCAAATAGCCCTAACTTCTATACGGTACGTCCTACACCTATCAAAGTTTGCAACATACAAATGCTTGTAACTTTTTACTGGCGCGTCATAAAACCTTGAAAATTTGTAACAATAAAGTACTCGAGCCTCTTGTCAATTTAAGCTATCGCTCAAAGCTATGCTACCCTTGAGTCCCAAATCAAACACTGATAAAACTTCAAATGGCCCTAACTTCTATACGGTACGCCGTACACCTATCAAAGTTTGCAACATACAAATGCTTGTAACTTTTTACTGGAGCGTCATAAAACCTTGAAAATTTGTAGCAATAAAGTACTCGAGCCCCTTGTCAATTTAAGCTATCGCTCACAGCTATGCTACCCTTGAGTCCCAAATCAAACACTGATAAAACTTCGAATGGCCCTAACTTCTATACGGTACGTCCTACACCTAACAAAGTTTTCAACATACAAATGCTTGTAACTTTTTCCTGGAGCGTCATAAAACCTTGAAATTTTGTAACAATAAAGTACTCGAGCCTCTTGTCAATTTAAGCTATCGCTCAAAGCTATGCTACCCTTGAGTCCCAAATCAAACACTGATAAAACTTCAAATGGCCGTAACTTCTATACGGTACGTCCTACACATGTCAAAGTTTGCATCACACAAATGCTTGTAACTTTTTACTGGAGCGTCATAAAACCTTGAAATTTTGTAACAATAAAGTACTCGAGCCTCTTGTCAATTTAAGCTATCGCTCAAAGCTATGCTACCCTTGAGTCCCAAATCAAAGACTGATAAAACTTCAAATGGCCCTAACTTCTATACGGTACGTCCTACACCAATCAATGTTTGCAACATACAAATGATTGTAACTTTTTACTGGAGGGTCATAAAACCTTGAAATTTTGTAACAATAAAGTACTCGAGCCTCTTCTCAATTTAAGCTATCGCTCAAACCTATGCTACCCATGAGTCCCAAATCAAACACTGACAAAACTTCAAATGGCCCTAATTTCTATACGGTACGTCTTACACCTATCAAAGTTTGCAACATACAAATGCTTGTAACTTTTTACTGGAGCGTCATAAAACCTTGAAATTTTGTAACAATAAAGTACTCGAGCCTTTTGTCAATTCAAGCTATCGCTCAAAGCTATGCTACCCTTGAGTCCCAAATCAAACACTGATAAAACTTCAAATGGCCCTAACTTCTATATGGTGCACCCTATACCTATCAAATTTTGCAACATACAAATGCTTGTAACTTTTTACTGGAGCGTCATAAAATCTTGAAATTTTGTAACAATAAAGTACCCGAGCCTCTTGTCAATTTAAGCTATCTCTCAAAGCTATAATTGAGTCCCAAATCAAACACTGATAAAACTTCAAATGGCCCTAACTTCTATACGGTACGTCCTACACCTGTCAAAGTTGGCTACCCTTGAGTCCCAAATCAAACACTGATAACACTTCAAATGGCCCCAACTTCTATACGGTATGTCCTACACCTATCAAAGTTTGCAACATACAAATGCTTGTCACTTTTTACTGGAGCGTCATAAAACCTTGAAATTTTGTAACAATAAAGTACTCGAGCCTCTTGTCAATTTAAGCTATCGGTCAAAGCTATGCTACCTTGAGTCCCAAATCAAACACTGATAAAACTGCAAATGGCCCTAACTTCTATACGGTACGTCCCATACCCATCAAAGTTTGCAACATACAAATGCTTGTAACTTTTTACTGGAGCGTCATAAAACCTTGAAATTTTGTAACAATAAAGTACTCGAGCCTCTTGTCAATTTAAGCTATCGCTCAAAGCTCTGCTACCCTTGAGTCCCAAATCAAACACTGATAAAACTTCTAATGGCCCTAACTTCAGTACGGTGCACCCTATACATATCAAAGTTTGCAACTCACAAATGTTTGTAACTTTTTACTGGAGTGTCATAAAATCTTGAAATTTTGTAACAATAAAGTACTCGAGCCTCTTGTCAATTTAAGCTATCGCTCAAAGCTATGCTACCCTTGAGTCCCAAATCAAACACTGATAAAACTTCAAATGGCCCTAACTTCTATACGGTACGCCGTACACCTATCAAAGTTTGCAACATACAAATGCTTGTAACTTTTTACTGGAGCGTCATAAAACCTTGAAAATTTGTAGCAATAAAGTACTCGAGCCCCTTGTCAATTTAAGCTATCGCTCACAGCTATGCTACCCTTGAGTCCCAAATCAAACACTGATAAAACTTCGAATGGCCCTAACTTCTATACGGTACGTCCTACACCTATCAAAGTTTTCAACATACAAATGCTTGTAACTTTTTCCTGGAGCGTCATAAAACCTTGAAATTTTGTAACAATAAAGTACTCGAGCCTCTTGTCAATTTAAGCTATCGCTCAAAGCTATGCTACCCTTGAGTCCCAAATCAAACACTGATAAAACTTCAAATGGCCGTAACTTCTATACGGTACGTCCTACACATGTCAAAGTTTGCATCACACAAATGCTTGTAACTTTTTACTGGAGCGTCATAAAACCTTGAAATTTTGTAACAATAAAGTACTCGAGCCTCTTGTCAATTTAAGCTATCGCTCAAAGCTATGCTACCCTTGAGTCCCAAATCAAAGACTGATAAAACTTCAAATGGCCCTAACTTCTATACGGTACGTCCTACACCAATCAATGTTTGCAACATACAAATGATTGTAACTTTTTACTGGAGGGTCATAAAACCTTGAAATTTTGTAACAATAAAGTACTCGAGCCTCTTCTCAATTTAAGCTATCGCTCAAACCTATGCTACCCATGAGTCCCAAATCAAACACTGACAAAACTTCAAATGGCCCTAATTTCTATACGGTACGTCTTACACCTATCAAAGTTTGCAACATACAAATGCTTGTAACTTTTTACTGGAGCGTCATAAAACCTTGAAATTTTGTAACAATAAAGTACTCGAGCCTTTTGTCAATTCAAGCTATCGCTCAAAGCTATGCTACCCTTGAGTCCCAAATCAAACACTGATAAAACTTCAAATGGCCCTAACTTCTATATGGTGCACCCTATACCTATCAAATTTTGCAACATACAAATGCTTGTAACTTTTTACTGGAGCGTCATAAAATCTTGAAATTTTGTAACAATAAAGTACCCGAGCCTCTTGTCAATTTAAGCTATCTCTCAAAGCTATAATTGAGTCCCAAATCAAACACTGATAAAACTTCAAATGGCCCTAACTTCTATACGGTACGTCCTACACCTGTCAAAGTTGGCTACCCTTGAGTCCCAAATCAAACACTGATAACACTTCAAATGGCCCCAACTTCTATACGGTATGTCCTACACCTATCAAAGTTTGCAACATACAAATGCTTGTCACTTTTTACTGGAGCGTCATAAAACCTTGAAATTTTGTAACAATAAAGTACTCGAGCCTCTTGTCAATTTAAGCTATCGGTCAAAGCTATGCTACCTTGAGTCCCAAATCAAACACTGATAAAACTGCAAATGGCCCTAACTTCTATACGGTACGTCCCATACCCATCAAAGTTTGCAACATACAAATGCTTGTAACTTTTTACTGGAGCGTCATAAAACCTTGAAATTTTGTAACAATAAAGTACTCGAGCCTCTTGTCAATTTAAGCTATCGCTCAAAGCTCTGCTACCCTTGAGTCCCAAATCAAACACTGATAAAACTTCTAATGGCCCTAACTTCAGTACGGTGCACCCTATACATATCAAAGTTTGCAACTCACAAATGTTTGTAACTTTTTACTGGAGTGTCATAAAATCTTGAAATTTTGTAACAATAAAGTACTCGAGCCTCTTGTCAATTTAAGCTATCGCTCAAAGCTATGCTACCCTTGAGTCACAAATTAAACACTGATAAAACTTCAAATAGCCCTAATTTCTATACGGTACGTCCTACACCTATCAAAGTTTGCAACATACAAATGCTTGTAACTTTTTACTGGAGCGTCATAAAATCTTGAAATTTTGTAACAATAAAGTACCCGAGCCTCTTGTCAATTTAAGCTATCTCTCAAAGCTATAATTGAGTCCCAAATCAAACACTGATAAAACTTCAAATGGCCCTAACTTCTATACGGTACGTCCTACACCTGTCAAAGTTGGCTACCCTTGAGTCCCAAATCAAACACTGATAAAACTTCAAATGGCCCCAACTTCTATACGGTATGTCCTACACCTATCAAAGTTTGCAACATACAAATGCTTGTCACTTTTTACTGGAGCGTCATAAAACCTTGAAATTTTGTAACAATAAAGTACTCGAGCCTCTTGTCAATTTAAGCTATCGGTCAAAGCTATGCTACCTTGAGTCCCAAATCAAACACTGATAAAACTGCAAATGGCCGTAACTTCTATACGGTACGTCCTACACCTGTCAAAGTATGCATCACACAAATGCTTGTAACTTTTTACTGGAGCGTCATAAAACCTTGAAATTTTGTAACAATAAAGTACTCGAGCCTCTTGTCAATTTAAGTTATCGCTCAAAGCTATGCTACCCTTGAGTCTCAAATCAAACACTGATAAAACTTCAAATGGCCCTAACTTCTATACGGTACGTCCTACACCTATCAAAGTTTGCAACATACAAATGCTTGTAACTTTTTACTGGCGCGTCATAAAACCTTGAAAATTTGTAACAATAAAGTACTCGAGCCTCTCGTCATTTTAAGCTATTGCTCAAATCTATGCTACCCTTGAGTCCCAAATCAAACACTGATAAAACTTCAAATGGCCCTAACTTCTATACGGTACGCCCTACACCTATCAAAGTTTGCAACATACAAATGCTTGTAACTTTTTACTGGAGCGTCATAAAACCTTGAAAATTTGTAGCAATAAAGTGCTCGAGCCCCTTGTCAATTTAAGCTATCGCTCAAAGCTATGCTACCCTTGAGTCCCAAATCAAACACTGATAAAACTTCGAATGGCCCTAACTCCTATACGGTACGTCCTACACCTATCAAAGTTTGCAACATACAAATGCTTGTAACTTTTTACTTGAGCGTCATAAAACCTTGAAATTTTGTAACAATAAAGTACTCGAGCCTCTTGTCAATTTAAGCTATCGCTCAAAGCTATGCTACCCTTGAGTCCCAAATCAAACACTGATAAAACTTCAAATGGCCGTAACTTCTATACGGTACGTCCTACACCTGTCAAAGTTTGCATCACACAAATGCTTGTAACTTTTTACTGGAGCGTCATAAAACCTTGAAATTTTGTAACAATAAAGTACTCGAGCCTCTTGTCAATTTTAGCTATCGCTCAAAGCTATGCTACCCTTGAGTCCCAAATCAAAGACTGATAAAACTTCAAATGGCCCTAACTTCTATACGGTACGTCCTACACCAATGAATGTTTGCAACATACAAATGATTGTAACTTTTTACTGGAGGGTCATAAAACCTTGAAATTTTGTAACAATAAAGTACTCGAGCCTCTTCTCAATTTAAGCTATCGCTCAAAGCTATGCTACCCTTGAGTCCCAAATCAAACACTGATAAAACTTCAAATGGCCGTAACTTCTATACGGTACGTCCTACACCTGTCAAAGTTTGCATCACACAAATGCTTGTAACTTTTTACTGGAGCGTCATAAAACCTTGAAATTTTGTAACAATAAAGTACTCGAGCCTCTTGTCAATTTTAGCTATCGCTCAAAGCTATGCTACCCTTGAGTCCCAAATCAAAGACTGATAAAACTTCAAATGGCCCTAATTTCTATACGGTACGTCCTGCACCTGTCAAAGTTGGCTACCCTTGAGTCCCAAATCAAACACTGATAAAACTTCAAATGGCCCCAACTTCTATACGGTATGTCCTACACCTATCAAAGTTTGCAACATACAAATGCTTGCCACTTTTTACTGGAGCGTCATAAAACCTTGCAATTTTGTAACAATAAAGTACTCGAGCCTCTTGTCAATTTAAGCTATCGGTCAAAGCTATGCTACCTTGAGTCCCAAATCAAACACTGATAAAACTGCAAATGGCCCTAACTTCTATACGGTACTTAATATACCCATCAAAGTTTGCAACATACAAATGCTTGTAACTTTTTACTGGAGCGTCATAAAACCTTGAAATTTTGTAACAATAAAGTACTCGATCCTCTTGTCAATTTAAGCTATCGTTCAAAGCTATGCTACCCTTGAGTCCCAAATTAAACACTGATAAAACTTCAAATGGCCCTAACTTCTATACGGTACGTCCTATACCTATCAAAGTTTGCAACATACAAATGCTTGTAACTTTTTACTGGAGCGTCATAAAACCTTGAAATTTTGTAACAATAAAGTACTCGAGCCTCTTGTCAATTTAAGCTATCGCTCAAAGCTCTGCTACCCTTGAGTCCCAAATCAAACACTGATAAAACTTCTAATGGCCCTAACTTCAGTACGGTGCACCCTATACATATCAAAGTTTGCAACTCACAAATGTTTGTAACTTTTTACCGGAGTGTCATAAAATCTTGAAATTTTGTAACAATAAAGTACTCGAGCCTCTTGTCAATTTAAGCTATCGCTCAAAGCTATGCTACCCTTGAGTCACAAATTAAACACTGATAAAACTTCAAATAGCCCTAACTTCTATATGGTACGTCCTACACCTATCAAAGTTTGCAACATACAAATGGTTGTAACTTTTTACTGGAGCGTCATAAAACCTTGAAATTTTGTAACAATAAAGTACTCGAGCCTCTTGTCACTTTAAGCTATCGCTCAAAGCTATGCTGCCCTTGAGTCCCAAATCAAACAGTGATAAAAGTTCAAATGGCCGTAACTTCTATACGGTACGTCCTACACCTGTCAAAGTATGCATCACACAAATGCTTGTAACTTTTTACTGGAGCGTCATAAAACCTTGAAATTTTGTAACAATAAAGTACTCGAGCCTCTTGTCAATTTAAGCTATCGCTCAAAGCTATGCTACTCTTGAGCCCCAAATCAAACACTGATAAAACTTCAAATGGCCATAAATTCTATACGGTACGTCCTACACCAATCAATGTTTGCAACATACAAATGACTGTAACTTTTTACTGGAGGGTCATAAAACCTTGAAATTTTGTAACAATAAAGTACTCGAGCCTCTTCTCAATTTAAACTATCGCTCAAACCTATGCTACCCTTGACTCCCAAATCAAACACTGACAAAACTTCAAATGGCCCTAATTTCTATACGGTACGTCCTACACCTATCAAAGTTTGCAACATACAAATGCTTGTAACTTTTTACTGGAGCGTCATAAAACCTTGAAATTTTGTAACAATAAAGTACTCGAGCCTTTTGTCAATTCAAGCTATCGCTCAAAGCTATGCTACCCTTGAGTCCCAAATCAAACACTGATAAAACTTCAAATGGCCCTAACTTCTATATGGTGCACCCTATACCTATAAAATTTTGCAACATACAAATGCTTGTCACTTTTTACTGGAGCGTCATAAAACCTTGAAATTTTGTAACAATAAAGTACTCGAGTTTCTTGTCAATTTAAGCTATCGGTCAAAGCTATGCTACCTTGAGTCCCAAATCAAACACTGATAAAACTGCAAATGGCCCTAACTTCTATACGGTACGTAATATACCCATCAAAGTTTGCAACATACAAATGCTTGTAACTTTTTACTGGAGCGTCATAAAACCTTGAAATTTTGTAACAATAAAGTACTCGATCCTCTTGTCAATTTAAGCTATCGTTCAAAGCTATGCTACCCTTGAGTCCCAAATCAAACACTGATAAAACTTCAAATGGCCCTAACTTCTATACGGTACGTCCTATACCTATCAAAGTTTGCAACATACAAATGCTTGTAACTTTTTACTGGAGCGTCATAAAACCTTGAAATTTTGTAACAATAAAGTACTCGAGCCTCTTGTCAATTTAAGCTATCGGTCAAAGCTCTGCTAACCTTGAGTCCCAAATCAAACACTGATAAAACTTCTAATGGCCCTAACTTCAGTACGGTGCACCCTATACATATCAAAGTTTGCAACTCACAAATGTTTCTAACTTTTTACTGGAGTGTCATAAAATCTTGAAATTTTGTAACAATAAAGTACTCGAGCCTCTTGTCAATTTAAGCTATCGCTCAAAGCTATGCTACCCTTGAGTCACAAATTAAACACTGATAAAACTTCAAATAGCCCTAACTTCTATATGGTACGTCCTACACCTATCAAAGTTTGCAACATACAAATGCTTGTAACTTTTTACTGGAGCGTCATAAAACCTTGAAATTTTGTAACAATAAAGTACTCGAGCCTCTTGTCACTTTAAGCTATCGCTCAAAGCTATGCTGCCCTTGAGTCCCAAATCAAACAGTGATAAAACTTCAAATGGCCGTAACTTCTATACGGTACGTCCTACACCTGTCAAAGTATGCATCACACAAATGCTTGTAACTTTTTACTGGAGCGTCATAAAACCTTGAAATTTTGTAACAATAAAGTACTCGACCCTCTTGTCAATTTAAGTTATCGCTCAAAGCTATGCTACCCTTGAGTCTCAAATCAAACACTGATAAAACTTCAAATGGCCCTAACTTCTATACGGTACGTCCTACACCTATCAAAGTTTGCAACATACAAATGCTTGTAACTTTTTACTGGCGCGTCATAAAACCTTGAAAATTTGTAACAATAAAGTACTCGAGCCTCTCGTCATTTTAAGCTATTGCTCAAAGCTATGCTACCCTTGAGTCCCAAATCAAACACTGATAAAACTTCAAATGGCCCTAACTTCTATACGGTACGCCCTACACCTATCAAAGTTTGCAACATACAAATGCTTGTAACTTTTTACTGGAGCGTCATAAAACCTTGAAAATTTGTAGCAATAAAGTACTCGAGCCCCTTGTCAATTTAAGCTATCGCTCAAAGCTATGCTACCCTTGAGTCCCAAATCAAACACTGATAAAACTTCGAATGGCCCTAACTCCTATACGGTACGTCCTACACCTATCAAAGTTTGCAACATACAAATGCTTGTAACTTTTTACTTGAGCGTCATAAAACCTTGAAATTTTGTAACAATAAAGTACTCGAGCCTCTTGTCAATTTAAGCTATCGCTCAAAGCTATGCTACCCTTGAGTCCCAAATCAAACACTGATAAAACTTCAAATGGCCGTAACTTCTATACGGTACGTCCTACACCTGTCAAAGTTTGCATCACACAAATGCTTGTAACTTTTTACTGGAGCGTCATAAAACCTTGAAATTTTGTAACAATAAAGTACTCGAGCCTCTTGTCAATTTTAGCTATCGCTCAAAGCTATGCTACCCTTGAGTCCCAAATCAAAGACTGATAAAACTTCAAATGGCCCTAACTTCTATACGGTACGTCCTACACCAATGAATGTTTGCAACATACAAATGATTGTAACTTTTTACTGGAGGGTCATAAAACCTTGAAATTTTGTAACAATAAAGTACTCGAACCTCTTCTCAATTTAAGCTATCGCTCAAACCTATGCTACCCATGAGTCCCAAATCAAACACTGACAAAACTTCAAATGGCCCTAATTTCTATACGGTACGTCCTACACCTATCAAAGTTTGCAACATACAAATGCTTGTAACTTTTTACTGGAGCGTCATAAAACCTTGAAATTTTGTAACAATAAAGTACTCGAGAATTTTGTCAATTCAAGCTATCGCTCAAAGCTATGCTACCCTTGAGTCCCAAATCAAACACTGATAAAACTTCAAATAGCCCTAACTTCTATATGGTACGTCCTACACCTATCAAAGTTTGCAACATACAAATGCTTGTAACTTTTTACTGGAGCGTCATAAAACCTTGAAATTTTGTAACAATAAAGTACTCGAGCCTCTTGTCACTTTAAGCTATCGCTCAAAGCTATGCTGCCCTTGAGTCCCAAATCAAACAGTGATAAAACTTCAAATGGCCGTAACTTCTATACGGTACGTCCTACACCTGTCAAAGTATGCATCACACAAATGCTTGTAACTTTTTACTGGAGCGTCATAAAACCTTGAAATTTTGTAACAATAAAGTACTCGACCCTCTTGTCAATTTAAGTTATCGCTCAAAGCTATGCTACCCTTGAGTCTCAAATCAAACACTGATAAAACTTCAAATGGCCCTAACTTCTATACGGTACGTCCTACACCTATCAAAGTTTGCAACATACAAATGCTTGTAACTTTTTACTGGCGCGTCATAAAACCTTGAAAATTTGTAACAATAAAGTACTCGAGCCTCTCGTCATTTTAAGCTATTGCTCAAAGCTATGCTACCCTTGAGTCCCAAATCAAACACTGATAAAACTTCAAATGGCCCTAACTTCTATACGGTACGCCCTACACCTATCAAAGTTTGCAACATACAAATGCTTGTAACTTTTTACTGGAGCGTCATAAAACCTTGAAAATTTGTAGCAATAAAGTACTCGATCCCCTTGTCAATTTAAGCTATCGCTCAAAGCTATGCTACCCTTGAGTCCCAAATCAAACACTGATAAAACTTCGAATGGCCCTAACTCCTATACGGTACGTCCTACACCTATCAAAGTTTGCAACATACAAATGCTTGTAACTTTTTACTTGAGCGTCATAAAACCTTGAAATTTTGTAACAATAAAGTACTCGAGCCTCTTGTCAATTTAAGCTATCGCTCAAAGCTATGCTACCCTTGAGTCCCAAATCAAACACTGATAAAACTTCAAATGGCCGTAACTTCTATACGGTACGTCCTACACCTGTCAAAGTTTGCATCACACAAATGCTTGTAACTTTTTACTGGAGCGTCATAAAACCTTGAAATTTTGTAACAATAAAGTACTCGAGCCTCTTGTCAATTTTAGCTATCGCTCAAAGCTATGCTACCCTTGAGTCCCAAATCAAAGACTGATAAAACTTCAAATGGCCCTAACTTCTATACGGTACGTCCTACACCAATGAATGTTTGCAACATACAAATGATTGTAACTTTTTACTGGAGGGTCATAAAACCTTGAAATTTTGTAACAATAAAGTACTCGAGCCTCTTCTCAATTTAAGCTATCGCTCAAACCTATGCTACCCATGAGTCCCAAATCAAACACTGACAAAACTTCAAATGGCCCTAATTTCTATACGGTACGTCCTACACCTATCAAAGTTTGCAACATACAAATGCTTGTAACTTTTTACTGGAGCGTCATAAAACCTTGAAATTTTGTAACAATAAAGTACTCGAGAATTTTGTCAATTCAAGCTATCGCTCAAAGCTATGCTACCCTTGAGTCCCAAATCAAACACTGATAAAACTTCAAATGGCCCTAACTTCTATATGGTGCACCCTTTACCTATCAAATTTTGCAACATACAAATGCTTGTAACTTTTTACTGGAGCGTCATAAAATCTTGAAATTTTGTAACAATAAAGTACCCGAGCCTCTTGTCAATTTAAGCTATCTCTCAAAGCTATAATTGAGTACCAAATCAAACACTGATAAAACTTAAAATGGCCCTAACTTCTATACGGTACGTCCTACACCTGTCAAAGTTGGCTACCCTTGAGTCCCAAATCAAACACTGATAAAACTTCAAATGGCCCCAACTTCTATACGGTATGTCCTACACCTATCAAAGTTTGCAACATACAAATGCTTGTCACTTTTTACTGGAGCGTCATAAAACCTTGCAATTTTGTAACAATAAAGTACTCGAGCCTCTTGTCAATTTAAGCTATCGGTCAAAGCTATGCTACCTTGAGTCCCAAATCAAACACTGATAAAACTGCAAATGGCCCTAACTTATATACGGTACGTAATATACCCATCAAAGTTTGCAACATACAAATGCTTGTAACTTTTTACTGGAGCGTCATAAAACCTTGAAATTTTGTAACAATAAAGTACTCGATCCTCTTGTCAATTTAAGCTATCGTTCAAAGCTATGCTACCCTTGAGTCCCAAATCTAACACTGATAAAACTTCAAATGGCCCTAACTTCTATACGGTACGTCCTATACCTATCAAAGTTTGCAACATACAAATGCTTGTAACTTTTTACTGGAGCGTCATAAAACCTTGAAATTTTGTAACAATAAAGTACTCGAGCCTCTTGTCAATTTAAGCTATCGCTCAAAGCTCTGCTACCCTTGAGTCCCAAATCAAACACTGATAAAACTTCTAATGGCCCTAACTTCAGTACGGTGCACCCTATACATATCAAAGTTTGCAACTCACAAATGTTTGTAACTTTTTACCGGAGTGTCATAAAATCTTGAAATTTTGTAACAATAAAGTACTCGAGCCTCTTGTCAATTTAAGCTATCGCTCAAAGCTATGCTACCCTTGAGTCACAAATTAAACACTGATAAAACTTCAAATAGCCCTAACTTCTATATGGTACGTCCTACACCTATCAAAGTTTGCAACATACAAATGGTTGTAACTTTTTACTGGAGCGTCATAAAACCTTGAAATTTTGTAACAATAAAGTACTCGAGCCTCTTGTCACTTTAAGCTATCGCTCAAAGCTATGCTGCCCTTGAGTCCCAAATCAAACAGTGATAAAACTTCAAATGGCCGTAACTTCTATACGGTACGTCCTACACCTGTCAAAGTATGCATCACACAAATGCTTGTAACTTTTTACTGGAGCGTCATAAAACCTTGAAACTTTGTAACAATAAAGTACTCGAGCCCCTTGTCAATTTAAGCTATCGCTCAAAGCTATGCTACCCTTGAGTCTCAAATCAAACACTGATAAAACTTCAAATAGCGCTAACTTCTATACGGTACGTCCTACACCTATCAAAGTTTGCAACATACAAATGCTTGTAACTTTTTACTGGCGCGCCATAAAACCTTGAAAATTTGTAACAATAAAGTACTCGAGCCTCTTGTCAATTTAAGCTATCGCTCAAAGCTATGCTACCCTTGAGTCCCAAATCAAACACTGATAAAACTTCAAATGGCCCTAACTTCTATACGGTACGCCCTACACCTATCAAAGTTTGCAACATACAAATGCTTGTAACTTTTTACTGGAGCGTCATAAAACCTTGAAAATTTGTAGCAATAAAGTACTCGAGCCCCTTGTCAATTTAAGCTATCGCTCAAAGCTATGCTACCCTTGAGTCCCAAATCAAACACTGATAAAACTTCGAATGGCCCTAACTTCTATACGGTACGTCCTACACCTATCAAAGTTTGCAACATACAAATGCTTGTAACTTTTTACTGGAGCGTCATAAAACCTTGAAATTTTGTAACAATAAAGTACTCGAGCCTCTTGTCAATTTAAGCTATCGCTCAAAGCTATGCTACCCTTGAGTCCCAAATCAAACACTGATAAAACTTCAAATGGCCGTAACTTCTATACGGTACGTCCTACACCTGTCAAAGTTTGCATCACACAAATGCTTGTAACTTTTTACTGGAGCGTCATAAAACCTTGAAATTTTGTAACAATAAAGTACTCGAGCCTCTTGTCAATTTAAGCTATCGCTCAAAGCTATGCTACCCTTGAGTCCCAAATCAAAGACTGATAAAACTTCAAATGGCCCTAACTTCTATACGGTACGTCCTACACCTATCAAAGTTTGCAACATACAAATGCTTGTAACTTTTTACTGGAGCGTCATAAAACTTTGAAATTTTGTAACAAGAAAGTACTCGAGCCTCTTGTCAATTTAAGCTATCGCTCAAAGCTATGCTACTCTTGAGCCCCAAATCAAACACTGATAAAACTTCAAATGGCCATAAATTCTATACGGTACGTCCTACACCAATCAATGTTTGCAACATACAAATGATTGTAACTTTTTACTGGAGGGTCATAAAACCTTGAAATTTTGTAACAATAAAGTACTCGAGCCTCTTCTCAATTTAAGCTATCGCTCAAACCTATGCTACCCATGAGTCCCAAATCAAACACTGACAAAACTTCAAATGGCCCTAATTTCTATACGGGACGTCCTACACCTGTCAAAGTTGGCTACCCTTGAGCCCCAAATCAAACACTGATAAAACTTCAAATGGCCCTGACTTCTATACGGTACGTCCTACACCTATCAAAGTTTGCAATATACAAATGCTTGTAACTTTTTACTATAGCGTCATAAAACCTTGAAATTTTGTAACAATAAAGTATTCGAGCCTCTTGTCAATTTAAGCTATCGCTCAAAGCTATGCTACCCTTGAGTCCCAAATTAAACACAGATAAAACTTCAAATGGCCCTAACTTATATACGGTACGTCCTACACCTATCAAAGTTTGCAACATACAAATGCTTGTAACTTTTTACTGGAGCGTCATAAAACTTTGAAAATTTGTAACAATGAAGTACTCGAGCCTCTTGTCAATTTAAGCTATCGCTCAAAGCTATGCTACCCTTGAGTCCTAAATCAAACACTGATAAAACTTCAAATGGCCCTGACTTCTATACGGTACGTCCTACACCTATCAAAGTTTGCAATATACAAATGCTTGTAACTTTTTACTGGAGCGTCATAAAACCTTGAAATTTTGTAACAATAAAGTACTCGAGCCCCTTGTCAATTTAAGCTATCGCTCAAAGCTATGCTACCCTTGAGTCCCAAATCAAACACTGATAAAACTTCGAATGGCCCTAACTTCTATACGGTACGTCCTACACCTATCAAAGTTTGCAACATACAAATGCTTGTAACTTTTTACTGGAGCGTCATAAAACCTTGAAATTTTGTAACAATAAAGTACTCGAGCCTCTTGTCAATTTAAGCTATCGCTCAAAGCTATGCTACCCTTGAGTCCCAAATCAAACACTGATAAAACTTCAAATGGCCGTAACTTCTATACGGTACGTCCTACACCTGTCAAAGTTTGCATCACACAAATGCTTGTAACTTTTTACTGGAGCGTCATAAAACCTTGAAATTTTGTAACAATAAAGTACCCGAGCCTCTTGTCAATTTAAGCTATCTCTCAAAGCTATAATTGAGTCCCAAATCAAACACTGATAAAACTTCAAATGGCCCTAACTTCTATACGGTACGTCCTACACCTGTCAAAGTTGGCTACCCTTGAGCCCCAAATCAAACACTGATAAAACTTCAAATGGCCCCAACTTCTATACGGTATGTCCTACACCTATCAAAGTTTGCAACATACAAATGCTTGTCACTGTTTACTGGAGCGTCATAAAACCTTGAAATTTTGTAACAATAAAGTACTCGAGCCTCTTGTCAATTTAAGCCATCGGTCAAAGCTATGCTACCTTGAGTCCCAAATCAAACACTGATAAAACTGCAAATGGCCCTAACTTCTATACGGTACGTCCCATACCCATCAAAGTTTGCAACATACAAATGCTTGTAACTTTTTACTGGAGCGTCATAAAACCTTGAAATTTTGTAACAATAAAGTACTCGATCCTCTTGTCAATTTAAGCTATCGTTCAAAGCTATGCTACCCTTGAGTCCCAAATCAAACACTGATAAGACTTCAAATGGCCCTAACTTCTATACGGTACGTCCTATACCTATCAAAGTTTGCAACATACAAATGCTTGTAACTTTTTACTGGAGCGTCATAAAACCTTGAAATTTTGTAACAATAAAGTACTCGAGCCTCTTGTCAATTTAAGCTATCGCTCAAAGCTCTGCTACCCTTGAGTCCCAAATCAAACACTGATAAAACTTCTAATGGCCCTAACTTCAGTACGGTGCACCCTATACATATCAAAGTTTGCAACTCACAAATGTTTGTAACTTTTTACCGGAGTGTCATAAAATCTTGAAATTTTGTAACAATAAAGTACTCGAGCCTTTTGTCAATTCAAGCTATCGCTCAAAGCTATGCTACCCTTGAGTCCCAAATCAAACACTGATAAAACTTCAAATGGCCCTAACTTCTATATGGTGCACCCTATACCTATCAAATTTTGCAACATACAAATGCTTGTAACTTTTTACTGGAGCGTCATAAAATCTTGAAATTTTGTAACAATAAAGTACCCGAGCCTCTTGTCAATTTAAGCTATCTCTCAAAGCTATAATTGAGTCCCAAATCAAACACTGATAAAACTTCAAATGGCCCTAACTTCTATACGGTACGTCCTACACCTGTCAAAGTTGGCTACCCTTGAGTCCCAAATCAAACACTGATAAAACTTCAAATGGCCCCAACTTCTATACGGTATGTCCTACACCTATCAAAGTTTGCAACATACAAATGCTTGTCACTTTTTACTGGAGCGTCATAAAACCTTGAAATTTTGTAACAATAAAGTACTCGAGCCTCTTGTCAATTTAAGCTATCGGTCAAAGCTATGCTACTTTGAGTCCCAAATCAAACACTGATAAAACTGCAAATGGCCCTAACTTCTATACGGTACGTCCCATACCCATCAAAGTTTGCAACATACAAATGCTTGTAACTTTTTACTGGAGCGTCATAAAACCTTGAAATTTTGTAACAATAAAGTACTCGATCCTCTTGTCAATTTAAGCTATCGTTCAAAGCTATGCTACCCTTGAGTCCCAAATCAAGCACTGATAAGACTTCAAATGGCCCTAACTTCTATACGGTACGCCCTACACCTATCAAAGTTTGCAACATACAAATGCTTGTAACTTTTTACTGGAGCGTCATAAAACCTTGAAAATTTGTAGCAATAAAGTACTCGAGCCCCTTGTCAATTTAAGCTATCGCTCAAAGCTATGCTACCCTTGAGTCCCAAATCAAACACTGATAAAACTTCATATGGCCCTAACTTCTAGATGGTGCACCCTATACCTATCAAAGTTTGCAACATACAAATGCTTGTAACTTTTTACTGGAGCGTCATAAAATCTTGAAATTTTGTAATAATAAAGTACTCGAGCCTCTTGTCAATTTAAGCTATCGCTCAAAGCTATGCTACCCTTGAGTCCCAAATCAAACACTGATAAAACTTCAAATGGCCCTAACTTCTATACGGTACGTCCTACACCTGTCAAAGTGTGCAACATGCAAATGCTTGCAACTTTTTACTGGAGCGTCATAAAACCTTGAAATTTTTTAACAATAAAGTACTCGCGCCTCTTGTCAATTTAAGCTATCGCTCAAAGCTATGCTAACCTTGAGTCCCAAACCAAACACTGATAAAAGTTCAAATAGCCCTAACTTCTATATGGCACGTCCTACACCTATCAAAGTTTGCAATATACAATTGCTTGTAACTTTTTACTGGAGCGTCATAAAACCTTGAAATTTTGTAACAATAAAGTACTCGCGTCTCTTGTCAATTGAAGCTATCGCTCAAAGCTATGCTACCCTTGAGTCCCAAATCGAACACTGATAAAACTTCAAGTAGCCCTAACTTCTATATGGTACGTCCTACACCTATTAAAGTTTGCAACATAGAAATGCTTGTAACTTTTTACTGGAGCGTCATAAAACCTTGAAATTTCGTAACAATAAAGTACTCGAGCCTCTTGTCACTTTAAGCTATCGCTCAAAGCTATGCTATCCTTGAGTCCCAAATCAAAGACTGATAAAACTTCAAATGGCCCTAACTTCTATACGGTACGTCCTACACCTATCTAAGTTTGCAACATACAAATGCTTGTAACTTTTTACTAGAGCGTCATAAAACCTTGAAATTTTGTAACAATAAAGTTCTCGAGCCTCTTCTCAATTTAAGCTATCGCTTAAAGCTATGCTACCCATGAGTCCCAAATCAAACACTGATAAAACTTTAAATGGCCCTTACTTCTATACGGTACGTCCTACACCTATCAAAGTTTGCAACATACAAATGCTTGTAACTTTTTACTGGAGCGTCATAAAACCTTGAAATTTTGTAACAATAAAGTACTCGAGCCTCTTGTCAATTTAATCTATCGCTAAAAGCTATGCTACCCTTGAGTCCCAAATCAAACACTGATAAAACTTCATATGGCCCTAACTTCTAGATGGTGCACCCTATACCTATCAAAGTTTGCAACATACAAATGCTTGTAACTTTTTACTGGAGCGTCATAAAATCTTGAAATTTTGTAATAATAAAGTACTCGAGCCTCTTGTCAATTTAAGCTATCGCTCAAAGCTATGCTACCCTTGAGTCCCAAATCAAACACTGATAAAACTTCAAATGGCCCTAACTTCTATACGGTACGTCCTACACCTGTCAAAGTGTGCAACATGCAAATGCTTGCAACTTTTTACTGGAGCGTCATAAAACCTTGAAATTTTGTAACAATAAAGTACTCGAGCCTCTTGTCAATTTTAGCTATCGCTCAAAGCTATGCTAACCTTGAGTCCCAAATCAAACACTGATAAAAGTTCAAATAGGCCAAACTTCTATATGGCACGTCCTACACCTATCAAAGTTTGCAACATACAAATGCTTGTAACTTTTTACTGGAGCGTCATAAAACCTTGAAATTTTGTAACAATAAAGTACTCGAGCCTCTTGTCAATTTAAGCTATCGCTCAAAGCTATGCTACCCTTGAGTCCCAAAACAAACACTGAGAAAACTTCAAATGGCGCTAACTTCTATACGGTACGCCCTACACCTGTCAAAGTTTGCAACATACAAATGCTTGTAACTTTTTACTGGAGCGTCATAAAACCTTGAAAATTTGTAGCAATAAAGTACTCGCGCCTCTTGTCAATTTAAGCTATCGCTCAAAGCTATGCTACCCTTGAGTCCCAAACCAAACACTGATAGAACTTTAAATGGCACTAACTTCTATACGGTACGTCCTACGCCTATCAAAGTTTGCAATATACAATTGATTGTAACTTTTTACTGGAGCGTCATAAAACCTTGAAATTTTGTAACAATAAAGTACTCTAGCCTCTTGTCAATTTAAGCTATCGCTCAAAGCTACGCTACCCTCGAGTCCCAAATCAAACACTGATAAAATTTCAATTGGCCCTAACTTCTATACGGTACGTCCTACACCTGTCAAAGATTGCAACATACAAATGCTTGTATCTTTTTACTGGAGCGTCATGAAACCTTGAAATTTTGTAGCAACAAAGTACCCTAGCCTCTTGTCAATTTAAGCTATCGATTAAAGCTAAGCTACCCTTGAGTCCCAAATCAAGCACTGATAAAACTTCAAATGGCGCTAACTTCTATACGGTACGTCCTACACCTGTCAAAGTTTGCAACATACAAATGCTTGTAACTTTTTACTGGAGCGTCATAAAACCTTGAAATTTTTTAACAATAAAGTACTCGCGCCTCTTGTCAATTGAAGCTATCGCTCAAAGCTATGCTACCCTTGAGTCCCAAATCAAACACTGATAAAACTTCAAATGGCCCTAACTTCTATACGGTACGTCCTACACCTATCAAAGTTTGCAACATACAAATGCTTGTAACTTTTTACTGTTGCGTCATAAAACCTTGAAATTTTGTAACAATAAAGTACTCGAGCCTCTTGTCAATTTAAGCTATCGCTCAAAGCTATCGCTCAAAGCTATGCTACCCTTGAGCCCCAAATCAAACACTGATAAAACTTCAAATGGCCCTAACTTCTATACGGTACGTCTAACACTTGTCAAAGTTTGCAACATACAAATGCTTGTAACATTTTACTGGAGCGTCATAAAACCTTGAAAATTTGTAGCAATAAAGTACTCGAGCCTCTTGTCAATTTAAGCTATCGCTCAAAGCTATGCTACCCTTGAGTCCCAAATCAAAGACTGATAAAACTTCAAATGGCCTCAACTTCTATATGGTACGTCCTACACCTATCAAAGTTTGCAACATAGAAATGCTTGTAACTTTTTACTGGAGCGTCATAAAACGTTGAAATTTTGTAACAATAAAGTACTCGAGCATCTTGTCAATTTAAGCTATCGCTCAAAGCTATGCTACCCTTGAGCCCCAAATCAAACACTGATAAAACTTCAAATGGCCCTAACTTCTATACGGTACGTCCAACACCTGTCAAAGTTTGCAACATACAAATGCTTGTAAAATTTTACTGGAGCGTCATAAAACCTTGAAAATGTGTAGCAATAAAGTACTCGAGCCTCTTGTCAATTTAAGCTATCGCTCAAAGCTATGCTACCCTTGAGTCCCAAATCAAAGACTGATAAAACTTCAAATGGCCCTAACTTCTATACGGTACGTCCTACACCTATCAAAGTTTGCAACATACAAATGCTTGTAACTTTTTACTGGAGCGTCATAAAACCTTGAAATTTTGTAACAATAAAGTACTCGAGCCTCTTGTCAATTTAAGCTATCGCTTAAAGCTATGCTAGCCTTGAGTCCCAAATCAAACACTGATAAAACTTCAAATGGCCGTAACTTCTATACGGTACGTCCTACACCTGTCAAAGTTTGCATCACACAAATGCTTGTAACTTTTTACTGGAGCGTCATAAAACCTTGAAATTTTGTAACAATAAAGTACTCGAGCCTCTTGTCAATTTAAGCTATCGCTCAAAGCTATGCTACCCTTGAGTCCCAAATCAAAGACTGATAAAACTTCAAATGGCCCTAACTTCTATATGGTACGTCCTACACTTATCAAAGTTTGCAACATACAAATGCTTGTAACTTTTTACTGGAGCGTCATAAAACTTTGAAATTTTGTAACAATAAAGTACTCCAGCCTCTTGTTAATTTAAGCTATCGCTCAAAGCTATGCTACTCTTGAGCCCCAAATCAAACACTGATAAAACTTGAAATGGCCATAAATTCTATACGGTACGTCCTACACCAATCAATGTTTGCAACATACAAATGATTGTAACTTTTTACTGGAGGGTCATAAAACCTTGAAATTTTGTAACAATAAAGTACTCGAGCCTCTTCTCAATTTAAGCTGTCGCTCAAACCTATACTACCCATGAGTCCCAAATCAAACACTGACAAAACTTCAAATGGCCCTAATTTCTATACGGTACGTCCTACACCTATCAAAGTTTGCAACATACAAATGCTTGTAACTTTTTACTGGAGCGTCATAAAACCATGAAATTTTGTAACAATAAAGTACTCGAGCCTTTTGTCAATTCAATCTATCGCTCAAAGCTATGCTACCCTTGAGTCCCAAATCAAACACTGATAAAACTTCAAATGGCCCTAACTTCTATATGGTGCACCCTATACCTATCAAATTTTGCAACATACAAATGCTTGTAACTTTTTACTGGAGCGTCATAAAATCTTGAAATTTTGTAACAATAAAGTACCCGAGGCTCTTGTCAATTTAAGCTATCTCTCAAAGCTATAATTGAGTCCCAAATCAAACACTGATAAAACTTCAAATGGCCCTAACTTCTATACGGTACGTCCTACACCTGTCAAAGTTGGCTACCCTTGAGCCCCAAATCAAACACTGATAAAACTTCAAATGGCCCCAACTTCTATACGGTACGTCCTACACCTGTCAAAGTTTGCAACATACAAATGCTTGTAACTTTTTACTGGAGCGTCATAAAACCTTGAAATTTTGTAACAATAAAGTACTCGCGCCTCTTGTCAATTGAAGCTATCGCTCAAAGCTATGCTACCCTTGAGTCCCAAATCAAACACTGATAAAACTTCAAATGGCCCTAACTTCTATACGGTACGTCCTACACCTATCAAAGTTTGCAACATACAAATGCTTGTAACTTTTTACTGGAGCGATATACAACCTTGAAATTTTGTAACAATAAAGTACTCGAGCCTCTTGTCAATTTAAGCTATCGCTCAAAGCTATCGCTCAAAGCTATCGCTCAAAGCTATGCTACCCTTGAGCCCCAAATCAAACACTGATAAAACTTCAAATGGCCCCAACTTCTATATGGTACGTCCTACATCTATCAAAGTTTGCAACATACAAATGCTTGTCACTTTTTACTGGAGCGTCATAAAACCTTGAAATTTTGTAACAATAAAGTACTCGAGCCTCTTGTCAATTTAAGCTATCGGTCAAAGCTATGCTACCTTGAGTCCCAAATCAAACACTGATAAAACTGCAAATGGCCCTAACTTCTATACGGTACGTCCCATACCCATCAAAGTTTGCAACATACAAATGCTTGTAACTTTTTACTGGAGCGTCATAAAACCTTGAAATTTTGTAACAATAAAGTACTCGATCCTCTTGTCAATTTAAGCTATCGTTCAAAGCTATGCTACCCTTGAGTCCCAAATCAAACACTGATAAAACTTCAAACGGCCCTAACTTCTATACGGTACGTCCTATACCTATCAAAGTTTGCAACATACAAATGCTTGTAACTTTTTACTGGAGCGTCATAAAACCTTGAAATTTTGTAACAATAAAGTACTCGAGCCTCTTGTCAATTTAAGCTATCGCTCAAAGCTCTGCTACCTTTGAGTCCCAAATCAAACACTGACAAAACTTCTAATGGCCCTAACTTCAGTACGGTGCACCCTATACATATCAAAGTTTGCAAATCACAAATGTTTGTAACTTTTTACTGGAGCGTCATAAAACCTTGAAATTTTGTAACAATAAAGTACTCGATCCTCTTGTCAATTTAAGCTATCGTTCAAAGCTATGCTACCCTTGAGTCCCAAATCAAACACTGATAAAACTTCAAACGGCCCTAACTTCTATACGGTACGTCCTATACCTATCAAAGTTTGCAACATACAAATGCTTGTAACTTTTTACTGGAGCGTCATAAAACCTTGAAATTTTGTAACAATAAAGTACTCGAGCCTCTTGTCAATTTAAGCTATCGCTCAAAGCTATGCTACCCTTGAGTCACAAATTAAACACTGATAAAACTTCAAATAGCCCTAACTTCTATATGGTACGTCCTACACCTATCAAAGTTTGCAACATACAAATGCTTGTAACTTTTTACTGGAGCGTCATAAAACCTTGAAATTTTGTAACAATAAAGTACTCGAGCCTCTTCTCACTTTAAGCTATCGCTCAAAGCTATGCTGCCCTTGAGTCCCAAATCAAACAGTGATAAAACTTCAAATGGCCGTAACTTCTATACGGTACGTCCTACACCTGTCAAAGTATGCATCACACAAATGCTTGTAACTTTTTACTGGAGCGTCATAAAACCTTGAAATTTTGTAACAATAAAGTACTCGACCCACTTGTCAATTTAAGCTATCGCTCAAAGCTATGCTACCCTTGAGTCCCAAATCAAACACTGATAAAACTTCAAATGGCCCTAACTTCTATACGGTACGTCCTACACCTATCAAAGTTTGCAACATACAAATGCTTGTAACTTTTTACTGGCGAGTCATAAAACCTTGAAAATTTGTAACAATAAAGTGCTCGAGCCTCTTGTCAATTTAAGCTATCGCTCAAAGCTATGCTACCCTTGAGTCCCAAATCAAACACTGATAAAACTTCAAATGGCCCTAACCTCTATACGGTACGCCCTACACCTATCAAAGTTTGCAACATACAAATGCTTGTAACTTTTTACTGGAGCGTCATAAAACCTTGAAAATTTGTAGCAATAAAGTACTCGAGCCCCTTGTCCATTTAAGCTATCGCTCAAAGCTATGCTACCCTTGAGTCCCAAATCAAAGACTGATAAAACTTCAAATGGCCCTAACTTCTATACGGTACGTCCTACACCTATCAAAGTTTGCAACATACAAATGCTTGTAACTTTTTACTGGAGCGTCATAAAACCTTGAAATTTTGTAACAATAAAGTACTCGAGCCTCTTGTCAATTTAAGCTATCGCTCAAAGCTATGCTACCCTTGAGCCCCAAATCATACACTGATAAAACTTCAAATGGCCCTAACTTTTATACGGTACGTCCCATACCCATCAAAGTTTGCAACATACAAATGCTTGTAACTTTTTACTGGAGCGTCATAAAACCTTGAAATTTTGTAACAATAAAGTACTCGATCCTCTTGTCAATTTAAGCTATCGTTCAAAGCTATGCTACCCTTGAGTCCCAAATCAAACACTGATAAAACTTCAAACGGCCCTAACTTCTATACGGTACGTCCTATACCTATCAAAGTTTGCAACATACAAATGCTTGTAACTTTTTACTGGAGCGTCATAAAACCTTGAAATTTTGTAACAATAAAGTACTCGAGCCTCTTGTCAATTTAAGCTATCGCTCAAAGCTCTGCTACCCTTGAGTCCCAAATCAAACACTGACAAAACTTCTAATGGCCCTAACTTTTATACGGTACGTCCTACACCTATCAAAGTTTGCAACATACGAATGCTTGTAACTTTTTACTGGAGCGTCATAAGACCTTGAAATTTTCTAACAATAAAGAACTCGAGCCTCTTCTCAATTTAAGCTATCGCTTAAAGCTATGCTACCCATGAGTCCCAAATCAAACACTGATAAAACTTTAAATAGCCCTTACTTCTATACGGTACGTCCTACACCTATCAAAGTTTGCAACATACAAATGCTTGTAACTTTTTACTGGAGCGTCATAAAACCTTGAAATTTTGTAACAATAAAGTACTCGAGCCTCTTGTCAATTTAAGCTATCGCTAAAAGCTATGCTACCCTTGAGTCCCAAATCAAACACTGATAAAACTTCATATGGCCCTAACTTCTAGATGGTGCACCCTATACCTATCAAAGTTTGCAACATACAAATGCTTGTAACTTTTTACTGGAGCGTCATAAAATCTTGAAATTTTGTAATAATAAAGTACTCGAGCCTCTTGTCAATTTAAGCTATCGCTCAAAGCTCTGCTACCCTTGAGTCCCAAATCAAACACTGACAAAACTTCTAATGGCCCTAACTTCAGTACGGTACACCCTACACCTATCAAAGTTTGCAACATACAAATGCTTGTAACTTTTTACTGGAGCGTCATAAAACCTTGAAATTTTGTAACAATAAAGTACTCGAGCCTCTTCTCACTTTAAGCTATCGCTCAAAGCTATGCTGCCCTTGAGTCCCAAATCAAACAGTGATAAAACTTCAAATGGCCGTAACTTCTATACGGTACGTCCTACACCTGTCAAAGTATGCATCACACAAATGCTTGTAACTTTTTACTGGAGCGTCATAAAACCTTGAAATTTTGTAACAATAAAGTACTCGACCCACTTGTCAATTTAAGCTATCGCTCAAAGCTATGCTACCCTTGAGTCCCAAATCAAACACTGATAAAACTTCAAATGGCCCTAACTTCTATACGGTACGTCCTACACCTATCAAAGTTTGCAACATACAAATGCTTGTAACTTTTTACTGGCGCGTCATAAAACCTTGAAAATTTGTAACAATAAAGTACTCGAGGCTCTTGTCAATTTAAGCTATCGCTCAAAGCTATCGTTCAAAGCTATGCTACCCTTGAGCCCCAAATCAAACACTGATAAAACTTGAAATGGCCCTAACTTCTATACGGTACGTCCTACACTTGTCAAAGTTTGCAACATACAAATGCTTGTAACATTTTACTGGAGCGTCATAAAACCTTGAAAATTTGTAGCAATAAAGTACTCGAGCATCTTGTCAATTTAAGCTATAGCTCAAAGCTATGCTACCCTTGAGCCACAAATCAAACACTGATAAAACTTCAAATGGGCCTAACTTCAATACGGTACGTCCTACACCTATCAAAGTTTGCAACATACAAATGCTTGTAACTTTTTACTGGAGCGTCATGAAACCTTGAAATTTTGTAGCAATAAAGTACCCTAGCCTCTTGTCAATTTAAGCTATCGCTCAAAGCTATGCTACCCTTGAGTCCCAAATCATAGACTGATAAAACTTCAAATGGCCCCAACTTCTATATGGTACGTCCTACACCTATCAAAGTTTGCAACATACAAATGCTTGTAACTTTTTACTGGAGCGTCATAAAACCTTGAAATTTTGTAACAATAAAGTACTCGAGCCTCTTGTCAATTTAAGCTATCGCTCAAAGCTATGCTACCATTGAGTCCCAAATCAAACACTGATAAAACTTCAAATGGCCCTAACTTCGATACGGTACGTCCTACACCTATCAAAGTTTGCAACATACAAATGCTTGTAACTTTTTACTGGAGCGTCATAAAACCTTGAAATTTTGTAACAATAAAGTACTCGAGCATCTTGTCAATTTAAGCTATCGCTCAAAGCTATGCTACCCTTGAGCCCCAAATCAAACACTGATAAAACTTCAAATGGGCCTAACTTCAATACGGTACGTCCTGCACCTATCAAAGTTTGCAACACACAAATGCTTGTAACTTTTTACTGGAGCGTCATAAAACCTTGAAATTTTGTAACAATAAAGAACTCGAGCCTCTTCTCAATTTAAGCTATCGCTCAAAGCTATGCTACCCATGAGTCCCAAATCAAACACTGATAAAACTTCAATTGGCCCTTACTTCTATACGGTTCGTCCTACACCTATCAAAGTTTGCACATACAAATGCTTGAAACTTTTTACTGGAGCGTCATAAAACCTTGAAATTTTGTAACAATAAAGTACTGGCGCCTCTTGTCAATTGAAGCTATCGCTCAAAGCTATGCTACCCTTGAGTCCCAAATCAAACACTGATAAAGCTTCAAATGGCCCTAACTTCTATACGGTACGTCCTACACCTATCAAAGTTTGCAACATACAAATGGTTGTAACTTTTTACTGGAGCGTCATAAAACCTTGAAATTTTGTAACAATAAAGTACTCGAGCCTCTTGTCAATTTAAGCTATCGCTCAAAGCTGTGCTACCCTTGAGTCCCAAATCAAAGACTGATAAAACTTCAAATGGCCCTAACTTCTATACGGTACGTCCAACACCTGTCAAAGTTTGCAACATACAAATGCTTGTAAAATTTTACTGGAGCGTCATAAAACCTTGAAAATGTGTAGCAATAAAGTACTCGATCCTCTTGTCAATTTAAGCTATCGCTCAAAGCTATGCTACCCTTGAGTCCCAAATCAAAGACTGATAAAACTTCAAATGGCCCTAATTTCTATACGGTACGTCCTACACCTATCAAAGTTTGCAACATACAAATGCTTGTAACTTTTTACTGGAGCGTCATAAAACCTTGAAAATTTGTAGCAATAAAGTACTCGAGCCTCTTATCAATTTAAGCTATCGCTCAAAGCTGTGCTACCCTTGAGTACCAAATCAAAGACTGATAAACCTTCAAATGGCCCCAACTTCTATATGGTACGTCCTACACCTATCAAAGTTTGCAACATACAAATGCTTGTAACTTTTAACTGGAGCGCCATAAAACCTTGAAATTTTGTAACAATATAGTACTGGCGCCTCTTGTCAATTGAAGCTATCGCTCAAAGCTATGCTACCCTTGAGTCCCAAATCAAACACTGATAAAGCTTCAAATGGCCCTAACTTCTCTACGGTACATCCTACACCTATCAAAGTTTGCAACATACAAATGCTTGTAACTTTTTACTGGAGCGTCATAAAACCTTGAAAATTTGTAGCAATAAAGTACTCGAGCCTCTTCTCACTTTAAGCTATCGCTCAAAGCTATGCTGCCCTTGAGTCCCAAATCAAACACTGATAAAACTTCAAATGGCCCTAACTTCTATACGGTACGTCCTACACCTGTCAAAGTATGCATCACACAAATGCTTGTAACTTTTTACTGGAGCGTCATAAAACCTTGAAATTTTGTAACAATAAAGTACTCGACCCACTTGTCAATTTAAGCTATCGCTCAAAGCTATGCTACCCTTGAGTCCCAAATCAAACACTGATAAAACTTCAAATGGCCCTAACTTCTATACGGTACGTCCTACACCTATCAAAGTTTGCAACATACAAATGCTTGTAACTTTTTACTGGCTCGTCATAAAACCTTGAAAATTTGTAACAATAAAGTACTCGAGCCTCTTGTCAATTTAAGCTATCGCTCAAAGCTATCGCTCAAAGCTATGCTACCCTTGAGCCCCAAATCAAACACTGATAAAACTTCAAATGGCCCTAACTTCTATACGGTACGTCCAACACTTGTCAAAGTTTGCAACATACAAATGCTTGTAACATTTTACTGGAGCGTCATAAAATCTTGAAAATTTGTAGCAATAAAGTACTCGAGCATCTTGTCAATTTAAGCTATCGCTCAAAGCTATGCTACCCTTGAGCCCCAAATCAAACACTGATAAAACTTCAAATGGGCCTAACTTCAATACGGTACGTCCTACACCTATCAAAGTTTGCAACATACAAATGCTTGTAACTTTTTACTGGAGCGTCATGAAACCTTGAAATTTTGTAGCAATAAAGTACCCTAGCCTCTTGTCAATTTAAGCTATCGCTCAAAGCTATGCTACCCTTGAGTCCCAAATCAAAGACTGATAAAACTTCAAATGGCCCCAACTTCTATATGGTACGTCCTACACCTATCAAAGTTTGCAACATACAAATGCTTGTAACTTTTTACTGGAGCGTCATAAAACCTTGAAATTTTGTAACAATAAAGTACTCGAGCCTCTTGTCAATTTAAGCTATCGCTCAAAGCTATGCTACCATTGAGTCCCAAATCAAACACTGATAAAACTTCAAATGGCCCTAACTTCTATACGGTACGTCCTACACCTATCAAAGTTTGCAACATACAAATGCTTGTAACTTTTTACTGGAGCGTCATAAAACCTTGAAATTTTGTAACAATAAAGTACTCGAGCATCTTGTCAATTTAAGCTATCGCTCAAAGCTATGCTACCCTTGAGCCCCAAATCAAACACTGATAAAACTTCAAATGGGCCTAACTTCAATACGGTACGTCCTACACCTATCAAAGTTTGCAACATACAAATGCTTGTAACTTTTTACTGGAGCGTCATAAAACCTTGAAATTTTGTAACAATAAAGAACTCGAGCCTCTTCTCAATTTAAGCTATCGCTCAAAGCTATGCTACCCATGAGTCCCAAATCAAACACTGATAAAACTTCAATTGGCCCTTACTTCTATACGGTTCGTCCTACACCTATCAAAGTTTGCACATACAAATGCTTGTAACTTTTTACTGGAGCGTCATAAAACCTTGAAATTTTGTAACAATAAAGTACTGGCGCCTCTTGTCAATTGAAGCTATCGCTCAAAGCTATGCTACCCTTGAGTCCCAAATCAAACACTGATAAAGCTTCAAATGGCCCTAACTTCTCTACGGTACGTCCTACACCTATCAAAGTTTGCAACATACAAATGCTTGTAACTTTTTACTGGAGCGTCATAAAACCTTGAAAATTTGTAGCAATAAAGTACTCGAGCCTCTTCTCACTTTAAGCTATCGCTCAAAGCTATGCTGCCCTTGAGTCCCAAATCAAACAGTGATAAAACTTCAAATGGCCGTAACTTCTATACGGTACGTCCTACACCTGTCAAAGTATGCATCACACAAATGCTTGTAACTTTTTACTGGAGCGTCATAAAACCTTGAAATTTTGTAACAATAAAGTACTCGAGCCTCTTGTCAATTTAAGCTATCGCTCAAAGCTATCGCTCAAAGCTATGCTACCCTTGAGCCCCAAATCAAACACTGATAAAACTTCAAATGGCCCTAACTTCTATACGGTACGTCCAACACTTGTCAAAGTTTGCAACATACAAATGCTTGTAACATTTTACTGGAGCGTCATAAAACCTTGAAAATTTGTAGCAATAAAGTACTCGAGCATCTTGTCAATTTAAGCTATCGCTCAAAGCTATGCTACCCTTGAGCCCCAAATCAAACACTGATAAAACTTCAAATGGGCCTAACTTCAATACGGTACGTCCTACACCTATCAAAGTTTGCAACATACAAATGCTTGTAACTTTTTACTGGAGCGTCATGAAACCTTGAAATTTTGTAGCAATAAAGTACCCTAGCCTCTTGTCAATTTAAGCTATCGCTCAAAGCTATGCTACCCTTGAGTCCCAAATCAAAGACTGATAAAACTTCAAATGGCCCCAACTTCTATATGGTACGTCCTACACCTATCAAAGTTTGCAACATACAAATGCTTGTAACTTTTTACTGGAGCGTCATAAAACCTTGAAATTTTGTAACAATAAAGTACTCGAGCATCTTGTCAATTTAAGCTATCGCTCAAAGCTATGCTACCCTTGAGCCCCAAATCAAACACTGATAAAACTTCAAATGGGCCTAACTTCAATACGGTACGTCCTACACCTATCAAAGTTTGCAACATACAAATGCTTGTAACTTTTTACTGGAGCGTCATAAAACCTTGAAATTTTGTAACAATAAAGAACTCGAGCCTCTTCTCAATTTAAGCTATCGCTCAAAGCTATGCTACCCATGAGTCCCAAATCAAACACTGATAAAACTTCAATTGGCCCTTACTTCTATACGGTTCGTCCTACACCTATCAAAGTTTGCACATACAAATGCTTGTAACTTTTTACTGGAGCGTCATAAAACCTTGAAATTTTGTAACAATAAAGTACTGGCGCCTCTTGTCAATTGAAGCTATCGCTCAAAGCTATGCTACCCTTGAGTCCCAAATCAAACACTGATAAAGCTTCAAATGGCCCTAACTTCTCTACGGTACGTCCTACACCTATCAAAGTTTGCAACATACAAATGCTTGTAACTTTTTATTGGAGCGTCATAAAACCTTGAAAATTTGTAGCAATAAAGTACTCGAGCCTCTTCTCACTTTAAGCTATCGCTCAAAGCTATGCTGCCCTTGAGTCCCAAATCAAACAGTGATAAAACTTCAAATGGCCGTAACTTCTATACGGTACGTCCTACACCTGTCAAAGTATGCATCACACAAATGCTTGTAACTTTTTACTGGAGCGTCATAAAACCTTGAAATTTTGTAACAATAAAGTACTCGACCCACTTGTCAATTTAAGCTATCGCTCAAAGCTATGCTACCCTTGAGTCCCAAATCAAACACTGATAAAACTTCAAATGGCCCTAACTTCTATACGGTACGTCCTACACCTATCAAAGTTTGCAACATACAAATGCTTGTAACTTTTTACTGGCGCGTCATAAAACCTTGAAAATTTGTAACAATAAAGTACTCGAGCCTCTTGTCAATTTAAGCTATCGCTCAAAGCTATGCTACCCTTGAGCCCCAAATCAAACACTGATAAAACTTCAAATGGCCCTAACTTCTATACGGTACGTCCAACACTTGTCAAAGTTTGCAACATACAAATGCTTGTAACATTTTACTGGAGCGTCATAAAACCTTGAAAATTTGTAGCAATAAAGTACTCGAGCATCTTGTCAATTTAAGCTATCGCTCAAAGCTATGCTACCCTTGAGCCCCAAATCAAACACTGATAAAACTTCAAATGGGCCTAACTTCAATACGGTACGTCCTACACCTATCAAAGTTTGCAACATACAAATGCTTGTAACTTTTTACTGGAGCGTCATGAAACCTTGAAATTTTGTAACAATAAAGTACTCGAGCCTCTTGTCAATTTAAGCTATCGCTCAAAGCTATGCTACCATTGAGTCCCAAATCAAACACTGATAAAACTTCAAATGGTCCTAACTTCTATACGGTACGTCCTACACCTATCAAAGTTTGCAACATACAAATGCTTGTAACTTTTTACTGGAGCGTCATAAAACCTTGAAATTTTGTAACAATAAAGTACTCGAGCATCTTGTCAATTTAAGCTATCGCTCAAAGCTATGCTACCCTTGAGCCCCAAATCAAACACTGATAAAACTTCAAATGGGCCTAACTTCAATACGGTACGTCCTACACCTATCAAAGTTTGCAACATACAAATGCTTGTAACTTTTTACTGGAGCGTCATAAAACCTTGAAATTTTGTAACAATAAAGAACTCGAGCCTCTTCTCAATTTAAGCTATCGCTCAAAGCTATGCTACCTATGAGTCCCAAATCAAACACTGATAAAACTTCAATTGGCCCTTACTTCTATACGGTTCGTCCTACACCTATCAAAGTTTGCACATACAAATGCTTGCAACTTTTTACTGGAGCGTCATAAAACCTTGAAATTTTGTAACAATAAAGTACTGGCGCCTCTTGTCAATTGAAGCTATCGCTCAAAGCTATGCTACCCTTGAGTCCCAAATCAAACACTGATAAAGCTTCAAATGGCCCTAACTTCTATACGGTATGTCCTACACCTATCAAAGTTTGCAACATACAAATGGTTGTAACTTTTTACTGGAGCGTCATAAAACCTTGAAATTTTGTAACAATAAAGTACTCGAGCCTCTTGTCAATTTAAGCTATCGCTCAAAGCTGTGCTACCCTTGAGTCCCAAATCAAAGACTGATAAAACTTCAAATGGCCCTAACTTCTATACGGTACGTCCAACACCTGTCAAAGTTTGCAACATACAAATGCTTGTAACTTTTTACTGGAGCGTCATGAAACCTTGAAATTTTGTAGCAATAAAGTACCCTAGCCTCTTGTCAATTTAAGCTATCGCTCAAAGCTATGCTACCCTTGAGTCCCAAATCAAAGACTGATAAAACTTCAAATGGCCCCAACTTCTATATGGTACGTCCTACACCTATCAAAGTTTGCAACATACAAATGCTTGTAACTTTTTACTGGAGCGTCATAAAACCTTGAAATTTTGTAACAATAAAGTACTCGAGCCTCTTGTCAATTTAAGCTATCGCTCAAAGCTATGCTACCCTTGAGCCCCAAATCAAACACTGATAAAACTTCAAATGGGCCTAACTTCAATACGGTACGTCCTACACCTATCAAAGTTTGCAACATACAAATGCTTGTAACTTTTTACTGGAGCGTCATGAAACCTTGAAATTTTGTAGCAATAAAGTACCCTAGCCTCTTGTCATTTTAAGCTATCGCTCAAAGCTATGCTACCCTTGAGTCCCAAATCAAAGACTGATAAAACTTCAAATGGCCCCAAATTCTATATGGTACGTCCTACACCTATCAAAGTTTGCAACATACAAATGCTTGTAACTTTTTACTGGAGCGTCAAAAAACCTTGAAATTTTGTAACAATAAAGTACTCGAGCCTCTTGTCAATTTAAGCTATCGTTTAAAGCTATGCTACCATTGAGTCCCAAATCAAACACTGATAAAACTTCAAATGGCCCTAACTTCTATACGGTACGTCCTACAGCTATCAAAGTTTGCAACATACAAATGCTTGTAACTTTTTACTGGAGCGTCATAAAACCTTGAAATTTTGTAACAATAAAGTACTCGAGCATCTTGTCAATTTAAGCTATCGCTCAAAGCTATGCTACCCTTGAGCCCCAAATCAAACACTGATAAAACTTCAAATGGGCCTAACTTCAATACGGTACGTCCTACACCTATCAAAGTTTGCAACATACAAATGCTTGTAACTTTTTACTGGAGCGTCATAAAACCTTGAAATTTTGTAACAATAAAGAACACGAGCCTCTTCTCAATTTAAGCTATCGCTCAAAGCTATGCTACCCATGAGTCCCAAATCAAACACTGATAAAACTTCAATTGGCCCTTACTTCTATACGGTTCGTCCTACACCTATCAAAGTTTGCACATACAAATGCTTGTAACTTTTTACTGGAGCGTCATAAAACCTTGAAATTTTGTAACAATAAAGTACTGGCGCCTCTTGTAAATTGAAGCTATCGCTCAAAGCTATGCTACCCTTGAGTCCCAAATCAAACACTGATAAAGCTTCAAATGGCCCTAACTTCTATACGGTACGTCCTACACCTATCAAAGTTTGCAACATACAAATGGTTGTAACTTTTTACTGGAGCGTCATAAAACCTTGAAATTTTGTAACAATAAAGTACTCGAGCCTCTTGTCAATTTAAGCTATCGCTCAAAGCTGTGCTACCCTTGAGTCCCAAATCAAAGACTGATAAAACTTTAAATGGCCCTAACTTCTATACGGTACGTCCTACACCTATCAAAGTTTGCAACATACAAATGGTTGTAACTTTTTACTGGAGCGTCATAAAACCTTGAAATTTTGTAACAATAAAGTACTCGAGCCTCTTGTCAATTTAAGCTATCGCTCAAAGCTGTGCTACCCTTGAGTCCCAAATCAAAGACTGATAAAACTTCAAATGGCCCCAACTTCTATATGGTACGTCCTACACCTATCAAAGTTTGCAACATACAAATGCTTGTAACTTTTTACTGGAGCGTCATAAAACCTTGAAATTTTGTAACAATAAAGTACTCGAGCATCTTGTCAATTTAAGCTATCGCTCAAAGCTATGCTACCCTTGAGCCCCAAATCAAACACTGATAAAACTTCAAATGGGCCTAACTTCAATACGGTACGTCCTACACCTATCAAAGTTTGCAACATACAAATGCTTGTAACTTTTTACTGGAGCGTCATAAAACCTTGAAATTTTGTAACAATAAAGAACTCGAGCCTCTTCTCAATTTAAGCTATCGCTCAAAGCTATGCTACCCATGAGTCCCAAATCAAACACTGATAAAACTTCAATTGGCCCTTACTTCTATACGGTTCGTCCTACACCTATCAAAGTTTGCACATACAAATGCTTGTAACTTTTTACTGGAGCGTCATAAAACCTTGAAATTTTGTAACAATAAAGTACTGGCGCCTCTTGTCAATTGAAGCTATCGCTCAAAGCTATGCTACCCTTGAGTCCCAAATCAAACACTGATAAAGCTTCAAATGGCCCTAACTTCTCTACGGTACGTCCTACACCTATCAAAGTTTGCAACATACAAATGCTTGTAACTTTTTACTGGAGCGTCATAAAACCTTGAAAATTTGTAGCAATAAAGTACTCGAGCCTCTTCTCACTTTAAGCTATCGCTCAAAGCTATGCTGCCCTTGAGTCCCAAATCAAACAGTGATAAAACTTCAAATGGCCGTAACTTCTATACGGTACGTCCTACACCTGTCAAAGTATGCATCATACAAATGCTTGTAACTTTTTACTGGAGCGTCATAAAACCTTGAAATTTTGTAACAATAAAGTACTCGACCCACTTGTCAATTTAAGCTATCCCTCAAAGCTATGCTACCCTTGAGTCCCAAATCAAACACTGATAAAACTTCAAATGGCCCTAACTTCTATACGGTACGTCCTACACCTATCAAAGTTTGCAACATACAAATGCTTGTAACTTTTTACTGGCGCGTCATAAAACCTTGAAAATTTGTAACAATAAAGTACTCGAGCCTCTTGTCAATTTAAGCTATCGCTCAAAGCTATGCTACCCTTGAGCCCCAAATCAAACACTGATAAAACTTCAAATGGCCCTAACTTCTATACGGTACGTCCAACACTTGTCAAAGTTTGCAACATACAAATGCTTGTAACATTTTACTGGAGCGTCATAAAACCTTGAAAATTTGTAGCAATAAAGTACTCGAGCATCTTGTCAATTTAAGCTATCGCTCAAAGCTATGCTACCCTTGAGCCCCAAATCAAACACTGATAAAACTTCAAATGGGCCTAACTTCAATACGGTACGTCCTACACCTATCAAAGTTTGCAACATACAAATGCTTGTAACTTTTTACTGGAGCGTCATGAAACCTTGAAATTTTGTAACAATAAAGTACTCGAGCCTCTTGTCAATTTAAGCTATCGCTCAAAGCTATGCTACCATTGAGTCCCAAATCAAACACTGATAAAACTTCAAATGGTCCTAACTTCTATACGGTACGTCCTACACCTATCAAAGTTTGCAACATACAAATGCTTGTAACTTTTTACTGGAGCGTCATAAAACCTTGAAATTTTGTAACAATAAAGTACTCGAGCATCTTGTCAATTTAAGCTATCGCTCAAAGCTATGCTACCCTTCAGCCCCAAATCAAACACTGATAAAACTTCAAATGGGCCTAACTTCAATACGGTACGTCCTACACCTATCAAAGTTTGCAACATACAAATGCTTGTAACTTTTTACTGGAGCGTCATAAAACCTTGAAATTTTGTAACAATAAAGTACTGGCGCCTCTTGTCAATTGAAGCTATCGCTCAAAGCTATGCTACCCTTGAGTCCCAAATCAAACACTGATAAAGCTTCAAATGGCCCTAACTTCTATACGGTACGTCCTACACCTATCAAAGTTTGCAACATACAAATGGTTGTAACTTTTTACTGGAGCGTCATAAAACCTTGAAATTTTGTAACAATAAAGTACTCGAGCCTCTTGTCAATTTAAGCTATCGCTCAAAGCTGTGCTACCCTTGAGTCCCAAATCAAAGACTGATAAAACTTCAAATGGCCCTAACTTCTATACGGTACGTCCAACACCTGTCAAAGTTTGCAACATACAAATGCTTGTAACTTTTTACTGGAGCGTCATGAAACCTTGAAATTTTGTAGCAATAAAGTACCCTAGCCTCTTGTCAATTTAAGCTATCGCTCAAAGCTATGCTACCCTTGAGTCCCAAATCAAAGACTGATAAAACTTCAAATGGCCCCAACTTCTATATGGTACGTCCTACACCTATCAAAGTTTGCAACATACAAATGCTTGTAACTTTTTACTGGAGCGTCATAAAACCTTGAAATTTTGTAACAATAAAGTACTCGAGCCTCTTGTCAATTTAAGCTATCGCTCAAAGCCATGCTACCCTTGAGCCCCAAATCAAACACTGATAAAACTTCAAATGGGCCTAACTTCAATACGGTACGTCCTACACCTATCAAAGTTTGCAACATACAAATGCTTGTAACTTTTTACTGGAGCGTCATGAAACCTTGAAATTTTGTAGCAATAAAGTACCCTAGCCTCTTGTCATTTTAAGCTATCGCTCAAAGCTATGCTACCCTTGAGTCCCAAATCAAAGACTGATAAAACTTCAAATGGCCCCAACTTCTATATGGTACGTCCTACACCTATCAAAGTTTGCAACATACAAATGCTTGTAACTTTTTACTGGAGCGTCAAAAAACCTTGAAATTTTGTAACAATAAAGTACTCGAGCCTCTTGTCAATTTAAGCTATCGCTCAAAGCTATGCTACCATTGAGTCCCAAATCAAACACTGATAAAACTTCAAATGGCCCTAACTTCTATACGGTACGTCCTACAGCTATCAAAGTTTGCAACATACAAATGCTTGTAACTTTTTACTGGAGCGTCATAAAACCTTGAAATTTTGTAACAATAAAGTACTCGAGCATCTTGTCAATTTAAGCTATCGCTCAAAGCTATGCTACCCTTGAGCCCCAAATCAAACACTGATAAAACTTCAAATGGCCGCAACTTCTATATGGAACGTCCTACACCTATCAAAGTTTGCAACATACAAATGCTTGTAACTTTTAACTGGAGCGCCATAAAACCTTGAAATTTTGTAACAATAAAGTACTGGCGCCTCTTGTCAATTGAAGCTATCGCTCAAAGCTATGCTACCCTTGAGTCCCAAATCAAACACTGATAAAGCTTCAAATGGCCCTAACTTCTCTACGGTACATCCTACACCTATCAAAGTTTGCAACATACAAATGCTTGTAACTTTTTACTGGAGCGTCATAAAACCTTGAAATTTTGTAAAAATAAAATACTCGAGCCTCTTGTCAATTTAAGCTATCGCACAAAGCTGTGCTACCCTTGAGTCCCAAATCAAAGACTGAAAAACTTCAAATGGCCTCAACTTCTATATGGTACGTCCTACACCTATCAAAGTTTGCAACATACAAATGCTTGTAACTTTTTACTGGAGCGTCATAAAACCTTGAAATTTTGTAACAATAAAGTACCCTAGCCTCTTGTCAATTTAAGCTATCGCTCAAAGCTATGCTACCCTTGAGTCCCAAATCAAAGACTGATAAAACTTCAAATGGCCCCAACTTCTATATGGTACGTCCTACACCTATCAAAGTTTGCAACATACAAATGCTTGTAACTTTTTACTGGAGCGTCATAAAACCTTGACATTTTGTAACAATAAAGTACTCGAGCATCTTGTCAATTTAAGCTATCGCTCAAAGCTCTGCTACCCTTGAGCCCCAAATCAAACACTGATAAAACTTCAAATGGGCCTAACTTCAATACGGTACGTCCTACACCTATCAAAGTTTGCAACATACAAATGCTTGTAACTTTTTACTGGAGCGTCATAAAACCTTGAAAATTTGTAGCAATAAAGTACTCGAGCCCCTTGTCAATTTAAGCTATCGCTCAAAGATATGCTTCCCTTGAGTCCCAAATCAAAGACTGATAAAACTTCAAATGGCCCTAACTTCTATACGGTACGTCCTACACCTATCAAAATTTGCAACATACAAATGCTTATAACTTTTTACTGGAGCGTCATAAAACCTTGAAATTTTGTAACAATAAAGTACTCGAGCCTCTTGTCAATTTAAGCTATCGCTCAAAGCTATGCTACCCTTGAGCCCCAAATCAAACACTGATAAAACTTCAAATGGCCCTAACTTTTATACGGTACGTCCTACACCTATCAAAGTTTGCAACATACGAATGCTTGTAACTTTTTACTGGAGCGTCATAAGACCTTGAAATTTTCTAACAATAAAGAACTCGAGCCTCTTCTCAATTTAAGCTATCGCTTAAAGCTATGCTACCCATGAGTCCCAAATCAAACACTGATAAAACTTTAAATGGCCCTTACTTCTATACGGTACGTCCTACACCTATCAAAGTTTGCAACATACAAATGCTTGTAACTTTTTACTGGAGCGTCATAAAACCTTGAAATTTTGTAACAATAAAGTACTCGAGCCTCTTGTCAATTTAAGCTATCGCTAAAAGCTATGCTACCCTTGAGTACCAAATCAAACACTGATAAAACTTCATATGGCCCTAACTTCTAGATGGTGCACCCTATACCTATCAAAGTTTGCAACATACAAATGCTTGTAACTTTTTACTGGAGCGTCATAAAATCTTGAAATTTTGTAATAATAAAGTACTCGAGCCTCTTGTCAATTTAAGCTATCGCTCAAAGCTCTGCTACCCTTGAGTCCCAAATCAAACACTGACAAAACTTCTAATGGCCCTAACTTCAGTACGGTACACCCTATACATATCAAAGTTTGCAACTCACAAATGTTTGTAACTTTTTACTGGAGTGTCATAAAATCTTGAAATTGTGTAACAATAAAGTACTCGAGCCTCTTGTCAATTTAAGCTATCTCTCAAAGCTATGCTACCCTTGAGTCACAAATTAAACACTGATAAAACTTCAAATAGCCCTAACTTCTATATGGTACGTCCTACACCTATCAAAGTTTGCAACATACAAATGCTTGTAACTTTTTACTGGAGCGTCATAAAACCTTGAAATTTTGTAACAATAAAGTACTCGAGCCTCTTCTCACTTTAAGCTATCGCTCAAAGCTATGCTACCCTTGAGCCCCAAATCAAACACTGATAAAACTTCAAATGGCCCTAACTTCTATACGGTACGTCCAACACTTGTCAAAGTTTGCAACATACAAATGCTTGTAACATTTTACTGGAGCGTCATAAAACCTTGAAAATTTGTAGCAATAAAGTACTCGAGCATCTTGTCAATTTAAGCTATCGCTCAAAGCTATGCTACCCTTGAGCCCCAAATCAAACACTGATAAAACTTCAAATGGGCCTAACTTCAATACGGTACGTCCTACACCTATCAAAGTTTGCAACATACAAATGCTTGTAACTTTTTACTGGAGCGTCATGAAACCTTGAAATTTTGTAACAATAAAGTACTCGAGCCTCTTGTCAATTTAAGCTATCGCTCAAAGCTATGCTACCATTGAGTCCCAAATCAAACACTGATAAAACTTCAAATGGTCCTAACTTCTATACGGTACGTCCTACACCTATCACAGTTTGCAACATACAAATGCTTGTAACTTTTTACTGGAGCGTCATAAAACCTTGAAATTTTGTAACAATAAAGTACTCGAGCATCTTGTCAATTTAAGCTATCGCTCAAAGCTATGCTACCCTTGAGCCCCAAATCAAACACTGATAAAACTTCAAATGGGCCTAACTTCAATACGGTACGTCCTACACCTATCAAAGTTTGCAACATACAAATGCTTGTAACTTTTTACTGGAGCGTCATAAAACCTTGAAATTTTGTAACAATAAAGAACTCGAGCCTCTTCTCAATTTAAGCTATCGCTCAAAGCTATGCTACCCATGAGTCCCAAATCAAACACTGATAAAACTTCAATTGGCCCTTACTTCTATACGGTTCGTCCTACACCTATCAAAGTTTGCACATACAAATGCTTGTAACTTTTTACTGGAGCGTCATAAAACCTTGAAATTTTGTAACAATAAAGTACTGGCGCCTCTTGTCAATTGAAGCTATCGCTCACAGCTATGCTACCCTTGAGTCCCAAATCAAACACTGATAAAGCTTCAAATGGCCCTAACTTCTATACGGTACGTCCTACACCTATCAAAGTTTGCAACATACAAATGGTTGTAACTTTTTACTGGAGCGTCATAAAACCTTGAAATTTTGTAACAATAAAGTACTCGAGCCTCTTGTCAATTTAAGCTATCGCTCAAAGCTGTGCTACCCTTGAGTCCCAAATCAAAGACTGATAAAACTTCAAATGGCCCTAACTTCTATACGGTACGTCCAACACCTGTCAAAGTTTGCAACATACAAATGCTTGTAACTTTTTACTGGAGCGTCATGAAACCTTGAAATTTTGTAGCAATAAAGTACCCTAGCCTCTTGTCAATTTAAGCTATCGCTCAAAGCTATGCTACCCTTGAGTCCCAAATCAAAGACTGATAAAACTTCAAATGGCCCCAACTTCTATATGGTACGTCCTACACATATCAAAGTTTGCAACATACAAATGCTTGTAACTTTTTACTGGAGCGTCATAAAACCTTGAAATTTTGTAACAATAAAGTACTCGAGCCTCTTGTCAATTTAAGCTATCGCTCAAAGCTATGCTACCCTTAAGCCCCAAATCAAACACTGATAAAACTTCAAATGGGCCTAACTTCAATACGGTACGTCCTACACCTATCAAAGTTTGCAACATACAAATGCTTGTAACTTTTTACTGGAGCGTCATGAAACCTTGAAATTTTGTAGCAATAAAGTACCCTAGCCTCTTGTCATTTTAAGCTATCGCTCAAAGCTATGCTACCGTTGAGTCCCAAATCAAAGACTGATAAAACTTCAAATGGCCCCAACTTCTATATGGTACGTCCTACACCTATCAAAGTTTGCAACATACAAATGCTTGTAACTTTTTACTGGAGCGTCAAAAAACCTTGAAATTTTGTAACAATAAAGTACTCGAGCCTCTTGTCAATTTAAGCTATCGCTCAAAGCTATGCTACCATTGAGTCCCAAATCAAACACTGATAAAACTTCAAATGGCCCTAACTTCTATACGGTACGTCCTACAGCTATCAAAGTTTGCAACATACAAATGCTTGTAACTTTTTACTGGAGCGTCATAAAACCTTGAAATTTTGTAACAATAAAGTACTCGAGCATCTTGTCAATTTAAGCTATCGCTCAAAGCTATGCTACCCTTGAGCCCCAAATCAAACACTGATAAAACTTCAAATGGGCCTAACTTCAATACGGTACGTCCTACACCTATCAAAGTTTGCAACATATAAATGCTTGTAACTTTTTACTGGAGCGTCATAAAACCTTGAAATTTTGTAACAATAAAGAACTCGAGCCTCTTCTCAATTTAAGCTATCGCTCAAAGCTATGCTACCCATGAGTCCCAAATCAAACACTGATAAAACTTCAATTGGCCCTTACTTCTATACGGTTCGTCCTACACCTATCAAAGTTTGCACATACAAATGCTTGTAACTTTTTACTGGAGCGTCATAAAACCTTGAAATTTTGTAACAATAAAGTACTGGCGCCTCTTGTCAATTGAAGCTATCGCTCAAAGCTATGCTACCCTTGAGTCCCAAATCAAACACTGATAAAGCTTCAAATGGCCCTAACTTCTATACGGTACGTCCTACACCTATCAAAGTTTGCAACATACAAATGGTTGTAACTTTTTACTGGAGCGTCATAAAACCTTGAAATTTTGTAACAATAAAGTACTCGAGCCTCTTGTCAATTTAAGCTATCGCTCAAAGCTGTGCTACCCTTGAGTCCCAAATCAAAGACTGATAAAACTTCAAATGGCCCTAACTTCTATACGGTACGTCCAACACCTGTCAAAGTTTGCAACATACAAATGCTTGTAAAATTTTACTGGAGCGTCATAAAACCTTGAAAATGTGTAGGAATAAAGTACTCGATCCTCTTGTCAATTTAAGCTATCGCTCAAAGCTATGCTACCCTTGAGTCCCAAATCAAAGACTGATAAAACTTCAAATGGCCCTAATTTCTATACGGTACGTCCTACACCTATCAAAGTTTGCAACATACAAATGCTTGTAACTTTTTACTGGAGCGTCATAAAACCTTGAAAATTTGTAGCAATAAAGTACTCGAGCCTCTTGTCAATTTAAGCTATCGCTCAAAGCTGTGCTACCCTTGAGTCCCAAATCAAAGACTGATAAAACTTCAAATGGCCCCAACTTCTATATGGAACGTCCTACACCTATCAAAGTTTGCAACATACAAATGCTTGTAACTTTTAACTGGAGCGCCATAAAACCTTGAAATTTTGTAACAATAAAGTACTGGCGCCTCTTGTCAATTGAAGCTATCGCTCAAAGCTATGCTACCCTTGAGTCCCAAATCAAACACTGATAAAGCTTCAAATGGCCCTAACTTCTCTACGGTACATCCTACACCTATCAAAGTTTGCAACATACAAATGCTTGTAACTTTTTACTGGAGCGTCATAAAACCTTGAAATTTTGTAAAAATAAAGTACTCGAGCCTCTTGTCAATTTAAGCTATCGCTCAAAGCTGTGCTACCCTTGAGTCCCAAATCAAAGACTGAAAAACTTCAAATGGCCTCAACTTCTATATGGTACGTCCTACACCTATCAAAGTTTGCAACATACAAATGCTTGTAACTTTTTACTGGAGCGTCATAAAACCTTGAAATTTTGTAACAATAAAGTACCCTAGCCTCTTGTCAATTTAAGCTATCGCTCAAAGCTATGCTACCCTTGAGTCCCAAATCAAAGACTGATAAAACTTCAAATGGCCCCAACTTCTATATGGTACGTCCTACACCTATCAAAGTTTGCAACATACAAATGCTTGTAACTTTTTACTGGAGCGTCATAAAACCTTGACATTTTGTAACAATAAAGTACTCGAGCATCTTGTCAATTTAAGCTATCGCTCAAAGCTCTGCTACCCTTGAGCCCCAAATCAAACACTGATAAAACTTCAAATGGGCCTAACTTCAATACGGTACGTCCTACACCTATCAAAGTTTGCAACATACAAATGCTTGTAACTTTTTACTGGAGCGTCATAAAACCTTGAAAATTTGTAGCAATAAAGTACTCGAGCCCCTTGTCAATTTAAGCTATCGCTCAAAGCTATGCTTCCCTTGAGTCCCAAATCAAATACTGATAAAACTTCAAATGGCCCTAACTTCAATACGGTACGTCCTACACCTATCAAAGTTTGCAACATACAAATGCTTGTAACTTTTTACTGGAGCGTCATAAAACCTTGAAATTTTGTAACAATAAAGAACTCGAGCCTCTTCTCAATTTAAGCTATCGCTCAAAGCTATGCTACCCATGAGTCCCAAATCAAACACTGATAAAACTTCAATTGGCCCTTACTTCTATACGGTTCGTCCTACACCTATCAAAGTTTGCACATACAAATGCTTGTAACTTTTTACTGGAGCGTCATAAAACCTTGAAATTTTGTAACAATAAAGTACTGGCGCCTCTTGTCAATTGAAGCTATCGCTCAAAGCTATGCTACCCTTGAGTCCCAAATCAAACACTGATAAAGCTTCAAATGGCCCTAACTTCTATACGGTACGTCCTACACCTATCAAAGTTTGCAACATACAAAAGGTTGTAACTTTTTACTGGAGCGTCATAAAACCTTGAAATTTTGTAACAATAAAGTACTCGAGCCTCTTGTCAATTTAAGCTATCGCTCAAAGCTGTGCTACCCTGGAGTCCCAAATCAAAGACTGATAAAACTTCAAATGGCCCTAACTTCTATACGGTACGTCCAACACCTGTCAAAGTTTGCAACATACAAATGCTTGTAAAATTTTACTGGAGCGTCATAAAACCTTGAAAATGTGTAGGAATAAAATACTCGATCCTCTTGTCAATTTAAGCTATCGCTCAAAGCTATGCTACCCTTGAGTCCCAAATCAAAGACTGATAAAACTTCAAATGGCCCTAATTTCTATACGGTACGTCCTACACCTATCAAAGTTTGCAACATACAAATGCTTGTAACTTTTTACTGGAGCGTCATAAAACCTTGAAAATTTGTAGCAATAAAGTACTCGAGCCTCTTGTCAATTTAAGCTATCGCTCAAAGCTGTGCTACCCTTGAGTCCCAAATCAAAGACTGATAAAACTTCAAATGGCCCCAACTTCTATATGGAACGTCCTACACCTATCAAAGTTTGCAACATACAAATGCTTGTAACTTTTAACTGGAGCGCCATAAAACCTTGAAATTTTGTAACAATAAAGTACTGGCGCCTCTTGTCAATTGAAGCTATCGCTCAAAGCTATGCTACCCTTGAGTCCCAAATCAAACACTGATAAAGCTTCAAATGGCCCTAACTTCTCTACGGTACATCCTACACCTATCAAAGTTTGCAACATACAAATGCTTGTAACTTTTTACTGGAGCGTCATAAAACCTTGAAATTTTGTAAAAATAAAGTACTCGAGCCTCTTGTCAATTTAAGCTATCGCTCAAAGCTGTGCTACCCTTGAGTCCCAAATCAAAGACTGAAAAACTTCAAATGGCCTCAACTTCTATATGGTACGTCCTACACCTATCAAAGTTTGCAACATACAAATGCTTGTAACTTTTTACTGGAGCGTCATAAAACCTTGAAATTTTGTAACAATAAAGTACCCTAGCCTCTTGTCAATTTAAGCTATCGCTAAAAGCTATGCTACCCTTGAGTCCCAAATCAAAGACTGATAAAACTTCAAATGGCCCCAACTTCTATATGGTACGTCCTACACCTATCAAAGTTTGCAACATACAAATGCTTGTAACTTTTTACTGGAGCGCATTAAAACCTTGACATTTTGTAACAATAAAGTACTCGAGCATCTTGTCAATTTAAGCTATCGCTCAAAGCTCTGCTACCCTTGAGCCCCAAATCAAACACTGATAAAACTTCAAATGGGCCTAACTTCAATACGGTACGTCCTACACTTATCAAAGTTTGCAACATACAAATGCTTGTAACTTTTTACTGGAGCGTCATAAAACCTTGAAAATTTGTAGCAATAAAGTACTCGAGCCCCTTGTCAATTTAAGCTATCGCTCAAAGCTTGAGTCCCAAATCAAAGACTGATAAAACTTCAAATGGCCCTAACTTCTATACGGTACGTCCTACACCTATCAAAGTTTGCAACATACAAATGCTTATAACTTTTTACTGGAGCGTCATAAAACCTTGAAATTTTGTAATAATAAAGTACTCGAGCCTCTTGTCAATTTAAGCTATCGCTCAAAGCTATGCTACCCTTGAGCCCCAAATCAAACACTGATAAAACTTCAAATGGCCCTAACTTTTATACGGTACGTCCTACACCTATCAAAGTTTGCAACATACGAATGCTTGTAACTTTTTACTGGAGCGTCATAAGACCTTGAAATTTTCTAACAATAAAGAACTCGAGCCTCTTCTCAATTTAAGCTATCGCTTAAAGCTATGCTACCCATGAGTCCCAAATCAAACACTGATAAAACTTTAAATGGCCCTTACTTCTATACGGTACGTCCTACACCTATCAAAGTTTGCAACATACGAATGCTTGTAACTTTTTACTGGAGCGTCATAAAACCTTGAAATTTTGTAACAATAAAGTACTCGAGCCTCTTGTCAATTTAAGCTATCGCTAAAAGCTATGCTACCCTTGAGTCCCAAATCAAACACTGATAAAACTTCATATGGCCCTAACTTCTAGATGGTGCACCCTATACCTATCAAAGTTTGCAACATACAAATGCTTGTAACTTTTTACTGGAGCGTCATAAAATCTTGAAATTTTGTAATAATAAAGTACTCGAGCCTCTTGTCAATTTAAGCTATCGCTCAAAGCTCTGCTACCCTTGAGTCCCAAATCAAACACTGACAAAACTTCTAATGGCCCTAACTTCAGTACGGTACACCCTATACATATCAAAGTTTGCAACTCACAAATGTTTGTAACTTTTTACTGGAGTGTCATAAAATCTTGAAATTGTGTAACAATAAAGTACTCGAGCCTCTTGTCAATTTAAGCTATCGCTCAAAGCTATGCTACCCTTGAGTCACAAATTAAACACTGATAAAACTTCAAATAGCCCTAACTTCTATATGGTACGTCCTACACCTATCAAAGTTTGCAACATACAAATGCTTGTAACTTTTTACTGGAGCGTCATAAAACCTTGAAATTTTGTAACAATAAAGTACTCGAGCCTCTTCTCACTTTAAGCTATCGCTCAAAGCTATGCTGCCCTTGAGTCCCAAATCAAACAGTGATAAAACTTCAAATGGCCGTAACTTCTATACGGTACGTCCTACACCTGTCAAAGTATGCATCACACAAATGCTTGTAACTTTTTACTGGAGCGTCATAAAACCTTGAAATTTTGTGACAATAAAGTACTCGACCCACTTGTCAATTTAAGTTATCGCTCAAAGCTATGCTACCCTTGAGTCCCAAATCAAACACTGATAAAACTTCAAATGGGCCTAACTTCAATACGGTACGTCCTACACCTATCAAAGTTTGCAACATACAAATGCTTGTAACTTTTTACTGGAGCGTCATGAAACCTTGAAATTTTGTAGCAATAAAGTACCCTAGCCTCTTGTCAATTTAAGCTATCGCTCAAAGCTATGCTACCCTTGAGTCCCAAATCAAAGACTGATAAAACTTCAAATGGGCCCAACTTCTATATGGTACGTCCTACACCTATCATTTTGCAACATACAAATGCTTGTAACTTTTTACTGGAGCGTCATAAAACCTTGAAATTTTGTAACAATAAAGTACTCGAGCCTCTTGTCAATTTAAGCTATCGCTCAAAGCTATGCTACCATTGAGTCCCAAATCAAACACTGATAAAACTTCAAATGGCCCTAACTTCTATACGGTACGTCCTACACCTATCAAAGTTTGCAACATACAAATGCTTGTAACTTTTTACTGGAGCGTCATAAAACCTTGAAAATTTGTAGCAATAAAGTACTCGAGCCCCTTGTCAATTTAAGCTATCGCTCAAAGCTATGCTTCCCTTGAGTCCCAAATCAAAGACTGATAAAACTTCAAATGGCCCTAACTTCTATACGGTACGTCCTACACCTATCAAAGTTTGCAACATACAAATGCTTATAACTTTTTACTGGAGCGTCATAAAACCTTGAAATTTTGTAACAATAAAGTACTCGAGCCTCTTGTCAATTTAAGCTATCGCTCAAAGCTATGCTACCCTTGAGCCCCAAATCAAACACTGATAAAACTTCAAATGGCCCTAACTTTTATACGGTACGTCCTACACCTATCAAAGTTTGCAACATACGAATGCTTGTAACTTTTTACTGGAGCGTCATAAGACCTTGAAATTTTCTAACAATAAAGAACTCGAGCCTCTTCTCAATTTAAGCTATCGCTTAAAGCTATGCTACCCATGAGTCCCAAATCAAACACTGATAAAACTTTAAATGGCCCTTACTTCTATACGGTACGTCCTACACCTATCAAAGTTTGCAACATACGAATGCTTGTAACTTTTTACTGGAGCGTCATAAAACCTTGAAATTTTGTAACAATAAAGTACTCGAGCCTCTTGTCAATTTAAGCTATCGCTAAAAGCTATGCTACTCTTGAGTCCCAAATCAAACACTGATAAAACTTTATATGGCCCTAACTTCTAGATGGTGCACCCTATACCTATCAAAGTTTGCAACATACAAATGCTTGTAACTTTTTACTGGAGCGTCATAAAATCTTGAAATTTTGTAATAATAAAGTACTCGAGCCTCTTGTCAATTTAAGCTATCGCTCAAAGCTCTGCTACCCTTGAGTCCCAAATCAAACACTGACAAAACTTCTAATGGCCCTAACTTCAGTACGGTACACCCTATACATATCAAAGTTTGCAACTCACAAATGTTTGTAACTTTTTACTGGAGTGTCATAAAATCTTGAAATTGTGTAACAATAAAGTACTCGAGCCTCTTGTCAATTTAAGCTATCGCTCAAAGCTATGCTACCCTTGAGTCACAAATTAAACACTGATAAAACTTCAAATAGCCCTAACTTCTATATGGTACGTCCTACACCTATCAAAGTTTGCAACATACAAATGCTTGTAACTTTTTACTGGAGCGTCATAAAACCTTGAAATTTTGTAACAATAAAGTACTCGAGCCTCTTGTCAATTTAAGCTATCGCTCAAAGCTATGCTACCATTGAGTCCCAAATCAAACACTGATAAAACTTCAAATGGCCCTAACTTCTATACGGTACGTCCTACACCTATCAAAGTTTGCAACATACAAATGCTTGTAACTTTTTACAGGAGCGTCATAAAACCTTGAAATTTTGTAACAATAAAGTACTCGAGCATCTTGTCAATTTAAGCTATCGCTCAAAGCTATGCTACCCTTGAGCCCCAAATCAAACACTGATAAAACTTCAAATGGGCCTAACTTCAATACGGTACGTCCTACACCTATCAAAGTTGGCAACATACAAATGCTTGTAACTTTTTACTGGAGCGTCATAAAACCTTGAAATTTTGTAACAATAAAGAACTCGAGCCTCTTCTCAATTTAAGCTATCGCTCAAAGCTATGCTACCCATGAGTCCCAAATCAAACACTGATAAAACTTCAATTGGCCCTTACTTCTATACGGTTCGTTCTACACCTATCAAAGTTTGCACATACAAATGCTTGTAACTTTTTACTGGAGCGTCATAAAACCTTGAAATTTTGTAACAATAAAGTACTGGCGCCTCTTGTCAATTGAAGCTATCGCTCAAAGCTATGCTACCCTTGAGTCCCAAATCAAACACTGATAAAGCTTCAAATGGCCCTAACTTCTATACGGTACGTCCTACACCTATCAAAGTTTGCAACATACAAATGCTTGTAACTTTTTACTGGAGCGTCATAAAACCTTGAAATTTTGTAACAATAAAGTACTCGAGCCTCTTGTCAATTTAAGCTATCGCTCAAAGCTGTGCTACCCTTGAGCCCCAAATCAAACACTGATAAAACTTCAAATGGGCCTAACTTCAATACGGTACGTCCTACACCTATCAAAGTTTGCAACATACAAATGCTTGTAACTTTTTACTGGAGCGTCATGAAACCTTGAAATTTTGTAGCAATAAAGTACCCTAGCCTCTTGTCAATTTAAGCTATCGCTCAAAGCTATGCTACCCTTGAGTCCCAAATCAAAGACTGATAAAACTTCAAATGGCCCCAACTTCTATATGGTACGTCCTACACCTATCAAAGTTTGCAATATACAAATGCTTGTAACTTTTTACTGGAGCGTCATAAAACCTTGAAATTTTGTAACAATAAAGTACTCGAGCCTCTTGTCAATTTAAGCTATCGCTCAAAGCTATGCTACCATTGAGTCCCAAATCAAACACTGATAAAACTTCAAATGGCCCTAACTTCTATACGGTACGTCCTACACCTATCAAAGTTTGCAACATACAAATGCTTGTAACTTTTTACTGGAGGGTCATAAAACCTTGAAATTTTGTAACAATAAAGTACTCGAGCATCTTGTCAATTTAAGCTATCGCTCAAAGCTATGCTACCCTTGAGCCCCAAATCAAACACTGATAAAACTTCAAATGGCCTCAACTTCTATATGGTACGTCCTACACCTATCAAAGTTTGCAACATACAAATGCTTGTAACTTTTTACTGGAGCGTCATAAAACGTTGAAATTTTGTAACAATAAAGTACTCGAGCATCTTGTCAATTTAAGCTATCGCTCAAAGCTATGCTACCCTTGAGCCCCAAATCAAACACTGATAAAACTTCAAATGGCCCTAACTTCTATACGGTACGTCCAACACCTGTCAAAGTTTGCAACATACAAATGCTTGTAAAATTTTACTGGAGCGTCATAAAACCTTGAAAATGTGTAGCAATAAAGTACTCGAGCCTCTTGTCAATTTAAGCTATCGCTCAAAGCTATGCTACCCTTGAGTCCCAAATCAAAGACTGATAAAACTTCAAGTGGCCCTAACTTCTATACGGTACGTCCTACACCTATCAAAGTTTGCAACATACAAATGCTTGTAACTTTTTACTGGAGCGTCATAAAACCTTGAAAATTTGTAGCAATAAAGTACTCGAACCTCTTGTCAATTTAAGCTATCGCTCAAAGCTGTGCTAACCTTGAGTCCCAAATCAAAGACTGATAAAACTTCAAATATCCCCAACTTCTATATGGTACGTCCTACACCTATCAAAGTTTGCAACATACAAATGCTTGTAACTTTTTACTGGAGCGTCATAAAACCTTGAAATTTTGTAACAATAAAGTACTCGAGCATCTTGTCAATTTAAGCTATCGCTCAAAGCTATGCTACCCTTGAGCCCCAAATCAAACACTGATAAAACTTCAAATGGGCCTAACTTCAATACGGTACGTCCTACACCTATCAAAGTTTGCAACATACAAATGCTTGTAACTTTTTACTGGAGCGTCATGAAACCTTGAAATTTTGTAGCAACAAAGTACCCTAGCCTCTTGTCAATTTAAGCTATCGCTCAAAGCTATGCTACCCTTGAGTCCCAAATCAAAGACTGATAAAACTTCAAATGGCCCCAACTTCTATATGGTACGTCCTACACCTATCAAAGTTTGCAACATACAAATGCTTGTAACTTTTTACTGGAGCGTCATAAAACCTTGAAATTTTGTAACAATAAAGTACCCTAGCCTCTTGTCAATTTAAGCTATCGCTCAAAGCTATGCTACCATTGAGTCCCAAATCAAACACTGATAAAACTTCAAATGGCCCTAACTTCTATACGGTACGTCCTACACCTATCAAAGTTTGCAACATACAAATGCTTGTAACTTTTTACTGGAGCGTCATAAAACCTTGAAATTTTGTAACAATAAAGTACTCGAGCATCTTGTCAATTTAAGCTATCGCTCAAAGCTATGCTACCCTTGAGCCCCAAATCAAACACTGATAAAACTTCAAATGGGCCTAACTTCAATACGGTACGTCCTACACCTATCAAAGTTTGCAACATACAAATGCTTGTAACTTTTTACTGGAGCGTCATAAAACCTTGAAATTTTGTAACAATAAAGAACTCGAGCCTCTTCTCAATTTAAGCTATCGCTCAAAGCTATGCTACCCATGAGTCCCAAATCAAACACTGATAAAACTTCAATTGGCCCTTACTTCTATACGGTTCGTCCTACACCTATCAAAGTTTGCACATACAAATGCTTGTAACTTTTTACTGGAGCGTCATAAAACCTTGAAATTTTGTAACAATAAAGTACTGGCGCCTCTTGTCAATTGAAGCTATCGCTCAAAGCTATGCTACCCTTGAGTCCCAAATCAAACACTGATAAAGCTTCAAATGGCCCTAACTTCTATACGGTACGTCCTACACCTATCAAAGTTTGCAACATACAAATGCTTGTAACTTTTTACTGGAGCGTCATAAAACCTTGAAATTTTGTAACAATAAAGTACTCGAGCCTCTTGTCAATTTAAGCTATCGCTCAAAGCTGTGCTACCCTTGAGTAACAAATCAAAGACTGATAAAACTTCAAATGGCCTCAACTTCTATATGGTACGTCCTACACCTATCAAAGTTTGCAACATACAAATGCTTGTAACTTTTTACTGGAGCGTCATAAAACCTTGAAATTTTGTAACAATAAAGTACTCGAGCATCTTGTTAATTTAAGCTATCGCTCAAAGCTATGCTACCCTTGAGCCCCAAATCAAACACTGATAAAACTTCAAATGGCCCTAACTTCTATACGGTACGTCCAACACCTGTCAAAGTTTGCAACATACAAATGCTTGTAAAATTTTACTGGAGCGTCATAAAACCTCGAAAATGTGTAGCAATAAAGTACTCGAGCCTCTTGTCAATTTAAGCTATCGCTCAAAGCTATGCTACCCTTGAGTCCCAAATCAAAGACTGATAAAACTTCAAATGGCCCTAATTTCTATACGGTACGTCCTACACCTATCAAAGTTTGCAACATACAAATGCTTGTAACTTTTTACTGGAGCGTCATAAAACCTTGAAAATTTGTAGCAATAAAGTACTCGAGCCTCTTGTCAATTTAAGCTATCGCTCAAAGCTGTGCTACCCTTGAGTCCCAAATCAAAGACTGATAAACTTCAAATGGCCCCAACTTCTATATGGTACGTCCTACACCTATCAAAGTTTGCAACATACAAATGCTTGTAACTTTTAACTGGAGCGCCATAAAACTTTGAAATTTTGTAACAATAAAGTACTCGAGCATCTTGTCAATTTAAGCTATCGCTCAAAGCTATGCTACCCTTGAGCCCCAAATCAAGCACTGATAAAACTTCAAATGGCCCTAACTTCTATACGGTACGTCCAACACCTGTCAAAGTTTGCAACATACAAATGCTTGTAAAATTTTACTGGAGCGTCATAAAACCTTGAAAATGTGTAGCAATAAAGTACTCGAGCCTCTTGTCAATTTAAGCTATCGCTCAAAGCTGTGCTAACCTTGAGTCCCAAATCAAAGACTGATAAAACTTCAAATATCCCCAACTTCTATATGGTACGTCCTACACCTATCAAAGTTTGCAACATACAAATGCTTGTAACTTTTTACTGGAGCGTCATAAAACCTTGAAATTTTGTAACAATAAAGTACTCGAGCATCTTGTCAATTTAAGCTATCGCTCAAAGCTATGCTACCCTTGAGCCCCAAATCAAACACTGATAAAACTTCAAATGGGCCTAACTTCAATACGGTACATCCTACACCTATCAAAGTTTGCAACATACAAATGCTTGTAACTTTTTACTGGAGCGTCATGAAACCTTGAAATTTTGTAGCAATAAAGTACCCTAGCCTCTTGTCAATTTAAGCTATCGCTCAAAGCTATGCTACCCTTGAGTCCCAAATCAAAGACTGATAAAACTTCAAATGGCCCCAACTTCTATATGGTACGTCCTACACCTATCAAAGTTTGCAATATACAAATGCTTGTAACTTTTTACTGGAGCGTCATAAAACAATGAAATTTTGTAACAATAAAGTACCCTAGCCTCTTGTCAATTTAAGCTATCGCTCAAAGCTATGCTACCATTGAGTCCCAAATCAAACACTGATAAAACTTCAAATGGCCCTAACTTCTATACGGTACGTCCTACACCTATCAAAGTTTGCAACATACAAATGCTTGTAACTTTTTACTGGAGCGTCATAAAACCTTGAAATTTTGTAACAATAAAGTACTCGAGCATCTTGTCAATTTAAGTTATCGCTCAAAGCTATGCTACCCTTGAGCCCCAAATCAAAGACTGATAAAACTTCAAATGGCCCCAACTTCTATATGGTACGTCGTACACCTATCAAAGTTTGCAACATACAAATGCTTGTAACTTTTTACTGGAGCGTCATAAAACCTTGAAATTTTGTAACAATAAAGAACTCGAGCATCTTGTCAATTTAAGCTATCGTTCAAAGCTATGGTACCCTTGAGCCCCAAATCAAACACTGATAAAACTTCAAATGGGCCTAACTTCTATACGGTACGTCCTACACCTATCAAAGTTTGCAACATACAAATGCTTGTAACTTTTTACTGGAGCGTCATAAAACCTTGAAAATTTGTAGCAATAAAGTACTCGAGCCTCTTGTCAATTTAAGCTATCGCTCAAAGCTGTGCTACCCTTGAGTCCCAAATCAAACACTGATAAAACTTCAAATGGCCCCAACTTCTATATGGTACGTCCTACACCTATCAAAGTTTGCAACATACAAATGATTGTAACTTTTTACTGGAGCGTCATAAAACCTTGAAATTTTGTAACAATAAAGTACTCGAGCATCTTGTCAATTTAAGCTATCGCTCAAAGCTATGCTACCCTTGAGTCCCAAATCAAAGACTGAGAAAACTTCAAATGGCCCCAACTTCTATATGGTACGTCCTACACCTATCAAAGTTTGCAACATACAAATGCTTGTAACTTTTTACTGGAGCGTCATAAAACCTTGAAATTTTGTAACAATAAAGTACTCGAGCATCTTGTCAATTTAAGCTATCGCTCAAAGCTATGCTACCCTTGAGCCCCAAATCAAACATTGATAAAACTTCAAATGGCCCTAACTTCTATACGGTACGTCCAACACCTGTCAAAGTTTGCAACATACAAATGCTTGTAAAATTTTACTGGAGCGTCATAAAACCTTGAAAATGTGTAACAATAAAGTACTCGAGCCTCTTGTCAATTTAAGCTATCGCTCAAAGCTATGCTACCCTTGAGTCCCAAATCAAAGACTGATAAAACTTCAAATGGCCCTAACTTCTATACGGTACGTCCTACACCTATCAAAGTTTGCAACATACAAATGCTTGTAAAATTTTACTGGAGCGTCATAAAACCTTGAAAATGTGTAACAATAAAGTACTCGAGCCTCTTGTCAATTTAAGCTATCGCTCAAAGCTATGCTACCCTTGAGTCCCAAATCAAAGACTGATAAAACTTCAAATGGCCCCAACTTCTATATGGTACGTCCTACACCTATCAAAGTTTGCAACATACAAATGCTTGTAACTTTTTACTGGAGCGTCATAAAACCTTGAAATTTTGTAGCAATAAAGTACTCGAGCATCTTGTCAATTTAAGCTATCGCTCAAAGCTATGCTACCCTTGAGCCCCAAATCAAACACTGATAAAACTTCAAATGGGCCTAACTTCAATACGGTACGTCCTACACCTATCAAAGTTTGCAACATACAAATGCTTGTAACTTTTTACTGGAGTGTCATGAAACCTTGAAATTTTGTAGCAATAAAGTACTCGAGCATCTTGTCAATTTAAGCTATCGCTCAAAGCTATGCTACCCTTGAGCCCCAAATCAAACACTGATAAAACTTCAAATGGGCCTAACTTCAATACGGTACGTCCTACACCTATCAAAGTTTGCAACATACAAATGCTTGTAACTTTTTACTGGAGCGTCATGAAACCTTGAAATTTTGTAGCAATAAAGTACCCTAGCCTCTTGTCAATTTAAGCTATCGCTCAAAGCTATGCTACCCTTGAGTCCCAAATCAAAGACTGATAAAACTTCAAATGGGCCTAACTTCAATACGGTACGTCCTACACCTATCAAAGTTTGCAACATACAAATGCTTGTAACTTTTTACTGGAGCGTCATGAAACCTTGAAATTTTGTAGCAATAAAGTACCCTAGCCTCTTGTCAATTTAAGCTATCGCTTAAAGCTATGCTACCCTTGAGTCCCAAATCAAAGACTGATAAAACTTCACATGGCCCCAACTTCTATATGGTACGTCCTACACCTATCAAAGTTTGCAACATACAAATGCTTGTAACTTTTTACTAGAGCGTCATAAAACCTTGAAATTTTGTAACAATAAAGTACTCGAGCATCTGGTCAATTTAAGCTATCGCTCAAAGCTATGCTACCTTTGAGCCCCAAATCAAACACTGATAAAACTTCAAATGGGCCTAACTTCAATACGGTACGTCCTACACCTATCAAAGTTTGCAACATACAAATGCTTGTAACTTTTTTCTGGAGCGTCATAAAACCTTGAAATTTTGTAACAATAAAGAACTCGAGCCTCTTCTCAATTTAAGCTATCGCTCAAAGCTATGCTACCCATGAGTCCCAAATCAAACACTGATAAAACTTCAAATGGCCCTTACTTCTATACGGTACGTCCTACACCTATCAAAGTTTGCAACATACAAATGCTTGTAACTCTTTACTGGAGCGTCATAAAACCTTGAAAATTTGTAGCAATAAAGTACTCGAGTCTCTTGTCAATTTAAGTTATCGCTCAAAGCTATGCTACACTTGAGTCCCAAATCAAAGACTGATAAAACTTCAAATGGCCCCAACTTCTATATGGTACGTCCTACACCTATCAAAGTTTGCAACATACAAATGCTTGTAACTTTTTACTGGAGCGTCATAAAACCTTGAACTTTTGTAACAATAAAGTACTCGAGCATCTTGTCAATTTAAGCTATCGCTCAAAGCTATGCCACCCTTGAGCCCCAAATCAAACACTGATAAAACTTCAAATGGGCCTAACTTCAATACGGTACGTCCTACACCTATCAAAGTTTGCAACATACAAATGCTTGTAACTTTTTACTGGAGCGTCATGAAACCTTGAAATTTTGTAGCAATAAAGTACCCTAGCCTCTTGTCAATTTAAGCTATCGCTCAAAGCTATCGCTCAAAGCTATGCTACCCTTGAGTCTTAAATCAAAGACTGATAAAACTTCAAATGGCCCCAACTTCTATATGGTACGTCGTACACCTATCAAAGTTTGCAACATACAAATGCTTGTAACTTTTTACTGGAGCGTCATAAAACCTTGAAATTTTGTAACAATAAAGTACTCGAGCATCTTGTCAATTTAAGCTATCGCTCAAAGCTATGGTACCCTTGAGCCCCAAATCAAACACTGATAAAACTTCAAATGGGCCTAACTTCAATACGGTACGTCCTACACCTATCAAAGTTTGCAACATACAAATGCTTGTAACTTTTTACTGGAGCGTCATAAAACCTTGAAATTTTATAACAATAAAGAACTCGAGCCTCTTCTCAATTTAAGCTATCGCTCAAAGCTATGCTACCCATGTGTCCCAAATCAAACACTGATAAAACTTCAAATGGCCCTTACTTCTATAAGGTACGTCCTACACCTATCAAAGTTTGCAACATACAAATGCTTGTAACTTTTTACTGGAGCGTCATAAAACCTTGAAAATTTGTAGCAATAAAGTACTCGAGCCTCTTGTCAATTTAAGCTATCGCTCAAAGCTGTGCTACCCTTGAGTCCCAAATCAAAGACTGATAAAACTTCAAATGGCCCCAACTTCTATATGGTACGTCCTACACCTATCAAAGTTTGCAACATACAAATGATTGTAACTTTTTACTGGAGCGTCATAAAACCTTGAAATTTTGTAACAATAAAGTACTCGAGCATCTTGTCAATTTAAGCTATCGCTCAAAGCTATGCTACCCTTGAGTCCCAAATCAAAGACTGAGAAAACTTCAAATGGCCCCAACTTCTATATGGTACGTCCTACACCTATCAAAGTTTGCAACATACAAATGCTTGTAACTTTTTACTGGAGCGTCATAAAACCTTGAAATTTTGTAACAATAAAGTACTCGAGCATCTTGTCAATTTAAGCTTTCGCTCAAAGCTATGCTACCCTTGAGCCCCAAATCAAACACTGATAAAACTTCAAATGGCCCTAACTTCTATACGGTACGTCCAACACCTGTCAAAGTTTGCAACATACAAATGCTTGCAAAATTTTACTGGAGCGTCATAAAACCTTGAAAATGTGTAACAATAAAGTACTCGAGCCTCTTGTCAATTTAAGCTATCGCTCAAAGCTATGCTACCCTTGAGTCCCAAATCAAAGACTGATAAAACTTCAAATGGCCCTAACTTCTATACGGTAAGTCCTACACCTATCAAAGTTTGCAACATACAAATGCTTGTAAAATTTTACTGGAGCGTCATAAAACCTTGAAAATGTGTAACAATAAAGTACTCGAGCATCTTGTCAATTTAAGCTATCGCTCAAAGCTATGCTACCCTTGAGTCCCAAATCAAAGACTGATAAAACTTCAAATGGCCCCAACTTCTATATGGTACGTCCTACACCTATCAAAGTTTGCAACATACAAATGCTTGTAACTTTTTACTGGAGCGTCATAAAACCTTGAACTTTTGTAACAATAAAGTACTCGAGCATCTTGTCAATTTAAGCTATCGCTCAAAGCTATGCTACCCTTGAGCCCCAAATCAAACACTGATAAAACTTCAAATGGGCCTAACTTCAATACGGTACGTCCTACACCTATCAAAGTTTGCAACATACAAATGCTTGTAATTTTTTACTGGAGCGTCATGAAACCTTGAAATTTTGCAGCAATAAAGTACCCTAGCCTCTTGTCAATTTAAGCTATCGCTCAAAGCTATGCTACCCTTGAGTCCCAAATCAAAGACTGATAAAATTTCAAATGGCCCCAACTTCTATTTGGTACGTCGTAGACCTATCAAAGTTTGCAACATACAATTGCTTGTAACTTTTTACTGGAGCATCATAAAACCTTGAAATTTTGTAACAATAAAGTACTCGAGCATCTTGTCAATTTAAGCTATCGCTCAAAGCTATGCTACCCTTGAGCCCCAAATCAAACACTGATAAAACTTCAAATGGGCCTAACTTCAATACGGTACGTCCTACACCTATCAATGTTTGCAACATACAAATGCTTGTAACTTTTTACTGGAGCGTCATAAAACCTTGAAATTTTATAACAATAAAGAACTCGAGCCTCTTCTCAATTTAAGCTATCGCTCAAAGCTATGCTACCCATGAGTCCCAAATCAAACACTGATAAAACATCAAATGGCCCTTACTTCTATACGGTACGTCCTACACCTATCAAAGTTTGCAACATACAAATGCTTGTAACTTTTTACTGGAGCGTCATAAAACCTTGAAAATTTGTAGCAATAAAGTACTCGAGCCTCTTGTCAATTTAAGCTATCGCTCAAAGCTGTGCTACCCTTGAGTCCCAAATCAAAGACTGATAAAACTTCAAATGGCCCCAACTTCTATATGGTACGTCCTACACCTATCAAAGTTTGCAACATACAAATGCTTGTAACTTTTTACTGGAGCGTCATAAAACCTTGAAATTTTGTAACAATAAAGTACTCGAGCATCTTGTCAATTTAAGCTATCGCTCAAAGCTATGCTACCCTTGAGCCCCAAATCAAACACTGATAAAACTTCAAATGGCCCTAACTTCTATACGGTACATCCAACACCTGTCAAAGTTTGCAACACACAAATGCTTGTAAAATTTTACTGGAGCGTCATAAAACCTTGAAAATGTGTAACAATAAAGTACTCGAGCCTCTTGTCAATTTAAGCTATCGCTCAAAGCTATGCTACCCTTGAGTCCCAAATCAAAGACTGATAAAACTTCAAATGGCCCTAACTTCTATACGGTACGTCCTACACCTATCAAAGTTTGCAACATACAAATGCTTGTAAAATTTTACTGGAGCGTCATAAAACCTTGAAAATGTGTAACAATAAAGTACTCGAGCCTCTTGTCAATTTAAGCTATCGCTCAAAGCTATGCTACCCTTGAGTCCCAAATCAAAGACTGATAAAATTTCAAATGGCCCCAACTTCTATTTGGTACGTCGTAGACCTATCAAAGTTTGCAACATACAATTACTTGTAACTTTTTACTGGAGCATCATAAAACCTTGAAATTTTGTAACAATAAAGTACTCGAGCATCTTGTCAATTTAAGCTATCGCTCAAAGCTATGCTACCCTTGAGCCCCAAATCAAACACTGATAAAACTTCAAATGGGCCTAACTTCAATACGGTACGTCCTACACCTATCAATGTTTGCAACATACAAATGCTTGTAACTTTTTACTGGAGCGTCATAAAACCTTGAAATTTTATAACAATAAAGAACTCGAGCCTCTTCTCAATTTAAGCTATCGCTCAAAGCTATGCTACCCATGAGTCCCAAATCAAACACTGATAAAACTTCAAATGGCCCTTACTTCTATACGGTACGTCCTACACCTATCAAAGTTTGCAACATACAAATGCTTGTAACTTTTTACTGGAGCGTCATAAAACCTTGAAAATTTGTAGCAATAAAGTACTCGAGCCTCTTGTCAATTTAAGCTATCGCTCAAAGCTGTGCTACCCTTGAGTCCCAAATCAAAGACTGATAAAACTTCAAATGGCCCCAACTTCTATATGGTACGTCCTACACCTATCAAAGTTTGCAACATACAAATGCTTGTAACTTTTTACTGGAGCGTCATAAAACCTTGAAATTTTGTAACAATAAAGTACTCGAGCATCTTGTCAATTTAAGCTATCGCTCAAAGCTATGCTACCCTTGATCCCCAAATCAAACACTGAGAAAACTTTAAATGGCCCTAACTTCTATACGGTACGTCCAACACCTGTCAAAGTTTGCAACATACAAATGCTTGTAAAATTTTACTGGAGCCTCATAAAACCTTGAAAATGTGTAACAATAAAGTACTCGAGCCTCTTGTCAATTTAAGCTATCGCTCAAAGCTATGCTACCCTTGAGTCCCAAATCAAAGACTGATAAAACTTCAAATGGCCCTAACTTCTATACGGTACGTCCTACACCTATCAAAGTTTGCAACATACAAATGCTTGTAAAATTTTACTGGAGCGACATAAAACCTTGAAAATGTGTAACAATAAAGTACTCGAGCCTCTTGTCAATTTAAGCTATCGCTCAAAGCTATGCTACCCTTGAGTCCCAAATCAAAGACTGATAAAACTTCAAATGGCCCCAACTTCTATATGGTACGTCCTACACCTATCAAAGTTTGCAACATACAAATGCTTGTAACTTTTTACTGGAGCGTCATAAAACCTTGAACTTTTGTAACAATAAAGTACTCGAGCATCTTGTCAATTTAAGCTATCGCTCAAAGCTATGCTACCCTTGAGTCCCAAATCAAACACTGATAAAACTTCAAATGGGCCTAACTTCAATACGGTACATCCTACACCTATCAAAGTTTGCAACATACAAATGCTTGTAACTTTTTACTGGAGCGTCATAAAACCTTGAAATTTTATAACAATAAAGAAGTCGAGCCTCTTCTCAATTTAAGCTATCGCTCAAAGCTATGCTACCCATGTGTCCCAAATCAAACACTGATAAAACTTCAAATGGCCCTTACTTCTATACGGTACGTCCTACACCTATCAAAGTTTGCAACATACAAATGCTTGTAACTTTTTACTGGAGCGTCATAAAACCTTGAAAATTTGTAGCAATAAAGTACTCGAGCCTCTTGTCAATTTAAGCTATCGCTCAAAGCTGTGCTACCCTTGAGTCCCAAATCAAAGACTGATAAAACTTCAAATGGCCCCAACTTCTATATGGTACGTCCTACACCTATCAAAGTTTGCAACATACAAATGCTTGTAACTTTTTACTGGAGCGTCATAAAACCTTGAACTTTTGTAACAATAAAGTACTCGAGCATCTTGTCAATTTAAGCTATCGCTCAAAGCTATGCTACCCTTGAGTCCCAAATCAAACACTGATAAAACTTCAAATGGCCCCAACTTCTATATGGTACGTCCTACACCTATCAAAGTTTGCAACATACAAATGTTTGTAACTTTTTACTGGAGCGTCATAAAACCTTGAAATTTTGTAACAATAAAGTACTCGAGCATCTTGTCAATTTAAGCTATCGCTCAAAGCTATGCTACCCTTGAGCCCCAAATCAAACACTGATAAAACTTCAAATGGCCCCAACTTCTATATGGTACGTCCTACACCTATCAAAGTTTGCAACATACAAATGATTGTAACTTTTTACTGGAGCGTCATAAAACCTTGAAATTTTATAACAATAAAGAAGTCGAGCCTCTTCTCAATTTAAGCGATGCTACCCATGTGTCCCAAATCAAACACTGATAAAACTTCAAATGGCCCTTACTTCTATACGGTACGTCCTACACCTATCAAAGTTTGCAACATACAAATGCTTGTAACTTTTTACTGGAGCGTCATAAAACCTTGAAAATTTGTAGCAATAAAGTACTCGAGCCTCTTGTCAATTTAAGCTACCGCTCAAAGCTGTGCTACCCTTGAGTCCCAAATCAAAGACTGATAAAACTTCAAATGGCCCCAACTTCTATATGGTACGTCCTACACCTATCAAAGTTTGCAACATACAAATGTTTGTAACTTTTTACTGGAGCGTCATAAAACCTTGAAATTTTGTAACAATAAAGTACTCGAGCATCTTGTCAATTTAAGCTATCGCTCAAAGCTATGCTACCCTTGAGCCCCAAATCAAACACTGATAAAACTTCAAATGGCCCCAACTTCTATATGGTACGTCCTACACCTATCAAAGTTTGCAACATACAAATGATTGTAACTTTTTACTGGAGCGTCATAAAACCTTGAAATTTTGTAACAATAAAGTACTCGAGCATCTTGTCAATTTAAGCTATCGCTCAAAGCTATGCTACCCTTGATCCCCAAATCAAACACTGAGAAAACTTTAAATGGCCCTAACTTCTATACGGTACGTCCAACACCTGTCAAAGTTTGCAACATACAAATGCCTGTAAAATTTTACTGGAGCCTCATAAAACCTTGAAAATGTGTAACAATAAAGTACTCGAGCCTCTTGTCAATTTAAGCTATCGCTCAAAGCTATGCTACCCTTGAGTCCCAAATCAAAGACTGATAAAACTTCAAATGGCCCTAACTTCTATACGGTACGTCCTACACCTATCAAAGTTTGCAACATACAAATGCTTGTAAAATTTTACGGGTGCGTCATAAAACCTTGAAAATGTGTAACAATAAAGTACTCGAGCCTCTTGTCAATTTAAGCTATCGCTCAAAGCTATGCTACCCTTGAGTCCCAAGTCAAAGACTGATAAAACTTCAAATGGCCCCAACTTCTATATGGTACGTCCTACACCTATCAAAGTTTGCAACATACAAATGCTTGTAACTTTTTACTGGAGCGTCATAAAACCTTGAACTTTTGTAACAATAAAGTACTCGAGCATCTTGTCAATTTAAGCTATCGCTCAAAGCTATGCTACCCTTGAGTCCCAAATCAAACACTGATAAAACTTCAAATGGGCCTAACTTCAATACGGTACGTCCTACACCTATCAAAGTTTGCAACATACAAATGCTTGTAACTTTTTACTGGAGCGTCATAAAACCTTGAAATTTTATAACAATAAAGAAGTCGAGCCTCTTCTCAATTTAAGCTATCGCTCAAAGCTATGCTACCCATGTGTCCCAAATCAAACACTGATAAAACTTCAAATGGCCCTTACTTCTATACGGTACGTCCTACACCTATCAAAGTTTGCAACATACAAATGCTTGTAAAATTTTACTGGAGCGTCATAAAACCTTGAAAATGTGTAACAATAAAGTACTCGAGCCTCTTGTCAATTTAAGCTATCGCTCAAAGCTATGCTACCCTTGAGTCCCAAATCAAAGACTGATAAAACTTCAAATGGCCCTAACTTCTATACGGTACGTCCTACACCTATCAAAGTTTGCAACATACAAATGCTTGTAAAATTTTACTGGAGCGTCATAAAACCTTGAAAATGTGTAACAATAAAGTACTCGAGCCTCTTGTCAATTTAAGCTATCGCTCAAAGCTATGCTACCCTTGAGTCCCAAATCAAAGACTGATAAAACTTCAAATGGCCCCAACTTCTATATGGTACGTCCTACACCTATCAAAGTTTGCAACATACAAATGCTTGTAACTTTTTACTGGAGCGTCATAAAACCTTGAACTTTTGTAACAATAAAGTACTCGAGCATCTTGTCAATTTAAGCTATCGCTCAAAGCTATGCTACCCTTGAGTCCCAAATCAAACACTGATAAAACTTCAAATGGGCCTAACTTCAATACGGTACGTCCTACACCTATCAAAGTTTGCAACATACAAATGCTTGTAACTTTTTACTGGAGCGTCATAAAACCTTGAAATTTTATAACAATAAAGAAGTCGAGCCTCTTCTCAATTTAAGCTATCGCTCAAAGCTATGCTACCCATGTGTCCCAAATCAAACACTGATAAAACTTCAAATGGCCCTTACTTCGATACGGTACGTCCTACACCTATCAAAGTTTGCAACATACAAATGCTTGTAACTTTTTACTGGAGCGTCATAAAACCTTGAAAATTTGTAGCAATAAAGTACTCGAGCCTCTTGTCAATTTAAGCTATCGCTCAAAGCTGTGCTACCCTTGAGTCCCAAATCAAAGACTGATAAAACTTCAAATGGCCCCAACTTCTATATGGTACGTCCTACACCTATCAAAGTTTGCAACATACAAATGATTGTAACTTTTTACTGGAGCGTCATAAAACCTTGAAATTTTGTAACAATAAAGTACTCGAGCATCTTGTCAATTTAAGCTATCGCTCAAAGCTATGCTACCCTTGAGTCCCAAATCAAAGACTGATAAAACTTCAAATGGCCCCAACTTCTATATGGTACGTCCTACACCTATCAAAGTTTGCAACATACAAATGTTTGTAACTTTTTACTGGAGCGTCATAAAACCTTGAAATTTTGTAACAATAAAGTACTCGAGCATCTTGTCAATTTAAGCTATCGCTCAAAGCTATGCTACCCTTGAGCCCCAAATCAAACACTGATAAAACTTCAAATGGCCCCAACTTCTATATGGTACGTCCTACACCTATCAAAGTTTGCAACATACAAATGATTGTAACTTTTTACTGGAGCGTCATAAAACCTTGAAATTTTATAACAATAAAGAAGTCGAGCCTCTTCTCAATTTAAGCTATCGCTCAAAGCTATGCTACCCATGTGTCCCAAATCAAACACTGATAAAACTTCAAATGGCCCTTACTTCTATACGGTACGTCCTACACCTATCAAAGTTTGCAACATACAAATGCTTGTAACTTTTTACTGGAGCGTCATAAAACCTTGAAAATTTGTAGCAATAAAGTACTCGAGCCTCTTGTCAATTTAAGCTATCGCTCAAAGCTGTGCTACCCTTGAGTCCCAAATCAAAGACTGATAAAACTTCAAATGGCCCCAACTTCTATATGGTACGTCCTACACCTATCAAAGTTTGCAACATACAAATGATTGTAACTTTTTACTGGAGCGTCATAAAACCTTGAAATTTTGTAACAATAAAGTACTCGAGCATCTTGTCAATTTAAGCTATCGCTCAAAGCTATGCTACCCTTGAGTCCCAAATCAAAGACTGATAAAACTTCAAATGGCCCCAACTTCTATATGGTACGTCCTACACCTATCAAAGTTTGCAACATACAAATGTTTGTAACTTTTTACTGGAGCGTCATAAAACCTTGAAATTTTGTAACAATAAAGTACTCGAGCATCTTGTCAATTTAAGCTATCGCTCAAAGCTATGCTACCCTTGAGCCCCAAATCAAACACTGATAAAACTTCAAATGGCCCCAACTTCTATATGGTACGTCCTACACCTATCAAAGTTTGCAACATACAAATGATTGTAACTTTTTACTGGAGCGTCATAAAACCTTGAAATTTTGTAACAATAAAGTACTCGAGCATCTTGTCAATTTAAGCTATCGCTCAAAGCTATGCTACCCTTGATCCCCAAATCAAACACTGAGAAAACTTTAAATGGCCCTAACTTCTATACGGTACGTCCAACACCTGTCAAAGTTTGCAACATACAAATGCTTGTAAAATTTTACTGGAGCCTCATAAAACCTTGAAAATGTGTAACAATAAAGTACTCGAGCCTCTTGTCAATTTAAGCTATCGCTCAAAGCTATGCTACCCTTGAGTCCCAAATCAAAGACTGATAAAACTTCAAATGGCCCTAACTTCTATACGGTACGTCCTACACCTATCAAAGTTTGCAACATACAAATGCTTGTAAAATTTTACTGGAGCGTCATAAAACCTTGAAAATGTGTAACAATAAAGTACTCGAGCCTCTTGTCAATTTAAGCTATCGCTCAAAGCTATGCTACCCTTGAGTCCCAAATCAAAGACTGATAAAACTTCAAATGGCCCCAACTTCTATATGGTACGTCCTACACCTATCAAAGTTTGCAACATACAAATGCTTGTAACTTTTTACTGGAGCGTCATAAAACCTTGAACTTTTGTAACAATAAAGTACTCGAGCATCTTGTCAATTTAAGCTATCGCTCAAAGCTATGCTACCCTTGAGTCCCAAATCAAACACTGATAAAACTTCAAATGGGCCTAACTTCAATACGGTACGTCCTACACCTATCAAAGTTTGCAACATACAAATGCTTGTAACTTTTTACTGGAGCGTCATAAAACCTTGAAATTTTATAACAATAAAGAAGTCGAGCCTCTTCTCAATTTAAGCTATCGCTCAAAGCTATGCTACCCATGTGTCCCAAATCAAACACTGATAAAACTTCAAATGGCCCTTACTTCTATACGGTACGTCCTACACCTATCAAAGTTTGCAACATACAAATGCTTGTAACTTTTTACTGGAGCGTCATAAAACCTTGAAAATTTGTAGCAATAAAGTACTCGAGCCTCTTGTCAATTTAAGCTATCGCTCAAAGCTGTGCTACCCTTGAGTCCCAAATCAAAGACTGATAAAACTTCAAATGGCCCCAACTTCTATATGGTACGTCCTACACCTATCAAAGTTTGCAACATACAAATGCTTGTAACTTTTTACTGGAGCGTCATAAAACCTTGAAATTTTGTAACAATAAAGTACTCGAGCATCTTGTCAATTTAAGCTATCGCTCAAAGCTATGCTACCCTTGATCCCCAAATCAAACACTGAGAAAACTTTAAATGGCCCTAACTTCTATACGGTACGTCCTACACCTGTCAAAGTTTGCAACATACAAATGCTTGTAAAATTTTACTGGAGCCTCATAAAACCTTGAAAATGTGTAACAATAAAGTACTCGAGCCTCTTGTCAATTTAAGCTATCGCTCAAAGCTATGCTACCCTTGAGTCCCAAATCAAAGACTGATAAAACTTCAAATGGCCCTAACTTCTATACGGTACGTCCTACACCTATCAAAGTTTGCAACATACAAATGCTTGTAAAATTTTACTGGAGCGTCATAAAACCTTGAAAATGTGTAACAATAAAGTACTCGAGCCTCTTGTCAATTTAAGCTATCGCTCAAAGCTATGCTACCCTTGAGTCCCAAATCAAAGACTGATAAAACTTCAAATGGCCCCAACTTCTATATGGTACGTCCTACACCTATCAAAGTTTGCAACATACAAATGCTTGTAACTTTTTACTGGAGCGTCATAAAACCTTGAACTTTTGTAACAATAAAGTACTCGAGCATCTTGTCAATTTAAGCTATCGCTCAAAGCTATGCTACCCTTGAGTCCCAAATCAAACACTGATAAAACTTCAAATGGGCCTAACTTCAATACGGTACGTCCTACACCTATCAAAGTTTGCAACATACAAATGCTTGTAACTTTTTACTGGAGCGTCATAAAACCTTGAAATTTTATAACAATAAAGAAGTCGAGCCTCTTCTCAATTTAAGCTATCGCTCAAAGCTATGCTACCCATGTGTCCCAAATCAAACACTGATAAAACTTCAAATGGCCCTTACTTCTATACGGTACGTCCTACACCTATCAAAGTTTGCAACATACAAATGCTTGTAACTTTTTACTGGAGCGTCATAAAACCTTGAACTTTTGTAACAATAAAGTACTCGAGCATCTTGTCAATTTAAGCTATCGCTCAAAGCTATGCTACCCTTGAGTCCCAAATCAAACACTGATAAAACTTCAAATGGGCCTAACTTCAATACGGTACGTCCTACACCTATCAAAGTTTGCAACATACAAATGCTTGTAACTTTTTACTGGAGCGTCATAAAACCTTGAAATTTTATAACAATAAAGAAGTCGAGCCTCTTCTCAATTTAAGCTATCGCTCAAAGCTATGCTACCCATGTGTCCCAAATCAAACACTGATAAAACTTCAAATGGCCCTTACTTCTATACGGTACGTCCTACACCTATCAAAGTTTGCAACATACAAATGCTTGTAACTTTTTACTGGAGCGTCATAAAACCTTGAAAATTTGTAGCAATAAAGTACTCGAGCCTCTTGTCAATTTAAGCTATCGCTCAAAGCTGTGCTACCCTTGAGTCCCAAATCAAAGACTGATAAAACTTCAAATGGCCCCAACTTCTATATGGTACGTCCTACACCTATCAAAGTTTGCAACATACAAATGATTGTAACTTTTTACTGGAGCGTCATAAAACCTTGAACTTTTGTAACAATAAAGTACTCGAGCATCTTGTCAATTTAAGCTATCGCTCAAAGCTATGCTACCCTTGAGTCCCAAATCAAACACTGATAAAACTTCAAATGGGCCTAACTTCAATACGGTACGTCCTACACCTATCAAAGTTTGCAACATACAAATGCTTGTAACTTTTTACTGGAGCGTCATAAAACCTTGAAATTTTATAACAATAAAGAAGTCGAGCCTCTTCTCAATTTAAGCTATCGCTCAAAGCTATGCTACCCATGTGTCCCAAATCAAACACTGATAAAACTTCAAATGGCCCTTACTTCTATACGGTACGTCCTACACCTATCAAAGTTTGCAACATACAAATGCTTGTAACTTTTTACTGGAGCGTCATAAAACCTTGAACTTTTGTAACAATAAAGTACTCGAGCATCTTGTCAATTTAAGCTATCGCTCAAAGCTATGCTACCCTTGAGTCCCAAATCAAACACTGATAAAACTTCAAATGGGCCTAACTTCAATACGGTACGTCCTACACCTATCAAAGTTTGCAACATACAAATGCTTGTAACTTTTTACTGGAGCGTCATAAAACCTTGAAATTTTATAACAATAAAGAAGTCGAGCCTCTTCTCAATTTAAGCTATCGCTCAAAGCTATGCTACCCATGTGTCCCAAATCAAACACTGATAAAACTTCAAATGGCCCTTACTTCTATACGGTACGTCCTACACCTATCAAAGTTTGCAACATACAAATGCTTGTAACTTTTTACTGGAGCGTCATAAAACCTTGAAAATTTGTAGCAATAAAGTACTCGAGCCTCTTGTCAATTTAAGCTATCGCTCAAAGCTGTGCTACCCTTGAGTCCCAAATCAAAGACTGATAAAACTTCAAATGGCCCCAACTTCTATATGGTACGTCCTACACCTATCAAAGTTTGCAACATACAAATGATTGTAACTTTTTACTGGAGCGTCATAAAACCTTGAAATTTTGTAACAATAAAGTACTCGAGCATCTTGTCAATTTAAGCTATCGCTCAAAGCTATGCTACCCTTGAGTCCCAAATCAAAGACTGATAAAACTTCAAATGGCCCCAACTTCTATATGGTACGTCCTACACCTATCAAAGTTTGCAACATACAAATGTTTGTAACTTTTTACTGGAGCGTCATAAAACCTTGAAATTTTGTAACAATAAAGTACTCGAGCATCTTGTCAATTTAAGCTATCGCTCAAAGCTATGCTACCCTTGAGCCCCAAATCAAACACTGATAAAACTTCAAATGGCCCCAACTTCTATATGGTACGTCCTACACCTATCAAAGTTTGCAACATACAAATGATTGTAACTTTTTACTGGAGCGTCATAAAACCTTGAAATTTTGTAACAATAAAGTACTCGAGCATCTAGTCAATTTAAGCTATCGCTCAAAGCTATGCTACCCTTGATCCCCAAATCAAACACTGAGAAAACTTTAAATGGCCCTAACTTCTATACGGTACGTCCAACACCTGTCAAAGTTTGCAACATACAAATGCTTGTAAAATTTTACTGGAGCCTCATAAAACCTTGAAAATGTGTAACAATAAAGTACTCGAGCCTCTTGTCAATTTAAGCTATCGCTCAAAGCTATGCTACCCTTGAGTCCCAAATCAAAGACTGATAAAACTTCAAATGGCCCTAACTTCTATACGGTACGTCCTACACCTATCAAAGTTTGCAACATACAAATGCTTGTAAAATTTTACTGGAGCGTCATAAAACCTTGAAAATGTGTAACAATAAAGTACTCGAGCCTCTTGTCAATTTAAGCTATCGCTCAAAGCTATGCTACCCTTGAGTCCCAAATCAAAGACTGATAAAACTTCAAATGGCCCCAACTTCTATATGGTACGTCCTACACCTATCAAAGTTTGCAACATACAAATGCTTGTAACTTTTTACTGGAGCGTCATAAAACCTTGAACTTTTGTAACAATAAAGTACTCGAGCATCTTGTCAATTTAAGCTATCGCTCAAAGCTATGCTACCCTTGAGTCCCAAATCAAACACTGATAAAACTTCAAATGGGCCTAACTTCAATACGGTACGTCCTACACCTATCAAAGTTTGCAACATACAAATGCTTGTAACTTTTTACTGGAGCGTCATAAAACCTTGAAATTTTATAACAATAAAGAAGTCGAGCCTCTTCTCAATTTAAGCTATCGCTCAAAGCTATGCTACCCATGTGTCCCAAATCAAACACTGATAAAACTTCAAATGGCCCTTACTTCTATACGGTACGTCCTACACCTATCAAAGTTTGCAACATACAAATGCTTGTAACTTTTTACTGGAGCGTCATAAAACCTTGAAAATTTGTAGCAATAAAGTACTCGAGCCTCTTGTCAATTTAAGCTATCGCTCAAAGCTGTGCTACCCTTGAGTCCCAAATCAAAGACTGATAAAACTTCAAATGGCCCCAACTTCTATATGGTACGTCCTACACCTATCAAAGTTTGCAACATACAAATGCTTGTAACTTTTTACTGGAGCGTCATAAAACCTTGAAATTTTGTAACAATAAAGTACTCGAGCATCTTGTCAATTTAAGCTATCGCTCAAAGCTATGCTACCCTTGATCCCCAAATCAAACACTGAGAAAACTTTAAATGGCCCTAACTTCTATACGGTACGTCCAACACCTGTCAAAGTTTGCAACATACAAATGCTTGTAAAATTTTACTGGAGCCTCATAAAACCTTGAAAATGTGTAACAATAAAGTACTCGAGCCTCTTGTCAATTTAAGCTATCGCTCAAAGCTATGCTACCCTTGAGTCCCAAATCAAAGACTGATAAAACTTCAAATGGCCCTAACTTCTATACGGTACGTCCTACACCTATCAAAGTTTGCAACATACAAATGCTTGTAAAATTTTACTGGAGCGTCATAAAACCTTGAAAATGTGTAACAATAAAGTACTCGAGCCTCTTGTCAATTTAAGCTATCGCTCAAAGCTATGCTACCCTTGAGTCCCAAATCAAAGACTGATAAAACTTCAAATGGCCCCAACTTCTATATGGTACGTCCTACACCTATCAAAGTTTGCAACATACAAATGCTTGTAACTTTTTACTGGAGCGTCATAAAACCTTGAACTTTTGTAACAATAAAGTACTCGAGCATCTTGTCAATTTAAGCTATCGCTCAAAGCTATGCTACCCTTGAGTCCCAAATCAAACACTGATAAAACTTCAAATGGGCCTAACTTCAATACGGTACGTCCTACACCTATCAAAGTTTGCAACATACAAATGCTTGTAACTTTTTACTGGAGCGTCATAAAACCTTGAAATTTTATAACAATAAAGAAGTCGAGCCTCTTCTCAATTTAAGCTATCGCTCAAAGCTATGCTACCCATGAGTCCCAAATCAAACACTGATAAAACTTCAAATGGCCCTTACTTCTATACGGTACGTCCTACACCTATCAAAGTTTGCAACATACAAATGCTTGTAACTTTTTACTGGAGCGTCATAAAACCTTGAAAATTTGTAGCAATAAAGTACTCGAGCCTTTTGTCAATTTAAGCTATCGCTCAAAGCTGTGCTACCCTTGAGTCCCAAATCAAAGACTGATAAAACTTCAAATGGCCCCAACTTCTATATGGTACGTCCTACACCTATCAAAGTTTGCAACATACAAATGCTTGTAACTTTTTACTGGAGCGTCATAAAACCTTGAAATTTTGTAACAATAAAGTACTCGAGCATCTTGTCAATTTAAGCTATCGCTCAAAGCTATGCTACCCTTGATCCCCAAATCAAACACTGAGAAAACTTTAAATGGCCCTAACTTCTATACGGTACGTCCAACACCTGTCAAAGTTTGCAACATACAAATGCTTGTAAAATTTTACTGGAGCCTCATAAAACCTTGAAAATGTGTAACAATAAAGTACTCGAGCCTCTTGTCAATTTAAGCTATCGCTCAAAGCTATGCTACCCATGTGTCCCAAATCAAACACTGATAAAACTTCAAATGGCCCTTACTTCTATACGGTACGTCCTACACCTATCAAAGTTTGCAACATACAAATGCTTGTAACTTTTTACTGGAGCGTCATAAAACCTTGAACTTTTGTAACAATAAAGTACTCGAGCATCTTGTCAATTTAAGCTATCGCTCAAAGCTATGCTACCCTTGAGTCCCAAATCAAACACTGATAAAACTTCAAATGGGCCTAACTTCAATACGGTACGTCCTACACCTATCAAAGTTTGCAACATACAAATGCTTGTAACTTTTTACTGGAGCGTCATAAAACCTTGAAATTTTATAACAATAAAGAAGTCGAGCCTCTTCTCAATTTAAGCTATCGCTCAAAGCTATGCTACCCATGTGTCCCAAATCAAACACTGATAAAACTTCAAATGGCCCTTACTTCTATACGGTACGTCCTACACCTATCAAAGTTTGCAACATACAAATGCTTGTAACTTTTTACTGGAGCGTCATAAAACCTTGAAAATTTGTAGCAATAAAGTACTCGAGCCTCTTGTCAATTTAAGCTATCGCTCAAAGCTGTGCTACCCTTGAGTCCCAAATCAAAGACTGATAAAACTTCAAATGGCCCCAACTTCTATATGGTACGTCCTACACCTATCAAAGTTTGCAACATACAAATGATTGTAACTTTTTACTGGAGCGTCATAAAACCTTGAAATTTTGTAACAATAAAGTACTCGAGCATCTTGTCAATTTAAGCTATCGCTCAAAGCTATGCTACCCTTGAGTCCCAAATCAAAGACTGATAAAACTTCAAATGGCCCCAACTTCTATATGGTACGTCCTACACCTATCAAAGTTTGCAACATACAAATGTTTGTAACTTTTTACTGGAGCGTCATAAAACCTTGAAATTTTGTAACAATAAAGTACTCGAGCATCTTGTCAATTTAAGCTATCGCTCAAAGCTATGCTACCCTTGAGCCCCAAATCAAACACTGATAAAACTTCAAATGGCCCCAACTTCTATATGGTACGTCCTACACCTATCGAAGTTTGCAACATACAAATGATTGTAACTTTTTACTGGAGCGTCATAAAACCTTGAAATTTTGTAACAATAAAGTACTCGAGCATCTTGTCAATTTAAGCTATCGCTCAAAGCTATGCTACCCTTGATCCCCAAATCAAACACTGAGAAAACTTTAAATGGCCCTAACTTCTATACGGTACGTCCAACACCTGTCAAAGTTTGCAACATACAAATGCTTGTAAAATTTTACTGGAGCCTCATAAAACCTTGAAAATGTGTAACAATAAAGTACTCGAGCCTCTTGTCAATTTAAGCTATCGCTCAAAGCTATGCTACCCTTGAGTCCCAAATCAAAGACTGATAAAACTTCAAATGGCCCTAACTTCTATACGGTACGTCCTACACCTATCAAAGTTTGCAACATACAAATGCTTGTAAAATTTTACTGGAGCGTCATAAAACCTTGAAAATGTGTAACAATAAAGTACTCGAGCCTCTTGTCAATTTAAGCTATCGCTCAAAGCTATGCTACCCTTGAGTCCCAAATCAAAGACTGATAAAACTTCAAATGGCCCCAACTTCTATATGGTACGTCCTACACCTATCAAAGTTTGCAACATACAAATGATTGTAACTTTTTACTGGAGCGTCATAAAACCTTGAACTTTTGTAACAATAAAGTACTCGAGCATCTTGTCAATTTAAGCTATCGCTCAAAGCTATGCTACCCTTGAGTCCCAAATCAAACACTGATAAAACTTCAAATGGGCCTAACTTCAATACGGTACGTCCTACACCTATCAAAGTTTGCAACATACAAATGCTTGTAACTTTTTACTGGAGCGTCATAAAACCTTGAAATTTTATAACAATAAAGAAGTCGAGCCTCTTCTCAATTTAAGCTATCGCTCAAAGCTATGCTACCCATGTGTCCCAAATCAAACACTGATAAAACTTCAAATGGCCCTTACTTCTATACGGTACGTCCTACACCTATCAAAGTTTGCAACATACAAATGCTTGTAACTTTTTACTGGAGCGTCATAAAACCTTGAAAATTTGTAGCAATAAAGTACTCGAGCCTCTTGTCAATTTAAGCTATCGCTCAAAGCTGTGCTACCCTTGAGTCCCAAATCAAAGACTGATAAAACTTCAAATGGCCCCAACTTCTATATGGTACGTCCTACACCTATCAAAGTTTGCAACAGACAAATGATTGTAACTTTTTACTGGAGCGTCATAAAACCTTGAAATTTTGTAACAATAAAGTACTCGAGCATCTTGTCAATTTAAGCTATCGCTCAAAGCTATGCTACCCTTGAGTCCCAAATCAAAGACTGATAAAACTTCAAATGGCCCCAACTTCTATATGGTACGTCCTACACCTACCAAAGTTTGCAACATACAAATGTTTGTAACTTTTTACTGGAGCGTCATAAAACCTTGAAATTTTGTAACAATAAAGTACTCGAGCATCTTGTCAATTTAAGCTATCGCTCAAAGCTATGCTACCCTTGAGCCCCAAATCAAACACTGATAAAACTTCAAATGGCCCCAACTTCTATATGGTACGTCCTACACCTATCAAAGTTTGCAACATACAAATGATTGTAACTTTTTACTGGAGCGTCATAAAACCTTGAAATTTTGCAGCAATAAAGTACCCTAGCCTCTTGTCAATTTAAGCTATCGCTCAAAGCTATGCTACCCTTGAGTCCCAAATCAAAGACTGATAAAATTTCAAATGGCCCCAACTTCTATTTGGTACGTCGTAGACCTATCAAAGTTTGCAACATACAATTGCTTGTAACTTTTTACTGGAGCGTCATAAAACCTTGAAATTTTGTAACAATAAAGTACTCGAGCATCTTGTCAATTTAAGCTATCGCTCAAAGCTATGCTACCCTTGAGCCCCAAATCAAACACTGATAAAACTTCAAATGGGCCTAACTTCAATACGGTACGTCCTACACCTATCAATGTTTGCAACATACAAATGCTTGTAACTTTTTACTGGAGCGTCATAAAACCTTGAAATTTTATAACAATAAAGAACTCGAGCCTCTTCTCAATTTAAGCTATCGCTCAAAGCTATGCTACCCATGAGTCCCAAATCAAACACTGATAAAACTTCAAATGGCCCTTACTTCTATACGGTACGTCCTACACCTATCAAAGTTTGCAACATACAAATGCTTGTAACTTTTTACTGGAGCGTCATAAAACCTTGAAAATTTGTAGCAATAAAGTACTCGAGCCTCTTGTCAATTTAAGCTATCGCTCAAAGCTGTGCTACCCTTGAGTCCCAAATCAAAGACTGATAAAACTTCAAATGGTCCCAACTTCTATATGGTACGTCCTACACCTATCAAAGTTTGCAACATACAAATGCTTGTAACTTTTTACTGGAGCGTCAGAAAACCTTGAAATTTTGTAACAATAAAGTACTCGAGCATCTTGTCAATTTAAGCTATCGCTCAAAGCTATGCTACCCTTGAGCCCCAAATCAAACACTGATAAAACTTCAAATGGCCCTAACTTCTATACGGTACGTCCAACACCTGTCAAAGTTTGCAACATACAAATGCTTGTAAAATTTTACTGGAGCGTCATAAAACCTTGAAAATGTGTAACAATAAAGTACTCGAGCCTCTTGTCAATTTAAGCTATCGCTCAAAGCTATGCTACCCTTGAGTCCCAAATCAAAGACTGATAAAACTTCAAATGGCCCTAACTTCTATACGGTACGTCCTACACCTATCAAAGTTTGCAACATACAAATGCTTGTAACTTTTTACTGGAGCGTCATAAAACCTTGAAATTTTGTAACAATAAAGTACTCGAGCATCTTGTCAATTTAAGCTATCGCTCAAAGCTATGCTACCCTTGAGCCCCAAATCAAACACTGATAAAACTTCAAATGGGCCTAACTTCAATACGGTACGTCCTACACCTATCAAAGTTTGCAACATACAAATGCTTGTAACTTTTTACTGGAGCGTCATGAAACCTTGAAATTTTGCAGCAATAAAGTACCCTAGCCTCTTGTCAATTTAAGCTATCGCTCAAAGCTATGCTACCCTTGAGTCCCAAATCAAAGACTGATAAAATTTCAAATGGCCCCAACTTCTATTTGGTACGTCGTAGACCTATCAAAGTTTGCAACATACAATTGCTTGTAACTTTTTACTGGAGCGTCATAAAACCTTGAAATTTTGTAACAATAAAGTACTCGAGCATCTTGTCAATTTAAGCTATCGCTCAAAGCTATGCTACCCTTGAGCCCCAAATCAAACACTGATAAAACTTCAAATGGGCCTAACTTCAATACGGTACGTCCTACACCTATCAATGTTTGCAACATACAATTGCTTGTAACTTTTTACTGGAGCGTCATAAAACCTTGAAATTTTGTAACAATAAAGTACTCGAGCATCTTGTCAATTTAAGCTATCGCTCAAAGCTATGCTACCCTTGAGTCCCAAATCAAACACTGATAAAACTTCAAATGGGCCTAACTTCAATACGGTACGTCCTACACCTATCAATGTTTGCAACATACAAATGCTTGTAACTTTTTACTGGAGCGTCATAAAACCTTGAAATTTTATAACAATAAAGAACTCGAGCCTCTTCTCAATTTAAGCTATCGCTCAAAGCTATGCTACCCATGAGTCCCAAATCAAACACTGATAAAACTTCAAATGGCCCTTACTTCTATACGGTACGTCCTACACCTATCAAAGTTTGCAACATACAAATGCTTGTAACTTTTTACTGGAGCGTCATAAAACCTTGAAAATTTGTAGCAATAAAGTACTCGAGCCTCTTGTCAATTTAAGCTATCGCTCAAAGCTGTGCTACCCTTGAGTCCCAAATCAAAGACTGATAAAACTTCAAATGGTCCCAACTTCTATATGGTACGTCCTACACCTATCAAAGTTTGCAACATACAAATGCTTGTAACTTTTTACTGGAGCGTCATAAAACCTTGAAATTTTGTAACAATAAAGTACTCGAGCATCTTGTCAATTTAAGCTATCGCTCAAAGCTATGCTACCCTTGAGCCCCAAATCAAACACTGATAAAACTTCAAATGGCCCTAACTTCTATACGGTACGTCCAACACCTGTCAAAGTTTGCAACATACAAATGCTTGTAAAATTTTACTGGAGCGTCATAAAACCTTGAAAATGTGTAACAATAAAGTACTCGAGCCTCTTGTCAATTTAAGCTATCGCTCAAAGCTATGCTACCCTTGAGTCCCAAATCAAAGACTGATAAAACTTCAAATGGCCCTAACTTCTATACGGTACGTCCTACACCTATCAAAGTTTGCAACATACAAATGCTTGTAAAATTTTACTGGAGCGTCATAAAACCTTGAAAATGTGTAACAATAAAGTACTGGAGCCTCTTGTCAATTTAAGCTATCGCTCAAAGCTATGCTACCCTTGAGTCCCAAATCAAAGACTGATAAAACTTCAAATGGCCCCAACTTCTATATGGTACGTCCTACACCTATCAAAATTTGCAACATACAAATGCTTGTAACTTTTTACTGGAGCGTCATAAAACCTTGAACTTTTGTAACAATAAAGTACTCGAGCATCTTGTCAATTTAAGCTATCGCTCAAAGCTATGCTACCCTTGAGCCCCAAATCAAACACTGATAAAACTTCAAATGGGCCTAACTTCAATACGGTACGTCCTACACCTATCAAAGTTTGCAACATACAAATGCTTGTAACTTTTTACTGGAGCGTCATGAAACCTTGAAATTTTGCAGCAATAAAGTACCCTAGCCTCTTGTCAATTTAAGCTATCGCTCAAAGCTATGCTACCCTTGAGTCCCAAATCAAAGACTGATAAAATTTCAAATGGCCCCAACTTCTATTTGGTACGTCGTAGACCTATCAAAGTTTGCAACATACAATTGCTTGTAACTTTTTACTGGAGCGTCATAAAACCTTGAAATTTTGTAACAATAAAGTACTCGAGCATCTTGTCAATTTAAGCTATCGCTCAAAGCTATGCTACCCTTGAGCCCCAAATCAAACACTGATAAAACTTCAAATGGGCCTAACTTCAATACGGTACGTCCTACACCTATCAATGTTTGCAACATACAATTGCTTGTAACTTTTTACTGGAGCGTCATAAAACCTTGAAATTTTGTAACAATAAAGTACTCGAGCATCTTGTCAATTTAAGCTATCGCTCAAAGCTATGCTACCCTTGAGTCCCAAATCAAACACTGATAAAACTTCAAATGGGCCTAACTTCAATACGGTACGTCCTACACCTATCAATGTTTGCAACATACAAATGCTTGTAACTTTTTACTGGAGCGTCATAAAACCTTGAAATTTTATAACAATAAAGAACTCGAGCCTCTTCTCAATTTAAGCTATCGCTCAAAGCTATGCTACCCATGAGTCCCAAATCAAACACTGATAAAACTTCAAATGGCCCTTACTTCTATACGGTACGTCCTACACCTATCAAAGTTTGCAACATACAAATGCTTGTAACTTTTTACTGGAGCGTCATAAAACCTTGAAAATTTGTAGCAATAAAGTACTCGAGCCTCTTGTCAATTTAAGCTATCGCTCAAAGCTGTGCTACCCTTGAGTCCCAAATCAAAGACTGATAAAACTTCAAATGGCCCCAACTTCTATATGGTACGTCCTACACCTATCAAAGTTTGCAACATACAAATGATTGTAACTTTTTACTGGAGCGTCATAAAACCTTAAAATTTTGTAACAATAAAGTACTCGAGCATCTTGTCAATTTAAGCTATCGCTCAAAGCTATGCTACCCTTGAGTCCCAAATCAAAGACTGAGAAAACTTCAAATGGCCCCAACTTCTATATGGTACGTCCTACACCTATCAAAGTTTGCAACATACAAATGCTTGTAACTTTTTACTGGAGCGTCATAAAACCTTGAAATTTTGTAACAATAAAGTACTCGAGCATCTTGTCAATTTAAGCTATCGCTCAAAGCTATGCTACCCTTGAGCCCCAAATCAAACACTGATAAAACTTCAAATGGCCCTAACTTCTATACGGTACGTCCAACACCTGTCAAAGTTTGCAACATACAAATGCTTGTAAAATTTTACTGGAGCGTCATAAAACCTTGAAAATGTGTAACAATAAAGTACTCGAGCCTCTTGTCAATTTAAGCTATCGCTCAAAGCTATGCTACCCTTGAGTCCCAAATCAAAGACTGATAAAAAATTCAAATGGCCCTAACTTCTATACGGTAAGTCCTACACCTATCAAAGTTTGCAACATACAAATGCTTGTAAAATTTTACTGGAGCGTCATAAAACCTTGAAAATGTGTAACAATAAAGTACTCGAGCATCTTGTCAATTTAAGCTATCGCTCAAAGCTATGCTACCCTTGAGTCCCAAATCAAAGACTGATAAAACTTCAAATGGCCCCAACTTCTATATGGTACGTCCTACACCTATCAAAGTTTGCAACATACAAATGCTTGTAACTTTTTACTGGAGCGTCATAAAACCTTGAACTTTTGTAACAATAAAGTACTCGAGCATCTTGTCAATTTAAGCTATCGCTCAAAGCTATGCTACCCTTGAACCCCAAATCAAACACTGATAAAACTTCAAATGGGCCTAACTTCAATACGGTACGTCCTACACCTATCAAAGTTTGCAACATACAAATGCTTGTAATTTTTTACTGGAGCGTCATGAAACCTTGAAATTTTGCAGCAATAAAGTACCCTAGCCTCTTGTCAATTTAAGCTATCGCTCAAAGCTATGCTACCCTTGAGTCCCAAATCAAAGACTGATAAAATTTCAAATGGCCCCAACTTCTATTTGGTACGTCGTAGACCTATCAAAGTTTGCAACATACAATTGCTTGTAACTTTTTACTGGAGCATCATAAAATCTTGAAATTTTGTAACAATAAAGTACTCGAGCATCTTGTCAATTTAAGCTATCGCTCAAAGCTATGATACCCTTGAGCCCCAAATCAAACACTGATAAAACTTCAAATGGGCCTAACTTCAATACGGTACGTCCTACACCTATCAATGTTTGCAACATACAAATGCTTGTAACTTTTTACTGGAGCGTCATAAAACCTTGAAATTTTATAACAATAAAGAACTCGAGCCTCTTCTCAATTTAAGCTATCGCTCAAAGCTATGCTACCCATGAGTCCCAAATCAAACACTGATAAAACTTCAAATGGCCCTTACTTCTATACGGTACGTCCTACACCTATCAAAGTTTGCAACATACAAATGCTTGTAACTTTTTACTGGAGCGTCATAAAACCTTGAAAATTTGTAGCAATAAAGTACTCGAGCCTCTTGTCAATTTAAGCTATCGCTCAAAGCTGTGCTACCCTTGAGTCCCAAATCAAAGACTGATAAAACTTCAAATGGCCCCAACTCCTATATGGTACGTCCTACACCTATCAAAGTTTGCAACATACAAATGCTTGTAACTTTTTACTGGAGCGTCATAAAACCTTGAAATTTTGTAACAATAAAGTACTCGAGCATCTTGTCAATTTAAGCTATCGCTCAAAGCTATGCTACCCTTGAGCCCCAAATCAAACACTGATAAAACTTCAAATGGCCCTAACTTCTATACGGTACGTCCAACACCTGTCAAAGTTTGCAACATACAAATGCTTGTAAAATTTTACTGGAGCGTCATAAAACCTTGAAAATGTGTAACAATAAAGTACTCGAGCCTCTTGTCAATTTAAGCTATCGCTCAAAGCTATGCTACCCTTGAGTCCCAAATCAAAGACTGATAAAACTTCAAATGGCCCTAACTTCTATACGGTACGTCCTACACCTATCAAAGTTTGCAACATACAAATGCTTGTAAAATTTTACTGGAGCGTCATAAAACCTTGAAAATGTGTAACAATAAAGTACTCGAGCCTCTTGTCAATTTAAGCTATCGCTCAAAGCTATGCTACCCTTGAGTCCCAAATCAAAGACTGATAAAACTTCAAATGGCCCCAACTTCTATATGGTACGTCCTACACCTATCAAAGTTTGCAACATACAAATGCTTGTAACTTTTTACTGGAGCGTCATAAAACCTTGAACTTTTGTAACAATAAAGTACTCGAGCATCTTGTCAATTTAAGCTATCGCTCAAAGCTATGCTACCCTTGAGCCCCAAATCAAACACTGATAAAACTTCAAATGGGCCTAACTTCAATACGGTACGTCCTACACCTATCAAAGTTTGCAACATACAAATGCTTGTAACTTTTTACTGGAGCGTCATAAAACCTTGAAATTTTATAACAATAAAGAACTCGAGCCTCTTCTCAATTTAAGCTATCGCTCAAAGCTATGCTACCCATGTGTCCCAAATCAAACACTGATAAAACTTCAAATGGCCCTTACTTCTATACGGTACGTCCTACACCTATCAAAGTTTGCAACATACAAATGCTTGTAACTTTTTACTGGAGCGTCATAAAACCTTGAAAATTTGTAGCAATAAAGTACTCGAGCCTCTTGTCAATTTAAGCTATCGCTCAAAGCTGTGCTACCCTTGAGTCCCAAATCAAAGACTGATAAAACTTCAAATGGCCCCAACTTCTATATGGTACGTCCTACACCTATCAAAGTTTGCAACATACAAATGATTGTAACTTTTTACTGGAGCGTCATAAAACCTTGAAATTTTGTAACAATAAAGTACTCGAGCATCTTGTCAATTTAAGCTATCGCTCAAAGCTATGCTACCCTTGAGTCCCAAATCAAAGACTGATAAAACTTCAAATGGCCCCAACTTCTATATGGTACGTCCTACACCTATCAAAGTTTGCAACATACAAATGCTTGTAACTTTTTACTGGAGCGTCATAAAACCTTGAAATTTTGTAACAATAAAGTACTCGAGCATCTTGTCAATTTAAGCTATCGCTCAAAGCTATGCTACCCTTGAGCCCCAAATCAAACACTGATAAAACTTCAAATGGCCCTAACTTCTATACGGTACGTCAAACACCTGTCAAAGTTTGCAACATACAAATGCTTGTAAAATTTTACTGGAGCGTCATAAAACCTTGAAAATGTGTAACAATAAAGTACTCGAGCCTCTTGTCAATTTAAGCTATCGCTCAAAGCTATGCTACCCTTGAGTCCCAAATCAAAGACTGATAAAACTTCAAATGGCCCCAACTTCTATATGGTACGTCCTACACCTATCAAAGTTTGCAACATACAAATGCTTGTAACTTTTTACTGGAGCGTCATAAAACCTTGAACTTTTGTAACAATAAAGTACTCGAGCATCTTGTCAATTTAAGCTATCGCTCAAAGCTATGCTACCCTTGAGCCCCAAATCAAACACTGATAAAACTTCAAATGGGCCTAACTTCAATACGGTACGTCCTACACCTATCAAAGTTTGCAACATACAAATGCTTGTAACTTTTTACTGGAGCGTCATGAAACCTTGAAATTTTGCAGCAATAAAGTACCCTAGCCTCTTGTCAATTTAAGCTATCGCTCAAAGCTATGCTACCCTTGAGTCCCAAATCAAAGACTGATAAAATTTCAAATGGCCCCAACTTCTATTTGGTACGTCGTAGACCTATCAAAGTTTGCAACATACAATTGCTTGTAACTTTTTACTGGAGCGTCATAAAACCTTGAAATTTTGTAACAATAAAGTACTCGAGCATCTTGTCAATTTAAGCTATCGCTCAAAGCTATGCTACCCTTGAGCCCCAAATCAAACACTGATAAAACTTCAAATGGGCCTAACTTCAATACGGTACGTCCTACACCTATCAATGTTTGCAACATACAAATGCTTGTAACTTTTTACTGGAGCGTCATAAAACCTTGAAATTTTATAACAATAAAGAACTCGAGCCTCTTCTCAATTTAAGCTATCGCTCAAAGCTATGCTACCCATGAGTCCCAAATCAAACACTGATAAAACTTCAAATGGCCCTTACTTCTATACGGTACGTCCTACACCTATCAAAGTTTGCAACATACAAATGCTTGTAACTTTTTACTGGAGCGTCATAAAACCTTGAAAATTTGTAGCAATAAAGTACTCGAGCCTCTTGTCAATTTAAGCTATCGCTCAAAGCTGTGCTACCCTTGAGTCCCAAATCAAAGACTGATAAAACTTCAAATGGTCCCAACTTCTATATGGTACGTCCTACACCTATCAAAGTTTGCAACATACAAATGCTTGTAACTTTTTACTGGAGCGTCATAAAACCTTGAAATTTTGTAACAATAAAGTACTCGAGCATCTTGTCAATTTAAGCTATCGCTCAAAGCTATGCTACCCTTGAGCCCCAAATCAAACACTGATAAAACTTCAAATGGCCCTAACTTCTATACGGTACGTCCAACACCTGTCAAAGTTTGCAACATACAAATGCTTGTAAAATTTTACTGGAGCGTCATAAAACCTTGAAAATGTGTAACAATAAAGTACTCGAGCCTCTTGTCAATTTAAGCTATCGCTCAAAGCTATGCTACCCTTGAGTCCCAAATCAAAGACTGATAAAACTTCAAATGGCCCTAACTTCTATACGGTACGTCCTACACCTATCAAAGTTTGCAACATACAAATGCTTGCAAAATTTTACTGGAGCGTCATAAAACCTTGAAAATGTGTAACAATAAAGTACTCGAGCCTCTTGTCAATTTAAGCTATCGCTCAAAGCTATGCTACCCTTGAGTCCCAAATCAAAGACTGATAAAACTTCAAATGGCCCCAACTTCTATATGGTACGTCCTACACCTATCAAAGTTTGCAACATACAAATGCTTGTAACTTTTTACTGGAGCGTCATAAAACCTTGAACTTTTGTAACAATAAAGTACTCGAGCATCTTGTCAATTTAAGCTATCGCTCAAAGCTATGCTACCCTTGAGCCCCAAATCAAACACTGATAAAACTTCAAATGGGCCTAACTTCAATACGGTACGTCCTACACCTATCAAAGTTTGCAACATACAAATGCTTGCAACTTTTTACTGGAGCGTCATGAAACCTTGAAATTTTGCAGCAATAAAGTACCCTAGCCTCTTGTCAATTTAAGCTATCGCTCAAAGCTATGCTACCCTTGAGTCCCAAATCAAAGACTGATAAAATTTCAAATGGCCCCAACTTCTATTTGGTACGTCGTTGACCTATCAAAGTTTGCAACATACAATTGCTTGTAACTTTTTACTGGAGCGTCATAAAACCTTGAAATTTTGTAACAATAAAGTACTCGAGCATCTTGTCATTTTAAGCTATCGCTCAAAGCTATGCTACCCTTGAGCCCCAAATCAAACACTGATAAAACTTCAAATGGGCCTAACTTCAATACGGTACGTCCTACACCTATCAATGTTTGCAACATACAATTGCTTGTAACTTTTTACTGGAGCGTCATAAAACCTTGAAATTTTGTAACAATAAAGTACTCGAGCATCTTGTCAATTTAAGCTATCGCTCAAAGCTATGCTACCCTTGAGCCCCAAATCAAACACTGATAAAACTTCAAATGGGCCCAACTTCTATATGGTACGTCCTACACCTATCAAAGTTTGCAACATACAAATGCTTGTAACTTTTTACTGGAGCGTCATAAAACCTTGAAATTTTGTAACAATAAAGTACTCGAGCATCTTGTCAATTTAAGCTATCGCTCAAAGCTATGCTACCCTTGAGCCCCAAATCAAACACTGATAAAACTTCAAATGGCCCTAACTTCTATACGGTACGTCCAACACCTGTCAAAGTTTGCAACATACAAATGCTTGTAAAATTTTACTGGAGCGTCATAAAACCTTGAAAATGTCTAACAATAAAGTACTCGAGCCTCTTGTCAATTTAAGCTATCGCTCAAAGCTATGCTACCCTTGAGTCCCAAATCAAAGACTGATAAAACTTCAAATGGCCCTAACTTCTATACGGTACGTCCTACACCTATCAAAGTTTGCAACATACAAATGCTTGTAAAATTTTACTGGAGCGTCATAAAACCTTGAAAATGTGTAACAATAAAGTACTCGAGCCTCTTGTCAATTTAAGCTATCGCTCAAAGCTATGCTACCCTTGAGTCCCAAATCAAAGACTGATAAAACTTCAAATGGCCCCAACTTCTATATGGTACGTCCTACACCTATCAAAGTTTGCAACATACAAATGCTTGTAACTTTTTACTGGAGCGTCATGAAACCTTGAAATTTTGCAGCAATAAAGTACCCTAGCCTCTTGTCAATTTAAGCTATCGCTCAAAGCTATGCTACCCTTGAGTCCCAAATCAAAGACTGATAAAATTTCAAATGGCCCCAACTTCTATTTGGTACGTCGTAGACCTATCAAAGTTTGCAACATACAATTGCTTGTAACTTTTTACTGGAGCGTCATAAAACCTTGAAATTTTGTAACAATAAAGTACTCGAGCATCTTGTCAATTTAAGCTATCGCTCAAAGCTATGCTACCCTTGAGCCCCAAATCAAACACTGATAAAACTTCAAATGGGCCTAACTTCAATACGGTACGTCCTACACCTATCAATGTTTGCAACATACAATTGCTTGTAACTTTTTACTGGAGCGTCATAAAACCTTGAAATTTTGTAACAATAAAGTACTCGAGCATCTTGTCAATTTAAGCTATCGCTCAAAGCTATGCTACCCTTGAGCCCCAAATCAAAGACTGATAAAACTTCAAATGGCCCCAACTTCTATATGGTACGTCCTACACCTATCAAAGTTTGCAACATACAAATGATTGTAACTTTTTACTGGAGCGTCATAAAACCTTGAAATTTTGTAACAATAAAGTACTCGAGCATCTTGTCAATTTAAGCTCTCGCTCAAAGCTATGCTACCCTTGAGTCCCAAATCAAAGACTGAGAAAACTTCAAATGGCCCCAACTTCTATATGGTACGTCCTACACCTATCAAAGTTTGCAACATACAAATGCTTGTAACTTTTTACTGGAGCGTCATAAAACCTTGAAATTTTGTAACAATAAAGTACTCGAGCATCTTGTCAATTTAAGCTATCGCTCAAAGCTATGCTACCCTTGAGCCCCAAATCAAACACTGATAAAACTTCAAATGGCCCTAACTTCTATACGGTACGTCCAACACCTGTCAAAGTTTGCAACATACAAATGCTTGTAAAATTTTACTGGAGCGTCATAAAACCTTGAAAATGTGTAACAATAAAGTACTCGAGCCTCTTGTCAATTTAAGCTATCGCTCAAAGCTATGCTACCCTTGAGTCCCAAATCAAAGACTGATAAAACTTCAAATGGCCCTAACTTCTATACGGTAAGTCCTACACCTATCAAAGTTTGCAACATACAAATGCTTGTAAAATTTTACTGGAGCGTCATAAAACCTTGAAAATGTGTAACAATAAAGTACTCGAGCATCTTGTCAATTTAAGCTATCGCTCAAAGCTATGCTACCCTTGAGTCCCAAATCAAAGACTGATAAAACTTCAAATGGCCCCAACTTCTATATGGTACGTCCTACACCTATCAAAGTTTGCAACATACAAATGCTTGTAACTTTTTACTGGAGCGTCATAAAACCTTGAACTTTTGTAACAATAAAGTACTCGAGCATCTTGTCAATTTAAGCTATCGCTCAAAGCTATGCTACCCTTGAGCCCCAAATCAAACACTGATAAAACTTCAAATGGGCCTAACTTCAATACGGTACGTCCTACACCTATCAAAGTTTGCAACATACAAATGCTTGTAATTTTTTACTGGAGCGTCATGAAACCTTGAAATTTTGCAGCAATAAAGTACCCTAGCCTCTTGTCAATTTAAGCTATCGCTCAAAGCTATGCTACCCTTGTGTCCCAAATCAAAGACTGATAAAATTTCAAATGGCCCCAACTTCTATTTGGTACGTCGTAGACCTATCAAAGTTTGCAACATACAATTGCTTGTAACTTTTTACTGGAGCATCATAAAACCTTGAAATTTTGTAACAATAAAGTACTCGAGCATCTTGTCAATTTAAGCTATCGCTCAAAGCTATGCTACCCTTGAGCCCCAAATCAAACACTGATAAAACTTCAAATGGGCCTAACTTCAATACGGTACGTCCTACACCTATCAATGTTTGCAACATACAAATGCTTGTAACTTTTTACTGGAGCGTCATAAAACCTTGAAATTTTATAACAATAAAGAACTCGAGCCTCTTCTCAATTTAAGCTATCGCTCAAAGCTATGCTACCCATGAGTCCCAAATCAAACACTGATAAAACTTCAAATGGCCCTTACTTCTATACGGTACGTCCTACACCTATCAAAGTTTGCAACATACAAATGCTTGTAACTTTTTACTGGAGCGTCATAAAACCTTGAAAATTTGTAGCAATAAAGTACTCGAGCCTCTTGTCAATTTAAGCTATCGCTCAAAGCTGTGCTACCCTTGAGTCCCATATCAAAGACTGATAAAACTTCAAATGGCCCCAACTTCTATATGGTACGTCCTACCCCTATCAAAGTTTGCAACATACAAATGCTTGTAACTTTTTACTGGAGCGTCATAAAGCCTTGAAATTTTGTAACAATAAAGTACTCGAGCATCTTGTCAATTTAAGCTATCGCTCAAAGCTATGCTACCCTTGAGCCCCAAATCAAACACTGATAAAACTTCAAATGGCCCTAACTTCTATACGGTACGTCCAACACCTGTCAAAGTTTGCAACATACAAATGCTTGTAAAATTTTACTGGAGCGTCATAAAACCTTGAAAATGTGTAACAATAAAGTACTCGAGCCTCTTGTCAATTTAAGCTATCGCTCAAAGCTATGCTACCCTTGAGTCCCAAATCAAAGACTGATAAAACTTCAAATGGCCCCAACTTCTATATGGTACGTCCTACACCTATCAAAGTTTGCAACATACAAATGCTTGTAACTTTTTACTGGAGCGTCATAAAACCTTGAACTTTTGTAACAATAAAGTACTGGAGCATCTTGTCAATTTAAGCTATCGCTCAAAGCTATGCTACCCTTGAGCCCCAAATCAAACACTGATAAAACTTCAAATGGGCCTAACTTCAATACGGTACGTCCTACACCTATCAAAGTTTGCAACATACAAATGCTTGTAACTTTTTACTGGAGCGTCATAAAACCTTGAAATTTTATAACAATAAAGAACTCGAGCCTCTTCTCAATTTAAGCTATCGCTCAAAGCTATGCTACCCATGTGTCCCAAATCAAACACTGATAAAACTTCAAATGGCCCTTACTTCTATACGGTACGTCCTACACCTATCAAAGTTTGCAACATACAAATGCTTGTATCTTTTTACTGGAGCGTCATAAAACCTTGAAAATTTGTAGCAATAAAGTACTCGAGCCTCTTGTCAATTTAAGCTATCGCTCAAAGCTGTGCTACCCTTGAGTCCCAAATCAAAGACTGATAAAACTTCAAATGGCCCCAACTTATATATGGTACGTCCTACACCTATCAAAGTTTGCAACATACAAATGATTGTAACTTTTTACTGGAGCGTCATAAAACCTTGAAATTTTGTAACAATAAAGTACTCGAGCATCTTGTCAATTTAAGCTATCGCTCAAAGCTAAGCTACCCTTGAGTCCCAAATCAAAGACTGATAAAACTTCAAATGGCCCCAACTTCTATATGGTACGTCCTACACCTATCAAAGTTTGCAACATACAAATGCTTGTAACTTTTTACTGGAGCGTCATAAAACCTTGAAATTTTGTAACAATAAAGTACTCGAGCATCTTGTCAATTTAAGCTATCGCTCAAAGCTATGCTACCCTTGAGCCCCAAATCAAACACTGATAAAACTTCAAATGGCCCTAACTTCTATACGGTATGTCCAACACCTGTCAAAGTTTGCAACATACAAATGCTTGTAAAATTTTACTGGAGCGTCATAAAACCTTGAAAATGTGTAACAATAAAGTACTCGAGCCTCTTGTCAATTTAAGCTATCGCTCAAAGCTATGCTACCCTTGAGTCCCAAATCAAAGACTGATAAAACTTCAAATGGCCCCAACTTCTATATGGTACGTCCTACACCTATCAAAGTTTGCAACATACAAATGCTTGTAACTTTTTACTGGAGCGTCATAAAACCTTGAACTTTTGTAACAATAAAGTACTCGAGCATCTTGTCAATTTAAGCTATCGCTCAAAGCTATGCTACCCTTGAGCCCCAAATCAAACACTGATAAAACTTCAAATGGGCCTAACTTCAATACGGTACGTCCTACACCTATCAAAGTTTGCAACATACAAATGCTTGTAACTTTTTACTGGAGCGTCATGAAACCTTGAAATTTTGCAGCAATAAAGTACCCTAGCCTCTTGTCAATTTAAGCTATCGCTCAAAGCTATGCTACCCTTGAGTCCCAAATCAAAGACTGATAAAATTTCAAATGGCCCCAACTTCTATTTGGTACGTCGTAGACCTATCAAAGTTTGCAACATACAATTGCTTGTAACTTTTTACTGGAGCGTCATAAAACCTTGAAATTTTGTAACAATAAAGTACTCGAGCATCTTGTCAATTTAAGCTATCGCTCAAAGCTATGCTACCCTTGAGCCCCAAATCAAACACTGATAAAACTTCAAATGGGCCTAACTTCAATACGGTACGTCCTACACCTATCAATGTTTGCAACATACAAATGCTTGTAACTTTTTACTGGAGCGTCATAAAACCTTGAAATTTTATAACAATAAAGAACTCGAGCCTCTTCTCAATTTAAGCTATCGCTCAAAGCTATGCTACCCATGAGTCCCAAATCAATCACTGATAAAACTTCAAATGGCCCTTACTTCTATACGGTACGTCCTACACCTATCAAAGTTTGCAACATACAAATGCTTGTAACTTTTTACTGGAGCGTCATAAAACCTTGAAAATTTGTAGCAATAAAGTACTCGAGCCTCTTGTCAATTTAAGCTATCGCTCAAAGCTATGCTACCCTTGAGCCCCAAATCAAACACTGATAAAACTTCAAATGGCCCTAACTTCTATACGGTACGTCCAACACCTGTCAAAGTTTGCAACATACAAATGCTTGTAAAATTTTACTGGAGCGTCATAAAACCTTGAAAATGTGTAACAATAAAGTACTCGAGCCTCTTGTCAATTTAAGCTATCGCTCAAAGCTATGCTACCCTTGAGTCCCAAATCAAAGACTGATAAAACTTCAAATGGCCCCAACTTCTATATGGTACGTCCTACACCTATCAAAGTTTGCAACATACAAATGCTTGTAACTTTTTACTGGAGCGTCATAAAACCTTGAACTTTTGTAACAATAAAGTACTCGAGCATCTTGTCAATTTAAGCTATCGCTCAAAGCTATGCTACCCTTGAGCCCCAAATCAAACACTGATAAAACTTCAAATGGGCCTAACTTCAATACGGTACGTCCTACACCTATTAAAGTTTGCAACATACAAATGCTTGTAACTTTTTACTGGAGCGTCATGAAACCTTGAAATTTTGCAGCAATAAAGTACCCTAGCCTCTTGTCAATTTAAGCTATCGCTCAAAGCTATGCTACCCTTGAGTCCCAAATCAAAGACTGATAAAATTTCAAATGGCCCCAACTTCTATTTGGTACGTCGTAGACCTATCAAAGTTTGCAACATACAATTGCTTGTAACTTTTTACTGGAGCGTCATAAAACCTTGAAATTTTGTAACAATAAAGTACTCGAGCATCTTGTCAATTTAAGCTATCGCTCAAAGCTATGCTACCCTTGAGCCCCAAATCAAACACTGATAAAACTTCAAATGGGCCTAACTTCAATACGGTACGTCCTACACCTATCAATGTTTGCAACATACAATTGCTTGTAACTTTTTACTGGAGCGTCATAAAACCTTGAAATTTTGTAACAATAAAGTACTCGAGCATCTTGTCAATTTAAGCTATCGCTCAAAGCTATGCTACCCTTGAGCCCCAAATCAAACACTGATAAAACTTCAAATGGGCCTAACTTCAATACGGTACGTCCTACACCTATCAATGTTTGCAACATACAAATGCTTGTAACTTTTTACTGGAGCGTCATAAAACCTTGAAATTTTATAACAATAAAGAACTCGAGCCTCTTCTCAATTTAAGTTATCGCTCAAAGCTATGCTACCCATGAGTCCCAAATCAAACACTGATAAAACTTCAAATGGCCCTTACTTCTATACGGTACGTCCTACACCTATCAAAGTTTGCAACATACAAATGCTTGTAACTTTTTACTGGAGCGTCATAAAACCTTGAAAATTTGTAGCAATAAAGTACTCGAGCCTCTTGTCAATTTAAGCTATCGCTCAAAGCTGTGCTACCCTTGAGTCCCAAATCAAATACTGATAAAACTTCAAATGGCCCCAACTTCTATATGGTACGTCCTACACCTATCAAAGTTTGCAACATACAAATGCTTGTAACTTTTTACTGGAGCGTCATAAAACCTTAAACTTTTGTAACAATAAAGTACTCGAGCCTCTTGTCAATTTAAGCTATCGCTCAAAGCTATGCTACCCTTGAGTCCCAAATCAAAGACTGATAAAACTTCAAATGGCCCCAACTTCTATATGGTACGTCCTACACCTATCAAAGTTTGCAACATACAAATGCTTGTAACTTTTTACTGGAGCGTCATAAAACCTTGAACTTTTGTAACAATAAAGTACTCGAGCATCTTGTCAATTTAAGCTATCGCTCAAAGCTATGCTACCCTTGAGCCCCAAATCAAACACTGATAAAACTTCAAATGGGCCTAACTTCAATACGGTACGTCCTACACCTATTAAAGTTTGCAACATACAAATGCTTGTAACTTTTTACTGGAGCGTCATGAAACCTTGAAATTTTGCAGCAATAAAGTACCCTAGCCTCTTGTCAATTTAAGCTATCGCTCAAAGCTATGCTACCCTTGAGTCCCAAATCAAAGACTGATAAAATTTCAAATGGCCCCAACTTCTATTTGGTACGTCGTAGACCTATCAAAGTTTGCAACATACAATTGCTTGTAACTTTTTACTGGAGCGTCATAAAACCTTGAAATTTTGTAACAATAAAGTACTCGAGCATCTTGTCAATTTAAGCTATCGCTCAAAGCTATGCTACCCTTGAGCCCCAAATCAAACACTGATAAAACTTCAAATGGGCCTAACTTCAATACGGTACGTCCTACACCTATCAATGTTTGCAACATACAATTGCTTGTAACTTTTTACTGGAGCGTCATAAAACCTTGAAATTTTGTAACAATAAAGTACTCGAGCATCTTGTCAATTTAAGCTATCGCTCAAAGCTATGCTACCCTTGAGTCCCAAATCAAACACTGATAAAACTTCAAATGGGCCTAACTTCAATACGGTACGTCCTACACCTATCAATGTTTGCAACATACAAATGCTTGTAACTTTTTACTGGAGCGTCATAAAACCTTGAAATTTTATAACAATAAAGAACTCGAGCCTCTTCTCAATTTAAGTTATCGCTCAAAGCTATGCTACCCATGAGTCCCAAATCAAACACTGATAAAACTTCAAATGGCCCTTACTTCTATACGGTACGTCCTACACCTATCAAAGTTTGCAACATACAAATGCTTGTAACTTTTTACTGGAGCGTCATAAAACCTTGAAAATTTGTAGCAATAAAGTACTCGAGCCTCTTGTCAATTTAAGCTATCGCTCAAAGCTGTGCTACCCTTGAGTCCCAAATCAAATACTGATAAAACTTCAAATGGCCCCAACTTCTATATGGTACGTCCTACACCTATCAAAGTTTGCAACATACAAATGCTTGTAACTTTTTACTGGAGCGTCATAAAACCTTAAACTTTTGTAACAATAAAGTACTCGAGCATCTTGTCAATTTAAGCTATCGCTCAAAGCTATGCTACCCTTGAGCCCCAAATCAAACACTGATAAAACTTCAAATGGGCCTAACTTCAATACGGTACGTCCTACACCTATCAAAGTTTGCAACATACAAATGCTTGTAACTTTTTACTGGAGCGTCATGAAACCTTGAAATTTTGCAGCAATAAAGTACCCTAGCCTCTTGTCAATTTAAGCTATCGCTCAAAGCTATGCTACCCTTGAGTCCCAAATCAAAGACTGATAAAATTTCAAATGGCCCCAACTTCTATTTGGTACGTCGTAGACCTATCAAAGTTTGCAACATACAATTGCTTGTAACTTTTTACTGGAGCGTCATAAAACCTTGAAATTTTGTAACAATAAAGTACTCGAGCATCTTGTCAATTTAAGCTATCGCTCAAAGCTATGCTACCCTTGAGCCCCAAATCAAACACTGATAAAACTTCAAATGGGCCTAACTTCAATACGGTACGTCCTACACCTATCAATGTTTGCAACATACAAATGCTTGTAACTTTTTACTGGAGTGTCATAAAACCTTGAAAATTTGTAGCAATAAAGTACTCGAGCCTCTTGTCAATTTAAGCTATCGCTCAAAGCTGTGCTACCCTTGAGTCCCAAATCAAAGACTGATAAAACTTCAAATGGTCCCAACTTCTATATGGTACGTCCTACACCTATCAAAGTTTGCAACATACAAATGCTTGTAACTTTTTACTGGAGCGTCATAAAACCTTGAAATTTTGTAACAATAAAGTACTCGAGCATCTTGTCAATTTAAGCTATCGCTCAAAGCTATGCTACCCTTGAGCCCCAAATCAAACACTGATAAAACTTCAAATGGCCCTAACTTCTATACGGTACGTCCAACACCTGTCAAAGTTTGCAACATACAAATGCTTGTAAAATGTTACTGGAGCGTCATAAAACCTTGAAAATGTGTAACAATAAAGTACTCGAGCCTCTTGTCAATTTAAGCTATCGCTCAAAGCTATGCTACCCTTGAGTCCCAAATCAAAGACTGATAAAACTTCAAATGGCCCTAACTTCTATACGGTACGTCCTACACCTATCAAAGTTTGCAACATACAAATGCTTGTAAAATTTTACTGGAGCGTCATAAAACCTTGAAAATGTGTAACAATAAAGTACTCGAGCCTCTTGTCAATTTAAGCTATCGCTCAAAGCTATGCTACCCTTGAGTCCCAAATCAAAGACTGATAAAACTTCAAATGGCCCCAACTTCTATATGGTACGTCCTACACCTATCAAAGTTTGCAACACACAAATGCTTGTAACTTTTTACTGGAGCGTCATAAAACCTTGAACTTTTGTAACAATAAAGTACTCGAGCATCTTGTAAATTTAAGCTATCGCTCAAAGCTATGCTACCCTTGAGCCCCAAATCAAACACTGATAAAACTTCAAATGGGCCTAACTTCAATACGGTACGTCCTACACCTATCAAAGTTTGCAACATACAAATGCTTGTAACTTTTTACTGGAGCGTCATGAAACCTTGAAATTTTGCAGCAATAAAGTACCCTAGCCTCTTGTCAATTTAAGCTATCGCTCAAAGCTATGCTACCCTTGAGTCCCAAATCAAAGACTGATAAAATTTCAAATGGCCCCAACTTCTATTTGGTACGTCGTAGACCTATCAAAGTTTGCAACATACAATTGCTTGTAACTTTTTACTGGAGCGTCATAAAACCTTGAAATTTTGTAACAATAAAGTTCTCGAGCATCTTGTCAATTTAAGCTATCGCTCAAAGCTATGCTACCCTTGAGCCCCAAATCAATCACTGATAAAACTTCAAATGGGCCTAACTTCAATACGGTACGTCCTACACCTATCAATGTTTGCAACATACAATTGCTTGTAACTTTTTACTGGAGCGTCATAAAACCTTGAAATTTTGTAACAATAATGTACTCGAGCATCTAGTCAATTTAAGCTATCGCTCAAAGCTATGCTACCCTTGAGCCCCAAATCAAACACTGATAAAACTTCAAATGGGCCTAACTTCAATACGGTACGTCCTACACCTATCAATGTTTGCAACATACAAATGCTTGTAACTTTTTACTGGAGCGTCATAAAACCTTGAAATTTTATAACAATAAAGAACTCGAGCCTCTTCTCAATTTAAGCTATCGCTCAAAGCTATGCTACCCATGAGTCCCAAATCAAACACTGATAAAACTTCAAATGGCCCTTACTTCTATACGGTACGTCCTACACCTATCAAAGTTTGCAACATACAAATGCTTGTAACTTTTTACTGGAGCGTCATAAAACCTTGAAAATTTGTAGCAATAAAGTACTCGAGCCTCTTCTCAATTTAAGCTATCGCTCAAAGCTATGCTACCCTTGAGTCCCAAATCAAAGACTGATAAAATTTCAAATGGCCCCAACTTCTATTTGGTACGTCGTAGACCTATCAAAGTTTGCAACATACAATTGCTTGTAACTTTTTACTGGAGCGTCATAAAACCTTGAAATTTTGTAACAATAAAGTACTCGAGCATCTTGTCAATTTAAGCTATCGCTCAAAGCTATGCTACCCTTGAGCCCCAAATCAAACACTGATAAAACTTCAAATGGGCCTAACTTCAATACGGTACGTCCTACACCTATCAATGTTTGCAACATACAATTGCTTGTAACTTTTTACTGGAGCGTCATAAAACCTTGAAATTTTGTAACAATAAAGTACTCGAGCATCTAGTCAATTTAAGCTATCGCTCAAAGCTATGCTACCCTTGCGCCCCAAATCAAACACTGATAAAACTTCAAATGGGCCTAACTTCAATACGGTACGTCCTACACCTATCAATGTTTGCAACATACAAATGCTTGTAACTTTTTACTGGAACGTCATAAAACCTTGAAATTTTATAACAATAAAGAACTCGAGCCTCTTCTCAATTTAAGCTATCGCTCAAAGCTGTGCTACCCATGAGTCCCAAATCAAACACTGATAAAACTTCAAATGGCCCTTACTTCTATACGGTACGTCCTACACCTATCAAAGTTTGCAACATACAAATGCTTGTAACTTTTTACTGGAGCGTCATAAAACCTTGAAAATTTGTAGCAATAAAGTACTCGAGCCTCTTGTCAATTTAAGCTATCGCTCAAAGCTGTGCTACCCTTGAGTCCCAAATCAAAGACTGATAAAACTTCAAATGGCCCCAACTTCTATATGGTACGTCCTACACCTATCAAAGTTTGCAACATACAAATGCTTGTAACTTTTTACTAGAGCGTCATAAAACCTTGAAATTTTGTAACAATAAAGTACTCGAGCATCTTGTCAATTTAAGCTATCGCTCAAAGCTATGCTACCCTTGAGTCCCAAATCAAAGACTGATAAAACTTCAAATGGCCCCAACTTCTATATGGTACGTCCTACACCTATCAAAGTTTGCAACATACAAATGCTTGTAACTTTTTACTGGAGCGTCATAAAACCTTGAAATTTTGTAACCATAAAGTACTCGAGCATCTTGTCAATTTAAGCTATCGCTCAAAGCTATGCTACCCTTGAGCCCCAAATCAAACACTGATAAAACTTCAAATTGCCCTAACTTCTATACGGTACGTCCAACACCTGTCAAAGTTTGCAACATACAAATGCTTGTAAAATTTTACTGGAGCGTCATGAAACCTTGAAATTCTGTAGCAATAAAGTACCCTAGCCTCTTATCAATTTAAGCTATCGCTCAAAGCTATGCTACCCTTGAGTCCCAAATCAAAGACTGATAAAACTTCAAATGGACCTACAAATGCTTGTAACTTTTTACTGGAGCGTCATAAAACCTTGAAATTTTGTAACAATAAAGAACTCGAGCCTCTTCTCAATTTAAGCTATCGCTCAAAGCTATGCTACCCATGAGTCCCAAATCAAACACTGATAAAAATTCAAACGGCCCTTACTTCTATACGGTACGTCCTACACCTATCAAAGTTTGAAACATACAAATGCTTGTAACTTTTTACTGGAGCGTCATAAAACCTTGAACTTTTGTAACAATAAAGTACCCGAGCCTCTTGTCAATTTAAGCTATCGCTCAAAACTATGCTACCCTTGAGCCCCAAATCAAACACTGATAAAACTTCAAATGGCCCTAACTTCTATACGGTACGTCCAACACCTGTCAAAGTTTGCAACATACAAATGCTTGTAACTTTTTACCGGAGCGTCATAAAACCTTGAAAATTTGTAGCAATAAAGTACTCGAGCCTCTTGTCAATTTAAGCTATCGCTCAAAGCTATGCCACCCTTGAGTCCCAAATCAAAGACAGATAAAACTTCAAATGGCCCTAACTTCTATACGGTACGTCCTACACCTATCAAAGTTTGCAACATACAAATGCTTGTAACTTTTTACTGGAGCGTCATAAAACCTTGAAATTTTGTAACAATAAAGAACTCGAGCCTCCTCTCAATTTAAGCTATCGCTCAAAGCTACGCTACCCTTGAGTCCCAAATCAAACACTGATAAAATTTCAAATGCCCCTAACTTCTATACGGTACGTCCTACACCTGTCAAAGTTTGCAACATACAAATGCTTGTATCTTTTTACTGGAGCGTCATTAAACCTTGAAATTTTGTAACAATAAAGTACTCGAGCCTCTTGTCAATTTAAGCTACCGCTCAAAGCTATGCTACCATTGAGTCCCAAATCAAAGACTGATAAAACTTCAAATGGCCCTAACTTCTATACGGTACGTCCTACACCTATCAAAGTTTGCAACATACAAATGCTTGTAACTTTTTACTGGAGCGTCATAAAACCTTGAAATTTTGTAACAATAAAGTACTCGAGCCTCTTGTCAATTTAAGCTATCGCTCAAAGCTATGCTACCCTTGAGCCCCAAATCAAACACTGATAAAACTTCAAATGGCCCTACCTTCTATACGGTACGTCCAACACCTGTTAAAGTTTGCAACATACAAATGCTTGTAACATTTTACTGGAGTGTCATAAAACCTTGAAAATGTGTAGCAATAAAGTACTCGAGCCTCTTGTCAATTTAAGCTATCGCTCAAAGCTATGCTACAATTGAGTCCCAAATCAAAGACTGATAAAACTTCAAATGGCCCTAACTTCTATACGGTACGTCCTACACCTATCAAAGTTTGCAACATACAAATGCTTGTAACCTTTTACTGGAGCGTCATAAAACCTTGAAATTTTGTAACAATAAAGTACTCGAGCATCTTGTCAATTTAAGCTATCGCTCAAAGCAATGCTACCCTTGAGCCCCAAATCAAACACTGATAAAACTTCAAATGGGCCTAACTTCAATACGGTACGTCCTACACCTATCAACGTTTGCAACATACAAATGCTTGTAACTTTTTACTGGAGCGTCATGAAACCTTGAAATTCTGTAGCAATAAAGTACCCTAGCCTCTTATCAATTTAAGCTATCGCTCAAAGCTATGCTACCCTTGAGTCCCAAATCAAAGACTGATAAAACTTCAAATGGACCTATAAATGCTTGTAACTTTTTACTGGAGCGTCATAAAACCTTGAAATTTTGTAACAATAAAGAACTCGAGCCTCTTCTCAATTTAAGCTATCGCTCAAAGCTATGCTACCCATGAGTCCCAAATCAAACACTGATAAAAATTCAAATGGCCCTTACTTCTATACGGTACGTCCTACACCTATCAAAGTTTGCAACATACAAATGCTTGTAACTTTTTACTGGAGCGTCATAAAACCTTGAACTTTTGTAACAATAAAGTACCCGAGCCTCTTGTCAATTTAAGCTATCGCTCAAAACTATTCTACCCTTGAGCCCCAAATCAAACACTGATAAAACTTCAAATGGCCCTAACTTCTATACGGTACGTCCAACACCTGTCAAAGTTTGCAACATACAAATGCTTGTAACTTTTTACCGGAGCGTCATAAAACCTTGAAAATTTGTAGCAATAAAGTACTCGAGCCTCTTGTCAATTTAAGCTATCGCTCAAAGCTATGCCACCCTTGAGTCCCAAATCAAAGACAGATAAAACTTCAAATGGCCCTAACTTCTATACGGTACGTCCTACACCTATCAAAGTTTGCAACATACAAATGCTTGTAACTTTTTACTGGAGCGTCATAAAACCTTGAAATTTTGTAACAATAAAGAACTCGAGCCTCCTCTCAATTTAAGCTATCGCTCAAAGCTACGCTACCCTTGAGTCCCAAATCAAACACTGATAAAATTTCAAATGCCCCTAACTTCTATACGGTACGTCCTACACCTGTCAAAATTTGCAACATACAAATGCTTGTATCTTTTTACTGGAGCGTCATTAAACCTTGAAATTTTGTAACAATAAAGTACTCGAGCCTCTTGTCAATTTAAGCTATCGCTCAAAGCTATGCTACCATTGAGTCCCAAATCAAAGACTGATAAAACTTCAAATGGCCCTAACTTCTATACGGTACGTCCTACACCTATCAAAGTTTGCAACATACAAATGCTTGTAACTTTTTACTGGAGCGTCATAAAACCTTGAAATTTTGTAACAATAAAGTACTCGAGCCTCTTGTCAATTTAAGCTATCGCTCAAAGCTATGCTACCCTTGAGCCCCAAATCAAACACTGATAAAACTTCAAATGGCCCTACCTTCTATACGGTACGTCCAACACCTGTTAAAGTTTGCAACATACAAATGCTTGTAACATTTTACTGGAGTGTCATAAAACCTTGAAAATGTGTAGCAATAAAGTACTCGAGCCTCTTGTCAATTTAAGCTATCGCTCAAAGCTATGCTACAATTGAGTCCCAAATCAAAGACTGATAAAACTTCAAATGGCCCTAACTTCTATACGGTACGTCCTACACCTATCAAAGTTTGCAACATACAAATGCTTGTAACCTTTTACTGGAGCGTCATAAAACCTTGAAATTTTGTAACAATAAAGTACTCGAGCCTCTTGTCAATTTAAGCTATCGCTCAAAGCTATGCTACCCTTGAACCCCAAATCAAACACTGATAAAACTTCAAATGGCCCTAACTTCTATACGGTACGTCGAACACCTGTCAAAGTTTGCAACATACAAATGCTTGTAACATTTTACTGGAGCGTCATAAAACCTTGAAATTTTGTAACAATAAAGTACTCGAGCATCTTGTCAATTTAAGCTATCGCTCAAAGCTAGGCTACCCATGAGCCCCAAATCAAACACTGATAAAACTTCAAATGGGCCTAACTTCAATACGGTACGTCCTACACCTATCAAAGTTTGCAATATACAAATGCTTGTAACTTTTTACTGGAGCGTCATAAAACCTTGAAATTTTGTAACAATAAAGAACTCGAGCCTCTTCTCAATTTAACCTATCGCTCAAAGCTATGGTACCCATGAGTCCCAAATCAAACACTGATAAAACTTCAAATGGCCCTTACTTCTATACGGTACGTCCTACACCTATCAAAGTTTGCAACATACAAATGCTTGTAACTTTTTACTGGAGCATCATAAAACCTTGAAAGTTTGTAACAATAAAGTACTCGAGCCTCTTGTCAATTTAAGCTATCGCTCAAAGCTATGCTACCCTTGAGTCCCAAATCAAACACTGATAAAATTTCAATTGGCCCTAACTTCTATACGGTAGGTCCTACACCTGTCAATGTTTGCAACATACAAATGCTTGTATCTTTTTACTGGAGCGTCATAAAACCTTGAAATTTTGTAGCAATAAAGTACCCTAGCCTCTTGTCAATTTAAGTTATCGCTCAAAGCTATGCTACCCTTGAGTCCCAAATCAAACACTGATAAAACTTCAAATGGCCCTTACTTCTATACGGTACGTCCTACACATATCAAAGTTTGCAACATACAAATGCTTGTAACTTTTTACTGGAGCGTCATAAAACCTTGAAAGTTTGTAACAATAAAGTACTCGAGCCTCTTGTCAATTTAAGCTATCGCTCAAAGCTATGCTACCCTTGAGTCCCAAATCAAACACTGATAAAATTTCAATTGGCCCTAACTTCTATACGGTACGTCCTACATATGTCAAAGTTTGCAACATACAAATGCTTGTATCTTTTTACTGGAGCGTCATAAAACCTTGAAATTTTGTAGCAATAAAGTACCCTAGCCTCTTGTCAATTTAAGCTATCGCTCAAAGCTATGCTACCCTTGAGTCCCAAATCAAACACTGATAAAACTTCAAATGGCGCTAACTTCTATACGGGAGGTCCTACACCTGTCAAAGTTTGCAACATACAAATGCTTGTAACTTTTTACTGGAGTGTCATAAAACCTTGAAATTTTGTAACAATAAAGTACTCGCGCCTCTTGTCCATTGAAGCTATCGCTCAAAGCTATGCTACCCTTGAATCCCAAATCAAACACTGATAAAACTTCAAATGGCCCTAACTTATATACGGTACGTTCTACACCTATCAAAGTTTGCAACATACAATTGCTTGTAACTTTTTACTGGAGCGTCATAAAACCTTGAAATTTTGTAACAATAAAGTACTCGAGCCTCTTGTCAATTTAAGCTATCGCTCAAAGCTATGCTACCCTTGAATCCCAAATCAAACACTGATAAAACTTCAAATGGCCCTAACTTCTATACGGTACGTCCTACACCTATCAAAGTTTGCAACATACAAATGCTTGTAACTTTTTACTGGAGCGTCATAAAACCTTGAACTTCTGTAACAATAAAGTACCCGAGCCTCTCGTCAATTTAAGCTATCGCTCAAAGCTATGCTACCCTTGAGCCCCAAATCAAACACTGATAAAACTTCAAATGGCCCTAACTTCTATACGGTACGTCAAACACCTGTCAAAGTTTGCAACATACAAATGCTTGTAACTTTTTACTGGAGCGTCATAAAACCTTGAAAATTTGTTACAATAAAGTAGTCGAGCCTCTTGTCAATTTAAGCTAACGCTCAAAGCTATGCTACTCTTGAGTCCCAAATCAAAGACAGATAAAACTTCAAATGGCCCTAACTTCTATACGGTACGTCCTACACCTATCAAAGTTTGCAACATACAAATGCTTGTAACTTTTTACTGGAGCGTCATAAAACCTTGAAATTTTGTAACAATAAAGTACTCGAGCCTCTTGTCAATTTAAGCTATCGCTCAAAGCTATGCTACCCTTGAATCCCAAATCAAACACTGATAAAACTTCAAATGGCCCTAACGGTACGTCCTACACCTATCAAAGTTTGCAACATACAAATGCTTGTAACTTTTTACTGGAGCGTCATAAAACCTTGAAATTTTGTAACAATAAAGTACTCGCGCCTCTTGTCAATTGAAGCTATCGCTCAAAGCTATGCTACCCTTGAGTCCCAAATCAAACACTGATAAAATTTCAATTGGCCCTAACTTCTATACGGTAGGTCCTACACCTTTCAAAGTTTGCAACATACAAATGCTTGTAACTTTTTACTTGAGCGTCATAAAACCTTGAAATTTTGTAACAATAAAGTACTCGCGCCTCTTGTCAATTGAAGCTATCGCTCAAAGATATGCTAACCTTGAGTCCCAAATCAAACACTGATAAAACTTCAAATGGCCCTAACTTCTATACGGTACGTTCTACACCTATCAAAGTTTGCAACATACAATTGCTTGTAACTTTTTACTGGAGCGTCATAAAACCTTGAAATTTTGTAACAATAAAGTACTCGAGCCTCTTGTCAATTTAAGCTATCGCTCAAAGCTATGCTACCCTTGAATCCCAAATCAAACACTGATAAAACTTCAAATGGCCCTAACTTCTATACGATACGTCCTACACCTATCAAAGTTTGCAACATACAAATGCTTGTAACTTTTTACTGGAGCGTCATAAAACCTTGAAATTCTGTAACAATAAAGTACCCGAGCCTCTTGTCAATTTAAGCTATCGCTCAAAGCTATGCTACCCTTGAGCCCCAAATCAAAACTGATAAATCTTCAAATAGCCCTAACTTCTATACGGTACGTCCAACACCTGTCAAAGTTTGCAACATACAAATGCTTGTAACTTTTTACTGGAGCGTCATAAAACCTTGAAAATTTGTAGCAATAAAGTACTCGAGCCTCTTGTCAATTTAAGCTATCGCTCAAAGCTATGCTACCCTTGAGTCCCAAATCAAAGACAGATAAAACTTCAAATGGCCCTAACTTCTATACAGTACGTCCAACACCTGTCAAAGTTTGCAACATACAAATGCTTGTATCTTTTTACTGGAGTGTCATGAAACCTTGAAATTTTGTAGCAATCAAGTACCCTAGCCTCTTGTCAATTTAAGCTATCGCTTAAATCTATGCTACCCTTGAGTCCCAAATCAAGCACTGATAAAACTTCAAATGGCGCTAACTTCTATACGGTACGTCCTACACCTGTCAAAGTTTGCAACATACAAATGCTTGTAACTTTTTACTGGAGCGTCATAAAACCTTGAAATTTTGTAACAATAAAGTACTCGCGCCTCTTGTCAATTGAAGCTATCGCTCAAAGCTATGCTACCCTTGAGTCCCAAATCAAACACTGATAAAGCTTCAAATGGCCCTAACTTCTATACGGTACGTCCTACACCTATCATAGTTTGCAACATACAAATGCTTGTAACTTTTTACTGGAGCGTCATAAAACCTTGAAATTTTGTAACAATAAAGTACCCGAGCCTCTTGTCAATTTAAGCTATCGCTCAAAGCTATGCTACCCTTGAGCCCCAAATCAAACACTGATAAAACTTCAAATGGCCCTAACTTCTATACGGTACGTCCTACACCTATCAAAGTTTGCAACATACAAATGCTTGTAACTTTTTACTGGAGCGTCATAAAACCTTGAAATTTTGTAACAATAAAGTACTCGAGCCTCTTGCCAATTTAAGCTATCGCTCAAAGCTATGCTACCCTTGAGCCCCAAATCAAACACTGATAAAACTTCAAATGGCCCTAACTTCTATACGGTACGTCCAACACCTGTCAAAGTTTGCAACATACAAATGCTTGTAACTTTTTACTGGAGCGTCATAAAACCTTGAAAATTTGTAGCAATAAAGTACTCGAGCCTCTTGTCAATTTAAGCTATCGCTCAAAGCTATGCTACCCTTGAGTCCCAAATCAAAGACAGATAAAACTTCAAATGGCCCTAACTTCTATACGGTACGTCCTGCACCTATCAAAGTTTGCAACATACAAATGCTTGTAACTTTTTACTGGAGCGTCATAAAACCTTGAAATTTTGTAACAATAAAGTACTCGAGCCTCTTGTCAATTTAAACTATCGCTCAAAGCTATGCTACCCTTGAATCCCAAATCAAACACTGATAAAACTTCAAATGGCCCTAACTTCTATACGGTAGGTCCAACACCTGTCAAAGTTTGCAACATACAAATGCTTGTATCTTTTTACTGGAGCGTCATGAAACCTTGAAATTTTGTAGCAATCAAGTACCCTAGCCTCTTGTCAATTTAAGCTATCGCTTAAAGCTATGCTACCCTTGAGTCCCAAATCAAGCACTGATAAAACTTCAAATGGCGCTAACTTCTATACGGTACGTCCTACACCTGTCAAAGTTTGCAACATACAAATGCTTGTAACTTTTTACTGGAGCGTCATAAAACCTTGAAATTTTGTAACAATAAAGTACTCGCGCCTCTTGTCAATTGAAGCTATCGCTCAAAGCTATGCTACCCTTGAGTCCCAAATCAAACACTGATAAAGCTTCAAATGGCCCTAACTTCTATACGGTACGTCCTACACCTATCATAGTTTGCAACATACAAATGCTTGTAATTTTTTACTGGAGCGTCATAAAACCTTGAAATTTTGTAACAATAAAGTACCCGAGCCTCTTGTCAATTTAAGCTATCGCTCAAAGCTATGCTACCCTTGAGCCCCAAATCAAACACTGATAAAACTTCAAATGGCCCTAACTTCTATACGGTACGTCCAACACCTGTCAAAGTTTGCCACATACAAATGCTTGTATCTTTTTACTGGAGCGTCATGAAACCTTGAAATTTTGTAGCAATCAAGTACCCTAGCCTCTTGTCAATTTAAGCTATCGCTTAAAGCTATGCTACCCTTGAGTCCCAAATCAAGCACTGATAAAACTTCAAATGGCGCTAACTTCTATACGGTACGTCCTACACCTGTCAAAGTTTGCAACATACAAATGCTTGTAACTTTTTACTGGAGCGTCATAAAACCTTGAAATTTTGTAACAATAAAGTACATGCGCCTCTTGTCAATTGAAGCTATCGCTCAAAGCTATGCTACCCTTGAGTCCCAAATCAAACACTGATAAAGCTTCAAATGGCCCTAACTTCTATACGGTACGTCCGACACCTATCAAAGTTTGCAACATACAAATGCTTGTAACTTTTTACTGGAGCGTCATAAAACCTTGAAATTTTGTAACAATAAAGTACTCGAGCCTCTTGTCAATTTAAGCTATCGCTCAAAGCTATGCTACCATTGAGTCCCAAATCAAACAAAGATAAAACTTCAAATGGCCCTAACTTCTATACGGTACGTCCTACACCTATCAAAGTTTGCAACATACAAATGCTTGTAACTTTTTACTGGAGCGTCATAAAACCTTGAAAATGTGTAGCAATAAAGTACTCGAGCCTCTTGTCAATTTAAGCTATCGCTCAAAGCTATGCTACCCTGGAGTCCCAAATCAAAGACTGATAAAACTTCAAATGGCCCTAACTTCTATACGGTACGTCCTACACCTATCAAAGTTTGCAACATACAAATGCTTGTAACTTTTTACTGGAGCGTCATAAAACCTTGAAAATTTGTAGCAATAAAGTACTCGAGCCTCTTGTCAATTTAAGCTATCGCTCAAAGCTGTGCTACCCATGAGTCCCAAATCAAAGACTGATAAAACTTCAAATGGCCCCAACTTCTATATGGTACATCCTACATCTATCAAAGTTTGCAACATACAAATGCTTGTATCTTTTTACTGGAGCGTCATGAAACCTTTAAATTTTGTAACAATAAAGTACTCGCGCCTCTTGTCAATTGAAGCTATCGCTCAAAGCTATGCTACCCTTGAGTCCCAAATCAAACACTGATAAAGCTTCAAATGGCCCTAACTTCTATACGGTACGTCCTACACCTATCAAAGTTTGCAACATACAAATGCTTGTAACTTTTTACTGGAGCGTCATAAAACCTTGAAATTTTGTAACAATAAAGTACTCGAGCCTCTTGTCAATTTAAGCTATCGCTCAAAGCTATGCTACCATTGAGTCCCAAATCAAACACTGATAAAACTTCAAATGGCCCTAACTTCTACACGGTCCGTCCTACACCTATCAAAGTTTGCAACATACAAATGCTTGTAACTTTTTTCTGGAGCGTCATAAAACCTTGAAATTTTGTAACAATAAAGTACTCGAGCCTCTTGTCAATTTAAGCTATCGCTCAAAGCTATGCTACCCTTGAGCCCCAAATCAAACACTGATAAAACTTCAAATGGCCCTAACTTCTATACGGTACGTCCAACACCTGTCAAAGTTTGCAACATACAAATGCTTGTAACATTTTACTGGAGCGTCATAAAGCCTTGAAAATGTGTAGCAATAAAGTACTCGAGCCTCTTGTCAATTTAAGCTATCGATCAAAGCTATGCTATCCTGGAGTCCCAAATCAAAGACTGATAAAACTTCAAATGGCCCTAACTTCTATACGGTACGTCCAACACCTGTCAAAGTTTGCAACATACAAATGCTTGTATCTTTTTACTGGAGCGTCATGAAACCTTGAAATTTTGTAGCAATCAAGTACCCTAGCCTCTTGTCAATTTAAGCTATCGCTTAAAGCTATGGTACCCTTGAGTCCCAAATCAAGCACTGATAAAACTTCAAATGGCGCTAACTTCTATACGGTACGTCCTACACCTGTCAAAGTTTGCAACATACAAATGCTTGTAACTTTTTACTGGAGCGTCATAAAACCTTGAAATTTTGTAACAATAAAGTACATGCGCCTCTTGTCAATTGAAGCTATCGCTCAAAGCTATGCTACCCTTGAGTCCCAAATCAAACACTGATAAAGCTTCAAATGGCCCTAACTTCTATACGGTACGTCCGACACCTATCAAAGTTTGCAACATACAAATGCTTGTAACTTTTTACTGGAGCGTCATAAAACCTTGAAATTTTGTAACAATAAAGTACTCGAGCCTCTTGTCAATTTAAGCTATCGCTCAAAGCTATGCTACCATTGAGTCCCAAATCAAACACAGATAAAACTTCAAATGGCCCTAACTTCAATACGGTACGTCCTACACCTATCAAAGTTTGCAACATACAAATGCTTGTAACTTTTTACTGGAGCGTCATAAAACCTTGAAAATGTGTAGCAATAAAGTACTCGAGCCTCTTGTCAATTTAAGCTATCGCTCAAAGCTATGCTACCCTGGAGTCCCAAATCAAAGACTGATAAAACTTCAAATGGCCCTAACTTCTATACGGTACGTCCTACACCTATCAAAGTTTGCAACATACAAATGCTTGTAACTTTTTACTGGAGCGTCATAAAACCTTGAAAATTTGTAGCAATAAAGTACTCGAGCCTCTTGTCAATTTAAGCTATCGCTCAAAGCTGTGCCACCCATGAGTCCCAAATCAAAGACTGATAAAACTTCAAATGGCCCCAACTTCTATATGGTACGTCCTACATCTATCAAAGTTTGCAACATACAAATGCTTGTATCTTTTTACTGGAGCGTCATGAAACCTTTAAATTTTGTAACAATAAAGTACTCGCGCCTCTTGTCAATTGAAGCTATCTCTCAAAGCTATGCTACCCTTGAGTCCCAAATCAAACACTGATAAAGCTTCAAATGGCCCTAACTTCTATACGGTACGTCCTACACCTATCAAAGTTTGCAACATACAAATGCTTGTAACTTTTTACTGGAGCGTCATAAAACCTTGAAATTTTGTAACAATAAAGTACTCGAGCCTCTTGTCAATTTAAGCTATCGCTCAAAGCTATGCTACCATTGAGTCCCAAATCAAACACTGATAAAACTTCAAATTTCCCTAACTTCTACACGGTCCGTCCTACACCTATCAAAGTTTGCAACATACAAATGCTTGTAACTTTTTTCTGGAGCGTCATAAAACCTTGAAATTTTGTAACAATAAAGTACTCGAGCCTCTTGTCAATTTAAGCTATCGCTCAAAGCTATGCTACCCTTGAGCCCCAAATCAAACACTGATAAAACTTCAAATGGCCCTAACTTCTATACGGTACGTCCAACACCTGTCAAACTTTGCAACATACAAATGCTTGTAACATTTTACTGGAGCGTCATAAAGCCTTGAAAATTTGTAGCAATAAAGTACTCGAGCCTCTTGTCAATTTAAGCTATCGATCAAAGCTATGCTATCCTGGAGTCCCAAATCAAAGACTGATAAAACTTCAAATGGCCCTAACTTCTATACGGTACGTCCTACACCTATCAAAGTTTGCAACATACAAATGCTTGTAACTTTTTACTGGAGCGTCATAAAACCTTGAAAATTTGTGGCAATAAAGTACTCGAGCCTCTTGTCAATTTAGGCTATCGCTCAAAGCTGTGCTACCCATGAGTCCCAAATCAAACACTGATAAAACTTCAAATGGGCGTAAATTCAATACGGTACGTCCTACACTTGTCAAAGTTTGCAACATACAAATGCTTGTATCTTTTTACTGGAGCGTCATAAAACCTTGAAATTTTGTAGCAATAAAGTACTCGAGCCTCTTGTCAATTTAAGCTATCGCTCAAAGCTATGCTACCCTTGAATCCCAAATGAAACACTGATAAACTTTCAAATGGCCCTAACTTCTATACGGTACGTCCTACACCTATCAAAGTTTGCAACATACAAATGCTTGTAACTTTTTACTGGAGCGTCACAAAACCTTGAAATTTTGTAACAATAAAGTACCCGAGTTTCTTGTCAATTTAAGCTATCGCTCAAAGCTATGCTACCCTTGAGTCCTAAATCAAGCACTGATAAAACTTCAAATGGCGCTAACTTCTATACGGTATGTCCTACACCTGTCAAAGTTTGCAACATACAAATGCTTGTAACTTTTTACTGGAGAGTCATAAAACCTTGAAATTTTGTAACAATAAAGTACTCGCGCCTCTTGTCAATTGAAGCTATCGCTCAAAGCTATGCTACCCTTGAGTCCCAAATCAAACACTGATAAAACTTCAAATGGGCCTAAATTCAATACGGTACGTCCTACACCTGTCAAAGTTTGCAACATACAAATGCTTGTAACTTTTTACTGGAGCGTCATAAAACCTTGAAATTTTGTAACAATAAAGTACTCGAGCCTCTTGACAATTTAAGCTATCGCTCAAAGCTATGCTACCCTTGAATCCCAAATCAAACACTGATAAACCTTCAAATGGCCCTAACTTCTATACGGTACGTCCAACACCTGTCAAAGTTTGCAACATACAAATGCTTGTAACATTTTACTGGAGCGTCATAAAACCTTGAAAATGTGTAGCAATAAAGTACTCGAGCCTCTTGTCAATTTAAGCTATCGCTCAAAGCTGTGCTACCCATGAGTCCCAAATCAAAGACTGATAAAACTTCAAATGGCCCCAACTTCTATATGGTACGTCCTACATCTATCAAAGTTTGCAACATACAAATGCTTGTAACTTTTTACTGAAGCGTCATAAAACCTTGAAATTTTGTAACAATAAAGTACTCGAGCCTCTTGTTAATTTAAGCTATCGCTCAAAGCTATGCTACCCTTGAGTCCCAAATCAAACACTGATAAACCTTCAAATGGCCCTAACTTCTATACGGTACGTCCTACACCTATCATAGTTTGCAACATACAAATGCTTGTAACTTTTTACTGGAGCGTCATAAAACCTTGAAATTTTGTAACAATAAAGTACCCGAGCCTCTTGTCAATTTAAGCTATCGCTCAAAGCTATGCTACCCTTGAGCCCCTAATCACACACTGATAAAACTTCAAATAGCCCTAACTTCTATACGGTACGTCCAACACCTGTCAAAGTTTGCAACATACAAATGCTTGTATCTTTTTACTGGAGCGTCATGAAACCTTGAAATTTTGTAGCAATCAAGTACCCTAGCCTCTTGTCAATTTAAGCTATCGCTTAAAGCTATGCTACACTTGAGTCCCAAATCAAGCACTGATAAAACTTCAAATGGCGCTAACTTCTATACGGTACGTCCTACACCTGTCAAAGTTTGCAACATACAAATGCTTGTAACTTTTTACTGGAGCGTCATAAAACCTTGAAATTTTGTAACAATAAAGTACTCACGCCTCTTGTCAATTGAAGCTATCGCTCAAAGATATGCTACCCTTGAGTCCCAAATCAAACACTGATAAAACTTCAAATGGCCCTAACTTCTATACGGTCCGTCCTACACCTATCAAAGTTTGCAACATACAAATGCTTGTAACTTTTTTCTGGAGCGTCATAAAACCTTGAAATTTTGTAACAATAAAGTACTCGAGCCTCTTGTCAATTTAAGCTATCGCTCAAAGCTATGCTACCCTTGAGCCTCAAATCAAACACTGATAAAACTTCAAATGGCCCTAACTTCTATACGGTACGTCCAACACCTGTCAAAGTTTGCAACATACAAATGCTTGTAACATTTTACTGGAGCGTCATAAAACCTTGAAAATGTGTAGCAATAAAGTACTCGAGCCTCTTGTCAATTTAAGCTATCGATCAAAGCTATGCTATCCTGGAGTCCCAAATCAAAGACTGATAAAACTTCAAATGGCCCTAACTTCTATACGGTACGTCCTACACCTATCAAAGTTTGCAACATACAAATGCTTGTAACTTTTTACTGGAGCGTCATAAAACCTTGAAAATTTGTAGCAATAAAGTACTCGAGCCTCTTGTCAATTTAAGCTATCGCTCAAAGCTGTGCTACCCATGAGTTCCAAATCAAGCACTGATAAAACTTCAAATGGCGCTAACTTCTATTCGGTACGTCCTACACCTGTCAAAGTTTGCAACATACAAATGCTTGTAACTTTTTACTGGAGCGTCATAAAACCTTGAAATTTTGTAACAATAAAGTACTCGCGCCGCTTGTCAATTGAAGCTATCGCTCAAAGCTATGCTACCCTTGAGTCCCAAATCAAACACTGATAAAGCTTCAAATGGCCCTAACTGCTATACGGTACGTCCTACACCTATCATAGTTTGCAACATACAAATGCTTGTAACTTTTTACTGGAGCGTCATAAAACCTTGAAATTTTGTAACAATAAAGTACCCGAGCCTCTTGTCAATTTAAGCTATCGCTCAAAGCTATGCTACCCTTGAGCCCCAAACCAAACACTGATAAAACTTCAAATGGCCCTAACTTCTATACGGTACGTCCAACACCTGTCAAAGTTTGCAACATACAAATGCTTGTATCTTTTTACTGGAGCGTCATGAAACCTTGAAATTTTGCAGCAATCAAGTACCCTAGCCTCTTGTCAATTTAAGCTATCGCTTAAAGCTATGCTACCCTTGAGTCCCAAATCAAGCACTGATAAAAATTCAAATGGCGCTAACTTCTATTCGGTACGTCCTACACCTGTCAAAGTTTGCAACATACAAATGCTTGTAACTTTTTACTGGAGCGTCATAAAACCTTGAAATTTTGTAACAATAAAGTACTCGCGCCTCTTGTCAATTGAAGCTATCGCTCAAAGCTATGCTACCCTTGAGTCCCAAATCAAACACTGATAAAGCTTCAAATGGCCCTAACTGCTATACGGTACGTCCTACACCTATCATAGTTTGCAACATACAAATGCTTGTAACTTTTTACTGGAGCGTCATCAAACCTTGAAATTTTGTAACAATAAAGTACCCGAGCCTCTTGTCAATTTAAGCTATCGCTCAAAGCCATGCTACCCTTGAGTCCCAAATCAAACACTGATAAAACTTCAAATGGCCCTAACTTTTATACGGTACGTCCTACACATATCAAAGTTTGCAACATACAAATGCTTGTAACTTTTTACTGGAGCGTCATAAAACCTTGAAATTTTGTAACAATAAAGTACTCGAGCCTCTTGTCAATTTAAGCTATCGCTCAAAGCTATGCTACCCTTGAGCCCCAAATCAAACACTGATAAAACTTCAAATGGCCCTAACTTCTATACGGTACGTCCAACACCTGTCAAAGTTTGCAACATACAAATGCTTGTAACATTTTACTGGAGCGTCATAAAACCTTGAAAATGTGTAGCAATAAAGTACTCGAGCCTCTTATCAATTTAAGCTATCGCTCAAAGCTATGCTACCCTGGAGTCCCAAATCAAAGACTGATAAAACTTCAAATGGCCCTAACTTCTATACGGTACGTCCTACATCTATCAAAGTTTGCAACATACAAATGCTTGTAACTTTTTACTGGAGCGTCATAAAACCTTGAAAATTTGTAGCAATAAAGTACTCGAGCCTCTTGGCAATTTAAGCTATCGCTCAAAGCTGTGCTACCCATGAGTCCCAAATCAAAGACTGATAAAACTTCAAATGGCCCTAACTTCTATACGGTACGTCCAACACCTGTCAAAGTTTGCAACATACAAATGCTTGTAACATTTTACTGGAGCGTCATAAAACCTTGAAAATGTGTAGCAATAAAGTACTCGAGCCTCTTATCAATTTAAGCTATCGCTCAAAGCTATGCTACCCTGGAGTCCCAAATCAAAGACTGATAAAACTTCAAATGGCCCTAACTTCTATACGGTACGTCCTACACCTATCAAAGTTTGCAACATACAAATGCTTGTAACTTTTTACTGGAGCGTCATAAAACCTTGAAAATTTGTAGCAATAAAGTACTCGAGCCTCTTGTCAATTTAAGCTATCGCTCAAAGCTGTGCTACCCATGAGTCCCAAATCAAAGACTGATAAAACTTCAAATGGCCCCAACTTCTATATGGTACGTCCTACATCTATCAAAGTTTGCAACATACAAATGCTTGTAACTTTTTACTGGAGCGTCATAAAACCTTGAAATTTTGTAACAATAAAGTACTCGAGCCTCTTGTTAATTTAAGCTATCGCTCAAAGCTATGCTACCCTTGAGTCCCAAATCAAACACTGATAAAACTTCAAATGGGCCTAAATTCAATACGGTACGTCCTACACCTGTCAAAGTTTGCAACATACAAATGCTTGTATCTTTTTACTGGAGCGTCATAAAACCTTGAAATTTTGTAGCAATAAAGTACCCTAGCCTCTTGTCAATTTAAGCTATCGCTCAAAGCTATGCTACCCTTGAGTCCCAAATCAAACACTGATAAAACTTCAAATGGCGCTAGCTTCTATACGGTAGGTCCTACACCTGTCAAAGTTTGCAACATACAAATTCTTGTAACTTTTTACTGGAGCGTCATAAAACCTTGAAATTTTGTAACAATAAAGTACTCGCGCCTCTTGTCAATTGAAGCTATCGCTCAAAGCTATGCTACCCTTGAGTCCCAAATCAAACACTGATAAAATTTCAATTGGCCCTAACTTCTATACGGTAGGTCCTACACCTGTCAAAGTTTGCAACATACAAATGCTTGTAACTTTTTACTGGAGCGTCATAAAACCTTGAAATTTTGTAACAATAAAGTACTCGAGCCTCTTGTCAATTTAAGCTCTCGCTCAAAGCTATGCTACCCTTGAATCCCAAATCAAACACTGATAAAACTTCAAATGGCCCTAACTTCTATACGGTACGTCCTACACCTATCAAAGTTTGCAACATACAAATGCTTGTAACTTTTTACTGGAGCGTCATAAAACCTTGAAAATTTGTAGCAATAAAGTACTCGAGCCTCTTGTCAATTTAAGCTATCGCTCAAAGCTGTGCTACCCATGAGTCCCAAATCAAAGACTGATAAAACTTCAAATGGCCCCAACTTCTATATGGTACGTCCAACACCTGTCAAAGTTTGCAACATACAAATGCTTGTAACATTTTACTGGAGCGTCATAAAACCTTGAAAATGTGTAGCAATAAAGTACTCGAGCCTCTTATCAATTTAAGCTATCGCTCAAAGCTATGCTACCCTGGAGTCCCAAATCAAAGACTGATAAAACTTCAAATGGCCCTAACTTCTATACGGTACGTCCTACACCTATCAAAGTTTGCAACATACAAATGCTTGTAACTTTTTACTGGAGCGTCATAAAACCTTGAAAATTTGTAGCAATAAAGTACTCGAGCCTCTTGTCAATTTAAGCTATCGCTCAAAGCTGTGCTACCCATGAGTCCCAAATCAAAGACTGATAAAACTTCAAATGGCCCCAACTTCTATATGGTACGTCCTACATCTATCAAAGTTTGCAACATACAAATGCTTGTAACTTTTTACTGGAGCGTCATAAAACCTTGAAATTTTGTAACAATAAAGTACTCGAGCCTCTTGTTAATTTAAGCTATCGCTCAAAGCTATGCTACCCTTGAGTCCCAAATCAAACACTGATAAAACTTCAAATGGGCCTAAATTCAATACGGTACGTCCTACACCTGTCAAAGTTTGCAACATACAAATGCTTGTATCTTTTTACTGGAGCGTCATAAAACCTTGAAATTTTGTAGCAATAAAGTACCCTAGCCTCTTGTCAATTTAAGCTATCGCTCAAAGCTATGCTACCCTTGAGTCCCAAATCAAACACTGATAAAACTTCAAATGGCGCTAGCTTCTATACGGTAGGTCCTACACCTGTCAAAGTTTGCAACATACAAATTCTTGTAACTTTTTACTGGAGCGTCATAAAACCTTGAAATTTTGTAACAATAAAGTACTCGCGCCTCTTGTCAATTGAAGCTATCGCTCAAAGCTATGCTACCATTGAGTCCCAAATCAAACACTGATAAAATTTCAATTGGCCCTAACTTCTATACGGTAGGTCCTACACCTGTCAAAGTTTGCAACATACAAATGCTTGTAACTTTTTACTGGAGCGTCATAAAACCTTGAAATTTTGTAACAATAAAGTACTCGAGCCTCTTGTCAATTTAAGCTCTCGCTCAAAGCTATGCTACCCTTGAATCCCAAATCAAACACTGATAAAACTTCAAATGGCCCTAACTTCTATACGGTACGTCCTACACCTATCAAAGTTTGCAACATACAAATGCTTGTAACTTTTTACTGGAGCGTCATAAAACCTTGAAAATTTGTAGCAATAAAGTACTCGAGCCTCTTGTCAATTTAAGCTATCGCTCAAAGCTGTGCTACCCATGAGTCCCAAATCAAAGACTGATAAAACTTCAAATGGCCCCAACTTCTATATGGTACGTCCTACATCTATCAAAGTTTGCAACATACAAATGCTTGTAACTTTTTACTGGAGCGTCATAAAACCTTGAAATTCTGTAACAATAAAGTACTCGAGCCTCTTGTCAATTTAAGCTCTCGCTCAAAGCTATGCTACCCTTGAATCCCAAATCAAACACTGATAAAACTTCAAATGGCCCTAACTTATATACGGTACGTCCTACACCTATCAAAGTTTGCAACATACGAATGCTTGTAACTTTTTACTGGAGCGTCATAAAACCTTGAAATTTTGTAACAATAAAGTACTCGAGCCTCTTATCAATTTAAGCTATCGCTCAAAGCTATGCTACCCTGGAGTCCCAAATCAAAGACTGATAAAACTTCAAATGGCCCTAACTTCTATACGGTACGTCCTACATCTATCAAAGTTTGCAACATACAAATGCTTGTAACTTTTTACTGGAGCGTCATAAAACCTTGAAAATTTGTAGCAATAAAGTACTCGAGCCTCTTGGCAATTTAAGCTATCGCTCAAAGCTGTGCTACCCATGAGTCCCAAATCAAAGACTGATAAAACTTCAAATGGTCCTAACTTCTATACGGTACGTCCAACACCTGTCAAAGTTTGCAACATACAAATGCTTGTAACATTTTACTGGAGCGTCATAAAACCTTGAAAATGTGTAGCAATAAAGTACTCGAGCCTCTTATCAATTTAAGCTATCGCTCAAAGCTATGCTACCCTGGAGTCCCAAATCAAAGACTGATAAAACTTCAAATGGCCCTAACTTCTATACGGTACGTCCTACACCTATCAAAGTTTGCAACATACAAATGCTTGTAACTTTTCACTGGAGCGTCATAAAACCTTGAAAATTTGTAGCAATAAAGTACTCGAGCCTCTTGTCAATTTAAGCTATCGCTCAAAGCTGTGCTACCCATGAGTCCCAAATCAAAGACTGATAAAACTTCAAATGGCCCCAACTTCTATATGGTACGTCCTACATCTATCAAAGTTTGCAACATACAAATGCTTGTAACTTTTTACTGGAGCGTCATAAAACCTTGAAATTTTGTAACAATAAAGTACTCGAGCCTCTTGTTAATTTAAGCTATCGCTCAAAGCTATGCTACCCTTGAGTCCCAAATCAAACACTGATAAAACTTCAAATGGGCCTAAATTCAATACGGTACGTCCTACACCTGTCAAAGTTTGCAACATACAAATGCTTGTATCTTTTTACTGGAGCGTCATAAAACCTTGAAAATTTGTAGCAATAAAGTACTCGAGCCTCTTGGCAATTTAAGCTATCGCTCAAAGCTGTGCTACCCATGAGTCCCAAATCAAAGACTGATAAAACTTCAAATGGTCCTAACTTCTATACGGTACGTCCAACACCTGTCAAAGTTTGCAACATACAAATGCTTGTAACATTTTACTGGAGCGTCATAAAACCTTGAAAATGTGTAGCAATAAAGTACTCGAGCCTCTTATCAATTTAAGCTATCGCTCAAAGCTATGCTACCCTGGAGTCCCAAATCAAAGACTGATAAAACTTCAAATGGCCCTAACTTCTATACGGTACGTCCTACACCTATCAAAGTTTGCAACATACAAATGCTTGTAACTTTTCACTGGAGCGTCATAAAACCTTGAAAATTTGTAGCAATAAAGTACTCGAGCCTCTTGTCAATTTAAGCTATCGCTCAAAGCTGTGCTACCCATGAGTCCCAAATCAAAGACTGATAAAACTTCAAAGGGCCCCAACTTCTATATGGTACGTCCTACATCTATCAAAGTTTGCAACATACAAATGCTTGTAACTTTTTACTGGAGCGTCATAAAACCTTGAAATTTTGTAACAATAAAGTACTCGAGCCTCTTGTTAATTTAAGCTATCGCTCAAAGCTATGCTACCCTTGAGTCCCAAATCAAACACTGATAAAACTTCAAATGGGCCTAAATTCAATACGGTACGTCCTACACCTGTCAAAGTTTGCAACATACAAATGCTTGTATCTTTTTACTGGAGCGTCATAAAACCTTGAAATTTTGTAGCAATAAAGTACCCTAGCCTCTTGTCAATTTAAGCTATCGCTCAAAGCTATGCTACCCTTGAGTCCCAAATCAAACACTGATAAAACTTCAAATGGCGCTAGCTTCTATACGGTAGGTCCTACACCTGTCAAAGTTTGCAACATACAAATGCTTGTAACTTTTTACTGGAGCGTCATAAAACCTTGAAATTTTGTAACAATAAAGTACTCGCGCCTCTTGTCAATTGAAGCTATCGCTCAAAGCTATGCTACCCTTGAGTCCCAAATCAAACACTGATAAAATTTCAATTGGCCCTAACTTCTATACGGTAGGTCCTACACCTGTCAAAGTTTGCAACATACAAATGCTTGTAACTTTTTACTGGAGCGTCATAAAACCTTGAAATTTTGTAACAATAAAGTACTCGCGCCTCTTGTTAATTGAAGCTATCGCTCAAAGCTATGCTACCCTTGAGTCCCAAATCAAACACTGATAAAACTTCAAATGGCCCTAACTTCTATACGGTACGTTCTACCCCTATCAAAGTTTGCAACATACAATTGCTTGTAACTTTTTACTGGAGCGTCATAAAACGTTGAAATTTTGTAACAATAAAGTACTCGAGCCTCTTGTCAATTTAAGCTCTCGCTCAAAGCTATGCTACCCTTGAATCCCAAATCAAACACTGATAAAACTTCAAATGGCCCTAACTTCTATACGGTACGTCCTACACCTATCAAAGTTTGCAACATACAAATGCTTGTAACTTTTTACTGGAGCGTCATAAAACCTTGAAATTCTGTAACAATAAAGTACCCGAGCCTCTTGTCAATTTAAGCTATCGCTCAAAGCTATGCTACCCTTGAGCCCCAAATCAAACACTGATAAAACTTCAAATGGCCCTAACTTCTATACGGTACGTCCAACACCTGTCAAAGTTTGCAACATACAAATGCTTGTAACTTTTTACTGGAGCGTCATAAAACCTTGAAAATTTGTAGCAATAAAGTACTCGAGCCTCTTGTCAATTTAAGCTATCGCTCAAAGCTATGCTACCCTTGAGTCCCAAATCAAAGACAGATAAAACTTCAAATGGCCCTAACTTCTATACGGTACGTCCTACACCTATCAAAGTTTGCAACATACGAATGCTTGTAACTTTTTACTGGAGCGTCAAAAAACCTTGAAATTTTGTAACAATAAAGTACTCGAGCCTCTTGTCAATTTAAGCTATCGCTCAAAGCTATGCTACCCTTGAGTCCCAAATCAAGCACTGATAAAACTTCAAATGGCGCTAACTTCTATACGGTACGTCCTACACCTGTCAAAGTTTGCAACATACAAATGCTTGTAACTTTTTACTGGAGCGTCATAAAACCTTGAAATTTTGTAACAATAAAGAACTCGCGCCTCTTGTCAATTGAAGCTATCGCTCAAAGCTATGCTACCCTTGAGTCCCAAATCAAACACTGATAAAGCTTCAAATGGCCCTAACTTCTATACTGTACGTCCTACACCTATCAAAGTTTGCAACATACAAATGCTTGTAACTTTTTACTGGTGCGTCATAAAACCTTGAAATTTTGTAACAATAAAGTACTCGAGCCTCTTGTCAATTTAAGCTATCGCTCAAAGCTATGCTACCCTTGAGTCCCAAATCAAACACTGATAAAACTTCAAATGGCCCTAACTTTTATACGGTCCGTCCTACACCTATCAAAGTTTGCAACATACAAATGCTTGTAACTTTTTTCTGGAGCGTCATAAAACTTTGAAATTTTGTAACAATAAAGTACTCGAGCCTCTTGTCAATTTAAGCTATCGCTCAAAGCTATGCTACCCTTGAGCCCCAAATCAAACACTGATAAAACTTCAAATGGCCCTAACTTCTATATGGTCCAACACCTGTCAAAGTTTGCAACATACAAATGCTTGTAACATTTTACTGGAGCGTCATAAAACCTTGAAAATGTGTAGCAATAAAGTACTCGAGCCTCTTGTCAATTTAAGCTATCGCTCAAAGCTATGCTATCCTGGAGTCCCAAATCAAAGACCGATAAAACTTCAAATGGCCCTAACTTCTATACGGTACGTCCTACACCTATCAAAGTTTGCAACATACAAATGCTTGTAACTTTTTGCTGGAGCGTCATAAAACCTTGAAAATTTGTAGCAATAAAGTACTCGAGCCTCTTGTCAATTTAAGCTATCGCTCAAAGCTGTGCTACCCATGAGTCCCAAATCAAAGACTGATAAAACTTCAAATGGCCCCAACTTCTACATGGTACGTCCTACACCTATCAAAGTTTGTAACATACAAATGCTTGTAACTTTTTAGTGGAGCGTCATAAAACCTTGAAATTTTGTAACAATAAAGTACCCGAGCCTCTTGTCAATTTAAGCTATCGCTCAAAGCTATGCTACCCTTGAGCCCCAAATCAAACACTGATAAAACTTCAAATGGCCCTAACTTCTATACGGTACGTCCACACCTGTCAAAGTTTGCAACATACAAATGCTTGTATCTTTTTACTGGAGCGTCATGAAACCTTGAAATTTTGTAGCAATCAAGTACCCTAGCCTCTTGTCAATTTAAGCTATCGCTTAAAGCTATGCTACCCTTGAGTCCCAAATCAAGCACTGATAAAACTTCAAATGGCGCTAACTTCTATACGGTACGTCCTACACCTGTCAAAGTTTGCAACATACAAATGCTTGTAACTTTTTACTGGAGCGTCATAAAACCTTGAAATTTTGTAACAATAAAGAACTCGCGCCTCTTGCCAATTGAAGCTATCGCTCAAAGCTATGCTACCCTTGAGTCCCAAATCAAACACTGATAAAACTTCAAATGGCGCTAACTTCTATTCGGTACGTCCTACACCTGTCAAAGTTTGCAGCATACAAATGCTTGTAACTTTTTACTGGAGCGTCATAAAACCTTGAAATTTTGTAACAATAAAGTACCCGAGCCTCTTGTCAATTTAAGCTATCGCTCAAAGCTATGCTACCCTTGAGCCCCAAATCAAACACTGTTAAAACTTCAAATGGCCCTAACTTCTATACGGTACGTCCAACACCTGTCAAAGTTTGCAACATACAAATGCTTGTATCTTTTTACTGGAGCGTCATGAAACCTTGAAATTTTGTAGCAATCAAGTACCCTAGCCTCTTGTCAATTTAAGCTATCGCTTAAAGCTATGCTACCCTTGAGTCCCAAATCAAGCACTGATAAAACTTCAAATGGCGCTAACTTCTATACGGTACGTCCTACACCTATCAAAGTTTGCAACATACAAATGCTTGTAACTTTTTACTGGTGCGTCATAAAACCTTGAAATTTTGTAACAATAAAGTACTCGAGCCTCTTGTCAATTTAAGCTATCGCTCAAAGCTATGCTACCATTGAGTCCCAAATCAAACACTGATAAAACTTCAAATGGCCCTAACTTTTATACGGTCCGTCCTACACCTATCAAAGTTTGCAACATACAAATGCTTGTAACTTTTTTCTGGAGCGTCATAAAACTTTGAAATTTTGTAACAATAAAGTTCTCGAGCCTCTTGTCAATTCAAGCTATCGCTCAAAGCTATGCTACCCTTGAGCCCCAAATCAAACACTGATAAAACTTCAAATGGCCCTAACTTCTATATGGTACGTCCAACACCTGTCAAAGTTTCCAACATACAAATGCTTGTAACATTTTACTGGAGCGTCATAAAACCTTGAAAATGTGTAGCAATCAAGTACTCGAGCCTCTTGTCAATTTAAGCTATCGCTCAAAGCTATGCTATCCTGGAGTCCCAAATCAAAGACTGATAAAACTTCAAATGGCCCTAACTTCTATACGGTACGTCCTACACCTATCAAAGTTTGCAACATACAAATGCTTGTAACTTTTTACTGGAGCGTCATAAAACCTTGAAAATTTGTAGCAATAAAGTACTCGAGCCTCTTGTCAATTTAAGCTATCGCTCAAAGCTGTGCTACCCATGAGTCCCAAATCAAAGACTGATAAAACTTCAAATGGCCCCAACTTCTACATGGTGCGTCCTACACCTATCAAAGTTTGCAACATACAAATGCTTGTAACTTTTTAGTGGAGCGTCATAAAACCTTGAAATTTTGTAACAATAAAGTACCCGAGCCTCTTCTCAATTTAAGCTATCGCTCAAAGCTATGCTACCCTTGAGCCCCAAATCAAACACCTATAAAACTTCAAATGGCCCTAACTTCTATACGGTACGTATAACACCTGTCAAAGTTTGCAACATACAAATGCTTGTATCTTTTTACTGGAGCGTCATGAAACCTTGAAATTTTGTAGCAATCAAGTACCCTAGCCTCTTGTCAATTTAAGCTATCGCTTAAAGCTATGCTACCCTTGAGTCCCAAATCAAGCACTGATAAAACTTCAAATGGCGCTAACTTCTATTCGGTACGTCCTACACCTGTCAAAGTTTGCAACATACAAATGCTTGTAACTTTTTACTGGAGCGTCATAAAACCTTGAAATTTTGTAACAATAAAGTACTCGCGCCTCTTGTCAATTGAAGCTATCGCTCAAAGCTATGCTACCCTTGAGTCCCAAATCAAACACTGATAAAACTTCAAATGGCGCTAACATCTATTCGGTACGTCCTACACCTGTCAAAGTTTGCAACATACAAATGCTTGTAACTTTTTACTGGAGCGTCATAAAACCTTGAAATTTTGTAACAATAAAGTACTCGCGCCTCTTGTCAATTGAAGCTATCGCTCAAAGCTATGCTACCCTTGAGCCCCAAATCAAACACTGATAAAAATTCAAATGGCCCTAACTTCTCTACGGTACGTCCTACACCTATCAAAGTATGCAACATACAAATGCTTGTAACTTTTTACTGGAGCGTCATAAAACCTTGAAATTTTGTAACAATAAAGTACTCGAGCCTCTTGTCAATTTGAGCTATCGCTCAAAGCTATGCTACCCTTGAATCCCAAATCAAACACTGATAAACCTTCAAATGGCCCTAACTTCTATACGGTACGTCCTACACCTATCAAAGTTTGCAACATAAAAATGCTTGTAACTTTTTACTGGAGCGTCATAAAACCTTGAAATTTTGTAACAATAAAGTACCCGAGCCTCTTGTCAATTTAAGCTATCGCTCAAAGCTATGCTACCCTTGAGCCCCAAATCAAACACTGATAAAACTTCAAATGGCCCTAACTTCTATACGGTACGTCCAACACCTGTCAAAGTTTGCAACATACAAATGCTTGTATCTTTTTACTGGAGCGTCATGAAACCTTGAAATTTTGTAGCAATCAAGTACCCTAGCCTCTTGTCAATTTAAGCTATCGCTTAAAGCTATGCTACCCTTGAGTCCCAAATCAAGCACTGATAAAACTTCAAATGGCGCTAACTTCTATACGGTACGTCCTACACCTGTCAAAGTTTGCAACATACAAATGCTTGTAACTTTTTACTGGAGCGTCATAAAACCTTGAAATTTTGTAACAATAAAGAACTCGCGCCTCTTGTCAATTGAAGCTATCGCTCAAAGCTATGCTACCCTTGAGCCCCAAATCAAACACTGATAAAACTTCAAATGGCCCTAACTTCTATACGGTACGTCCAACACCTGTCAAAGTTTGCAACATACAAATGCTTGTATCTTTTTACTGGAGCGTCATGAAACCTTGAAATTTTGTAGCAATCAAGTACCCTAGCCTCTTGTCAATTTAAGCTATCGCTTAAAGCTATGCTACCCTTGAGTCCCAAATCAAACACTGATAAAGCTTCAAATGGCCCTAACTTCTATACTGTACGTCCTACACCTATCAAAGTTTGCAACATACAAATGCTTGTAACTTTTTACTGGTGCGTCATAAAACCTTGAAATTTTGTAACAATAAAGTACTCGAGCCTCTTGTCAATTTAAGCTATCGCTCAAAGCTATGCTACCATTGAGTCCCAAATCAAACACTGATAAAACTTCAAATGGCCCTAACTTTTATACGGTCCGTCCTACACCTATCAAAGTTTGCAACATACAAATGCTTGTAACTTTTTTCTGGAGCGTCATAAAACTTTGAAATTTTGTAACAATAAAGTACTCAAGCCTCTTGTCAATTTAAGCTATCGCTCAAAGCTATGCTACCTTTGAGCCCCAAATCAAACACTGATAAAACTTCAAATGGCCCTAACTTCTATATGGTACGTCCAACACCTGTCAAAGTTTGCAACATACAAATGCTTGTAACATTTTACTGGAGCGTCATAAAACCTTGAAAATGTGTAGCAATAAAGTACTCGAGCCTCTTGTCAATTTAAGCTATCGCTCAAAGCTATGCTATCCTGGAGTCCCAAATCAAAGACTGATAAAACTTCAAATGGCCCTAACTTCTATACGGTACGTCCTACACCTATCAAAGTTTGCAACATACAAATGCTTGTAACTTTGTACTGGAGCGTCATAAAACCTTGAAAATTTGTAGCAATAAAGTACTCGAGCCTCTTGTCATTTTAAGCTATCGCTCAAAGCTGTGCTACCCATGAGTCCCAAATCAAAGACTGATAAAACTTCAAATGGCCCCAACTTCTACATGGTACGTCCTACACCTATCAAAGTTTGCAACATACAAATGCTTGTAACTTTTTAGTGGAGCGTCATAAAACCTTGAAATTTTGTAACAATAAAGTACCCGAGCCTCTTGTCAATTTAAGCTATCGCTCAAAGCTATGCTACCCTTGAGCCCCAAATCAAACACTGATAAAACTTCAAATGGCCCTAACTTCTATACGGTACGTCCAACACCTGTCAAAGTTTGCAACATACAAATGCTTGTATCTTTTTACTGGAGCGTCATGAAACCTTGAAATTTTGTAGCAATCAAGTACCCTAGCCTCTTGTCAATTTAAGCTATCGCTTAAAGCTATGCTACCCTTGAGTCCCAAATCAAGCACTGATAAAACTTCAAATGGCGCTAACTTCTATTCGGTACGTCCTACACCTGACAAAGTTTGCAACATACAAATGCTTGTAACTTTTTACTGGAGCGTCATAAAACCTTGAAATTTTTTAACAATAAAGTACTCGCGCCTCTTGTCAATTGAAGCTATCGCTCAAAGCTATGCTACTCTTGAGTCCCAAATCAAACACTGATAAAACTTCAAATGGCGCTAACTTCTATTCGGTACGTCCTACACCTGTCAAAGTTTGCAACATACAAATGCTTGTAACTTTTTACTGGAGCGTCATAAAACCTTGAAATTTTGTAACAATAAAGTACTCGCGCCTCTTGTCAATTGAAGCTATCGCTCAAAGCTATGCTACCCTTGAGCCCCAAATCAAACACTGATAAAACTTCAAATGGCCCTAACTTCTCTACGGTACGTCCTACACCTATCAAAGGTTGCAACATACAAATGCTTGTAACTTTTTACTGGAGCGTCATAAAACCTTGAAATTTTGTAACAATAAAGTACTCGAGCCTCTTGTCAATTTAAGCTATCGCTCAAAGCTATGCTACCCTTGAATCCCAAATCAAACACTGATAAACCTTCAAATGGCCCTAACTTCTATACGGTACGTCCTACACCTATCAAAGTTTGCAACATACAAATGCTTGTAACTTTTTACTGGAGCGTCATAAAACCTTGAAATTTTGTAACAATAAAGAACTCGCGCCTCTTGTCAATTGAAGATATCGCTCAAAGCTATGCTACCCTTGAGTCCCAAATCAAACACTGATAAAGCTTCAAATGGCCCTAACTTCTATACTGTACGTCCTACACCTATCAAAGTTTGCAACATACAAATGCTTGTAACTTTTTACTGGAGCGTCATAAAACCTTGAAATTTTGTAACAATAAAGTACTCGAGCCTCTTTTCAATTTAAGCTATCGCTCAAAGCTATGCTACCATTGAGTCCCAAATCAAACACTGATAAAACTTCAAATGGCCCTAACTTTTATACGGTCCGTCCTACACCTATAAAAGTTTGCAACATACAAATGCTTGTAACTTTTTTCTGGAGCGTTATAAAACCTTGAAATTTTGTAACAATAAAGTACTCGAGCCTCTTGTCAATTTAAGCTATCGCTCAAAGCTATGCTACCCTTGAGCCCCAAATCAAACACTGATAAAACTTCAAATGGCCCTAACTTCTATACGGTACGTCCAACACCTGTCAAAGTTTGCAACATACAAATGCTTGTAACATTTTACTGGAGCGTCATAAAACCTTGAAAATGTGTAGCAATAAAGTACTCGAGCCTCTTGTCAATTTAAGCTATCGCTCAAAGCTATGCTATCCTGGAGTCCCAAATCGAAGACTGATAAAACTTCAAATGGCCCTAACTTCTATACGGTACGTCCTACACCTATCAAAGTTTGCAACATACAAATGCTTGTAACTTTTTACTGGAGCGTCATAAAACCTTGAAAATTTGTAGCAATAAAGTACTCGAGCCTCTTGTCAATTTAAGCTATCACTCAAAGCTGTGCTACCCATGAGTCCCAAATCAAAGACTGATAAAACTTCAAATGGCCCCAACTTATACATGGTACGTCCTACACCTATCAAAGTTTGCAACATACAAATGCTTGTAACTTTTTACTGGAGCGTCATAAAACCTTGAAATTTTGTAACAATAAAGTACCCGAGCCTCTTGTCAATTTAAGCTATCGCTCAAAGCTATGCTACCCTTGAGCCCCAAATCAAACACTGATAAAACTTCAAATGGCCCTAACTTCTATACGGTACGTCCAACACCTGTCAAAGTTTGCAACATACAAATGCTTGTATCTTTTTACTGGAGCGTCATGAAACCTTGAAATTTTGTAGCAATCAAGTACCCTAGCCTCTTGTCAATTTAAGCTTTCGCTTAAAGCTATGCTACCCTTGAGTCCCACATCAAGCACTGATAAAACTTCAAATGGCGCTAACATCTATTCGGTACGTCCTACACCTGTCAAAGTTTGCAACATACAAATGCTTGTAACTTTTTACTGGAGCGTCATAAAACCTTGAAATTTTGTAACAATAAAGTACTCGCGCCTCTTGTCAATTGAAGCTATCGCTCAAAGCTATGCTACCCTTGAGTCCCAAATCAAACACTGATAAAGCTTCAAATGGCCCTAACTTCTATACGGTACGTCCTACACCTATCATAGTTTGCAACATACAAATGCTTGTAACTTTTTACTGGAGCGTCATAAAACCTTGAAAATGTGTAGCAATAAAGTACTCGAGCCTCTTGTCAATTTAAGCTATCGCTCAAAGCTATGCTACCCTGGAGTCCCAAATCAAAGACTGATAAAACTTCAAATGGCCCTAACTTCTACACAGTACGTCCTACACCTATCAAAGTTTGCAACATACAAATGCTTGTAACTTTTTACTGGAGCGTCATAAAACCTTGAAATTTTGTAACAATAAAGAACTCGCGCCTCTTGTCAATTGAAGATATCGCTCAAAGCTATGCTACCCTTGAGTCCCAAATCAAACACTGATAAAACTTCAAATGGCCCTAACTTCTCTACGGTACGTCCTACACCTATCAAAGGTTGCAACATACAAATGCTTGTAACTTTTTACTGGAGCGTCATAAAACCTTGAAATTTTGTAACAATAAAGTACTCGAGCCTCTTGTCAATTTAAGCTATCGCTCAAAGCTATGCTACCCTTGAATCCCAAATCAAACACTGATAAACCTTCAAATGGCCCTAACTTCTATACGGTACGTCCTACACCTATCAAAGTTTGCAACATACAAATGCTTGTAACTTTTTACTGGAGCGTCATAAAACCTTGAAATTTTGTAACAATAAAGAACTCGCGCCTCTTGTCAATTGAAGATATCGCTCAAAGCTATGCTACCCTTGAGTCCCAAATCAAACACTGATAAAGCTTCAAATGGCCCTAACTTCTATACTGTACGTCCTACACCTATCAAAGTTTGCAACATACAAATGCTTGTAACTTTTTACTGGAGCGTCATAAAACCTTGAAATTTTGTAACAATAAAGTACTCGAGCCTCTTTTCAATTTAAGCTATCGCTCAAAGCTATGCTACCATTGAGTCCCAAATCAAACACTGATAAAACTTCAAATGGCCCTAACTATTATACGGTCCGTCCTACACCTATAAAAGTTTGCAACATACAAATGCTTGTAACTTTTTTCTGGAGCGTTATAAAACCTTGAAATTTTGTAACAATAAAGTACTCGAGCCTCTTGTCAATTTAAGCTATCGCTCAAAGCTATGCTACCCTTGAGCCCCAAATCAAACACTGATAAAACTTCAAATGGCCCTAACTTCTATACGGTACGTCCAACACCTGTCAAAGTTTGCAACATACAAATGCTTGTAACATTTTACTGGAGCGTCATAAAACCTTGAAAATGTGTAGCAATAAAGTACTCGAGCCTCTTGTCAATTTAAGCTATCGCTCAAAGCTATGCTATCCTGGAGTCCCAAATCGAAGACTGATAAAACTTCAAATGGCCCTAACTTCTATACGGTACGTCCTACACCTATCAAAGTTTGCAACATACAAATGCTTGTAACTTTTTACTGGAGCGTCATAAAACCTTGAAAATTTGTAGCAATAAAGTACTCGAGCCTCTTGTCAATTTAAGCTATCGCTCAAAGCTCTGCTACCCATGAGTCCCAAATCAAAGACTGATAAAACTTCAAATGGCCCCAACTTCTATATGGTACGTCCTACACCTATCAAAGTTTGCAACATACAAATGCTTGTAACTTTTTACTGGAGCGTCATAAAACCTTGAAATTTTGTAACAATAAAGTACCCGAGCCTCTTGTCAATTTAAGCTATCGCTCAAAGCTATGCTACCCTTGAGCCCCAAATCAAACACTGATAAAACTTCAAATGGCCCTAACTTCTATACGGTACGTCCAACACCTGTCAAAGTTTGCAACATACAAAAGCTTGTATCTTTTTACTGGAGCGTCATGAAACCTTGAAATTTTGTAGCAATCAAGTACCCTAGCCTCTTGTCAATTTAAGCTTTCGCTTAAAGCTATGCTACCCTTGAGTCCCAAATCAAGCACTGATAAAACTTCAAATGGCGCTAACATCTATTCGGTACGTCCTACACCTGTCAAAGTTTGCAACATACAAATGCTTGTAACTTTTTACTGGAGCGTCATAAAACCTTGAAATTTTGTAACAATAAAGTACTCGCGCCTCTTGTCAATTGAAGCTATCGCTCAAAGCTATGCTACCCTTGAGTCCCAAATCAAACACTGATAAATCTTCAAATGGCCCTAACTTCTATACGGTACGTCCTACACCTATCATAGTTTGCAACATACAAATGCTTGTAACTTTTTACTGGAGCGTCATAAAACCTTGAAAATGTGTAGCAATAAAGTACTCGAGCCTCTTGTCAATTTAAGCTATCGCTCAAAGCTATGCTACCCTGGAGTCCCAAATCAAAGACTGATAAAACTTCAAATGGCCCTAACTTCTATACGGTACGTCCTACACCTATCAAAGTTTGCAACATACAAATGCTTGTAACTTTTTACTGGAGCGTCATAAAACCTTGAAAATTTGTAGCAATAAAGTACTCGAGCCTCTTGTCAATTTAAGCTATCGCTCAAAGCTGTGCTACCCATGAGTCCCAAATCAAAGACTGATAAAACTTCAAATGGCCCCAACTTCTATATGGTACGTCCTACATCTATCAAAGTTTGCAACATACAAATGCTTGTAACTTTTTACTGGAGCGTCATAAAACCTTGAAATTTTGTAACAATAAAGTACTCGAGCCTCTTGTTAATTTAAGCTATCGCTCAAAGCTATGCTACCCTTGAGTCCCAAATCAAACACTGATAAAACTTCAAATGGGCCTAACTTCAATACGGTACGTCCTACACCTGTCAAAGTTTGCAACATACAAATGCTTGTATATTTTTACTGGAGCGTCATAAAACCTTGAAATTTTGTAGCAATAAAGTACCCTAGCCTCTTGTCAATTTAAGCTATCGCTCAAAACTATGCTACCCTTGAGTCCCAAATCAAACACTGATAAAACTTCAAATGGCGCTAACTTCTATGCGGTAGGTCCTACACCTGTCAAAGTTTGCAACATACAAATGCTTGTAACTGTTTACTGGAGCGTCATAAAACCTTGAAATTTTGTAACAATAAAGTACTCACGCCTCTTGTCAATTGAAGCTATCGCTCAAAGCTATGCTACCCTTGAGTCCCAAATCAAACACTGATAAAATTTCAATTGGCCCTAACTTCTATACGGTAGGTCCTACACCTGTCAAAGTTTGCAACATACAAATGCTTGTAACTTTTTACTGGAGCGTCATAAAACCTTGAAATTTTGTAACAATAAGGTACTCGCGCCTCTTGTCAATTGAAGTTATCGCTCAAAGCTATGCTACCCTTGAATCCCAAATCAAACACTGATAAAACTTCAAATGGCCCTAACTTCTATACGGTACGTCCTACATCTATCAAAGTTTGCAACATACAAATGCTTGTATCTTTTTACTGGAGCGTCATAAAACCTTGAAATTCTGTAACAATAAAGTACCCGAGCCTCTTGTCAATTTAAGCTATCGCTCAAAGCTATGCTACCCTTGAGCCCCAAATCAAACACTGATAAAACTTCAAATGGCCCTAACTTCTATACGGTACGTCCAACACCTGTCAAAGTTTGCAACATACAAATGCTTGTAACTTTTTACTGGAGCGTCATAAAACCTTGGAAATTTGTAGCAATAAAGTACTCGAGCCTCTTGTCAATTTAAGCTATCGCTCAAAGCTATGCTACCCTTGAGTCCCAAATCAAAGACAGATAAAAGTTCAAATGGCCCTAACTTCTATACGGTACGTCCTACACCTATCAAAGTTTGCAACATACAAATGCTTGTAACTTTTTACTGGAGCGTCATAAAACCTTGAAATTTTGTAACAATAAAGTACTCGAGCCTCTTGTCAATTTAAGCTATCGCTCAAAGCTATGCTACCCTTGAATCCCAAATCAAACACTGATAAAACTTCAAATGGCCCTAACTTCTATACGGTACGTCCTACACCTATCAAAGTTTGCAACATACAAATGTTTGTAACTTTTTACTGGAGCGTCATAAAACCTTGAAATTTTGTAACAATAAAGTACCCGAGCCTCTTGTCAATTTAAGCTATCGCTCAAAGCTATGCTACCCTTGAGCCCCAAATCAAACACTGATAAAACTTCAAATGGCCCTAACTTCTATACGGTACGTCCAACACCTGTCAAAGTTTGCAACATACAAATGCTTGCATCTTTTTACTGGAGCGTCATGAAACATTGAAATTTTGTAGCAATCAAGTACCCTAGCCTCTTGTCAATTTAAGCTATCGCTTAAAGCTATGCTACCCTTGAGTCCCAAATCAAGCACTGATAAAACTTCAAATGGCGCTAACTTCTATACGGTACGTCCTACACCTGTCCAAGTTTGCAACATACAAATGCTTGTAACTTTTTACTGGAGCGTCATAAAACCTTGAAATTTTGTAACAATAAAGTACTCGCGCCTCTTGTCAATTGAAGGTATCGCTCAAAGCTATGCTACCCTTGAGTCCCAAATCAAACACTGATAAAGCTTCAAATGGCCCTAACTTCTATACGGTACGTCCAACACCTGTCAAAGTTTGCAACATACAAATGCTTGTAACTTTTTACTGGAGCGTCATAAAACCTTGAAAATTTGTAGCAATAAAGTACTCGAGCCTCTTGTCAATTTAAGCTATCGCTCAAAGCTATGCTACCCTTGAGTCCCAAATCAAAGACAGATAAAAGTTCAAATGGCCCTAACTTCTATACGGTACGTCCTACACCTATCAAAGTTTGCAACATACAAATGCTTGTAACTTTTTACTGGAGCGTCATAAAACCTTGAAATTTTGTAACAATAAAGTACTCGAGCCTCTTGTCAATTTAAGCTATCGCTCAAAGCTATGCTACCCTTGAATCCCAAATCAAACACTGATAAAACTTCAAATGGCCCTAACTTCTATAGGGTACATCCTACACCTATCAAAGTTTGCAACATACAAATGCTTGTAACTTTTTACTGGAGCGTCATAAAACCTTGAAATTTTGTAACAATAAAGTACCCGAGCCTCTTGTCAATTTAAGCTATCGCTCAAAGCTATGCTACCCTTGAGCCCCAAATCAAACACTGATAAAACTTCAAATGGCCCTAACTTCTATACGGTACGTCCAACACCTGTCAAAGTTTGCAACATACAAATGCTTGTATCTTTTTACTGGAGCGTCATGAAACCTTGAAATTTTGTAGCAATCAAGTACCCTAGCTTCTTGTCAATTTAAGCTATCGCTTAAAGCTATGCTAACCTTGAGTCCCAAATCAAACACTGATAAAACTTCAAATGGCCCTAAGTTCTATACGATACGTCCTACACCTATCCAAGTTTGCAACATACAAATGCTTGTAACTTTTTACTGGAGCGTCATAAAACCTTGAAATTTTGTAACAATAAAGTACTCGTGCTTCTTATCAATTTAAGCTATCGCTCAAAGCTATGCTACCCTTGAGCCCCAAATCAAACACTGATAAAACTTCAAATGGGCCTAACTTCAATACGGTACGTCCTACACCTATCAAAGTTTGCAACATACAAATGCTTGTAACTTTTTACTGGAGCGTCATAAAACCTCGAAATTTTGTAACAATAAAGAACTCGAGCCTCTTCCCAATTTAAGCTATCGCTCAAAGCTATGCTACCCATGAGTCCCAAATCAAACACTGATAAAACTTCAAATGGCCCTTACTTCTATACGGTACGTCCTACACCTATCAAAGTTTGCAACATACAAATGTTTGTAACTTTTTACTGGAGCGTCATAAAACCTTGAAATTTTGTAATAATAAAGTACTCGAGCCTCTTGTCAATTTACGCTATCGCTCAAAGCTATGCTACCCTTGAGTCCCAAATCAATAACTGATAAAACTTCAAATGGCCCTAACTTCTATACGGTACGTCCTACACCTATCAAAGTTTGCAACATACAAATGCTTGTAACTTTTTACTGGAGCGTCATAAAACCTTGAAAATTTGTAGCAATAAAGTACTCGAGCCTCTTGTCAATTTAAGCTATCGCTCAAAGCTGTGCTACCCATGAGTCCCAAATCAAAGACTGATAAAACTTCAAATGGCCCCAACTTCTATATGGTACGTCCTACACCTATCAAAGTTTGCAACATACAAATGCTTGTAACTTTTTACTGGAGCGTCATAAAACCTTGAAATTTTGTAACAATAAAGTACTCGAGCCTCTTGTCAATTTAAGCTATCGCTCAAAGCTATGCTACCCTTGAGTCCCAAATCAAACACTGATAAAACTTCAAATGGGCCTAACTTCAATACGGTACGTCCTACACCTGTCAAAGTTTGCAACATACAAATGCTTGTATCTTTTTACTGGAGCGTCATAAAACCTTGAAATTTTGTGGCAATAAAGTACCCTAGCCTCTTGTCAATTTAAACTATCGCTCAAAGCTATGCTACCCTTGAGTCCCAAATCAAACACTGATAAAACTTCAAATGGCGCTAACTTCTATACGGTAGGTCCTACACCTGTCAAAGTTTGCAACATACAAATGCTTGTAACTTTTTACTGGAGCGTCATAAAACCTTGAAATTTTGTAACAATAAAGTACTCGCGCCTCTTGTCAATTGAAGCTATCGCTCAAAGCTATGCTACCCTTGAGTCCCAAATCAAACACTGATAAAATTTCAATTGGCCCCAACTTCTATACGGTAGGTCCTACACCTGTCAAAATTTGCAACATACAAATGCTTGTAACTTTTTACTGGAGCGTCATAAAACCTTGAAATTTTCTAACAATAAAGTACTCGCGCCTCTTGTCAATTGAAGCTATCGCTCAAAGCTATGCTACCCTTGAGTCCCAAATCAAACACTGATAAAACTTCAAATGGCCCTAACTTCTCTACGGTACGTCCTACACCTATCAAAGGTTGCAACATACAAATGCTTGTAACTTTTTACTGGAGCGTCATAAAACCTTGAAATTTTGTAACAATAAAGTACTCGAGCCTCTTGTCAATTTAAGCTATCGCTCAAAGCTATGCTACCCTTGAATCCCAAATCAAACACTGATAAACCTTCAAATGGCCCTAACTTCTATACGGTACGTCCTACACCTATCAAAGTTTGCAACATTCAAATGCTTGTAACTTTTTACTGGAGCGTCATAAAACCTTGAAATTTTGTAACAATAAAGAACTCGCGCCTCTTGTCAATTGAAGATATCGCTCAAAGCTATGCTACCCTTGAGTCCCAAATCAAACACTGATAAAGCTTCAAATGGCCCTAACTTCTATACTGTACGTCCTACACCTATCAAAGTTTGCAACATACAAATGCTTGTAACTTTTTACTGGAGCGTCATAAAACCTTGAAATTTTGTAACAATAAAGTACTCGAGCCTCTTTTCAATTTAAGCTATCGCTCAAAGCTATGCTACCATTGAGTCCCAAATCAAACACTGATAAAACTTCAAATGGCCCTAACTATTATACGGTCCGTCCTACACCTATAAAAGTTTGCAACATACAAATGCTTGTAACTTTTTTCTGGAGCGTTATAAAACCTTGAAATTTTGTAACAATAAAGTACTCGAGCCTCTTGTCAATTTAAGCTATCGCTCAAAGCTATGCTACCCTTGAGCCCCAAATCAAACACTGATAAAACTTCAAATGGCCCTAACTTCTATACGGTACGTCCAACACCTGTCAAAGTTTGCAACATACAAATGCTTGTAACATTTTACTGGAGCGTCATAAAACCTTGAAAATGTGTAGCAATAAAGTACTCGAGCCTCTTGTCAATTTAAGCTATCGCTCAAAGCTATGCTATCCTGGAGTCCCAAATCGAAGACTGATAAAACTTCAAATGGCCCTAACTTCTATACGGTACGTCCTACACCTATCAAAGTTTGCAACATACAAATGCTTGTAACTTTTTACTGGAGCGTCATAAAACCTTGAAAATTTGTAGCAATAAAGTACTCGAGCCTCTTGTCAATTTAAGCTATCGCTCAAAGCTGTGCTACCCATGAGTCCCAAATCAAAGACTGATAAAACTTCAAATGGCCCCAACTTCTATATGGTACGTCCTACACCTATCAAAGTTTGCAACATACAAATGCTTGTAACTTTTTACTGGAGCGTCATAAAACCTTGAAATTTTGTAACAATAAAGTACCCGAGCCTCTTGTCAATTTAAGCTATCGCTCAAAGCTATGCTACCCTTGAGCCCCAAATCAAACACTGATAAAACTTCAAATGGCCCTAACTTCTATACGGTACGTCCAACACCTGTCAAAGTTTGCAACATACAAATGCTTGTATCTTTTTACTGGAGCGTCATGAAACCTTGAAATTTTGTAGCAATCAAGTACCCTAGCCTCTTGTCAATTTAAGCTTTCGCTTAAAGCTATGCTACCCTTGAGTCCCAAATCAAGCACTGATAAAACTTCAAATGGCGCTAACATCTATTCGGTACGTCCTACACCTGTCAAAGTTTGCAACATACAAATGCTTGTAACTTTTTACTGGAGCGTCATAAAACCTTGAAATTTTGTAACAATAAAGTACTCGCGCCTCTTGTCAATTGAAGCTGTCGCTCAAAGCTATGCTACCCTTGAGTCCCAAATCAAACACTGATAAATCTTCAAATGGCCCTAACTTCTATACGGTACGTCCTACACCTATCATAGTTTGCAACATACAAATGCTTGTAACTTTTTACTGGAGCGTCATAAAACCTTGAAAATGTGTAGCAATAAAGTACTCGAGCCTCTTGTCAATTTAAGCTATCGCTCAAAGCTATGCTACCCTGGAGTCCCAAATCAAAGACTGATAAAACTTCAAATGGCCCTAACTTCTATACGGTACGTCCTACACCTATCAAAGTTTGCAACATACAAATGCTTGTAACTTTTTACTGGAGCGTCATAAAACCTTGAAAATTTGTAGCAATAAAGTACTCGAGCCTCTTGTCAATTTAAGCTATCGCTCAAAGCTGTGCTACCCATGAGTCCCAAATCAAAGACTGATAAAACTTCAAATGGCCCCAACTTCTATATGGTACGTCCTACATCTATCAAAGTTTGCAACATACAAATGCTTGTAACTTTTTACTGGAGCGTCATAAAACCTTGAAATTTTGTAACAATAAAGTACTCGAGCCTCTTGTTAATTTAAGCTATCGCTCAAAGCTATGCTACCCTTGAGTCCCAAATCAAACACTGATAAAACTTCAAATGGGCCTAACTTCAATACGGTACGTCCTACACCTGTCAAAGTTTGCAACATACAAATGCTTGTATATTTTTACTGGAGCGTCATAAAACCTTGAAATTTTGTAGCAATAAAGTACCCTAGCCTCTTGTCAATTTAAGCTATCGCTCAAAACTATGCTACCCTTGAGTCCCAAATCAAACACTGATAAAACTTCAAATGGCGCTAACTTCTATGCGGTAGGTCCTACACCTGTCAAAGTTTGCAACATACAAATGCTTGTAACTGTTTACTGGAGCGTCATAAAACCTTGAAATTTTGTAACAATAAAGTACTCACGCCTCTTGTCAATTGAAGCTATCGCTCAAAGCTATGCTACCCTTGAGTCCCAAATCAAACACTGATAAAATTTCAATTGGCCCTAACTTCTATACGGTAGGTCCTACACCTGTCAAAGTTTGCAACATACAAATGCTTGTAACTTTTTACTGGAGCGTCATAAAACCTTGAAATTTTGTAACAATAAGGTACTCGCGCCTCTTGTCAATTGAAGTTATCGCTCAAAGCTATGCTACCCTTGAATCCCAAATCAAACACTGATAAAACTTCAAATGGCCCTAACTTCTATACGGTACGTCCTACATCTATCAAAGTTTGCAACATACAAATGCTTGTATCTTTTTACTGGAGCGTCATAAAACCTTGAAATTCTGTAACAATAAAGTACCCGAGCCTCTTGTCAATTTAAGCTATCGCTCAAAGCTATGCTACCCTTGAGCCCCAAATCAAACACTGATAAAACTTCAAATGGCCCTAACTTCTATACGGTACGTCCAACACCTGTCAAAGTTTGCAACATACAAATGCTTGTAACTTTTTACTGGAGCGTCATAAAACCTTGGAAATTTGTAGCAATAAAGTACTCGAGCCTCTTGTCAATTTAAGCTATCGCTCAAAGCTATGCTACCCTTGAGTCCCAAATCAAAGACAGATAAAAGTTCAAATGGCCCTAACTTCTATACGGTACGTCCTACACCTATCAAAGTTTGCAACATACAAATGCTTGTAACTTTTTACTGGAGCGTCATAAAACCTTGAAATTTTGTAACAATAAAGTACTCGAGCCTCTTGTCAATTTAAGCTATCGCTCAAAGCTATGCTACCCTTGAATCCCAAATCAAACACTGATAAAACTTCAAATGGCCCTAACTTCTATACGGTACGTCCTACACCTATCAAAGTTTGCAACATACAAATGTTTGTAACTTTTTACTGGAGCGTCATAAAACCTTGAAATTTTGTAACAATAAAGTACCCGAGCCTCTTGTCAATTTAAGCTATCGCTCAAAGCTATGCTACCCTTGAGCCCCAAATCAAACACTGATAAAACTTCAAATGGCCCTAACTTCTATACGGTACGTCCAACACCTGTCAAAGTTTGCAACATACAAATGCTTGCATCTTTTTACTGGAGCGTCATGAAACATTGAAATTTTGTAGCAATCAAGTACCCTAGCCTCTTGTCAATTTAAGCTATCGCTTAAAGCTATGCTACCCTTGAGTCCCAAATCAAGCACTGATAAAACTTCAAATGGCGCTAACTTCTATACGGTACGTCCTACACCTGTCCAAGTTTGCAACATACAAATGCTTGTAACTTTTTACTGGAGCGTCATAAAACCTTGAAATTTTGTAACAATAAAGTACTCGCGCCTCTTGTCAATTGAAGGTATCGCTCAAAGCTATGCTACCCTTGAGTCCCAAATCAAACACTGATAAAGCTTCAAATGGCCCTAACTTCTATACGGTACGTCCAACACCTGTCAAAGTTTGCAACATACAAATGCTTGTAACTTTTTACTGGAGCGTCATAAAACCTTGAAAATTTGTAGCAATAAAGTACTCGAGCCTCTTGTCAATTTAAGCTATCGCTCAAAGCTATGCTACCCTTGAGTCCCAAATCAAAGACAGATAAAAGTTCAAATGGCCCTAACTTCTATACGGTACGTCCTACACCTATCAAAGTTTGCAACATACAAATGCTTGTAACTTTTTACTGGAGCGTCATAAAACCTTGAAATTTTGTAACAATAAAGTACTCGAGCCTCTTGTCAATTTAAGCTATCGCTCAAAGCTATGCTACCCTTGAATCCCAAATCAAACACTGATAAAACTTCAAATGGCCCTAACTTCTATAGGGTACATCCTACACCTATCAAAGTTTGCAACATACAAATGCTTGTAACTTTTTACTGGAGCGTCATAAAACCTTGAAATTTTGTAACAATAAAGTACCCGAGCCTCTTGTCAATTTAAGCTATCGCTCAAAGCTATGCTACCCTTGAGCCCCAAATCAAACACTGATAAAACTTCAAATGGCCCTAACTTCTATACGGTACGTCCAACACCTGTCAAAGTTTGCAACATACAAATGCTTGTATCTTTTTACTGGAGCGTCATGAAACCTTGAAATTTTGTAGCAATCAAGTACCCTAGCTTCTTGTCAATTTAAGCTATCGCTTAAAGCTATGCTAACCTTGAGTCCCAAATCAAACACTGATAAAACTTCAAATGGCCCTAAGTTCTATACGATACGTCCTACACCTATCCAAGTTTGCAACATACAAATGCTTGTAACTTTTTACTGGAGCGTCATAAAACCTTGAAATTTTGTAACAATAAAGTACTCGTGCTTCTTATCAATTTAAGCTATCGCTCAAAGCTATGCTACCCTTGAGCCCCAAATCAAACACTGATAAAACTTCAAATGGGCCTAACTTCAATACGGTACGTCCTACACCTATCAAAGTTTGCAACATACAAATGCTTGTAACTTTTTACTGGAGCGTCATAAAACCTCGAAATTTTGTAACAATAAAGAACTCGAGCCTCTTCCCAATTTAAGCTATCGCTCAAAGCTATGCTACCCATGAGTCCCAAATCAAACACTGATAAAACTTCAAATGGCCCTTACTTCTATACGGTACGTCCTACACCTATCAAAGTTTGCAACATACAAATGTTTGTAACTTTTTACTGGAGCGTCATAAAACCTTGAAATTTTGTAATAATAAAGTACTCGAGCCTCTTGTCAATTTACGCTATCGCTCAAAGCTATGCTACCCTTGAGTCCCAAATCAATAACTGATAAAACTTCAAATGGCCCTAACTTCTATACGGTACGTCCTACACCTATCAAAGTTTGCAACATACAAATGCTTGTAACTTTTTACTGGAGCGTCATAAAACCTTGAAAATTTGTAGCAATAAAGTACTCGAGCCTCTTGTCAATTTAAGCTATCGCTCAAAGCTGTGCTACCCATGAGTCCCAAATCAAAGACTGATAAAACTTCAAATGGCCCCAACTTCTATATGGTACGTCCTACACCTATCAAAGTTTGCAACATACAAATGCTTGTAACTTTTTACTGGAGCGTCATAAAACCTTGAAATTTTGTAACAATAAAGTACTCGAGCCTCTTGTCAATTTAAGCTATCGCTCAAAGCTATGCTACCCTTGAGTCCCAAATCAAACACTGATAAAACTTCAAATGGGCCTAACTTCAATACGGTACGTCCTACACCTGTCAAAGTTTGCAACATACAAATGCTTGTATCTTTTTACTGGAGCGTCATAAAACCTTGAAATTTTGTGGCAATAAAGTACCCTAGCCTCTTGTCAATTTAAACTATCGCTCAAAGCTATGCTACCCTTGAGTCCCAAATCAAACACTGATAAAACTTCAAATGGCGCTAACTTCTATACGGTAGGTCCTACACCTGTCAAAGTTTGCAACATACAAATGCTTGTAACTTTTTACTGGAGCGTCATAAAACCTTGAAATTTTGTAACAATAAAGTACTCGCGCCTCTTGTCAATTGAAGCTATCGCTCAAAGCTATGCTACCCTTGAGTCCCAAATCAAACACTGATAAAATTTCAATTGGCCCTAACTTCTATACGGTAGGTCCTACACCTGTCAAAGTTTGCAACATACAAATGCTTGTAACTTTTTACTGGAGCGTCATAAAACCTTGAAATTTTCTAACAATAAAGTACTCGCGCCTCTTGTCAATTGAAGCTATCGCTCAAAGCTATGCTACCCTTGAGTCCCAAATCAAACACTGATAAAACTTCAAATGGCCCTAACTTCTATACGGTACGTTCTACACCTATCAAAGTTTGCAACATACAATTGCTTGTAACTTTTTACTGAAGCGTCATAAAACCTTGAAATTTTGTAACAATAAAGTACTCGCGCCTCTTGTCAATTTAAGCTATCGCTCAAAGCTATGCTACCCTTGAATCCCAGATCAAACACTGATAAAACTTCAAATGGCCTTAACTTCTATACGGTACGTCCTACACCTATCAAAGTTTGCAACATACAAATGCTTGTAACTTTTTACTGGAGCGTCATAAAACCTTGAAATTTTGTAGCAATAAAGTACCCGAGCCTCTTGTCAATTTAAGCTATCGCTCAAAGCTATGCTACCCTTGAACCCCAAATCAAACACTGATAAAACTTCAAATGGCCCTAACTTCTATACGGTACGTCCAACACCTGTCAAAGTTTGCAACATACAAATGCTTGTATCTTTTTACTGGAGCTTCATGAAACCTTAAAATTTTGTAGCAATAAAGTACCCTAGCCTCTTGTCAATTGAAGCTATCGCTCAAAGCTATGCTACCCTTGAGTCCCAAATCAAAAACTGATAAAGCTTCAAATGGACCTAACTTCTATACGGTACGTCCTACACGTATCAAAGTTTGCAACATACAAATGCATGTAACTTTTTACTGGAGCGTCATAAAACCTTGAAATTTTGTAACAATAAAGTACTCGAGCGTCTTGTCAATTTAAGCTATCGCTCAAAGCTATGCTACCATTGAGTCCCAAATCAAACACTGATAAAACTTCAAATGGCCCTAAATTCTATACGGTACGTCCTACACCTGTCAAAGTTTGCAACCTACAAATGCTTGTAACTTTTTACTGGAGCGTCATAAAACCTAGAAATTTTGTAACAATAAAGTACTCGCGCCTCTTGTCTATTGAAGCTATCGCTCAAAGCTATGCTACCCTTGAGTCCCAAATCAAAAACTGATAAAGCTTTAAATGGCCCTAACTTCTATACGGTACGTCGTACACCTATCAAAGTTTGCAACATACAAATGCTTGTAACTTTTTACTGGAGCATCATAAAACCTTGAAAATGTGTAACAATAAAGTACTCGAGCCTCCTGTCAATTTAAGCTATCGCTCAAAGCTATGCTACCCTTGAGTCCCAAATCAAAGACTGATAAAACATCAAATGGCCCTAACTTCTATACGGTACGTCCTACACCTATCAAAGTTTGCAACATACAAATGCTTGTAACTTTTCACTGGAGCGTCATAAAACCTTGAAAATTTGTAGCAATAAAGTACTCGAGCCTCTTGTCAATTTAAGCTATCGCTCAAAGCTGTGCTACCCTTGAGTCCCAAATCAAAGACTGATAAAACTTCAAATGGCCCCAACTTCTATATGGTACGTCCTACACCTATCAAAGTTTGCAACATACAAATGCTTGTAACTTTTTACTGGAGCGTCATAAAACCTTGAAATTTTGTAACAATAAAGTACTCGAGCATCTTGTCAATTGAAGCTATCGCTCAAAGCTATGCTACCCTTGAGTCCCAAATCAAACACTGATAAAACTTCAAATGGCCCTAACTTCTATACGGTACGTCCAACACCTGTCAAAGTTTGCAACATACAAATGCTTGTATCTTTTTACTGGAGCGTCATGAAACCTTGAAATTTTGTAGCAATAAAGTACCCTAGCCTCTTGTCAATTGAAGCTATCGCTCAAAGCTATGCTACCCTTGAGTCCCAAATCAAAAACTCATAAAGCTTCAAATGGCCCTAACTTCTATACGGTACGTCCTACACGTATCAAAGTTTGCAACATACAAATGCTTGTAACTTTTTACTGGAGCGTCATAAAACCTTAAAATTTTGTAACAATAAAGTACTCGAGCCTCTTGTCAATTTAAGCTATCGCTCAAAGCTATGCTACCATTGAGTCCCAAATCAAACACTGATAAAGCTTCAAATGGCCCTAACTTCTATACGGTACGTCCAACACCTGTCAAAGTTTGCAACATACACATGCTTGTATCTTTTTACTGGAGCGTCATGAAACCTTGAAATTTTGTAGCAATAAAGTACCCTAGCCTCTTGTCAATTGAAGCTATCGCTCAAAGCTATGCTACCCTTGAGTCCCAAATCAAAAACTGATAAAGCTTCAAATGGCCCTAACTTCTATACGGTACGTCCTACACGTATCAAAGTTTGCAACATACAAATGCTTGTAACTTTTTACTGGAGCGTCATAAAACCTAGAAATTTACTAACAATAAAGTACTCGCGCCTCTTGTCTATTGAAGCTATCGCTCAAAGCTATGCTACCCTTGAGTCCCAAATCAAACACTGATAAAGCTTCAAATGGCCCTAACTTCTATACGGTACGTCCTGCACCTGTCAAAGTTTGCAACATACAAATGCTGGTAACTTTTTACTGGAGCGTCATAAAACCTAGAAATTTTGTAACAATAAAGTACTCGCGCCTCTTGTCTATTGAAGCTATCGCTCAAAGCTATGCTACCCTTGAGTCCCAAATCAAACACTGATAAAGCTTCAAATGGCCCTAACTTCTATACGATACGTCCTACACGTATCAAAGTTTGCAACATACAAATGCTTGTAACTTTTTACTGGAGCGTCATGAAACCTTGAAATTTTGTAACAATAAAGTACTCGAGCCTCTTGTCAATTTAAGCTATCGCTCAAAGCTATGCTACCATTGAGTCCCAAATCAAACACTGATAAAACTTCAAATGGCCCTAAATTCTATACGGTACGTCCTACACCTGTCAAAGTTTGCAACCTACAAATGCTTGTAACTTTTTACTGGAGCGTCATAAAACCTAGAAATTTTGTAACAATAAAGTACTCGCGCCTCTTGTCTATTGAAGCTATCGCTCAAAGCTATGCTACCCTTGAGTCCCAAATCAAAAACTGATAAAGCTTTAAATGGCCCTAACTTCTATACGGTACGTCGTACACCTATCAAAGTTTGCAACATACAAATGCTTGTAACTTTTTACTGGAGCATCATAAAACCTTGAAAATGTGTAACAATAAAGTACTCGAGCCTCCTGTCAATTTAAGCTATCGCTCAAAGCTATGCTACCCTTGAGTCCCAAATCAAAGACTGATAAAACATCAAATGGCCCTAACTTCTATACGGTACGTCCTACACCTATCAAAGTTTGCAACATACAAATGCTTGTAACTTTTCACTGGAGCGTCATAAAACCTTGAAAATTTGTAGCAATAAAGTACTCGAGCCTCTTGTCAATTTAAGCTATCGCTCAAAGCTGTGCTACCCTTGAGTCCCAAATCAAAGACTGATAAAACTTCAAATGGCCCCAACTTCTATATGGTACGTCCTACACCTATCAAAGTTTGCAACATACAAATGCTTGTAACTTTTTACTGGAGCGTCATAAAACCTTGAAATTTTGTAACAATAAAGTACTCGAGCATCTTGTCAATTGAAGCTATCGCTCAAAGCTATGCTACCCTTGAGTCCCAAATCAAACACTGATAAAACTTCAAATGGCCCTAACTTCTATACGGTACGTCCAACACCTGTCAAAGTTTGCAACATACAAATGCTTGTATCTTTTTACTGGAGCGTCATGAAACCTTGAAATTTTGTAGCAATAAAGTACCCTAGCCTCTTGTCAATTGAAGCTATCGCTCAAAGCTATGCTACCCTTGAGTCCCAAATCAAAAACTCATAAAGCTTCAAATGGCCCTAACTTCTATACGGTACGTCCTACACGTATCAAAGTTTGCAACATACAAATGCTTGTAACTTTTTACTGGAGCGTCATAAAACCTTAAAATTTTGTAACAATAAAGTACTCGAGCCTCTTGTCAATTTAAGCTATCGCTCAAAGCTATGCTACCATTGAGTCCCAAATCAAACACAGATAAAGCTTCAAATGGCCCTAACTTCTATACGGTACGTCCAACACCTGTCAAAGTTTGCAACATACACATGCTTGTATCTTTTTACTGGAGCGTCATGAAACCTTGAAATTTTGTAGCAATAAAGTACCCTAGCCTCTTGTCAATTGAAGCTATCGCTCAAAGCTATGCTACCCTTGAGTCCCAAATCAAAAACTGATAAAGCTTCAAATGGCCCTAACTTCTATACGGTACGTCCTACACGTATCAAAGTTTGCAACATACAAATGCTTGTAACTTTTTACTGGAGCGTCATAAAACCTAGAAATTTACTAACAATAAAGTACTCGCGCCTCTTGTCTATTGAAGCTATCGCTCAAAGCTATGCTACCCTTGAGTCCCAAATCAAACACTGATAAAGCTTCAAATGGCCCTAACTTCTATACGGTACGTCCTGCACCTGTCAAAGTTTGCAACATACAAATGCTGGTAACTTTTTACTGGAGCGTCATAAAACCTAGAAATTTTGTAACAATAAAGTACTCGCGCCTCTTGTCTATTGAAGCTATCGCTCAAAGCTATGCTACCCTTGAGTCCCAAATCAAACACTGATAAAGCTTCAAATGGCCCTAACTTCTATACGATACGTCCTACACGTATCAAAGTTTGCAACATACAAATGCTTGTAACTTTTTACTGGAGCGTCATGAAACCTTGAAATTTTGTAACAATAAAGTACTCGAGCCTCTTGTCAATTTAAGCTATCGCTCAAAGCTATGCTACCATTGAGTCCCAAATCAAACACTGATAAAACTTCAAATGGCCCTAACTTCTATACGGTACGTCCAACACCTGTCAAAGTTTGCAACATACAAATGCTTGTATCTTTTTACTGGAGCGTCATGAAACCTTGAAATTTTGTAGCAATAAAGTACCCTAGCCTCTTGTCAATTGAAGCTATCGCTCAAAGCTATGCTACCCTTGAGTCCCAAATCAAAAACTGATAAAGCTTCAAATGGCCCTAACTTCTATACGGTACGTCCTACACGTATCAAAGTTTGCAACATACAAATGCTTGTAACTTTTTATTGGAGCGTCATAAAACCTTGAAATTTTGTAACAATAAAGTACTCGAGCCTCTTGTCAATTTAAGCTATCGCTCAAAGCTATGCTACCATTGAGTCCCAAATCAAACACTGATAAAACTTCAAATGGCCCTAACTTCTATACGGTACGTCCTACACCTGTCAAAGTTTGCAACATACAAATGCTTGTAACTTTTTACTGGAGCGTCATAAAACCTAGAAATTTTGTAACAATAAAGTACTCGCGCCTCTTGTCTATTGAAGCTATCGCTCAAAGCTATGCTACCCTTGAGTCCCAAATCAAACACTGATAAAGCTTCAAATGGCCCTAACTTCTATACGGTACGTCCTACACGTATCAAAGTTTGCAACATACAAATGCTTGTAACTTTTTACTGGAGCGTCATAAAACCTTGAAATTTTGTAACAATAAAGTACTCGAGCCTCTTGTCAATTTAAGCTATCGCTTAAAGCTATGCTACCATTGAATCCCAAATCAAACACTGATAAAACTTCAAATGGCCCTAACTTCTATACGGTACGTCCAACTCCTGTCAAAGTTTGCAACATACAAATGCTTGTATCTTTTTACTGGAGCGTCATGAAACCTTGAAATTTTGTAGCAATAAAGTACCCTAGCCTCTTGTCAATTGAAGCTATCGCTCAAAGCTATGCTACCCTTGAGTCCCAAATCAAAAACTGATAAAGCTTCAAATGACCTTAAATTCTATACGGTACGTCCTACACGTATCAAAGTTTGCAACATACAAATGCTTGTAACTTTTTACTGGAGCGTCATAAAACCTTGAAAGTTTGTAACAAGAAAGTACTCGAGCCTCTTGTCAATTTAAGCTATCGCTCAAAGCTATGCTACCATTGAGTCCCAAATCAAACACTGATAAAACTTCAAATGGCCCTAACTTCTATACGGTTTGTCCTACACATGTCAAAGTTTGCAACATACAAATGCTTGTAACTTTTTACTGGAGCGTCATAAAACCTAGAAATTTTGTAACAATAAAGTACTCGCGCCTCTTGTCTATTGAAGCTATCGCTCAAAGCTATGCTACCCTTGAGTCCCAAATCAAACACTGATAAAGCTTCAAATGGCCCTAACTTCTATACGGTACGTCCAACACCTGACAAAGTTTGCAACATACAAACGCTTGTATCTTTTTACTGGAGCGTCATAAAACCTTGAAATTTTGTAGCAATAAAGTACCCTAGCCTCTTGTCAATTGAAGCTATCGCTCAAAGCTATGCTACCCTTGAGTCCCAAATCAAAAACTGATAAAGCTTCAAATGGCCCTAACTTCTATACGGTACGTCCTACACGTATCAAAGTTTGCAACATACAAATGCTTGTAACTTTTTATTGGAGCGTCATAAAACCTTGAAATTTTGTAACAATAAAGTACTCGAGCCTCTTGTCAATTTAAGCTATCGCTCAAAGCTATGCTACCATTGAGTCCCAAATCAAACACTGATAAAACTTCAAATGGCCCTAACTTCTATACGGTACGTCCTACACCTGTCAAAGTTTGCAACATACAAATGCTTGTAACTTTTTACTGGAGCGTCATAAAACCTAGAAATTTTGTAACAATAAAGTACTCGCGCCTCTTGTCTATTGAAGCTATCGCTCAAAGCTATGCTACCCTTGAGTCCCAAATCAAACACTGATAAAGCTTCAAATGGCCCTAACTTCTATACGGTACGTCCTACACGTATCAAAGTTTGCAACATACAAATGCTTGTAACTTTTTACTGGAGCGTCATAAAACCTTGAAATTTTGTAACAATAAAGTACTCGAGCCTCTTGTCAATTTAAGCTATCGCTCAAAGCTATGCTACCATTGAGTCCCAAATCAAACACTGATAAAACTTTAAATGGCCCTAACTTCTATACGGTACGTCCAACACCTGTCAAAGTTTGCAACATACAAATGCTTGTATCTTTTTACTGGAGCGTCATGAAACCTTGAAATTTTGTAGCAATAAAGTACCCTAGCCTCTTGTCAATTGAAGCTATCGCTCAAAGCTATGCTACCCTTGAGTCCCAAATCAAAAACTGATAAAGCTTCAAATGACCTTAAATTCTATACGGTACGTCCTACACGTATCAAAGTTTGCAACATACAAATGCTTGTAACTTTTTACTGGAGCGTCATAAAACCTTGAAAGTTTGTAACAAGAAAGTACTCGAGCCTCTTGTCAATTTAAGCTATCGCTCAAAGCTATGCTACCATTGAGTCCCAAATCAAACACTGATAAAACTTCAAATGGCCCTAACTTCTATACGGTTTGTCCTACACATGTCAAAGTTTGCAACATACAAATGCTTGTAACTTTTTACTGGAGCGTCATAAAACCTAGAAATTTTGTAACAATAAAGTACTCGCGCCTCTTGTCTATTGAAGCTATCGCTCAAAGCTATGCTACCCTTGAGTCCCAAATCAAACACTGATAAAGCTTCAAATGGCCCTAACTTCTATACGGTACGTCCAACACCTGACAAAGTTTGCAACATACAAACGCTTGTATCTTTTTACTGGAGCGTCATAAAACCTTGAAATTTTGTAGCAATAAAGTACCCTAGCCTCTTGTCAATTGAAGCTATCGCTCAAAGCTATGCTACCCTTGAGTCCCAAATCAAAAACTGATAAAGCTTCAAATGGCCCTAACTTCTATACGGTACGTCCTACACGTATCAAAGTTTGCAACATACAAATGCTTGTAACTTTTTATTGGAGCGTCATAAAACCTTGAAATTTTGTAACAATAAAGTACTCGAGCCTCTTGTCAATTTAAGCTATCGCTCAAAGCTATGCTACCATTGAGTCCCAAATCAAACACTGATAAAACTTCAAATGGCCCTAACTTCTATACGGTACGTCCTACACCTGTCAAAGTTTGCAACATACAAATGCTTGTAACTTTTTACTGGAGCGTCATAAAACCTAGAAATTTTGTAACAATAAAGTACTCGCGCCTCTTGTCTATTGAAGCTATCGCTCAAAGCTATGCTACCCTTGAGTCCCAAATCAAACACTGATAAAGCTTCAAATGGCCCTAACTTCTATACGGTACGTCCTACACGTATCAAAGTTTGCAACATACAAATGCTTGTAACTTTTTACTGGAGCGTCATAAAACCTTGAAATTTTGTAACAATAAAGTACTCGAGCCTCTTGTCAATTTAAGCTATCGCTCAAAGCTATGCTACCATTGAGTCCCAAATCAAACACTGATAAAACTTTAAATGGCCCTAACTTCTATACGGTACGTCCAACACCTGTCAAAGTTTGCAACATACAAATGCTTGTATCTTTTTACTGGAGCGTCATGAAACCTTGAAATTTTGTAGCAATAAAGTACCCTAGCCTCTTGTCAATTGAAGCTATCGCTCAAAGCTATGCTACCCTTGAGTCCCAAATCAAAAACTGATAAAGCTTCAAATGGCCCTAACTTCTATACGGTACGTCCTACACGTATCAAAGTTTGCAACATACAAATGCTTGTAACTTTTTATTGGAGCGTCATAAAACCTTGAAATTTTGCAACAATAAAGTACTCGAGCCTCTTGTCAATTTAAGCTATCGCTCAAAGCTATGCTACCATTGAGTCCCAAATCAAACACTGATAAAACTTCAAATGGCCCTAACTTCTATACGGTACGTCCTACACCTGTCAAAGTTTGCAACATACAAATGCTTGTAACTTTTTACTGGAGCGTCATAAAACCTAGAAATTTTGTAACAATAAAGTACTCGCGCCTCTTGTCTATTGAAGCTATCGCTCAAAGCTATGCTACCCTTGAGTCCCAAATCAAACACTGATAAAGCTTCAAATGGCCCTAACTTCTATACGGTACGTCCTACACGTATCAAAGTTTGCAACATACAAATGCTTGTAACTTTTTACTGGAGCGTCATAAAACCTTGAAATTTTGTAACAATAAAGAACTCGAGCCTCTTGTCAATTTAAGCTATCGCTCAAAGCTATGCTACCATTGAGTCCCAAATCAAACACTGATAAAACTTCAAATGGCCCTAACTTCTATACGGTACGTCCAACACCTGTCAAAGTTTGCAACATACAAATGCTTGTATCTTTTTACTGGAGCGTCATGAAACCTTGAAATTTTGTAGCAATAAAGTACCCTAGCCTCTTGTCAATTGAAGCTTTCGCTCAAAGCTATGCTACCCTTGAGTCCCAAATCAAAAACTGATAAAGCTTCAAATGGCCCTAACTTCTATACGGTACGTCCTACACGTATCAAAGTTTGCAAACATACAAATGCTTGTAACTTTTTACTGGAGCGTCATAAAACCTTGAAATTTTGTAACAATAAAGTACTCGAGCCTCTTGTCAATTTAAGCTATCGCTCAAAGCTATGCTACCATTGAGTCCCAAATCAAACACTGATAAAACTTCAAATGGCCCTAACTTCTATACGGTACGTGCTACACCTGTCAAAGTTTGCAACATACAAATGCTTGTAACTTTTTACTGGAGCGTCATAAAACCTAGAAATTTTGTAACAATAAAGTACTCGCGCCTCTTGTCTATTGAAGCTATCGCTCAAAGCTATGCTACCCTTGAGTCCCAAATAAAACACTGATAAAGCTTCAAATGGCCCTAACTTCTATACGGTACGTCGTACACCTATCAAAGTTTGCAACATACAAATGCTTGTAACTTTTTACTGGAGCGTCATAAAACCTTGAAAATGTGTAGCAATAAAGTACTCGAGCCTCCTGTCAATTTAAGCTATCGCTCAAAGCTATGCTACCCTTGAGTCCCAAATCAAAGACTGACAAAACTTCAAATGGCCCCAACTTCTATATGGTACGTCCTACACCTATCAAAGTTTGCAACATACAAATGCTTGTAACTTTTTACTGGAGCGTCATAAAACCTTGAAATTTTGTAACAATAAAGTACTCGAGCATCTTGTCAATTTAAGCTATCGCTCAAAGCTATGCTACCCTTGAGCCCCAAATCAAACACTGATAAAACTTCAAATGGGCCTAACTTCAATACGGTACGTCCTATCAAAGTTTGCAACATACAAATGCTTGTAACTTTTTACTGGAGCGTCATAAAACCTTGTAATTTTGTAACAATAAAGTACTCGCGCCTCTTGTCTATTGAAGCTATCGCTCAAAGCTATGCTACCCTTGAGTCCCAAATCAAACACTGATAAAGCTTCAAATGGCCCTAACTTCTATACGGTACGTCCTACACGTATCAAAGTTTGCAACATACAAATGCTTGTAACTTTTTACTGGAGCGTCATAAAACCTTGAAATTTTGTAACAATAAAGAACTCGAGCCTCTTGTCAATTTAAGCTATCGCTCAAAGCTATGCTACCATTGAGTCCCAAATCAAACACTGATAAAACTTCAAATGCCCCTAACTTCTATACGGTACGTCCAACACCTGTCAAAGTTTGCAACATACAAATGCTTGTATCTTTTTACTGGAGCGTCATGAAACCTTGAAATTTTGTAGCAATAAAGTACCCTAGCCTCTTGTCAATTGAAGCTTTCGCTCAAAGCTATGCTACCCTTGAGTCCCAAATCAAAAACTGATAAAGCTTCAAATGGCCCTAACTTCTATACGGTACGTCCTACACGTATCAAAGTTTGCAACATACAAATGCTTGTAACTTTTTACTGGAGCGTCATAAAACCCTGAAATTTTGTAACAATAAAGTACTCGAGCCTCTTGTCAATTTAAGCTATCGCTCAAAGCTATGCTACCATTGAGTCCCAAATCAAACACTGATAAAACTTCAAATGGCCCTAACTTCTATACGGTACGTCCAACACCTGTCAAAGTTTGCAACATACAAATGCTTGTATCTTTTTACTGGAGCGTCATGAAACCTTGAAATTTTGTAGCAATAAAGTACCCTAGCCTCTTGTCAATTGAAGCTATCGCTCAAAGCTATGCTACCCTTGAGTCCCAAATCAAAAACTGATAAAGCTTCAAATGGCCCTAACTTCTATACGGTACGTCCTACACGTATCAAAGTTTGCAACATACAAATGCTTGTAACTTTTTATTGGAGCGTCATAAAACCTTGAAATTTTGTAACAATAAAGTACTCGAGCCTCTTGTCAATTTAAGCTATCGCTCAAAGCTATGCTACCATTGAGTCCCAAATCAAACACTGATAAAACTTCAAATGGCCCTAACTTCTAGACGGTACGTCCTACACCTGTCAAAGTTTGCAACATACAAATGCTTGTAACTTTTTACTGGAGCGTCATAAAACCTAGAAATTTTGTAACAATAAAGTACTCGCGCCTCTTGTCTATTGAAGCTATCGCTCAAAGCTATGCTACCCTTGAGTCCCAAATCAAACACTGATAAAGCTTCAAATGGCCCTAACTTCTATACGGTACGTCCTACACGTATCAAAGTTTGCAACATACAAATGCTTGTAACTTTTTACTGGAGCGTCATAAAACCTTGAAATTTTGTAACAATAAAGTACTCGAGCCTCTTGTCAATTTAAGCTATCGCTTAAAGCTATGCTACCATTGAATCCCAAATCAAACACTGATAAAACTTCAAATGGCCCTAACTTCTATACGGTACGTCCAACTCCTGTCAAAGTTTGCAACATACAAATGCTTGTATCTTTTTACTGGAGCGTCATGAAACCTTGAAATTTTGTAGCAATAAAGTACCCTAGCCTCTTGTCAATTGAAGCTATCGCTCAAAGCTATGCTACCCTTGAGTCCCAAATCAAAAACTGATAAAGCTTCAAATGACCTTAACTTCTATACGGTACGTCCTACACGTATCAAAGTTTGCAACATACAAATGCTTGTAACTTTTTACTGGAGCGTCATAAAACCTTGAAAGTTTGTAACAAGAAAGTACTCGAGCCTCTTGTCAATTTAAGCTATCGCTCAAAGCTATGCTACCATTGAGTCCCAAATCAAACACTGATAAAACTTCAAATGGCCCTAACTTCTATACGCTACGTCCTACACATGTCAAAGTTTGCAACATACAAATGCTTGTAACTTTTTACTGGAGCGTCATAAAACCTAGAAATTTTGTAACAATAAAGTACTCGCGCCTCTTGTCTATTGAAGCTATCGCTCAAAGCTATGCTATGTCTATTGAAGCTATCGCTCAAAGCTATGCTACCCTTGAGTCCCAAATCAAACACTGATAAAGCTTCAAATGGCCCTAACTTCTATACGGTACGTCCTACACGTATCAAAGTTTGCAACATACAAATGCTTGTAACTTTTTACTGGAGCGTCATAAAACCTTGAAATTTTGTAACAATAAAGTACTCGAGCCTCTTGTCAATTTAAGCTATCGCTTAAAGCTATGCTACCATTGAATCCCAAATCAAACACTGATAAAACTTCAAATGGCCCTAACTTCTATACGGTACGTCCAACTCCTGTCAAAGTTTGCAACATACAAATGCTTGTATCTTTTTACTGGAGCGTCATGAAACCTTGAAATTTTGTAGCAATAAAGTACCCTAGCCTCTTGTCAATTGAAGCTATCGCTCAAAGCTATGCTACCCTTGAGTCCCAAATCAAAAACTGATAAAGCTTCAAATGACCTTAACTTCTATACGGTACGTCCTACACGTATCAAAGTTTGCAACATACAAATGCTTGTAACTTTTTACTGGAGCGTCATAAAACCTTGAAAGTTTGTAACAAGAAAGTACTCGAGCCTCTTGTCAATTTAAGCTATCGCTCAAAGCTATGCTACCATTGAGTCCCAAATCAAACACTGATAAAACTTCAAATGGCCCTAACTTCTATACGCTACGTCCTACACATGTCAAAGTTTGCAACATACAAATGCTTGTAACTTTTTACTGGAGCGTCATAAAACCTAGAAATTTTGTAACAATAAAGTACTCGCGCCTCTTGTCTATTGAAGCTATCGCTCAAAGCTATGCTACCCTTGAGTCCCAAATCAAACACTGATAAAGCTTCAAATGGCCCTAACTTCTATACGGTACGTCCAACACCTGACAATGTTTGCAACATACAAACGCTTGTATCTTTTTACTGGAGCGTCATGAAACCTTGAAATTTTGTAGCAATAAAGTACCCTAGCCTCTTGTCAATTGAAGCTATCGCTCAAAGCTATGCTACCCTTGAGTCCCAAATCAAAAACTGATAAAGCTTCAAATGGCCCTAACTTCTATACGGTACGTCCTACACGTATCAAAGTTTGCAACATACAAATGCTTGTAACTTTTTACTGGAGCGTCATAAAACCTTGAAATTTTGTAACAATAAAGTACTCGACCCTCTTTTCAATTTAAGCTATCGCTTAAAGCTATGCTACCATTGAATCCCAAATCAAACACTGATAAAACTTCAAATGGCCCTAACTTCTATACGGTACGTCCAACTCCTGTCAAAGTTTGCAACATACAAATGCTTGTATCTTTTTACTGGAGCGTCATGAAAAATTGAAATTTTGTAGCAATAAAGTACCCTAGCCTCTTGTCAATTGAAGCTATCGCTCAAAGCTATGCTACCCTTGAGTCCCAAATCAAAAACTGATAAAGCTTCAAATGACCTTAACTTCTATACGGTACGTCCTACACGAATCAAAGTTTGCAACATACAAATGCTTGTAACTTTTTACTGGAGCGTCATAAAACCTTGAAAGTTTGTAACAAGAAAGTACTCGAGCCTCTTGTCAATTTAAGCTATCGCTCAAAGCTATGCTACCATTGAGTCCCAAATCAAACACTGATAAAACTTCAAATGGCCCTAACTTCTATACGCTACGTCCTACACATGTCAAAGTTTGCAACATACAAATGCTTGTAACTTTTTACTGGAGCGTCATAAAACCTAGAAATTTTGTAACAATAAAGTACTCGCGCCTCTTGTCTATTGAAGCTATCGCTCAAAGCTATGCTACCCTTGAGTCCCAAATCAAACACTGATAAAGCTTCAAATGGCCCTAACTTCTATACGGTACGTCCTACACGTATCAAAGTTTGCAACATACAAATGCTTGTAACTTTTTACTGGAGCGTCATAAAACCTTGAAATTTTGTAACAATAAAGTACTCGAGCCTCTTGTCAATTTAAGCTATCGCTCAAAGCTATGCTACCATTGAGTCCCAAATCAAACACTGATAAAACTTTAAATGGCCCTAACTTCTATACGGTACGTCCAACACCTGTCAAAGTTTGCAACATACAAATGCTTGTATCTTTTTACTGGAGCGTCATGAAACCTTGAAATTTTGTAGCAATAAAGTACCCTAGCCTCTTGTCAATTGAAGCTATCGCTCAAAGCTATGCTACCCTTGAGTCCCAAATCAAAAACTGATAAAGCTTCAAATGGCCCTAAATTCTATACGGTACGTCCTACACGTATCAAAGTTTGCAACATACAAATGCTTGTAACTTTTTATTGGAGCGTCATAAAACCTTGAAATTTTGCAACAATAAAGTACTCGAGCCTCTTGTCAATTTAAGCTATCGCTCAAAGCTATGCTACCATTGAGTCCCAAATCAAACACTGATAAAACTTCAAATGGCCCTAACTTCTATACGGTACGTCCTACACCTGTCAAAGTTTGCAACATACAAATGCTTGTAACTTTTTACTGGAGCGTCATAAAACCTAGAAATTTTGTAACAATAAAGTACTCGCGCCTCTTGTCTATTGAAGCTATCGCTCAAAGCTATGCTACCCTTGAGTCCCAAATCAAACACTGATAAAGCTTCAAATGGCCCTAACTTCTATACGGTACGTCCTACACGTATCAAAGTTTGCAACATACAAATGCTTGTAACTTTTTACTGGAGCGTCATAAAACCTTGAAATTTTGTAACAATAAAGAACTCGAGCCTCTTGTCAATTTAAGCTATCGCTCAAAGCTATGCTACCATTGAGTCCCAAATCAAACACTGATAAAACTTCAAATGGCCCTAACTTCTATACGGTACGTCCAACACCTGTCAAAGTTTGCAACATACAAATGCTTGTATCTTTTTACTGGAGCGTCATGAAACCTTGAAATTTTGTAACAATAAAGTACTCGAGCCTCTTGTCAATTTAAGCTATCGCTCAAAGCTATGCTACCATTGAGTCCCAAATCAAACACTGATAAAACTTCAAATGGCCCTAACTTCTATACGGTACGTCCTACACGTATCAAAGTTTGCAAACATACAAATGCTTGTAACTTTTTACTGGAGCGTCATAAAACCTTGAAATTTTGTAACAATAAAGTACTCGAGCCTCTTGTCAATTTAAGCTATCGCTCAAAGCTATGCTACCATTGAGTCCCAAATCAAACACTGATAAAACTTCAAATGGCCCTAACTTCTATACGGTACGTGCTACACCTGTCAAAGTTTGCAACATACAAATGCTTGTAACTTTTTACTGGAGCGTCATAAAACCTAGAAATTTTGTAACAATAAAGTACTCGCGCCTCTTGTCTATTGAAGCTATCGCTCAAAGCTATGCTACCCTTGAGTCCCAAATCAAACACTGATAAAGCTTCAAATGGCCCTAACTTCTATACGGTACGTCGTACACCTATCAAAGTTTGCAACATACAAATGCTTGTAACTTTTTACTGGAGCGTCATAAAACCTTGAAAATGTGTAGCAATAAAGTACTCGAGCCTCCTGTCAATTTAAGCTATCGCTCAAAGCTATGATACCCTTGAGTCCCAAATCAAAGACTGATAAAACTTCAAATGGCCCTAACTTCTATACGGTACGTCCTACACCTATAAAAGTTTGCAACATACAAATGCTTATAACTTTTTCCTAGAGCGTCATAAAACCTTGAAATTTTGTAACAATAAAGTACTCGAGCCTCTTGTCAATTTAAATTATCGCTCAAAGCTATGCTACCCTTGAGTCCCAAATGAAACACTGATAAAACTTCAAATGGCCCTAACTTCGATACGTTACGTCCTACACCTATCAAAGTTTGCAACATACAAATGCTTGTAACTTTTTACTGGAGCGTCATAAAACCTTGAAATTTTGTAACAATAAAGTACTCGAGCCTCTTGTCAATTTAAGAAAACGCTCTAAGCTATGCTACCCTTGAGTCCCAAATCAAACACTGATAAAACTTCAAATGGCCCTAACTTCTATACGGTACGTGCTACACCTGTCAAAGTTTGCAACATACAAATGCTTGTAACTTTTTACTGGAGCGTCATAAAACCTAGAAATTTTGTAACAATAAAGTACTCGCGCCTCTTGTCTATTGAAGCTATCGCTCAAAGCTATGCTACCCTTGAGTCCCAAATCAAACACTGATAAAGCTTCAAATGGCCCTAACTTCTATACGGTACGTCCAACTCCTGTCAAAGTTTGCAACATACAAATGCTTGTATCTTTTTACTGGAGCGTCATGAAAAATTGAAATTTTGTAGCAATAAAGTACCCTAGCCTCTTGTCAATTGAAGCTATCGCTCAAAGCTATGCTACCCTTGAGTCCCAAATCAAAAACTGATAAAGCTTCAAATGACCTTAACTTCTATACGGTACGTCCTACACGAATCAAAGTTTGCAACATACAAATGCTTGTAACTTTTTACTGGAGCGTCATAAAACCTTGAAAGTTTGTAACAAGAAAGTACTCGAGCCTCTTGTCAATTTAAGCTATCGCTCAAAGCTATGCTACCATTGAGTCCCAAATCAAACACTGATAAAACTTCAAATGGCCCTAACTTCTATACGCTACGTCCTACACATGTCAAAGTTTGCAACATACAAATGCTTGTAACTTTTTACTGGAGCGTCATAAAACCTAGAAATTTTGTAACAATAAAGTACTCGCGCCTCTTGTCTATTGAAGCTATCGCTCAAAGCTATGCTACCCTTGAGTCCCAAATCAAACACTGATAAAGCTTCAAATGGCCCTAACTTCTATACGGTACGTCCTACACGTATCAAAGTTTGCAACATACAAATGCTTGTAACTTTTTACTGGAGCGTCATAAAACCTTGAAATTTTGTAACAATAAAGTACTCAAGCCTCTTGTAAATTTAAGCTATCGGTCAAAGCTATGCTACCATTGAGTCCCAAATCAAACACTGATAAAACTTTAAATGGCCCTAATTTCTATACGGTGCGTCCAACACCTGTCAAAGTTTGCAACATACAAATGCTTGTATCTTTTTACTGGAGCGTCATGAAACCTTGAAATTTTGTAGCAATAAAGTACCCTAGCCTCTTGTCAATTGAAGCTATCGCTCAAAGCTATGCTACCCTTGAGTCCCAAATCAAAAACTGATAAAGCTTCAAATGGCCCTAAATTCTATACGGTACGTCCTACACGTATCAAAGTTTGCAACATACAAATGCTTGTAACTTTTTATTGGAGCGTCATAAAACCTTGAAATTTTGCAACAATAAAGTACTCGAGCCTCTTGTCAATTTAAGCTATCGCTCAAGGCTATGCTACCATTGAGTCCCAAATCAAACACTGATAAAACTTCAAATGGCCCTAACTTCTATACGGTACGTCCTACACCTGTCAAAGTTTGCAACATACAAATGCTTGTAACTTTTTACTGGAGCGTCATAAAACCTAGAAATTTTGTAACAATAAAGTACTCGCGCCTCTTGTCTATTGAAGCTATCGCTCAAAGCTATGCTACCCTTGAGTCCCAAATCAAACACTGATAAAACTTCAAATGGCCCTAACTTCTATACGGTACGTCCTACACGTATCAAAGTTTGCAACATACAAATGCTTGTAACTTTTTACTGGAGCGTCATAAAACCTTGAAATTTTGTAACAATAAAGAACTCGAGCCTCTTGTCAATTTAAGCTATCGCTCAAAGCTATGCTACCATTGAGTCCCAAATCAAACACTGATAAAACTTCAAATGGCCCTAACTTCTATACGGTACGTCCAACACCTGTCAAAGTTTGCAACATACAAATGCTTGTATCTTTTTACTGGAGCGTCATGAAACCTTGAAATTTTGTAACAATAAAGTACTCGAGCCTCTTGTCAATTTAAGCTATCGCTCAAAGCTATGCTACCATTGAGTCCCAAATCAAACACTGATAAAACTTCAAATGGCCCTAACTTCTATACGGTACGTCCTACACGTATCAAAGTTTGCAAACATACAAATGCTTGTAACTTTTTACTGGAGCGTCATAAAACCTTGAAATTTTGTAACAATAAAGTACTCGAGCCTCTTGTCAATTTAAGCTATCGCTCAAAGCTATGCTACCATTGAGTCCCAAATCAAACACTGATAAAACTTCAAATGGCCCTAACTTCTATACGGTACGTGCTACACCTGTCAAAGTTTGCAACATACAAATGCTTGTAACTTTTTACTGGAGCGTCATAAAACCTAGAAATTTTGTAACAATAAAGTACTCGCGCCTCTTGTCTATTGAAGCTATCGCTCAAAGCTATGCTACCCTTGAGTCCCAAATCAAACACTGATAAAGCTTCAAATGGCCCTAACTTCTATACGGTACGTCGTACACCTATCAAAGTTTGCAACATACAAATGCTTGTAACTTTTTACTGGAGCGTCATAAAACCTTGAAAATGTGTAGCAATAAAGTACTCGAGCCTCCTGTCAATTTAAGCTATCGCTCAAAGCTATGATACCCTTGAGTCCCAAATCAAAGACTGATAAAACTTCAAATGGCCCTAACTTCTATACGGTACGTCCTACACCTATCAAAGTTTGCAACATACAAATGCTTGTAACTTTTTACTGGAGCGTCATAAAACTTTGAAAATTTGTAGCAATAAAGTACTCGAGCCTCTTGTCAATTTAAGCTATCGCTCAAAGCTGTGCTACCCTTGAGTCCCAAATCAAAGACTGATAAAACTTCAAATGGCCCCAACTTCTATATGGTACGTCCTACACCTATCAAAGTTTGCAACATACAAATGCTTGTAACTTTTTACTGGAGCGTCATAAAACCTTGAAATTTTGTAACAATAAAGTACTCGAGCATCTTGTCAATTTAAGCTATCGCTCAAAGCTATGCTACCCTTGAGCCCCAAATCAAACACTGATAAAACTTCAAATGGGCCTAACTTCAATACGGTACGTCCTATCAAAGTTTGCAACATACAAATGCTTGTAACTTTTTACTGGAGCGTCATAAAACCTTGTAATTTTGTAACAATAAAGTACTCGCGCCTCTTGTCTATTGAAGCTATCGCTCAAAGCTATGCTACCCTTGAGTCCCAAATCAAACACTGATAAAGCTTCAAATGGCCCTAACTTCTATACGGTACGTCCTACACGTATCAAAGTTTGCAACATACAAATGCTTGTAACTTTTTACTGGAGCGTCATAAAACCTTGAAATTTTGTAACAATAAAGAACTCGAGCCTCTTGTCAATTTAAGCTATCGCTCAAAGCTATGCTACCATTGAGTCCCAAATCAAACACTGATAAAACTTCAAATGCCCCTAACTTCTATACGGTACGTCCAACACCTGTCAAAGTTTGCAACATACAAATGCTTGTATCTTTTTACTGGAGCGTGATGAAACCTTGAAATTTTGTAGCAATAAAGTACCCTAGCCTCTTGTCAATTGAAGCTTTCGCTCAAAGCTATGCTACCCTTGAGTCCCAAATCAAAAACTGATAAAGCTTCAAATGGCCCTAACTTCTATACGGTACGTCCTACACGTATCAAAGTTTGCAACATACAAATGCTTGTAACTTTTTACTGGAGCGTCATAAAACCTTGAAATTTTGTAAAAATAAAGTACTCGAGCCTCTTGTCAATTTAAGCTATCGCTCAAAGCTATGCTACCATTGAATCCCAAATCAAACACTGATAAAACTTCAAATGGCCCTAACTTCTATACGGTACGTGCTACACCTGTCAAAGTTTGCAACATACAAATGCTTGTAACTTTTTACTGGAGCGTCATAAAACCTAGAAATTTTGTAACAATAAAGTACTCGCGCCTCTTGTCTATTGAAGCTATCGCTCAAAGCTATGCTACCCTTGAGTCCCAAATCAAACACTGATAAAGCTTCAAATGGCCCTAACTTCTATACGGTACGTCGTACACCTATCAAAGTTTGCAACATACAAATGCTTGTAACTTTTTACTGGAGCGTCATAAAACCTTGAAAATGTGTAGCAATAAAGTACTCGAGCCTCCTGTCAATTTAAGCTATCGCTCAAAGCTATGCTACCCTTGAGTCCCAAATCAAAGACTGATAAAACTTCAAATGGCCCTAACTTCTATACGGTACGTCCTACACCTATCAAAGTTTGCAACATACAAATGCTTGTAACTTTTTACTGGAGCGTCATAAAACTTTGAAAATTTGTAGCAATAAAGTACTCGAGCCTCTTGTCAATTTAAGCTATCGCTCAAAGCTGTGCTACCCTTGAGTCCCAAATCAAAGACTGATAAAACTTCAAATGGCCCCAACTTCTATATGGTACGTCCTACACCTATCAAAGTTTGCAACATACAAATGCTTGTAACTTTTTACTGGAGCGTCATAAAACCTTGAAATTTTGTAACAATAAAGTACTCGAGCATCTTGTCAATTTAAGCTATCGCTCAAAGCTATGCTACCCTTGAGCCCCAAATCAAACACTGATAAAACTTCAAATGGGCCTATCTTCAACACGGTACGTCCTATCAAAGTTTGCAACATACAAATGCTTGTAACTTTTTACTGGAGCGTCATAAAACCTTGTAATTTTGTAACAATAAAGAACTTTAGCCTCTTCTCAATTTAAGCTATCGCTCAAAGCTATGCTACCCATGAGTCCCAAATCAAACACTGATAAAATTTCAATTGGCCCTAACTTCTATACGGTACGTTCTACACCTATCAAAGTTTGCAACATACAATTGCTTGTAACTTTTTACTGGAGCGTCATAAAACCTTGAAGTTTTGTAACAATAAAGTACTCGAGCCTCTTGTCAATTTAAGCTATCGCTCAAAGCTATGCTACCCTTGAATCCCAAATCAAACTCTGATAAAACTTCAAATGGCCCTAACTTCTATACGGTACGTCATACACCTATCAAAGTTTGCAACATACAAATGCTTGTAACTTTTTACGGGAGCGTCATAAAACCTTGAAATTTTGTAACAATAAAGAACTCGAGCCTCTTCTCAATTTAAGCTATCGCTCAAAGCTACGCTACCCTTGAGTCCCAAATCAAACACTGATAAAATTTCAATTGTCCCTTACTTCTATACGGTACGTCCTACACCTGTCAAAGTTTGCAACATACAAATGCTTGTATCTTTTTACTGGAGCGTCATGAAACCTTGAAATTTTGTAGCAATAAAGTACCCTAGCCTCTTGTCAATTTAAGCTATCGCTTAAAGCTATGCTACCCTTGAGACCCAAATCAAGCACTGATAAAACTTCAAATGGCGCTAACTTCTATACGGTACGTCCTACACCTGTCAAAGTTTGCAACATACAAATGCTTGTAACTTTTTACTGGAGCGTCATAAAACCTTGAAATTTTGTAACAACAAAGTACTCGCGCCTCTTGTCAATTGAAGCTATCGCTCAAAGCTACGCTACCCTTGAGTCCCAAATCAAACACTGATAAAATTTCAATTGGCCCTAACTTCTATACGGTACGTCCTACACCTGTCAAACATTCAAATGCTTGTATCTTTTTACTGGAGCGTCATGAAACCTTGAAATTTTGTAGCAATAAAGTACCCTAGCCTCTTGTCAATTGCAGCTATCGCTCAAAGCTATGCTACCCTTGAGTCCCAAATCAAAAACTGATAAAACTTCAAATGGGCCTAACTTCAATACGGTACGTCCTATCAAAATTTGCAACATACAAATGCTTGTAACTTTTTACTGGAGCGTCATAAAACCTTGAAATTTTGTAACAATAAAGAACTCGAGCCTCTTCCCAATTTAAGCTATCGCTCAAAGCTATGCTACCCATGAGTCCCAAATCAAACACTGATAAAACTTCAAATGGCCCTTACTTCTATACGGTACGTCCTACACCTATCAAAGTTTGCAACATACAAATGCTTGTAACTTTTTACTGGAGCGTCATAAAACCTTGAAATTTTGTAACAATAAAGTACTCGAGCCTCTTGTCAATTTAAGCTATCGCTCAAAGCTATGCTACCCTTGAGTCCCAAATCAAACACTGATAAAATTTCAATTGGCCCTAACTTCTATACGGTACGTCCTACACCTGTCAAAGTTTGCAACATACAAATGCTTGTATCTTTTTACTGGAGAGTCATAAAACCTTGAAATTTTGTAGCAATAAAGTACCCTAGCCTCTTGTCAATTTAAGCTATCGCTCAAAGCTATGCTACCCTTGAGTCCCAAATCAAACACTGATAAAACTTCAAATGGCCCTAACTTCTATACGGTACGTCCTACACCTATCAAAGTTTGCAACATACAAATGCTTGTAACTTTTTACTGGAGCGTCATAAAACCTTGAAATTTTGTAACAATAAAGTACCTGAGCCTCTTGTAAATTTAAGCTATCGCTCAAAGCTCTGCTACCCTTGAGCCCCAAATCAAACACTGATAAAACTTCAAATGGCCCTAACTTCTATACGGTACGTCCAACACCTGTCAAAGTTTGCAACATACAAATGCTTGTAACTTTCTACTGGAGCGTCATAAAACCTTGAAAATTTGTAGCAATAAAGTACTCGAGCCTCTTGTCAATTTAAGCTATCGCTCAAAGCTATGCTACCCTTGAGTCCCAAATCAAACACTGATAAAACTTCAAATGGCGCTAGCTTCTATACGGTACGTCCTACACCTGTCAAAGTTTGCAACATACAAATGCTTGTAACTTTTTACTGGAGCGTCATAAAACCTTCAAATTTTGTAAGAATAAAGTACTCGCGCCTCTTGTCAATTGAAGCTATCGCTCAAAGCTATGGTACCCTTGAGTCCCAAATCAAACACTGATAAAACTTCAAATGGCCCTAACTTCTATACGGTACGTTCTACACCTATCAAAGTTTGCAACATACAATTGCTTGTAACTTTTTACATAAAACCTTGAAATTTTGTAACAACAAAGTACTCGAGCCTCTTGTCAATTTAAGCTATCGCTCAAAGCTATGCTACCCTTGAATCCCAAATCAAACACTGATAAAACTTCAAATGGCCCTAACTTCTATACGGTACGTCCTACACCTATCAAAGTTTGCAACATACAAATGCTTGTAACTTTTTACTGGAGCGTCATAAAACCTTGAAATTTTGTAACAATAAAGTACCCGAGCCTCTTGTAAATTTAAGCTATCGCTCAAAGCTATGCTACCCTTGAGCCCCAAATCAAACACTGATAAAACTTCAAATGGCCCTAACTTTTATACGGTACGTCCAACACCTGTCAAAGTTTGCAACATACAAATGCTTGTAACTTTTTACTGGAGCATCATAAAACCTTGAAAATTTGTAGCAATAAAGTACTCGAGCCTCTTGTCAATTTAAGCTATCGCTCAAAGCTATGCTACCCTTGAGTCCCAAATCAAAGACAGATAAAACTTCAAATGGCCCTAACTTCTATACGGTACGTCATACACCTATCAAAGTTTGCAACATACAAATGCTTGTAACTTTTTACTGGAGCGTCATAAAACCTTGAAATTGTGTAACAATAAAGAACTCGAGCCTCTTCTCAATTTAAGCTATCGCTCAAAGCTACGCTACCCTTGAGTCCCAAATCAAACACTGATAAAATTTCAATTGGCCCTAACTTCTATACGGTTCGTCCTACACCTGTCAAAGTTTGCAATATACAAATGCTTGTATCTTTTTACTGGAGCGTCATGAAAACTTGAAATTTTGTAGCAATAAAGTACCCTAGCCTCTTGTCAATTTAAGCTATCGCTCAAAGCTATGCTACCCTTGAGCCCCAAATCAAACACTGATAAAACTTCAAATGGCCCTAACTTTTATACGGTACGTCCAACACCTGTCAAAGTTTGCAACATACAAATGCTTGTAACTTTTTACTGGAGCGTCATAAAACCTTGAAAATTTGTAGCAATAAAGTACTCGAGCCTCTTGTCAATTTAAGCTATCGCTCAAAGCTATGCTACCCTTGAGTCCCAAATCAAAGACAGATAAAACTTCAAATGGCCCTAACTTCTATACGGTACGTCCTACACCTATCAAAGTTTGCAACATACAAATGCTTGTAACTTTTTACTGGAGCGTCATAAAACCTTGAAATTTTGTAACAATAAAGTACTCGAGCATCTTGTCAATTTAAGCTATCGCTCAAAGCTATGCTACCCTTGAGCCCCAAATCAAACACTGATAAAACTTCAAATGGGCCTAACTTCAATACGGTACGTCCTACACCTATCAAAAGTTTGCAACATACAAATGCTTGTTACTTTTTACTGGAGCGTCATAAAACCTTGAAATTTTGTAACAATAAAGAACTCGAGCCTCTTCCCAATTTAAGCTATCGCTCAAAGCTATGCTACCCATGAGTCCCAAATCAAACACTGATAAAACTTCAAATGGCCCTCACTTCTATACGGTACGTCCTACACCTATCAAAGTTTGCAACATACAAATGCTTGTAACTTTTTACTGGAGCGTCATAAAACCTTGAAATTTTGTAACAATAAAGTACTCGAGCATCTTGTCAATTTAAGCTATCGCTCAAAGCTATGCTACCCTTGAGTCCCAAACACTGATAAAACTTCAAATGGCATTAACTTCTATACGGTACGTCCTACACCTATCAAAGTTCACAACATACAAATGCTTGTAACTTTTTACTGGAGCGTCATAAAACCTTGTAATTTTGAAACAATAAAGAACTCGAGCCTCTTCTCAATTTAAGCTATCGCTCAAAGCTACGCTACCCTTGAGTCCCAAATCAAACACTGATAAAATTTCAATTGGCCCTAACTTCTATACGGTACGTCCTACACCTGTCAAAGTGTGCAACATACAAATGCTTGTATCTTTTTACTGGAGCGTCGTGAAAACTTGAAATTTTGTAGCAATAAAGTACTCTAGCCTCTTGTCAATTTAAACTATCGCTTAAAGCTATGCTACCCTTGAGTCCCAAATCAAGCACTGATAAAACTTCAAATGGCGCTAACTTCTATACGGTACGTCCTACACCTGTCAAAGTTTGCAACATACAAATGCTTGTAACTTTTTACTGGAGCGTCATAAAACCTTCAAATTTTGTAAGAATAAAGTACTCGCGCCTCTTGTCAATTGAAGCTATCGCTCAAAGCTATGGTACCCTTGAGTCCCAAATCAAACACTGATAAAACTTCAAATGGCCCTAACTTCTATACGGTACGTTCTACACCTATCAAAGTTTGCAACATACAATTGCTTGTAACTTTTTACATAAAACCTTGAAATTTTGTAACAACAAAGTACTCGAGCCTCTTGTCAATTTAAGCTATCGCTCAAAGCTATGCTACCCTTGAATCCCAAATCAAACACTGATAAAACTTCAAATGGCCCTAACTTCTATACGGTACGTCCTACACCTATCAAAGTTTGCAACATACAAATGCTTGTAACTTTTTACTGGAGCGTCATAAAACCTTGAAATTTTGTAACAATAAAGTACCCGAGCCTCTTGTAAATTTAAGCTATCGCTCAAAGCTATGCTACCCTTGAGCCCCAAATCAAACACTGATAAAACTTCAAATGGCCCTAACTTTTATACGGTACGTCCAACACCTGTCAAAGTTTGCAACATACAAATGCTTGTAACTTTTTACTGGAGCATCATAAAACCTTGAAAATTTGTAGCAATAAAGTACTCGAGCCTCTTGTCAATTTAAGCTATCGCTCAAAGCTATGCTACCCTTGAGTCCCAAATCAAAGACAGATAAAACTTCAAATGGCCCTAACTTCTATACGGTACGTCATACACCTATCAAAGTTTGCAACATACAAATGCTTGTAACTTTTTACTGGAGCGTCATAAAACCTTGAAATTGTGTAACAATAAAGAACTCGAGCCTCTTCTCAATTTAAGCTATCGCTCAAAGCTACGCTACCCTTGAGTCCCAAATCAAACACTGATAAAATTTCAATTGGCCCTAACTTCTATACGGTTCGTCCTACACCTGTCAAAGTTTGCAATATACAAATGCTTGTATCTTTTTACTGGAGCGTCATGAAAACTTGAAATTTTGTAGCAATAAAGTACCCTAGCCTCTTGTCAATTTAAGCTATCGCTCAAAGCTATGCTACCCTTGAGCCCCAAATCAAACACTGATAAAACTTCAAATGGCCCTAACTTTTATACGGTACGTCCAACACCTGTCAAAGTTTGCAACATACAAATGCTTGTAACTTTTTACTGGAGCGTCATAAAACCTTGAAAATTTGTAGCAATAAAGTACTCGAGCCTCTTGTCAATTTAAGCTATCGCTCAAAGCTATGCTACCCTTGAGTCCCAAATCAAAGACAGATAAAACTTCAAATGGCCCTAACTTCTATACGGTACGTCCTACACCTATCAAAGTTTGCAACATACAAATGCTTGTAACTTTTTACTGGAGCGTCATAAAACCTTGAAATTTTGTAACAATAAAGTACTCGAGCATCTTGTCAATTTAAGCTATCGCTCAAAGCTATGCTACCCTTGAGCCCCAAATCAAACACTGATAAAACTTCAAATGGGCCTAACTTCAATACGGTACGTCCTACACCTATCAAAAGTTTGCAACATACAAATGCTTGTTACTTTTTACTGGAGCGTCATAAAACCTTGAAATTTTGTAACAATAAAGAACTCGAGCCTCTTCCCAATTTAAGCTATCGCTCAAAGCTATGCTACCCATGAGTCCCAAATCAAACACTGATAAAACTTCAAATGGCCCTCACTTCTATACGGTACGTCCTACACCTATCAAAGTTTGCAACATACAAATGCTTGTAACTTTTTACTGGAGCGTCATAAAACCTTGAAATTTTGTAACAATAAAGTACTCGAGCATCTTGTCAATTTAAGCTATCGCTCAAAGCTATGCTACCCTTGAGTCCCAAACACTGATAAAACTTCAAATGGCATTAACTTCTATACGGTACGTCCTACACCTATCAAAGTTCACAACATACAAATGCTTGTAACTTTTTACTGGAGCGTCATAAAACCTTGTAATTTTGAAACAATAAAGAACTCGAGCCTCTTCTCAATTTAAGCTATCGCTCAAAGCTACGCTACCCTTGAGTCCCAAATCAAACACTGATAAAATTTCAATTGGCCCTAACTTCTATACGGTACGTCCTACACCTGTCAAAGTGTGCAACATACAAATGCTTGTATCTTTTTACTGGAGCGTCGTGAAAACTTGAAATTTTGTAGCAATAAAGTACTCTAGCCTCTTGTCAATTTAAACTATCGCTTAAAGCTATGCTACCCTTGAGTCCCAAATCAAGCACTGATAAAACTTCAAATGGCGCTAACTTCTATACGGTACGTCCTACACCTGTCAAAGTTTGCAACATACAAATGCTTGTAACTTTTTACTGGAGCGTCATAAAACCTTGAAATTTTGTAACAATAAAGTACTCGCGCCTCTTGTCAATTGAAGCTATCGCTCAAAGCTATGCTACCCTTGAGTCCCAAATCAAACACTGATAAAGCTTCAAATGGCCCTAACTTATATACGGTACGTCCTACACCTATTAAAGTTTGCAACATACAAATGCTTGTAACTTTTTACTGCAGCGTCATAAAACCTTGACATTTTGTAACAATAAAGTACTCGAGCCTCTTGTTAATTTAAGCTATCGCTCAAAGCTATGCTACCATTGAGTCCCAAATCAAACACTGATAAAACTTCAAATGGCCCTAACTTCTATACGGTACGTCCTACACCTATCAAAGATTGCAACATACAAATGCTTGTAACTTTTTACTGGAGCGTCATAAAACCTTGAAATTTTGTAACAATAAAGTACTCGAGCCTCTTGTCAATTTAAGCTATCGCTCAAAGCTATGCTACCCTTGAGTCCCAAATCAAACACTGATAAAACTTCAAATGGCGCTAGCTTCTATACGGTACGTCCTACACCTGTCAAAGTTTGCAACATAAAAATGCTTGTATCTTTTTACTGGAGCGTCATAAAACCTTGAAATTTTGTAGTAATAAAGTACCCTAGCCTCTTGTCAATTTAAGCTATCGCTCAAAGCTATGCTACCCTTGAGTCCCAAATCAAACACTGATAAAACTTCAAATGGCCCTAACTTCTATACGGTACGTTCTACACCTATCAAAGTTTGCAACATACAATTGCTTGTAACTTTTTACATAAAACCTTGAAATTTTGTAACAACAAAGTACTCGAGCCTCTTGTCAATTTAAGCTATCGCTCAAAGCTATGCTACCCTTGAATCCCAAATCAAACACTGATAAAACTTCAAATGGCCCTAACTTCTATACGGTACGTCCTACACCTATCAAAGTTTGCAACATACAAATGCTTGTAACTTTTTACTGGAGCGTCATAAAACCTTGAAATTTTGTAACAATAAAGTACCCGAGCCTCTTGTAAATTTAAGCTATCGCTCAAAGCTATGCTACCCTTGAGCCCCAAATCAAACACTGATAAAACTTCAAATGGCCCTAACTTTTATACGGTACGTCCAACACCTGTCAAAGTTTGCAACATACAAATGCTTGTAACTTTTTACTGGAGCGTCATAAAACCTTGAAAATTTGTAGCAATAAAGTACTCGAGCCTCTTGTCAATTTAAGCTATCGCTCAAAGCTATGCTACCCTTGAGTCCCAAATCAAATACAGATAAAACTTCAAATGGCCCTAACTTCTATACGGTACGTCATACACCTATCAAAGTTTGCAACATACAAATGCTTGTAACTTTTTACTGGAGCGTCATAAAACCTTGAAATTTTGTAACAATAAAGAACTCGAGCCTCTTCTCAATTTAAGCTATCGCTCAAAGCTACGCTACCCTTGAGTCCCAAATCAAACACTGATAAAATTTCAATTGGCCCTAACTTCTATACGGTTCGTCCTACACCTGTCAAAGTTTGCAATATACAAATGCTTGTATCTTTTTACTGGAGCGTCATGAAAACTTGAAATTTTGTAGCAATAAAGTACCCTAGCCTCTTGTCAATTTAAGCTATCGCTCAAAGCTATGCTACCCTTGAGCCCCAAATCAAACACTGATAAAACTTCAAATGGCCCTAACTTTTATACGGTACGTCCAACACCTGTCAAAGTTTGCAACATACAAATGCTTGTAACTTTTTACTGGAGCGTCATAAAACCTTGAAAATTTGTAGCAATAAAGTACTCGAGCCTCTTGTCAATTTAAGCTATCGCTCAAAGCTATGCTACCCTTGAGTCCCAAATCAAAGACAGATAAAACTTCAAATGGCCCTAACTTCTATACGGTACGTCCTACACCTATCAAAGTTTGCAACATACAAATGCTTGTAACTTTTTACTGGAGCGTCATAAAACCTTGAAATTTTGTAACAATAAAGTACTCGAGAATCTTGTCAATTTAAGCTATCGCTCAAAGCTATGCTACCCTTGAGCCCCAAATCAAACACTGATAAAACTTCAAATGGGCCTAACTTCAATACGGTACGTCCTACACCTATCAAAGTTTGCAACATACAAATGCTTGTTACTTTTTACTGGAGCGTCATAAAGCCTTGAAATTTTGTAACAATAAAGAACTCGAGCCTCTTCCCAATTTAAGCTATCGCTCAAAGCTATGCTACCCATGAGTCCCAAATCAAACACTGATAAAACTTCAAATGGCCCTCACTTCTATACGGTACGTCCTACACCTATCAAAGTTTGCAACATACAAATGCTTGTAACTTTTTACTAGAGCGTCATAAAACCTTGAAATTTTGTAGCAATAAAGTACCCTAGCCTCTTGTCAATTTAAGCTATCGCTCAAAGCTATGCTACCCTTGAGTCCCAAATCAAACACTGATAAAACTTCAAATGGCCCTAACTTCTATACGGTACGTCCTACACCTATCAAAGTTTGCAACATACAAATTCTTGTAACTTTTTACTGGAGCGTCATAAAACCTTGAAATTTTGTAACAATAAAGAACTCGAGCCTCTTCTCAATTTAAGCTATCGCTCAAAGCTATGCTACCCATGAGTCCCAAATCAAACACTGATAAAACTTCAAATGGCCCTTACTTCTATACGGTACGTCCTACACCTATCAAAGTTTGCAACATACAAATGCTTGTAACTTTTTACTGGAGCGTCATAAAACCTTGAAATTTTGTAACAATAAAGTACTCGAGCCTCTTGTCAATTTAAGTTATCGCTCAAAGCTATGCTACCCTTGAGTCCCAAATCAAACAGTGATAAAATTTCAACTGGCCCTAACTTCTATATGGTACGTCCTACACCTGTCAAAGTTTGCAACATACAAATGCTTGTATCTTTTTACTGGAGCGTCATAAAACCTTGAAATTTTGTAGTAATAAAGTACCCTAGCCTCTTGTCAATTTAAGCTATCGCTCAAAGCTATGCTACCCTTGAGTCCCAAATCAAACACCGATAAAACTTCAAATGGCGCTAGCTTCTATACGGTACGTCCTACACCTGTCAAAGTTTGCAACATACAAATGCTTGTAACTTTTTACTGGAGCGTCATAAAACCTTGAAATTTTGTAACAATAAAGTACTCGCGCCTCTTGTGAATTGAAGCTGTCGCTCAAAGCTATACTACCCTTGAGTCCCAAATCAAACACTGATAAAACTTCAAATGGCCCTAACTTCTATACGGTACGTTCTACACCTATCAAAGTTTGCAACATACAATTGCTTGTAACTTTTTACATAAAACCTTGAAATTTTGTAACAACAAAGTACTCGAGCCTCTTGTCAATTTAAGCTATCGCTCAAAGCTATGCTACCCTTGAATCCCAAATCAAACACTGATAAAACTTCAAATGGCCCTAACTTCTATACGGTACGTCCTACACCTATCAAAGTTTGCAACATACAAATGCTTGTAACTTTTTACTGGAGCGTCATAAAACATTGAAATTTTGTAACAATAAAGTACCCGAGCCTCTTGTAAATTTAAGCGATCGCTCAAAGCTATGCTACCCTTGAGCCCCAAATCAAACACTGATAAAACTTCAAATGGCCCTAACTTCTATACGGTACGTCCAACACCTGTCAAAGTTTGCAACATACAAATGCTTGTAACTTTTTACTGGAGCGTCATAAAACCTTGAAAATTTGTAGCAATAAAGTACTCGAGCCTCTTGTCAATTTAAGCTATCGCTCAAAGCTATGCTACCCTTGAGTCCCAAATCAAAGACAGATAAAACTTCAAATGGCCCTAACTTCTATACGGTACGTCATACACCTATCAAAGTTTGCAACATACAAATGCTTGTAACTTTTTACTGGAGCGTCATAAAACCTTGAAATTTTGTAACAATAAAGAACTCGAGCCTCTTCTCAATTTAAGCTATCGCTCAAAGCTACGCTACCCTTGAGTCCCAAATCAAACACTGATAAAATTTCAATTGGCCCTAACTTCTATACGATACGTCCTACACCTGTCAAAGTTTGCAACATACAAATGCTTGTATCTTTTTACTGTAGCGTCATGAAAACTTGAAATTTTGTTGCAATAAAGTACTCTAGCCTCTTGTCAATTTAAGCTATCGCTTAAAGCTATGCTACCCTTGAGTCCCAAATCAAGCACTGATAAAACTTCAAATGGCGCTAACTTCTATACGGTACGTCCTACACCTGTCAAAGTTTGCAACATACAAATGCTTGTAACTTTTTACTGGAGCGTCATAAAACCTTGAAATTTTGTAACAATAAAGCACTCGAGCATCTTGTCAATTTAAGCTATCGCTCAAAGCTATGCTACCCTTGAGCCCCAAATCAAACACTGATAAAACTTCAAATGGGCCTAACTTCAATACGGTACGTCCTACACCTATCAAAGTTTGCAACATACAAATGCTGGTAACTTTTTACTGGAGCGTCATAAAACCTTGAAATTTTTAACAATAAAGAACTCGAGCCTTATCCCAATTTAAGCTATCGCTCAAAGCTATGCTACCTATGAGTCCCAAATCAAACACTGATAAAATTTCAAATGGCCCTTACTTCTATACGGTACGTCCTACACCTATCAAAGTTTGCAACATACAAATGCTTGTAACTTTTTACTGGAGCGTCATAAAACCTTGAAATTTTGTAACAATAAAGTACTCGAGCCTCTTGTCAATTTAAGCTATCGCTCAAAGCTATGCTACCCTTGAGTCCCAAATCAAACACTGATAAAATTTCAATTGGCCCTAACTTCTATACGGTACGTCCTACACCTGTCAAAGTTTGCAACATACAAATGCTTGTATCTTTTTACTGGAGCGTCATAAAACCTTGAAATTTTGTAGCAATAAAGTACCCTAGCCTCTTGTCAATTTAAGCTATCGCTCAAAGCTATGCTACCCTTGAGTCCCAAATCAAACACTGATAAAACTTCAAATGGCCCTAACTTCTATACGGTACGTCCTACACCTATCAAAGTTTGCAACATACAAATGCTTGTAACTTTTTACTGGAGCGTCATAAAACCTTGAAATTTTGTAACAATAAAGTACCCGAGCCTCTTGTAAATTTAAGCTATCGCTCAAAGCTCTGCTACCCTTGAGCCCCAAATCAAACACCGATAAAACTTCAAATGGCCCTAACTTCTATACGGTACGTCCAACACCTGTCAAAGTTTGCAACATACAAATGCTTGTAACTTTTTACTGGAGCGTCATAAAACCTTGAAAATTTGTAGCAATAAAGTACTCGAGCCTCTTGTCAATTTAAGCTATCGCTCAAAGCTATGCTACCCTTGAGTCCCAAATCAAACACTGATAAAACTTCAAATGGCGCTAGCTTCTATACGGTACGTCCTACACCTGTCAAAGTTTGCAACATAAAAATGCTTGTATCTTTTTACTGGAGCGTCATAAAACCTTGAAATTTTGTAGTAATAAAGTACCCTAGCCTCTTGTCAATTTAAGCTATCGCTCAAAGCTATGCTACCCTTGAGTCCCAAATCAAACACTGACAAAACTTCAAATGGCGCTAGCTTCTATACGGTACGTCCTACACCTGTCAAAGTTTGCAACATACAAATGCTTGTAACTTTTTACTGGAGCGTCATAAAACCTTGACATTTTGTAACAATAAAGTACTCGCGCCTCTTGTCAATTGAAGCTATCGCTCAAAGCTATGCTACCCTTGAGTCCCAAATCAAACACTGATAAAACTTCAAATGGCCCTAACTTCTATACGGTACGTTCTACACCTATCAAAGTTTGCAACATACAATTGCTTGTAACTTTTTACATAAAACCTTGAAATTTTGTAACAACAAAGTACTCGAGCCTCTTGTCAATTTAAGCTATCGCTCAAAGCTATGCTACCCTTGAATCCCAAATCAAACACTGATAAAACTTCAAATGGCCCTAACTTCTATACGGTACGTCCTACACCTATCAAAGTTTGCAACATACAAATGCTTGTAACTTTTTACTGGAGCGTCATAAAACCTTGAAATTTTGTAACAATAAAGTACCCGAGCCTCTTGTAAATTTAAGCTATCGCTCAAAGCTATGCTACCCTTGAGCCCCAAATCAAACACTGATAAAACTTCAAATGGCCCTAACTTTTATACGGTACGTCCAACACCTGTCAAAGTTTGCAACATACAAATGCTTGTAACTTTTTACTGGAGCGTCATAAAACCTTGAAAATTTGTAGCAATAAAGTACTCGAGCCTCTTGTCAATTTAAGCTATCGCTCAAAGCTATGCTACCCTTGAGTCCCAAATCAAAGACAGATAAAACTTCAAATGGCCCTAACTTCTATACGGTACGTCATACACCTATCAAAGTTTGCAACATACAAATGCTTGTAACTTTTTACTGGAGCGTCATAAAACCTTGAAATTTTGTAACAATAAAGAACTCGAGCCTCTTCTCAATTTAAGCTATCGCTCAAAGCTACGCTACCCTTGAGTCCCAAATCAAACACTGATAAAATTTCAATTGGCCCTAACTTCTATACGGTTCGTCATACACCTGTCAAAGTTTGCAACATACAAATGCTTGTATCTTTTTACTGGAGCGTCATGAAAACTTGAAATTTTGTAGCAATAAAGTACCCTAGCCTCTTGTCAATTTAAGCTATCGCTTAAAGCTATGCTACCCTTGAGTCCCAAATCAAGCACTGATAAAACTTCAAATGGCGCTAACTTCTATACGGTACGTCCTACACCTGTCAAAGTTTGCAACATACAAATGCTTGTAACTTTTTACTGGAGCGTCATAAAACCTTGAAATTTTGTAACAATAAAGTACTCGCGCCTCTTGTCAATTGAAGCTATCGCTCAAAGCTATGCTACCCTTGAGTCCCAAATCAAACACTGATAAAGCTTCAAATGGCCCTAACTAATATACGGTACGTCCTACACCTATCAAAGTTTGCAACATACAAATGCTTGTAACTTTTTACTGGAGCGTCATAAAACCTTGAAATTTTGTAACAATAAAGTACTCGAGCCTCTTGTTAATTTAAGCTATCGCTCAAAGCTATGCTACCATTGAGTCCCAAATCAAACACTGATAAAACTTCAAATGGCCCTAACTTCTATACGGTACGTCCTACACCTATCAAAGTTTGCAACATACAAATGCTTGTAACTTTTTACTGGAGCGTCATAAAACCTTGAAATTTTGTAACAATAAAGTACCCGAGCCTCTTGTAAATTTAAGCTATCGCTCAAAGCTCTGCTACCCTTGAGCCCCAAATCAAACACCGATAAAACTTCAAATGGCCCTAACTTCTATACGGTACGTCCAACACCTGTCAAAGTTTGCAACATACAAATGCTTGTAACTTTTTACTGGAGCGTCATAAAACCTTGAAAATTTGTAGCAATAAAGTACTCGAGCCTCTTGTCAATTTAAGCTATCGCTCAAAGCTATGCTACCCTTGAGTCCCAAATCAAACACTGATAAAACTTCAAATGGCGCTAGCTTCTATACGGTACGTCCTACACCTGTCAAAGTTTGCAACATAAAAATGCTTGTATCTTTTTACTGGAGCGTCATAAAACCTTGAAATTTTGTAGTAATAAAGTACCCTAGCCTCTTGTCAATTTAAGCTATCGCTCAAAGCTATGCTACCCTTGAGTCCCAAATCAAACACTGACAAAACTTCAAATGGCGCTAGCTTCTATACGGTACGTCCTACACCTGTCAAAGTTTGCAACATACAAATGCTTGTAACTTTTTACTGGAGCGTCATAAAACCTTGACATTTTGTAACAATAAAGTACTCGCGCCTCTTGTCAATTGAAGCTATCGCTCAAAGCTATGCTACCCTTGAGTCCCAAATCAAACACTGATAAAACTTCAAATGGCCCTAACTTCTATACGGTACGTTCTACACCTATCAAAGTTTGCAACATACAATTGCTTGTAACTTTTTACATAAAAACTTGAAATTTTGTAACAACAAAGTACTCGAGCCTCTTGTCAATTTAAGCTATCGCTCAAAGCTATGCTACCCTTGAATCCCAAATCAAACACTGATAAAACTTCAAATGGCCCTAACTTCTATACGGTACGTCCTACACCTATCAAAGTTTGCAACATACAAATGCTTGTAACTTTTTACTGGAGCGTCATAAAACCTTGAAATTTTGTAACAATAAAGTACCCGAGCCTCTTGTAAATTTAAGCTATCGCTCAAAGCTATGCTACCCTTGAGCCCCAAATCAAACACTGATAAAACTTCAAATGGCCCTAACTTTTATACGGTACGTCCAACACCTGTCAAAGTTTGCAACATACAAATGCTTGTAACTTTTTACTGGAGCGTCATAAAACCTTGAAAATTTGTAGCAATAAAGTACTCGAGCCTCTTGTCAATTTAAGCTATCGCTCAAAGCTATGCTACCCTTGAGTCCCAAATCAAAGACAGATAAAACTTCAAATGGCCCTAACTTCTATACGGTACGTCATACACCTATCAAAGTTTGCAACATACAAATGCTTGTAACTTTTTACTGGAGCGTCATAAAACCTTGAAATTTTGTAACAATAAAGAACTCGAGCCTCTTCTCAATTTAAGCTATCGCTCAAAGCTACGCTACCCTTGAGTCCCAAATCAAACACTGATAAAATTTCAATTGGCCCTAACTTCTATACGGTTCGTCCTACACCTGTCAAAGTTTGCAACATACAAATGCTTGTATCTTTTTACTGGAGCGTCATGAAAACTTGAAATTTTGTAGCAATAAAGTACCCTAGCCTCTTGTCAATTTAAGCTATCGCTTAAAGCTATGCTACCCTTGAGTCCCAAATCAAGCACTGATAAAACTTCAAATGGCGCTAACTTCTATACGGTACGTCCTACACCTGTCAAAGTTTGCAACATACAAATGCTTGTAACTTTTTACTGGAGCGTCATAAAACCTTGAAAATTTGTAACAATAAAGTACTCGCGCCTCTTGTCAATTGAAGCTATCGCTCAAAGCTATGCTACCCTTGAGTCCCAAATCAAACACTGATAAAGCTTCAAATGGCCCTAACTAATATACGGTACGTCCTACACCTATCAAAGTTTGCAACATACAAATGCTTGTAACTTTTTACTGGAGCGTCATAAAACCTTGAAATTTTGTAACAATAAAGTACTCGAGCCTCTTGTTAACTTAAGCTATCGCTCAAAGCTATGCTACCATTGAGTCCCAAATCAAACACTGATAAAACTTCAAATGGCCCTAACTTCTATACGGTACGTCCTACACCTATCAAAGATTGCAACATACAAATGCTTGTAACTTTTTACTGGAGCGTCATAAAACCTTGAAATTTTGTAACAATAAAGTACTCGAGCCTCTTGTCAATTTAAGCTATCGCTCAAAGCTATGCTACCCTTGAGCCCCAAATCAAACACTGATAAAACTTCAAATGGCCCTAACTTCAATACGGTACGTCCAACACCTGACAAAGTTTGCAACATACAAATGCTTGTAACATTTTACTGGAGCGTCATAAAACCTTGAAAATGTGTATCAATAAAGTACTCGAGCCTCTTGTCAATTTAAGCTATCGCTCAAAGCTATGCTACCCTTGAGTCCCAAATCAAGGACTGATAAAACTTCAAATGGCCCTAACTTCTATACGGTACGTCCTACACCTATCAAAGTTTGCAACATACAAATGCTTGTAACTTTTTACTGGAGCGTCATAAAACCTTGAAATTTTGTAACAATAAAATACTCGAGCATCTTGTCAATTTAAGCTATCGCTCAAAGCTATGCTACCCTTGAGCCCCAAATCAAACACTGATAAAACTTCAAATGGGCCTAACTTCAATACGGTACGTCCTACACCTATCAAAGTTTGCAACATACAAATGCTTGTAACTTTTTACTGGAGCGTCATAAAACCTTGAAATTTTGTAACAATAAAGAACTCGAGCCTCTTCCCAATTTAAGCTATCGCTCAAAGCTATGCTACCCATGAGTCCCAAATCAAACACTAATAAAACTTCAAATGGCCCTTACTTCTATACGGTACGTCCTACACCTATCAAAGTTTGCAACATACAAATGCTTGTAACTTTTTACTGGAGCGTCATAAAACCTTGAAATTTTGTAACAATAAAGTACTCGAGCCTCTTGTCAATTTAAGCTATCGCTCAAAGCTATGCTACCCTTGAGTTCCAAATCAAACACTGATAAAATTTCAATTGGCCCTAACTTCTATACGGTACGTCCTACACCTGTCAAAGTTTGCAACATACAAATGCTTGTATCTTTTTACTGGAGCATCATAAAACCTTGAAATTTTGTAGCAATAAAGTACCCTAGCCTCTTGTCAATTTAAGCTATCGCTCAAAGCTATGCTACCCTTGAGTCCCAAATCAAACACTGATAAAACTTCAAATGGCCCTAACTTCTATACGGTACGTCCTACACCTATCAAAGTTTGCAACATACAAATGCTTGTAACTTTTTACTGGAGCGTCATAAAACCTTGAAATTTTGTATCAATAAAGTACCCGAGCCTCTTGTAAATTTAAGCTATCGCTCAAAGCTCTGCTACCCTTGAGCCCCAAATCAAACACTGATAAAACTTCAAATAGCCCTAACTTCTATACGGTACGTCCAACACCTGTCAAAGTTTGCAACATACAAATGCTTGTAACTTTTTACTGGAGCGTCATAAAACCTTGAAAATTTGTAGCAATAAAGTACTCGAGCCTCTTGTCAATTTAAGCTATCGCTCAAAGCTATGCTACCCTTGAGTCCCAAATCAAAGACCGATAAAACTTCAAATGGGCCTAACTTCAATACGGTACGTCCTACACCTATCAAAGTTTGCAACATACAAATGCTTGTAACTTTTTACTGGAGCGTCATAAAACCTTGAAATTTTGTAACAATAAAGAACTCGAGCCTCTTCCCAATTTAAGCTATCGCTCAAAGCTATGCTACCCATGAGTCCCAAATCAAACACTAATAAAACTTCAAATGGCCCTTACTTCTATACGGTACGTCCTACACCTATCAAAGTTTGCAACATACAAATGCTTGTAACTTTTTACTGGAGCGTCATAAAACCTTGAAATTTTGTAACAATAAAGTACTCGAGCCTCTTGTCAATTTAAGCTATCGCTCAAAGCTATGCTACCCTTGAGTTCCAAATCAAACACTGATAAAATTTCAATTGGCCCTAACTTCTATACGGTACGTCCTACACCTGTCAAAGTTTGCAACATACAAATGCTTGTATCTTTTTACTGGAGCATCATAAAACCTTGAAATTTTGTAGCAATAAAGTACCCTAGCCTCTTGTCAATTTAAGCTATCGCTCAAAGCTATGCTACCCTTGAGTCCCAAATCAAACACTGATAAAACTTCAAATGGCCCTAACTTCTATACGGTACGTCCTACACCTATCAAAGTTTGCAACATACAAATGCTTGTAACTTTTTACTGGAGCGTCATAAAACCTTGAAATTTTGTATCAATAAAGTACCCGAGCCTCTTGTAAATTTAAGCTATCGCTCAAAGCTCTGCTACCCTTGAGCCCCAAATCAAACACTGATAAAACTTCAAATAGCCCTAACTTCTATACGGTACGTCCAACACCTGTCAAAGTTTGCAACATACAAATGCTTGTAACTTTTTACTGGAGCGTCATAAAACCTTGAAAATTTGTAGCAATAAAGTACTCGAGCCTCTTGTCAATTTAAGCTATCGCTCAAAGCTATGCTACCCTTGAGTCCCAAATCAAAGACCGATAAAACTTCAAATGGTCCTAACTTCTATACGGTACGTCATACACCTATCAAAGTTTGCAACATACAAATGCTTGTAACTTTTTACTGGAGCGTCATAAAACCTTGAAATTTTGTAACAATAAAGTACTCGAGCCTCTTGTCAATTTAAGCTATCGCTCAAAGCTACGCTACCCTTGAGTCCCAAATCAAACACTGATAAAATTTCAATTGGCCCTAACTTCTATACGGTACGTCCTACACCTGTCAAAGTTTGCAACATACAAATGCTTGTATCTTTTTACTGGAGCGTCATGAAAACTTGAAATTTTGTAGCAATAAAGTACCCTAGCCTCTTGTCAATTTAAGCTATCGCTCAAAGCTATGCTATCCTTGAGTCCCAAATCAAAGACAGATAAAACTTCAAATGGCCCTAACTTCTATACGGTACGTCCAACACCTGTCAAAGTTTGCAACATACAAATGCTTGTAACATTTTACTGGAGCGTCATAAAACCTTGAAATTTTGTAACAATAAAGTACTCGAGCATCTTGTCAATTTAAGCTATCGCTCAAAGCTATGCTACTCTTGAGCCCCAAATCAAACACTGATAAAACTTCAAATGGGCCTAACTTCAATACGGTACGTCCTACACCTATCAAAGTTTGCAACATACAAATGCTTGTAACTTTTTACTGGAGCGTCATAAAACCTTGAAATTTTGTAACAATAAAGAACTCGAGCCTCTTCTCAATTTAAGCTATCGCTCAAAGCTATGCTACAAATGAGTCCCAAATCAAACACTGATAAAACTTCAAATGGCCCTTACTTCTATACGGTACGTCCTACACCTATCAAAGTTTGCAACATACAAATGCTTGTAACTTTTTACTGGAGCGTCATAAAACCTTGAAATTTTGTAACAATAAAGTACTCGAGCCTCTTGTCAATTTAAGCTATCGCTCAAAGCTATGCTACCCTTGAGTCCCAAATCAAACACTGATAAAATTTCAATTGGCCCTAACTTCTATACGGTACGTCCTACACCTGTCAAAGTTTGCAACATACAAATGCTTGTATCTTTTTACTGGAGCGTCATAAAACCTTGAAATTTTGTAGCAATAAAGTACCCTAGCCTCTTGTCAATTTAAGCTATCGCTCAAAGCTATGCTACCCTTGAGTCCCAAATCAAACACTGATAAAATTTCAATTGGCCCTAACTTCTATACGGTACGTCCTACACCTGTCAAAGTTTGCAACATACAAATGCTTGTATCTTTTTACTGGAGCGTCATGAAAACTTGAAATTTTGTAGCAATAAAGTACCCTAGCCTCTTGTAAATTTAAGCTATCGCTCAAAGCTCTGCTACCCTTGAGCCCCAAATCAAACACTGATAAAACTTCAAATGGCCCTAACTTCTATACGGTACGTCCAACACCTGTCAAAGTTTGCAACATACAAATGCTTGTAACTTTTTACTGGAGCGTCATAAAACCTTGAAAATTTGTAGCAATAAAGTACTCGAGCCTCTTGTCAATTTAAGCTATCGCTCAAAGCTATGCTACCCTTGAGTCCCAAATCAAAGACCGATAAAACTTCAAATGGTCCTAACTTCTATACGGTACGTCATACACCTATCAAAGTTTGCAACATACAAATGCTTGTAACTTTTTACTGGAGCGTCATAAAACCTTGAAATTTTGTAACAATAAAGAACTCGAGCCTCTTCTCAATTTAAGTTATCGCTCAAAGCTACGCTACCCTTGAGTCCCAAATCAAACACTGATAAAATTTCAATTGGCCCTAACTTCTATACGGTACGTCCTACACCTGTCAAAGTTTGCAACATACAAATGCTTGTATCTTTTTACTGGAGCGTCATGAAAACTTCAAATTTTGTAGCAATAAAGTACCCTAGCCTCTTGTCAATTTAAGCTATCGCTTAAAGCTATGCTACCCTTGAGTCCCAAATCAAGCACTGATAAAACTTCAAATGGCGCTAACTTCTATACGGTACGTCCTACACCTGTCAAAGTTTGCAACATACAAATGCTTGTAACTTTTTACTGGAGCGTCATAAAACCTTGAAATTTTGTAATAATAAAGTGCTCGCGCCTCTTGTCAATTGAAGCTATCGCTCAAAGCTATGCTACCCTTGAGTCCCAAATCAAACACTGATAAAGCTTCAAATGGCCCTAACTTCTATACGGTACGTCCTACACCTATCAAAGTTTGCAACATACAAATGCTTGTAACTTTTTACTGGAGCGTCATAAAACCTTGAAATTTTGTAACAATAAAGTACTCGAGCCTCTTGTTAATTTAAGTTACCGCTCAAAGCTATGCTACCATTGAGTCCCAAATCAAACACTGATAAAACTTCAAATGGCCCTAACTTCTATACGGTACGTCCTACACCTATCAAAGTTTGCAACATACAAATGCTTGTAACTTTTTACTGGAGCGTCATAAAACCTTGAAATTTTGTAACAATAAAGTACTCGAACATCTTGTCAATTTAAGCTATCGCTCAAAGCTATGCTACTCTTGAGCCCCAAATCAAACACTGATAAAACTTCAAATGGGCCTAACTTCAATACGGTACGTCCTACACCTATCAAAGTTTGCAACATACAAATGCTTGTAACTTTTTACTGGAGCGTCATAAAACCTTGAAATTTTGTAACAATAAAGAACTGAAGCCTCTTCTCAATTTAAGCTATCGCTCAAAGCTATGCTACAAATGAGTCCCAAATCAAACACTGATAAAACTTCAAATGGCCCTTACTTCTATACGGTACGTCCTACACCTATCAAAGTTTGCAACATACAAATGCTTGTAACTTTTTACTGGAGCGTCATAAAACCTTGAAATTTTGTAACAATAAAGTACTCGAGCCTCTTGTCAATTTAAGCTATCGCTCAAAGCTATGCTACCCTTTAGTCCCAAATCAAACACTGATAAAATTTCAATTGGCCCTAACTTCTAGACGGTACGTCCTACACCTGTCAAAGTTTGCAACATACAAATGCTTGTATCTTTTTACTGGAGCGTCATAAAACCTTGAAATTTTGTAGCAATAAAGTACCCTAGCCTCTTGTCAATTTAAGCTATCGCTCAAAGCTATGCTACCCTTGAGTCCCAAATCAAACACTGATAAAATTTCAATTGGCCCTAACTTCTATACGGTAGGTCCTACACCTGTCAAAGTTTGCAACATACAAATGCTTGTAACTTTTTACTGGAGCGTCATAAAACCTTGAAATTTTGTAACAATAAAGTTCTCGCGCCTCTTGTCAATTGAAGCTATCGCTCAAAGCTATGCTACCCTTGAGTCCCAAATCAAACACTGATAAAACTTCAAATGGCCCTAACTTCTATACGGTACGTTCTACACCTATCAAAGTTTGCAACATACAATTGCTTGTAACTTTTTACTGGAGCGTCATAAAACCTTGAAATTTTGTAACAATAAAGTACTCGAGCCTCTTATCAATTTAAGCTATCGCTCAAAGCTATGCTACCCTTGAATCCCAAATCAAACACTGATAAAACTTCAAATGGCCCTAACTTCTATACGGTACGTCCTACACCTATCAAAGTTTGCAACATAAAAATGCTTGTAACTTTTTACTGGAGCGTCATAAAACCTTGAAATTTTGTAACAATAAAGTACCCGAGCCTCTTGTCAATTTAAGCTATCGCTCAAAGCTATGCTACCCTTGAGCCCCAAATCAAACACTGATAAAACTTCAAATGGCCCTAACTTCTATACGGTACGTCCAAGACCTGTCAAAGTTTGCAACATACAAATGCTTGTAACTTTTTACTGGAGCGTCATAAAACCTTGAAAATTTTTAGCAATAAAGTACTCGAGCCTCTTGTCAATTTAAGCTATCGCTCAAAGCTATGCTATCCTTGAGTCCCAAATCAAAGACAGATAAAACTTCAAATGGCCCTAACTTCTATACGGTACGTCCAACACCTGTCAAAGTTTGCTACATACAAATGCTTGTAACATTTTACTGGAGCGTCATAAAACCTTGAAATTTTGTAACAATAAAGTACTCGAGCATCTTGTCAATTTAAGCTATCGCTCAAAGCTATGCTACTCTTGAGCCCCAAATCAAACACTGATAAAACTTCAAATGGGCCTAACTTCAATACGGTACGTCCTACACCTATCAAAGTTTGCAACATACAAATGCTTGTAACTTTTTACTGGAGCGTCATAAAACCTTGAAATTTTGTAACAATAAAGAACTCGAGCCTCTTCTCAATTTAAGCTATCGCTCAAAGCTATGCTACAAATGAGTCCCAACTCAAACACTGATAAAACTTCAAATGGCCCTTACTTCTATACGGTACGTCCTACACCTATCAAAGTTTGCAACATACAAATGCTTGTAACTTTTTACTGGAGCGTCATAAAACCTTGAAATTTTGTAACAATAAAGTACTCGAGCCTCTTGTCAATTTAAGCTATCGCTCAAAGCTATGCTACCCTTGAGTCCCAAATCAAACACTGATAAAACTTCAAATGGCGCTAACTTCTATACGGTAGGTCCTACACCTGTCATAGTTTGCAACATACAAATGCTTGTAACTTTTTACTGGAGCATCATAAAACCTTGACATTTTGTAACAATAAAGTACTCGCGCCTCTTGTCAATTGAAGCTATCGCTCAAAGCTATGCTACCCTTGAGTCCCAAATCAAACACTGATAAAATTTCAATTGGCCCTAACTTCTATACGGTAGGTCCTACACCTGTCAAAGTTTGCAACATACAAATGCTTGTAACTTTTTACTGGAGCGTCATAAAACCTTGAAATTTTGTAACAATAAAGTTCTCGCGCCTCTTGTCAATTGAAGCTATCGCTCAAAGCTATGCTACCCTTGAGTCCCAAATCAAACACTGATAAAACTTCAAATGGCCCTAACTTCTATACGGTACGTTCTACACCTATCAAAGTTTGCAACATACAATTGCTTGTAACTTTTTACTGGAGCGTCATAAAACCTTGAAATTTTGTAACAATAAAGTACTCGAGCCTCTTGTCAATTTAAGCTATCGCTCAAAGCTATGCTACTCTTGAATCCCAAATAAAACACTGATAAAACTTCAAATGGCCCTAACTTCTATACGGTACGTCCTACACCTATCAAAGTTTGCAACATACAAATGCTTGTAACTTTTTACTGGAGCGTCATGAAACCTTGAAATTTTGTAACAATAAAGTACCCGAGCCTCTTGTCAATTTAAGCTATCGCTCAAAGCTATGCTACCCTTGAGCCCCAAATCAAACACTGATAAAACTTCAAATGGCCCTAACTTCTATACGGTACGTCCAACACCTGTCAAAGTTTGCAACATACAAATGCTTGTAACTTTTTACTGGAGCGTCATAAAACCTTGAAAATTTTTAGCAATAAAGTACTCGAGCCTCTTGTCAATTTAAGCTATCGCTCAAAGCTATGCTATCCTTGAGTCCCAAATCAAAGACAGATAAAACTTCAAATGGCCCTAACTTCTATACGGTACGTCCTACACCTATCAAAGTTTGCACCATACAAATGCTTGTAACTTTTTACTGGAGCGTCATAAAACCTTGAAATTTTGTAACAATAAAGAACTCGAGCCTCTTCTCAATTTAAGCTATCGCTCAAAGCTACGCTACCCTTGAGTCCCAAATCAAACACTGATAGAATTTCAATTGGCCCTAACTTCTATACGGTACGTCCTACACCTGTCAAAGTTTGCAACATACAAATGCTTGTAACTTTTTACTGGAGCGTCATAAAACCTTGAAATTTTGTAACAATAAAGTACTCGCGCCTCTTGTCAATTGAAGCTATCGCTCAAAGCTATGCTACCCTTGAGTCCCAAATCAAACACTGATAAAGCTTCAAATGGCCCTAACTTCTATACGGTACGTCCTACACCTATCAAAGTTTGCAACATACAAATGCTTGTAACTTTTTACTGGAGCGTCATAAAACCTTGAAATTTTGTAACAATAAAGTACTCGAGCCTCTTGTCAATTTAAGCTATCGCTCAAAGCTATACTACCATTGAGTCCCAAATCAAACACTGATAAAACTTCAAATGGCCCTAACTTCTATACGGTACGTCCAACACCTGTCAAAGTTTGCAACATACAAATGCTTGTAACATTTTACTGGAGCGTCATAAAACCTTGAAAATGTGTAGCAATAAAGTACTCGAGCCTCGTGTCAATTTAAGTTATCGCTCAAAGCTATGCTACCCTTGAGTCCCAAATCAAAGACTGATAAAACTTCAAATGGCCCTAACTTCTATATGGTACGTCCTACACCTATCAAAGTTTGCAACATACAAATGCTTGTAACTTTTTACTGGAGCGTCATAAAACCTTGAAAATTTGTAGCAATAAAGTAATCGAGCCTCTTGTCAATTTAAGCTATCGCTCAAAGCTGTGCTACCCTTGAGTCCCAAATCAAAGACTGATAAAACTTCAAATGGCCCCAACTTCTATATGGTACGTCCTACACCTATCAAAGTTTGCAACATACAAATGCTTGTAACTTTTTACTGGAGCGTCATAAAACCTTGAAATTTTGTAACAATAAATTATTCGAGCATCTTGTCAATTTAAGCTATCGCTCAAAGCTATGCTACCTTTGAGCCCCAAATCAAACACTGATAAAACTTCAAATGGGCCTAACTTCAATACGGTACGTCCTACACCTATCAAAGTTTGCAACATACAAATGCTTGTAACTTTTTACTGGAGCGTCATAAAACCTTGAAATTTTGTAACAATAAAGAACTCGAGCCTCTTCTCAATTTAAGGTATCGCTCAAAGCTATGCTACCCATGAGTCCCAAATCAAACACTGATAAAACTTCAAATGGCCCTTACTTCTATACGGTACGTCCTACACCTATCAAAGTTTGCAACATACAAATGCTTGTAACTTTTTACTGGAGCGTCATAAAACCTTGAAATTTTGTAACAATAAAGTACTCGAGCCTCTTGTCAATTTAAGCTATCGCTCAAAGTTATGCTACCCTTGAGTCCCAAATCAAACACTGATAAAATTTCAATTGGCCCTAACTTCTATACGGTACGTCCTACACCTGTCAAAGTTTGCAACATAAAAATGCTTGTATCTTTTTACTGGAGCGTCATAAAACATTGAAATTTTGTAGCAATAAAGTACCCTAGCCTCTTGTCAATTTAAGCTATCGCTCAAAGCTATGCTACCCTTGAGTCCCAAATCAAACACTGATAAAACTTCAAATGGCGCTAACTTCTATACGGTACGTCCTACACCTGTCAAAGTTTGAAACATACAAATGCTTGTAACTTTTTACTGGAGCGTCATAAAACCTTGAAATTTTGTAACAATAAAGTACTCGCGCCTCTTGTCAATTGAAGCTATCGCTCAAAGCTATGCTACCCTTGAGTCCCAAATCAAACACTGATAAAACTTCAAATGGCCCTAACTTCTATACGGTACGTCCTACACCTATAAAAGTTTGCAACATACAAATGCGTGTAACTTTTTACTGGAGCGTCATAAAACCTTGAAATTTTGTAACAATAAAGTACCCGAGCCTCTTGTCAATTTAAGCTATCGCTCAAAGCTATGCTACCCTTGAGCCCCAAATCAAACACTTATAAAACTTCAAATGGCCCTAACTTCTATACGGTACGTCCAACACCTATCAAAGTTTGCAACATACAAATGCTTGTAACTTTTTACTGGAGCGTCATAAAACCTTGAAATTTTGTAACAATAAAGTACCCGAGCCTCTTGTCAATTTAAGCTATCGCTCAAAGCTATGCTACCCTTGAGCCCCAAATCAAACACTGATAAAACTTCAAATGGCCCTAACTTCTATACGGTACGTCCTACACCTATCAAAGTTTGCACTATACAAATGCTTGTAACTTTTTACTGGAGCGTCATAAAACCTTGAAATTTTGTAACAATAAAGAACTCGAGCCTCTTGTCAATTTAAGCTATCGCTCAAAGCTATGCTACCCTTGAGCCCCAAATCAAACACTGATAAAACTTCAAATGGCCCTAACTTCTATACGGTACGTCCAACACCTATCAAAGTTTGCAACATACAAATGCTTGTAACTTTTTACTGGAGCGTCATAAAACCTTGAAATTTTGTAACAATAAAGTACCCGAGCCTCTTGTCAATTTAAGCTATCGCTCAAAGCTATGCTACCCTTGAGCCCCAAATCAAACACTGATAAAATTTCAAATGGCCCTAACTTCTATACGGTACGTCCAACACCTGTCAAAGTTTGCAACATACAAATGCTTGTAACTTTTTACTGGAGCGTCATAAAACCTTGAAAATTTGTAGCAATAAAGTACTCGAGCCTCTTGTCAATTTAAGCTATCGCTCAAAGCTATGCTACCCTTGAGTCCCAAATCAAAGACAGATAAAACTTCAAATGGCCCTAACTTCTATACGGTACGTCCTACACCTATCAAAGTTTGCAACATACAAATGCTTGTAACTTTTTACTGGAGCGTCATAAAACCTTGAAATTTTGTAACAATAAAGAACTCGAGCCTCTTCTCAATTTAAGCTATCGCTCAAAGCTACGCTACCCTTGAGTCCCAAATCAAACACTGATAGAATTTCAATTGGCCCTAACTTCTATACGGTACGTCCTACACCTGTCAAAGTTTGCAACATACAAATGCTTGTATCTTTTTACTGGAGCGTCATGAAACCTTGAAATTTTGTAGCAATAAAGTACCCTAGCCTCTTGTCAATTTAAGCTATCGCTTAAAGCTATGCTACCCTTGAGTCCCAAATCAAGCACTGATAAAACTTCAAATGGCGCTAACTTCTATACGGTACGTCCTACACCTGTCAAAGTTTGCAACATACAAATGCTTGTAACTTTTTACTGGGGCGTCATAAAACCTTGAAATTTTGTAACAATAAAGTACTCGCGCCTCTTGTCAATTGAAGCTATCGATCAAAGCTATGCTACCCTTGAGTCCCAAATCAAACACTGATAAAGCTTCAAATGGCCCTAACTTCTATACGGTACGTCCTACACCTATCAAAGTTTGCAACATCCAAATGCTTGTAACTTTTTACTGGAGCGTCATAAAACCTTGAAATTTTGTAACAATGAAGTACTCGAGCCTCTTGTCAATTTAAGCTATCGCTCAAAGCTATGCTACCATTGCGTCCCAATTCAAACACTGATAAAACTTCAAATTGCCCTAACTTCTATACGGTACGTCCTACACCTATCTAAGTTTGCAACATACAAATGCTTGTAACTTTTTACTGGAGCGTCTTAAAAACTTGAAATTTTGTAACAATAAAGTACTCGAGCCTCTTGTCAATTTAAGCTATCGCTCAAAGCTATGCTACCCTTGAGCCCCAAATCAAACACTGATAAAACTTCAAATGGCCCTAACTTTTATACGGTACGTCCAACACCTGTCAAAGTTTGCAACATACAAATGCTTGTAACTTTTTACTGGAGCGTCATAAGACCTTGAAATTTTGTAACAATAAAGTACTCGAGCATCTTGTCAATTTAAGCTATCGCTCAAAGCTATGCTACCCTTGAGCCCCAAATCAAACACTGATAAAACTTCAAATGGGCCTAACTTCAATACGGTACGTCCTACACCTATCAAAGTTTGCAACATACAAATGCTTGTAACTTTTTACTGGAGCGTCATAAAACCTTGAAATTTTGTAACAATAAAGAACTCGAGCCTCTTCTCAATTTAAGCTATCGCTCAAAGCTATGCTACCCATGAGTCCCAAATCAAACACTGATAAAACTTCAAATGGCCCTTACTTCTATACGGTACGTCCTACACCAATCAAAGTTTGCAACATACAAATGCTTATAACTTTTTACTGGAGCGTCATAAAACCTTGAAATTTTGTAACAATAAAGTACTCGAGCCTCTTGTCAATTTAAGCTATCGCTCAAAGCTATGCTACCCTTGAGTCCCAAATCAAACACTGATAAAATTTCAATTGGCCCTAACTTCTATACGGTACGTCCTACACCTGTCAAAGTTTGCAACATACAAATGCTTGTATCTTTTTACTGGAGCGTTATGAAACCTTGAAATTTTGTAGCAATAAAGTACCCTAGCCTCTTGTCAATTTAAGCTATCGCTTAAAGCTATGCTACCCCTGAGTCCCAAATCAAGCACTGATAAAACTTCAAATGGCGCTAACTTCTATACGGTACGTCCTACACCTGTCAAAGTTTGCAACATACAAATGCTTGTAACTTTTTACTGGAGCGTCATAAAACCTTGAAATTTTGTAACAATAAAGTACTGGCGCCTCTTGTCAATTGAAGCTATCGCTCAAAGCTATGCTACCCTTGAGTCCCAAATCAAACACTGATAAAACTTCAAATGGCCCTAACTTCTATACGGTACGTCCTACACCTATCAAAGTTTGCAACATACAAATGCTTGTAACTTTTTACTGGAGCGTCATAAAACCTTGACATTTTGTAACAATAAAGTACTCGAGCCTCTTGTCAATTTAAGCTATCGCTCAAAGCTGTGATACCCTTGAGTCCCAAATCAAAGACTGATAAAACTTCAAATGGCCCCAACTTCTATATGGTACGTCCTACACCTATCAGAGTTTGCAACATACAAATGCTTGTAACTTTTTACTGGAGCGTCATAAAACCTTCAAATTTTTTTACAATAAAGTACTCGAGCATCTTGTCAATTTAAGCTATCGCTCAAAGCTATGCTACCCTTGAGCCCCAAATCAAACACTGATAAAACTTCAAATGGGCCTAACTTCAATACCGTACGTCCTACACCTATCAAAGTTTGCAACATACAAATGCTTGTAACTGTTTACTGGAGCGTCATAAAACCTTGAAATTTTGTAACAATAAAGTACTCGAGCCTCTTGTCAATTTAAGCTATCGCTCAAAGCTATGCTACCCTTGAGTCCCAAATCAAACACTGATAAAATTTCAATTGGCCCTAACTTCTATACGGTACGTCCTACACCTGTCAAAGTTTGCAACATACAAATGCTTGTATCTTTTTACTGGAGCGTCATAAAACCTTGAAATTTTGTAGCAATAAAGTACCCTAGCCTCTTGTCAATTTAAGCTATCGCTCAAAGCTATGCTACCCTTGAGTCCCAAATCAAACACTGATAAAACTTCAAATGGCGCTAACTTCTATACGGTACGTCCTACACCTGTCAAAGTTTGCAACATACAAATGCTTGTAACTTTTTACTGGAGCGTCATAAGACCTTGAAATTTTGTAACAATAAAGTACTCGCGCCTCTTGTCAATTGAAGCTATCGCTCAAAGCTATGCTACCCTTGAGTCCCAAATCAAACACTGATAAAACTTCAAATGGCCCTAACTTCTATACGGTACGTTCTACACCTATCAAAGTTTGCAACATACAAATGCTTGTAACTTTTTACTGGAGCGTCATAAAACCTTGAAATTTTGGAACAATAAAGTACTCGAGCCTCTTGTCAATTTAAGCTATCGCTCAAAGCTATGCTACCCTTGAGCCCCAAATCAAACACTGATAAAACTTCAAATGGCCCTAACTTCTATACGGTACGTCCAACACCTGTCAAAGTTTGCAACATACAAATGCTTGTAACTTTTTACTGGAGCGTCATAAAACTTTGAAAATTTGTAGCAATAAAGTACTCGAGCCTCTTGTCAATTTAAGCTATCGCTCAAAGCTATGCTACCCTTGAGTCCCAAATCAAAGACTGATAAAACTTCAAATGGCCCTAACTTCTATACGGTACGTCCTACACCTATCAAAGTTTGCAACATACAAATGCTTGTAACTTTTTACTGGAGCGTCATAAAACCTTGAAAATTTGTAGCAATAAAGTACTCGAGCCTCTTGTCAATTTAAGCTATCGCTCAAAGCTATGCTACCTGTCGGATAAGATCGCCCTCCATCATTTATTTTATAAATTTTTATTTTATATAATATTAATTATTTGTAAACTTGTATTCCGGGCCACCCTAATACTGTTTTTCTATAATTGTCACAGCAGCACCAACATACATACATATATAATATGGTTCCGTTTGACCATTATGTAGTCATTGTCGTTAGATGTTTACATCTTCGATGCAAAGAAGAATAACAACAACAGCGCGATTTGAAGTTATTTACTTCCAATGTTCTATTCAGCCGCTGCATTGTTGTTGTTATTCCCTTTGCTTTCGCTGCTTAGAATAACTGTCTGATTTTTGTCGAATGTTTAGTGGTCCGACGACTTACAGTTTGAGTTCAGTTGTTATTGAGTTGAGAAACATATCACAGAGAAAGAAGTCATTGTTAAAAGAGCCATAAGTTTAGAATTGTTTATAATAGACAGAAGAAAATTGTGAACAGAAAAGAGCCACAGAGCCACATAATAAAGAAAGGACCAAACTGAGCTAAATTAAAATTAAATAAAGTGTGTTTAATTTTAAATAACAATAGAAAAGTGTTTCTGTGCAACACACATTGAGTGTAATGTGTGACGAATAGACGTGTTTGTTTTGGCTGGCGGTTGCGTCGGGTAGTTTCAGTGTACTGTTTTGTTGTTGATCACGGGTTATCTTGGAAATTGGAGAGCCGGAATTGTTTGATTGGTGGAATTGTTTTTGTTCTTGAAGTGATTGTTTGTTTTTTAATAAGACTTTCAACTTGAATGTTTTGTGGTTTGAAAGCAATGCCTACCACTCGAAAAGCCGCGCCAAAAAAATTGACGTCCGTCTCTTCGCCGCAGTATTTGACTCCTACTCAAATACATGAAAAACTTGGTGATTCACCACTACCACGAAATTGGTTACAGCTGCTTGAAGAGAAGCTTCAACTGCAGCAGGAGTGCATTGTTAAGCAGGTGACTCAAAGCATAACTGAAGCTGTCAAACTAGCTGAAGAGAGAGTTATGCAGAGAATGAGTGAGTTATCTGGTGAGCTAATCAATGTCAGGTCTGCTGTGGCAAAAATGGAGAAGCGGGTTGTTGTTGTGGAGGAGATGGATGCTGATAATCGGGCTCTTGGACGTGAGGTAGCCACGTTGCGTGATAAAGTGGCCAAATTTGAGAACGATGCGGTATCCTCTGATTTGATTATCAATGGTATTCCCCATGCTGCAGCTGAAAATGTGTCTGCTATTTTCTCACAAGTTTGCAAAGCGGTTAATGTCAGTACTCCACTAGTGAGAGAGGCATTCCGTCTGAGAAGTAAGGGAAACCTGAGCAAAACCACTACAGCTCCGATTTTGGTGAAACTCCACTCGGCACGTGATAGAAGTCAGTTGCTCAAGCACATTGCTGGCTTCCGCAAGTCCAGTAAAAGGCCGCTGTTGCTAAATGATATTGGGGTTCAGGGTGACAGCTCGTTTTATGTACATGAGAGTCTAACGATTAACAATCGTGAAATATTGCGTCGGGCCAATGAGCTCAAAAGACAAAAACTTCTAGTGTCAGCGTTTACAATTCGGGGCCGAGTCTTTGTGAGAGCCGATCCGAATGCTGAAGCAATAGTAGTGAGTAGCAGAGAGAGCGTAGATGCAGTTGCCGGCAGAAGCTATACTGGAGCATAAAACTCAACTTTTACTTGATTATTTTAATTTATTATTCTATTTAATGTATTATTCTATTTATTTTATTTTAATTTATTATTCTATATTACTCTCAACTTCACTATTTAGTTTCTTCTTTATTTTTATTCAAGTGTTAAATTGCACATTTACATATATTAATAGCTTAAATGCTCTCTCTCTATATGCCTTGTGCTCGACTATTTTTTTAAGTAATTTCCTCTTCTCTACTATCTGCTTCTTCTATTACTGTAGTGCTTATTGTTGTGTTGCTGATATGTATTTTTATGCTAATTATGGGTGATGAAGTTTCTGCCTCCAGTGACGTTCATAAAACATTGATTGGCGTTTTATGCAGCCAGCGCTCTGGATTAAACATTGTACATTTTAATGCGAGGAGTCTAAGTGATTCTAAGATGGATTATGTTAGACACTGCTTTGAGAATTCATCTGTTGATGTAATTTGTGTATCCGAAACCTGGTTGCATGAAGGTATAGGTGACTCTTGCCTGAATATAGGTAATTACAAGCTTTTTCGAAACGATAGATTAGACAAAAAAGGCGGGGGTGTGGCAATATATTGTAAAAGTAATTTAAGAGTGAATTTGTTGAATATGTCTGGAGGCTCAGATGTGGAATTTCTAAATGTTGAAATTTATGACAATAGCACAAAAGTTTTTCTGTCGTGTGTATATAATCCTTATCGTTACTGCTGTTTGGATTCGTTCTTTGCTACTTTGTCAAATTGTGTAATCGATTATGATCATTTTATTGTGTGTGGTGATTTCAATATAAACATGTTATGTAAGGACAGTCTTGCCAAGCAATTCATTTGTAAAATTTCTGAAGTTGGACTGCAAGTGCTGAATACCAGTATGCCAACACGCTTTGCAGATAATGCTTCTCCAAGTTTGTTGGATGTTTTTCTGGTTTCGGATATTTCTTCAGTTATGATCTTTGACCAATTATCGTTTATATCCGACCACGATCTAATTTTTTGTTCAGTGAATGTAAATCTAAACCCAGTGGTTGCTGAAAATTCTTTTTCCTTTCGAGACTATAAATCAATTAATCTTGATTCTTTGTTTAATGACCTGTCACTTATTAATTGGTCTGAATGTAGGCTGTTTAGCTCTGTGAATGAAAAGCTGGATTCTTTTATGTACAGAATTGGTGCCTTGTTTGACTTGCATGTTCCACTTGTTACTCGTTCTGTCACTAACAGCAGTTGTCCCTGGTTTACGAAGAATGCCCAATTGGCTATTAAAAAACGGCATAGAACATACAATCAGTGGAAAAGAAATCCAACTGCATCTAGATGGGAAGAGCACAAAAGAGCTAGAAATGATGCAAATTCTACTATTAAATTGGCTAAGCGCAGATTTTTCATGTCCAAACTATGTTTGGCACGACCTTCCAAGCAGCTGTGGAATAATTTGAGACAAGCTGGGGTATGCAATGGGAAATCTGAAGATTGTCGGATTGATCCGGGTATTCTGAATGACTATTTTGGTAGTAGTTCAGTGTCTGCTGATGATATGTCTGCTGTAGTTGCGAGGGACTGTGTTTCTGAATGCCCATTTGTGTTTGAGTTTATTTCTGTGGGTGAAGATGATGTTGCTCGCTGTGTCAACAAGATAAAGTCAAATGCTGTCGGAGAGGATGGAATTCCTATTAAATTTATTAAACTTATTTTGCCTTTCATTCTAAGCCCGTTGACCCATATAATTAACCATTGTTTAACGAGCTCCTGCTTCCCCAGTATTTGGAAAATAGCGACGATTATCCCTATAGCTAAAAAGTCCAATGCTAATGTACCGTCTGATTTCCGTCCTGTAAGTTTGTTGTCGGCTTTATCAAAGGTATGTGAATCTCTCATGGCTGAGCAAATCTCAGAACACGTCAGAAAATTTGACCTTATTTCCCCACTCCAATCTGGTTTTCGGCCTGGACACAGCTGCTCCACTGCTGTTGTTAAAATATTGGATGACATCAGAGAGTCATTTGATATGAGACATTTGACCTTGCTTTGTCTGTTAGATTTCTCTAAAGCATTCGATTCTGTAGATCACTCATTACTATGTGAAAAGCTACGGTTGAATTTTGGTTTTTCCAGCTCGGCGGTCCGTATGTTAAATAGTTACTTGGTTGGAAGGTCTCAAAGGGTTAGGGTGGGAAAGAATGTGTCTGCGTTCAGTAATTCAACCTGTGGGGTGCCTCAGGGGTCAGTGCTTGGTCCACTTTTGTTTACACTGTTCATAGATGACATTTTCAGTAAGTGTCGTCATGTTACCATGCATGCATATGCTGATGACCTTCAATTGTATTTGTCCAGACCTATTGGTCTCATTGATGATTTATGTGCTAGGGTAAACGAAGACTTGATCATAATAGCAGAATGGGCTATAGCTAATAGGCTGAAGCTCAACTCCCAAAAATCATATGTCCTTCCGATTTCCAAGTCTGGTTACCCTTCCTCTGATATACCGACAATTTCACTAAATGATACAAAACTTAAATTTGTTGAAAAAGTAAAAAACCTTGGATACCACATTAACTCCGTACTATCCTGTGAGGATCACATAAATTCAGTGGTGAGTAAGGTATACTATACCTTACGGAATTTGAGGAGGACTGCATCATTTGTGCCTGCTGAGACCAGAAGGAGGTTGGTGCTTCAGCTTATTGTACCGATCATAACTTACTCAGAGGTTGTTTATGGTAAACTTGACTCGGGTTCCAGGCATAAGTTGCAGGTGGCATTCAATAATGCTACAAGATATGTATATGGTTTAAGAAAGTTTGACCATATCAGTAAGTTTTGCAATCAGGTCCTTGGTTGCAATATTTTTAATTATATGGATGCTAGAAATTGCATATTTCTACATAACTTAATATACACGCGAACACCTAATTATTTGTTTGTAAAGTTGAAGTTTTGTAGATCGAGGAGAAATATGAACCTCTTAGTCCCTAATTACAAGTATTTAAACTCGAATAGACTCTTTTTTGTGAACGCCATCAGGTTGTGGAATTCGTTGCCTTTGGCAATTAGGAGTATATCAAGTAAGCACAACTTTAAGCAAGCAGTTTTTCACTACTTCTCTTAATGCTATTTTTTTTTATTTTTTGTTTTTTATTTATTAATTTTTTTTTTTTCCCCCTCTTTTCTGCTTTCCTACTTTTTGTTTCCTTTTTGTTTATTCATTGTTTTTCTGATCTGACTTTTCCTTATTTCAGAAAAATTATTTATTTTTAAAGTTAATTATTTATTTATTCAATTATTTATATGTTTAATTATTTATTTATCTGATCTTAACTTATTTATTTGTCTGATCTAATAATTTAGTTTAATTTAACTTACATTCTTAGTCTTATTTTAAGTAATTTTTGTTATATATAATTCATTGTTATTCGGATACTTCTTGACGCATTTAAAAGACCCTGTCTTATATGTGAACGCTTTAAAATAAATGAAAAAAAACACTACCCTTGAGTCCCAAATCAAGGACTGATAAAACTTCAAATGGCCCTAACTTATATACGGTACGTCCTACACCTATCAAAGTTTGCAACATACAAATGCTTGTAATTTTTTACTGGAGCGTCATAAAACCTTGAAATTTTGTAGCAATAAAGTACCCTAGCCTCTTGTCAATTTAAGCTATCGCTCAAAGCTATGCTACCCTTGAGTCCTAAATCAAACACTGATAAAACTTCAAATGGCCCTAACTTCTATACGGTACGTCCTACACCTATCAAAGTTTGCAACATACAAATGCTTGTAACTTTTTACTGGAGCGTCATAAAACCTTGAAATTTTGTAACAATAAAGTACTCGAGCCTCTTGTCAATTTAAGCTATCGCTCAAAGCTATGCCACCCTTGAGCCCCAAATCAAACACTGATAAAACTTCAAATGGCCCTAACTTCTATACGGTACGTCCAACAACTGTCAAAGTTTGCAACATACAAATGCTTGTAACTTTTTACTGGAGCGTCATAAAACCTTGAAATTTTGTAGCAATGAAGTACTCGAGCCTCTTGTCAATTTAAGCTATCGCTCAAAGCTATGCTACCCTTGAGTCCCAAATCAAACACTGATAAAACTTCAAATGGCCCTTACTTCTATACGGTACGTCCTACACCTATCAAAGTTTGCAACATACAAATGCTTGTAACTTTTTACTGGAGCGTCATAAAACCTTGAAATTTTGTAACAATAAAGTACTCGAGCCTCTTGTCAATTTAAGCTTTCGCTCAAAGCTATGCTACCCTTGACTCCCAAATCAAACACTGATAAAACTTCAAATGGCCCTAACTTCTATACGGTACGTCCTACACCTATCAAAGTTTGCACCATACAAATGCTTGTAATTTTTTACGGGAGCGTCATAAAACCTTGACATTTTGTAACAATAAAGTACTCGAGCCTCTTGTCAATTTAAGCTATCGCTCAAAGCTATGCTACCCTTGAGTCCCAAATCAAACACTGATAAAACTTCAAATGGCCCTAACTTCTAAACGGTACGTCCTACACCTGTCAAAGTTTGCAACATGCTAATGCTTGTAACTTTTTACTGGAGCGTCATAAAACCTTGAAATTTTGTAACAATAAAGTACTCGAGCCTCTTGTCAATTTAAGCTATCGCTCAAAGCAATGCTACACTTGAGTCCCAAAACAAACACTGATAAAACTTCAAATGGCGCTAACTTCTATACGGTACGTCCTACACCTGTCAAAGTTTGGCACATACAAATGCTTGTAACTTTTTACTGGAGCGTCATAAAACCTTGAAAATTTGTAGCAATAAAGTACTCGAGCCTCTTGTCAATTTAAGCTATCGCTCAAAGCTATGCTACCCTTGAGTCCCAAATCAAACACTAATAAAACTTCAAATGGCCCTAACTTTTATACGGTACGTCCTACACCTATCAAAGTTTGCAATATACAATTGCTTGTAACTATTTACTGGAGCGTCATAAAACCTTGAAATTTTGTAACAATAAAGTACTCTAGCCTCTTGTCAATTTAAGCTATCGCTCAAAGCTACGCTACCCATGAGTCCCAAATCAAACACTGATAAAATTTCAATTGGCCCTAACTTCTATACGGTACGTCCTACACCTGTCAAAGTTTGCAACATATAAATGCTTGCAACTTTTTACTGGAGCGTCATAAAACTTGAAATTTTGTAGCAATAAAGTACCCTAGCCTCTTGTCAATTTAAGCTATCGCTCAAAGCTATGCTACCCTTGAGTGCCAAATCAAACACTGATAAACTTTCAAATGGCGCTAACTTCTATACGGTACGTCCTACACCTGTCAAAGTTTGCAACATTCAAATGCTTGTAACTTTTTACTGGAGCGTCATAAAACCTTGAAATTCTGTAACAATAAAGTACTCGAGCCTCTTGTCAATTTAAGCTATCGCTCAAAGCTCTGCTACCCTTGAGTCCCAAATCAAACACTGATAAAACTTCAAATGGCCCTAACTTCTATACGGTACGTCCAACACCTGTCAAAGTTTGCAACATACAAATGCTTGTAACTTTTTACTGGAGCGTCATAAAACCTTGAAATTTTGTAGCAATGAAGTACTCGAGCCTCTTGTCAATTTAAGCTATCGCTCAAAGCTATGCTACCCTTGAGTCCCAAATCAAACACTGATAAAACTTCAAATGGCCCTTACTTCTATACGGTACGTCCTACACCTATCAAAGTTTGCAACATACAAATGCTTGTAACTTTTTACTGGAGCGTCATAAAACCTTGAAATTTTGTAACAATAAAGTACTCGAGCCTCTTGTCAATTTAAGCTATCGCTCAAAGCTATGCTACCCTTGACTCCCAAATCAAACACTGATAAAACTTCAAATGGCCCTAACTTCTATACGGTACGTCCTACACCTATCAAAGTTTGCACCATACAAATGCTTGTAATTTTTTACGGGAGCGTCATAAAACCTTGAAATTTTGTAACAATAAAGTACTCGAGCCTCTTGTCAATTTAAGCTATCGCTCAAAGCTATGCTACCCTTGAGTCCCAAATCAAACACTGATAAAACTTCAAATGGCCCTAACTTCTAAACGGTACGTCCTACACCTGTCAAAGTTTGCAACATTCTAATGCTTGTAACTTTTTACTGGAGCGTCATAAAACCTTGAAATTTTGTAACAATAAAGTACTCGAGCCTCTTGTCAATTTAAGCTATCGCTCAAAGCAATGCTACACTTGAGTCCCAAAACAAACACTGATAAAACTTCAAATGGCGCTAACTTCTATACGGTACGCCCTACACCTGTCAAAGTTTGGAACATACAAATGCTTGTAACTTTTTACTGGAGCGTCATAAAACCTTGAAAATTTGTAGCAATAAAGTACTCGAGCCTCTTGTCAATTTAAGCTATCGCTCAAAGCTATGCTACCCTTGAGTCCCAAATCAAACACTAATAAAACTTCAAATGGCCCTAACTTTTATACGGTACGTCCTAGACCTATCAAAGTTTGCAATATACAATTGCTTGTAACTTTTTACTGGAGCGTCATAAAACCTTGAAATTTTGTAACAATAAAGTACTCTAGCCTCTTGTCAATTTAAGCTATCGCTCAAAGCTACGCTACCCTTGAGTCCCAAATCAAACACTGATAAAATTTCAATTGGCCCTAACTTCTATACGGTACGTCCTACACCTGTCAAAGTTTGCAACATATAAATGCTTGTAACTTTTTACTGGAGCGTCATAAAACTTGAAATTTTGTAGCAATAAAGTACCCTAGCCTCTTGTCAATTTAAGCTATCGCTCAAAGCTATGCTACACTTGAGTCCCAAAACAAACACTGATAAAACTTCAAATGGCGCTAACTTCTATACGGTACGCCCTATACCTGTCAAAGTTTGGAACATACAAATGCTTGTAACTTTTTACTGGAGCGTCATAAAACCTTGAAAATTTGTAGCAATAAAGTACTCGAGCCTCTTGTCAATTTAAGCTATCGCTCAAAGCTATGCTACCCTTGAGTCCCAAATCAAACACTAATAAAACTTCAAATGGCCCTAACTTTTATACGGTACGTCCTACACCTATCAAAGTTTGCAATATACAATTGCTTGTAACTATTTACTGGAGCGTCATAAAACCTTGAAATTTTGTAACAATAAAGTACTCTAGCCTCTTGTCAATTTAAGCTATCGCTCAAAGCTACGCTACCCATGAGTCCCAAATCAAACACTGATAAAATTTCAATTGGCCCTAACTTCTATACGGTACGTCCTACACCTGTCAAAGTTTGCAACATATAAATGCTTGCAACTTTTTACTGGAGCGTCATAAAACTTGAAATTTTGTAGCAATAAAGTACCCTAGCCTCTTGTCAATTTAAGCTATCGCTCAAAGCTATGCTACCCTTGAGTGCCAAATCAAACACTGATAAACTTTCAAATGGCGCTAACTTCTATACGGTACGTCCTACACCTGTCAAACTTTGCAACATTCAAATGCTTGTAACTTTTTACTGGAGCGTCATAAAACCTTGAAATTCTGTAACAATAAAGTACTCGAGCCTCTTGTCAATTTAAGCTATCGCTCAAAGCTCTGCTACCCTTGAGTCCCAAATCAAACACTGATAAAACTTCAAATGGCCCTAACTTCTATACGGTACGTCCAACACCTGTCAAAGTTTGCAACATACAAATGCTTGTAACTTTTTACTGGAGCGTCATAAAACCTTGAAATTTTGTAGCAATGAAGTACTCGAGCCTCTTGTCAATTTAAGCTATCGCTCAAAGCTATGCTACCCTTGAGTCCCAAATCAAACACTGATAAAACTTCAAATGGCCCTTACTTCTATACGGTACGTCCTACACCTATCAAAGTTTGCAACATACAAATGCTTGTAACTTTTTACTGGAGCGTCATAAAACCTTGAAATTTTGTAACAATAAAGTACTCGAGCCTCTTGTCAATTTAAGCTATCGCTCAAAGCTATGCTACCCTTGACTCCCAAATCAAACACTGATAAAACTTCAAATGGCCCTAACTTCTATACGGTACGTCCTACACCTATCAAAGTTTGCACCATACAAATGCTTGTAATTTTTTACGGGAGCGTCATAAAACCTTGAAATTTTGTAACAATAAAGTACTCGAGCCTCTTGTCAATTTAAGCTATCGCTCAAAGCTATGCTACCCTTGAGTCCCAAATCAAACACTGATAAAACTTCAAATGGCCCTAACTTCTAAACGGTACGTCCTACACCTGTCAAAGTTTGCAACATTCTAATGCTTGTAACTTTTTACTGGAGCGTCATAAAACCTTGAAATTTTGTAACAATAAAGTACTCGAGCCTCTTGTCAATTTAAGCTATCGCTCAAAGCAATGCTACACTTGAGTCCCAAAACAAACACTGATAAAACTTCAAATGGCGCTAACTTCTATACGGTACGCCCTACACCTGTCAAAGTTTGGAACATACAAATGCTTGTAACTTTTTACTGGAGCGTCATAAAACCTTGAAAATTTGTAGCAATAAAGTACTCGAGCCTCTTGTCAATTTAAGCTATCGCTCAAAGCTATGCTACCCTTGAGTCCCAAATCAAACACTAATAAAACTTCAAATGGCCCTAACTTTTATACGGTACGTCCTACACCTATCAAAGTTTGCAATATACAATTGCTTGTAACTTTTTACTGGAGCGTCATAAAACCTTGAAATTTTGTAACAATAAAGTACTCTAGCCTCTTGTCAATTTAAGCTATCGCTCAAAGCTACGCTACCCTTGAGTCCCAAATCAAACACTGATAAAATTTCAATTGGCCCTAACTTCTATACGGTACGTCCTACACCTGTCAAAGTTTGCAACATATAAATGCTTGTAACTTTTTACTGGAGCGTCATAAAACTTGAAATTTTGTAGCAATAAAGTACCCTAGCCTCTTGTCAATTTAAGCTATCGCTCAAAGCTATGCTACCCTTGAGTGCCAAATCAAACACTGATAAACTTTCAAATGGCGCTAACTTCTATACGGTACGTCCTACACCTGTCAAAGTTTGCAACATTCAAATGCTTGTAACTTTTTACTGGAGCGTCATAAAACCTTGAAATTCTGTAACAATAAAGTACTCGAGCCTCTTGTCAATTTAAGCTATCGCTCAAAGCTCTGCTACCCTTGAGTCCCAAATCAAACACTGATAAAACTTCAAATGGCCCTAACTTCTATACGGTACGTCCTACACCTGTCAAAGTTTGCAACATGCAAATGCTTGTAACTTTTTACTGGAGCGTCATAAAACCTTGAAATTCTGTAACAATAAAGTACTCTAGCCTCTTGTCAATTTAAGCTATCGCTCAAAGCTATGCTACCCTTGAGTCCCAAATCAAACACTGATAAAACTTCATATGGCCCTAACTTCTATATGGTGCACCCTATACCTATCAAAGTTTGCAACATATAAATGCTTGTAACTTTTTACTGGAGCGTCATAAAATCTTGAAATTTTGTAACAATAAAGTACTCGAGCCTCTTGTCAATTTAAGCTATCGCTCAAAGCTATGCTACCCTTGAGCCCCAAATCAAACACTGATAAAACTTCAAATGGCCCTAACTTCTATACGGTACCTCCTACACCTGTCAAAGTTTGCAACATGCAAATGCTTGTAACTTTTTACTGGAGCGTCATAAAAATTTGAAATTTTGTAACAATAAAGTACTCGAGCCTCTTGTCAATTTAAGCTATCGCTCAAAGCTCTGCCACCCTTGAGTCCCAAATCAAACACTGATAAAACTTCTAATGGCCCTAACTTCTATACGGTGCACCCTATACATATCAAAGTTTGCAACATACAAATGTTTGTAACTTTTTACTGGAATGTCATAAAATCTTGAAATTTTGTAACAATAAAGTACTCGAGCCTCTTGTCAATTTAAGCTATCGCTCAAAGCTATGCTACCCTTGAGTCACAAATTAAACACTGATAAAACTTCAAATAGCCCTAACTTCTATATGGTACGTCCTACACCTATCAAAGTTTGCACCATACAAATGCTTGTAACTTTTTACTGGAGCGTCATAAAACCTTGAAATTTTGTAACAATAAAGTACGCGAGCCTCTTGTCACTTTAAGCTATCGCTCAAAGCTATGCTACCCTTGAGTCCCAAATCAAACACTGATCAAACTTCAAATGGCCGTAACTTCTATACGGTACGTCCTACACCTGTCAAAGTTTGCAACATACAATTGCTTGTAACTTTTTACTGGAGCGTCATAAAACCTTGAAATTTTGGAACAATAAAGTACTCGAGCCTCTTGTCAATTGAAGCTATCGCTCAAAGCTATGCTACCCTTGAGCCCCAAATCAAACACTGATAAAACTTCAAATGGCCCTAACTTCTATACGGTACGTCCAACACCTGTCAAAGTTTGCAACATACAAATGCTTGTAACTTTTTACTGGAGCGTCATAAAACTTTGAAAATTTGTAGCAATAAAGTACTCGAGCCTCTTGTCAATTTAAGCTATCGCTCAAAGCTATGCTACCCTGGAGTCCCAAATCAAAGACTGATAAAACTTCAAATGGCCCTAACTTCTATACGGTACGTCCTACACCTATCAAAGTTTGCAACATACAAATGCTTGTAACTTTTTACTGGAGCGTCATAAATCCTTGAAAATTTGTAGCAATAAAGTACTCGAGCCTCTTGTCAATTTAAGCTATCGCTCAAAGCTATGCTACTCTTGAGTCCCAAATCAAAGACTGATAAAACTTCAAATGGCCCTAACTTCTATACGGTACGTCCTACGCCTATCAAAGTTTGCAACATACAAATGCTTGTAACTTTTTACTGGAGCGTCATAAAACCTTGAAATTTTGTAACAATGAAGTACTCGAGCCTCATGTAAATTTAAGCTATCGCTCAAAGCTATGCTACCCTTGAGTCCCAAATCAAACACTGATAAAACTTCATATGGCCCTAACTTCTATATGGTGCACCCTATACCTATCAAAGTTTGCAACATATAAGTGCTTGTAACTTTTTACTGGAGCGTCATAAAATCTTGAAATTTTGTAACAATAAAGTACTCGAGACTCTTGTCAATTTAAGCTATCGCTCAAAGCTATGCTACCTTTGAGCCCCAAATCAAACACTGATAAAACTTCAAATGGCCCTAACTTCTATACGGTGCACCCTATACATATCAAAGTTTGCAACATACAAATGTTTTTAACTTTTTACTGGAGTGTCATAAAACCTTGAAATTTTGTAACAATGAAGTACTCGAGCCTCATGTCAATTTAAGCTATCGCTCATAGCTATGCTACCCTTGAGTCACAAATTAAACACTGATAAAACTTCAAATAGCCCTAACTTCTATATGGCACGTCCTACACCTATCAAAGTTTGCAACATACAAATGCTTGTAACTTTTTACTGGAGCGGCATAAAACCTTGAAATTTTGTAACAATAAAGTACTCGAGCCTCTTGTCACTTTAAGCTATCGCTCAAAGCTATGCTACCCTTGAGTCCCAAATCAAACACTGATAAAACTTCAAAGGGCCGTAACTTCTATACGGTACGTCCTACACCTGTCAAAGTTTGCATCACACAAATGCTTGTAACTTTTTACTGGAGCGTCATAAAACCTTGAAATTTTGTAACAATAAAGTACTCGAGCCTCTTGTCTATTTAAGCTATCGCTCAAAGCTATGCTACCCTTGAGTCCCAAATCAAACACTGATAAAACTTCAAATGGCCCTAACTTCTATACGGTACGTCCTACACCTATCAAAGTTTGCAACATACAAATGCTTGTAACTTTTTACTGGAGCGTCATAAAACCTTGAAATTTTGTAACAATAAAGTACTCGAGCCTCTTGTCAATTTAAGCTATCGCTCAAAGCTATGCTACCCTTGAGCCCCAAATCAAACACTGATAAAAATTCAAATGGCCCTAACTTCTATACGGTACGTCGAATACCTGTCAAAGTTTGCAACATACAAATGCTTGTAACTTTTTACTGGAGCGTCATAAAACCTTGAAAATTTGTAGCAATAAAGTACTCGAGCCTCTTGTCAATTTAAGCTATCGCTCAAAGCTATGCTACCCTTCAGTCCCAAATCAAAGACTGATAAAACTTCAAATGGCCCTAACTTCTATACGGTACGTCCTACACCTATCAAAGTTTGCAACATACAAATGCTTGTAACTTTTTACTGGATCGTCATAAAACCTTGAAATTTTGTAACAATAAAGTACTCGAGCCTCTTGTCAATTTAAGCTATCGCTCAAAGCTATACTACCCTTGAGCCCCAAATCAAACACTGATAAAACTTCAAATGGCCCTAACTTCTATACGGTACTTCGAATACCTGTCAAAGTTTGCAACATACAAATGCTTGTATCTTTTTACTGGAGCGTCATAAAACCTTGAAAATTTGTAGTAATAAAGTACTCGAGCCCCAAATCAAACACTGATAAAAATTCAAATGGCCCTAACTTCTATACGGTACGTCGAATACCTGTCAAAGTTTGCAACATACAAATGCTTGTAACTTTTTACTGGAGCGTCATAAAACCTTGAAAATTTGTAGCAATAAAGTACTCGAGCCTCTTGTCAATTTAAGCTATCGCTCAAAGCTATGCTACCCTTCAGTCCCAAATCAAAGACTGATAAAACTTCAAATGGCCCTAACTTCTATACGGTACGTCCTACACCTATCAAAGTTTGCAACATACAAATGCTTGTAACTTTTTACTGGAGCGTCATAAAACCTTGAAATTTTGTAACAATAAAGTACTCGAGCCTCTTGCCTATTTAAGCTATCGCTCAAAGCTATGCTACCCTTGAGCCCCAAATCAAACACTGATAAAACTTCAAAGGGCCCTAACTTCTATACGGTACTTCGAATACCTGTCAAAGTTTGCAACATACAAATGCTTGTAACTTTTTACTGGAGCGTCATAAAACCTTGAAAATTTGTAGCAATAAAGTACTCGAGCCTCTTGTCAATTTAAGCTATCGCTCAAAGCTATGCTACCCTTCAGTCCCAAATTAAAGACTGATAAAACTTCAAAATGCCCTAACTTCTATACGGTACGTCCTACACCTATCAAAGTTTGCAACATACAAATGCTTGTAACTTTTTACTGGAGCGTCATAAAACCTTGAAATTTTGTAACAATAAAGTACTCGAGCCACTTGTCAATTTAAGCTATCGCTCAAAGCTATGCTACCCTTGAGCCCCAAATCAAACACTGATAAAACTTCAATTGGCCCTAACTTCAATACGGTACACCTATCAAAGTTTGCAAAATACAAATGCTTGTAACTTTTTACTGGAGCGTCATAAAATCTTCAAATGTTGTAACAATAAAGTACTCGAGCCTCTTGTCAATTTAAGCTTTCGCTCAAAGCTATGCTACTCTTGAGTCCCAAATCAAACAATGATAAAACTTCAAACGGCCCTAACTACTATACGGTACGTCCTACACCTGTCAAAGTTTGCAACATGCAAATGCTTGTAACTTTTTACTGGAGCGTCATAAAACCTTGAAATTTTGTAACAATAAAGTACTCGAGCCTCTTGTCAATTTTTGCTATCGCTGAAAGCTATGCTACCCTTGAGTCCCAAATCAAACACTGATAAAACTTCAAATAGCCCTAACTTCTATACGGTACGTCCTACACCTATCAAAGTTTGCAACATACAAATGCTTGTACCTTTTTACTGGAGCGTCATAAAACCTTGAAATTTTGTAACAATAAAGTACTCGAGCCTCTTGTCAATTTAAGCTATCGCTCAAAGCTATGCTACCCTTGAGCCCCAAATCAAACACTGATAAAACTTCAAATGGCCGTAACTTCTATACGGTACGTCCTACACCTGTCAAAGTTTGCAACATACAACTGCTTGTAACTTTTTACTGGAGCGTCATAAAACCTTGAAATTTTGTAACAATAAAGTACTCGAGTATCTTGTCAATTTAAGCTATCGCTCAAAGCTATGCTACTCTTGAGTCCCAAATCAAACACTGATAAAACTTCAAATGGCCCTAACTTCTATACGGTACGTCCTACACCTATCAAAGTTTGCAACATACAAATGCTTGTAACTTTTTACTGGAGCGTCATAAAACCTTGAAATTTTGTAACAATAAAGTACTCGAGCCTCTTGCCAATTTAAGCTATCGCTCAAAGCTATGCTACCCTTGAGCCCCAAATCAAACACTGATAAAACTTCAAATGGCCCTAACTTCTATACGGTACGTCCAACACCTGTCAAAGTTTGCAACATACGAATGCTTGTAACTTTTTACTGGAGCGTCATAAAACCTTGAAATTTTGTAACAATGAAGTACTCGAGCCTCAAGTAAATTTAAGCTATCGCTGAAAGCTATGCTACCCTTGAGTCCCAAATCAAACACTGATAAAACTTCATATGGCCATAACTTCTATATGGTGCACCCTATACCTATCAAAGTTTGCAACATATAAATGCTTGTAACTTTTTACTGGAGCGTCATAAAATCTTGAAATTTTGTAACAATAAAGTACTCGAGACTCTTGTCAATTTAAGCTAGCGCTCAAAGCTATGCTACCTTTGAGCCCTAAATCAAACACTGATAAAACTTCAAATGGCCCTAACTTCTATACGGTGCACCCTATACATATCAAAGTTTGCAACATACAAATGTTTTAAACTTTTTACTGGAGTGTCATAAAACCTTGAAATTTTGTAACAATGAAGTACTCGAGCCTCATGTCAATTTAAGCTATCGCTCAAAGCTATGCTACCCTTGAGTCACAAATTAAACAATGATAAAACTTCAAATAGCCCTAACTTCTATATGGCACGTCCTACACCTATCAAAGTTTGCAACATACAAATGCTTGTAACTTTTTACTGGAGGGGCATAAAACCTTGAAATTTTGTAACAATAAAGTACTGGAGCCTCTTGTCACTTTAAGCTATCGCTCAAAGCTATGCTACCCTTGAGTCCCAAATCAAACACTGATAAAACTTCAAAGGGCCGTAACTTCTATACGGTACGTCCTACACCTGTCAAAGTTTGCATCACACAAATGCTTGTAACTTTTTACTGGAGCGTCATAAAACCTTGAAATTTTGTAACAATAAAGTACTCTAGCCTCTTGTCAATTTAAGCTATCGCTCAAAGCTACGCTACCCTTGAGTCCCAAATCAAACACTGATAAAATTTCAATTGGCCCTAACTTCTATACGGTACGTCCTACACCTGTCAAAGTTTGCAACATATAAATGCTTGTAACTTTTTACTGGAGCGTCATAAAACTTGAAATTTTGTAGCAATAAAGTACCCTAGCCTCTTGTCAATTTAAGCTATCGCTCAAAGCTATGCTACACTTGAGTCCCAAAACAAACACTGATAAAACTTCAAATGGCGCTAACTTCTATACGGTACGCCCTACACCTGTCAAAGTTTGGAACATACAAATGCTTGTAACTTTTTACTGGAGCGTCATAAAACCTTGAAAATTTGTAGCAATAAAGTTATTATTATTGACAGGCTAAAAGAACACCGCGACCTAAAAGATCTATTGTGCAGCCTCGTACCCAACTAAAACAGTCCTAGACTGTTTATAAATCTCGTAACTGCTGTGGGCTTAATTTTAACTAGGTGATTTGGAGATATGAACCCACTGCCTAGGTACTTATGTCTGCGTCTTGCCACCGCTGGGCAAGTGCACAGAATGTGTTCTGCCGTTTCCTGCTTCTCTTGACAGAGTCGACAAGAATCGTCTTCTACCACGCCTATTTTCTTTAGGTGGTAATTTAGTTTACAGTGTCCTGTTAAAAGTTCAGTGTATAGTTTGATGTCATTTCTGCTGAGGTTTAAAGAAGCATCTACCCTTATGTGTTCAGGATCAATGAGTAGTCTCGACTGCCGCATGCCTTTTTGGGCTCTCCAGTAGTTTAGCAGACTTCGTTTTTCCTGTTCGCACAACAAGTTATTTGTGAAGCTACTGTTTACCCCACAGAAGGGTTCTGGGCCTATAAAGGCAGTGTCTGCACCCTTTTTTGCTAAAGAATCTGCCATTTCGTTGCCCTCATGTCCCTCGTGTCCCGGTACCCACATTAGCGTAACAGAGTTTCTCGCTGCTAGGGTATTGAGAAGTTTACAGCATTCCCAGACCAGCTTTGATTGGAATGAGAAGTTTATTAATGATTTTAGAGCTGCCTGGCTATCTGAGAGTATGCATATTTTGGTGTTGCGTGTACCCCTGCGTAGACATTCTCTAGCACATAACTCTAAAGCGTGGACCTCCGCCTGAAAAATGGAAGCTGTTTTTCCCATTGCAATTGCTTTTTGGAAATTTGGCCCTACAATTCCAGCTCCTGCACTGCCATCTTCCATTTTGGACCCATCTGTATACCACAACTGAGAGTCCTGTTTTATTGTTATTTCCTTGTTTCTCCAAGCTGAACGGTCACTGATGACCACTTTGAATTGCTTTGAGAAGTCTAATTTTCTGTCCATTTTGTCGAAGACCATGAGGCACGGAGAATTCCAGACAGTGTCCAGAATCTTTGCGTGCCCCGAAAGGTTGCCTTCTTTAAGATGGGCTAGATTAGGTAGCCTTAGGGCCGCGCTGGCCGCCATCCTTTTAACTACAAGGTGTAGAGGAGTCAGTCCAGTGATCACTCCCAAAGCTAGTGTGGGGCACGTTCTCATTGCTCCCGTCACACTCAAACAGGCTATACGGTGAATCTTGTTAAGAGTCCTCTGAGCTCCTGTTTGGTTGACTTTTGGCCACCATACCAACGACGCATAAGTAATCATTGGTACTATTATTGTTTTATATGACCACGCCATCATTTTTGGCCGTAGTCCCCATGTTTTACCGTACAACCTCTGGCAAGCATAGGTTGCTCTTAAGGCTTTACTAGTTATGTATGATAAGTGGTTTTTCCAAGTTAGAGTTTTGTCCAGGATTACTCCCAGATATTTCATTTCATTGGACATTGTTAAGTTTGTGGTCCCTAAACTTAAAGTCCCCAGATTCAGTTTCCTTCTTTTGGTGAAGGGTACCACGTTTGTTTTATTCGGATTTATCGATAGTCCTTTCTCCTGACACCAGTTTTGAGTGATATCAAGAGCTAGTTGCATGCGATCTGTTATGGTAGAGTCAAACTTGCCTCTGACCATAATTACCAAATCATCCGCAAAGCCCTGAATTTCGTATCCGAGGTCATTGAGAGTTTGTAAGAGCTCGTCGATAACCAATAACCATAGGAGTGGCGATAGGACGCCCCCCTGGGGACATCCTTTGGTTGACCTGACAATTTGCTTTGCTGTCCCTGTTTCAAAGATTGTCGTTCTGTTTTTCAGCATGTTGAGAACCCATGTTATGATCAGTCTTTGTATACCTTTCCTGTTCATCCCCTCCTCAATTGATCTGAAAGTAGCATTGTCAAAAGCCCCCGTAATGTCAACCGATGTACAGAGAGCTATTTCTTTACCCTCAAACGCCTTTTCAATTTTGCTTGTTAAGCTATGTATGGCTGTCTCAGTCGATTTGCCTGATTGGTAAGCGTATTGTTCAATATGAAGAGGAGAATCTTTAAGATAAGTTTCCCTGATATATTGGTCCAGAATTTTTTCCATAACTTTTAGCAGGAATGACGTCAGGCTAATGGGCCGATAGGCTTTTGGCGTGTGGTCCGCCTTTTTGCCTGCTTTCGGTATGAAAGCCACCCTAGCCTTCGTCCAAGGTTTAGGCACTATGCCTAGCTCCAGGCTTATCCTGAAAATGTTTGTTAGCACAGGTGCTAATACATCAACACCTTGCCGAAGTAGGCACGGTTGTATATTATCGACACCTGGCGATTTGAATGGTCTAAAAGTGGAGATAGCCCATTTGGTTTTATTGACGGTGAAGATTCTGCGAGCCAGTGAGAGTTCCCTCCGTGTAGGCATCAAGAAACGAGTATTCTCGATGATTTCACTATCCTCTCCGCTAGTGGCACAGCCTGGAAAGTGAGTGTCCAACAAAAGCTGTCCCGTCTCTTCCAGGCTCTCCGTAAAATTTCCGTCAGGCTTCTTGAGTGTAGAAAGCCCGTTTGAGTGATCTTTATTGAGTGACTTCTGGAGTCGGGTAGCTGCTGGGAGGGTTTCAATCTCCTCACAGTACTTTTTCCATGAGTCTCTCTTAGATCTTCTCAACTCATTATTATAGGCCGTTAAGGCACTTCTATAAGATGCCCAGTCACCATTAGACTTGGCCCTATTAAAGAGTTGACGGGCTTTTTTGCGCAAAACATTTAGCTCCCCGCTCCACCAGGGTACGTTCCTAGAACGTTTCTTCACAACTAAATTGCAGCTACTTTCAAAAGCCTCGATTATTATATTATTTAATTTGTTAACTTCAAGATCTAGTTCCTGAGAGTTACTTATTTTTTCACTAAGGCCCGCAATATTTTGCTCTAAGTAAAAGTTATATATCGACCAGTTGGTCTTCCTAACATTTCTCATTTCGAAGGTGCCTCCAATCTCCCCCCCCAGATCAAAGCAAATGTACCTATGGTCCGACAAGGAGACCTCATTAAGCACCCTCCAATTAGAAATGTTATTTGATATGAATGCGCTAGTTAGAGTGAGATCTAACACCTCCCCCCTTATCGCATTCATAAAGGTAGGCTCGTCACCCCTATTTACCACCACCAGATTATTTGTTGTAATAAAATCAAGAAGTGACTCACCTCGCCCGTTCGTGTCCGTGCTTCCCCATACCGTGTGGTGCGCGTTTGCGTCGCAGCACACCACCCACTGTAGACTGCGAGTGCGACAGTACTCCGTAAGCTGCTGGAGCTCGCGCGATACCGCGTCCTCTGTGTCGCCAGGTAAGTACATGGAGGCCAGGACTACCGTTCTCCTCCCTTTGGCACTAGGCACTTCTGCCTGTACTGCCACCAGATCGCGTTGTAGAAGCTCTGAAATTGGGAGGAATTTAATATTTTTGTTGATCATGATCGCTGCCCTCGGTCGGTCAACATTATTATCATAGATCAACTTACATGTTTTTGTCTGCAGACCATTTATGCGCCCATTTGTGGCCCATGGTTCTTGAATGGCTACGAAGTCCAGACTCTGGTGTTCCACCAAGGCACTGAGCCTGTAAGAGGCTGCTATAGCCCTGTGGAGATTTATTTGGAGACAGTGAAGCTGCTTCCAAGAGTTTTGCGTTCGTGATGGGGCCTGGGACATTATTTCCCAGACCGATCCTTGCGGATCTTACCACCCTTTGTGCTCCGCAAAGTTTCCGCAGCCTCCGGGTCTTTTCTCTCCCATTTCCTGAGCCTACCAGAGAGAGCAGATGGTCCTGGACGTTGGGCACGTGTGTTGCCTCTCTCCGCTCTCGGTACTGGCTTTGTGAAAATGGGCCCCGTTTTCGGCTTCTGGCTACTCTGCTTTGCCCGCGCTGCAACAGATGTTGTTGGTTGCTCTTCAACACCAACAGCAGATTTTGCCCTGTTCCCCTTCAGTCTAGGTCGGAGCTGGGCACTGCCAAAGCCATAGTAGACCTTGTTACCCAGTGTGTCAACCCTTTCAGACGAGATGGGGTCCAGAGCAATTGCCAGCTCGACCTGGTCACCTTTTTGTAGGCGATGGAGCACCCGCCACTCGCTGACACTAATGCCCGAATTCTGCGACTCCACTTGCCCCAGAATTCGGTCATTTTGCCAAGATACCGAGCCGGGAAAGTAGCCAACGAAGATCCTGGCCTTTGGCACTTTTGCCTCGTCCACCACCTTCAACTCAGCCCCCTCCCATGGCTTCATGGCTGGTATCCATTCTTCAGCCCAGGCTACGGTTTCGTCGTCCAGACAGTTGATCGTCAACCATCCAGGCTTGAAACTACAGCCTGCAAAGTGTGGCTTCACTGGGCCCCCACGAGTCTCGAACATCTTGTCGAGAATGCACCGTTGTACCTTCCCAATTTCTTCAGTGGACCATATGCCCTCCGGGAAATTGCTAGGTATAACCCCTATCTTTTTGGAGCAGACTGTCTCCGCTAGAGTAGGCTTTGAGCAGGGGACCCCCAAGGAGGCTCCCTGCACGCCATGTCTTTCAGAGACACTCGCCACCCTCTTACTGGGACCAGGTTCGCCCCCAAGTAAGGTCTCCGCCTCCTTCATCTCACCACACACCGGCGGGTCCGCTGGGGGCACTATTGACATTTTATCAATGTTTTTGTTGCCCTCTTGTGCAAACCGCTTTGTCGGCCTGGAGTTCGATGTCGGCGTGGAGCCATCTGAACGGGATCTTTTAGGGGTCCATCGCGCAGACACGTTCGCTGGATTTGCCGCCAAGGACCGAGCTGTTTCCAGCGATATGCCCCTGGCAAGCAAAGCCTTAAAACGTTTACGTCCAGCTCCGGACAGCTTCACCCTAAGTTTTGGAATCTTCTCTGGAGCAGGTTCAAGAAGATTTCTCTCCTGTTCCGAGGAGATAGACACCCCAGCCGATTCCTGGCTAAGTGGGATGTCCATCTCCTCCGGCCTGTCGGTTAAGGGACCGGGTGCCCCCCCCAACAGGTCGTGCTCCATGCTTTCATTGTCGATGGGACCAGATGCCCCCTCGGCCAATGATGGCTGTTGGCTCATTGTAGCCACAATATGCACATTTGAAGGTGTGCAGTCCATTTTTTTTTTTTCATATAGGCTTAAGTTTTCCATATATTTTTTTTTAGTTTTCTTTTGCGTTTTGGTCACCCACGGGCGCCCCCGTGGTAAGGCTAATTAAAACCGTAGGTTCGCCGGACCTCGTACGGAGTTCGCTATTAAGCTTGACTCTACCCCGTCAAGCAAGCTCACTGGCATAGCTGTTCCACCGTGAATTTAGGGTGTTTTTTTTTTATGGGCCAATATGTCTGGTGAACCCTGCCCCAGGGAGTTTTCTCTCTCCCCCGCCCGGCAATCGGCGACCCAAGTCCAGCAGAGACATGACCGTACTGAAAGTGGGCCATTGGTCTGTAAAGTAATTGCCGCACTTCCCCGAAGGGCTGACCAATTGTTAGTGTCTAGGCGATCCGGCGGTCTCAGTGAGACGTTCGATATTGGCCAGTACGACTACTAACTAGCCTTAACGACTGAGCAGGAATCGTAGAAAACTACTTTCAACCTGTGCGTTGAAGGTAGTTCTTAGTTTGCGTAACTGGACCATGTCACCGTCTTTCATGTGCCATGTTCCAGCACACAGTAAGCCCCTACACCGCAACAAGGTGACTACCCAGCGTAGGGGAGCAATAAAGTACTCGAGCCTCTTGTCAATTTAAGCTATCGCTCAAAGCTATGCTACCCTTGAGTCCCAAATCAAACACTAATAAAACTTCAAATGGCCCTAACTTTTATACGGTACGTCCTACACCTATCAAAGTTTGCAATATACAATTGCTTGTAACTATTTACTGGAGCGTCATAAAACCTTGAAATTTTGTAACAATAAAGTACTCTAGCCTCTTCTCAATTTAAGCTATCGCTCAAAGCTACGCTACCCATGAGTCCCAAATCAAACACTGATAAAATTTCAATTGGCCCTAACTTCTATACGGTACGTCCTACACCTGTCAAAGTTTGCAACATATAAATGCTTGCAACTTTTTACTGGAGCGTCATAAAACTTGAAATTTTGTAGCAATAAAGTACCCTAGCCTCTTGTCAATTTAAGCTATCGCTCAAAGCTATGCTACCCTTGAGTGCCAAATCAAACACTGATAAACTTTCAAATGGCGCTAACTTCTATACGGTACGTCCTACACCTGTCAAACTTTGCAACATTCAAATGCTTGTAACTTTTTACTGGAGCGTCATAAAACCTTGAAATTCTGTAACAATAAAGTACTCGAGCCTCTTGTCAATTTAAGCTATCGCTCAAAGCTCTGCTACCCTTGAGTCCCAAATCAAACACTGATAAAACTTCAAATGGCCCTAACTTCTATACGGTACGTCCAACACCTGTCAAAGTTTGCAACATACAAATGCTTGTAACTTTTTACTGGAGCGTCATAAAACCTTGAAATTTTGTAGCAATGAAGTACTCGAGCCTCTTGTCAATTTAAGCTATCGCTCAAAGCTATGCTACCCTTGAGTCCCAAATCAAACACTGATAAAACTTCAAATGGCCCTAACTTCTAAACGGTACGTCCTACACCTGTCAAAGTTTGCAACATTCTAATGCTTGTAACTTTTTACTGGAGCGTCATAAAACCTTGAAATTTTGTAACAATAAAGTACTCGAGCCTCTTGTCAATTTAAGCTATCGCTCAAAGCAATGCTACACTTGAGTCCCAAAACAAACACTGATAAAACTTCAAATGGCGCTAACTTCTATACGGTACGCCCTACACCTGTCAAAGTTTGGAACATACAAATGCTTGTAACTTTTTACTGGAGCGTCATAAAACCTTGAAAATTTGTAGCAATAAAGTACTCGAGCCTCTTGTCAATTTAAGCTATCGCTCAAAGCTATGCTACCCTTGAGTCCCAAATCAAACACTAATAAAACTTCAAATGGCCCTAACTTTTATACGGTACGTCCTACACCTATCAAAGTTTGCAATATACAATTGCTTGTAACTTTTTACTGGAGCGTCATAAAACCTTGAAATTTTGTAACAATAAAGTACTCTAGCCTCTTGTCAATTTAAGCTATCGCTCAAAGCTACGCTACCCTTGAGTCCCAAATCAAACACTGATAAAATTTCAATTGGCCCTAACTTCTATACGGTACGTCCTACACCTGTCAAAGTTTGCAACATATAAATGCTTGTAACTTTTTACTGGAGCGTCATAAAACTTGAAATTTTGTAGCAATAAAGTACCCTAGCCTCTTGTCAATTTAAGCTATCGCTCAAAGCTATGCTACCCTTGAGTGCCAAATCAAACACTGATAAACTTTCAAATGGCGCTAACTTCTATACGGTACGTCCTACACCTGTCAAAGTTTGCAACATTCAAATGCTTGTAACTTTTTACTGGAGCGTCATAAAACCTTGAAATTCTGTAACAATAAAGTACTCGAGCCTCTTGTCAATTTAAGCTATCGCTCAAAGCTCTGCTACCCTTGAGTCCCAAATCAAACACTGATAAAACTTCAAATGGCCCTAACTTCTATACGGTACGTCCTACACCTGTCAAAGTTTGCAACATGCAAATGCTTGTAACTTTTTACTGGAGCGTCATAAAACCTTGAAATTCTGTAACAATAAAGTACTCTAGCCTCTTGTCAATTTAAGCTATCGCTCAAAGCTATGCTACCCTTGAGTCCCAAATCAAACACTGATAAAACTTCAAATGGCCCTAACTTCTATACGGTACGTCCAACACCTGTCAAAGTTTGCAACATACAAATGCTTGTAACTTTTTACTGGAGCGTCATAAAACTTTGAAAATTTGTAGCAATAAAGTACTCGAGCCTCTTGTCAATTTAAGCTATCGCTCAAAGCTATGCTACCCTGGAGTCCCAAATCAAAGACTGATAAAACTTCAAATGGCCCTAACTTCTATACGGTACGTCCTACACCTATCAAAGTTTGCAACATACAAATGCTTGTAACTTTTTACTGGAGCGTCATAAATCCTTGAAAATTTGTAGCAATAAAGTACTCGAGCCTCTTGTCAATTTAAGCTATCGCTCAAAGCTATGCTACCTGTCGGATAAGATCGCCCTCCATCATTTATTTTATAAATTTTTATTTTATATAATATTAATTATTTGTAAACTTGTATTCCAGGCCACCCTAATACTGTTTTTCTATAATTGTCACATCAGCACCAACATACATACATACATAATATGGTTCCGTTTGACCATTATGTAGTCATTGTCGTTAGATGTTTACATCTTCGATGCAAAGAAGAATAGCAACAACAGTGCGATTTGAAGTTATTTACTCCCAATGTTCTATTCAGCCGCTGCATTGTTATTGTTATTCCCTTTGCTTTCGCTGCTTAGAATAACTGTCTGATTTTTGTCGAATGTTTAGTGGTCCGATGATTTACAGTTTGAGTTCAGTTGTTATTGAGTTGACAAACATATCACAGAGAAAGAAGTGATTGTTAAAAGAACCATAAGTTTAGAATTGTTTATAATAGACAGAAGAAAATTGTGAACAGAAAAGAGCCACAGAGCCACATAATAAAGAAAGGACCAAACTGAGTTAAATTAAAATTAAATAAAGTGTGTTTAATTTTAAATAACAATAGAAAAGTGTTTCTGTGCAACACTACCCTTGAGTCCCAAATCAAACACTGATAAAACTTCATATGGCCCTAACTTCTATATGGTGCACCCTATACCTATCAAAGTTTGCAACATATAAATGCTTGTAACTTTTTACTGGAGCGTCATAAAATCTTGAAATTTTGTAACAATAAAGTACTCGAGCCTCTTGTCAATTTAAGCTATCGCTCAAAGCTATGCTACCCTTGAGTCACAATTTAAACACTGATAAAACTTCAAATAGCCTAAACTTCTATATGGTACGTCCTACACCTATCAAAGTTTGCACCATACAAATGCTTGTAACTTTTTACTGGAGCGTCATAAAATCTTGAAATTTTGTAACAATAAAGTACTCGAGCCTCTTGTCACTTTAAGCTATCGCTCAAAGCTATGCTACCCTTGAGTCCCAAATCAAACACTGATAAAACTTCAAATGGCCGTAACTTCTATACGGTACGTCCTACACCTGTCAAAGTTTGCAACATACAAATGCTTGTAACTTTTTGCTGGACCGTCATAAAACCTTGAAATTTTGTAACAATAAAGTACTCGAGCCTCTTGTCAATTTAAGCTATCGCTCAAAGCTATGCTACTCTTGAGTCCCAAATCAAACACTGATAAAACTTCAAATGGCCCTAACTTTTATACGGTACGTCCTACACCTATCAAAGTTTGCAACATACAAATGCTTGTAACTTTTTACTGGAGCGTCATAAAACCTTGAAATTTTGTAACAATAAAGTACTCGAGCCTCTTGCCAATTTAAGCTATCGCTCAAAGCTATGCTACCCTTGAGCCCCAAATCAAACACTGATAAAACTTCAAATGGCCCTAACTTTTATACGGTACGTCCAACACCTGTCAAAGTTTGCAACATACAAATGCTTGTAACTTTTTACTGGAGCGTCGTAAAACCTTGAAAATTTGTAGCAATAAAGTACTCGAGCCTCTTGTCAATTTAAGCTATCGCTCAAAGCTATGCTACTCTTGAGTCCCAAATCAAAGACTGATAAAACTTCAAATGGCCCTAACTTCTATACGGTACGTCCTACGCCTATCAAAGTTTGCAACATACAAATGCTTGTAACTTTTTACTGGAGCGTCATAAAACCTTGAAATTTTGTAACAATGAAGTACTCGAGCCTCATGTAAATTTAAGCTATCGCTCAAAGCTATGCTACCCTTGAGTCCCAAATCAAACACTGATAAAACTTCATATGGCCCTAACTTCTATATGGTGCACCCTATACCTATCAAAGTTTGCAACATATAAGTGCTTGTAACTTTTTACTGGAGCGTCATAAAATCTTGAAATTTTGTAACAATAAAGTACTCGAGACTCTTGTCAATTTAAGCTATCGCTCAAAGCTATGCTACCTTTGAGCCCCAAATCAAACACTGATAAAACTTCAAATGGCCCTAACTTCTATACGGTGCACCCTATACATATCAAAGTTTGCAACATACAAATGTTTTTAACTTTTTACTGGAGTGTCATAAAACCTTGAAATTTTGTAACAATGAAGTACTCGAGCCTCATGTCAATTTAAGCTATCGCTCATAGCTATGCTACCCTTGAGTCACAAATTAAACACTGATAAAACTTCAAATAGCCCTAACTTCTATATGGCACGTCCTACACCTATCAAAGTTTGCAACATACAAATGCTTGTAACTTTTTACTGGAGCGGCATAAAACCTTGAAATTTTGTAACAATAAAGTACTCGAGCCTCTTGTCACTTTAAGCTATCGCTCAAAGCTATGCTACCCTTGAGTCCCAAATCAAACACTGATAAAACTTCAAAGGGCCGTAACTTCTATACGGTACGTCCTTCACCTGTCAAAGTTTGCATCACACAAATGCTTGTAACTTTTTACTGGAGCGTCATAAAACCTTGAAATTTTGTAACAATAAAGTACTCGAGCCTCTTGTCTATTTAAGCTATCGCTCAAAGCTATGCTACCCTTGAGTCCCAAATCAAACACTGATAAAACTTCAAATGGCCCTAACTTCTATACGGTACGTCCTATACCTATCAAAGTTTGCAACATACAAATGCTTGTAACTTTTTACTGGAGCGTCATAAAACCTTGAAATTTTGTAACAATAAAGTACTCGAGCCTCTTGTCAATTTAAGCTATCGCTCAAAGCTATGCTACCCTTGAGCCCCAAATCAAACACTGATAAAAATTCAAATGGCCCTAACTTCTATACGGTACGTCGAATACCTGTCAAAGTTTGCAACATACAAATGCTTGTAACTTTTTACTGGAGCGTCATAAAACCTTGAAAATTTGTAGCAATAAAGTACTCGAGCCTCTTGTCAATTTAAGCTATCGCTCAAAGCTATGCTACCCTTCAGTCCCAAATCAAAGACTGATAAAACTTCAAATGGCCCTAACTTCTATACGGTACGTCCTACACCTATCAAAGTTTGCAACATACAAATGCTTGTAACTTTTTACTGGATCGTCATAAAACCTTGAAATTTTGTAACAATAAAGTACTCGAGCCTCTTGTCAATTTAAGCTATCCCTCAAAGCTATACTACCCTTGAGCCCCAAATCAAACACTGATAAAACTTCAAATGGCCCTAACTTCTATACGGTACTTCGAATACCTGTCAAAGTTTGCAACATACAAATGCTTGTATCTTTTTACTGGAGCGTCATAAAACCTTGAAAATTTGTAGTAATAAAGTACTCGAGCCCCAAATCAAACACTGATAAAAATTCAAATGGCCCTAACTTCTATACGGTACGTCGAATACCTGTCAAAGTTTGCAACATACAAATGCTTGTAACTTTTTACTGGAGCGTCATAAAACCTTGAAAATTTGTAGCAATAAAGTACTCGAGCCTCTTGTCAATTTAAGCTATCGCTCAAAGCTATGCTACCCTTCAGTCCCAAATCAAAGACTGATAAAACTTCAAATGGCCCTAACTTCTATACGGTACGTCCTACACCTATCAAAGTTTGCAACATACAAATGCTTGTAACTTTTTACTGGAGCGTCATAAAACCTTGAAATTTTGTAACAATAAAGTACTCGAGCCTCTTGCCTATTTAAGCTATCGCTCAAAGCTATGCTACCCTTGAGCCCCAAATCAAACACTGATAAAACTTCAAAGGGCCCTAACTTCTATACGGTACTTCGAATACCTGTCAAAGTTTGCAACATACAAATGCTTGTAACTTTTTACTGGAGCGTCATAAAACCTTGAAAATTTGTAGCAATAAAGTACTCGAGCCTCTTGTCAATTTAAGCTATCGCTCAAAGCTATGCTACCCTTCAGTCCCAAATTAAAGACTGATAAAACTTCAAAATGCCCTAACTTCTATACGGTACGTCCTACACCTATCAAAGTTTGCAACATACAAATGCTTGTAACTTTTTACTGGAGCGTCATAAAACCTTGAAATTTTGTAACAATAAAGTACTCGAGCCACTTGTCAATTTAAGCTATCGCTCAAAGCTATGCTACCCTTGAGCCCCAAATCAAACACTGATAAAACTTCAATTGGCCCTAACTTCAATACGGTACACCTATCAAAGTTTGCAAAATACAAATGCTTGTAACTTTTTACTGGAGCGTCATAAAATCTTCAAATGGTGTAACAATAAAGTACTCGAGCCTCTTGTCAATTTAAGCTTTCGCTCAAAGCTATGCTACTCTTGAGTCCCAAATCAAACAATGATAAAACTTCAAACGGCCCTAACTACTATACGGTACGTCCTACACCTGTCAAAGTTTGCAACATGCAAATGCTTGTAACTTTTTACTGGAGCGTCATAAAACCTTGAAATTTTGTAACAATAAAGTACTCGAGCCTCTTGTCAATTTTAGCTATCGCTGAAAGCTATGCTACCCTTGAGTCCCAAATCAAACACTGATAAAACTTCAAATAGCCCTAACTTCTATACGGTACGTCCTACACCTATCAAAGTTTGCAACATACAAATGCTTGTACCTTTTTACTGGAGCGTCATAAAACCTTGAAATTTTGTAACAATAAAGTACTCGAGTATCTTGTCAATTTAAGCTATCGCTCAAAGCTATGCTACTCTTGAGTCCCAAATCAAACACTGATAAAACTTCAAATGGCCCTAACTTCTATACGGTACGTCCTACACCTATCAAAGTTTGCAACATACAAATGCTTGTAACTTTTTACTGGAGCGTCATAAAACCTTGAAATTTTGTAACAATAAAGTACTCGAGCCTCTTGCCAATTTAAGCTATCGCTCAAAGCTATGCTACCCTTGAGCCCCAAATCAAACACTGATAAAACTTCAAATGGCCCTAACTTCTATACGGTACGTCCAACACCTGTCAAAGTTTGCAACATACAAATGCTTGTAACTTTTTACTGGAGCGTCGTAAAACCTTGAAAATTTGTAGCAATAAAGTACTCGAGCCTCTTGTCAATTTAAGCTATCGCTCAAAGCTATGCTACTCTTGAGTCCCAAATCAAAGACTGATAAAACTTCAAATGGCCCTAACTTCTATACGGTACGTCCTACGCCTATCAAAGTTTGCAACATACAAATGCTTGTAACTTTTTACTGGAGCGTCATAAAACCTTGAAATTTTGTAACAATGAAGTACTCGAGCCTCAAGTAAATTTAAGCTATCGCTCAAAGCTATGCTACCCTTGAGTCCCAAATCAAACATTGATAAAACTTCATATGGCCATAACTTCTATATGGTGCACCCTATACCTATCAAAGTTTGCAACATATAAATGCTTGTAACTTTTTACTGGAGCGTCATAAAATCTTGAAATTTTGTAACAATAAAGTACTCGAGACTCTTGTCAATTTAAGCTAGCGCTCAAAGCTATGCTACCTTTGAGCCCTAAATCAAACACTGATAAAACTTCAAATGGCCCTAACTTCTATACGGTGCACCCTATACATATCAAAGTTTGCAACATACAAATGTTTTTAACTTTTTACTGGAGTGTCATAAAACCTTGAAATTTTGTAACAATGAAGTACTCGAGCCTCATGTCAATTTAAGCTATCGCTCAAAGCTATGCTACCCTTGAGTCACAAATTAAACAATGATAAAACTTCAAATAGCCCTAACTTCTATATGGCACGTCCTACACCTATCAAAGTTTGCAACATACAAATGCTTGTAACTTTTTACTGGAGGGGCATAAAACCTTGAAATTTTGTAACAATAAAGTACTCGAGCCTCTTGTCACTTTAAGCTATCGCTCAAAGCTATGCTACCCTTGAGTCCCAAATCAAACACTGATAAAACTTCAAAGGGCCGTAACTTCTATACGGTACGTCCTACACCTGTCAAAGTTTGCATCACACAAATGCTTGTAACTTTTTACTGGAGCGTCATAAAACCTTGAAATTTTGTAACAATAAAGTACTCGAGCCTCTTGTCAATTTAAGCTATCGCTCAAAGCTATGCTACTCTTGAGTCCCAAATCAAACACTGATAAAACTTCAAAAGGCCCTAACTTCTATACGGTACGTCCTACACCTATCAAAGTTTGCAACATACAAATGCTTGTAACTTTTTACTGGAGCGTCATAAAACCTTGAAATTTTGTAACAATAAAGTACTCGAGCCTCTTGCCAATTTAAGCTATCGCTCAAAGCTATGCTACCCTTGAGCCCCAAATCAAAAACTGATAAAACTTCAAATGGCCCTAACTTCTATACGGTACGTCCAACACCTGTCAAAGTTTGCAACATACAAATGCTTGTAACTTTTTACTGGAGCGTCGTAAAACCTTGAAAATTTGTAGCAATAAAGTACTCGAGCCTCTTGTCAATTTAAGCTATCGCTCAAAGCTATGCTACTCTTGAGTCCCAAATCAAAGACTGATAAAACTTCAAATGGCCCTAACTTCTATACGGTACGTCCTACGCCTATCAAAGTTTGCAACATACAAATGCTTGTAACTTTTTACTGGAGCGTCATAAAACCTTGAAATTTTGTAACAATGAAGTACTCGAGCCTCATGTAAATTTAAGCTATCGCTCAAAGCTATGCTACCCTTGAGTCCCAAATCAAACACTGATAAAACTTCATATGGCCCTAACTTCTATATGGTGCACCCTATACCTATCAAAGTTTGCAACATATAAATGCTTGTAACTTTTTACTGGAGCGTCATAAAATCTTGAAATTTTGTAACAATAAAGTACTCGAGACTCTTGTCAATTTAAGCTATCGCTCAAAGCTATGCTACCTTTGAGCCCTAAATCAAACACTGATAAAACTTCAAATGGCCCTAACTTCTATACGGTGCACCCCATACATATCAAAGTTTGCAACATACAAATGTTTTTAACTTTTTACTGGAGTGTCATAAAACCTTGAAATTTAGTAACAATGAAGTACTCGAGCCTCATGTCAATTTAAGCTATCGCTCAAAGCTATGCTACCCTTGAATCACAAATTAAACACTGATAAAACTTCAAATAGCCCTAACTTCTATATGGCACGTCCTACACCTATCAAAGTTTGCAACATACAAATGCTTGTAACTTTTTACTGGAGCGGCATAAAACCTTGAAATTTTGTAACAATAAAGTACTCGAGCCTCTTGTCACTTTAAGCTATCGCTCAAAGCTACGCTACCCTTGAGTCCCAAATCAAACACTGATAAAACTTCAAAGGGCCGTAACTTCTATACGGTACGTCCTACACCTGTCAAAGTTTGCATCACACAAATGCTTGTAACTTTTTACTGGAGCGTCATAAAACTTGAAATTTTGTAACAATAAAGTACTCGAGCCTCTTGTCTATTTAAGCTATCGCTCAAAGCTATGCTACCCTTGAGTCCCAAATCAAACACTGATAAAACTTCAAATGGCCCTAACTTCTATACGGTACGTCCTACACCTATCAAAGTTTGCAACATACAAATGCTTGTAACTTTTTACTGGAGCGTCATAAAACCTTGAAATTTTGTAACAATAAAGTACTCGAGCCTCTTGTCAATTTAAGCTATCGCTCAAAGCTATGCTACCCTTAAGCCCCAAATCAAACACTGATAAAAATTCAAATGGCCCTAACTTCTATACCGTACGTCGAATACCTGTCAAAGTTTGCAACATACAAATGCTTGTAACTTTTTACTGGAGCGTCATAAAACCTTGAAAATTTGTAGCAATAAAGTACTCGAGCCTCTTGTCAATTTAAGCTATCGCTCAAAGCTATGCTACCCTTCAGTCCCAAATCAAAGACTGATAAAACTTCAAATGGCCCTAACTTCTATACGGTACGTCCTACACCTATCAAAGTTTGCAACATACAAATGCTTGTAACTTTTTACTGGAGCGTCATAAAACCTTGAAATTTTGTAACAATAAAGTACTCGAGCCTCTTGTCAATTTAAGCTATCGCTCAAAGCTATGCTACCCTTGAGCCCCAAATCAAACACTGATAAAACTTCATATGGCCCTAACTTCTATATGGTGCACCCTATACCTATCAAAGTTTGCAACATACAAATGCTTGTAACTTTTTACTGGATCGTCATAAAACCTTGAAATTTTGTAACAATAAAGTACTCGAGCCTCTTGTCAATTTAAGCTATCGCTCAAAGCTATGCTACCCTTGAGCCCCAAATCAAACACTGATAAAACTTCAAATGGCCCTAACTTCTATACGGTACTTCGAATACCTGTCAAAGTTTGCAACATACAAATGCTTGTATCTTTTTACTGGAGCGTCATAAAACCTTGAAAATTTGTAGTAATAAAGTACTCGAGCCCCAAATCAAACACTGATAAAAATTCAAATGGCCCTAACTTCTATACGGTACGTCGAATACCTGTCAAAGTTTGCAACATACAAATGCTTGTAACTTTTTACTGGAGCGTCATAAAACCTTGAAAATTTGTAGCAATAAAGTACTCGAGCCTCTTGTCAATTTAAGCTATCGCTCAAAGCTATGCTACCCTTCAGTCCCAAATCAAAGACTGATAAAACTTCAAATGGCCCTAACTTCTATACGCTACGTCCAACACCTGTAAAAGTTTGCAACATACAAATGCTTGTAACTTTTTACTGGAGCGTCATAAAACCTTGAAAATTTGTAACAATAAAGTACTCGAGCCTCTTGTCAATTTAAGCTATCGCTCAAAGCTATGCTACCCTTGAGCCCCAAATCAAACACTGATAAAAAGTCAAATGGCCCTAACTTCTATACGGTACTTCGAATACCTGTCAAAGTTTGCAACATACAAATGCTTGTAACTTTTTACTGGAGCGTCATAAAACCTTGAAAATTTGTAGCAATAAAGTACTCGAGCCTCTTGTCAATTTAAGCTATCGCTCAAAGCTATGCTACCCTTCAGTCCCAAATCAAAGACTGATAAAACTTCAAATGGCCCTAACTTCTATACGGTACGTCCTACACCTATCAAAGTTTGCAGCATACAAATGCTTGTAAATTTTTACTGGAGCGTCATAAAACCTTGAAATTTTGTAACAATAAAGTACTCGAGCCTCTTGTCAATTTAAGCTATCGCTCAAAGCTATGCTACCCTTGAGCCCCAAATCAAACACTGATAAAACTTCAATTGGCCCTAACTTCAATACGGTACATCCTACACCTATCAAAGTCTGCAACATACAAATGCTTGTAACTTTTTACTGGAGCGTCATAAAATCTTCAAATTTTGTAACAATAAAGTACTCGAGCCTCTTGTCAATTTAAGCTTTCGCTCAAAGCTATGCTACTCTTGAGTCCCAAATCAAACAATGATAAAACTTCAAACGGCCCTAACTACTATACGGTACGTCCTACACCTGTCAAAGTTTGCAACATGCAAATGCTTGTAACTTTTTACTGGAGCGTCATAAAACCTTGAAATTTTGTAACAATAAAGTACTCGAGCCTCTTGTCAATTTTAGCTATCGCTGAAAGCTATGCTACCCTTGAGTCCCAAATCAAACACTGATAAAACTTCAAATAGCCCTAACTTCTATACGGTACGTCCTACACCTATCAAAGTTTGCAACATACAAATGCTTGTAACTTTTTACTGGAGCGTCATAAAACCTTGAAATTTTGTAACAATAAAGTACTCGAGCCTCTTGTCAATTTAAGCTATCGCTCAAAGCTATGCTACCCTTGAGCCCCAAATCAAACACTGATAAAACTTCAAATGGCCCTAACTACTATACGGTACGTCCAACACCTGTCAAAGTTTGCAACATACAAATGCTTGTAACTTTTTACTGGAGCGTCATAAAACCTTGAAAATTTGTAGCAATAAAGTACTTGAGCCTCTTGTCAATTTAAGCTATCGCTCAAAGCTATGCTACCCTTGAGTCCCAAATCAAAGACTGATAAAACTTCAAATGGCCCTAACTTCTATACGGTACGTCCTACACCTATCAAAGTTTGCAACATACAAATGCTTGTAACTTTTTACTGGAGCGTCATAAAACTTTGAAATTTTGTAACAATAAAGTACTCGAGCCTCTTGTTAATTTAAGCTATCGCTCAAAGCTATGCTACCCTTGAGTCCCAAATCAAACACTGATAAAACTTCAAATGGCCCTAACTTCTATACGGTACTTCCTACACCTATCAAAGTTTGCAACATACAAATGCTTGTAACTTTTTACTGGAGCGTCATAAAACCTTGAAATTTTGTAACAATAAAGTACTCGAGCCTCTTGTCAATTTAAGCTATCGCTCAAAGCTATGCTACCCTTGAGCCCCAAATCAAACGCTGATAAAACTTCAAATGGCCCTATCTTTAATACGGTACGTCCTACACCTATCAAAGTTTGCAACATACAAATGCTTGTGACTTTTTACTGGAGCGTCATAAAACCTTGAAAATTTGAAGCAATAAAGTATTCGAGCCTCTTCTCAATTTAAGCTATCGCTCAAAGCTATGCTACCCTTGAGTCCCAAATCAAAGACTGATAAAACTTCAAATGGCCGTAAGTTCTATACGGTACGTCCTACACCTGTCAAAGTTTGCATCACACAAATGCTTGTAACTTTTTACTGGAGCTCCATAAAACCTTGAAATTTTGTAACAATAAAGTACTCGAGCCTCTTGTCAATTTAAGCTATCGCTCAAAGCTATGCTACCCTTGAGTCCCAAATCAAACACTGATAAAACTTCAAATGGCCCTAACTTCTATACGGTACGTCCTACACCTATCAAAGTTTGCAACATACAAATGCTTGTAACTTTTTACTGGAGCGTCATAAAACCTTGAAATTTTGTAACAATAAAGTACTCGAGCCTCTTGTCAATTTAAGCTATCGCTCAAAGCTATGCTACCCTTGAGCCCCAAATCAAACACTGATAAAACTTCATATGGCCCTAACTTCTATATGGTGCACCCTATACCTATCAAAGTTTGCAACATACAAATGCTTGTAACTTTTTACTGGGGCGTCATAAAACCTTGAAATTTTGTAACAATAAAGTACTCGAGCCTCTTGTCAATTTAAGCTATCGCTCAAAGCTATGCTACCCTTGAGCCCCAAATCAAACACTGATAAAAAGTCAAATGGCCCTAACTTCTATACGGTACTTCGAATACCTGTCAAAGTTTGCAACATACAAATGCTTGTAACTTTTTACTGGAGCGTCATAAAACCTTGAAAATTTGTAGCAATAAAGTACTCGAGCCTCTTGTCAATTTAAGCTATCGCTCAAAGCTATGCTACCCTTCAGTCCCAAATCAAAGACTGATAAAACTTCAAATGGCCCTAACTTCTATACGGTACGTCCTACACCTATCAAAGTTTGCAGCATACAAATGCTTGTAACTTTTTACTGGAGCGTCATAAAACCTTGAAATTTTGTAACAATAAAGTACTCGAGCCTCTTGTCAATTTTAGCTATCGCTGAAAGCTATGCTACCCTTGAGTCCCAAATCAAACACTGATAAAACTTCAAATAGCCCTAACTTCTATACGGTACGTCCTACACCTATCAAAGTTTGCAACATACAAATGCTTGTAACTTTTTACTGGAGCGTCATAAAACCTTGAAATTTTGTAACAATAAAGTACTCGAGCCTCTTGTCAATTTAAGCTATCGCTCAAAGCTATGCTACCCTTGAGCCCCAAATCAAACACTGATAAAACTTCAAATGGCCCTAACTACTATACGGTACGTCCAACACCTGTCAAAGTTTGCAACATACAAATGCTTGTAACTTTTTACTGGAGCGTCATAAAACCTTGAAAATTTGTAGCAATAAAGTACTCGAGCCTCTTGTCAATTTAAGCTATCGCTCAAAGCTATGCTACCCTTGAGTCCCAAATCAAAGACTGATAAAACTTCAAATGGACCTAACTTCTATACGGTACGTCCTACACCTATCAAAGTTTGCAACATACAAATGCTTGTAACTTTTTACTGGAGCGTCATAAAATCTTGAAATTTTGTAACAATAAAGTACTCGAGCCTATTGTCAATTTAAGCTTTCGCTCAAAGCTATGCTACTCTTGAGTCCCAAATCAAACAATGATAAAACTTCAAACGGCCCTAACTACTATACGGTACGTCCTACACCTGTCAAAGTTTGCAACATGCAAATGCTTGTAACTTTTTACTGGAGCGTCATAAAACCTTGAAATTTTGTAACAATAAAGTACTCGAGCCTCTTGTCAATTTTAGCTATCGCTGAAAGCTATGCTACCCTTGAGTCCCAAATCAAACACTGATAAAACTTCAAATAGCCCTAACTTCTATACGGTACGTCCTACACCTATCAAAGTTTGCAACATACAAATGCTTGTAACTTTTTACTGGAGCGTCATAAAACCTTGAAATTTTGTAACAATAAAGTACTCGAGCCTCTTGTCAATATAAGCTATCGCTCAAAGCTATGCTACCCTTGAGTCCCAAATCAAACACTGATAAAACTTCAAATGGCCCTAACTACTATACGGTACGTCCAACACCTGTCAAAGTTTGCAACATACAAATGCTTGTAACTTTTTACTGGAGCGTCATAAAACCTTGAAAATTTGTAGCAATAAAGTACTCGAGCCTCTTGTTAATTTAAGCTATCGCTCAAAGCTATGCTACCCTTGAGTCCCAAATCAAACACTGATAAAACTTCAAATGGCCCTAACTTCTATACGGTACTTCCTACACCTATCAAAGTTTGCAACATACAAATGCTTGTAACTTTTTACTGGAGCGTCATAAAACCTTGAAATTTTGTAACAATAAAGTACTCGAGCCTCTTGTCAATTTAAGCTATCGCTCAAAGCTATGCTACCCTTGAGCCCCAAATCAAACGCTGATAAAACTTCAAATGGCCCTATCTTTAATACGGTACGTCCTACACCTATCAAAGTTTGCAACATACAAATGCTTGTGACTTTTTACTGGAGCGTCATAAAACCTTGAAAATTTGAAGCAATAAAGTACTCGAGCCTCTTCTCAATTTAAGCTATCGCTCAAAGCTATGCTACCCTTGAGTCCCAAATCAAAGACTGATAAAACTTCAAATGGCCGTAAGTTCTATACGGTACGTCCTACACCTGTCAAAGTTTGCATCACACAAATGCTTGTAACTTTTTACTGGAGCTCCATAAAACCTTGAAATTTTGTAACAATAAAGTACTCGAGCCTCTTGTCAATTTAAGCTATCGCTCAAAGCTATGCTACCCTTGAGTCCCAAATCAAACACTGATAAAACTTCAAATGGCCCTAACTTCTATACGGTACGTCCTACACCTATCAAAGTTTGCAACATACAAATGCTTGTAACTTTTTACTGGAGCGTCATAAAACCTTGAAATTTTGTAACAATAAAGTACTCGAGCCTCTTGTCAATTTAAGCTATCGCTCAAAGCTATGCTACCCTTGAGCCCCAAATCAAACACTGATAAAACTTCATATGGCCCTAACTTCTATATGGTGCACCCTATACCTATCAAAGTTTGCAACATACAAATGCTTGTAACTTTTTACTGGGGCGTCATAAAACCTTGAAATTTTGTAACAATAAAGTACTCGAGCCTCTTGTCAATTTAAGCTATCGCTCAAAGCTATGCTACCCTTGAGCCCCAAATCAAACACTGATAAAAAGTCAAATGGCCCTAACTTCTATACGGTACTTCGAATACCTGTCAAAGTTTGCAACATACAAATGCTTGTAACTTTTTACTGGAGCGTCATAAAACCTTGAAAATTTGTAGCAATAAAGTACTCGAGCCTCTTGTCAATTTAAGCTATCGCTCAAAGCTATGCTACCCTTCAGTCCCAAATCAAAGACTGATAAAACTTCAAATGGCCCTAACTTCTATACGGTACGTCCTACACCTATCAAAGTTTGCAGCATACAAATGCTTGTAACTTTTTACTGGAGCGTCATAAAACCTTGAAATTTTGTAACAATAAAGTACTCGAGCCTCTTGTCAATTTTAGCTATCGCTGAAAGCTATGCTACCCTTGAGTCCCAAATCAAACACTGATAAAACTTCAAATAGCCCTAACTTCTATACGGTACGTCCTACACCTATCAAAGTTTGCAACATACAAATGCTTGTAACTTTTTACTGGAGCGTCATAAAACCTTGAAATTTTGTAACAATAAAGTACTCGAGCCTCTTGTCAATTTAAGCTATCGCTCAAAGCTATGCTACCCTTGAGCCCCAAATCAAACACTGATAAAACTTCAAATGGCCCTAACTACTATACGGTACGTCCAACACCTGTCAAAGTTTGCAACATACAAATGCTTGTAACTTTTTACTGGAGCGTCATAAAACCTTGAAAATTTGTAGCAATAAAGTACTCGAGCCTCTTGTTAATTTAAGCTATCGCTCAAAGCTATGCTACCCTTGAGTCCCAAATCAAACACTGATAAAACTTCAAATGGCCCTAACTTCTATACGGTACTTCCTACACCTATCAAAGTTTGCAACATACAAATGCTTGTAACTTTTTACTGGAGCGTCATAAAACCTTGAAATTTTGTAGCAATAAAGTACTCGAGCCTCTTGTCAATTTAAGCTATCGCTCAAAGCTATGCTACCCTTGAGCCCCAAATCAAACGCTGATAAAACTTCAAATGGCCCTATCTTTAATACGGTACGTCCTACACCTATCAAAGTTTGCAACATACAAATGCTTGTGACTTTTTACTGGAGCGTCATAAAACCTTGAAAATTTGAAGCAATAAAGTACTCGAGCCTCTTCTCAATTTAAGCTATCGCTCAAAGCTATGCTACCCTTGAGTCCCAAATCAAAGACTGATAAAACTTCAAATGGCCGTAAGTTCTATACGGTACGTCCTACACCTGTCAAAGTTTGCATCACACAAATGCTTGTAACTTTTTACTGGAGCTCCATAAAACCTTGAAATTTTGTAACAATAAAGTACTCGAGCCTCTTGTCAATTTAAGCTATCGCTCAAAGCTATGCTACCCTTGAGTCCCAAATCAAACACTGATAAAACTTCAAATGGCCCTAACTTCTATACGGTACGTCCTACACCTATCAAAGTTTGCAACATACAAATGCTTGTAACTTTTTACTGGAGCGTCATAAAACCTTGAAATTTTGTAACAATAAAGTACTCGAGCCTCTTGTCAATTTAAGCTATCGCTCAAAGCTATGCTACCCTTGAGCCCCAAATCAAACACTGATAAAACTTCATATGGCCCTAACTTCTATATGGTGCACCCTATACCTATCAAAGTTTGCAACATACAAATGCTTGTAACTTTTTACTGGGGCGTCATAAAACCTTGAAATTTTGTAACAATAAAGTACTCGAGCCTCTTGTCAATTTAAGCTATCGCTCAAAGCTATGCTACCCTTGAGCCCCAAATCAAACACTGATAAAAAGTCAAATGGCCCTAACTTCTATACGGTACTTCGAATACCTGTCAAAGTTTGCAACATACAAATGCTTGTAACTTTTTACTGGAGCGTCATAAAACCTTGAAAATTTGTAGCAATAAAGTACTCGAGCCTCTTGTCAATTTAAGCTATCGCTCAAAGCTATGCTACCCTTCAGTCCCAAATCAAAGACTGATAAAACTTCAAATGGCCCTAACTTCTATACGGTACGTCCTACACCTATCAAAGTTTGCAACATACAAATGCTTGTAACTTTTTACTGGAGCGTCATAAAACCTTGAAATTTTGTAACAATAAAGTACTCGAGCCTCTTGTCAATTTTAGCTATCGCTGAAAGCTATGCTACCCTTGAGTCCCAAATCAAACACTGATAAAACTTCAAATAGCCCTAACTTCTATACGGTACGTCCTACACCTATCAAAGTTTGCAACATACAAATGCTTGTAACTTTTTACTGGAGCGTCATAAAACCTTGAAATTTTGTAACAATAAAGTACTCGAGCCTCTTGTCAATTTAAGCTATCGCTCAAAGCTATGCTACCCTTGAGCCCCAAATCAAACACTGATAAAACTTCAAATGGCCCTAACTACTATACGGTACGTCCAACACCTGTCAAAGTTTGCAACATACAAATGCTTGTAACTTTTTACTGGAGCGTCATAAAACCTTGAAAATTTGTAGCAATAAAGTACTCGAGCCTCTTGTCAATTTAAGCTATCGCTCAAAGCTATGCTACCCTTGAGTCCCAAATCAAAGACTGATAAAACTTCAAATGGACCTAACTTCTATACGGTACGTCCTACACCTATCAAAGTTTGCAACATACAAATGCTTGTAACTTTTTACTGGAGCGTCATAAAACCTTGAAATTTTGTAACAATAAAGTACTCGAGCCTATTGTCAATTTAAGCTTTCGCTCAAAGCTATGCTACTCTTGAGTCCCAAATCAAACAATGATAAAACTTCAAACGGCCCTAACTACTATACGGTACGTCCTACACCTGTCAAAGTTTGCAACATGCAAATGCTTGTAACTTTTTACTGGAGCGTCATAAAACCTTGAAATTTTGTAACAATAAAGTACTCGAGCCTCTTGTCAATTTTAGCTATCGCTGAAAGCTATGCTACCCTTGAGTCCCAAATCAAACACTGATAAAACTTCAAATAGCCCTAACTTCTATACGGTACGTCCTACACCTATCAAAGTTTGCAACATACAAATGCTTGTAACTTTTTACTGGAGCGTCATAAAACCTTGAAATTTTGTAACAATAAAGTACTCGAGCCTCTTGTCAATTTAAGCTATCGCTCAAAGCTATGCTACCCTTGAGCCCCAAATCAAACACTGATAAAACTTCAAATGGCCCTAACTACTATACGGTACGTCCAACACCTGTCAAAGTTTGCAACATACAAATGCTTGTAACTTTTTACTGGAGCGTCATAAAACCTTGAAAATTTGTAGCAATAAAGTACTCGAGCCTCTTCTCAATTTAAGCTATCGCTCAAAGCTATGCTACCCTTGAGTCTCAAATCCAACACTGATAAAACTTCAAATGGCCCTAACCTCTATACGGTACGTCCTACACCTGTCAAAGTTTGCAACATACAAATGCTTGTAACTTTTTACTGGAGCGTCATAAAACCTTGAAAATTTGTAGCAATAAAGTACTCGAGCCTCTTGTCAATTTAAGCTATCGCTCAAAGCTATGCTACCCTGGAGTCCCAAATCAAAGACTGATAAAACTTCAAATGGCCCTAACTTCTATACGGTACGTCCTACACCTATCAAAGTTTGCAACATACAAATGCTTGTAACTTTTTACTGGAGCGTCATAAATCCTTGAAAATTTGTAGCAATAAAGTACTCGAGCCTCTTGTCAATTTAAGCTATCGCTCAAAGCTATGCTACCCTTCAGTCCCAAATCAAAGACTGATAAAACTTCAAATGGCCCTAACTTCTATACGGTACGTCCTACACCTATCAAAGTTTGCAGCATACAAATGCTTGTAACTTTTTACTGGAGCGTCATAAAACCTTGAAATTTTGTAACAATAAAGTACTCGAGCCTCTTGTCAATTTTAGCTATCGCTGAAAGCTATGCTACCCTTGAGTCCCAAATCAAACACTGATAAAACTTCAAATAGCCCTAACTTCTATACGGTACGTCCTACACCTATCAAAGTTTGCAACATACAAATGCTTGTAACTTTTTACTGGAGCGTCATAAAACCTTGAAATTTTGTAACAATAAAGTACTCGAGCCTCTTGTCAATTTAAGCTATCGCTCAAAGCTATGCTACCCTTGAGCCCCAAATCAAACACTGATAAAACTTCAAATGGCCCTAACTACTATACGGTACGTCCAACACCTGTCAAAGTTTGCAACATACAAATGCTTGTAACTTTTTACTGGAGCGTCATAAAACCTTGAAAATTTGTAGCAATAAAGTACTCGAGCCTCTTGTCAATTTAAGCTATCGCTCAAAGCTATGCTACCCTTGAGTCCCAAATCAAAGACTGATAAAACTTCAAATGGACCTAACTTCTATACGGTACGTCCTACACCTATCAAAGTTTGCAACATACAAATGCTTGTAACTTTTTACTGGAGCGTCATAAAACCTTGAAATTTTGTAACAATAAAGTACTCGAGCCTATTGTCAATTTAAGCTTTCGCTCAAAGCTATGCTACTCTTGAGTCCCAAATCAAACAATGATAAAACTTCAAACGGCCCTAACTACTATACGGTACGTCCTACACCTGTCAAAGTTTGCAACATGCAAATGCTTGTAACTTTTTACTGGAGCGTCATAAAACCTTGAAATTTTGTAGCAATAAAGTACTCGAGCCTATTGTCAATTTAAGCTATCGCTCAAAGCTATGCTACCCTTGAGTCCCAAATCAAAGACTGATAAAACTTCAAATGGACCTAACTTCTATACGGTACGTCCTACACCTATCAAAGTTTGCAACATACAAATGCTTGTAACTTTTTACTGGAGCGTCATAAAACCTTGAAATTTTGTAACAATAAAGTACTCGAGCCTCTTGTTAATTTAAGCTATCGCTCAAAGCTATGCTACCCTTGAGCCCCAAATCAAACGCTGATAAAACTTCAAATGGCCCTATCTTTAATACGGTACGTCCTACACCTATCAAAGTTTGCAACATACAAATGCTTGTAACTTTTTACTGGAGCGTCATAAAACCTTGAAAATTTGTAGCAATAAAGTACTCGAGCCTCTTCTCAATTTAAGCTATCGCTCAAAGCTATGCTACCCTTGAGTCTCAAATCCAACACTGATAAAACTTCAAATGGCCCTAACCTCTATACGGTACGTCCTACACCTGTCAAAGTTTGCAACATACAAATGCTTGTAACTTTTTACTGGAGCGTCATAAAACCTTGAAAATTTGTAGCAATAAAGTACTCGAGCCTCTTGTCAATTTAAGCTATCGCTCAAAGCTATGCTACCCTGGAGTCCCAAATCAAAGACTGATAAAACTTCAAATGGCCCTAACTTCTATACGGTACGTCCTACACCTATCAAAGTTTGCAACATACAAATGCTTGTAACTTTTTACTGGAGCGTCATAAATCCTTGAAAATTTGTAGCAATAAAGTACTCGAGCCTCTTGTCAATTTAAGCTATCGCTCAAAGCTATGCTACCCTTCAGTCCCAAATCAAAGACTGATAAAACTTCAAATGGCCCTAACTTCTATACGGTACGTCCTACACCTATCAAAGTTTGCAGCATACAAATGCTTGTAACTTTTTACTGGAGCGTCATAAAACCTTGAAATTTTGTAACAATAAAGTACTCGAGCCTCTTGTCAATTTTAGCTATCGCTGAAAGCTATGCTACCCTTGAGTCCCAAATCAAACACTGATAAAACTTCAAATAGCCCTAACTTCTATACGGTACGTCCTACACCTATCAAAGTTTGCAACATACAAATGCTTGTAACTTTTTACTGGAGCGTCATAAAACCTTGAAATTTTGTAACAATAAAGTACTCGAGCCTCTTGTCAATTTAAGCTATCGCTCAAAGCTATGCTACCCTTGAGCCCCAAATCAAACACTGATAAAACTTCAAATGGCCCTAACTACTATACGGTACGTCCAACACCTGTCAAAGTTTGCAACATACAAATGCTTGTAACTTTTTACTGGAGCGTCATAAAACCTTGAAAATTTGTAGCAATAAAGTACTCGAGCCTCTTGTCAATTTAAGCTATCGCTCAAAGCTATGCTACCCTTGAGTCCCAAATCAAAGACTGATAAAACTTCAAATGGACCTAACTTCTATACGGTACGTCCTACACCTATCAAAGTTTGCAACATACAAATGCTTGTAACTTTTTACTGGAGCGTCATAAAACCTTGAAATTTTGTAACAATAAAGTACTCGAGCCTATTGTCAATTTAAGCTTTCGCTCAAAGCTATGCTACTCTTGAGTCCCAAATCAAACAATGATAAAACTTCAAACGGCCCTAACTACTATACGGTACGTCCTACACCTGTCAAAGTTTGCAACATGCAAATGCTTGTAACTTTTTACTGGAGCGTCATAAAACCTTGAAATTTTGTAGCAATAAAGTACTCGAGCCTATTGTCAATTTAAGCTTTCGCTCAAAGCTATGCTACCCTTGAGCCCCAAATCAAACACTGATAAAACTTCATATGGCCCTAACTTCTATATGGTGCACCCTATACCTATCAAAGTTTGCAACATACAAATGCTTGTAACTTTTTACTGGGGCGTCATAAAACCTTGAAATTTTGTAACAATAAAGTACTCGAGCCTCTTGTCAATTTAAGCTATCGCTCAAAGCTATGCTACCCTTGAGCCCCAAATCAAACACTGATAAAAAGTCAAATGGCCCTAACTTCTATACGGTACTTCGAATACCTGTCAAAGTTTGCAACATACAAATGCTTGTAACTTTTTACTGGAGCGTCATAAAACCTTGAAAATTTGTAGCAATAAAGTACTCGAGCCTCTTGTCAATTTAAGCTATCGCTCAAAGCTATGCTACCCTTCAGTCCCAAATCAAAGACTGATAAAACTTCAAATGGCCCTAACTTCTATACGGTACGTCCTACACCTATCAAAGTTTGCATCATACAAATGCTTGTAACTTTTTACTGGAGCGTCATAAAACCTTGAAATTTTGTAACAATAAAGTACTCGAGCCTCTTGTCAATTTTAGCTATCGCTGAAAGCTATGCTACCCTTGAGTCCCAAATCAAACACTGATAAAACTTCAAATAGCCCTAACTTCTATACGGTACGTCCTACACCTATCAAAGTTTGCAACATACAAATGCTTGTAACTTTTTACTGGAGCGTCATAAAACCTTGAAATTTTGTAACAATAAAGTACTCGAGCCTCTTGTCAATTTAAGCTATCGCTCAAAGCTATGCTACCCTTGAGCCCCAAATCAAACACTGATAAAACTTCAAATGGCCCTAACTACTATACGGTACGTCCAACACCTGTCAAAGTTTGCAACATACAAATGCTTGTAACTTTTTACTGGAGCGTCATAAAACCTTGAAAATTTGTAGCAATAAAGTACTCGAGCCTCTTGTCAATTTAAGCTATCGCTCAAAGCTATGCTACCCTTGAGTCCCAAATCAAAGACTGATAAAACTTCAAATGGACCTAACTTCTATACGGTACGTCCTACACCTATCAAAGTTTGCAACATACAAATGCTTGTAACTTTTTACTGGAGCGTCATAAAACCTTGAAATTTTGTAACAATAAAGTACTCGAGCCTATTGTCAATTTAAGCTTTCGCTCAAAGCTATGCTACTCTTGAGTCCCAAATCAAACAATGATAAAACTTCAAACGGCCCTAACTACTATACGGTACGTCCTACACCTGTCAAAGTTTGCAACATACAAATGCTTGTAACTTTTTACTGGAGCGTCATAAAACCTTGAAATTTTGTAACAATAAAGTACTCGAGCCTCTTGTCAATTTTAGCTATCGCTGAAAGCTATGCTACCCTTGAGTCCCAAATCAAACACTGATAAAACTTCAAATAGCCCTAACTTCTATACGGTACGTCCTACACCTATCAAAGTTTGCAACATACAAATGCTTGTAACTTTTTACTGGAGCGTCATAAAACCTTGAAATTTTGTAACAATAAAGTACTCGAGCCTCTTGTCAATTTAAGCTATCGCTCAAAGCTATGCTACCCTTGAGCCCCAAATCAAACACTGATAAAACTTCAAATGGCCCTAACTACTATACGGTACGTCCAACACCTGTCAAAGTTTGCAACATACAAATGCTTGTAACTTTTTACTGGAGCGTCATAAAACCTTGAAAATTTGTAGCAATAAAGTACTCGAGCCTCTTGTCAATTTAAGCTATCGCTCAAAGCTATGCTACCCTTGAGTCCCAAATCAAAGACTGATAAAACTTCAAATGGACCTAACTTCTATACGGTACGTCCTACACCTATCAAAGTTTGCAACATACAAATGCTTGTAACTTTTTACTGGAGCGTCATAAAACCTTGAAATTTTGTAACAATAAAGTACTCGAGCCTCTTGTTAATTTAAGCTATCGCTCAAAGCTATGCTACCCTTGAGCCCCAAATCAAACGCTGATAAAACTTCAAATGGCCCTATCTTTAATACGGTACGTCCTACACCTATCAAAGTTTGCAACATACAAATGCTTGTAACTTTTTACTGGAGCGTCATAAAACCTTGAAATTTCGTAACAATAAAGTACTCGAGCCTCTTGTCAATTTAAGCTATCGCTCAAAGCTATGCTACCCTTGAGCCCCAAATCAAACACTGATAAAACTTCATATGGCACTAACTTCTATATGGCCCTAACTTCTATATGCTATCAAAGTTTGCAACATACAAATGCTTGTAACTTTTTACTGGGGCGTCATAAAACCTTGAAACTTTGTAACAATAAAGTACTCGAGCCTCTTGTCAATTTAAGCTATCGCTCAAAGCTATGCTACCCTTGAGCCCCAAATCAAACACTGATAAAAAGTCAAATGGCCCTAACTTCTATACGGTACTTCGAATACCTGTCAAAGTTTGCAACATACAAATGCTTGTAACTTTTTACTGGAGCGTCATAAAACCTTGAAAATTTGTAGCAATAAAGTACTCGAGCCTCTTGTCAATTTAAGCTATCGCTCAAAGCTATGCTACCCTTCAGTCCCAAATCAAAGACTGATAAAACTTCAAATGGCCCTAACTTCTATACGGTACGTCCTACACCTATCAAAGTTTGCAGCATACAAATGCTTGTAACTTTTTACTGGAGCGTCATAAAACCATTAAATTTTGTAACAATAAAGTACTCGAGCCTCTTGTCAATTTAAGCTTTCGCTCAAAGCTATGCTACTCTTGAGTCCCAAATCAAACAATGATAAAACTTCAAACGGCCCTAACTACTATACGGTACGTCCTACACCTGTCAAAGTTTGCAACATGCAAATGCTTGTAACTTTTTACTGGAGCGTCATAAAACCTTCAAATTTTGTAACAATAAAGTACTCGAGCCTCTTGTCAATTTTAGCTATCGCTGAAAGCTATGCTACCCTTGAGTCCCAAATCAAACACTGATAAAACTTCAAATAGCCCCAACTTCTATACGGTACGTCCTACACCTATCAAAGTTTGCAACATACAAATGCTTGTAACTTTTTACTGGAGCGTCATAAAACCTTGAAATTTTGTAACAATAAAGTACTCGAGCCTCTTGTCAATTTAAGCTATCGCTCAAAGCTATGCTACCCTTGAGACCCAAATCAAACACTGATAAAACTTCAAATGGCCCTAACTACTATACGGTACGTCCAACACCTGTCAAAGTTTGCAACATACAAATGCTTGTAACTTTTTACTGGAGCGTCATAAAACCTTGAAAATTTGTAGCAATAAAGTACTCGAGCCTCTTGTCAATTTAAGCTATCGCTCAAAGCTATGCTACCCTTGAGTCCCAAATCAAAGACTGATAAAACTTCAAATGGCCCTAACTTCTATACGGTACGTCCTACACCTATCAAAGTTTGCAACATACAAATGCTTGTAACTTTTTACTGGAGCGTCATAAAACCTTGAAATTTTCTAACAATAAAGTACTCGAGCCTCTTGTTAATTTAAGCTATCGCTCAAAGCTATGCTACCCTTGAGCCCCAAATCAAACGCTGATAAAACTTCAAATGGCCGTAAGCTCTATACGGTACGTCCTACACCTGTCAAAGTTTGCATCACACAAATGCTTGTAACTTTTTACTGGAGCTCCATAAAACCTTGAAATTTTGTAACAATAAAGTACTCGAGCCTCTTGTCAATTTAAGCTATCGCTCAAAGCTATGCTACCCTTGAGCCCCAAATCAAACACTGATAAAACTTCAAATGGCCCTAACTACTATACGGTACGTCCAACACCTGTCAAAGTTTGCAACATACAAATGCTTATAACTTTTTACTGGAGCGTCATAAAACCTTGAAATTTTGTAACAATAAAGTACTCGAGCCTCTTGTCAATTTAAGCTATCGCCCAAAGCTATGCTACCCTTGAGTCCCAAATCAAACAGTGATAAAACTTCTAATGGCCCTAACTTCTATACGGTGCACCCTATACATATCAAAGTTTGCAACATACAAATGTTTGTAACTTTTTACTGGAGTGTCATAAAATCTTGAAATTTTGTATCAATAAAGTACTCGAGCCTCTCGTGAATTTAAGATATCGCTCAAAGCTATGCTACCCTTGAGTCACAAATTAAACTCTGATAAAACTTCAAAGATCCCTAACTTCTATATGGTACGTCCTACACCTATCAAAGTTTGCAACATACAAATGCTTGTAACTTTTTACTGGAGCGTCATAAAACCTTGAAATTTTGTAACAATAAAGTACTCGAGCCTCTTGTCAATTTAAGCTATCGCTCAAAGCTATGCTACCCTTGAGCCCCAAATCAAACACTGATAAAACTTCAAATGGCCCTAACTACTACACGGTACGTCCAACACCTGTCAAAGTTTGCAACATACAAATGCTTGTAACTTTTTACTGGAGCGTCATAAAATCTTGAAAATTTGTAGCAATAAAGTACTCGAGCCTCTTGTCAATTTAAGCTATCGCTCAAAGCTATGCTACCCTTGAGTCTCAAATCAAAGACTGATAAAACTTCAAATGGCCCTAACTTCTATACGGTACGTCCTACACCTATCAAAGTTTGCAACATACAAATGCTTGTAACTTTTTACTGGAGCGTCATAAAACCTTGAAATTTTGTAACAATAAAGTACTCGAGCCTCTTGTTAATTTAAGCTATCGCTCAAAGCTATGCTACCCTTGAGCCCCAAATCAAACGCTGATAAAACTTCAAATGGCCCTATCTTTAATACGGTACGTCCTACACCTATCAAAGTTTGCAACATACAAATGCTTGTAACTTTTACTGGAGCGTCATAAAACCTTGAAAATTTGTAGCAATAAAGTACTCGAGCCTCTTCTCAATTTAAGCTATCGCTCAAAGCTATGCTACCCTTGAGTCCCAAATCAAACACTGATAAAACTGCAAATGGCCGTAAGCTCTATACGGTACGTCCTACACCTGTCAAAGTTTGCATCACACAAATGCTTGTAACTTTTTACTGGAGCTCCATAAAACCTTGAAATTTTGTAACAATAAAGAACTCGAGCCTCTTGTCAATTTAAGCTATCGCTCAAAGCTATGCTACCCTTGAGTCCCAAATCAAACACTGATAAAACTTCAAATGGCCCTAACTTCTATACGGTACGTCCTACACCTATCAAAGTTTGCAACATACAAATGCTTGTAACTTTTTACTGGAGCGTCATAAAACCTTGAAATTTTGTAACAATAAAGTACTCGAGCCTCTTGTCAATTTAAGCTATCGCTCAAAGCTATGCTACCCTTGAGTCCCAAATCAAACACTGATAAAACTTCAAATGGCCATAACTTCTATACGGTACGTCCTACACCTATCAAAGTTTGCAACACACAAATGCTTGTAACTTTTTACTGGAGCTCCATAAAACCTTGAAATTTTGTAACAATAAAGTACTCGAGCCTCTTGTCAATTTAAGCTATCGCTCAAAGCTATGCTACCCTTCAGTCCCAAATCAAACACTGATAAAACTTCAAATGGCCGTAAGTTCTATACGGTACGTCCTACACCTGTCAAAGTTTGCATCACACAAATGCTTGTAACTTTTTACTGGAGCTCCATAAAACCTTGAAATTTTGTAACAATAAAGTACTCGAGCCTCTTGTCAATTTAAGCTATCGCTCAAAGCTATGCTACCCTTGAGCCCCAAATCAAACACTGATAAAAAGTCAAATGGCCCTAACTTCTATACGGTACGTCCTACACCTATCAAAGTTTGCAGCATACAAATGCTTGTAACTTTTTACTGGAGCGTCATAAAACCATTAAATTTTGTAACAATAAAGTACTCGAGCCTCTTGTCAATTTAAGCTTTCGCTCAAAGCTATGCTACTCTTGAGTCCCAAATCAAACAATGATAAAACTTCAAACGGCCCTAACTACTATACGGTACGTCCTACACCTGTCAAAGTTTGCAACATGCAAATGCTTGTAACTTTTTACTGGAGCGTCATAAAACCTTCAAATTTTGTAACAATAAAGTACTCGAGCCTCTTGTCAATTTTAGCTATCGCTGAAAGCTATGCTACCCTTGAGTCCCAAATCAAACACTGATAAAACTTCAAATAGCCCCAACTTCTATACGGTACGTCCTACACCTATCAAAGTTTGCAACATACAAATGCTTGTAACTTTTTACTGGAGCGTCATAAAACCTTGAAATTTTGTAACAATAAAGTACTCGAGCCTCTTGTCAATTTAAGCTATCGCTCAAAGCTATGCTACCCTTGAGCCCCAAATCAAACACTGATAAAACTTCAAATGGCCCTAACTACTATACGGTACGTCCAACACCTGTCAAAGTTTGCAACATACAAATGCTTGTAACTTTTTACTGGAGCGTCATAAAACCTTGAAAATTTGTAGCAATAAAGTACTCGAGCCTCTTGTCAATTTAAGCTATCGCTCAAAGCTATGCTACCCTTGAGTCCCAAATCAAAGACTGATAAAACTTCAAATGGCCCTAACTTCTATACGGTACGTCCTACACCTATCAAAGTTTGCAACATACAAATGCTTGTAACTTTTTACTGGAGCGTCATAAAACCTTGAAATTTTCTAACAATAAAGTACTCGAGCCTCTTGTTAATTTAAGCTATCGCTCAAAGCTATGCTACCCTTGAGCCCCAAATCAAACGCTGATAAAACTTCAAATGGCCGTAAGCTCTATACGGTACGTCCTACACCTGTCAAAGTTTGCATCACACAAATGCTTGTAACTTTTTACTGGAGCTCCATAAAACCTTGAAATTTTGTAACAATAAAGTACTCGAGCCTCTTGTCAATTTAAGCTATCGCTCAAAGCTATGCTACCCTTGAGCCCCAAATCAAACACTGATAAAACTTCAAATGGCCCTAACTACTATACGGTACGTCCAACACCTGTCAAAGTTTGCAACATACAAATGCTTATAACTTTTTACTGGAGCGTCATAAAACCTTGAAATTTTGTAACAATAAAGTACTCGAGCCTCTTGTCAATTTAAGCTATCGCCCAAAGCTATGCTACCCTTGAGTCCCAAATCAAACAGTGATAAAACTTCTAATGGCCCTAACTTCTATACGGTGCACCCTATACATATCAAAGTTTGCAACATACAAATGTTTGTAACTTTTTACTGGAGTGTCATAAAATCTTGAAATTTTGTATCAATAAAGTACTCGAGCCTCTCGTGAATTTAAGATATCGCTCAAAGCTATGCTACCCTTGAGTCACAAATTAAACTCTGATAAAACTTCAAAGATCCCTAACTTCTATATGGTACGTCCTACACCTATCAAAGTTTGCAACATACAAATGCTTGTAACTTTTTACTGGAGCGTCATAAAACCTTGAAATTTTGTAACAATAAAGTACTCGAGCCTCTTGTCAATTTAAGCTATCGCTCAAAGCTATGCTACCCTTGAGCCCCAAATCAAACACTGATAAAACTTCAAATGGCCCTAACTACTACACGGTACGTCCAACACCTGTCAAAGTTTGCAACATACAAATGCTTGTAACTTTTTACTGGAGCGTCATAAAATCTTGAAAATTTGTAGCAATAAAGTACTCGAGCCTCTTGTCAATTTAAGCTATCGCTCAAAGCTATGCTACCCTTGAGTCTCAAATCAAAGACTGATAAAACTTCAAATGGCCCTAACTTCTATACGGTACGTCCTACACCTATCAAAGTTTGCAACATACAAATGCTTGTAACTTTTTACTGGAGCGTCATAAAACCTTGAAATTTTGTAACAATAAAGTACTCGAGCCTCTTGTTAATTTAAGCTATCGCTCAAAGCTATGCTACCCTTGAGCCCCAAATCAAACGCTGATAAAACTTCAAATGGCCCTATCTTTAATACGGTACGTCCTACACCTATCAAAGTTTGCAACATACAAATGCTTGTAACTTTTACTGGAGCGTCATAAAACCTTGAAAATTTGTAGCAATAAAGTACTCGAGCCTCTTCTCAATTTAAGCTATCGCTCAAAGCTATGCTACCCTTGAGTCCCAAATCAAACACTGATAAAACTGCAAATGGCCGTAAGCTCTATACGGTACGTCCTACACCTGTCAAAGTTTGCATCACACAAATGCTTGTAACTTTTTACTGGAGCTCCATAAAACCTTGAAATTTTGTAACAATAAAGAACTCGAGCCTCTTGTCAATTTAAGCTATCGCTCAAAGCTATGCTACCCTTGAGTCCCAAATCAAACACTGATAAAACTTCAAATGGCCCTAACTTCTATACGGTACGTCCTACACCTATCAAAGTTTGCAACATACAAATGCTTGTAACTTTTTACTGGAGCGTCATAAAACCTTGAAATTTTGTAACAATAAAGTACTCGAGCCTCTTGTCAATTTAAGCTATCGCTCAAAGCTATGCTACCCTTGAGTCCCAAATCAAACACTGATAAAACTTCAAATGGCCATAACTTCTATACGGTACGTCCTACACCTATCAAAGTTTGCAACACACAAATGCTTGTAACTTTTTACTGGAGCTCCATAAAACCTTGAAATTTTGTAACAATAAAGTACTCGAGCCTCTTGTCAATTTAAGCTATCGCTCAAAGCTATGCTACCCTTCAGTCCCAAATCAAACACTGATAAAACTTCAAATGGCCGTAAGTTCTATACGGTACGTCCTACACCTGTCAAAGTTTGCATCACACAAATGCTTGTAACTTTTTACTGGAGCTCCATAAAACCTTGAAATTTTGTAACAATAAAGTACTCGAGCCTCTTGTCAATTTAAGCTATCGCTCAAAGCTATGCTACCCTTGAGCCCCAAATCAAACACTGATAAAAAGTCAAATGGCCCTAACTTCTATACGGTACTTCGAATACCTGTCAAAGTTTGCAACATACAAATGCTTGTAACTTTTTACTGGAGCGTCATAAAACCTTGAAAATTTGTAGCAATAAAGTACTCGAGCCTCTTGTCAATTTAAGCTATCGCTCAAAGCTATGCTACCCTTCAGTCCCAAATCAAAGACTGATAAAACTTCAAATGGCCCTAACTTCTATACGGTACGTCCTACACCTATCAAAGTTTGCAGCATACAAATGCTTGTAACTTTTTACTGGAGCGTCATAAAACCTTGAAATTTTGTAACAATAAAGTACTCGAGCCTCTTGTCAATTTAAGCTATCGCTCAAAGCTATGCTACCCTTGAGCCCCAAGTCAAACACTGATAAAACTTCAATTGGCCCTAACTTCAATACGGTACATCCTACACCTATCAAAGTTTGCAACATACAAATGCTTGTAACTTTTTACTGGAGCGTCATAAAATCTTCAAATTTTGTAACAATAAAGTACTCGAGCCTCTTGTCAATTTAAGCTTTCGCTCAAAGCTATGCTACTCTTGAGTCCCAAATCAAACAATGATAAAACTTCAAACGGCCCTAACTACTATACTGTACGTCCTACACCTGTCAAAGTTTGCAACATGCAAATGCTTGTAACTTTTTACTGGAGCGTCATAAAACCTTGAAATTTTGTAACAATAAAGTACTCGAGCCTCTTGTCAATTTTAGCTATCGCTGAAAGCTATGCTACCCTTGAGTCCCAAATCAAACACTGATAAAACTTCAAATAGCCCTAACTTCTATACGGTACGTCCTACACCTATCAAAGTTTGCAACATACAAATGCTTGTAACTTTTTACTGGAGCGTCATAAAACCTTGAAATTTTGTAACAATAAAGTACTCGAGCCTCTTGTCATTTTAAGCTATCGCTCAAAGCTATGCTACCCTTGAGCCCCAAATCAAACACTGATAAAACTTCAAATGGCCCTAACTACTATACGGTACGTCCAACACCTGTCAAAGTTTGCAACATACAAATGCTTGTAACTTTTTACTGGAGCGTCATAAAACCTTGAAAATTTGTAGCAATAAAGTACTCGAGCCTCTTGTCAATTTAAGTTATCGCTCAAAGCTATGCTACCCTTGAGTCCCAAATCAAAGACTGATAAAACTTCAAATGGCCCTAACTTCTATACGGTACGTCCTACACCTATCAAAGTTTGCAACATACAAATGCTTTTAACTTTTTACTGGAGCTCCATAAAACCTTGAAATTTTGTAACAATAAAGTACTCGAGCCTCTTGTCAATTTAAGCTATCGCTCAAAGCTATGCTACCCATGAGCCCCAAATCAATCGCTGATAAAACTTCAAATGGCCCTATCTTTAATACGGTACGTCCTACACTTATCAAAGTTTGCAACATACAAATGCTTGTAACTTTTTACTGGAGCGTCATAAAACCTTGAAAATTTGTAGCAATAAAGTACTCGAGCCTCTTCTCAATTTAAGCTATCGCTCAAAGCTATGCTACCCTTGAGTCCCAAATCAAAGACTGATAAAACTTCAAATGGCCGTAAGTTCTATACGGTACGTCCTACACCTGTCAAAGTTTGCATCACACAAATGCTTGTAACTTTTTACTGGAGCTCCATAAAACCTTGAAATTTTGTAACAATAAAGTACTCGAGCCTCTTGTCAATTTAAGCTATCGCTCAAAGCTATGCTACCCTTGAGTCCCAAATTAAACACTGATAAAACTTCAAATGGCCCTAACTTCTATACGGTACGTCCTACACCTATCAAAGTTTGCAACATACAAATGCTTGTAACTTTTTACTGGAGCGTCATAAAACCTTGAAATTTTGTAATAATAAAGTACTCGAGCCTCTTGTCAATTTAAGCTATCGCCCAAAGCTATGCTACCCTTGAGTCCCAAATCAAACACTGATAAAACTTCTAATGGCCCTAACTTCTATACGGTGCACCCTATACATATCAAAGTTTGCAACATACAAATGTTTGTAACTTTTTACTGGAGTGTCATAAAATCTTGAAATTTTGTATCAATAAAGTACTCGAGCATCTCGTGAATTTAAGATATCGCTCAAAGCTATGCTACCCTTGAGTCACAAATTAAACACTGATAAAAATTCAAAGATCCCTAACTTCTATATGGTACGTCCTACACCTATCAAAGTTTGCAACATAAAAATGCTTGTAACTTTTTACTGGAGCGTCATAAAACCTTGAAATTTTGTAACATTAAAGTACTCGAGCATCTTGTCACTTCAAGCTATCGCTCAAAGCTATGCTACCCTTGAGTCCCAAATCAAACACTGACAAAACTTCAAATGGCCGTAACTTCTATACGGTACGTCCTACTCCTGTCAAAGTTTGCAACATACAAATGCTTGTAACTTTTTACTGGAGCGTCATAAAACCTTGAAAATTTGTAGCAATAAAGTACTCGAGCCTCTTGTCAATTTAAGCTATCGCTCAAAGCTATGCTACCCTTGAGTCCCAAATCAAAGACTGATAAAACTTCAAATGGCGCTAACTTAAATACGGTACGCCATACACCTGACAAAGTTTGCAACATACAAATGCTTGTAACTTTTTACTGGAGCATCATAAAACCTTGAAAATTTGTAGCAAAAAAGTACTCGAGCCTCTTGTCAATTTGAGCTATCGCTCAAAGCTATGCTACTCTTGAGTCCCAAATTAAACACTGATTAAACTTCAAATGGCCCTAACTTATATACGGTACGTCCTACACCTATCAAAGTTTGCAACATACAAATGCTTGTAACTTTTTACTGGAGCGTCATAAAACCTTGAAATTTTGTAACAATAAAGTACTCGAGCCTCTTGTCAATTTAAGCTATCGCTCAAAGCTATGCTACCCTTGAGCCCCAAATCAAACACTGATAAAACTTCAAATGGCCCTAACTACTATACGGTACGTCCAACACCTGTCAAAGTTTGCAACATACAAATGCTTGTAACTTTTTACTGGAGCGTCATAAAACCTTGAAAATTTGTAGCAATAAAGTACTCGAGCCTCTTGTCAATTTAAGCTATCGCTCAAAGCTATGCTACCCGTGAGTCCCAAATCAAAGACTGATAAAACTTCAAATGGCCCTAACTTCTATACGGTACGTCCTACACCTATCAAAGTTTGCAACATACAAATGCTTGTAACTTTTTACTGGAGCGTCATAAAACCTTGAAATTTTGTAACATTAAAGTACTCGAGCATCTTGTCACTTCAAGCTATCGCTCAAAGCTATGCTACCCTTGAGTCCCAAATCAAACACTGACAAAACTTCAAATGGCCGTAACTTCTATACGGTACGTCCTACACCTGTCAAAGTTTGGATCAAACAAATGCTTGTAACTTTTTACTGGAGCGTCATAAAACCTTGAAATTTTGTAACAATAAAGTACTCGAGCCTCTTGTAAATTTAAGGTATCGCTCAAAGCTATGCTACCCTTGAGTCCCAAATCAAACACTGATAAAACTTCAAATGGCCCTAACTTCTATACGGTACGTCCTACACCTGTCAAACTTTGCAACATACAAATGCTTGTAACTTTTTACTGGAGCGCCATAAGACCTTGAAATTTTGTAACAATAAAGTACTCGAGCCTCTTGTCAATTTAAGCTATCGCTCAAAGCTATGCTACCCTTGAGTCCCAAAACAAACACTGATAAAACTTCAAATGGCGCTAACTTAAATACGGTACGCCCTACACCTGACAAAGTTTGCAACATACAAATGCTTGTAACTTTTTACTGGAGCGTCATAAAACCTTGAAAATTTGTAGCAAAAAGTACTCGAGCCTCTTGTCAATTTGAGCTATCGCTCAAAGCTATGCTACCCTTGAGTCCCAAATTAAACACTGATTAAACTTCAAATGGCCCTAACTTATATACGGTACGTCCTACACCTATTAAAGTTTGCAATATACAATTGCTTGTAACTTTTTACTGGAGCGTCATAAAACCTTGAAATTTTGTAACAATAAAGTACTCAAGCCTCTTGTCAATTTAAGCTATCGCTCAAAGCTACGCTACCCTTGAGTCCCAAATCAAACACTGATAAAATTTCAATTGGCCCTAACTTCTATACGGTACGTCCTACACCTGTCAAAGTTTGCAACATACAAATGCTTGTATCTTTTTACTGGAGCGTCATAAATCCTTGAAATTTTGTAGCAATAAAGTACCCTAGCCTCTTGTCAACTTAAGCTATCGCTCAAAACTATGCTACCCTTGAGTCCCAAATCAAACGCTGATAAAACTTCAAATGGCGCCAACTTCTATACGGTACGCCCTACACCTGTCAAAGTTTGCAACATACAAATGCTTGTAACTTTTTACTGGAGCGTCATAAAACCTTGAAAATTTGTAGCAATAAAGTACTCGAGCCTCTTGTCAATTTAAGCTATCGCTCAAAGCTATGCTACCCTTGAGCCCCAAATCAAACACTGATAAAACTTCAAATGGCCCTAACTTCTATACAGTACGTCCTACACCTATCAAAGTTTGCAATATGCAATTGCTTGTAACTTTTTACTGGAGCGTCATTAAACCTTGAAATTTTGTAACAATAAAGTACTCTAGCCTCTTGTCAATTTAAGCTATCGCTCAAAGCTATGCTACCCTTGAGTCCCAAAACAAACACTGATAAAACTTCAAATGGCGCTAACTTCTATACGGTACGCCCTACACCTGTCAAAGTTTGCAACATGCAAATGCTTGTAACTTTTTACTGGAGCGTCATAAAACCTTGAAAATTTGTAGCAATAAAGTACTCGAGCCTCTTGTCAATTTAAGCTATCGCTCAAAGCTATGCTACCCTTGAGTCCCAAATCAAACACTGATAAAACTTCAAATGGCCCTAACTTCTATACGACACGTCCTACACCTATCAAAGTTTGCAACATACAAATGCTTGTAACTTTTTACTGGAGCGCCATAATACCTTGAAATTTTGTAACAATAAAGTACTCGAGCCTCTTGTCAATTTTAACTATCGCTCAAAGCTATGCTACCCTTGAGTCCCAAATCAAACACTGATAAAACTTCAAATGGCCCTAACTTCTATACGGTACGCCCTACACCTGTCAAAGTTTGCAACATACAAATGCTTGTAACTTTTTACTGGAGCGTCATAAAACCTTGAAAATTTGTAGCAATAAAGTACTCGAGCCTCTTGTCAATTTAAGCTATCGCTCAAAGCTATGCTACCCTTGAGTCCCAAATCAAACACTGATAAAACTTTAAATGGCCCTAACTTCTATACGGTACGTCCTACACCTATCAAAGTTTGCAATATACAATTGCTTGTAACTTTTTACTGGAGCGTCATAAAACCTTGAAATTGTGTAACAATAAAGTGCTCTAGTCTCTTGTCAATTTAAGCTATCGCTCAAAGCTACGCTACCCTTGAGTCCCAAATCAAACACTGATAAAATTTCAATTGGCCCTAACTTCTATACGGTACGTCCTACACCTGTCAAAGTGTGCAACATACAAATGCTTGTAACTTTTTACTGGTGCGTCAAAAAACCTTGAAATTTTGTAACAATAAAGTACTCGAGCCTCTTGTCAATTTAAGCTATCGCTCAAAGCTATGCTACCCTTGAGTACCAAATCAAACACTGATAAAACTTCAAATGGCCCTAACTTCTATACGGTGCACCCTATACATATCAAAGTGTGCAACATACAAATGCTTGTAACTTTTTACTGGAGCGTCATAAAACCTTAAAATTTTGTAACAATAAAGTACTCTAGCCTCTTGTCAATTTGAGCTATCGCTCAAAGCTACGCTACCCTTGAGTCCCAAATCAAACACTGATAAAATTTCAATTGGCCCTAACTTCTATACGGTACGTCCTACACCTGTCAAAGTGTGCAACATACAAATGCTTGTAACTTTTTACTGGAGCGTCAAAAAACCTTGAAATTTTGTAACAATAAAGTACTCGAGCCTCTTGTCAATTTAAGCTATAGCTCAAAGCTATGCTACCCTTGAGTCCCAAATCAAACACTGATAAAACTTTAAATGGCCCTAACTTCTATACGGTACGTTCTACACCTATCAAAGTTGGCTACCCTTGAGTCCCAAATCAAACACTGATAAAACTTCTAATGGCCCTAACTTCTATACGGTGCACCCTATACATATCAAAGTTTGCAACATGCAAATGTTTGTAACTTTTTACTGGAGTGTCCTAAAATCTTGAAATTTTGTAACAATAAAGTACTCGAGCCTCTTGTCATTTTAAGCTATCGCTCAAAGCTATGCTACCCTTGAGTCCCAAATGAAACACTGATAAAACTTCAAATGGCCCTAACTTCTATACGGTACGTCCTACACCTATCAAAGTTTGCAATATACAATTGCTTGTAACTTTTTACTGGAGCGTCATAAAACCTTGAAAATTTGTAGCAATAAAGTATTCGAGCCTCTTGTCAATTTAAGCTATCGCTCAAAGCTATGCTACCCTTGAGTCCCAAATCAAACACTGATAAAACTTCAAATGGCCCTAACTTCTATACGGTACGTCCTACACCTATCAAAGTTTGCAATATACAATTGCTTGTAACTTTTTACTGGAGCGTCATAAAACCTTGAAATTTTGTAACAATAAAGTACTCTTGCCTCTTGTCAATTTAAGCTATCGCTCAAAGCTACGCTACCCTTGAGTCCTAAATCAAACACTGATAAAATTTCAATTGGCCCTAACTTCTATACGGTACGTCCTACACCTGTCAAAGTTTGCAACATACAAATGCTTGTATCTTTTTACTGGAGCGTCATAAAACCTTGAAATTTTGTAGCAATAAAGTACCCTAGCCTCTTGTCCATTTAAGCTATCGCTTAAAGCAATGCTACCCTTGAGTCCCAAATCAAACACTGATAAAACTTCAAATGGCGCTAACTTCTATACGGTACGTCCTACACCTGTCAAAGTTTGCAACATACAAATGCTTGTGACTTTTTACTGGAGCGTCATAAAACCTTGAAATTTTGTAACAATAAAGTACTCGCGCCTCTTGTCAATTGAAGCTATCGCTCAAAGCTATGATACCCTTGAGTCCCAAATCAAACACTGATAAAACTTCAAATGGCCCTAACTTCTATACGGTACGTCCTACACCTATCAAAGTTTGCAACATACAAATGCTTGTAACTTTTTACTGGAGCGTCATAAAACCTTGAAATTTTGTAACAATAAAGTACTCGAGCCTCTTGTCAATTTAAGCTATCGCCCAAAGCTATGCTACCCTTGAGTCCCAAATCAAACACTGATAAAACTTCTAATGGCCCTAACTTCTATGCGGTGAACCCTATACATATTAAAGTTTGCAACATGCAAATGTTTGTAACTTTTTACTGGAGTGTCATAAAATCTGGAAATTTTGTATCAATAAAGTACTCGAGCCTCTCGTGAATTTAAGATATCGCTCAAAGCTATGCTACCCTTGAGTCACAAATTAAACACTGATAAAACTTCAAAGATCCCTAACTTCTATATGGTACGTCCTACAACTATCAAAGTTTGCAACATACAAATGCTTGTATCTTTTTACTGGAGCGTCATAAAACCTTGAAATTTTGTAGCAATAAAGTACCCTAGCCTCTTGTCCATTTAAGCTATCGCTCAAAGCAATGCTACCCTTGAGTCCCAAATCAAACACTGATAAAACTTCAAATGGCGCTAACTTCTATACGGTACTTCCTACACCTGTCAAAGTTTGCAACATACAAATGCTTGTAACTTTTTACTGGAGCGTCATAAAACCTTGAAATTTTGTAACAATAAAGTACTCGCGCCTCTTGTCAATTGAAGCTATCGCTCAAAGCTATGCTACCCTTGAGTCCCAAATCAAACACTGACAAAACTTCAAATGGCCGTAACTTATATACGGTACGTCCTACACCTGTCAAAGTTTGCATCACACAAATGCTTGTAACTTTTTACTGGAGCGTCATAAAACCTTGAAATTTTGTAACAATAAAGTACTCGAGCCTCTTGTCAATTTGAGGTATCGCTCAAAGCTATGCTACCCTTGAGTCCCAAATCAAACACTGATAAAACTTCAAATGGCCCTAACTTCTATACGACACGTCCTACACCTGTCAAAGTTTGCAACATACAAATGCTTGCATCTTTTTACTGGAGCGTCATAAAACCTTGAAATTTTGTAGCAATAAAGTACCCTAGCCTCTTGTCAATTTAAGCTATCGCTCAAAGCTATGCTACCCTTGAGTCCCAAATCAAACACTGATAAATCTTCAAATGGCGCTAACTTCTATACGGTACGCCCTACACCTGTCAAAGTTTGCAACATACAAATGCTTGTAACTTTTTACTGGAGCGTCATAAAACCTTGAAAATTTGTAGCAATAAAGTACTCGAGCCTCTTGTCAATTTAAGCTATCGCTCAAAGCTATGCTACCCTTGAGCCCCAAATCAAACACTGATAAAACTTCAAATGGCCCTAACTTCTATACGGTACGTCCTACACCTATCAAAGTTTGCAATATGCAATTGCTTGTAACTTTTTACTGGAGCGTCATAAAACCTTGAAATTTTGTAACAATAAAGTACTCTAGCCTCTTGTCAATTTAAGCTATCGCTCAAAGCTATGCTACCCGTGAGTCCCAAATCAAACACTGATAAAACTTCAAATGGCCCTAACTTCTATACGGTACGTCCTACACCTGTCAAAGTTTGCAACATACAAATGCTTGTAACTTTTTACTGGAGCGTCATAAAACCTTGAAATTTTGTAACAATAAAGTACTCGCGCCTCTTGTCAATTGAAGCTATCGCTCAAAGCTATGATACCCTTGAGTCCCAAATCTAACACTGATAAAACTTCAAATGGCCCTAACTTCTATACGGTACGTCCTACACCTATCAAAGTTTGCAAACATACAAATGCTTGTAACTTTTTACTGGAGCGTCATAAAACCTTGAAATTTTGTAACAATAAAGTACTCGAGCCTCTTGTCAATTTAAGCTATCGCCCAAAGCTATGGTACCCTTGAGTCCCAAATCAAACACTGATAAAACTTCAAATGGCGCTAACTTCTATACGGTACGTCCTACACCTGTCAAAGTTTGCAACATACAAATGCTTGTAACTTTTTACTGGAGCGTCATAAAACCTTGAAATTTTGTAACAATAAAGTACTCGCGCCTCTTGTCAATTGAAGCTATCGCTCAAAGCTATGATACCCTTGAGTCCCAAATCAAACACTGATAAAACTTCAAATGGCCCTAACTTCTATACGGTACGTCCTACACCTATCAAAGTTTGCAACATACAAATGCTTGTAACTTTTTACTGCAGCGTCATAAAACCTTGAAATTTTGTAACAATAAAGTACTCGAGCCTCTTGTCAATTTAAGCTATCGCCCAAAGCTATGCTACCCTTGAGTCCCAAATCAAACACTGATAAAACTTCTAATGGCCCTAACTTCTATGCGGTGAACCCTATACATATTAAAGTTTGCAACATGCAAATGTTTGTAACTTTTTACTGGAGTGTCATAAAATCTGGAAATTTTGTATCAATAAAGTACTCGAGCCTCTCGTGAATTTAAGATATCGCTCAAAGCTATGCTACCCTTGAGTCACAAATTAAACACCGATAAAACTTCAAAGATCCCTAACTTCTATATGGTACGTCCTACAACTATCAAAGTTTGCAACATACAAATGCTTGTAACTTTTACTGGAGCGTCATAAAACCTTGAAATTTTGTAACATTAAAGTACTCGAGCCTCTTGTCACTTCAAGCTATCGCTCAAAGCTATGCTACCCTTGAGTCCCAAATCAAACACTGACAAAACTTCAAATGGCCGTAACTTATATACGGTACGTCCTACACCTGTCAAAGTTTGCATCACACAAATGCTTGTAACTTTTTACTGGAGCGTCATAAAACCTTGAAATTTTGTAACAATAAAGTACTCGAGCCTCTTGTCAATTTAAGGTATCGCTCAAAGCTATGCTACCCTTGAGTCCCAAATCAAACACTGATAAAACTTCAAATGGCCCTAACTTCTATATGGTACGTCCTACACCTGTCAAAGTTTGCAACATGCAAATGCTTGTAACTTTTTACTGGAGCGTCATAAAACCTTGAAATTTTGTAACAATAAAGTACTCGAGCCTCTTGTCAATTTTAGCTATCGCTCAAAGCTATGCTACCCTTGAGTCCCAAATCAAACACTGATAAAACTTCAAATAGCCCTAACTCCTATACGACACGTCCTACACCTGTCAAAGTTTGCAACATACAAATGCTTGCATCTTTTTACTGGAGCGTCATAAAACCTTGAAATTTTGTAGCAATAAAGTACCCTAGCCTCTTGTCAATTTAAGCTATCGCTCAAAGCTATGCTACCCTTGAGTCCCAAATCAAACACTGATAAATCTTCAAATGGCGCTAACTTCTATACGGTACGCCCTACACCTGTCAAAGTTTGCAACATACAAATGCTTGTAACTTTTTACTGGAGCGTCATAAAACCTTGAAAATTTGTAGCAATAAAGTACTCGAGCCTCTTGTCAATTTAAGCTATCGCTCAAAGCTATGCTACCCTTGAGCCCCAAATCAAACACTGATAAAACTTCAAATGGCCCTAACTTCTATACGGTACGTCCTACACCTATCAAAGTTTGCAATATGCAATTGCTTGTAACTTTTTACTGGAGCGTCATAAAACCTTGAAATTTTGTAACAATAAAGTACTCTAGCCTCTTGTCAATTTAAGCTATCGCTCAAAGCTATGCTACCCTTGAGTCCCAAATCAAACACTGATAAAACTTCAAATGGCCCTAACTTCTATACGGTACGTCCTACACCTGTCAAAGTTTGCAACATACAAATGCTTGTAACTTTTTACTGGAGCGTCATAAAACCTTGAAATTTTGTAACAATAAAGTACTCGCGCCTCTTGTCAATTGAAGCTATCGCTCAAAGCTATGATACCCTTGAGTCCCAAATCTAACACTGATAAAACTTCAAATGGCCCTAACTTCTATGCGGTGAACCCTATACATATTAAAGTTTGCAACATGCAAATGTTTGTAACTTTTTACTGGAGTGTCATAAAATCTGGAAATTTTGTATAAATAAAGTACTCGAGCCTCTCGTGAATTTAAGATATCGCTCAAAGCTATGCTACCCTTGAGTCACAAATTAAACACTGATAAAACTTCAAAGATCCCTAACTTCTATATGGTACGTCCTACATCTATCAAAGTTTGCAACATACAAATGCTTGTAACTTTTACTGGAGCGTCATAAAACCTTGAAATTTTGTAACATTAAAGTACTCGAGCCTCTTGTCACTTCAAGCTATCGCTCAAAGCTATGCTACCCTTGAGTCCCAAATCAAACACTGACAAAACTTCAAATGGCCGTAACTTATATACGGTACGTCCTACACCTGTCAAAGTTTGCATCACACAAATGCTTGTAACTTTTTACTGGAGCGTCATAACACCTTGAAATTTTGTAACAATAAAGTACTCGAGCCTCTTGTCAATTTAAGGTATCGCTCAAAGCTATGCTACCCTTGAGTCCCAAATCAAACACTGATAAAACTTCAAATAGCCCTAACTCCTATACGACACGTCCTACACCTGTCAAAGTTTGCAACATACAAATGCTTGTAACTTTTTACTGGAACGTCATAAAACCTTGAAAATTTGTAGCAATAAAGTACTCGAGCCTCTTGTCAATTTAAGCTATCGCTCAAAGCTATGCTACCCTTGAGTCCCAAATCAAACACTGATAAAACTTTAAATGGCCCTAACTTCTATAGGGTACTTTCTACACCTATCAAAGTTGGCTACCCTTGAGTCCCAAATCAAACACTGATAAAACTTCTAATGGCCCTAACTTCTATACGGTGCACCCTATACATATCATAGTTTGCAACATACAAATGTTTGTAACTTTTTACTGGAGTGTCATAAAATCTTGAAATTTTGTAACACTAAAGTACTCGAGCCTCTTGTCAATTTAAGCTATCGCTCAAAGCTATGCTACCCTTGAGTCCCAAATGAAACACTGATAAAACTTTAAATATCCCTAACTTCTATACGGTACGTCCTACAACTGTCAAAGTTTGCAACAGGCATATGCTTGTAACTTTTTACTGGAGCGTCATAAAACCTTGAAATTTTGTAACAATAAAGTACTCGAGCCTCTTGTCAATTTTAGCTATCGCTCAAAGCTATGCTACCCTTGAGTCCCAAATCAAACACTGATAAAACTTCAAATAGCCCTAACTTCTATACGACACGTCCTACACCTATCAAAGTTTGGAACATACAAATGCTTGTAACTTTTTACTGGAGCGCCATAAAACCTTGAAATTTTGTAACAATAAAATACTCGAGCCTCTTGTCAATTTAAGCTATCGCTCAAAGCTATGCTACCCTTGAGTCCCAAAACAAACACTGCTAAAACTTCAAATTGCGCTAACTTCTGTACTGTACGCCTTCCACCTGTCAAAGTTTGCAACATACAAATGCTTGTAACTTTTTACTGGAGCGTCATAACACCTTGAAATTTTGTAACAATAAAGTACTCGAGCCTCTTGTCAATTTAAGGTATCGCTCAAAGCTATGCTACCCTTGAGTCCCAAATCAAACACTGATAAAACTTCAAATAGCCCTAACTCCTATACGACACGTCCTACACCTGTCAAAGTTTGCAACATACAAATGCTTGTAACTTTTTACTGGAGCGCCATAAAACCTTGAAATTTTGTAACAATAAAATACTCGAGCCTCTTGTCAATTGAAGCTATCGCTCAAAGCTATGATACCCTTGAGTCCCAAATCTAACACTGATAAAACTTCAAATGGCCCTAACTTCTATGCGGTGAACCCTGTACATATTAAAGTTTGCAACATGCAAATGTTTGTAACTTTTTACTGGAGTGTCATAAAATCTGGAAATTTTGTATAAATAAAGTACTCGAGCCTCTCGTGAATTTAAGATATCGCTCAAAGCTATGCTACCCTTGAGTCACAAATTAAACACTGATAAAACTTCAAAGATCCCTAACTTCTATATGGTACGTCCTACAACTATCAAAGTTTGCAACATACAAATGCTTGTAACTTTTACTGGAGCGTCATAAAACCTTGAAATTTTGTAACATTAAAGTACTCGAGCCTCTTGTCACTTCAAGCTATCGCTCAAAGCTATGCTACCCTTGAGTCCCAAATCAAACACTGACAAAACTTCAAATGGCCGTAACTTATATACGGTACGTCCTACACCTGTCAAAGTTTGCATCACACAAATGCTTGTAACTTTTTACTGGAGCGTCATAACACCTTGAAATTTTGTAACAATAAAGTACTCGAGCCTCTTGTCAATTTAAGGTATCGCTCAAAGCTATGCTACCCTTGAGTCCCAAATCAAACACTGATAAAACTTCAAATAGCCCTAACTCCTATACGACACGTCCTACACCTGTCAAAGTTTGCAACATACAAATGCTTGTAACTTTTTACTGGAACGTCATAAAACCTTGAAAATTTGTAGCAATAAAGTACTCGAGCCTCTTGTCAATTTAAGCTATCGCTCAAAGCTATGCTACCCTTGAGTCCCAAATCAAACACTGATAAAACTTTAAATGGCCCTAACTTCTATACGGTACTTTCTACACCTATCAAAGTTGGCTACCCTTGAGTCCCAAATCAAACACTGATAAAACTTCTAATGGCCCTAACTTCTATACGGTGCACCCTATACATATCAAAGTTTGCAACATACAAATGTTTGTAACTTTTTACTGGAGTGTCATAAAATCTTGAAATTTTGTAACACTAAAGTACTCGAGCCTCTTGTCAATTTAAGCTATCGCTCAAAGCTATGCTACCCTTGAGTCCCAAATGAAACACTGATAAAACTTCAAATATCCCTAACTTCTATACGGTACGTCCTACAACTGTCAAAGTTTGCAACAGGCAAATGCTTGTAACTTTTTACTGGAGCGTCATAAAACCTTGAAATTTTGTAACAATAAAGTACTCGAGCCTCTTGTCAATTTTAGCTATCGCTCAAAGCTATGCTACCCTTGAGTCCCAAATCAAACACTGATAAAACTTCAAATAGCCCTAACTTCTATACGACACGTCCTACACCTATCAAAGTTTGGAACATACAAATGCTTGTAACTTTTTACTGGAGCGCCATAAAACCTTGAAATTTTGTAACAATAAAATACTCGAGCCTCTTGTCAATTTAAGCTATCGCTCAAAGCTATGCTACCCTTGAGTCCCAAAACAAACACTGCTAAAACTTCAAATTGCGCTAACTTCTATACGGTACGTCCTACACCTGTCAAAGTTTGCATCACACAAATGCTTGTAACTTTTTACTGGAGCGTCATAACACCTTGAAATTTTGTAACAATAAAGTACTCGAGCCTCTTGTCAATTTAAGGTATCGCTCAAAGCTATGCTACCCTTGAGTCCCAAATCAAACACTGATAAAACTTCAAATAGCCCTAACTCCTATACGACACGTCCTACACCTGTCAAAGTTTGCAACATACAAATGCTTGTAACTTTTTACTGGAACGTCATAAAACCTTGAAAATTTGTAGCAATAAAGTACTCGAGCCTCTTGTCAATTTAAGCTATCGCTCAAAGCTATGCTACCCTTGAGTCCCAAATCAAACACTGATAAAACTTTAAATGGCCCTAACTTCTATACGGTACGTTCTACACCTATCAAAGTTGGCTACCCTTGAGTCCCAAATCAAACACTGATAAAACTTCTAATGGCCCTAACTTCTATACGGTACGTCCCACACCTGTAAAAGTGTGCAACATACAAATGCTTGTAACTTTTTACTGGAGCGTCAAAAAACCTTGAAATTTTGTAACAATAAAAAACTCGAGCCTCTTGTCAATTTAAGCTATCGCTCAAAGCTATGCTACCCTTGAGTCCCAAATCAAACACTGATAAAACTTTAAATGGCCCTAACTTCTATACGGTACGTTCTACACCTATCAAAGTTGGCTACCCTTGAGTCCCAAATCAAACACTGATAAAACTTCTAATGGCCCTAACTTCTATACGGTGCACCCTATACATATCAAAGTTTGCAACATACAAATGTGTGTAACTTTTTACTGGAGTGTCCTAAAATCTTGAAATTTTGTAACAATAAAGTACTCGAGCCTCATGTCATTTTAAGCTATCGCTCAAAGCTATGCTACCCTTGAGTCCCAAATGAAACACTGATAAAACTTCAAATGGCCCTAACTTCTATACGGTACGTCCTACACCTATCAAAGTTTGCAATATACAATTGCTTGTAACTTTTTACTGGAGCGTCATAAAACCTTGAAAATTTGTAGCAATAAAGTATTCGAGCCTCTTGTCAATTTAAGCTATCGCTCAAAGCTATGCTACCCTTGAGTCCCAAATCAAACACTGATAAAACTTCAAATGGCCCTAACTTCTATACGGTACGTCCTACACCTGTCAAAGTTTGCATCACACAAATGCTTGTAACTTTTTACTGGAGCGTCATAACACCTTGAAATTTTGTAACAATAAAGTACTCGAGCCTCTTGTCAATTTAAGGTATCGCTCAAAGCTATGCTACCCTTGAGTCCCAAATCAAACACTGATAAAACTTCAAATAGCCCTAACTCCTATACGACACGTCCTACACCTGTCAAAGTTTGCAACATACAAATGCTTGTAACTTTTTACTGGAACGTCATAAAACCTTGAAAATTTGTAGCAATAAAGTACTCGAGCCTCTTGTCAATTTAAGCTATTGCTCAAAGCTACGCTACCCTTGAGTCCCAAATCAAACACTGATAAAATTTCAATTGGCCCTAACTTCTATACGGTACGTCCCACACCTGTAAAAGTGTGCAACATACAAATGCTTGTAACTTTTTACTGGAGCGTCAAAAAACCTTGAAAATTTGTAGCAATAAAGTACTCGAGCCTCTTGTCAATTTAAGCTATCGCTCAAAGCTATGCTACCCTTGAGTCCCAAATCAAACACTGATAAAACTTCAAATAGCCCTAACTTCTATACGACACGTCCTACACCTATCAAAGTTTGGAACATACAAATGCTTGTAACTTTTTACTGGAGCGCCATAAAACCTTGAAATTTTGTAACAATAAAATACTCGAGCCTCTTGTCAATTTAAGCTATCGCTCAAAGCTATGCTACCCTTGAGTCCCAAAACAAACACTGCTAAAACTTCAAATTGCGCTAACTTCTATACGGTACGTCCTACACCTGTCAAAGTTTGCATCACACAAATGCTTGTAACTTTTTACTGGAGCGTCATAACACCTTGAAATTTTGTAACAATAAAGTACTCGAGCCTCTTGTCAATTTAAGGTATCGCTCAAAGCTATGCTACCCTTGAGTCCCAAATCAAACACTGACAAAACTTCAAATGGCCGTAACTTATATACGGTACGTCCTACACCTGTCAAAGTTTGCATCACACAAATGCTTGTAACTTTTTACTGGAGCGTCATAACACCTTGAAATTTTGTAACAATAAAGTACTCGAGCCTCTTGTCAATTTAAGGTATCGCTCAAAGCTATGCTACCCTTGAGTCCCAAATCAAACACTGATAAAACTTCAAATAGCCCTAACTCCTATACGACACGTCCTACACCTGTCAAAGTTTGCAACATACAAATGCTTGTAACTTTTTACTGGAACGTCATAAAACCTTGAAAATTTGTAGCAATAAAGTACTCGAGCCTCTTGTCAATTTAAGCTATCGCTCAAAGCTATGCTACCCTTGAGTCCCAAATCAAACACTGATAAAACTTTAAATGGCCCTAACTTCTATACGGTACTTTCTACACCTATCAAAGTTGGCTACCCTTGAGTCCCAAATCAAACACTGATAAAACTTCTAATGGCCCTAACTTCTATACGGTGCACCCTATACATATCAAAGTTTGCAACATACAAATGTTTGTAACTTTTTACTGGAGTGTCATAAAATCTTGAAATTTTGTAACACTAAAGTACTCGAGCCTCTTGTCAATTTAAGCTATCGCTCAAAGCTATGCTACCCTTGAGTCCCAAATGAAACACTGATAAAACTTTAAATATCCCTAACTTCTATACGGTACGTCCTACAACTGTCAAAGTTTGCAACAGGCAAATGCTTGTAACTTTTTACTGGAGCGTCATAAAACCTTGAAATTTTGTAACAATAAAGTACTCGAGCCTCTTGTCAATTTAAGCTATCGCTCAAAGCTATGCTACCCTTGAGTCCCAAATCAAACACTGATAAAACTTCAAATAGCCCTAACTTCTATACGACACGTCCTACACCTATCAAAGTTTGGAACATACAAATGCTTGTAACTTTTTACTGGAGCGCCATAAAACCTTGAAATTTTGTAACAATAAAATACTCGAGCCTCTTGTCAATTTAAGCTATCGCTCAAAGCTATGCTACCCTTGAGTCCCAAAACAAACACTGCTAAAACTTCAAATTGCGCTAACTTCTATACGGTACGTCCTACACCTGTCAAAGTTTGCATCACACAAATGCTTGTAACTTTTTACTGGAGCGTCATAACACCTTGAAATTTTGTAACAATAAAGTACTCGAGCCTCTTGTCAATTTAAGGTATCGCTCAAAGCTATGCTACCCTTGAGTCCCAAATCAAACACTGATAAAACTTCAAATAGCCCTAACTCCTATACGACACGTCCTACACCTGTCAAAGTTTGCAACATACAAATGCTTGTAACTTTTTACTGGAACGTCATAAAACCTTGAAAATTTGTAGCAATAAAGTACTCGAGCCTCTTGTCAATTTAAGCTATCGCTCAAAGCTATGCTACCCTTGAGTCCCAAATCAAACACTGATAAAACTTTAAATGGCCCTAACTTCTATACGGTACGTTCTACACCTATCAAAGTTGGCTACCCTTGAGTCCCAAATCAAACACTGATAAAACTTCTAATGGCCCTAACTTCTATACGGTACGTCCCACACCTGTAAAAGTGTGCAACATACAAATGCTTGTAACTTTTTACTGGAGCGTCAAAAAACCTTGAAATTTTGTAACAATAAAAAACTCGAGCCTCTTGTCAATTTAAGCTATCGCTCAAAGCTATGCTACCCTTGAGTCCCAAATCAAACACTGATAAAACTTTAAATGGCCCTAACTTCTATACGGTACGTTCTACACCTATCAAAGTTGGCTACCCTTGAGTCCCAAATCAAACACTGATAAAACTTCTAATGGCCCTAACTTCTATACGGTGCACCCTATACATATCAAAGTTTGCAACATACAAATGTGTGTAACTTTTTACTGGAGTGTCCTAAAATCTTGAAATTTTGTAACAATAAAGTACTCGAGCCTCATGTCATTTTAAGCTATCGCTCAAAGCTATGCTACCCTTGAGTCCCAAATCAAACACTGATAAAACTTCAAATAGCCCTAACTTCTATACGACACGTCCTACACCTGTCAAAGTTTGCAACATACAAATGCTTGTAACTTTTTACTGGAACGTCATAAAACCTTGAAAATTTGTAGCAATAAAGTATTCGAGCCTCTTGTCAATTTAAGCTATCGCTCAAAGCTATGCTACCCTTGAGTCCCAAATCAAACACTGATAAAACTTCAAATAGCCCTAACTTCTATACGACACGTCCTACACCTATCAAAGTTTGGAACATACAAATGCTTGTAACTTTTTACTGGAGCGCCATAAAACCTTGAAATTTTGTAACAATAAAGTACTCGAGCCTCTTGTCAATTTAAGGTATCGCTCAAAGCTATGCTACCCTTGAGTCCCAAATCAAACACTGATAAAACTTCAAATAGCCCTAACTCCTATACGACACGTCCTACACCTGTCAAAGTTTGCAACATACAAATGCTTGTAACTTTTTACTGGAACGTCATAAAACCTTGAAATTTTGTAACAATAAAGTACTCGAGCCTCTTGTCAATTTAAGCTATCGCTCAAAGCTATGCTACCCTTGAGTCCCAAATGAAACACTGATAAAACTTTAAATATCCCTAACTTCTATACGGTACGTCCTACAACTGTCAAAGTTTGCAACAGGCAAATGCTTGTAACTTTTTACTGGAGCGTCATAAAACCTTGAAAATTTGTAGCAATAAAGTATTCGAGCCTCTTGTCAATTTAAGCTATTGCTCAAAGCTACGCTACCCTTGAGTCCCAAATCAAACACTGATAAAATTTCAATTGGCCCTAACTTCTATACGGTACGTCCCACACCTGTAAAAGTGTGCAACATACAAATGCTTGTAACTTTTTACTGGAGCGTCAAAAAACCTTGAAATTTTGTAACAATAAAAAACTCGAGCCTCTTGTCAATTTAAGCTATCGCTCAAAGCTATGCTACCCTTGAGTCCCAAATCAAACACTGATAAAACTTCAAATAGCCCTAACTTCTATACGACACGTCCTACACCTGTCAAAGTTTGCAACATACAAATGCTTGTAACTTTTTACTGGAACGTCATAAAACCTTGAAAATTTGTAGCAATAAAGTATTCGAGCCTCTTGTCAATTTAAGCTATCGCTCAAAGCTATGCTACCCTTGAGTCCCAAATCAAACACTGATAAAACTTCAAATAGCCCTAACTTCTATACGACACGTCCTACACCTATCAAAGTTTGGAACATACAAATGCTTGTAACTTTTTACTGGAGCGCCATAAAACCTTGAAATTTTGTAACAATAAAGTACTCGAGCCTCTTGTCAATTTAAGGTATCGCTCAAAGCTATGCTACCCTTGAGTCCCAAATCAAACACTGATAAAACTTCAAATAGCCCTAACTCCTATACGACACGTCCTACACCTGTCAAAGTTTGCAACATACAAATGCTTGTAACTTTTTACTGGAACGTCATAAAACCTTGAAATTTTGTAACACTAAAGTACTCGAGCCTCTTGTCAATTTAAGCTATCGCTCAAAGCTATGCTACCCTTGAGTCCCAAATCAAACACTGATAAAACTTCAAATAGCCCTAACTTCTATACGGTACTTTCTACACCTATCAAAGTTTGGAACATACAAATGCTTGTAACTTTTTACTGGAGCGCCATAAAACCTTGAAAATTTGTAGCAATAAAGTACTCGAGCCTCTTGTCAATTTAAGCTATCGCTCAAAGCTATGCTACCCTTGAGTCCCAAATCAAACACTGATAAAACTTTAAATGGCCCTAACTTCTATACGGTACGTTCTACACCTATCAAAGTTGGCTACCCTTGAGTCCCAAATCAAACACTGATAAAACTTCTAATGGCCCTAACTTCTATACGACACGTCCTACACCTGTCAAAGTTTGCAACATACAAATGCTTGTAACTTTTTACTGGAACGTCATAAAACCTTGAAAATTTGTAGCAATAAAGTATTCGAGCCTCTTGTCAATTTAAGCTATTGCTCAAAGCTACGCTACCCTTGAGTCCCAAATCAAACACTGATAAAATTTCAATTGGCCCTAACTTCTATACGGTACGTCCCACACCTGTAAAAGTGTGCAACATACAAATGCTTGTAACTTTTTACTGGAGCGTCAAAAAACCTTGAAATTTTGTAACAATAAAATACTCGAGCCTCTTGTCAATTTAAGCTATCGCTCAAAGCTATGCTACCCTTGAGTCCCAAATCAAACACTGATAAAACTTCAAATAGCCCTAACTTCTATACGACACGTCCTACACCTATCAAAGTTTGGAACATACAAATGCTTGTAACTTTTTACTGGAACGTCATAAAACCTTGAAAATTTGTAGCAATAAAATACTCGAGCCTCTTGTCAATTTAAGCTATCGCTCAAAGCTATGCTACCCTTGAGTCCCAAATCAAACACTGATAAAACTTCAAATAGCCCTAACTTCTATACGACACGTCCTACACCTGTAAAAGTGTGCAACATACAAATGCTTGTAACTTTTTACTGGAGCGTCAAAAAACCTTGAAATTTTGTAACAATAAAATACTCGAGCCTCTTGTCAATTTAAGCTATCGCTCAAAGCTATGCTACCCTTGAGTCCCAAATCAAACACTGATAAAACTTCAAATAGCCCTAACTTCTATACGACACGTCCTACACCTATCAAAGTTTGGAACATACAAATGCTTGTAACTTTTTACTGGAGCGTCAAAAAACCTTGAAATTTTGTAACAATAAAATACTCGAGCCTCTTGTCAATTTAAGCTATCGCTCAAAGCTATGCTACCCTTGAGTCCCAAATCAAACACTGATAAAACTTCAAATAGCCCTAACTCCTATACGACACGTCCTACACCTGTCAAAGTTTGCAACATACAAATGCTTGTAACTTTTTACTGGAACGTCATAAAACCTTGAAAATTTGTAGCAATAAAGTATTCGAGCCTCTTGTCAATTTAAGCTATCGCTCAAAGCTATGCTACCCTTGAGTCCCAAATCAAACACTGATAAAACTTCAAATAGCCCTAACTTCTATACGACACGTCCTACACCTGTCAAAGTTTGCAACATACAAATGCTTGTAACTTTTTACTGGAACGTCATAAAACCTTGAAAATTTGTAGCAATAAAGTATTCGAGCCTCTTGTCAATTTAAGCTATTGCTCAAAGCTACGCTACCCTTGAGTCCCAAATCAAACACTGATAAAATTTCAATTGGCCCTAACTTCTATACGACACGTCCTACACCTATCAAAGTTTGCAACATACAAATGCTTGTATCTTTTTACTGGAGCGTCATAAAACCTTGAAATTTTGTAGCAATAAAGTACCCTAGCCTCTTGTCCATTTAAGCTATCGCTCAAAGCAATGCTACCCTTGAGTCCCAAATCAAACACTGATAAAACTTCAAATGGCGCTAACTTCTATACGGTACGTCCTACACCTGTCAAAGTTTGCAACATACAAATGCTTGTAACTTTTTACTGGAACGTCATAAAACCTTGAAAATTTGTAGCAATAAAATACTCGAGCCTCTTGTCAATTTAAGCTATCGCTCAAAGCTATGCTACCCTTGAGTCCCAAATCAAACACTGATAAAACTTCAAATAGCCCTAACTTCTATACGACACGTCCTACACCTGTAAAAGTGTGCAACATACAAATGCTTGTAACTTTTTACTGGAGCGTCAAAAAACCTTGAAATTTTGTAACAATAAAATACTCGAGCCTCTTGTCAATTTAAGCTATCGCTCAAAGCTATGCTACCCTTGAGTCCCAAATCAAACACTGATAAAACTTCAAATAGCCCTAACTTCTATACGACACGTCCTACACCTATCAAAGTTTGGAACATACAAATGCTTGTAACTTTTTACTGGAGCGTCAAAAAACCTTGAAATTTTGTAACAATAAAATACTCGAGCCTCTTGTCAATTTAAGCTATCGCTCAAAGCTATGCTACCCTTGAGTCCCAAATCAAACACTGATAAAACTTCAAATAGCCCTAACTCCTATACGACACGTCCTACACCTGTCAAAGTTTGCAACATACAAATGCTTGTAACTTTTTACTGGAACGTCATAAAACCTTGAAAATTTGTAGCAATAAAGTATTCGAGCCTCTTGTCAATTTAAGCTATCGCTCAAAGCTATGCTACCCTTGAGTCCCAAATCAAACACTGATAAAACTTCAAATAGCCCTAACTTCTATACGACACGTCCTACACCTGTCAAAGTTTGCAACATACAAATGCTTGTAACTTTTTACTGGAACGTCATAAAACCTTGAAAATTTGTAGCAATAAAGTATTCGAGCCTCTTGTCAATTTAAGCTATTGCTCAAAGCTACGCTACCCTTGAGTCCCAAATCAAACACTGATAAAATTTCAATTGGCCCTAACTTCTATACGACACGTCCTACACCTATCAAAGTTTGCAACATACAAATGCTTGTAACTTTTTACTGGAGCGTCAAAAAACCTTGAAAATTTGTAGCAATAAAGTACTCGAGCCTCTTGTCAATTTAAGCTATCGCTCAAAGCTATGCTACCCTTGAGTCCCAAATCAAACACTGATAAAACTTTAAATATCCCTAACTTCTATACGGTACGTCCTACAACTGTCAAAGTTTGCAACAGGCAAATGCTTGTAACTTTTTACTGGAGCGTCATAAAACCTTGAAATTTTGTAACAATAAAGTATTCGAGCCTCTTGTCAATTTAAGCTATTGCTCAAAGCTACGCTACCCTTGAGTCCCAAATCAAACACTGATAAAATTTCAATTGGCCCTAACTTCTATACGGTACGTCCCACACCTGTAAAAGTGTGCAACATACAAATGCTTGTAACTTTTTACTGGAGCGTCAAAAAACCTTGAAATTTTGTAACAATAAAAAACTCGAGCCTCTTGTCAATTTAAGCTATCGCTCAAAGCTATGCTACCCTTGAGTCCCAAATCAAACACTGATAAAACTTCAAATAGCCCTAACTTCTATACGACACGTCCTACACCTATCAAAGTTTGGAACATACAAATGCTTGTAACTTTTTACTGGAGCGTCAAAAAACCTTGAAAATTTGTAGCAATAAAGTACTCGAGCCTCTTGTCAATTTAAGCTATCGCTCAAAGCTATGCTACCCTTGAGTCCCAAATGAAACACTGATAAAACTTTAAATATCCCTAACTTCTATACGGTACGTCCTACAACTGTCAAAGTTTGCAACAGGCAAATGCTTGTAACTTTTTACTGGAGCGTCATAAAACCTTGAAATTTTGTAACAATAAAGTACTCGAGCCTCTTGTCAATTTAAGCTATCGCTCAAAGCTATGCTACCCTTGAGTCCCAAATCAAACACTGATAAAACTTCAAATAGCCCTAACTTCTATACGACACGTCCTACACCTGTCAAAGTTTGCAACATACAAATGCTTGTAACTTTTTACTGGAACGTCATAAAACCTTGAAAATTTGTAGCAATAAAGTATTCGAGCCTCTTGTCAATTTAAGCTATCGCTCAAAGCTATGCTACCCTTGAGTCCCAAATCAAACACTGATAAAACTTCAAATAGCCCTAACTTCTATACGACACGTCCTACACCTATCAAAGTTTGGAACATACAAATGCTTGTAACTTTTTACTGGAGCGTCATAAAACCTTGAAAATTTGTAGCAATAAAGTATTCGAGCCTCTTGTCAATTTAAGCTATTGCTCAAAGCTACGCTACCCTTGAGTCCCAAATCAAACACTGATAAAATTTCAATTGGCCCTAACTTCTATACGGTACGTCCCACACCTGTAAAAGTGTGCAACATACAAATGCTTGTAACTTTTTACTGGAGCGTCAAAAAACCTTGAAATTTTGTAACAATAAAAAACTCGAGCCTCTTGTCAATTTAAGCTATCGCTCAAAGCTATGCTACCCTTGAGTCCCAAATCAAACACTGATAAAACTTCAAATAGCCCTAACTTCTATACGACACGTCCTACACCTGTCAAAGTTTGCAACATACAAATGCTTGTAACTTTTTACTGGAACGTCATAAAACCTTGAAAATTTGTAGCAATAAAGTATTCGAGCCTCTTGTCAATTTAAGCTATCGCTCAAAGCTATGCTACCCTTGAGTCCCAAATCAAACACTGATAAAACTTCAAATAGCCCTAACTTCTATACGACACGTCCTACACCTATCAAAGTTTGGAACATACAAATGCTTGTAACTTTTTACTGGAGCGCCATAAAACCTTGAAATTTTGTAACAATAAAATACTCGAGCCTCTTGTCAATTTAAGGTATCGCTCAAAGCTATGCTACCCTTGAGTCCCAAATGAAACACTGATAAAACTTTAAATATCCCTAACTTCTATACGGTACGTCCTACAACTGTCAAAGTTTGCAACAGGCAAATGCTTGTAACTTTTTACTGGAGCGTCATAAAACCTTGAAATTTTGTAACAATAAAGTACTCGAGCCTCTTGTCAATTTAAGCTATTGCTCAAAGCTACGCTACCCTTGAGTCCCAAATCAAACACTGATAAAATTTCAATTGGCCCTAACTTCTATACGGTACGTCCCACACCTGTAAAAGTGTGCAACATACAAATGCTTGTAACTTTTTACTGGAACGTCATAAAACCTTGAAAATTTGTAACAATAAAATACTCGAGCCTCTTGTCAATTTAAGCTATTGCTCAAAGCTACGCTACCCTTGAGTCCCAAATGAAACACTGATAAAACTTTAAATATCCCTAACTTCTATACGGTACGTCCTACAACTGTCAAAGTTTGCAACAGGCAAATGCTTGTAACTTTTTACTGGAGCGTCATAAAACCTTGAAATTTTGTAACAATAAAGTACTCGAGCCTCTTGTCAATTTAAGCTATCGCTCAAAGCTATGCTACCCTTGAGTCCCAAATCAAACACTGATAAAACTTCAAATAGCCCTAACTTCTATACGACACGTCCTACACCTATCAAAGTTTGGAACATACAAATGCTTGTAACTTTTTACTGGAACGTCATAAAACCTTGAAAATTTGTAACAATAAAGTACTCGAGCCTCATGTCATTTTAAGCTATCGCTCAAAGCTATGCTACCCTTGAGTCCCAAATGAAACACTGATAAAACTTCAAATAGCCCTAACTTCTATACGACACGTCCTACACCTATCAAAGTTTGCAATATACAATTGCTTGTAACTTTTTACTGGAGCGCCATAAAACCTTGAAATTTTGTAACAATAAAATACTCGAGCCTCTTGTCAATTTAAGCTATCGCTCAAAGCTATGCTACCCTTGAGTCCCAAAACAAACACTGCTAAAACTTCAAATTGCGCTAACTTCTATACGGTACGTCCTACACCTGTCAAAGTTTGCATCACACAAATGCTTGTAACTTTTTACTGGAGCGTCATAACACCTTGAAATTTTGTAACAATAAAGTACTCGAGCCTCTTGTCAATTTAAGCTATCGCTCAAAGCTATGCTACCCTTGAGTCCCAAATCAAACACTGATAAAACTTTAAATATCCCTAACTTCTATACGGTACGTCCTACAACTGTCAAAGTTTGCAACAGGCAAATGCTTGTAACTTTTTACTGGAGCGTCATAAAACCTTGAAATTTTGTAACAATAAAGTACTCGAGCCTCTTGTCAATTTAAGCTATCGCTCAAAGCTATGCTACCCTTGAGTCCCAAAACAAACACTGCTAAAACTTCAAATTGCGCTAACTTCTATACGGTACGTCCTACACCTGTCAAAGTTTGCATCACACAAATGCTTGTAACTTTTTACTGGAGCGTCATAACACCTTGAAATTTTGTAACAATAAAGTACTCGAGCCTCTTGTCAATTTAAGGTATCGCTCAAAGCTATGCTACCCTTGAGTCCCAAATCAAACACTGATAAAACTTCAAATAGCCCTAACTCCTATACGACACGTCCTACACCTGTCAAAGTTTGCAACATACAAATGCTTGTAACTTTTTACTGGAACGTCATAAAACCTTGAAAATTTGTAGCAATAAAGTACTCGAGCCTCTTGTCAATTTAAGCTATCGCTCAAAGCTATGCTACCCTTGAGTCCCAAATCAAACACTGATAAAACTTCAAATAGCCCTAACTTCTATACGGTACGTTCTACACCTATCAAAGTTGGCTACCCTTGAGTCCCAAATCAAACACTGATAAAACTTCTAATGGCCCTAACTTCTATACGGTACGTCCCACACCTGTAAAAGTGTGCAACATACAAATGCTTGTAACTTTTTACTGGAGCGTCAAAAAACCTTGAAATTTTGTAACAATAAAAAACTCGAGCCTCTTGTCAATTTAAGCTATCGCTCAAAGCTATGCTACCCTTGAGTCCCAAATCAAACACTGATAAAACTTTAAATGGCCCTAACTTCTATACGGTACGTTCTACACCTATCAAAGTTGGCTACCCTTGAGTCCCAAATCAAACACTGATAAAACTTCTAATGGCCCTAACTTCTATACGGTGCACCCTATACATATCAAAGTTTGCAACATACAAATGTGTGTAACTTTTTACTGGAGTGTCCTAAAATCTTGAAATTTTGTAACAATAAAGTACTCGAGCCTCATGTCATTTTAAGCTATCGCTCAAAGCTATGCTACCCTTGAGTCCCAAATGAAACACTGATAAAACTTCAAATGGCCCTAACTTCTATACGGTAAGTCCTACACCTATCAAAGTTTGCAATATACAATTGCTTGTAACTTTTTACTGGAGCGTCATAAAACCTTGAAAATTTGTAGCAATAAAGTATTCGAGCCTCTTGTCAATTTAAGCTATCGCTCAAAGCTATGCTACCCTTGAGTCCCAAATCAAACACTGATAAAACTTCAAATGGCCCTAACTTCTATACGGTACGTCCTACACCTGTCAAAGTTTGCATCACACAAATGCTTGTAACTTTTTACTGGAGCGTCATAACACCTTGAAATTTTGTAACAATAAAGTACTCGAGCCTCTTGTCAATTTAAGGTATCGCTCAAAGCTATGCTACCCTTGAGTCCCAAATCAAACACTGATAAAACTTCAAATAGCCCTAACTCCTATACGACACGTCCTACACCTGTCAAAGTTTGCAACATACAAATGCTTGTAACTTTTTACTGGAACGTCATAAAACCTTGAAAATTTGTAGCAATAAAGTACTCGAGCCTCTTGTCAATTTAAGCTATTGCTCAAAGCTACGCTACCCTTGAGTCCCAAATCAAACACTGATAAAATTTCAATTGGCCCTAACTTCTATACGGTACGTCCCACACCTGTAAAAGTGTGCAACATACAAATGCTTGTAACTTTTTACTGGAGCGTCAAAAAACCTTGAAAATTTGTAGCAATAAAGTACTCGAGCCTCTTGTCAATTTAAGCTATCGCTCAAAGCTATGCTACCCTTGAGTCCCAAATCAAACACTGATAAAACTTCAAATAGCCCTAACTTCTATACGACACGTCCTACACCTATCAAAGTTTGGAACATACAAATGCTTGTAACTTTTTACTGGAGCGCCATAAAACCTTGAAATTTTGTAACAATAAAATACTCGAGCCTCTTGTCAATTTAAGCTATCGCTCAAAGCTATGCTACCCTTGAGTCCCAAATGAAACACTGATAAAACTTTAAATATCCCTAACTTCTATACGGTACGTCCTACAACTGTCAAAGTTTGCAACAGGCAAATGCTTGTAACTTTTTACTGGAGCGTCATAAAACCTTGAAATTTTGTAACAATAAAGTACTCGAGCCTCTTGTCAATTTAAGCTATCGCTCAAAGCTATGCTACCCTTGAGTCCCAAATCAAACACTGATAAAACTTCAAATAGCCCTAACTTCTATACGACACGTCCTACACCTATCAAAGTTTGGAACATACAAATGCTTGTAACTTTTTACTGGAACGTCATAAAACCTTGAAAATTTGTAACAATAAAGTACTCGAGCCTCATGTCATTTTAAGCTATCGCTCAAAGCTATGCTACCCTTGAGTCCCAAATGAAACACTGATAAAACTTCAAATAGCCCTAACTTCTATACGACACGTCCTACACCTATCAAAGTTTGCAATATACAATTGCTTGTAACTTTTTACTGGAGCGCCATAAAACCTTGAAATTTTGTAACAATAAAATACTCGAGCCTCTTGTCAATTTAAGCTATCGCTCAAAGCTATGCTACCCTTGAGTCCCAAAACAAACACTGCTAAAACTTCAAATTGCGCTAACTTCTATACGGTACGTCCTACACCTGTCAAAGTTTGCATCACACAAATGCTTGTAACTTTTTACTGGAGCGTCATAACACCTTGAAATTTTGTAACAATAAAGTACTCGAGCCTCTTGTCAATTTAAGCTATCGCTCAAAGCTATGCTACCCTTGAGTCCCAAATCAAACACTGATAAAACTTTAAATATCCCTAACTTCTATACGGTACGTCCTACAACTGTCAAAGTTTGCAACAGGCAAATGCTTGTAACTTTTTACTGGAGCGTCATAAAACCTTGAAATTTTGTAACAATAAAGTACTCGAGCCTCTTGTCAATTTAAGCTATCGCTCAAAGCTATGCTACCCTTGAGTCCCAAATCAAACACTGATAAAACTTCAAATAGCCCTAACTCCTATACGACACGTCCTACACCTGTCAAAGTTTGCAACATACAAATGCTTGTAACTTTTTACTGGAACGTCATAAAACCTTGAAAATTTGTAACAATAAAGTACTCGAGCCTCATGTCATTTTAAGCTATCGCTCAAAGCTATGCTACCCTTGAGTCCCAAATGAAACACTGATAAAACTTCAAATAGCCCTAACTTCTATACGACACGTCCTACACCTATCAAAGTTTGCAATATACAATTGCTTGTAACTTTTTACTGGAGCGCCATAAAACCTTGAAATTTTGTAACAATAAAATACTCGAGCCTCTTGTCAATTTAAGCTATCGCTCAAAGCTATGCTACCCTTGAGTCCCAAAACAAACACTGCTAAAACTTCAAATTGCGCTAACTTCTATACGGTACGTCCTACACCTGTCAAAGTTTGCATCACACAAATGCTTGTAACTTTTTACTGGAGCGTCATAACACCTTGAAATTTTGTAACAATAAAGTACTCGAGCCTCTTGTCAATTTAAGCTATCGCTCAAAGCTATGCTACCCTTGAGTCCCAAATCAAACACTGATAAAACTTCAAATAGCCCTAACTTCTATACGACACGTCCTACACCTGTAAAAGTGTGCAACATACAAATGCTTGTAACTTTTTACTGGAGCGTCAAAAAACCTTGAAATTTTGTAACAATAAAATACTCGAGCCTCTTGTCAATTTAAGGTATCGCTCAAAGCTATGCTACCCTTGAGTCCCAAATGAAACACTGATAAAACTTTAAATATCCCTAACTTCTATACGGTACGTCCTACAACTGTCAAAGTTTGCAACAGGCAAATGCTTGTAACTTTTTACTGGAGCGTCATAAAACCTTGAAATTTTGTAACAATAAAGTACTCGAGCCTCTTGTCAATTTAAGCTATCGCTCAAAGCTATGCTACCCTTGAGTCCCAAATCAAACACTGATAAAACTTCAAATAGCCCTAACTTCTATACGACACGTCCTACACCTATCAAAGTTTGGAACATACAAATGCTTGTAACTTTTTACTGGAGCGTCATAAAACCTTGAAAATTTGTAGCAATAAAGTATTCGAGCCTCTTGTCAATTTAAGCTATTGCTCAAAGCTACGCTACCCTTGAGTCCCAAATCAAACACTGATAAAATTTCAATTGGCCCTAACTTCTATACGGTACGTCCCACACCTGTAAAAGTGTGCAACATACAAATGCTTGTAACTTTTTACTGGAGCGTCAAAAAACCTTGAAATTTTGTAACAATAAAAAACTCGAGCCTCTTGTCAATTTAAGCTATCGCTCAAAGCTATGCTACCCTTGAGTCCCAAATCAAACACTGATAAAACTTTAAATGGCCCTAACTTCTATACGGTACGTTCTACACCTATCAAAGTTGGCTACCCTTGAGTCCGAAATCAAACACTGATAAAACTTCTAATGGCCCTAACTTCTATACGGTGCACCCTATACATATCAAAGTTTGCAACATACAAATGTTTGTAACTTTTTACTGGAGTGTCCTAAAATCTTGAAATTTTGTAACAATAAAGTACTCGAGCCTCTTGTCATTTTAAGCTATCGCTCAAAGCTATGCTACCCTTGAGTCCCAAATGAAACACTGATAAAACTTCAAATGGCCCTAACTTCTATACGGTACGTCCTACATCTATCAAAGTTTGCAATATACAATTGCTTGTAACTTTTTACTGGAGCGTCGTAAAACCTTGAAAATTTGTAGCAATAAAGTATTCGAGCCTCTTGTCAATTTAAGCTATCGCTCAAAGCTATGCTACTCTTGAGTCCCAAATCAAACACTGATAAAACTTCAAATGGCCCTAACTTCTATACGGTACGTCCTACACCTATCAAAGTTTGCAATATACAATTGCTTGTAACTTTTTACTGGAGCGTCATAAAACCTTGAAATTTTGTAACAATAAAGTACTCTAGCCTCTTGTCAATTTAAGCTATCGCTCAAAGCTACGCTACCCTTGAGTCCCAAATCAAACACTGATAAAATTTCAATTGGCCCTAACTTCTATACGGTACGTCCTACACCTGTGAAAGTTTGCAACATACAAATGCTTGTATCTTTTTACTGGAGGGTCATAAAACCTTGAAATTTTGTAGCAATAAAGTACCCTAGCCTCTTGTCCATTTAAGCTATCGCTCAAAGCAATGCTACCCTTGAGTCCCAAATCAAACACTGATAAAACTTCAAATGGCGCTAACTTCTATACGGTACGTCCTACACCTGTCAAAGTTTGCAACATACAAATGCTTGTAACTTTTTACTGGAGCGTCATAAAACCTTGAAATTTTGTAACAATAAAGTACTCGCGCCTCTTGTCAATTGAAGCTATCGCTCAAAGCAATGATACACTTGAGTCCCAAATCAAACACTGATAAAACTTCAAATGGCCCTAACTTCTATACGGTACGTCCTACACCTATCAAAGTTTGCAACATACAAATGCTTGTAACTTTTTACTGGAGCGTGCGTTCTATGCGGTGCACCCTATACATATTAAAGTTTGCAACATACAAATGTTTGTAACTTTTTACTGAAGTGTCATAAAATCTTGAAATTTTGTATCAATAAAGTACTCGAGCCTCTCGTGAATTTAAGATATCGTTCAAAGCTATGCTACCCTTGAGTCACAAATTAAACACTGATAAAACTTCAAAGATCCCTAACTTCTATATGGTACGTCCTACAACTATCAAAGTTTGCAACATACAAATGCTTGTAACTTTTACTGGAGCGTCATAAAACCTTGAAATTTTGTAACATTAAAGTACTCGAGCCTCTTGTCACTTCAAGCTATCGCTCAAAGCTATGCTACCCTTGAGTCCCAAATCAAAGACTGATAAAACTTCAAATGGCCCTAATTTCTATACGGTACGTCCTACACCTGTCAAAGTTTGCATCACACAAATGCTTGTAACTTTTTACTGGAGCGTCATAACACCTTGAAATTTTGTAACAATAAAGTACTCGAGCCTCTTGTCAATTTAAGGTATCGCTCAAAGCTATGCTACCCTTGAGTCCCAAATCAAACACTGATAAAACTTCAAATAGCCCTAACTCCTATACGACACGTCCTACACCTGTCAAAGTTTGCAACATACAAATGCTTGTAACTTTTTACTGGAGCGTCATAAAACCTTGAAAATTTGTAGCAATAAAGTACTCGAGCCTCTTGTCAATTTAAGCTATCGCTCAAAGCTATGCTATCCTTGAGTCCCAAATCAAACACTGATAAAACTTCAAATGGCCCTAACTTCTATACGGTACGTCCTACACCTATCAAAGTTTGCAATATACAATTGCTTGTAACTTTTTACTGGAGCGTCAAAAAACCTTGAAATTTTGTAACAATAAAATACTCGAGCCTCTTGTCAATTTAAGCTATCGCTCAAAGCTATGCTACCCTTGAGTCCCAAATCAAACACTGATAAAACTTTAAATGGCCCTAACTTCTATACGGTACTTTCTACACCTATCAAAGTTGGCTACCCTTGAGTCCCAAATCAAACACTGATAAAACTTCTAATGGCCCTAACTTATATACGGTGCACCCTATACATATCAAAGTTTGCAACATACAAATGTTTGTAACTTTTTACTGGAGTGTCATAAAATCTTGAAATTTTGTAACACTAAAGTACTCGAGCCTCTTGTCAATTTAAGCTATCGCTCAAAGCTATGCTACCCTTGAGTCCCAAATGAAACACTGATAAAACTTTAAATATCCCTAACTTCTATACGGTACGTCCTACAACTGTCAAAGTTTGCAACAGGCAAATGCTTGTAACTTTTTACTGGAGCGTCATAAAACCTTGAAATTTTGTAACAATAAAGTACTCGAGCCTCTTGTCAATTTTAGCTATCGCTCAAAGCTATGCTACCCTTGAGTCCCAAATCAAACACTGATAAAACTTCAAATAGCCCTAACTTCTATACGACACGTCCTACACCTATCAAAGTTTGGAACATACAAATGCTTGTAACTTTTTACTGGAGCGCCATAAAACCTTGAAATTTTGTAACAATAAAATACTCGAGCCTCTTGTCAATTTAAGCTATCGCTCAAAGCTATGCTACCCTTGAGTCCCAAAACAAACACTGCTAAAACTTCAAATTGCGCTAACTTCTGTACTGTACGCCTTCCACCTGTCAAAGTTTGCAACATACAAATGCTTGTAACTTTTTACTGGAGCGTCATAAAACCTGGAAAATTTGTAGCAATAAAGTATTCGAGCCTCTTGTCAATTTAAGCTATTGCTCAAAGCTACGCTACCCTTGAGTCCCAAATCAAACACTGATAAAATTTCAATTGGCCCTAACTTCTATACGGTACGTCCCACACCTGTAAAAGTGTGCAACATACAAATGCTTGTAACTTTTTACTGGAGCGTCAAAAAACCTTGAAATTTTGTAACAATAAAAAACTCGAGCCTCTTGTCAATTTAAGCTATCGCTCAAAGCTATGCTACCCTTGAGTCCCAAATCAAACACTGATAAAACTTTAAATGGCCCTAACTTCTATACGGTACGTTCTACACCTATCAAAGTTGGCTACCCTTGAGTCCCAAATCAAACACTGATAAAACTTCTAATGGCCCTAACTTCTATACGGTGCACCCTATACATATCAAAGTTTGCAACATACAAATGTGTGTAACTTTTTACTGGAGTGTCCTAAAATCTTGAAATTTTGTAACAATAAAGTACTCGAGCCTCTTGTCATTTTAAGCTATCGCTCAAAGCTATGCTACCCTTGAGTCCCAAATGAAACACTGATAAAACTTCAAATGGCCCTAACTTCTATACGGTACGTCCTACACCTATCAAAGTTTGCAATATACAATTGCTTGTAACTTTTTACTGGAGCGTCATAAAACCTTGAAAATTTGTAGCAATAAAGTATTCGAGCCTCTTGTCAATTTAAGCTATCGCTCAAAGCTATGCTACCCTTGAGTCCCAAATCAAACACTGATAAAACTTCAAATGGCCCTAACTTCTATACGGTACGTCCTACACCTATCAAAGTTTGCAATATACAATTGCTTGTAACTTTTTACTGGAGCGTCATAAAACCTTGAAATTTTGTAACAATAAAGTACTTTAGCCTCTTGTCAATTTAAGCTATCGCTCAAAGCTACGCTACCCTTGAGTCCCAAATCAAACACTGATAAAATTTCAATTGGCCCTAACTTCTATACGGTACGTCCTACACCTGTCAAAGTTTGCAACATACAAATGCTTGTATCTTTTTACTGGAGCGTCATAAAACCTTGAAATTTTGTAGCAATAAAGTACCCTAGCCTCTTGTCCATTTAAGCTATCGCTCAAAGCAATGCTACCCTTGAGTCCCAAATCAAACACTGATAAAACTTCAAATGGCGCTAACTTCTATACGGTACGTCCTACACCTGTCAAAGTTTGCAACACACAAATGCTTGTAACTTTTTACTGGAGCGTCATAAAACCTTGAAATTTTGTAACAATAAAGTACTCGCGCCTCTTGTCAATTGAAGCTATCGCTCAAAGCTATGATACCCTTGAGTCCCAAATCAAACACTGATAAAACTTCAAATGGCCCTAACTTCTATACGGTACGTCCTACACCTATCAAAGTTTGCAACATACAAATGCTTGTAACTTTTTACTGGAGCGTCATAAAACCTTGAAATTTTGTAACAATAAAGTACTCGAGCCTCTTGTCAATTTAAGCTATCGCCCAAAGCTATGCTACCCTTGAGTCCCAAATCAAACACTGATAAAACTTCTAATGGCCCTAACTTCTATGCGGTGAACCCTATACATATTAAAGTTTGCAACATGCAAATGTTTGTAACTTTTTACTGGAGTGTCATAAAATCTGGAAATTTTGTATCAATAAAGTACTCGAGCCTCTCGTGAATTTAAGATATCGCTCAAAGCTATGCTACCCTTGAGTCACAAATTAAACACTGATAAAACTTCAAAGATCCCTAACTTCTATATGGTACGTCCTACAACTATCAAAGTTTGCAACATACAAATGCTTGTAACTTTTACTGGAGCGTCATAAAACCTTGAAATTTTGTAACATTAAAGTACTCGAGCCTCTTGTCACTTCAAGCTATCGCTCAAAGCTATGCTACCCTTGAGTCCCAAATCAAACACTGACAAAACTTCAAATGGCCGTAACTTATATACGGTACGTCCTACACCTGTCAAAGTTTGCAACATGCAAATGCTTGTAACTTTTTACTGGAGCGTCATAAAACCTTGAAATTTTGTAACAATAAAGTACTCGAGCCTCTTGTCAATTTTAGCTATCGCTCAAAGCTATGCTACCCTTGAGTCCCAAATCAAACACTGATAAAATTTCAAATAGCCCTAACTCCTATACGACACGTCCTACACCTGTCAAAGTTTGCAACATACAAATGCTTGCATCTTTTTACTGGAGCGTCATAAAACCTTGAAATTTTGTAGCAATAAAGTACCCTAGCCTCTTGTCAATTTAAGCTATCGCTCAAAGCTATGCTACTCTTGAGTCCCAAATCAAACACTGATAAATCTTCAAATGGCGCTAACTTCTATACAGTACGCCCTACACCTGTCAAAGTTTGCAACATACAAATGCTTGTAACTTTTTACTGGAGCGTCATAAAACCTTGAAAATTTGTAGCAATAAAGTACTCGAGCCTCTTGTCAATTTAAGCTATCGCTCAAAGCTATGCTTCTTGAGCCCCAAATCAAACACTGATAAAACTTCAAATGGCCCTAACTTCTATACGGTACGTCCTACACCTATCAAAGTTTGCAATATGCAATTGCTTGTAACTTTTTACTGGAGCGTCATAAAACCTTGAAATTTTGTAACAATAAAGTACTCTAGCCTCTTGTCAATTTAAGCTATCGCTCAAAGCTATGCTACCCTTGAGTCCCAAATCAAACACTGATAAAACTTCAAATGGCCCTAACTTCTATACGGTACGTCCTACACCTATCAAAGTTTGCAACATACAAATGCTTGTAACTTTTTACTGGAGCGTCATAAAACCTTGAAATTTTGTAACAGTAAAGTACTCGAGCCTCTTGTCAATTTAAGCTATCGCTCAAAGCTTTGCTACCTTGAGTCCCAAAACAAGCACTGATAAAACTTCAAATGGCGCTAACTTCTATACGGTACGCACTACACCTGTCAAAGTTTGCAACATACAAATGCTTGTAACTTTTTACTGGAGCGTCATAAAACCTTGAAAATTTGTAGCAATAAAGTACTCGAGCCTCTTGTCAATTTAAGCTATCGCTCAAAGCTATGCTACCCTTGAGTCCCAAATCAAACACTGATAAAACTTCAAATGGCCCTAACTTCTATACGGTACGTCCTACACCTATCAAAGTTTGCAATATACAATTGCTTGTAACTTTTTACTGGAGCGTCATAAAACCTTGAAATTTTGTAACAATAAAGTACTCTAGCCTCTTGTCAATTTAAGCTATCGCTCAAAGCTACGCTACCCTTGAGTCCCAAATCAAACACTGATAAAATTTCAATTGGCCCTAACTTCTATACGGTACGTCCTACACCTTTCAAAGTGTGCAACATACAAATGCTTGTAACTTTTTACTGGAGCGTCAAAAAACCTTGAAATTTTGTAACAATAAAATACTCTAGCCTCTTGTCAATTTAAGCTATCGCTCAAAGCTATGCTACCTTTGAGTCCCAAATCAAACACTGATAAAACTTCAAATGGCCCTAACTTCTATACGGTACGTCCTACACCTATCAAAGTTTGCAACATACAAATGCTTGTAACTTTTTACTGGAGCGTCATAAAACCTTGAAAATTTGTAGCAATAAAGTACTCGAGCCTCTTGTCAATTTAAGCTATCGCTCAAAGCTATGCTACCCTTGAGTCCCAAATCAAACACTAATAAAACTTCAAATGGCCCTAACTTCTATACGGTACGTCCTACACCTATCAAAGTTTGCAATATACAATTGCTTGTAACTTTTTACTGGAGCGTCATAAAACCTTGAAATTTTGTAACAATAAAGTACTCTAGCCTCTTGTCAATTTAAGCTATCGCTCAAAGCTACGCTACCCTTGAGTCCCAAATCAAACACTGATAAAATTTCAATTGGCCCTAACTTCTATACGGTACGTCCTACACCTTTCAAAGTGTGCAACATACAAATGCTTGTAACTTTTTACTGGAGCGTCAAAAAACCTTGAATTTTGTAACAATAAAATACTCGAGCCTCTTGTCAATTTAAGCTATCGCTCAAAGCTATGCTACCCTTGAGTCCCAAATCAAACACTGATAAAACTTCAAATGGCCCTAACTTCTATACGGTACGTCCTATACCTATCAAAGTTTGCAATATACAATTGCTTGTAACTTTTTACTGGAGCGTCATAAAACCTTGAAATTTTGTAACAATAAAGTACTCTAGCCTCTTGTCAATTTAAGATATTGCTCAAAGCTACGCTACCCTTGAGTCCCAAATCAAACACTGATAAAATTTCAATTGGCCCTAACTTCTATACGGTACGTCCCACACCTGTCAAAGTGTGCAACATACAAATGCTTGTAACTTTTTACTGGAGCGTGAAAAAACCTTGAAATTGTGGAACAATAAAAAACTCGAGCCTCTTGTCAATTTAAGGTATCGCTCAAAGCTATGCTACCCTTGAGTCCCAAATCAAACACTGATAAAACTTTAAATGGCCCTAACTTCTATACGGTACGTTCTACACCTATCAAAGTTGGCTACCCTTGAGTCCCAAATCAAACACTGATAAAACTTCTAATGGCCCTAACTTCTATACGGTGCACCCTATACATATCAAAGTTTGCAACATACAAATGTTTGTAACTTTTTACTGGAGTGTCATAAAATCTTGAAATTTTGTAACACTAAAGTACTCGAGCCTCTTGTCAATTTAAGCTATCGCTCAAAGCTATGCTACCCTTGAGTCCCAAATGAAACACTGATAAAACTTTAAATATCCCTAACTTCTATACGGTACGTCCTACAACTGTCAAAGTTTGCAACAGGCAAATGCTTGTAACTTTTTACTGGAGCGTCATAAAACCTTGAAATTTTGTAACAATAAAGTACTCGAGCCTCTTGTCAATTTTAGCTATCGCTCAAAGCTATGCTACCCTTGAGTCCCAAATCAAACACTGATAAAACTTCAAATAGCCCTAACTTCTATACGACACGTCCTACACCTATCAAAGTTTGGAACATACAAATGCTTGTAACTTTTTACTGGAACGTCATAAAACCTTGAAAATTTGTAACAATAAAGTACTCGAGCCTCATGTCATTTTAAGCTATCGCTCAAAGCTATGCTACCCTTGAGTCCCAAATGAAACACTGATAAAACTTCAAATAGCCCTAACTTCTATACGACACGTCCTACACCTATCAAAGTTTGCAATATACAATTGCTTGTAACTTTTTACTGGAGCGCCATAAAACCTTGAAATTTTGTAACAATAAAATACTCGAGCCTCTTGTCAATTTAAGCTATCGCTCAAAGCTATGCTACCCTTGAGTCCCAAAACAAACACTGCTAAAACTTCAAATTGCGCTAACTTCTATACGGTACGTCCTACACCTGTCAAAGTTTGCATCACACAAATGCTTGTAACTTTTTACTGGAGCGTCATAACACCTTGAAATTTTGTAACAATAAAGTACTCGAGCCTCTTGTCAATTTAAGCTATCGCTCAAAGCTATGCTACCCTTGAGTCCCAAATCAAACACTGATAAAACTTTAAATATCCCTAACTTCTATACGGTACGTCCTACAACTGTCAAAGTTTGCAACAGGCAAATGCTTGTAACTTTTTACTGGAGCGTCATAAAACCTTGAAATTTTGTAACAATAAAGTACTCGAGCCTCTTGTCAATTTAAGCTATCGCTCAAAGCTATGCTACCCTTGAGTCCCAAATCAAACACTGATAAAACTTCAAATAGCCCTAACTCCTATACGACACGTCCTACACCTGTCAAAGTTTGCAACATACAAATGCTTGTAACTTTTTACTGGAACGTCATAAAACCTTGAAAATTTGTAACAATAAAGTACTCGAGCCTCATGTCATTTTAAGCTATCGCTCAAAGCTATGCTACCCTTGAGTCCCAAATGAAACACTGATAAAACTTCAAATAGCCCTAACTTCTATACGACACGTCCTACACCTATCAAAGTTTGCAATATACAATTGCTTGTAACTTTTTACTGGAGCGCCATAAAACCTTGAAATTTTGTAACAATAAAATACTCGAGCCTCTTGTCAATTTAAGCTATCGCTCAAAGCTATGCTACCCTTGAGTCCCAAAACAAACACTGCTAAAACTTCAAATTGCGCTAACTTCTATACGGTACGTCCTACACCTGTCAAAGTTTGCATCACACAAATGCTTGTAACTTTTTACTGGAGCGTCATAACACCTTGAAATTTTGTAACAATAAAGTACTCGAGCCTCTTGTCAATTTAAGCTATCGCTCAAAGCTATGCTACCCTTGAGTCCCAAATCAAACACTGATAAAACTTCAAATAGCCCTAACTTCTATACGACACGTCCTACACCTGTAAAAGTGTGCAACATACAAATGCTTGTAACTTTTTACTGGAGCGTCAAAAAACCTTGAAATTTTGTAACAATAAAATACTCGAGCCTCTTGTCAATTTAAGGTATCGCTCAAAGCTATGCTACCCTTGAGTCCCAAATGAAACACTGATAAAACTTTAAATATCCCTAACTTCTATACGGTACGTCCTACAACTGTCAAAGTTTGCAACAGGCAAATGCTTGTAACTTTTTACTGGAGCGTCATAAAACCTTGAAATTTTGTAACAATAAAGTACTCGAGCCTCTTGTCAATTTAAGCTATCGCTCAAAGCTATGCTACCCTTGAGTCCCAAATCAAACACTGATAAAACTTCAAATAGCCCTAACTTCTATACGACACGTCCTACACCTATCAAAGTTTGGAACATACAAATGCTTGTAACTTTTTACTGGAGCGTCATAAAACCTTGAAAATTTGTAGCAATAAAGTATTCGAGCCTCTTGTCAATTTAAGCTATTGCTCAAAGCTACGCTACCCTTGAGTCCCAAATCAAACACTGATAAAATTTCAATTGGCCCTAACTTCTATACGGTACGTCCCACACCTGTAAAAGTGTGCAACATACAAATGCTTGTAACTTTTTACTGGAGCGTCAAAAAACCTTGAAATTTTGTAACAATAAAAAACTCGAGCCTCTTGTCAATTTAAGCTATCGCTCAAAGCTATGCTACCCTTGAGTCCCAAATCAAACACTGATAAAACTTTAAATGGCCCTAACTTCTATACGGTACGTTCTACACCTATCAAAGTTGGCTACCCTTGAGTCCGAAATCAAACACTGATAAAACTTCTAATGGCCCTAACTTCTATACGGTGCACCCTATACATATCAAAGTTTGCAACATACAAATGTTTGTAACTTTTTACTGGAGTGTCCTAAAATCTTGAAATTTTGTAACAATAAAGTACTCGAGCCTCTTGTCATTTTAAGCTATCGCTCAAAGCTATGCTACCCTTGAGTCCCAAATGAAACACTGATAAAACTTCAAATGGCCCTAACTTCTATACGGTACGTCCTACATCTATCAAAGTTTGCAATATACAATTGCTTGTAACTTTTTACTGGAGCGTCGTAAAACCTTGAAAATTTGTAGCAATAAAGTATTCGAGCCTCTTGTCAATTTAAGCTATCGCTCAAAGCTATGCTACTCTTGAGTCCCAAATCAAACACTGATAAAACTTCAAATGGCCCTAACTTCTATACGGTACGTCCTACACCTATCAAAGTTTGCAATATACAATTGCTTGTAACTTTTTACTGGAGCGTCATAAAACCTTGAAATTTTGTAACAATAAAGTACTCTAGCCTCTTGTCAATTTAAGCTATCGCTCAAAGCTACGCTACCCTTGAGTCCCAAATCAAACACTGATAAAATTTCAATTGGCCCTAACTTCTATACGGTACGTCCTACACCTGTGAAAGTTTGCAACATACAAATGCTTGTATCTTTTTACTGGAGGGTCATAAAACCTTGAAATTTTGTAGCAATAAAGTACCCTAGCCTCTTGTCCATTTAAGCTATCGCTCAAAGCAATGCTACCCTTGAGTCCCAAATCAAACACTGATAAAACTTCAAATGGCGCTAACTTCTATACGGTACGTCCTACACCTGTCAAAGTTTGCAACATACAAATGCTTGTAACTTTTTACTGGAGCGTCATAAAACCTTGAAATTTTGTAACAATAAAGTACTCGCGCCTCTTGTCAATTGAAGCTATCGCTCAAAGCAATGATACACTTGAGTCCCAAATCAAACACTGATAAAACTTCAAATGGCCCTAACTTCTATACGGTACGTCCTACACCTATCAAAGTTTGCAACATACAAATGCTTGTAACTTTTTACTGGAGCGTGCGTTCTATGCGGTGCACCCTATACATATTAAAGTTTGCAACATACAAATGTTTGTAACTTTTTACTGGAGTGTCATAAAATCTTGAAATTTTGTATCAATAAAGTACTCGAGCCTCTCGTGAATTTAAGATATCGTTCAAAGCTATGCTACCCTTGAGTCACAAATTAAACACTGATAAAACTTCAAAGATCCCTAACTTCTATATGGTACGTCCTACAACTATCAAAGTTTGCAACATACAAATGCTTGTAACTTTTACTGGAGCGTCATAAAACCTTGAAATTTTGTAACATTAAAGTACTCGAGCCTCTTGTCACTTCAAGCTATCGCTCAAAGCTATGCTACCCTTGAGTCCCAAATCAAAGACTGATAAAACTTCAAATGGCCCTAATTTCTATACGGTACGTCCTACACCTGTCAAAGTTTGCATCACACAAATGCTTGTAACTTTTTACTGGAGCGTCATAACACCTTGAAATTTTGTAACAATAAAGTACTCGAGCCTCTTGTCAATTTAAGGTATCGCTCAAAGCTATGCTACCCTTGAGTCCCAAATCAAACACTGATAAAACTTCAAATAGCCCTAACTCCTATACGACACGTCCTACACCTGTCAAAGTTTGCAACATACAAATGCTTGTAACTTTTTACTGGAGCGTCATAAAACCTTGAAAATTTGTAGCAATAAAGTACTCGAGCCTCTTGTCAATTTAAGCTATCGCTCAAAGCTATGCTATCCTTGAGTCCCAAATCAAACACTGATAAAACTTCAAATGGCCCTAACTTCTATACGGTACGTCCTACACCTATCAAAGTTTGCAATATACAATTGCTTGTAACTTTTTACTGGAGCGTCAAAAAACCTTGAAATTTTGTAACAATAAAATACTCGAGCCTCTTGTCAATTTAAGCTATCGCTCAAAGCTATGCTACCCTTGAGTCCCAAATCAAACACTGATAAAACTTTAAATGGCCCTAACTTCTATACGGTACTTTCTACACCTATCAAAGTTGGCTACCCTTGAGTCCCAAATCAAACACTGATAAAACTTCTAATGGCCCTAACTTATATACGGTGCACCCTATACATATCAAAGTTTGCAACATACAAATGTTTGTAACTTTTTACTGGAGTGTCATAAAATCTTGAAATTTTGTAACACTAAAGTACTCGAGCCTCTTGTCAATTTAAGCTATCGCTCAAAGCTATGCTACCCTTGAGTCCCAAATGAAACACTGATAAAACTTTAAATATCCCTAACTTCTATACGGTACGTCCTACAACTGTCAAAGTTTGCAACAGGCAAATGCTTGTAACTTTTTACTGGAGCGTCATAAAACCTTGAAATTTTGTAACAATAAAGTACTCGAGCCTCTTGTCAATTTTAGCTATCGCTCAAAGCTATGCTACCCTTGAGTCCCAAATCAAACACTGATAAAACTTCAAATAGCCCTAACTTCTATACGACACGTCCTACACCTATCAAAGTTTGGAACATACAAATGCTTGTAACTTTTTACTGGAGCGCCATAAAACCTTGAAATTTTGTAACAATAAAATACTCGAGCCTCTTGTCAATTTAAGCTATCGCTCAAAGCTATGCTACCCTTGAGTCCCAAAACAAACACTGCTAAAACTTCAAATTGCGCTAACTTCTGTACTGTACGCCTTCCACCTGTCAAAGTTTGCAACATACAAATGCTTGTAACTTTTTACTGGAGCGTCATAAAACCTGGAAAATTTGTAGCAATAAAGTATTCGAGCCTCTTGTCAATTTAAGCTATTGCTCAAAGCTACGCTACCCTTGAGTCCCAAATCAAACACTGATAAAATTTCAATTGGCCCTAACTTCTATACGGTACGTCCCACACCTGTAAAAGTGTGCAACATACAAATGCTTGTAACTTTTTACTGGAGCGTCAAAAAACCTTGAAATTTTGTAACAATAAAAAACTCGAGCCTCTTGTCAATTTAAGCTATCGCTCAAAGCTATGCTACCCTTGAGTCCCAAATCAAACACTGATAAAACTTTAAATGGCCCTAACTTCTATACGGTACGTTTTACACCTATCAAAGTTGGCTACCCTTGAGTCCCAAATCAAACACTGATAAAACTTCTAATGGCCCTAACTTCTATACGGTGCACCCTATACATATCAAAGTTTGCAACATACAAATGTGTGTAACTTTTTACTGGAGTGTCCTAAAATCTTGAAATTTTGTAACAATAAAGTACTCGAGCCTCTTGTCATTTTAAGCTATCGCTCAAAGCTATGCTACCCTTGAGTCCCAAATGAAACACTGATAAAACTTCAAATGGCCCTAACTTCTATACGGTACGTCCTACACCTATCAAAGTTTGCAATATACAATTGCTTGTAACTTTTTACTGGAGCGTCATAAAACCTTGAAAATTTGTAGCAATAAAGTATTCGAGCCTCTTGTCAATTTAAGCTATCGCTCAAAGCTATGCTACCCTTGAGTCCCAAATCAAACACTGATAAAACTTCAAATGGCCCTAACTTCTATACGGTACGTCCTACACCTATCAAAGTTTGCAATATACAATTGCTTGTAACTTTTTACTGGAGCGTCATAAAACCTTGAAATTTTGTAACAATAAAGTACTTTAGCCTCTTGTCAATTTAAGCTATCGCTCAAAGCTACGCTACCCTTGAGTCCCAAATCAAACACTGATAAAATTTCAATTGGCCCTAACTTCTATACGGTACGTCCTACACCTGTCAAAGTTTGCAACATACAAATGCTTGTATCTTTTTACTGGAGCGTCATAAAACCTTGAAATTTTGTAGCAATAAAGTACCCTAGCCTCTTGTCCATTTAAGCTATCGCTCAAAGCAATGCTACCCTTGAGTCCCAAATCAAACACTGATAAAACTTCAAATGGCGCTAACTTCTATACGGTACGTCCTACACCTGTCAAAGTTTGCAACACACAAATGCTTGTAACTTTTTACTGGAGCGTCATAAAACCTTGAAATTTTGTAACAATAAAGTACTCGCGCCTCTTGTCAATTGAAGCTATCGCTCAAAGCTATGATACCCTTGAGTCCCAAATCAAACACTGATAAAACTTCAAATGGCCCTAACTTCTATACGGTACGTCCTACACCTATCAAAGTTTGCAACATACAAATGCTTGTAACTTTTTACTGGAGCGTCATAAAACCTTGAAATTTTGTAACAATAAAGTACTCGAGCCTCTTGTCAATTTAAGCTATCGCCCAAAGCTATGCTACCCTTGAGTCCCAAATCAAACACTGATAAAACTTCTAATGGCCCTAACTTCTATGCGGTGAACCCTATACATATTAAAGTTTGCAACATGCAAATGTTTGTAACTTTTTACTGGAGTGTCATAAAATCTGGAAATTTTGTATCAATAAAGTACTCGAGCCTCTCGTGAATTTAAGATATCGCTCAAAGCTATGCTACCCTTGAGTCACAAATTAAACACTGATAAAACTTCAAAGATCCCTAACTTCTATATGGTACGTCCTACAACTATCAAAGTTTGCAACATACAAATGCTTGTAACTTTTACTGGAGCGTCATAAAACCTTGAAATTTTGTAACATTAAAGTACTCGAGCCTCTTGTCACTTCAAGCTATCGCTCAAAGCTATGCTACCCTTGAGTCCCAAATCAAACACTGACAAAACTTCAAATGGCCGTAACTTATATACGGTACGTCCTACACCTGTCAAAGTTTGCAACATGCAAATGCTTGTAACTTTTTACTGGAGCGTCATAAAACCTTGAAATTTTGTAACAATAAAGTACTCGAGCCTCTTGTCAATTTTAGCTATCGCTCAAAGCTATGCTACCCTTGAGTCCCAAATCAAACACTGATAAAATTTCAAATAGCCCTAACTCCTATACGACACGTCCTACACCTGTCAAAGTTTGCAACATACAAATGCTTGCATCTTTTTACTGGAGCGTCATAAAACCTTGAAATTTTGTAGCAATAAAGTACCCTAGCCTCTTGTCAATTTAAGCTATCGCTCAAAGCTATGCTACTCTTGAGTCCCAAATCAAACACTGATAAATCTTCAAATGGCGCTAACTTCTATACAGTACGCCCTACACCTGTCAAAGTTTGCAACATACAAATGCTTGTAACTTTTTACTGGAGCGTCATAAAACCTTGAAAATTTGTAGCAATAAAGTACTCGAGCCTCTTGTCAATTTAAGCTATCGCTCAAAGCTATGCTTCTTGAGCCCCAAATCAAACACTGATAAAACTTCAAATAGCCCTAACTTCTATACGGTACGTCCTACACCTATCAAAGTTTGCAATATGCAATTGCTTGTAACTTTTTACTGGAGCGTCATAAAACCTTGAAATTTTGTAACAATAAAGTACTCTAGCCTCTTGTCAATTTAAGCTATCGCTCAAAGCTATGCTACCCTTGAGTCCCAAATCAAACACTGATAAAACTTCAAATGGCCCTAACTTCTATACGGTACGTCCTACACCTATCAAAGTTTGCAACATACAAATGCTTGTAACTTTTTACTGGAGCGTCATAAAACCTTGAAATTTTGTAACAGTAAAGTACTCGAGCCTCTTGTCAATTTAAGCTATCGCTCAAAGCTTTGCTACCTTGAGTCCCAAAACAAGCACTGATAAAACTTCAAATGGCGCTAACTTCTATACGGTACGCACTACACCTGTCAAAGTTTGCAACATACAAATGCTTGTAACTTTTTACTGGAGCGTCATAAAACCTTGAAAATTTGTAGCAATAAAGTACTCGAGCCTCTTGTCAATTTAAGCTATCGCTCAAAGCTATGCTACCCTTGAGTCCCAAATCAAACACTGATAAAACTTCAAATGGCCCTAACTTCTATACGGTACGTCCTACACCTATCAAAGTTTGCAATATACAATTGCTTGTAACTTTTTACTGGAGCGTCATAAAACCTTGAAATTTTGTAACAATAAAGTACTCTAGCCTCTTGTCAATTTAAGCTATCGCTCAAAGCTACGCTACCCTTGAGTCCCAAATCAAACACTGATAAAATTTCAATTGGCCCTAACTTCTATACGGTACGTCCTACACCTTTCAAAGTGTGCAACATACAAATGCTTGTAACTTTTTACTGGAGCGTCAAAAAACCTTGAAATTTTGTAACAATAAAATACTCTAGCCTCTTGTCAATTTAAGCTATCGCTCAAAGCTATGCTACCTTTGAGTCCCAAATCAAACACTGATAAAACTTCAAATGGCCCTAACTTCTATACGGTACGTCCTACACCTATCAAAGTTTGCAACATACAAATGCTTGTAACTTTTTACTGGAGCGTCATAAAACCTTGAAAATTTGTAGCAATAAAGTACTCGAGCCTCTTGTCAATTTAAGCTATCGCTCAAAGCTATGCTACCCTTGAGTCCCAAATCAAACACTAATAAAACTTCAAATGGCCCTAACTTCTATACGGTACGTCCTACACCTATCAAAGTTTGCAATATACAATTGCTTGTAACTTTTTACTGGAGCGTCATAAAACCTTGAAATTTTGTAACAATAAAGTACTCTAGCCTCTTGTCAATTTAAGCTATCGCTCAAAGCTACGCTACCCTTGAGTCCCAAATCAAACACTGATAAAATTTCAATTGGCCCTAACTTCTATACGGTACGTCCTACACCTTTCAAAGTGTGCAACATACAAATGCTTGTAACTTTTTACTGGAGCGTCAAAAAACCTTGAATTTTGTAACAATAAAATACTCGAGCCTCTTGTCAATTTAAGCTATCGCTCAAAGCTATGCTACCCTTGAGTCCCAAATCAAACACTGATAAAACTTCAAATGGCCCTAACTTCTATACGGTACGTCCTATACCTATCAAAGTTTGCAATATACAATTGCTTGTAACTTTTTACTGGAGCGTCATAAAACCTTGAAATTTTGTAACAATAAAGTACTCTAGCCTCTTGTCAATTTAAGATATTGCTCAAAGCTACGCTACCCTTGAGTCCCAAATCAAACACTGATAAAATTTCAATTGGCCCTAACTTCTATACGGTACGTCCCACACCTGTCAAAGTGTGCAACATACAAATGCTTGTAACTTTTTACTGGAGCGTGAAAAAACCTTGAAATTGTGGAACAATAAAAAACTCGAGCCTCTTGTCAATTTAAGGTATCGCTCAAAGCTATGCTACCCTTGAGTCCCAAATCAAACACTGATAAAACTTTAAATGGCCCTAACTTCTATACGGTACGTTCTACACCTATCAAAGTTGGCTACCCTTGAGTCCCAAATCAAACACTGATAAAACTTCTAATGGCCCTAACTTCTATACGGTGCACCCTATACATATCAAAGTTTGCAACATACAAATGTTTGTAACTTTTTACTGGAGTGTCATAAAATCTTGAAATTTTGTAACACTAAAGTACTCGAGCCTCTTGTCAATTTAAGCTATCGCTCAAAGCTATGCTACCCTTGAGTCCCAAATGAAACACTGATAAAACTTTAAATATCCCTAACTTCTATACGGTACGTCCTACAACTGTCAAAGTTTGCAACAGGCAAATGCTTGTAACTTTTTACTGGAGCGTCATAAAACCTTGAAATTTTGTAACAATAAAGTACTCGAGCCTCTTGTCAATTTTAGCTATCGCTCAAAGCTATGCTACCCTTGAGTCCCAAATCAAACACTGATAAAACTTCAAATAGCCCTAACTTCTATACGACACGTCCTACACCTAAAAAAGTTTGCAATATACAATTGCTTGTAACTTTTTACTGGAGCGTCAAAAAACCTTGATATTTTGTAACAATAAAAAACTCGAGCCTCTTGTCAATTTAAGCTATCGCTCAAAGCTATGCTACCCTTGAGTCCCAAATCAAACACTGATAAAACTTTAAATGGCCCTAACTTCTATACGGTACGTTCTACACCTATCAAAGTTGGCTACCCTTGAGTCCCAAATCAAACACTGATAAAACTTCTAATGGCCCTAACTTCTATACGGTGCACCCTATACATATCAAAGTTTGCAACATACAAATGTTTGTGACTTTTTACTGGAGTGTCATAAAATCTTGAAATTTTGTAACAATAAAGTACTCGAGCCTCTTGTCAATTTAAGCTATCGCTCAAAGCTATGCTACCCTTGAGTCCCAAATGAAACACTGAAAAAACTTCAAATAGCCCTAACTTCTATACGACACGTCCTACACCTATCAAAGGTTGGAACATACAATTGCTTGTAACTTTTTACTGGAGCGTCATAAAACCTTGAAATTTTGTAACAATAAAGTACTCTTGCCTCTTGTCAATTTAAGCTATCGCTCAAAGCTACGCTACCCTTGAGTCCCAAATCAAACACTGATAAAATTTCAATTGGCCCCAACTTCTATACGGTACGTCCTACACCTGTCAAAGTGTGCAACATACAAATGCTTGTATCTTTTTACTGGAGCGTCAAAAAACCTTGAAATTTTGTAACAATAAAGTACTCGAGCCTCTTGTCAATTTAAGCTATAGCTCAAAGCTATGCTACCCTTGAGTCCCAAATCAAACACTGATAAAACTTTAAATGGCCCTAACTTCTATACGGTACGTTCTACACCTATCAAAGTTTGCAACATGCAAATGCTTGTAACTTTTTACTGGAGCGTCATAAAACCTTGAAATTTTGTAACAATAAAGTACTCGAGCCTCTTGTCAATTTTAGCTATCGCTCAAAGCTATGCTACCCTTGAGTTCCAAATCAAACACTGATAAAACTTCAAATGGCCCTAACTTCTATACGGTACGTCCTACACCTATCAAAGTTTGCAATATACAATTGCTTGTAACTTTTTACTGGAGCGTCATAAAACCTTGAAATTTTGTAACAATAAAGTACTCTAGCCTCTTGTCAATTTAAGCTATCGCTCAAAGCTACGCTACCCTTGAGTCCCAAATCAAACACTGATAAAATTTCAATTGGCCCTAACTTCTATACGGTATGTCCTACACCTGTCAAAGTTTGCAACATACAAATGCTTGTATCTTTTTACTGGAGGGTCATAAAACCTTGAAATTTTGTAGCAATAAAGTACCCTAGCCTCTTGTCCATTTAAGCTATCGCTCAAAGCAATGCTACCCTTGAGTCCCAAATCAAACACTGATAAAACTTCAAATGGCGCTAACTTCTATACGGTACGTCCTACACCTGTCAAAGTTTGCAACATACAAATGCTTGTAACTTTTTACTGGAGCGTCATAAAACCTTGAAATTTTGTAACAATAAAGTACTCGCGCCTCTTGTCAATTGAAGCTATCGCTCAAAGCAATGATACACTTGAGTCCCAAATCAAACACTGATAAAACTTCAAATGGCCCTAACTTCTATACGGTACGTCCTACACCTATCAAAGTTTGCAACATACAAATGCTTGTAACTTTTTACTGGAGCGTGCGTTCTATGCGGTGCACCCTATACATATTAAAGTTTGCAACATACAAATGTTTGTAACTTTTTACTGGAGTGTCATAAAATCTTGAAATTTTGTATCAATAAAGTACTCGAGCCTCTCGTGAATTTAAGATATCGCTCAAAGCTATGCTACCCTTGAGTCACAAATTAAACACTGATAAAACTTCAAAGATCCCTAACTTCTATATGGTACGGCCTACACCTGTCAAAGTTTGCAACATACAAATGCTTGTAACTTTTTACTGGAGCGTCATAAAACCTTGAAAATTTGTAGCAATAAAGTACTCGAGCCTCTTGTCAATTTAAGCTATCGCTCAAAGCTATGCTACCCTTGAGCCCCAAATCAAACACTGATAAAACTTCAAATGGCCCTAACTTCTATACGGTACGTCCTACACCTATCAAAGTTTGCAATATGCAATTGCTTGTAACTTTTTACTGGAGCGTCATAAAACCTTGAAATTTTGTAACAATAAAGTACTCTAGCCTCTTGTCAATTTAAGCTATCGCTCAAAGCTATGCTACCCTTGAGTCCCAAAAAAAAACACTGATAAAACTTCAAATGGCGCTAACTTCTATACGGTACGCCCTACACCTGTCAAAGTTTGCAACATGCAAATGCTTGTAACTTTTTACTGGAGCGTCATAAAACCTTGAAAATTTGTAGCAATAAAGTACTCGAGCCTCTTGTCAATTTAAGCTATCGCTCAAAGCTATGCTACCCTTGAGTCCCAAATCAAACACTGATAAAACTTCAAATGGCCCTAACTTCTATACGACACGTCCTACACCTCTCAAAATTTGCAACATACAAATGCTTGTAACTTTTTACTGGAGCGCCATAATACCTTGAAATTTTGTAACAATAAAGTATTCGAGCCTCTTGTCAATTTAAGCTATCGCTCAAAGCTATGCTACCCTTGAGTTCCAAATCAAACACTGATAAAACTTCAAATGGCCCTAACTTCTATACGGTACGTCCTACACCTATCAAAGTTTGCAACATACAAATGCTTGTAACTTTTTACTGGAGCGTCATAAAACCTTGAAATTTTGTAACAATAAAGTACTCTAGCCTCTTGTCAATTTAAGCTATCGCTCATAGCTACGCTACCCTTGAGTCCCAAATCAAACACTGATAAAATTTCAATTGGCCCTAACTTCTATACGGTACGTCCTACACCTGTCAAAGTTTGCAACATACAAATGCTTGTATCTTTTTATTGGAGCGTCATAAAACCTTGAAATTTTGTAGCAATAAAGTACCCTAGCCTCTTGTCCATTTAAGCTATCGCTCAAAGCAATGCTACCCTTGAGTCCCAAATCAAACACTGATAAAACTTCAAATGGCGCTAACTTCTATACGGTACGTCCTACACCTGTCAAAGTTTGCAACATACAAATGCTTGTAACTTTTTACTGGAGCGTCATAAAACCTTGAAATTTTGTAACAATAAAGTACTCGATCCTCTTGTCAATTTAAGCTATCGCTTAAAGCTATGCTACCCTTGAGTCCCAAATCAAACACTGATAAAACTTCTAATGGCCCTAACTTCTATGCGGTGCACCCTATACATATTAAAGTTTGCAACATACAAATGTTTGTAACTTTTTACTGGAGTGTCATAAAATCTTGAAATTTTGTATCAATAAAGTACTCGAGCCTCTCGTGAATTTAAGATATCGCTCAAAGCTATGCTACCCTTGAATCACAAATTAAACACTGATAAAACTTCAAAGATCCCTAACTTCTATATGGTACGTCCTACACCTATCAAAGTTTGCAACATACAAATGCTTGTAACTTTTACTGGAGCGTCATAAAACCTTGAAATTTTGTAACATTAAAGTACTCGAGCCTCTTGTCACTTCAAGCTATCGCTCAAAGCTATGCTACCCTTGAGCCCCAAATCAAACACTGATAAAACTTCAAATGGCCCTAACTTCTATACGGTACGTCCTACACCTGTCAAAGTTTGCAACATGCAAATGCTTGTAACTTTTTACTGGAGCGTCATAAAACCTTGAAATTTTGTAACAATATAGTACTCTAGCCTCTTGTCAATTTAAGCTATCGCTCAAAGCTATGCTACCCTTGAGTCCCAAATCAAACACTGATAAAACTTCAAATGGCGCTAACTTCTATACGGTACGCCCTACACCTGTCAAAGTTTGCAACATACAAATGCTTGTATCTTTTTACTGGAGCGTCATAAAACCTTGAAATTTTGTAGCAATAAAGTACCCTAGCCTCTTGTCAATTTAAGCTATCGCTCAAAGCTATGCTACCCTTGAGTCCCAAATCAAACACTGATAAAACTTCACATGGCGCTACCTCCTATACGGTACGCCCTACACCTGTCAAAGTTTCCAACATACAAATGCTTGTAACTTTTTACTGGAGCGTCATAAAACCTTGAAAATTTGTAGCAATAAAGTACTCGAGCCTCTTGTCAATTTAAGCTATCGCTCAAAGCTATGCTACCTTCTAATACGGTACGCCCTACACCTGTCAAATCAAACACTGATAAAACTTCAAATGGCGCTAACTTCTATACGGTACGTCCTACACCTGTCAAAGTTTGCAACATACAAATGCTTGTAACTTTTTACTGGAGCGTCATGAAACCTTGAAATTTTGTAACAATAAAGTACTCGATCCTCTTGTCAATTTAAGCTATCGCTTAAAGCTATGCTACCCTTGAGTCCCAAATCAAACACTGATAAAACTTCTAATGGCCCTAACTTCTATGCGGTGCACCCTATACATATTAAAGTTTGCAACATACAAATGTTTGTAACTTTTTACTGGAGTGTCATAAAATCTTGAAATTTTGTATCAATAAAGTACTCGAGCCTCTCGTGAATTTAAGATATCGCTCAAAGCTATGCTACCCTTGAATCACAAATTAAACACTGATAAAACTTCAAAGATCCCTAACTTCTATATGGTACGTCCTACACCTATCAAAGTTTGCAACATACAAATGCTTGTAACTTTTACTGGAGCGTCATAAAACCTTGAAATTTTGTAACATTAAAGTACTCGAGCCTCTTGTCACTTCAAGCTATCGCTCAAAGCTATGCTACCCTTGAGTCCCAAATCAAACACTGACAAAACTTCAAATGGCCGTAACTTCTATACGGTACGCCCTACACCTGTCAAAGTTTGCAACATACAAATGCTTGTAACTTTTTACTGGAGCGTCATAAAACCTTGAAAATTTGTGGCAATAAAGTACTCGAGCCTCTTGTCAATTTAAGCTATCGCTCAAAGCTATGCTACCCTTGAGCCCCAAATCAAACACTGATAAAACTTCAAATGGCCCTAACTTCTATACGGTACGTCCTACACCTGTCAAAGTTTGCAACATGCAAATGCTTGTAACTTTTTACTGGAGCGTCATAAAACCTTGAAATTTTGTAACAATATAGTACTCTAGCCTCTTGTCAATTTAAGCTATCGCTCAAAGCTATGCTACCCTTGAGTCCCAAATCAAACACTGATAAAACTTCAAATGGCGCTAACTTCTATACGGTACGCCCTACACCTGTCAAAGTTTGCAACATACAAATGCTTGTATCTTTTTACTGGAGCGTCATAAAACCTTGAAATTTTGTAGCAATAAAGTACCCTAGCCTCTTGTCAATTTAAGCTATCGCTCAAAGCTATGCTACCCTTGAGTCCCAAATCAAACACTGATAAAACTTCACATGGCGCTACCTCCTATACGGTACGCCCTACACCTGTCAAAGTTTCCAACATACAAATGCTTGTAACTTTTTACTGGAGCGTCATAAAACCTTGAAAATTTGTAGCAATAAAGTACTCGAGCCTCTTGTCAATTTAAGCTATCGCTCAAAGCTATGCTACCCTTGAGCCCCAAATCAAACACTGATAAATCTTCAAATGGCCCTAACTTCTATACGGTACGTCCTACACCTTTCAAAGTTTGCAATATGCAATTGCTTGTAACTTTTTACTGGAGCGTCATAAAACCTTGAAATTTTGTAACAATAAAGTACTCTAGCCTCTTGTCAATTTAAGCTATCGCTCAAAGCTATGCTACCCTTGAGTCCCAAAACAAACACTGATAAAACTTCAAATGGCGCTAACTTCTATACGGTACGCCCTACACCTGTCAAAGTTTGCAACATGCAAATGCTTGTAACTTTTTACTGGAGCGTCATAAAACCTTGAAAATTTGTAGCAATAAAGTACTCGAGCCTCTTGTCAATTTAAGCTATCGCTCAAAGCTATGCTACCCTTGAGTCCCAAATCAAACACTGATAAAACTTCAAATGGCCCTAACTTCTATACGACACGTCCTACACCTATCAAAATTTGCAACATACAAATGCTTGTAACTTTTTACTGGAGCGCCATAATACCTTGAAATTTTGTAACAATAAAGTATTCGAGCCTCTTGTCAATTTAAGCTATCGCTCAAAGCTATGCTACCCTTGAGTCCCAAATCAAACACTGATAAAACTTCAAATGGCCCTAACTTCTATACGGTACGTCCTACACCTATCAAAGTTTGCAACATACAAATGCTTGTAACTTTTTACTGGAGCGTCATAAAACCTTGAAATTTTGTAACAGTAAAGTACTCGAGCCTCTTGTCAATTTAAGCTATCGCTCAAGGCTATGCTACCTTGAGTCCCAAAACAAGCACTGATAAAACTTCAAATGGCGCTAACTTCTATACGGTACGCCCTACACCTGTCAAAGTTTGCAACATACAAATGCTTGTAACTTTTTACTGGAGCGTCATAAAACCTTGAAAATTTGTAGCAATAAAGTACTCGAGCCTCTTGTCAATTTAAGCTATCGCTCCAAGCTATGCTACCCTTGAGTCCCAAATCAAACACTGATAAAACTTCAAATGGCCCTAACTTCTATACGGTACGTCCTACACCTATCAAAGTTTGCAATATACAATTGCTTGTAACTTTTTACTGGAGCGTCATAAAACCTTGAAATTTTGTAACAATAAAGTACTCTAGCCTCTTGTCAATTTAAGCTATCGCTCAAAGCTACGCTACCCTTGAGTCCCAAATCAAACACTGATAAAATTTCAATTGGCCCTAACTTCTATACGGTACGTCCTATACCTATCAAAGTTTGCAATATACAATTGCTTGTAACTTTTTACTGGAGCGTCATAAAACCTTGAAATTTTGTAACAATAAAGTACTCTAGCCTCCTGTCAATTTAAGCTATTGCTCAAAGCTACGCTACCCTTGAGTCCCAAATCAAACACTGATAAAACTTCAATTGGCCCTAACTTCTATACGGTACGTCCCACACCTGTCAAAGTGTGCAACATACAAATGCTTGTAACTTTTTACTGGAGCGTCAAAAAACCTTGAAATTTTGTAACAATAAAAACTCGAGCCTCTTGTCAATTTAAGCTATCGCTCAAAGCTATGCTGCCCTTGAGTCCCAAATCAAACACTGATAAAACTTTAAATAGCCCTAACTTCTATACGGTACGTTCTACACCTATCAAAGTTGGCTACCCTTGAGTCCCAAATCAAACACTGATAAAACTTCTAATGGCCCTAACTTCTATACGGTGCACCCTATACATATCAAAGTTTGCAACATACAAATGTTTGTAACTTTTTACTGGAGTGTCATAAAATCTTGAAATTTTGTAACAATAAAGTACTCGATCCTCTTGTCAATTTAAGCTATCGCTCAAAGCTATGCTACCCTTGAGTCCCAAATGAAACACTGATAAAACTTTAAATATCCCTAACTTCTATACGGTACGTCCTACAACTGTCAAAGTTTGCAACATGCAAATGCTTGTAACTTTTTACTGGAGCGTCAAAAAACCTTGAAATTTTGTAACAATAAAGTACTCGAGCCTCTTGTCAATTTAAGCTATCGCTCAAAGCTATGCTACCCTTGAGTCCCAAATCAAACACTGATAAAACTTCAAATGGCGCTAACTTCTATACGGTACGCCCTACACCTGTCAAAGTTTGCAACATACAAATGCTTGTATCTTTTTACTGGAGCGTCATAAAACCTTGAAATTTTGTAGCAATAAAGTACCCTAGCCTCTTGTCAATTTAAGCTATCGCTCAAAGCTATGCTACCCTTGAGTCCCAAATCAAACACTGATAAAACTTCACATGGCGCTACCTCCTATACGGTACGCCCTACACCTGTCAAAGTTTGCAACATACAAATGCTTGTATCTTTTTACTGGAGCGTCATAAAACCTTGAAATTTTGTAGCAATAAAGTACCCTAGCCTCTTGTCAATTTAAGCTATCGCTCAAAGCTATGCTACCCTTGAGTCCCAAATCAAACACTGATAAAACTTCACATGGCGCTACCTCCTATACGGTACGCCCTACACCTGTCAAAGTTTGCAACATACAAATGCTTGTAACTTTTTACTGGAGCGTCATAAAACCTTGAAAATTTGTAGCAATAAAGTACTCGAGCCTCTTGTCAATTTAAGCTATCGCTCAAAGCTATGCTACCTGTCGCACTAAAAGCTCTGTCTTCGCCGTAAAATGTCTCGCCGAAGTACAAACTCGTCCGGTAATTTTTGAACGAACGAGTGAGTAGCAGACGAGCAGCCGAGAAGGAAGCAGCAAATTCTAAACAACCAAGAAGCTGGCACTGAAATTTAAACCAACCACACCACAAATATAATTGAAATGTGAATTAATAATTTTTAATCTTGTTAACAAATAATTACAAATATAATTACAAAAGTTTTAGAATAATTACAAATATAATTACAAAGTTTTAGAATTTGCTTTCTTCCGCTGCCACCACAGCATTTTCACCGCCATTGTGATAATTATTAGGAATTAATATACTCCGTGCAGTCACTGCCGTACTGCTTCAGGTAATTATACTTACAGGATCAAAGAAGAAATCACCTAGATCGCTAGACTTGAATAGCCACCGCCGAGCTGTTTCAAGATTTGTTTGCATCGTCAAAGCCATCGCAAAACAAATACTGCCGTACTTCGCCTTCGGAGCGCTAGTGCTTCCGAGAGCATTTTTGTGACGTCATCAACAAGGGTTGATAATTTGCAGCAGCCATTTCTTCAAAAATACGAACAACATTACCGACATCTGTTAATTTCAAAATTAATCGATTCTACCAGAACAAACTGCTGCAAATAATTTTCGATCGGTATTGCAGTGCCGAACCAAGCCGCTGTTGAAATTGAACAGACCTTATATAAAAGAAAAATAAATGTTGACTCGAACGAAATCAAAAAAATTAGAATCAGCAAAAGTAGACGACAGAGAGGAAAGCTCGGATTCATTGGACAGCAGAGTAATAGAAATGGCCAACGAGGGAACACAGGGCGAAGCGCAGCCGAAAGCAATTGTAACTAGTGAACAACTGGCGCAGCTTCTCAGCAGTGTAAATATACTGCGCGAATCTGTTGACGAACTACGTAAAGAGACGCATCGTGGCCAAATAGACATTCAACAACTTCGCACTCGAGTGGATAGGGGTGCATCCGTTGTTGGGGGTAATGAATCCTCCTTTCATGAAAGTGTGCAATCACCGCTGCCACAAACGTCGACGCAGCAACCACAGCAGATGCCGCAATCGCAGCCACCAAGTACATCGACGCCGTATAATGGTGTCATGACTTTTATCGATAGCCCCGGCGGTAAGTTATATCCACTGCCATCTTTCGATGGAAACCCTGAAGATTGGCCCCTGTTTTTAGCCAACTTCAGAGACACGACCAATGAATTTGGTTATAATAATCGCCAGAACCTTATGCGTTTGCATAAGGCACTTCAAGGGAATGCGAAGCGCGCTGTGACGTCACTACTCATATATCCTGACGACGTGACCAAAGTCATGCAGGAGTTAGAGTTCAATTTTGGACGCTCTGACTTATTGATCCGCTCGCAGCTGCAAAAGGTGCAGCAGTTCCCACCGATTTATGAGAATCGACTTGAGCAAGTGTTGGAATTCTCAAACCGCGTCCGAAATATTGTCGCCTTTTTTAAGTCAGCAAAATGCGATCACCATTTGGCCAACCCTACTCTTCTTGAGCAGCTTATTGGAAAGCTTCCGCCCACCAAGCAATATGAATGGAGTCGACACGCCTCCAATATAACGCCTTATGCCACCGTTGAAGCCTTTGCCGACTGGGTTAGTGAACTCGCAAAGGTAGTGAGCTTGATGCCAGCCATAGCTAGTACAGCTTTGCGCCAACATCAACCCCCGCAGCCGCACCAAGGGGTGCAACAAGGTAACCTTCAGAACCGTCAGACCATATCACGAGGTGCTATTCCACGTCGCGTTTTGCATCGCACCGAACCTCAAGTGGAACAGCAACAACTCAGTTGTGTGCAATGCAATTTGAGCCACAAACTGAGCGCATGTCGTCAATTTAAGGCGCTTAATACAAATGACAAATGGACTTTGGTAAAGCGTCACCGCCTTTGTTTTGCCTGCTTGCATAGAGGGCATAACGTGCTGAGTTGCCAGGCAAGGCATGCATGTGGTATAAATGGATGCACCCGTATGCATCACAACTTACTGCACCAGACAACTAAGCCGCTAGCAGAGCTGAAACCAGAGGATGTCGAGCATGTGCTTAACTGCCGTCAACACCAGCAGTCAAGCTTATTTAAGATACTACCCGTGGTGCTATTTGGTCCACGTGGTAGCATACCTGTATTTGCGATGTTTGATGAAGGTTCTTCGGTCTCACTTCTTGAAGAGACCATCGCAAATCAACTTGGTCTCAAAGGCCCTACTGCACAGCTGACGCTTCAGTGGTATGGAGAGAAGCAAACCACGGAGCCATCGAAAAAAGTAAGCTTGAACGTACGTGCAGAGTGTGGTGGCCAGGAGTACCCACTCAGAAACGTACGCACCGTGAAGCAGCTTAACTTACCAATGCAGACATTCATCAAGCAACAGCATGGGCACTTCACAGATGTGCCAATCGCCAGCTACCAAGCCGCCAAGCCGGTCCTGCTGCTGGGATTGGATAATAGTTTTTTAGGCATATCAGAAAAAACTGTCGCCGCCGGTCCAGATCAAACTATCGCTGCGGCAACTATGTTGGGTTGGGTGGCATATGGGCCACTTCACTCAAGCACCACCTCAATGTCAAGGGTGTTGCACGTCAAAGAAGCATCTACTTTAACTCAACTGAACAGATTAGTCGAAGAGTACTTTTCTGTAGAAAGTTTTGGAGTCCGCAGCACCAGCACAGTCCTGGAGTCAGATGAGAACGCCAGAGCAAAAAAAATATTGATTGAGACCACACAAAACATCGGCCAACACTATGAAGTTGGTCTATTATGGCGCAACGATGCCACTAAGCTGCCGCAGAGCTATGTTATGGCCAAGCAGCGCCTGTTAAATATTGAGGGGAAGATGTCCCGGGATGCCGCATTTGCAGCCAGATATAAAACGGAAGTCGCCAAATACATTGACAAGGGGTACGCCAAATTGTTGTCACCAGAGGCTGCTGAGAGACATAGTCCTACAACCTGGTACCTTCCTCACTTTGTTGTAGTGAACCCTCATAAGCCGGATAAGCTTCGTATCGTCTTTGATGCTGCAGCTGCTATTTCTAACGTATCGCTCAACTCAGTATTATTAAAGGGTCCTGAGCATGCGCAGCCACTTTTGGCCATCATGCACAAATTTCGACAAGGAGGTATTGCTGTTGCAGGAGATATTCAAGAAATGTTCTCACAAGTCCGCATACGAGCTGAAGACCAGGACTCACAGCGCTTTCTTTGGAGAGACGGAAATTCAGCCGAGCCAATCCGTGTCTACTCAATGATGTCGATGATCTTCGGAGCGATTTGTTCGCCGTGTTGTGCAGAATACATAAAAAACGTGAACGCAGCACAGTTTTTGCCTCACATGCCAGGTGGCGCAAAAGCTATCATTGACAACACCTATGTGGATGACCTGGTCATAAGTTTTGATGACGTACAGGAGGCCGAGAAGGTAATGTTTGAGGCCCGGAAGATAAACGCTGCCGCAGGATTCACGCTCAGGAATTTCGTATCAAACTGCAAGAAGCTGCAGGTCAAACTGAATGGTAGCCAAGTCAAGCAACAAGAAGTTGTCAACACTGAACTGCAGCCAACAACAGAGAAGGTGCTGGGTATGTTTTGGAACTCTGGAGTCGACAGGTTTGAATTCCACTTTAAGTTCCATAGAATTCCACGCCAGGTGCTGGAGTACAGGAGAACACCGACTAAGAGAGAGTTGCTGGGAATCGTTATGGCTAATTACGACTCCTTTGGCCTCCTAGCCAACATCACTATTTTCGCCAAGCTACTTCTGCAGTCGCTGTGGAAGCGGAAAATCCAGTGGGATGAGCAGCTGCCATCAGATTTGGAGAAACAGTGGTTTGCATGGTGGAACGTTTTTCAGGGCGTGAAAAACTTTTCAGTCCCGCGTTGCTTGTCGTATTTGTTGCCGAATGCCGATGATATACAGCTGCACATATTCGTTGATGCTAGTGAAAGTGCATTTACAGCAGTCGCCTTTTTGCGTGTTTGCAAAGCAAACGAGGTAGAAGTCGCATTCGTTGCTGCCAAAACGAGATGTGCACCTGCAAAGGGTATGACCGTACCACGCCTGGAATTGCAAGCGGCCGTACTAGGAAGCCGACTGAAGACTTCGATTGAAGACTGTCATGATTTCAAGATCAACGCTACGACATTTTGGAGCGATTCCAAGACAATTCTGCTTTGGCTTCGTTCCACAACCCGTAAGTATAAGCAATTCGTTGCCTACCGTATTGCTGAGATACTTGCCACTTCCACGCCGATGCAATGGCGCTGGATACCAACATCGATGAACGTCGCCGACGATGCAACTAGAGCCAAGTTGCCACAGTATGTAGAGCAAGACAGCCGTTGGATATTGGGTCCAGATTTCTTGTGCCAAGAAGAAATACACTGGCCTCGAGAAGCTGGGATGCTTCTCTCAGAGCACTGTGTATCTGAAGAAGCTGTTAATCAGGTGTTACACATAATAAACACAGACAATATTCTTGATAGTTTGATCAAGTTTTCATCCTACATGAAGACGTTGAGGGTGACAGCATGGATATTTCGGTTCATTCGCAACGCCAAATCTAGATCCCGTCAGTTTGGAGAGCTCACAGCAGCTGAAGTTTCTGATGCTGAAAAATTTGTATGCTGTCGCGTACAATACGAGTCATTTGCAGATGAAATGTCAGCCCTACGCGCAAGTACAGGAATTTCAAAGACCAGTGCCATATTTAAGCTCACGCCGATGATGTATCCTGATGGTCTGCTAAGAGTCAACGGAAGAATCGACGCCGCTAATTACATTCCTGAATCAGCCCGACGCCCGATAATATTACCGCAGAAACATCGCGTGTCGCAGCTGATAATGAAGCATTACCACCAAAAGAGACATCACCAGAACGACTGCCTAACAATAAATGAAATGCGGCAAAAGTTCTGGGTGCCTCATGCTCGCACATTATTAAAAAGGATCAAGAGGGATTGTGTCATTTGTATTACCGCTCGAGCCAAGCCATCTGTGCCACTTATGGGACAGTTACCCACAGACCGCCTAACACCGTACGTCCGACCTTTTACCTACTCAGGGGTGGACTACTGTGGACCATTCTGCGTTGCTATCGGCCGCAGACGAGAGAAACGTTGGGTGGCTTTATTCACTTGCCTCACCACTCGAGCCCTACATTTGGAGGTGGCAGAAGATCTGTCCACCGATGCATTTTTAATTTGTTTCAGGAATTTTGTGAACCGTCGCGGTGTGCCGATTAGAATTCGTAGCGACAATGGCACCAACTTTATAGGTGCGCAAAAGGAGTTTCGCCAGGAGAACCGCTTGTTTGACGTAGATCGGGTTCGACGGGCAATGTCAAAGGAAAACATAGAGTGGATTTTTAATTGCCCAGCCAATCCTAGCGCTGGAGGTTGTTGGGAGCGGCTTGTCCAATGCGTGAAACGCCTGCTACAGAAAACCCGGAAGGATGAGGCACCACGCTTGGAGACCTTCCGCAGCGCACTGATTGCGGCGGAAAATATAATAAACAGCCGTCCACTTACAGAACTTCCTATAACCCATGAAGAAGAGGAACCACTTACTCCGAACCACTTCTTGAGTGGCTGCCTCAATTCCACTCAAACACCTGCACCGGAAGATGAGAAAATCTGTCTGCGTAAACAATGGAGAATTGCGCAGAACCTGAAGGATCGTCTGTGGAAAAGGTGGATTGTGGAGTACTTGCCACAACTTTTGCATCGACAAAAATGGAGGAGTACAGCCTCACCACTAAGAGTAGACCAACTGGTTGTTGTATGCGATCCTGTCTTATCTAGAAGCCAATGGGTCAAAGGGCGAATAATTGAAGTCTTCACTGCCAAGGACGGCCAAGTCCGGAGTGCCGCGGTACGCACCAGCCGCGGTATTATCCGTCGACCTGCATCTAAGCTAGCCGCTTTAAGTTTCGTGGATCCCAGTATGAATCCACCGGGAGGTGGGATGTCGCACTAAAAGCTCTGTCTTCGCCGTAAAATGTCTCGCCGAAGTACAAACTCGTCCGGTAATTTTTGAACGAACGAGTGAGTAGCAGACGAGCAGCCGAGAAGGAAGCAGCAAATTCTAAACAACCAAGAAGCTGGCACTGAAATTTAAACCAACCACACCACAAATATAATTGAAATGTGAATTAATAATTTTTAATCTTGTTAACAAATAATTACAAATATAATTACAAAAGTTTTAGAATAATTACAAATATAATTACACTACCCTTGAGCCCCAAATCAAACACTGATAAAACTTCAAATGGCCCTAACTTCTATACGGTACGTCCTACACCTTTCAAAGTTTGCAATATGCAATTGCTTGTAACTTTTTACTGGAGCGTCATAAAACCTTGAAATTTTGTAACAATAAAGTACTCTAGCCTCTTGTCAATTTAAGCTATCGCTCAAAGCTATGCTACCCTTGAGTCCCAAAACAAACACTGATAAAACTTCAAATGGCGTTAACTTCTATACGGTACGCCCTACACCTGTCAAAGTTTGCAACATGCAAATGCTTGTAACTTTTTACTGGAGCGTCATAAAACCTTGAAAATTTGTAGCAATAAAGTACTCGAGCCTCTTGTCAATTTAAGCTATCGCTCAAAGCTATGCTACCCTTGAGTCCCAAATCAAACACTGATAAAACTTCAAATGGCCCTAACTTCTATACGACACGTCCTACACCTATCAAAATTTGCAACATACAAATGCTTGTAACTTTTTACTGGAGCGCCATAATACCTTGAAATTTTGTAACAAAAAGTATTCGAGCCTCTTGTCAATTTAAGCTATCGCTCAAAGCTATGCTACCCTTGAGTCCCAAATCAAACACTTATAAAACTTCAAATGGCCCTAACTTCTATACGGTACGTCCTACACCTATCAAAGTTTGCAACATACAAATGCTTGTAACTTTTTACTGGAGCGTCATAAAACCTTGAAATTTTGTAACAGTAAAGTACTCGAGCCTCTTGTCAATTTAAGCTATCGCTCAAAGCTATGCTACCTTGAGTCCCAAAACAAGCACTGATAAAACTTCAAATGGCGCTAACTTCTATACGGTACGCCCTACACCTGTCAAAGTTTGCAACATACAAATGCTTGTAACTTTTTACTGGAGCGTCATAAAACCTTGAAAATTTGTAGCAATAAAGTACTCGAGCCTCTTGTCAATTTAAGCTATCGCTCAAAGCTATGCTACCCTTGAGTCCCAAATCAAACACTGATAAAACTTCAAATGGCCCCAACTTCTATACGGTACGTCCTACACCTATCAAAGTTTGCAATATACAATTGCTTGTAACTTTTTACTGGAGCGTCATAAAACCTTGAAATTTTGTAACAATAAAGTACTCTAGCCTCTTGTCAATTTAAGCTATCGCTCAAAGCTACGCTACCCTTGAGTCCCAAATCAAACACTGATAAAATTTCAATTGGCCCTAACTTCTATACGGTACGTCCTACACCTGTCAAAGTGTGCAACATACAAATGCTTGTAACTTTTTACTGGAGCGTCAAAAAACCTTGAAATTTTGTAACAATAAAGTACTCGAGCCTCTTGTCAATTTAAGCTATCGCTCAAAGCTATGCTACCCTTGAGTCCCAAATCAAACACTGATAAAACTTCAAATGGCCCTAACTTCTATACGGTACGTCCTATACCTATCAAAGTTTGCAATATACAATTGCTTGTAACTTTTTACTGGAGCGTCATAAAACCTTGAAATTTTGTAGCAATAAAGTACTCTAGCCTCTTGTCAATTTAAGCTATTGCTCAAAGCTACGCTACCCTTGAGTCCCAAATCAAACACTGATAAAACTTCAATTGGCCCTAACTTCTATACGGTACGTCCCACACCTGTCAAAGTGTGCAACATACAAATGCTTGTAACTTTTTACTGGAGCGTCAAAAAACCTTGAAATTTTGTAACAATAAAAAACTCGAGCCTCTTGTCAATTTAAGCTATCGCTCAAAGCTATGCTACCCTTGAGTCCCAAATCAAACACTGATAAAACTTTAAATAGCCCTAACTTCTATACGGTACGTTCTACACCTATCAAAGTTGGCTACCCTTGAGTCCCAAATCCATCACTGATAAAACTTCTAATGGCCCTAACTTCTATACGGTGCACCCTATACATATCAAAGTTTGCAACATACAAACGTTTGTAACTTTTTACTGGAGTGTCATAAAATCTTGAAATTTTGTAACAATAAAGTACTCGATCCTCTTGTCAATTTAAGCTATCGCTCAAAGCTATGCTGCCCTTGAGTCCCAAATGAAACACTGATAAAACTTTAAATATCCCTAACTTCTATACGGTACGTCCTACAACTGTCAAAGTTTGCAACATGCAAATGCTTGTAACTTTTTACTGGAGCGTCATAAAACCTTGAAATTTTGTAACAATAAAGTACTCGAGCCTCTTGTCAATTTTAGCTATCGCTCAAAGCTATGCTACCCTTGAGTCCCAAATCAAACACTGATAAAACTTCAAATAGCCCTAGCTTCTATACGACAAGTCCTACACCTATCAAAGTTTGGAACATACAAATGCTTGTGACTTTTTACTGGAGCGCCATAAAACCTTGAAAATTTGTAGCAATAAAGTATTCGAGCCTCTTGTCAATTTAAGCTATCGCTCAAAGCTATGCTACCCTTGAGTCCCAAAACAAACACTGATAAAACTTCAAATTGCGCTAACTTCTGTACTGTACGCCCTCCACCTGTCAAAGTTTGCAACATACAAATGCTTGTAACTTTTTACTGGAGCGTCATAAAACCTTGAAAATTTGTAGCAATAAAGTATTCGAGCCTCTTGTCAATTTAAGCTATCGCTCAAAGCTATGCTACCCTTGAGTCCCAAATCAAACACTGATAAAACTTCAAATGGCGCTAACTTCTATACGGTACGTCCTACACCTATCAAAGTTTGCAACATACAAATGCTTGTAACTTTTTACTGGAGCGTCATAAAACCTTGAAATTTTGTAACAGTAAAGTACTCGAGCCTCTTGTCAATTTAAGCTATCGCTCAAAGCTATGCTACCTTGAGTCCCAAAACAAGCACTGATAAAACTTCAAATGGCGCTAACTTCTATACGGTACGCCCTACACCTGTCAAAGTTTGCAACATACAAATGCTTGTAACTTTTACTGGAGCGTCATAAAACCTTGAAATTTTGTAACAATAAAGTACTCTAGCCTCTTGTCAATTTAAGCTATCGCTAAAAGCTACGCTACCCTTGAGTCCCAAATCAAACACTGATAAAATTTCAATTGGCCCTAACTTCTATACGGTACGTCCTACACCTGTCAAAGTTTGCAACATACAAATGCTTGTATCTTTTTACTGGAGCGTCATAAAACCTTGAAATTTTGTAGCAATAAAGTACCCTAGCCTCTTGTCCATTTAAGCTATCGCTCAAAGCTATGCTACCCTTGAGTCCCAAATCAAACACTGATAAAACTTCAAATGGCCCTAACTTCTATACGGTACGTCCTATACCTATCAAAGTTTGCAATATACAATTGCTTGTAACTTTTTACTGGAGCGTCATAAAACCTTGAAATTTTGTAGCAATAAAGTACTCTAGCCTCTTGTCAATTTAAGCTATTGCTCAAAGCTACGCTACCCTTGAGTCCCAAATCAAACACTGATAAAACTTCAATTGGCCCTAACTTCTATACGGTACGTCCCACACCTGTCAAAGTGTGCAACATACAAATGCTTGTAACTTTTTACTGGAGCGTCAAAAAACCTTGAAATTTTGTAACAATAAAAAACTCGAGCCTCTTGTCAATTTAAGCTATCGCTCAAAGCTATGCTACCCTTGAGTCCCAAATCAAGCACTGATAAAACTTTAAATAGCCCTAACTTCTATACGGTACGTTCTACACCTATCAAAGTTGGCTACCCTTGAGTCCCAAATCAAACACTGATAAAACTTCTAATGGCCCTAACTTCTATACGGTGCACCCTATACATATCAAAGTTTGCAACATACAAACGTTTGTAACTTTTTACTGGAGTGTCATAAAATCTTGAAATTTTGTGACAATAAAGTACTCGATCCTCTTGTCAATTTAAGCTATCGCTCAAAGCTATGCTACCCTTGAGTCCCAAATGAAACACTGATAAAACTTTAAATATCCCTAACTTCTATACGGTACGTCCTACAACTGTCAAAGTTTGCAACATGCAAATGCTTGTAACTTTTTACTGGAGCGTCATAAAACCTTGAAATTTTGTAACAATAAAGTACTCGAGCCTCTTGTCAATTTTAGCTATCGCTCAAAGCTATGCTACCCTTGAGTCCCAAATCAAACACTGATAAAACTTCAAATAGCCCTAGCTTCTATACGACAAGTCCTACACCTATCAAAGTTTGGAACATACAAATGCTTGTGACTTTTTACTGGAGCGCCATAAAACCTTGAAATTTTGTAACAATAAAATACTCGAGCCTCTTGTCAATTTAAGCTATCGCTCAAAGCTATGCTACCCTTGAGTCCCAAAACAAACACTGATAAAACTTCAAATTGCGCTAACTTCTGTACTGTACGCCCTCCACCTGTCAAAGTTTGCAACATACAAATGCTTGTAACTTTTTACTGGAGCGTCATAAAACCTTGAAAATTTGTAGCAATAAAGTATTCGAGCCTCTTGTCAATTTAAGCTATCGCTCAAAGCTATGCTACCCTTGAGTCCCAAATCAAACACTGATAAAACTTCAAATGGCGCTAACTTCTATACGGTACGTCCTACACCTATCAAAGTTTGCAACATACAAATGCTTGTAACTTTTTACTGGAGCGTCATAAAACCTTGAAATTTTGTAACAGTAAAGTACTCGAGCCTCTTGTCAATTTAAGCTATCGCTCAAAGCTATGCTACCTTGAGTCCCAAAACAAGCACTGATAAAACTTCAAATGGCGCTAACTTCTATACGGTACGCCCTACACCTGTCAAAGTTTGCAACATACAAATGCTTGTAGCTTTTACTGGAGCGTCATAAAACCTTGAAATTTTGTAACAATAAAGTACTCTAGCCTCTTGTCAATTTAAGCTATCGCTAAAAGCTACGCTACCCTTGAGTCCCAAATCAAACACTGATAAAATTTCAATTGGCCCTAACTTCTATACGGTACGTCCTACACCTGTCAAAGTTTGCAACATACAAATGCTTGTATCTTTTTACTGGAGCGTCATAAAACCTTGAAATTTTGTAGCAATAAAGTACCCTAGCCTCTTGTCCATTTAAGCTATCGCTCAAAGCAATGCTACCCTTGAGTCCCAAATCAAACACTGATAAAACTTCAAATGGCGCTAACTTCTATACGGTACGTCCTACACCTGTCAAAGTTTGCAACATACAAATGCTTGTAACTTTTTACTGGAGCGTCATAAAACCTTGAAATTTTGTAACAATAAAGTACTCGCGCCTCTTGTCAATTGAAGCTATCGCTCAAAGCTATGATACCCTTGAGTCCCAAATCAAACACTGATAAAACTTCAAATGGCCCTAACTTCTATACGGTACGTCCTACACCTATCAAAGTTTGCAACATACAAATGCTTGTAACTTTTTACTGGAGCGTCATAAAACATTGAAATTTTGTAACAATAAAGTACTCGAGCCTCTTGTCAATTTAAGCTATCGCTCAAAGCTATGCTACCCTTGAGTCCCAAATCAAACACTGATAAAACTTCAAATGGCCCTAACTTCTATACGGTACGTCCTACACCTATCAAAGTTTGCAAAATACAAATGCTTGTAACTTTTTACTGGAGCGCCATAAAACCTTGAAAATTTGTAGCAATGAAGTACTCGAGCCTCTTGTCAATTTGAGCTATCGCTCAAAGCTATGCTACCCTTGAGTCCCAAATTAAACACTGATTAAACTTCAAATGGCCCTAACTTATATACGGTACGTCCTACACCTATCAAAGTTTGCAACATACAAATGCTTGTAACTTTTTACTGGAGCGCCATAAAACCTTGAAATTTTGGAACAATAAAGTACTCGAGCCTCTTGTCAATTTAAGCTATCGCTCAAAGCTATGCTACCCTTGAGTCCCAAATCAAACATTGATAAAACTTCAAATGGCCCTAACTTCTATACCGTACGTCCTACACCTGTCAAAGTTTGCAACATGCAAATGCTTGTAACTTTTTACTGGAGCGTCATAAAACCTTGAAATTTTGTAACAATAAAGTACTCGAGCCTCTTGTCAATTTAAGCTATCGCTCAAAGCTATGCTACCCTTGAGTCCCAAAACAAACACTGATAAAACTTCAAATGGCGCTAACTTAAATACGGTACACCCTATACCTGACAAAGTTTGCAACATACAAATGCTTGTAACTTTTTACTGGAGCGTCATAAAACCTTGAAAATTTGTAGCAATGAAGTACTCGAGCCTCTTGTCAATTTGAGCTATCGCTCAAAGCTATGCTACCCTTGAGTCCCAAATTAAACACTGATTAAACTTCAAATGGCCCTAACTTATATACGGTACGTCCTACACCTATCAAAGTTTGCAATATACAATTGCTTGTAACTTTTTACTGGAGCGTCATAAAACCTTGAAATTTTGTAACAATAAAGTACTCTAGCCTCTTGTCAATTTAAGCTATCGCTCAAAGCTACGCTACCCTTGAGTCCCAAATCAAACACTGATAAAACTTCAAATGGCCCTAACTTCTATACGGTATGTCCTACACCTATCAAAGTTTGCAATATACAATTGCTTGTAACTTTTTACTGGAGCGTCATAAAACCTTGAAATTTTGTAACAATAAAGTACTCTAGCCTCTTGTCAATTTAAGCTATCGCTCAAAGCTACGCTACCCTTGAGTCCCAAATCAAACACTGATAAAATTTCAATTGGCCCTAACTTCTATACGGTACGTCCTATACCTGTCAAAGTTTGCAACATACTAATGCTTGTATCTTTTTACTGGAGCGTCATAAAACCTTGAAATTTTGTAGCAATAAAGTACCCTAGCCTCTTGTCCATTTAAGCTATCGCTCAAAGCAATGCTACCCTTGAGTCCCAAATCAAACACTGATAAAACTTCAAATGGCGCTAACTTCTATACGGTACGTCCTACACCTGTCAAAGTTTGCAACATACAAATGCTTGTATCTTTTTACTGGAGCGTCATAAAACCTTGAAATTTTGTAACAATAAAGTACTCGCGCCTCTTGTCAATTGAAGCTATCGCTCAAAGCTATGATACCCTTGAGTCCCAAATCAAACACTGATAAAACTTCAAATGGCCCTAACTTCTATACGGTACGTCCTACACCTATCAAAGTTTGCAACATACAAATGCTTGTAACTTTTTACTGGAGCGTCATAAAACCTTGAAATTTTGTAACAATAAAGTACTCGAGCCTCTTGTCAATTTAATCTATCGCTCAAAGCTATGCTACCCTTGAGTCCCAAATCAAACACTGATAAAACTTCAAATGGCCCTAACTTCTATACGGTACGTCCTACACCTATCAAAGTTTGCAAAATACAAATGCTTGTAACTTTTTAATGGAGCTCCATAAAACCTTGAAATTTTGTAACAATAAAGTACTCGAGCCTCTTGTCAATTTAAGCTATCGCTCAAAGCTATGCTACCTTGAGTCCCAAAACAAGCACTGATAAAACTTCAAATGGCGCTAACTTCTATACGGTACGCCCTACACCTGTCAAAGTTTGCAACATACAAATGCTTGTAACTTTTTACTGGAGCGTCATAAAACCTTGAAAATTTGTAGCAATAAAGTACTCGAGCCTCTTGTCAATTTAAGCTATCGCTCAAAGCTACGCTACCCTTGAGTCCCAAATCAAACACTGATAAAATTTCAATTGGCCCTAACTTCTATACGGTACGTCCTACACCTCTCAAAGTTTGCAACATACAAATGCTTATATCTTTTTACTGGAGCGTCATAAAACCTTGAAATTTTGTAGCAATAAAGTACCCTAGCCTCTTGTCAATTTAAGCTATCGCTCAAAGCTACGCTACCCTTGAGTCCCAAATCAAACACTGATAAAATTTCAATTGGCCCTAACTTCTATACGGTACGTCCTACACCTGTCAAAGTTTGCAACATACAAATGCTTGTATCTTTTTACTGGAGCGTCATAAAACCTTGAAATTTTGTAGCAATAAAGTACCCTAGCCTCTTGTCAATTTAAGCTATCGCTCAAAGCTCTGCTACACTTGAGCCCAAATCAAACACTGATAAAACTTCAAATGGCCCTAACTTCTATACGACACGTCCTACACCTATCAAAATTTGCAACATACAAATGCTTGTAATTTTGTACTGGAGCGCCATAATACCTTGAAATTTTGTAACAATGAAGTACTCGAGCCTCTTGTCAATTTGAGCTATCGCTCAAAGCTATGCTACCTTGAGTCCCAAAACAAGCACTGATAAAACTTCAAATGGCGCTAACTTCTATACGGTACGCCCTACACCTGTCAAAGTTTGCAACATAAAAATGCTTGTAACTTTTTACTGGAGCGTCATAAAACCTTGAAAATTTGTAGCAATAAAGTACTCGAGCCTCTTGTCAATTTGAGCTATCGCTCAAAGCTATGCTACCCTTGAGTCCCAAATTAAACACTGATTAAACTTCAAATGGCCCTAACTTATATACGGTATGTCCTACACCTATCAAAGTTTGCAACATACAAATGCTTGTAACTTTTTACTGGAACGCCATAAAACCTTGAAATTTTGGAACAATAAAGTACTCGAGCCTCTTGTCAATTTAAGCTATCGCTCAAAGCTATGCTACCCTTGAGTCCCAAATCAAACATTGATAAAACTTCAAATGGCCCTAACTTCTATACGGTACGTCCTACACCTGTCAAAGTTTGCAACATGCAAATGCTTGTAACTTTTTACTGGAGCGTCATAAAACCTTGAAATTTTGTAACAATAAAGTACTCGAGCCTCTTGTCAATTTAAGCTATCGCTCAAAGCTATGCTACCCTTGAGTCCCAAAACAAACACTGATAAAACTTCAAATGGCGCTAACTTAAATACGGTACACCCTATACCTGACAAAGTTTGCAACATACAAATGCTTGTAACTTTTTACTGGAGCGTCATAAAACCTTGAAAATTTGTAGCAATGAAGTACTCGAGCCTCTTGTCAATTTGAGCTATCGCTCAAAGCTATGCTACCCTTGAGTCCCAAATCAAACACTGATAAAACTTCAAATGGCCCTAACTTATATACGGTACGTCCTACACCTATCAAAGTTTGCAACATACAAATGCTTGTAACTTTTTACTGGAGCGTCATAAAACCTTGAAATTTTGTAACAGTAAAGTACTCGAGCCTCTTGTCAATTTAAGCTATCGCTCAAAGCTATGCTACCTTGAGTCCCAAAACAAGCACTGATAAAACTTCAAATGGCGCTAACTTCTATACGGTACGTCCTACATCTGTCAAAGTTTGCAACATACAAATGCTTGTATCTTTTTACTGGAGCGTCATAAAACCTTGAAATTTTGTAGCAATAAAGTACCCTAGCCTCTTGTCAATTTAAGCTATCGCTCAAAGCTACGCTACCCTTGAGTCCCAAATCAAACACTGATAAAATTTCAATTGGCCCTAACTTCTATACGGTACGTCCTACACCTTTCAAAGTTTGCAACATACAAATGCTTGTATCTTTTTACTGGAGCGTCATAAAACCTTGAAATTTTGTAGCAATAAAGTACCCTAGCCTCTTGTCAATTTAAGCTATCGCTCAAAGCTATGCTACACTTGAGCCCAAATCAAACACTGATAAAACTTCAAATGGCCCTAACTTCTATACGACACGTCCTACACCTATCAAAATTTGCAACATACAAATGCTTGTAACTTTTTACTGGAGCGCCATAATACCTTGAAATTTTGTAACAATAAAGTACTCGAGCCTCTTGTCAATTTAAGCTATCGCTCAAAGCTATGCTACCCTTGAGTCCCAAATCAAACACTGATAAAACTTCAAATGGCCCTAACTTCTATACGGTACGTCCTACACCTATCAAAGTTTGCAACATACAAATGCTTGTAACTTTTTACTGGAGCGTCATAAAACCTTGAAATTTTGTAACAGTAAAGTACTCGAGCCTCTTGTCAATTTAAGCTATCGCTCAAAGCTATGCTACCTTGAGTCCCAAAACAAGCACTGATAAAACTTCAAATGGCGCTAACTTCTATACGGTACGCCCTACACCTGTCAAAGTTTGCAACATACAAATGCTTGTAACTTTTTACTGGAGCGTCATAAAACCTTGAAAATTTGTAGCAATAAAGTACTCGAGCCTCTTGTCAATTTAAGCTATCGCTCAAAGCTACGCTACCCTTGAGTCCCAAATCAAACACTGATAAAATTTCAATTGGCCCTAACTTCTATACGGTACGTCCTACACCTGTCAAAGTGTGCATAATACAAATGCTTGTAACTTTTTACTGGAGCGTCAAAAAACCTTGAAATTTTGTAACAATAAAGTACTCGAGCCTCTTGTCAATTTAAGCTATCGCTCAAAGCTATGATACCCTTGAGTCCCAAATCAAACACTGATAAAACTTCAAATGGCCCTAACTTCTATACGGTACGGCCTATACCTATCAAAGTTTGCAATATACAATTGCTTGTAACTTTTTACTGGAGCGTCATAAAACCTTGAAATTTTGTAACAATAAAGTACTCTAGCCTCTTGTCAATTTAAGCTATTGCTCAAAGCTACGCTACCCTTGAGTCCCAAATCAAACACTGATAAAATTTCAATTGGCCCTAACTTCTATACGGTACGTCCCACACCTGTCAAAGTGTGCAACATACAAATGCTTGTAACTTTTTACTGGAGCGTCAAAAAACCTTGAAATTTTGTAACAATAAAAAACTCGAGCCTCTTGTCAATTTAAGCTATCGCTCAAAGCTATGCTACCCTTGAGTCCCAAATCAAACACTGATAAAACTTTAAATGGCCCTAACTTCTATACGGTAGGTTCTACACCTATCAAAGTTGGCTACCCTTGAGTCCCAAATCAAACACTGATAAAACTTCTAATGGCCCTAACTTCTATACGGTGCACCCTATACATATCAAAGTTTGCAACATACAAATGTTTGTAACTTTTTACTGGAGTGTCATAAAATCTTGAAATTTTGTAACAATAAAGTACTCGAGCCTCTTGTCAATTTAAGCTATCGCTCAAAGCTATGCTACCCTTGAGTCCCAAATGAAACACTGATAAAACTTTAAATATCCCTAACTTCTATACGGTACGTCCTACACCTGTCAAAGTTTGCAACATGCAAATGCTTGTAACTTTTTACTGGAGCGTCATAAAACCTTGAAATTTTGTAACAATAAAGTACTCGAGCCTCGTGTCAATTTTAGCTATCGCTCAAAGCTATGCTACCCTTGAGTCCCAAATCAAACACTGATAAAACTTCAAATAGCCCTAACTTCTATACGACACGTCCTACACCTATCAAAGTTTGGAACATACAAATGCTTGTAACTTTTTACTGGAGCGCCAAAAACCTTGAAATTTTGTAACAATAAAATACTCGAGAATCTTGTCAATTTAAGCTATCGCTCAAAGCTATGCTACCCTTGAGTCCCAAACCAAACACTGATAAAACTCCAAATTGCGCTAACTTCTATACTGTACGCCCTCCACCTGTCAAAGTTTGCAACATACAAATGCTTGTAACTTTTTACTGGAGCGTCATAAAACCTTGAAAATTTGTAGCAATAAAGTATTCGAGCCTCTTGTCAATTTAAGCTATCGCTCAAAGCTATGCTACCCTTGAGTCCCAAATCAAACACTGATAAAACTTCAAATGACCCTAACTTCTATAAGGTACGTCCTACACCTATCAAAGTTTGCAATATACAATTGCTTGTAACTTTTTACTGGAGCGTCATAAAACCTTGAAATTTTGTAACAATAAAGTACTCTAGCCTCTTGTCAATTTAAGCTATCGCTCAAAGCTACGCTACCCTTGAGTCCCAAATCAAACACTGATAAAATTTCAATTGGCCCTAACTTCTATACGGTACGTCCCACACCTGTGCAACATACAAATGCGCTGTGTGTGCAACATACAAATGCTTGTAACTTTTTACTGGAGCGTCAAAAAACCTTGAAATTTTGTAACAATAAAAAACTCGAGCCTCTTGTCAATTTAAGCTATCGCTCAAAGCTATGCTACCCTTGAGTCCCAAATCAAACACTGATAAAACTTTAAATGACCCTAACTTCTATACGGTACGTTCTACACCTATCAAAGTTGGCTACCCTTGAGTCCCAAATCAAACACTGATAAAACTTCTAATGGCCCTAACTTCTATACGGTGCACCCTATACATATCAAAGTTTGCAACATACAAATGTTTGTAACTTTTTACTGGAGTGTCATAAAATCTTGAAATTTTGTAACAATAAAGTACTCGAGCCTCTTGTCAATTTAAGCTATCGCTCAAAGCTATGCTACCCTTGAGCCCCAAATGAACCACTGATAAAACTTTAAATATCCCTAACTTCTTTACGGTACGTCCTACACCTGTCAAAGTTTGCAACATGCAAATGCTTGTAACTTTTTACTGGAGCGTCATAAAACCTTGAAATTTTGTAACAATAAAGTACTCGAGCCTCTTGTCAATTTTAGCTATCGCTCAAAGCTATGCTACCCTTGAGTCCCAAATCAAACACTGATAAAACTTCAAATAGCCCTAACTTCTATACGACACGTCCTACACCTATCAAAGTTTGGAACATACAAATGCTTGTAACTTTTTACTGGAGCGCCATAAAACCTTGAAATTTTGTAACAATAAAATACTCGAGAATCTTGTCAATTTAAGCTATCGCTCAAAGCTATGCTACCCTTGAGTCCCAAAACAAACACTGATAAAACTTCAAATTGCGCTAACTTCTGTACTGTACGCCCTCCACCTGTCAAAGTTTGCAACATTCAAATGCTTGTAACTTTTTACTGGAGCGTCATAAAACCTTGAAAATTTGTAGCAATAAAGTATTCGAGCCTCTTGTCAATTTAAGCTATCGCTCAAAGCTATGCTACCCTTGAGTCCCAAATCAAACACTGATAAAACTTCAAATGGCCCTAACTTCTATACGGTACGCCCTACACCTATCAAAGTTTGCAATATACAATTGCTTGTAACTTTTTACTGGAGCGTCATAAAACCTTGAAATTTTGTAACAATAAAGTACTCTAGCCTCTTGTCAATTTAAGCTATCGCTCAAAGCTACGCTACCCTTGAGTCCCAAATCAAACACTGATAAAATTTCAATTGGCCCTAACTTCTATACGGTACGTCCTACACCTGTCAAAGTTTGCAACACACAAATGCTTGTATCTTTTTACTGGAGCGTCATAAAACCTTGAAATTTTGTAGCAATAAAGTACCCTAGCCTCTTGTCCATTTAAGCTATCGCTCAAAGCTATGATACCCTTGAGTCCCAAATCAAACAGTGATAAAACTTCAAATGGCCCTAACTTCTATACGGTACGTCCTACACCTATCAAAGATTGCAACATACAAATGCTTGTAACTTTTTACTGGAGCGCCATAAAACCTTGAAATTTTGTAACAATAAAGTACTCGAGCCTCTTGTCAATTTAAGTTATCGCTCAAAGCTATGCTACCCTTGAGTCCCAAATCAAACACTGATAAAACTTCAAATGGCCCTAACTTCTATACGGTACGTCCTACACCTATCAAAGTTTGCAACATTCAAATGCTTGTAACTTTTTACTGGAGCGCCATAAAACCTGGAAATTTTGGAACAATAAAGCACTCGAGCCTCTTGTCAATTTAAGCTATCGCTCAAAGCTATGCTACCCTTGAGTCCCAAATCAAACACTGATAAAACTTCAAATGGCCCTAACTTCTATACGGTACGTCCTACACCTGTCAAAGTTTGCAACATGCAAATGCTTGTAACTTTTTACTGGAGCGCCATAAAACCTTGAAATTTTGTAACAATAAAGTACTCGAGCCTCTTGTCAATTTAAGCTATCGCTCAAAGCTATGCTACCCTTGAGTCCCAAAACAAACACTGATAAAACTTCAAATGGCGCTAACTTAAATACGGTACACCCTATACCTGACAAAGTTTGCAACATACAAATGCTTGTAACTTTTTACTGGAGCGTCATAAAACCTTGAAAATTTGTAGCAATAAAGTACCCTAGCCTCTTGTCAATTGAAGCTATCGCTCAAAGCTATGATACCCTTGAGTCCCAAATCAAACACTGATAAAACTTCAAATGGCCCTAACTTCTATACGGTACGTCCTACACCTATCAAAGTTTGCAACATACAAATGCTTGTAACTTTTTACTGGAGCGTCATAAAACCTTGAAATTTTGTAACAATAAAGTACTCGAGCCTCTTGTCAATTTAAGCTATCGCTCAAAGCTATGCTACCCTTGAGTCCCAAATCATTCACTGATAAAACTTCAAATGGCCCTAACTTCTATACGGCACGTCCTACACCTATCAAAGTTTGCAACATACAAATGCTTGTAACTTTTTACTGGAGCGCCATAAAACCTGGAAATTTTGTAACAATAAAGTACTCGAGCCTCTTGTCAATTTAAGCTATCGCTCAAAGCTATGCTACCCTTGAGTCCCAAATCAAACACTGATAAAACTTCAAATGGCCCTAACTTCTATACGGTACGTCCTACACCTATCAAAGTTTGCAACATACAAATGCTTGTAACTTTTTACTGTAGCGCCATAAAACCTTGAAATTTTGTAACAATAAAGTACTCGAGCCTCTTGTCAATTTAAGCTATCGCTCAAAGCTATGCTACCCTTGAGTCCCAAATCAAACAATGATAAAACTTCAAATGGCCCTAACTTCTATACGGTACGTCCTACACCTGTCAAAGTTTGCAACATGCAAATGCTTGTAACTTTTTACTGGAGCGTCTTAAAACCTTGAAATTTTGTAACAATAAAGTACTCGAGCCTCTTGTCAATTTAAGCTATCGCTCAAAGCTATGCTACCCTTGAGTCCCAAAACAAACACTGATAAAACTTCAAATGGCGCTAACTTAAATACGGTACACCCTATACCTGACAAAGTTTGCAACATACAAATGCTTGTAACTTTTTACTGGAGCGTCATCAAACGTTGAAAATTTGTAGCAATGAAGTACTCGAGCCTCTTGTCAATTTGAGCTATCGCTCAAAGCTATGCTACCCTTGAGTCCCAAATTAAACACTGATTAAACTTCAAATGGCCCTAACTTATATACGGTACGTCCTACACCTATCAAAGTTTGCAATATACAATTGCTTGTAACTTTTTACTGGAGCGTCATAAAACCTTGAAATTTTGTAACAATAAAGTACTCTAGCCTCTTGTCAATTTAAGCTATCGCTCAAAGCTACGCTACCCTTGAGTCCCAAATCAAACACTGATAAAATTTTAATTGGCCCTAACTTCTATACGGTACGTTGTACACCTGTCAAAGTTTGCAACATACAAATGCTTGTATCTTTTTACTGGAGCGTCATAAAACCTTGAAATTTTGTAGCAATAAAGTACCCTAGCCTCTTGTCAATTTAAGCTATCGCTCAAAGCTATGCTACCCTTGAGTCCCAAATCAAACACTGATAAAACTTCAAATGGCGCTAACTTCTATACGGTACGCGCCCTACACCTGTCAAAGTTTGCAACATACAAATGCTTGTAACTTTTTACTGGAGCGTCAAAAAACTTTGAAAATTTGTAGCAATAAAGTACTCGAGCCTCTTGTCAATTTAAGCTATCGCTCAAAGCTTTGCTACCCTTGAGTCCCAAATCAAACACTGATAAAACTTCAAATGGCGCTAACTTCTATACTTTACGCCCTACACCTGTCAAAGTTTGCAACATACAAATGCTTGTAACTTTTTACTGGAGCGTCAAAAAACCTTGAAATTTTGTAACAATAAAGTACTCGCGCCTCCTGTCAATTGAAGCTATCGCTCAAAGCTATGCTACCCTTGAGTTCCAAATCAAACACTGATAAAACTTCAAATGGCCCTAACTTCTATACGGTACGTCCTACACCTATCAAAGTTTGCAACATACAAATGCTTGTAACTTTTTACTGGAGCGTCATAAAACCTTGAAATTTTGTAACAATAAAGTACTCGAGCCTCTTGTCAATTTAAGCTATCGCTCAAAGCTATGCTACCCTTGAGTCCCAAATCAAACACTGATAAAACTTCAAATGGCCCTAGCTTCTATACGGTACGTCCTACACCTGTCAAAGTTTGCAACATACAAATGCTTGTAACTTTTTACTGGAGCGTCATAAAACCTTGAAATTTTGTAACAATAAAGTACTCTAGCCTCTTGTCAATTTAAGCTATCGCTCAAAGCTACGCTACCCTTGAGTCCCAAATCAAACACTGATAAAATTTCAATTGGCCCTAACTTCTATACGGTACGTCCTACACCTGTCAAAGTTTGCAACATACAAATGCTTGTATCTTTTTACTGGAGCGTCATAAAACATTGAAATTTTGTAGCAATAAAGTACCCTAGCCTCTTGTCAATTTAAGCTATCGCTCAAAGCAATGCTACCCTTGAGTCCCAAATCAAACACTGATAAAACTTCAAATGGCGCTAACTTCTATACGGTACGTCCTACACCTGTCAAAGTTTGCAACATACAAATGCTTGTATCTTTTTACTGGAGCGTCATAAAACATTGAAATTTTGTAGCAATAAAGTACTCGAGCCTCTTGTCAATTTAAGCTATCGCTCAAAGCTATGCTACCCTTGAGTCACAAATCAAACACTGATATAACTTCAAATGGCCCTAACTTCTATACGGTACGTCCTACACCTATCAAAGTTTGCAACATACAAATGCTTGTAACTTTTTACTGGAGCGCCATAAAACCTTGAAATTTTGTAACAATAAAGTACTCGAGCCTCTTGTCAATTTAAGCTATCGCTCAAAGCTATGCTACCCTTGAGTCCCAAAACAAACACTGATAAAACTTCAAATGGCGCTAACTTCTATACTGTACGCCCTACACCTGTCAAAGTTTGCAACATACAAATGCTTGTAACTTTTTACCTGAGCGTCATAAAACCTTGAAATTTTGTAGCAATAAAGTACTCGAGCCTCTTGTCAATTTAAGCTATCGATCAAAGCTATGCTACCCTTGAGTCCCAAATCAAACACTGATAAAACTTCATATGGCCCTAACTTCTATATGGTGCAAACTATACCTATCAAAGTTTGCAACATACAAATGCTTGTAACTTTTTACTGGAGCGTCATAAAATCTTGAAATTTTGTAACAATAAAGTACTCGAGCCTCTTGTCAATTTAAGCTATCGATCAAAGCTATGCTACCCTTGAGTCCCAAATCAAACACTGATAAAACTTCATATGGCCCTAACTTCTATATGGTGCAAACTATACCTATCAAAGTTTGCAACATACAAATGCTTGTAACTTTTTACTGGAGCGTCATAAAACCTTGAAATTTTGTAACAATAAAGTACTCGAGCCTCTTGTCAATTTAAGCTATCGCTCAAAGCTATGCTACCTTGAGTCCCAAAACAAGCACTGATAAAACTTCAAATGGCGCTAACTTCTATACGGTACGCCCTACACCTGTCAAAGTTTGCAACATACAAATGCTTGTAACTTTTTACTGGAGCGTCATAAAACCTTGAAAATTTGTAGCAATAAAGTACACGAGCCTCTTGTCAATTTAAGCTATCGCTCAAAGCTATGCTACCCTTGAGTTCCAAATCAAACACTGATAAAACTTCAAATGGCGCTAACTTCTATACTTTACGCCCTACACCTGTCAAAGTTTGCAACATACAAATGCTTGTAACTTTTTACTGGAGCGTCAAAAAACCTTGAAATTTTGTAACAATAAAGTACTCGCGCCTCCTGTCAATTGAAGCTATCGCTCAAAGCTATGCTACCCTTGAGTTCCAAATCAAACACTGATAAAACTTCAAATGGCCCTAACTTCTATACGGTACGTCCTACACCTATCAAAGTTTGCAACATACAAATGCTTGTAACTTTTTACTGGAGCGTCATAAAACCTTGAAATTTTGTAACAATAAAGTACTCGAGCCTCTTGTCAATTTAAGCTATCGCTCAAAGCTATGCTACCCTTGAGTCCGAAATCAAACACTGATAAAACTTCAAATGGCCCTAGCTTCTATACGGTACGTCCTACACCTGTCAAAGTTTGCAACATACAAATGCTTGTAACTTTTTACTGGAGCGTCATAAAACCTTGAAATTTTGTAACAATAAAGTACTCTAGCCTCTTGTCAATTTAAGCTATCGCTCAAAGCTACGCTACCCTTGAGTCCCAAATCAAACACTGATAAAATTTCAATTGGCCCTAACTTCTATACGGTACGTCCTACACCTGTCAAAGTTTGCAACATACAAATGCTTGTATCTTTTTACTGGAGCGTCATAAAACATTGAAATTTTGTAGCAATAAAGTACCCTAGCCTCTTGTCAATTTAAGCTATCGCTCAAAGCAATGCTACCCTTGAGTCCCAAATCAAACACTGATAAAACTTCAAATGGCGCTAACTTCTATACGGTACGTCCTACACCTGTCAAAGTTTGCAACATACAAATGCTTGTATCTTTTTACTGGAGCGTCATAAAACCTTGAAATTTTGTAGCAATAAAGTACTCGAGCCTCTTGTCAATTTAAGCTATCGCTCAAAGCTATGCTACCCTTGAGTCAAAAATCAAACACTGATAAAGCTTCAAATGGCCCTAACTTCTATACGGTACGTCCTATACCTATCAAAGTTTGCAACATACAAATGCTTGTAACATTTTACTGGAGCGCCATAAAACCTTGAAATTTTGTAACAATAAAGTACTCGAGCCTCTTGTCAATTTAAGCTATCGCTCAAAGCTATGCTACCCTTGAGTCCCAAATCAAACACAGATAAAACTTCATATGGCCCTAACTTCTATATGGTGCAAACTATACCTATCAAAGTTTGCAACATACAAATGCTTGTAACTTTTTACTGGAGCGTCAAAAAATCTTGAAATTTTGTAACAATAAAGTACTCGAGCCTCTTGTCAATTGCAGCTATCGCTCAAAGCTATGCTATCCTTGAGTCCCAAATCAAACACTGATAAAACTTCATATGGCCCTAACTTCTATATGCTACAAACTATACCTATCAAAGTTTGCAACATACAAATGCTTGTAACTTTTTACTGGAGCGTCATAAAATCTTGAAATTTAGTAACAATAAAGTACTCGAGCCTCTTGTCAATTTAAGCTATCGCTCAAAGCTATGCTACCCTTGAGTCCCAAATCAAACACTGATAAAACTTCAAATGGCCCTAACTTCTATACGGAACGTCCTACACCTGTCAAAGTTTGCAACACACAAATGCTTGTAACTTTTTACTGGAGCGTCATAAAACCTTGAAATTTTGTAACAATAATGTACTCGAGCCTCTTGTCAATTTAAGCTATCGCTCAAAGCTATGCTACCCTTGAGTCCCAAAACAAACACTGATAAAACTTCAAATGGCGCTAACTTCTATACTGTACGCCCTACACCTGTCAAAGTTTGCAACATACAAATGCTTGTAACTTTTTACTGGAGCGTCAAAAAACCTTGAAATTTTGTAACAATAAAGTACTCGCGCCTCTTGTCAATTGAAGCTATCGCTCAAAGCTATGCTACCCTTGAGTCCCAAATCAAACACTGATAAAACTTCAAATGGCCCTAACTTCTATACGGTACGTCCTACACCTATCAAAGTTTGCAACATACAAATGCTTGTAACTTTTTACTGGAGCGGCATAAAACCTTGAAATTTTGTAGCAATAAAGCACTCGAGCCTCTTGTCAATTTAAGCTATCGCTCAAAGCAATGCTACCCTTGAGTCAAAAATCAAACACTGATAAAGCTTCAAATGGCCCTAACTTCTATACGGTACGTCCTACACCTATCAAAGTTTGCAACATACAAATGCTTGTAACATTTTACTGGAGCGCCATAAAACCTTGAAATTTTGTAACAATAAAGTACTCGAGCCTCTTGTCAATTTAAGCTATCGCTCAAAGCTATGCTACCCTTGAGTCCCAAATCAAACACTGATAAAACTTCAAATGGCCCTAACTTCTATACGGAACGTCCTACACCTGTCAAAGTTTGCAACATGCAAATGCTTGTAACTTTTTACTGGAGCGTCATAAAACCTTGAAATTTTGTAACAATAAAGTACTCGAGCCTCTTGTCAATTTTAGCTATCGATCAAAGCTATGCTACCCTTGAGTCCCAAATCAAACACTGATAAATCTTCAAATAGCCCTAACTTTTATATGGTACGTCCTACACCTATCAAAGTTTGCAACATACAAATGCTAGTAACTTTTTACTGGAGCGTCATAAAACCTTGAAATTTTGTAACAATAAAGTACTCGAGCCTCTTGCCAATTTAAGCTATCGCTCAAAGCTATGCTACCCTTGAGTCCCAAAACAAACACTGATAAAACTTCAAATGGCGCTAACTTCTATACTGTACGCCCTACACCTGTCAAAGTTTGCAACATACAAATGCTTGTAACTTTTTACTGGAGCGTCATAAAACCTTGAAAATTTGTAGCAATAAAGTATTCGAGCCTCTTGTCAATTTAAGCTATCGCTCAAAGCTATGCTACCCTTGAGTCCCAAATCAAACACTGATAAAAATTCAAATGGCCCTAACTTCTATACGGTACGTCCTACACCTATCAAAGTTTGCAATATACAATTGCTTGTAACTTTTTACTGGAGCGTCATAAAACCTTGAAATTTTGTAACAATAAAGTACTCTAGCCTCTTGTCAATTCAAGCTATCGCTCTAAGCTACGCTACCCTTGAGTCCCAAATCAAACACTGATAAAATTTCAATTTTCCCTAACTTCTATACGGTACGTCAAACACCTGTCAAAGTTTGCAACATACAAATGCTTGTATCTTTTTACTGTAGCGTCATAAAACCTTGAAATTTTGTAGCAATAAAGTACCCTAGCGTCTTGTCAATTTAAGCTATCGCTCAAAGCAATGCTACCCTTGAGTCCCAAATCAAACACTGATAGAACTTCAAATGGCGCTAACTGCTATACGGTACGTCCTACACCTGTCAAAGTTCGCAACATACAAATGCTTGTAACTTTTTACTGGAGCGTCATAAAACCTTGAAATTTTGTAACAATAAAGTACTCGCGCCTCTTGTCAATTGAAGCTATCGCTCAAAGCTATGCTTCCCTTGAGTCCCAAATCAAACACTGATAAAACTTCAAATGGCCCTAACTTCTATACGGTACGTCCTACACCTATCAAAGTTTGCAACATACAAATGCTTGTAACTTTTAACTTCAGCGTCATAAAACCTTGAAATTTTGTAACAATAAAGTACTCGCGCCTCTTGTCAATTGAAGCTATCGCTCAAAGCTATGCTACCCTTGAGTCCCAAATCAAACACTGATAAAACTTCAAATGGCCCTAACTGCTATACTGTACGCCCTACACCTGTTAAAGTTTGCAACATACAAATGCTTGTAACTTTTTACTGGAGCGTCATAAAACCCTGAAAATTTGTAGCAATAAAGTATTCGAGCCTCTTGTCAATTTAAGCTATCGCTCAAAGCTATACTACCCTTGAGTCCCAAATCAAACACTGATAAAACTTCAAATGGCCCTAACTTCTATACGGCACGTCCTACACCTATCAAAATTTGCAATATACAATTGCTTGTAACTTTTTACTGGAGCGTCATAAAACCTTGAAATTTTGTAACAATAAAGTACTCTAGCCCCTTGTCAATTCAAGCTATCGCTCTAAGCTACGCTACCCTTGAGTCCCAAATCAAACACTGATAAAATTTCAATTGGCCCTAACTTCTATACGGTACGTCCTACACCTGTCAAAGTTTGCAACATACAAATGCTTGTATCTTTTTACTGGAGCGTCATAAAACCTTGAAATTTTGTAGCAATAAAGTACCCTAGCCTCTTGTCAATTTAAGCTATCGCTCAAAGCAATGCTACCCTTGAGTCCCAAATCAAACACTGATAAAACTTCAAATGGCGCTAACTGCTATACGGTACGTCCTGCACCTGTCAAAGTTTGCAACATACAAATGCTTGTAACTTTTTACTGGAGCGTCATAAAACCTTGAAATTTTGTAACAATAAAGTACTCGCGCCTCTTGTCAATTGAAGCTATCGCTCAAAGCTATGCTACCCTTGAGTCCCAAATCAAACACTGATAAAACTTCAAATGGCCCTAACTTCTATACGGTACGTCCTACACCTATCAAAGTTTGCAACATACAAATGCTTGTAACTTTTTACTGGAGCGTCATAAAACCTTGAAATTTTGTAGCAATAAAGTACTCGAGCCTCTTGTCAATTTAAGCTATCGCTCAAAGCTATGCTACCCTTGAGTCAAAAATCAAACACTGATAAAACTTCAAATGGCCCTAACTTCTATACGGTACGTCCTACACCTATTACAGTTTGCAACATACAAATGGTTGTACCTTTTTACTGGAGCGCTATAAAACTGTATCGAATCGACAATGAAACTATGGCAATACTTACTGCAATCCGACTTAAATAAAAACACAATTGTTTTAAGTGGAAAAGCATACGAAAAACCACTTTTTATTGCTCTTATGATTATGCACATACATATGTAGCTCAACAATAAGTCGGCATGTATGGGATGCATGTGTACAAAATATAATAGGAAACAAAACATTACTAGCACATACAGATATACATGTATATAAATATATAGAAAGACATATATTCAGCGAATGTATGTTTACAGAAATTGGCTCTAGGAATACCTGTGGCACCGCTCATACTTGCTCTTGTTTATATATATATATATATATATATATATATATATATATATATATATATATATATATATATATATATATATATATATATTTATATATATATAGGCTCCTGCTCTGCACCGCTCTCCTGGCTCAGCTCCCTGCACATGGATTCCGGCCCATATGCACTTAAAATATAAGTATGTATATTATACATATGTGTGCACTGCACATCACCACCGCACAGCTCCTTGCGATCTCTCGCACTGCTCCATTGGCACAACAGCACAGTTCCATCGTCAGAAACGAACTAAACTTTCAAATACTCTATGAACCTATTTTCGCTATGTGCGGAAACTCAAACGCATGGTTGCATTTGATACAGTCCCCGCGAGCAAGAGAAGGACCTCTTGTCTCTGCTTTCATAAAGCCACCCTCTATTCGCTCGGGTCAATTGGAAGCACACGTATCTTCGGAACAGGCCTTGTCAGACGGTTTGTGGCCGTCTGCACAATGACTGAACATATTATACCATTTCGGCTCCTTATTAGCTCACTAAGCCCAAAACCCATTGCGCTGGTGGAAAAAGTTCACTCTTGATCAGCACTAATTGATCCAGGCTCATTGGCTCTCGTTTTCTGCGCAATTTTTTACGCTCTTGCAACGCCGTCAAATATTCCTCTCTCCATCTCTTCCAGAAATGCTCAATTATTTTCTGACGTGCTCTCCATAAACTTGCTCCTTTCATGTTTGACTGCTGCTCGCTCACGAATGGTACGGGAATGATCAATGGCTCCCCTATCAAAAAATGCCCTGGCGTCAAGGCCTGAATATCTTCCGCATCATCACTCAAGGTGTCAAAGACCTTGAGTTCAAAATTGCTTCGATCTCTACTAGGAGGGTAGATAACTACTCTTGTGTTCAAATCTTTTGCTCAGCAATGCGCGTGAGGTGGTACTTCATTGACTTCACAGTAGCTTCATATATTCCGCCATAATGCGGTGCTGCTGGCGTCATGAATACCCATTCTGTCCCCTTGTTGCTCATATGCTCAAAAACATATCTTACTTGGCAGCTCTCTCGTGCTCTTCTCAGCTCCCTTGCCGCCCCTACAAATGATGTACCATTGTCACTTTATGTTCGCTCACATCTCCCTCTTCTGCAAATAAAGCGCTCATAACAAGCAATAAAGTCTATAGAGGTTAAATCAAAAACAATGTCAATATGAATGGCCTTTGTTTTTAGGCAAACAAATATAGCCACCCAGCACTTACGCTCCCTCTTTCGCTCTCCTGCTCTTTGCACTCCCTTTGCTCTAAAAGGACCTGCGCAATCAATACCTGTATATAGAAAAGGCTTGCCCACTTGCACCCTGTCGCCTGGCAATTCAGACATCAGCTGTTGCTCAAGTCTGCGATTATAGCGCGCGCACACCACGCACTTGTGGAGAAAAGCTCTTAATTGGCTCCGTAGTTTTGGAATCCAAAACTTTTGTCTGCTGAATTGCATCATCACTTGCACAGCACCATGCTTAGTCATACGATGAGCGTGGTCCATTATCAGCCATGCTGTTCGAGAACCATCCTTCACTATCACCGGAAGCATCATTTCATAGGCTTCTTCTGATCTCCCCAATCGCCCGCCCGCTCTCAATAGGCCCTTGCTGTCCATTATTGGATTCAACGCACTAATTTTGCTCCCTTCTTGCACCTACCCAATCTCTCTTAGTTTGTCTATCTCTTGTCTGTAATCGCTCTCCTGCGCCTGCTTAAGCAGGAAGTCCGTTGCTTCACATTTCTCTTCCACTGTTGGCGCTTGCACTACTCGGTTGTTGTGCCGAGTTCTGCGCCTCCTCTTTCTGTGCCTTGCCCTTCGCACAAACCTGATGATGTAGCTCAATATGTTGATGCTCTTCTCTAGACTTCGCGCATAGTCAATCAGCGCCATGCTCTTGCCCCTGCTCGGTATAAATATTTGCAAAAACTCGCGTGAGTATTTCACGTGATACGCTCCCAGCTCGTTAAGCCCTTTCGTTGGTTTTTCCGGCTCAAAAATGTTGGCTGGCCAAATGATTTCTGATTTACGTAACCACTCCGGTCCATATAACCAGAGCTTATTACAAACTAGCTCTCTCGCAATGCAGGAGTCTTCATCACAAGGGTGAATTTTTGTCTTCTTCTATCAGCCATTTCAGCCCTAGCACTGACATCTCGTCTTCTCTTGGGAATAACATCTCTTCTTCTCTCTCCGCTCTCATTGCCCTGATTAGTCTTTTTGGCACAGCCGCCGCCTTTTAAGACAGTGTCTGTCTCTTTCGCGAGCACAATTGCTTCTTGCTCAGATAGTGCGCCTGTAGCACAGTCATATAGAAGTCACTCTCTATGATGTCCGCTGCTCTTGGGTATTCATCTATCGCCTCCCTAGCACATTGTATTAAAGCTCGCACAGCATTATAAGCGGGGGACATTCCCTACGTTACAACCGTTAAACCCTATTGTCGTAATGGCTCACCACTATGCTCTCGCCAAAAGATTCTTTGCAAATTTCATTCCCTTTCGGCAACACGCACTTGCCGGAACATCTTCTTGATGTCTGCACATATCGCAATCTTATGACGCCTAAATCTCATGACAATTTCGTAAAGATCCTTTTCTAACTTATCGCCTAAACATTGTACTTGATTCAGAGATATGCCACGATTCGTTTGGCAGCTAGCGTCAAAAACCACCAGAAATTTTTTGGTAACACAGTGATGGGGGATATAATAAACTGGCTCGTCCACTCTTGGCTTGTATAGCGCACTTCATGTGCCCTAATCTCTCATACTCTGTCATGAATTCTACGTATTGCTCTCTCAGCTCTGAGTCTTTCTCTAATTTCAGCTCCAAGTACATAAACCTGCGCAATGCTATTGCCTTTGAAGTGCCTAAACCTTGCACCGTCTCTTTCACTGGAATTGTCACAATAAAACGCCCTGTTTCATCTCTAGTATAAGTCTCCATAAAATTTTGCTCCACTTCCTGCTCCTCATCTCTCTCACAGGGTTGTGCCCAGAAAATGACTAGCCCAAACATGCTCTCATGTATGGCAATGCCTTGCACCTCATTTGGCATTATCGCCTTAATTTGCTCCTAACAGTAGCTCGACTGGTCTCGCCTTCCAAAACTCAGGATCCGCCCATAAACCCTCATTCTTAAATTGCATGGGTATCTCCACAAAATCTCTTGCTGGCAAAACTGGGCACCAGTACATTCTCTTGGTAGCCCCCAAAACTCTGTCTCTAAATAATCATTCTCGCTCTTTTTTTTAATGCTCTACTATGTTTTTTTTTTTAAATTTAAAGTTTAAAAAGCTCTTAAAGCTGGCACTTCGCCCCGGCTCTGCTACCCTTGCGCGCTTTACAAGGTTGCTGTACCGTCAATCGCTCTTAGCCTTCAGCATTGTTGCTGCGGCGGCTCCCCGCTCTGGCTGCTGTGCCACCAACACCTGCTGCTGTGGCTCCCTTTTTGCATAAAGCACGCTATTGTGCTTCTGCGCCTCTGGGCACCGTAAAAATGGCCCCGCAAAACACTCCGACGCCTTATGCCCCTTCTTCAGGCAGTTGTGGCACAGGTTGCGTTTGCCAACTAGCTCCTGCCTAGCTCTCAAAATGAGTGACACGAATTCTGGACACTGCGTGATCTGCGCTGCATATCTCGCACAGCTTGTCTTGGCTTGCTCGTATCGGTGCTGCTCCCGTTGCACTCACACCGTGACCCATTCTCTCCCTGCTCTTGGGTACTGCGCCCGTTGCTCGATCGCGCCCGTGCTCCAATTGATGCGCTCGCCTCGCTTCCCGTGCTGGTAGAGCAGAGGCCTGCTCCTCCAGGAAGGCATATCGGGTACTTGCGGTCATATATTTGGTTGAGCCGCTCCCACGTTTCATTGTACCCGTTGTCAGTGAGCTCCCAATCACCCAACGTGCGCGCTGCCTTATGGGTGAGTGACTTCTTCAAATATGAGAATTTGTAAGAGGCCGCTATTTGCTCATTGCTATGCGCCGCAGCGGCGAACCAATCGCGAAAACCGTGCCACTTGGTCACGCTGCCGTCAAATTCCCCCTAAGTGTTCTGGAGGTCATGCTGCTGGAATGACATGGTCAGCTGCAGTGAGATCCGCAGCTTTGCACTCTGCTCTGCGCTCCTTGCTGTGCCCACTTGCTCAGTTTTACCCTTCAGAGCACCGCTCGCTTCGAAGTACCGCCGCTCTGCTCGCTCCATCGATCTGTCTAGATCGGCGCTCTCATCGCGCTTCGCTCGGGATGCTAACTCCTCATGCAGCTGATTAAAACGCTCCCACTGTTGCTCCAAACGAATCAAACGCACCTTGGCTTCATCAAACCCTAGTCGCCCAAACTCGTCAGCTATGACGTACTCTGCTGCTCTTCGGATGGCTTTGTAGGCAGACTGGTGTTGCCCGTAGCTCATCTTGTCGTTGCTCTGTTATTTTTCTCTGTTAGTGTTGCTCTGTTATTGTTGCTCTGTTGTTGTAGAAAAGAAGAAAAATTAACTAATTTTGAAAGAAGAAAAAACTGTTTCCTCCTTGTTCCTTCTGCAGCCGTGCCAACACTGCATTTTTGTGCTTTAAAATTTTTGAGTCGAATAACCGCACTGGTTTATTAACCCACTTAGCTCACAAGCTCAGCACTAAAGCACGCTCTTATTTAATTTCCTGAGCCGCATAACCACATTGGTTTATTCGCTCACTAGCAAACAATTATTTGCACCAATTCTCGCTCTTACATAATTTTTGAGCCGCATAACCACATTGGTTTATTCGCTCACTAGCACGCAATTAATTGCAACAAAGCTCGCTATTATATAATTTTTTGAGCCGAATAACCACATTGGTTAATTCGCTCATTAGCACGAAATTATTTGCACCAATGCTCGCTCTTATATAATTTTTTGAGCCGAATAACCACATTGGTTAATTCGCTCATTAGCACGAAATTATTTGCACCAATGCTCGCTCTTATATAATTTTTTGAGCCGAATAACCACATTGGTTAATTCGCTCATTAGCACGAAATTATTTGCACCAATGCTCGCTCTTATATAATTGTTTGAGCCGAATAACCACATTGGTTAATTCGCTCACTAGCACGAAATTATTTGCACCAATGCTCCCTCAAATTTTAAATTTTTAGACGAATAACCGCACTGGTTTATTCGCTCATTTGCACATAATTTTCGCTCGCTCATAACTAAATTTTGAGACGAATAACCGCACTGGCCTATTCTCTCATTTGCACATAATTTTCGCTCGATCATTTTTAATTTTTTAGTTTAACTGCACTGGTTTATTCGCTCATTTGCACATAATTTTCGCTCGCTCATATTTAAATTTTGAGAAGAATAACCGCACTGGTTCATTCGCTCATTTGCACATAATTTTTCACTCGCTCATATTAAATTTTGAGACGAATAACCGCATTGGGTCATTCGCTCATTTGCACATAATTTTCGCTCGCTCATATTTAAATTTTGAGACGAATAACCGCACTGGTTCATTCGCTCATTTGCACATAATTTTTCACTCGCTTATATTAAATTTTGAGACGAATAACCGCATTGGTACATTCGCTCATTTGCACATAATTTTCGCTCGCTCATATTTAAATTTTGAGACGAATAACCGCACTGGTTCATTCGCTCATTTGCACATAATTTTTCACTCGCTCATATTAAATTTTGAGACGAATAACCGCATTGGTTCATTCGCTCATTTGCACATAATTTTCGCTCGCTCATATTTAAATTTTGAGTCGAATGACCGCACTGGTTTATTCGATCATTTGCACATAATATTCAGCACCAAGCACGCGCACACGCAGCCATGCCACCTCACTGTCGGCCGCCAGCAAGGCGGCAGCCATAGCGCAGCATACTGCGCATCTCTATGACTGCGTCGCATAGTGCTTGCCTGCGCATATTGTACCCACCCCTAAATTCTTTTAGCTTTCTTGAAGCCCAATGCCCAATGCCTGTACCAATTTGTCGTATGTGCTTTGAGCACATACGCCCTTGGTCTATTATTTTTAAGCATTGCAGTGTTGGCTCTGCTCCTATAACTCCGTGGACTGTATTTTATCTTATTGTTCTATAATTTATTTGTTTCTTGAAATTTAGTATATTTCTTTCTGTACCTGCCTGTGCTCTCATCGCTCTGCTCACATACCATATTATAAGTTCCGAATGCGTATTGCGCATTCAGCAATTGATGCTCCTCTAGCGCTTTGCACTTGCTCTCTTTTTCCTTCCCGCAGGCACAACGGATCAAAGGAATTCAAAGGAAAGAAATAGCTATTACCTACCCTGCCAGTACACAATCGCACATACATGCATACATGCATGCATATACGATCTGCGTTTACATAGAGTCTGGTGTGATTTCATAGGAACGCTTAAAATAAAGGCGCAATTAAGTTTTGCACTTAATTTATGTATATACATAGCTACTTAATACTACAAACATACGCATGTATATGCGATCTTCTTTTACATAGCTCTGACGTCATCTCAAATGAATGCCTAAATTAAAGACGCAATTTCATTTCGCACATAATTACTTATAGCTCTACTTAATATATGTACATATTCACATGCATCGCACCATACTTGCTGTATTGCATAGATCACTGGTACGATCCGGCTCGACATGGACCAATGTATCGAATCGACAATGAAACTATGGCAATACTTACTGCAATCCGACTTAAATAAAAACACAATTGTTTTAAGTGGAAAAGCATACGAAAAACCACTTTTTATTGCTCTTATGATTATGCACATACATATGTAGCTCAACAATAAGTCGGCATGTATGGGATGCATGTGTACAAAATATAATTGGAAACAAAATATTACTAGCACATACAGATATACATGTATATAAATATATAGAAAGACATATATTCAGCGAATGTATGTTTACAGAAATTGGCTCTAGGAATACCTGTGGCACCGCTCATACTTGCTCTTGTTTATATATATATATATATATATATATATAGGCTCCTGCTCTGCACCGCTCTCCTGGCTCAGCTCCCTGCACATGGATTCCGGCCCACATGCACTTAAAATATAAGTATGTATATTATACATATGTGTGCACTGCACATCACCACCGCACTGCTCCTTGCGATCTCTCGCACTGCTCCATTGGCACAACAGCACAGTTCCATCGTCAGAAACGAACTAAACTTTCAAATACTCTATGAACCTATTTTCGCTATGTGCGGAAACTCCAACGCATGGTTGCATTTGATACAAAAACCTTGAAATTTTGTAACAATAAAGTACTCGAGCCTCTTGTCAATTTAAGCTATCGCTCAAAGCTATGCTACCCTTGAGTCCCAAATCAAACACTGATAAAACTTCATATGGCCCTAACTTCTATATGGTGCAAACTATACCTATCAAAGTTTGCAACATACAAATGCTTGTAACTTTTTACTGGAGCGTCAAAAAATCTTGAAATTTTGTAACAATAAAGTACTCGAGCCTCTTGTCAATTGAAGCTATCGCTCAAAGCTATGCTACCCTTGAGTCCCAAATCAAACACTGATAAAACTTCAAATGGCCCTAACTTCTATACGGAACGTCCTACACCTGTCAAAGTTTGCAACATGCAAATGCTTGTAACTTTTTACTGGAGCGTCATAAAACCTTGAAATTTTGTAACAATAAAGTACTCGAGCCTCTTGTCAATTTTAGCTATCGATCAAAGCTATGCTACCCTTGAGTCCCAAATCAAACACTGATAAAACTTCAAATAGCCCTAACTTCTATATGGTACGTCCTACACCTATCAAAGTTTGCAACATACAAATGCTAGTAACTTTTTACTGGAGCGTCATAAAACCTTGAAATTTTGTAACAATAAAGTACTCGAGCCTATTGTCAATTTAAGCTATCGCTCAAAGCTATGCTACCCTTGAGTCCCAAAACAAACACTGATAAAACTTCAAATGGCGCTAACTTCTATACTGTACGCCCTACACCTGTCAAAGTTTGCAACATACAAATGCTTGTAACTTTTTACTGGAGCGTCATAAAACCTTGAAAATTTGTAGCAATAAAGTATTCGAGCCTCTTGTAAATTTAAGCTATCGCTCAAAGCTATGCTACCCTTGAGTCCCAAATCAAACACTGATAAAACTTCAAATGGCCCTAACTTTTATACGGTACGTCCTACACCTATCAAAGTTTGCAATATACAATTGCTTGTAACTTTTTACTGGAGCGTCATAAAACCTTGAAATTTTGTAACAATAAAGTACTCTAGCCTCTTGTCAATTCAAGCTATCGCTCTAAGCTACGCTACCCTTGAGTCCCAAATCAAACACTGATAAAATTTCAATTGGCCCTAACTCCTATACGGTACGTCCTACACCTGTCAAAGTTTGCAACATACAAATGCTTGTATCTTTTTACTGGAGCGTCATAAAACCTTGAAATTTTGTAGCAATAAAGTACCCTAGCCTCTTGTCAATTTAAGCTATCGCTCAAAGCAATGCTACCCTTGAGTCCCAAATCAAACACTGATAAAACTTCAAATGGCGCTAACTGCTATACGGTACGTCCTACAGCTGTCAAAGTTTGCAACATACAAATGCTAGTAACTTTTTACTGGAGCGTCATAAAACCTTGAAAATTTGTAGCAATAAAGTACTCGAGCCTCTTGTCAATTTAAGCTATCGCTCAAAGCTATGCTACCCTTGAGTCCCAAATCAAACACTGATAAAACTTCAAATGGCCCTAACTTTTATACGGTACGTCCTACACCTATCAAAGTTTGCAATATACAATTGCTTGTAACTTTTTACTGGAGCGTCATAAAACCTTGAAATTTTGTAACAATAAAGTACACTAGCCTCTTGTCAATTCAAGCTATCGCTCTAAGCTACGCTACCCTTGAGTCCCAAATCAAACACTGATAAAATTTCAATTGGCCCTAACTCCTATACGGTACGTCCTACACCTGTCAAAGTTTGCAACATACAAATGCTTGTATCTTTTTACTGGAGCGTCATAAAACCTTGAAATTTTGTAGCAATAAAGTACCCTAGCCTCTTGTCAATTTAAGCTATCGCTCAAAGCAATGCTACCCTTGAGTCCCAAATCAAACACTGATAAAACTTCAAATGGCGCTAACTGCTATACGGTACGTCCTACACCTGTCAAAGTTTGCAACATACAAATGCTTGTAACTTTTTACTGGAGCGTCATAAAACCTTGAAATTTTGTAACAATAAAGTACTCGCGCCTTTTGTCAATTGAAGCTATCGCTCAAAGCTATGCTTCCCTTGAGTCCCAAATCAAACACTGATAAAACTTCAAATGGCCCTAACTTCTATACGGTACGTCCTACACCTATCAAAGTTTGCACCATACAAATGCTTGTAACTTTTTACTGGAGCGTCATAAAACCTTGAAATTTTGTAGCAATAAAGTACTCTAGCCTCTTGTCAATTTAAGCTATCGCTCAAAGCTATGCTACCCTTTAGTCCCAAATCAAACACTGACAAAACTTCAAACGGCCCTAACTTCTATACGCTACGTCCTACACCTATCAAAATTTGCAACATACAAATGCTTGTAACTTTTTACTGGAGCCTCATAAAACCTTGAAATTTTGTAACAATAAAGTACTCGAGCTTCTTGTCAATTTAAGCTATCGCTCAAAGCTATGCTACCCTTGAGTTCCAAATCAAAACTGATAAAACTTCAAATGGCCCTAACTTCTATACGGTGCACCCTATACCTATCAAAGTTTGCAACATACAAATGCTTGTAACTTTTTACTGGAGCGTCATAAAACCTTGAAATTTTGTAACAAATAAAGTACCCTAGCCTCTTGTCAATTTAAGCTATCGCTCAAAGCAATGCTACCCTTGAGTCCCAAATCAAACACTGATAAAACTTCAAATGGCGCTAACTGCTATACGGTACGTCCTACAGCTGTCAAAGTTTGCAACATACAAATGCTAGTAACTTTTTACTGGAGCGTCATAAAACCTTGAAAATTTGTAGCAATAAAGTACTCGAGCCTCTTGTCAATTTAAGCTATCGCTCAAAGCTATGCTACCCTTGAGTCCCAAATCAAACACTGATAAAACTTCAAATAGCCCTAACTTCTATATAGTACGTCCTACACCTATCAAAGTTTGTAACACACAAATGCTAGTAACTTTTTACTGGAGCGTCATAAAACCTTGAAATTTTGTAACAATAAAGTACTCGAGCCTCTTGTCAATTTAAGCTATCGCTCAAAGCTATGCTACCCTTGAGTCAAAAATCAAACACTGATAAAACTTCAAATGGCTCTAACTTCTATACGGTACGTCCTACACCTATCAAAGTTTGCAACATACAAATGCTTGTAACTTTTTACTGGAGCGCCATAAAACCTTGAAATTTTGTAACAATAAAGTACTCGAGCCTCTTGTCAATTTAAGCTATCGCTCAAAGCTATGCTACCCTTGAGTCCCAAATCAAACACTGATAAAACTTCATATGGCTCTAACTTCTATATGGTGCAAACTATACCTATCAAAGTTTGCAACATACAAATGCTTGTAACTTTTTACTGGAGCGTCAAAAAATCTTGAAATTTTGTATCAATAAAGTACTCGAGCCTCTTGTCAATTGAAGCTATCGCTCAAAGCTATGCTACCCTTGAGTCCCAAATCAAAACTGATAAAACTTCAAATGGCCCTAACTTCTATACGGTGCACCCTATACCTATCAAAGTTTGCAACATACAAATGCTTGTAACTTTTTACTGGAGCGTCATAAAACCTTGAAAATTTGTAACAATAAAGTACTCGAGCCTCTTGTCAATTTAAGCTATCGCTCAAAGCTATGCTACCCTTGAGTCCCAAATCAAACACTGATAAAACTTCAAATGGCCCTAACTTCTATATGGTACGTCCTACACCTATTAAAGTTTGCAACATACAAATGCTTGTAACTTTTTACTGGAGCGTCATAAAACCTTGAAATTTTGTAACAAATAAAGTACCCTAGCCTCTTGTCAATTTAAGCTATCGCTCAAAGCAATGCTACCCTTGAGTCCCAAATCAAACACTGATAAAACTTCAAATGGCGCTAACTGCTATACGGTACGTCCTACAGCTGTCAAAGTTTGCAACATACAAATGCTAGTAACTTTTTACTGGAGCGTCATAAAACCTTGAAAATTTGTAGCAATAAAGTACTCGAGCCTCTTGTCAATTTAAGCTATCGCTCAAAGCTATGCTACCCTTGAGTCCCAAATCAAACACTGATAAAACTTCAAATAGCCCTAACTTCTATATGGTACGTCCTACACCTATCAAAGTTTGCAACACACAAATGCTAGTAACTTTTTACTGGAGCGTCATAAAACCTTGAAATTTTGTAACAATAAAGTACTCGAGCCTCTTGTCAATTTAAGCTATCGCTCAAAGCTATGCTACCCTTGAGTCAAAAATCAAACACTGATAAAACTTCAAATGGCCCTAACTTCTATACGGTACGTCCTACACCTATCAAAGTTTGCAACATACAAATGCTTGTAACTTTTTACTGGAGCGCCATAAAACCTTGAAATTTTGTAACAATAAAGTACTCGAGCCTCTTGTCAATTTAAGCTATCGCTCAAAGCTATGCTGCCCTTGAGTCCCAAATCAAACACTGATAAAACTTCATATGGCTCTAACTTCTATATGGTGCAAACTATACCTATCAAAGTTTGCAACATACAAATGCTTGTAACTTTTTACTGGAGCGTCAAAAAATCTTGAAATTTTGTATCAATAAAGTACTCGAGCCTCTTGTCAATTGAAGCTATCGCTCAAAGCTATGCTACCCTTGAGTCCCAAATCAAACACTGATAAAACTTCAAATGGCCCTAACTTCTATACGACACGTCCTACACCTATCAAAGTTTGCAACATACAAATGCTTGTAACTTTTTACTGGAGCGTCAAAAAATCTTGAAATTTTGTAGCAATAAAGTACTCGAGCCTCTTGTCAATTTAAGCTATCGCTCAAAGCTATGCTACCCTTGAGTCCCAAATCAAACACTGATAAAACTTCAAATGGCCCTAACTTTTATACGGTACGTCCTACACCTATCAAAGTTTGCAATATACAATTTCTTGTAACTTTTTACTGGAGCGTCATAAAACCTTGAAATTTTGTAACAATAAAGTACACTAGCCTCTTGTCAATTCAAGCTATCGCTCTAAGCTACGCTACCCTTGAGTCCCAAATCAAACACTGATAAAATTTCAATTGGCCCTAACTCATATACGGTACGTCCTACACCTGTCAAAGTTTGCAACATACAAATGCTTGTATCTTTTTACTGGAGCGTCATAAAACCTTGAAATTTTGTAGCAATAAAGTACCCTAGCTTCTTGTCAATTTAAGCTATCGCTCAAAGCAATGCTACCCTTGAGTTCCAAATCAAAACTGATAAAACTTCAAATGGCCCTAACTTCTATACGGTGCACCCTATACCTATCAAAGTTTGCAACATACAAATGCTTGTAACTTTTTACTGGAGCGTCATAAAACCTTGAAAATTTGTAACAATAAAGTACTCGAGCCTCTTGTCAATTTAAGCTATCGCTCAAAGCTATGCTACCCTTGAGCCCCAAATCAAACACTGATAAAACTTCAAATGGCCCTAACTTCTATACGGAACGTCCTACACCTGTCAAAGTCTGCAACATGCAAATGCTTGTAACTTTTTACTGGAGCGTCATAAAACCTTGAAATTTTGTAACAATAAAGTACTCGAGCCTCTTGTCAATTTAAGCTATCGCTCAAAGCTATGCTACCCTTGAGTCCCAAATCAAACACTGATAAAACTTCAAGTGGCCCTAACTTCTATATGGTACGTCCTACACCTATCAAAGTTTGCAACATACAAATGCTTGTAACTTTTTACTGGAGCGTCATAAAACCTTGAAATTTTGTAACAAATAAAGTACCCTAGCCTCTTGTCAATTTAAGCTATCGCTCAAAGCAATGCTACCCTTGAGTCCCAAATCAAACACTGATAAAACTTCAAATGGCGCTAACTGCTATACGGTACGTCCTACAGCTGTCAAAGTTTGCAACATACAAATGCTAGTAACTTTTTACTGGAGCGTCATAAAACCTTGAAAATTTGTAGCAATAAAGTACTCGAGCCTCTTGTCAATTTAAGCTATCGCTCAAAGCTATGCTACCCTTGAGTCCCAAATCAAACACTGATAAAACTTCAAATAGCCCTAACTTCTATATGGTACGTCCTACACCTATCAAAGTTTGCAACACACAAATGCTAGTAACTTTTTACTGGAGCGTCATAAAACCTTGAAATTTTGTAACAATAAAGTACTCGAGCCTCTTGTCAATTTAAGCTATCGCTCAAAGCTATGCTACCACTTGCTCAGTTTTACCCTTCAGAGCACCGCTCGCTTCGAAGTACCGCCGCTCTGCTCGCTCCATCGATCTGTCTAGATCGGCGCTCTCATCGCGCTTCGCTCGGGATGCTAACTCCTCATGCAGCTGATTAAAACGCTCCCACTGTTGCTCCAAACGAATCAAACGCACCTTGGCTTCATCAAACCCTAGTCGCCCAAACTCGTCAGCTATGACGTACTCTGCTGCTCTTCGGATGGCTTTGTAGGCAGACTGGTGTTGCCCGTAGCTCATCTTGTCGTTGCTCTGTTATTTTTCTCTGTTAGTGTTGCTCTGTTATTGTTGCTCTGTTGTTGTAGAAAAGAAGAAAAATTAACTAATTTTGAAAGAAGAAAAAACTGTTTCCTCCTTGTTCCTTCTGCAGCCGTGCCAACACTGCATTTTTGTGCTTTAAAATTTTTGAGTCGAATAACCGCACTGGTTTATTAACCCACTTAGCTCACAAGCTCAGCACTAAAGAACGCTCTTATTTAATTTCCTGAGCCGCATAACCACATTGGTTTATTCGCTCACTAGCAAACAATTATTTGCACCAATTCTCGCTCTTACATAATTTTTGAGCCGCATAACCACATTGGTTTATTCGATCACTAGCACGCAATTAATTGCAACAAAGCTCGCTATTATATAATTTTTTGAGCCGAATAACCACATTGGTTAATTCGCTCATTAGCACGAAATTATTTGCACCAATGCTCGCTCTTATATAATTTTTTGAGCCGAATAACCACATTGGTTAATTCGCTCATTAGCACGAAATTATTTGCACCAATGCTCGCTCTTATATAATTTTTTGAGCCGAATAACCACATTGGTTAATTCGCTCATTAGCACGAAATTATTTGCACCAATGCTCGCTCTTATATAATTTTTTGAGCCGAATAACCACATTGGTTAATTCGCTCACTAGCACGAAATTATTTGCACCAATGCTCCCTCAAATTTTAAATTTTTAGACGAATAACCGCACTGGTTTATTCGCTCATTTGCACATAATTTTCGCTCGCTCATAACTAAATTTTGAGACGAATAACCGCACTGGCCTATTCTCTCATTTGCACATAATTTTCGCTCGATCATTTTTAATTTTTTAGTTTAACCGCACTGGTTTATTCGCTCATTTGCACATAATTTTCGCTCGCTCATATTTAAATTTTGAGAAGAATAACCGCACTGGTTCATTCGCTCATTTGCACATAATTTTTCACTCGCTCATATTAAATTTTGAGACGAATAACCGCATTGGGTCATTCGCTCATTTACACATAATTTTCGCTCGCTCATATTTAAATTTTGAGACGAATAACCGCACTGGTTCATTCGCTCATTTGCACATAATTTTTCACTCGCTTATATTAAATTTTGAGACGAATAACCGCATTGGTACATTCGCTCATTTGCACATAATTTTCGCTCGCTCATATTTAAATTTTGAGACGAATAACCGCACTGGTTCATTCGCTCATTTGCACATAATTTTTCACTCGCTCATATTAAATTTTGAGACGAATAACCGCATTGGTTCATTCGCTCATTTGCACATAATTTTCGCTCGCTCATATTTAAATTTTGAGTCGAATAACCGCACTGGTTTATTCGATCATTTGCACATAATATTCAGCACCAAGCACGCGCACACGCAGCCATGCCACCTCACTGTCGGCCGCCAGCAAGGCGGCAGCCATAGCGCAGCATACTGCGCATCTCTATGACTGCGTCGCATAGTGCTTGCCTGCGCATATTGTACCCACCCCTAAATTCTTTTACTTTCTTGAAGCCCAATGCCCAATGCCTGTACCAATTTGTCGTATGTGCTTTGAGCACATACGCCCTTGGTCTATTATTTTTAAGCATTGCAGTGTTGGCTCTGCTCCTATAACTCCGTGGACTGTATTTTATCTTATTGTTCTATAATTTATTTGTTTCTTGAAATTTAGTCTATTTCTTTCTGTACCTGCCTGTGCTCTCATCGCTCTGCTCACATACCATATTATAAGTTCCGAATGCGTATTGCGCATTCAGCAATTGATGCTCCTCTAGCGCTTTGCACTTGCTCTCTTTTTCCTTCCCGCAGGCACAACGGATCAAAGGAATTCAAAGGAAAGAAATAGCTATTACCTACCCTGCCAGTACACAATCGCACATACATGCATACATGCATGCATATACGATCTGCGTTTACATAGAGTCTGGTGTGATTTCATAGGAACGCTTAAAATAAAGGCGCAATTAAGTTTTGCACTTAATTTATGTATATACATAGCTACTTAATACTACAAACATACGCATGTATATGCGATCTTCTTTTACATAGCTCTGACGTCATCTCAAATGAATGCCTAAATTAAAGACGCAATTTCATTTCGCACATAATTACTTATAGCTCTACTTAATATATGTACATATTCACATGCATCGCACCATACTTGCTGTATTGCATAGATCACTGGTACGATCCGGCTCGACATGGACCAATGTATCGAATCGACAATGAAACTATGGCAATACATACTGCAATCCGACTTAAATAAAAACACAATTGTTTTAAGTGGAAAAGCATACGAAAAACCACTTTTTATTGCTCTTATGATTATGCACATACATATGTAGCTCAACAATAAGTCGGCATGTATGGGATGCATGTGTACAAAATATAATTGGAAACAAAACATTACTAGCACATACAGATATACATGTATATAAATATATAGAAAGACATATATTCAGCGAATGTATGTTTACAGAAATTGGCTCTAGGAATACCTGTGGCACCGCTCATACTTGCTCTTGTTTATATATATATATATATATATATATATATATATATATATATATATATATATATATATATATATATATATAGGCTCCTGCTCTGCACCGCTCTCCTGGCTCAGCTCCCTGCACATGGATTCCGGCCCATATGCACTTAAAATATAAGTATGTATATTATACATATGTGTGCACTGCACATCACCACCGCACTGCTCCTTGCGATCTCTCGCACTGCTCCATTGGCACAACAGCACAGTTCCATCGTCAGAAACGAACTAAACTTTCAAATACTCTATGAACCTATTTTCGCTATGTGCGGAAACTCAAACGCATGGTTGCATTTGATACAAAAACCTTGAAATTTTGTAACAATAAAGTAATCGAGCCTCTTGTCAATTTAAGCTATCGCTCAAAGCTATGCTACCCTTGAGTCCCAAATCAAACACTGATAAAACTTCATATGGCCCTAACTTCTATATGGTGCAAACTATACCTATCAAAGTTTGCAACATACAAATGCTTGTAACTTTTTACTGGAGCGTCAAAAAATCTTGAAATTTTGTAACAATAAAGTACTCGAGCCTCTTGTCAATTGAAGCTATCGCTCAAAGCTATGCTACCCTTGAGTCCCAAATCAAACACTGATAAAACTTCAAATGGCCCTAACTTCTATACGGAACGTCCTACACCTGTCAAAGTTTGCAACATGCAAATGCTTGTAACTTTTTACTGGAGCGTCATAAAACCTTGAAATTTTGTAACAATAAAGTACTCGAGCCTCTTGTCAATTTTAGCTATCGATCAAAGCTATGCTACCCTTGAGTCCCAAATCAAACACTGATAAAACTTCAAATAGCCCTAACTTCTATATGGTACGTCCTACACCTATCAAAGTTTGCAACATACAAATGCTAGTAACTTTTTACTGGAGCGTCATAAAACCTTGAAATTTTGTAACAATAAAGTACTCGAGCCTCTTGTCAATTTAAGCTATCGCTCAAAGCTATGCTACCCTTGAGTCCCAAAACAAACACTGATAAAACTTCAAATGGCGCTAACTTCTATACTGTACGCCCTACACCTGTCAAAGTTTGCAACATACAAATGCTTGTAACTTTTTACTGGAGCGTCATAAAACCTTGAAAATTTGTAGCAATAAAGTATTCGAGCCTCTTGTAAATTTAAGCTATCGCTCAAAGCTATGCTACCCTTGAGTCCCAAATCAAACACTGATAAAACTTCAAATGGCCCTAACTTTTATACGGTACGTCCTACACCTATCAAAGTTTGCAATATACAATTGCTTGTAACTTTTTACTGGAGCGTCATAAAACCTTGAAATTTTGTAACAATAAAGTACTCTAGCCTCTTGTCAATTCAAGCTATCGCTCTAAGCTACGCTACCCTTGAGTCCCAAATCAAACACTGATAAAATTTCAATTGGCCCTAACTCCTATACGGTACGTCCTACACCTGTCAAAGTTTGCAACATACAAATGCTTGTATCTTTTTACTGGAGCGTCATAAAACCTTGAAATTTTGTAGCAATAAAGTACCCTAGCCTCTTGTCAATTTAAGCTATCGCTCAAAGCAATGCTACCCTTGAGTCCCAAATCAAACACTGATAAAACTTCAAATGGCGCTAGCTGCTATACGGTACGTCCTACAGCTGTCAAAGTTTGCAACATACAAATGCTAGTAACTTTTTACTGGAGCGTCATAAAACCTTGAAAATTTGTAGCAATAAAGTACTCGAGCCTCTTGTCAATTTAAGCTATCGCTCAAAGCTATGCTACCCTTGAGTCCCAAATCAAACACTGATAAAAGTTCAAATGGCCCTAACTTTTATACGGTACGTCCTACACCTATCAAAGTTTGCAATATACAATTGCTTGTAACTTTTTACTGGAGCGTCATAAAACCTTGAAATTTTGTAACAATAAAGTACACTAGCCTCTTGTCAATTCAAGCTATCGCTCTAAGCTACGCTACCCTTGAGTCCCAAATCAAACACTGATAAAATTTCAATTGGCCCTAACTCCTATACGGTACGTCCTACACCTGTCAAGGTTTGCAACATACAAATGCTTGTATCTTTTTACTGGAGCGTCATTAAACCTTGAAATTTTGTAGCAATAAAGTACCCTAGCCTCTTGTCAATTTAAGCTATCGCTCAAAGCAATGCTACCCTTGAGTCCCAAATCAAACACTGATAAAACTTCAAATGGCGCTAACTGCTATACGGTACGTCCTACACCTGTCAAAGTTTGCAACATACAAATGCTTGTAACTTTTTACTGGAGCGTCATAAAACCTTGAAATTTTGTAACAATAAAGTACTCGCGCCTCTTGTCAATTGAAGCTATCGCTCAAAGCTATGCTTCCCTTGAGTCCCAAATCAAACACTGATAAAACTTCAAATGGCCCTAACTTCTATACGGTACGTCCTACACCTATCAAAGTTTGCACCATACAAATGCTTGTAACTTTTTACTGGAGCGTCATAAAACCTTGAAATTTTGTAGCAATAAAGTACTCTAGCCTCTTGTCAATTTAAGCTATCGCTCAAAGCTATGCTACCCTTTAGTCCCAAATCAAACACTGACAAAACTTCAAATGGCCCTAACTTCTATACGCTACGTCCTACACCTATCAAAATTTGCAACATACAAATGCTTGTAACTTTTTACTGGAGCCTCATAAAACCTTGAAATTTTATAACAAATAATGTACTCGAGCCTCTTGTCAATTTAAGCTATCGCTCAAAGCTATGCTACCCTTGAGTCCCAAATCAAACACTGATAAAACTTCAAATAGCCCTAACTTCTATATGGTACGTCCTACACCTATCAAAGTTTGCAACACACAAATGCTAGTAACTTTTTACTGGAGCGTCATAAAACCTTGAAATTTTGTAACAATAAAGTACTCGAGCCTCTTGTCAATTTAAGCTATCGCTCAAAGCTATGCTACCCTTGAGTCAAAAATCAAACACTGATAAAACTTCAAATAGCCCTAACTTCTATACGGTACGTCCTACACCTATCAAAGTTTGCAACATACAAATGCTTGTAACTTTTTACTGGAGCGCCATAAAACCTTGAAATTTTGTAACAATAAAGTACTCGAGCCTCTTGTCAATTTAAGCTATCGCTCAAAGCTATGCTACCCTTGAGTCCCAAATCAAACACTGATAAAACTTCATATGGCTCTAACTTCTATATGGTGCAAACTATACCTATCAAAGTTTGCAACATACAAATGCTTGTAACTTTTTACTGGAGCGTCAAAAAATCTTGAAATTTTGTAACAATAAAGTACTCGAGCCTCTTGTCAATTGAAGCTATCGCTCAAAGCTATGCTACCCTTGAGTCCCAAATCAAACACTGATAAAACTTCAAATGGCCCTAACTTCTATACGACACGTCCTACACCTATCAAAGTTTGCAACATACAAATGCTTGTAACTTTTTACTGGAGCGTCAAAAAATCTTGAAATTTTGTAGCAATAAAGTACTCGAGCCTCTTGTCAATTTAAGCTATCGCTCAAAGCTATGCTACCCTTGAGTCCCAAATCAAACACTGATAAAACTTCAAATGGCCCTAACTTTTATACGGTACGTCCTACACCTATCAAAGTTTGCAATATACAATTGCTTGTAACTTTTTACTGGAGCGTCATAAAACCTTGAAATTTTGTAACAATAAAGTACACTAGCCTCTTGTCAATTCAAGCTATCGCTCTAAGCTACGCTACCCTTGAGTCCCAAATCAAACACTGATAAAATTTCAATTGGCCCTAACTCCTATACGGTACGTCCTACACCTGTCAAAGTTTGCAACATACAAATGCTTGTATCTTTTTACTGGAGCGTCATAAAACCTTGAAATTTTGTAGCAATAAAGTACCCTAGCCTCTTGTCAATTTAAGCTATCGCTCAAAGCATGGCTACCCTTGAGTCCCAAATCAAACACTGATAAAACTTCAAATGGCGCTAACTGCTATACGGTACGTCCTACACCTGTCAAAGTTTGCAACATACAAATGCTTGTAACTTTTTACTGGAGCGTCATAAAACCTTGAAATTTTGTAACAATAAAGTACTCGCGCCTCTTGTCAATTGAAGCTATCGCTCAAAGCTATGCTTCCCTTGAGTCCCAAATCAAACACTGATAAAACTTCAAATGGCCCTAACTTCTATACGGTACGTCCTACACCTATCAAAGTTTGCACCATACAAATGCTTGTAACTTTTTACTGGAGCGTCATAAAACCTTGAAATTTTGTAGCAATAAAGTACTCTAGCCTCTTGTCAATTTAAGCTATCGCTCAAAGCTATGCTACCCTTGAGTCCCAAATTAAACACTGGCAAAACTTCAAATGGCCCTAACTTCTATACGCTACGTCCTACACCTATCAAAATTTGCAACATACAAATGCTTGTAACTTTTTACTGGAGCCTCATAAAACCTTGAAATTTTGTAACAATAAAGTACTCGAGTTTCTTGTCAATTTAAGCTATCGCTCAAAGCTATGCTACCCTTGAGTTCCAAATCAAAACTGATAAAACTTCAAATGGCCCTAACTTCTATACGGTGCACCCTATACCTATCAAAGTTTGCAACATACAAATGCTTGTAACTTTTTACTGGAGCGTCATAAAACCTTGAAAATTTGTAACAATAAAGTACTCGAGCCTCTTGTCAATTTAAGCTATCGCTCAAAGCTATGCTACCCTTGAGCCCCAAATCAAACACTGATAAAACTTCAAATGGCCCAAACTTCTATACGGAACGTCCTACACCTGTCAAAGTCTGCAACATGCAAATGCTTGTAACTTTTTACTGGAGCGTCATAAAACCTTGAAATTTTGTAACAATAAAGTACTCGAGCCTCTTGTCAATTTAAGCTATCGCTCAAAGCTATGCTACCCTTGAGTCCCAAATCAAACACTGATAAAACTTCAAATGGCCCTAACTTCTATATGGTACGTCCTACACCTATCAAAGTTTGCAACATACAAATGCTTGTAACTTTTTACTGGAGCGTCATAAAACCTTGAAATTTTGTAACAAATAAAGTACCCTAGCCTCTTGTCAATTTAAGCTATCGCTCAAAGCAATGCTACCCTTGAGTCCCAAATCAAACACTGATAAAACTTCAAATGGCGCTAACTGCTATACGGTACGTCCTACAGCTGTCAAAGTTTGCAACATACAAATGCTAGTAACTTTTTACTGGAGCGTCATAAAACCTTGAAAATTTGTAGCAATAAAGTACTCGAGCCTCTTGTCAATTTAAGCTATCGCTCAAAGCTATGCTACCCTTGAGTCCCAAATCAAACACTGATAAAACTTCAAATAGCCCTAACTTCTATATGGTACGTCCTACACCTATCAAAGTTTGCAACACACAAATGCTAGTAACTTTTTACTGGAGCGTCATAAAACCTTGAAATTTTGTAACAATAAAGTACTCGAGCCTCTTGTCAATTTAAGCTATCGCTCAAAGCTATGCTACCCTTGAGTCCCAAAACAAACACTGATAAAACTTCTAATGGCGCTAACTTCTATACTGTACGCCCTACACCTGTTAAAGTTTGCAACATACAAATGCTTGTAACTTTTTACTGGAGCGTCATAAAACCCTGAAAATTTGTAGCAATAAAGTATTCGAGCCTCTTGTCAATTTAAGCTATCGCTCAAAGCTATGCTACCCTTGAGTCCCAAATCAAACACTGATAAAACTTCAAATGCCCTAACTTCTATACGGTACGTCCTACACCTATCAAAGTTTGCAATATACAATTGCTCGTAACTTTTTACTGGAGCGTCATAAAACCTTGAAATTTTGTAACAATAAAGTACTCTAGCCTCTTGTCAATTCATGCTATCGCTCTAAGCTACGCTACCCTTGAGTCCCAAATCAAACACTGATAAAATTTCAATTGGCCCTAACTTCTATACGGTACGTCCTACACCTCTCAAAGTTTGCAACATACAAATGCTTGTATCTTTTTACTGGAGCGTCATAAAACCTTGAAATTTTGTAGCAATAAAGTACCCTAGCCTCTTGTCAATTTAAGCTATCGCTCAAAGCAATGCTACCCTTGAGTCCCAAATCAAACACTGATAAAATTTCAAATGGCGCTAACTGCTATACGGTACGTCCTACACCTGTCAAAGTTTGCAACATACAAATGCTTGTAACTTTTTACTGGAGCGTCATAAAACCTTGAAATTTTGTAACAATAAAGTACTCGCGCCTCTTGTCAATTGAAGCTATCGCTCAAAGCTATGCTACCCTTGAGTCCCAAATCATACACTGATAAAATTTCAAATGGCCCTAACTTCTATACGGTACGTCCTACACCTATCAAAGTTTGCAACATACAAATGCTTGTAACTTTTTACTGGAGCGTCATAAAACCTTGAAATTTTGTAGCAATAAAGTACTCGAGCCTCTTGTCAATTTAAGCTATCGCTCAAAGCTATGCTACCCTTGAGTCAAAAATCAAACACTGATAAAACTTCAAATGGCCCTAACTTCTATACGGTACGTCCTACACCTATCAAAGTTTGCAACATACAAATGCTTGTAACTTTTTACTGGAGCGCCATAAAACCTTGAAATTTTGTAACAATAAAGTACTCGAGCCTCTTGTCAATTTAAGCTATCGCTCAAAGCTATGCTACCCTTGAGTCCCAAATCAAACACTGATAAAACTTCATATGGCTCTAACTTCTATATGGTGCAAACTATACCTATCAAAGTTTGCAACATACAAATGCTTGTAACTTTTTACTGGAGCGTCAAAAAATCTTGAAATTTTGTAACAATAAAGTACTCGAGCCTCTTGTCAATTGAAGCTTTCGCTCAAAGCTATGCTACCCTTGAGTCCCAAATCAAACACTGATAAAACTTCAAATGGCCCTAACTTCTATACGACACGTCCTACACCTATCAAAGTTTGCAACCTACAAATGCTTGTAACTTTTTACTGGAGCGCCAAAAAACCTTGAAATTTTGTAACAATAAAGTACTCGCGCCTCTTGTCAATTGAAGCTATCGCTCAAAGCTATGCTACCCTTGAGTCCCAAATCATACACTGCTAAAATTTCAAATGGCCCTAACTTCTATACGGTACGTCCTACACCTATCAAAGTTTGCAACATACAAATGCTTGTAACTTTTTACTGGAGCGTCATAAAACCTTGAAATTTTGTAGCAATAAAGTACTCGAGCCTCTTGTCAATTTAAGCTATCGCTCAAAGCTATGCTACCCTTGAGTCAAAAATCAAACACTGATAAAACTTCAAATGGCCCTAACTTCTATACGGTACGTCCTACACCTATCAAAGTTTGCAACATACAAATGCTTGTAACTTTTTACTGGAGCGCCATAAAACCTTGAAATTTTGTAACAATAAAGTACTCGAGCCTCTTGTCAATTTAAGCTATCGCTCAAAGCTATGCTACCCTTGAGTCCCAAATCAAACACTGATAAAACTTCATATGGCTCTAACTTCTATATGGTGCAAACTATACCTATCAAAGTTTGCAACATACAAATGCTTGTAACTTTTTACTGGAGCGTCAAAAAATCTTGAAATTTTGTAACAATAAAGTACTCGAGCCTCTTGTCAATTGAAGCTATCGCTCAAAGCTATGCTACCCTTGAGTCCCAAATCAAACACTGATAAAACTTCAAATGGCCCTAACTTCTATACGACACGTCCTACACCTATCAAAGTTTGCAACCTACAAATGCTTGTAACTTTTTACTGGAGCGCCATAAAACCTTGAAATTTTGTAACAATAAAGTACTCTAGCCTCTTGTCCATTCAAGCTATCGCTCTAAGCTACGCTACCCTTGAGTCCCAAATCAAACACTGATAAAACTTCAAATGGCCCTAACTTCTATACGGTACGTCCTACACCTATCAAAGTTTGCAACATACAAATGCTTGTAACTTTTTACTGGAGCGTCATAAAACCTTGAAATTTTGTAACAATAAAGTACTCGAGCCTCTTGTCAATTTAAGCTATCGCTCAAAGCTATGCTACCCTTGAGTCCCAAATCAAACACTGATAAAACTTCAAATGGCCGTAACTTGTATACGGTACATCCTACACCTATCAAAGTTTGCAATATACAATTGCTTGTAACTTTTTACTGGAGCGTCATAAAACCTTGAAATTTTGTAACAATAAAGTACTCTAGCCTCTTGTCCATTCAAGCTATCGCTCTAAGCTACGCTACCCTTGAGTCCCAAATCAAACACTGATAAAATTTCAATTGGCCCTAACTTCTATACGGTACGTCCTACACCTGTCAAAGTTTGCAACATACAAATGCTTGTATCTTTTTACTGGAGCGTCATAAAACCTTGAAATTTTGTAGCAATAAAGTACCCTAGCCTCTTGTCAATTTAAGGTATCGCTCAAAGCAATGCTACCCTTGAGTCCCAAATCAAACACTGATAAAACTTCATATGGCCCTAACTTCTATACGGTACGTCCTACAACTATCAAAGTTTGCAACATACAAATGCTTGTAACTTTTTACTGGAGCGTCATAAAACATTGAAATTTTGTAACAATAAAGTACTCTAGCCTCTTGTCCATTCAAGCTATCGCTCTAAGCTACGCTACCCTTGAGTCCCAAATCAAACGCTGATAAAACTTCAAATGGCCCTAACTTCTATACGGTACGTCCTACACCTATCAAAGTTTGCAACATACAAATGCTTGTAACTTTTTACTGGAGCGTCATAAAACCTTGAAATTTTGTAACAATAAAGTACTCGAGCCTCTTGTCAATTTAAGCTATCGCTCAAAGCTATGCTACCCTTGAGTCCCAAATCAAACACTGATAAAACTTCAAATGGCCCTAACTTGTATACGGTACGTCCTACACCTATCAAAGTTTGCAATATACAATTACTTGTAACTTTTTACTGGAGCGTCATAAAACCTTGAAATTTTGTAACAATAAAGTACTCTAGCCTCTTGTCCATTCAAGCTATCGCTCTAAGCTACGCTACCCTTGAGTCCCAAATCAAACACTGATAAAATTTCAATTGGCCCTAACTTCTATACGGTACGTCCTACACCTGTCAAAGTTTGCAACATACAAATGCTTGTATCTTTTTACTGGAGCGTCATAAAACCTTGAAATTTTGTAGCAATAAAGTACCCTAGCCTCTTGTCAATTTAAGCTATCGCTCAAAGCAATGCTACCCTTGAGTCCCAAATCAAACACTGATAAAACTTCATATATCGCGTCACTGCTATACGGTACGTCCTACACCTGTCAAAGTTTGCAACATACAAATGCTTGTAACTTTTTACTGGAGCGTCATAAAACCTTGAAATTTTGTAACAATAAAGTACTCGCGCCTCTTGTCAATTGAAGCTATCGCTCAAAGCTATGCTACCCTTGAGTCCCAAATCAAACACTGATAAAACTTCAAATGGCCCTAACTTCTATACGGTACGTCCTACACCTATCAAAGTTTGCAACATACAAATGCTTGTAACTTTTTACTGGAGCGTCATAAAACCTTGAAATTTTGTAGCAATAAAGTACTCGAGCCTCTTGTCAATTTAAGCTATCGCTCAAAGCTATGCTACCCTTGAGTCAAAAATCAAACACTGATAAAACTTCAAATGGCCCTAACTTCTATACGGTACGTCCTACACCTATCACAGTTTGCAACATACAAATGGTTGTACCTTTTTACTGGAGCACCATAAAACCTTGAAATTTTGTAACAATAAAGTACTCGAGCCTCTTGTCAATTTAAGCTATCGCTCAAAGCTATGCTACCCTTGAGTCCCAAATCAAACACTGATAAAACTTCATATGGCCCTAACTTCTATATGGTGCAAACTATACCTATCAAAGTTTGCAACATACAAATGCTTGTAACTTTTTACTGGAGCGTAAAAAAATCTTGAAATTTTGTAACAATAAAGTACTCGAGCCTCTTGTCAATTGAAGCTATCGCTCAAAGGTATGCTACCCTTGAGTCCCAAATCAAACACTGATAAAACTTCAAATGGCCCTAACTTCTATACGGAACGTCCTACACCTGTCAAAGTTTGCAACATGCAAATGCTTGTAACTTTTTACTGGAGCGTCATAAAACCTTGAAATTTTGTAACAATAAAGTACTCGAGCCTCTTGTCAATTTTAGCTAGCGATCAAAGCTATGCTACCCTTGAGTCCCAAATCAAACACTGATAAAACTTCAAATAGCCCTAACTTCTATATGGTACGTCCTACACCTATCAAAGTTTGCAACATACAAATGCTAGTAACTTTTTACTGGAGCGTCATAAAACCTTGAAATTTTGTAACAATAAAGTACTCGAGCCTCTTGTCAATTTAAGCTATCGCTCAAAGCTATGCTACCCTTGAGTCCCAAAACAAACACTGATAAAACTTCAAATGGCGCTAACATCTATACTGTACGCCCTACACCTGTCAAAGTTTGCAACATACAAATGCTTGTAACTTTTTACTGGAGCGTCATAAAACCTTGAAAATTTGTAGCAATGAACTATTCGAGCCTCTTGTAAATTTAAGCTATCGCTCAAAGCTATGCTACCCTTGAGTCCCAAATCAAACACTGATAAAACTTCAAATGACCCTAACTTTTATACGGTACGTCCTACACCTATCAAAGTTTGCAATATACAATTGCTTGTAACTTTTTACTGGAGCGTCATAAAACCTTGAAATTTTGTAGCAATAAAGTACCCTAGCCTCTTGTCAATTTAAGCTATCGCTCAAAGCAATGCTACCCTTGAGTCCCAAATCAAACACTGATAAAACTTCAAATGGCCATAACTTCTATACGGTACGTCCTACACCTATCAAAGTTTGCAACATACAAATGCTTGTAACTTTTTACTGGAGCGTCATAAAACTTTGAAATTTTGTAACAATAAAGTACTCGAGCCTCTTGTCAATTTAAGCTATCGCTCAAAGCTATGCTACCCTTGAGTCCCAAATCAAACACTGATAAAACTTCAAATGGCCCTAACTTCTATACGGTACGTCCTACACCTATCAAAGTTTGCAACATACAAATGCTTGTAACTTTTTACTGGAGCGTCATAAAACCTTGAAATTTTGTAACAATAAAGTACTCGAGCCTCTTGTCAATTTAAGCTATCGCTCAAAGCTATGCTACCCTTGAGTCCCAAATCAAACACTGATAAAACTTCAAATGGCCCTAACTTCTATACGGTACGTCCTACACCTATCAAAGTTTGCAACATACAAATGCTTGTAACTTTTTACTGGAGCGTCATAAAACCTTGAAATTTTGTAACAATAAAGTACACGAGTCTCTTGTCAATTTAAGCTATCGCTCAAAGCTATGCTACCCTTGAGTCCCAAATCAAATACTGATAAAACTTCAAATGGCCCTAACTTCTATACGGTACGTCCTACACCTATCAAAGTTTGCAACATACAAATGCTTGTAACTTTTTACTGGAGCGTCATAAAACCTTGAAATTTTATAACAATAAAGTACTCGAGCCTCTTGTCAATTTAAGCTATCGCTCAAAGCTATGCTACCCATGAGTCCCAAATCAAACACTGATAAAACTTCAAATGGCCCTAACTTCTATAGGGTACGCCCTACACCTATCAAAGTTTGCAACATACAAATGGTTGTAACTTTTTACTGGAGCGTCATAAAACCTTGAAATTTTGTAACAATAAAGTACTCGAGCCTCTTGTCAATTTAAGCTATCGCTCAAAGCTATGCTACCCTTGAGTCCCAAATCAAACACTGGTGAAACTTCAAATGGCCCTAACTTCTATACGGTACGTCCTACACCAATCAAAGTTTACAACATACAAATGCTTGTAACTTTTTACTGGATCGTCATAAAACCTTGAAATTTTGTAACAATAAAGTACTCGAGCCTCTTGTCAATTTAAGCTATCGCTCAAAGCTATGCTACCCTTGAGTCCCAAATCAAACACTGATAAAACTTCAAATGGCCCTAACTTCTATACGGTACGTCCTACACCTATCAAAGTTTGCAACATACAAATGCTTGTAACTTTTTACTGGAGCGTCATAAAACCTTGAAATTTTGTAACAATAAAGTACACGAGTCTCTTGTCAATTTAAGCTATCGCTCAAAGCTATGCTACCCTTGAGTCCCAAATCAAACACTGATAAAACTTCAAATGGCCCTAACTTCTTTACGGTACGTCCTGCACCTATCAAAGTTTGCAACATACAAATGCTTGTAACTTTTTACTGGAGCGTCATAAAACCTTGAAATTTTATAACAATAAAGTACTCGAGCCTCTTGTCAATTTAAGCTATCGCTCAAAGCTATGCTACCCATGAGTCCCAAATCAAACACTGATAAAACTTCAAATGGCCCTAACTTCTATAGGGTACGCCCTACACCTATCAAAGTTTGCAACATACAAATGGTTGTAACTTTTTACTGGAGCGTCATAAAACCTTGAAATTTTGTAACAATAAAGTACTCGAGCCTCTTGTCAATTTAAGCTATCGCTCAAAGCTATGCTACCCTTGAGTCCCAAATCAAACACTGGTGAAACTTCAAATGGCCCTAACTTCTATACGGTACGTCCTACACCAATCAAAGTTTACAACATACAAATGCTTGTAACTTTTTACTGGATCGTCATAAAACCTTGAAATTTTGTAACAATAAAGTACTCGAGCCTCTTGTCAATTTAAGCTATCGCTCAAAGCTATGCTACCCTTGAGTCCCAAATCAAACACTGATAAAACTTCAAATGGCCCTAACTTCTATACGGTACGTCCTACACCTATCAAAGTTTGCAACATACAAATGCTTGTAACTTTTTACTGGAGCGTCATAAAACCTTGAAATTTTGTAACAATAAAGTACACGAGTCTCTTGTCAATTTAAGCTATCGCTCAAAGCTATGCTACCCTTGAGTCCCAAATCAAACACTGATAAAACTTCAAATGGCCCTAACTTCTATACGGTACGTCCTGCACCTATCAAAGTTTGCAACATACAAATGCTTGTAACTTTTTACTGGAGCGTCATAAAACCTTGAAATTTTATAACAATAAAGTACTCGAGCCTCTTGTCAATTTAAGCTATCGCTCAAAGCTATGCTACCCATGAGTCCCAAATCAAACACTGATAAAACTTCAAATGGCCCTAACTTCTATAGGGTACGCCCTACACCTATCAAAGTTTGCAACATACAAATGGTTGTAACTTTTTACTGGAGCGTCATAAAACCTTGAAATTTTGTAACAATAAAGTACTCGAGCCTCTTGTCAATTTAAGCTATCGCTCAAAGCTATGCTACCCTTGAGTCCCAAATCAAACACTGGTGAAACTTCAAATGGCCCTAACTTCTATACGACACGTCCTACACCAATCAAAGTTTACAACATACAAATGCTTGTAACTTTTTACTGGATCGTCATAAAACCTTGAAATTTTGTAACAATAAAGTACTCGAGCCTCTTGTCAATTTAAGCTATCGCTCAAAGCTATGCTACCCTTGAGTCCCAAATCAAACACTTATAAAACATCAAATGGCCCTTACTTCTATACGGTACGTCCTACACCTATCAAAGTTTGCAACATACAAATGATTGTAACTTTTTACTGGAGCGTCATAAAACCTTGAAATTTTGTAACAATAAAGTACTCGAGCCTCTTGTCAATTTAAGCTATCGCGCAAAGCTATGCTACCCTTGAGTCCCAAATCAAACACTGATAAAACTTCAAATGGCCTTCTATGCGGTACATCCTACACCTATCAAAAATTGCAACATTCAAATGCTTCTAACTTTTTACTGGAGCGTCATAAAACCTTGAAATTTTGTAACAATAAAGTACTCGGGCCTCTTGTCAATTTAAGATAACGCTCAAAACTATGCTACCCTTCAGTCCCAAATCAAGCACTGATAAAACTTCAAATTACCCTAACTTCTATACGGTACGTCCTACACCTATCAAAGTTTGCAACATACAAATGCTTGTAACTTTTTACTGGAGCGTCATAAAACTTTGAAAATTTGTAACAATGAAGTACTCGAGCCTCTTGTCAATTTAAGTTATCGCTCAAAGCTATGCTTCCCTTGAGTCCTAAATCAAACACTGATAAAACTTCAAATGGCCCTAACTTCTATACGGAACGTCCTACACCTATCAAAGTTTGCAACATACAAATGCTTGTAACTTTTTACTGGAGCGTCATAAAACCTTGAAATTTTGTAACAATAAAGTACTCGAGCCTCTTGTCAATTTAAGCTATCGCTCAAAGCTATGCTACCCTTGAGTCCCAAATCAAACACTGATAAAACTTAAAATGGCCCTAACTTCTATACGGTACGTCCTACACCTATCAAAGTTTGCAACATACAAATGCTTGTAACTTTTTACTGGAGCGTCATAAAACCTTGAAATTTTGTAACAATAAAGTACACGAGTCTCTTGTCAATTTAAGCTATCGCTCAAAGCTATGCTACCCTTGAGTCCCAAATCAAACAATGATAAAACTTCAAATGGCCCTAACTTCTATACGGTACGTCCTGCACCTATCAAAGTTTGCAACATACAAATGCTTGTAACTTTTTACTGGAGCGTCATAAAACCTTGAAATTTTATAACAATAAAGTACTCGAGCCTCTTGTCAATTTAAGCTATCGCTCAAAGCTATGCTACCCATGAGTCCCAAATCAAACACTGATAAAACTTCAAATGGCCCTAACTTCTATAGGGTACGCCCTACACCTATCAAAGTTTGCAACATACAAATGGTTGTAACTTTTTACTGGAGCGTCATAAAACCTTGAAATTTTGTAAGAATAAAGTACTCGAGCCTCTTGTCAATTTAAGCTATCGCTCAAAGCTATGCTACCCTTGAGTCCCAAATCAAACACTGGTGAAACTTCAAATGGCCCTAACTTCTATACGGTACGTCCTACACCAATCAAAGTTTACAACATACAAATGCTTGTAACTTTTTACTGGATCGTCATAAAACCTTGAAATTTTGTAACAATAAAGTACTCGAGCCTCTTGTCAATTTAAGCTATCGCTCAAAGCTATGCTACCCTTGAGTCCCAAATCAAACACTTATAAAACATCAAATGGCCCTTACTTCTATACGGTACGTCCTACACCTATCAAAGTTTGCAACATACAAATGATTGTAACTTTTTACTGGAGCGTCATAAAACCTTGAAATTTTGTAACAATAAAGTACTCGAGCCTCTTGTCAATTTAAGCTATCGCGCAAAGCTATGCTACCCTTGAGTCCCAAATCAAACACTGATAAAACTTCAAATGGCCTTCTATGCGGTACATCCTACACCTATCAAAAATTGCAACATTCAAATGCTTCTAACTTTTTACTGGAGCGTCATAAAACCTTGAAATTTTGTAACAATAAAGTACTCGGGCCTCTTGTCAATTTAAGCTAACGCTCAAAACTATGCTACCCTTCAGTCCCAAATCAAGCACTGATAAAACTTCAAATGGCCCTAACTTCTATACAGTACGTCCTACACCTATCAAAGTTTGCAACATACAAATGCTTGTAACTTTTTACTGGAGCGTCATAAAACCTTGAAATTTTATAACAATAAAGTACTCGAGCCTCTTGTCAATTTAAGCTATCGCTCAAAGCTATGCTACCCATGAGTCCCAACTCAAACACTGATAAAACTTCAAATGGCCCTAACTTCTATAGGGTACGCCCTACACCTATCAAAGTTTGCAACATACAAATGGTTGTAACTTTTTACTGGAGCGTCATAAAACCTTGAAATTTTGTAACAATAAAGTACTCGAGCCTCTTGTCAATTTAAGCTATCGCTCAAAGCTATGCTACCCTTGAGTCCCAAATCAAACACTGATAAAACTTCAAATGGCCCTAACTTCTATACGGTACGTCCAACACCTATCAAAGTTTGCAACATACAAATGCTTGTAACTTTTTACTGGAGCGTCATAAAACCTTGAAATTTTGTAACAATAAAGTACACGAGTCTCTTGTCAATTTAAGCTATCGCTCAAAGCTATGCTACCCTTGAATCCCAAATCAAACACTGGTGAAACTTCAAATGGCCCTAACTTCTATACGGTACGTCCTACACCAATCAAAGTTTACAACATACAAATGCTTGTAACTTTTTACTGGATCGTCATAAAACCTTGAAATTTTGTAACAATAAAGTACTCGAGCCTCTTGTCAATTTAAGCTATCGCTCAAAGCTATGCTACCCTTGAGTCCTAAATAAAACACTTATAAAACATCAAATGGCCCTTACTTCTATACGGTACGTCCTACACCTATCAAAGTTTGCAACATTCAAATGCTTCTAACTTTTTACTGGAGCGTCATAAAACCTTGAAATTTTGTAACAATAAAGTACTCGGGCCTCTGGTCAATTTAAGCTAACGCTCAAAACTATGCTACCCTTCAGTCCCAAATCAAGCACTGATAAAACTTCAAATGGCCCTAACTTCTATACAGTACGTCCTACACCTATCAAAGTTTGCAACATACAAATGCTTGTAACTTTTTACTGGAGCGTCATAAAACCTTGAAATTTTATAACAATAAAGTACTCGAGCCTCTTGTCAATTTAAGCTATCGCTCAAAGCTATGCTACCCATGAGTCCCAAATCAAACACTGATAAAACTTCAAATGGCCCTAACTTCTATAGGGTACGCCCTACACCTATCAAAGTTTGCAACATACAAATGGTTGTAACTTTTTACTGGAGCGTCATAAAACCTTGAAATTTTGTAACAATAAAGTTCTCGAGCCTCTTGTCAATTTAAGCTATCGCTCAAAGCTATGCTACCCTTGAGTCCCAAATCAAACACTGATAAAACTTCAAATGACCCTAACTTCTATACGGAACATCCTACACCTATCAAAGTTTGCAACATACAAATGCTTGTAACTTTTTACTGGAGCGTCATAAAACCTTGAAATTTTGTAACAATAAAGTACTCGAGCCTCTTGTCAATTTAAGCTATCGCTCAAAGCTATGCTACCCTTGAGTCCCAAATCAAACACTGATAAAACTTCAAATGGCCCTAACTTCTATACGGTACGTCCTACACCTATCAAAGTTTACAACATACAAATGCTTGTAACTTTTTACTGGATCGTCATAAAACCTTGAAATTTTGTAACAATAAAGTACTCGAGCCTCTTGTCAATTTAAGCTATCGCTCAAAGCTATGCTACCCTTGAGTCCTAAATCAAACACTTATAAAACATCAAATGGCCCTTACTTCTATACGGTACGTCCTACACCTATCAAAGTTTGCAACATTCAAATGCTTCTAACTTTTTACTGCAGCGTCATAAAACCTTGAAATTTTGTAACAATAAAGTACTCGGGCCTCTGGTCAATTTAAGCTAACGCTCAAAACTATGCTACCCTTCAGTCCCAAATCAAGCACTGATAAAACTTCAAATGGCCCTAACTTCTATACAGTACGTCCTACACCTATCAAAGTTTGCAACATACAAATGCTTGTAACTTTTTACTGGAGCGTCATAAAACCTTGAAATTTTATAACAATAAAGTACTCGAGCCTCTTGTCAATTTAAGCTATCGCTCAAAGCTATGCTACCCATGAGTCCCAAATCAAACACTGATAAAACTTCAAATGGCCCTAACTTCTATAGGGTACGCCCTACACCTATCAAAGTTTGCAACATACAAATGGTTGTAACTTTTTACTGGAGCGTCATAAAACCTTGAAATTTTGTAACAATAAAGTACTCGAGCCTCTTGTCAATTTAAGCTATCGCTCAAAGCTATGCTACCCTTGAGTCCCAAATCAAACACTGATAAAACTTCAAATGACCCTAACTTCTATACGGTACGTCCTACACCTATCAAAGTTTGCAACATACAAATGCTTGTAACTTTTTACTGGAGCGTCATAAAACCTTGAAATTTTGTAACAATAAAGTACACGAGTCTCTTGTCAATTTAAGCTATCGCTCAAAGCTATGCTACCCTTGAGTCCCAAATCAAACACTGATAAAACTTCAAATGGCCCTAACTTCTATACGGTACGTCCTACACCTATCAAAGTTTGCAACATACAAATGCTTGTAACTTTTTACTGGAGCGTCATAAAACCTTGAAATTTTATAACAATAAAGTACTCGAGCCTCTGGTCAATTTAAGCTATCGCTCAAAGCTATGCTACCCATGAGTCCCAAATCAAACACTGATAAAACTTCAAATGGCCCTAACTTCTATAGGGTACGCCCTACACCTATCAAAGTTTGCAGCATACATATGGTTGTAACTTTTTACTGGAGCGTCATAAAACCTTGAAATTTTGTAACAATAAAGTACTCGAGCCTCTTGTCAATTTAAGCTATCGCTCAAAGCTATGCTACCCTTGAGTCCCAAATCAAACACTGGTGAAACTTCAAATGGCCCTAACTTCTATACGGTAGGTCCTACACCAATCAAAGTTTGCAACATACAAATGCTTGTAACTTTTTACTGGATCGTCATAAAACCTTGAAATTTTGTAACAATAAAGTACTCGAGCCTCTTGTCAATTTAAGCTATCGCTCAAAGCTATGCTACCCTTGAGTCCCAAATCAAACACTTATAAAACATCAAATGGCCCTTACTTCTATACGGTACGTCCTACACCTATCAAAGTTTGCAACATACAAATGATTGTAACTTTTTACTGGAGCGTCATAAAACCTTGAAATTTTGTAACAATAAAGTACTCGAGCCTCTTGTCAATTTAAGCTATCGCGCAAAGCTATGCTACCCTTGAGTCCCATATCAAACACTGATAAAACTTCAAATGGCCTTCTATGCGGTACATCCTACACCTATCAAAAATTGCAACATTCAAATGCTTCTAACTTTTTACTGGAGCGTCATAAAACCTTGAAATTTTGTAACAATAAAGTACTCGGGCCTCTTGTCAATTTAAGCTAACGCTCAAAACTATGCTACCCTTCAGTCCCAAATCAAGCACTGATAAAACTTCAAATGACCCTAACTTCTATACGGTACGTCCTACACCTATCAAAGTTTGCAACATACAAATGCTTGTAACTTTTTACTGGAGCGTCATAAAACTTTGAAAATTTGTAACAATGAAGTACCCGAGCCTCTTGTCAATTTAAGTTATCGCTCAAAGCTGTGCTTCCCTTGAGTCCTAAATCAAACACTGATAAAACTTCAAATGTCCCTAACTTCTATACGGTACGTCCTACACCTATCAAAGTTTGCAACATACAAATGCTTGTAACTTTTTACTGGAGCGTCATAAAACCTTGAAATTTTGTAACAATAAAGTACTCGAGCCTCTTGTCAATTTAAGCTATCGCTCAAAGCTATGCTACCCTTGAGTCCCAAATCAAACACTGATGAAACTTCAAATGGCCCTAACTTCTATACGGTACGTCCTACACAAATCAAAGTTTGCAACATACAAATGCTTGTAACTTTTTACTGGATCGTCATAAAACCTTGAAATTTTGTAACAATAAAGTACTCGAGCCTCTTGTCAATTTAAGCTATCGCTCAAAGCTATGCTACCCTTGAGTCCCAAATCAAACACTTATAAAACATCAAATGGCCCTTACTTCTATACGGTACGTCCTACACCTATCAAAGTTTGCAACATACAAATGATTGTAACTTTTTACTGGAGCGTCATAAAACCTTGAAATTTTGTAACAATAAAGTACTCGAGCCTCTTGTTAATTTAAGCTATCGCGCAAAGCTATGCTACCCTTGAGTCCCAAATCAAACACTGATAAAACTTCAAATGGCCTTCTATGCGGTACATCCTACACCTATCAAAAATTGCAACATTCAAATGCTTCTAACTTTTTACTGGAGCGTCATAAAACCTTGAAATTTTGTAACAATAAAGTACTCGGGCCTCTTGTAAATTTAAGCTAACGCTCAAAACTATGCTACCCTTCAGTCCCAAATCAAGCACTGATAAAACTTCAAATGACCCTAACTTCTATACGGTACGTCCTACACCTATCAAAGTTTGCAACATACAAATGCTTGTAACTTTTTACTGGAGCGTCATAAAACTTTGAAAATTTGTAACAATGAAGTACTCGAGCCTCTTGTCAATTTAAGTTATCGCTCAAAGCTATGCTTCCCTTGAGTCCTAAATGAAACACTGAGAAAACTTCAAATGGCCCTAATTTCTATACGGTACGTCCTACACCTATCAAAGTTTGCAACATACAAATGCTGGTAACTTTTTACTGGAGCGTCATAAAACCTTGAAATTTTGTAACAATAAAGTACACGAGCCTCTTGTCAATTTAAGCTATCGCACAAAGCTATGCTACCCTTGAGTCCCAAATCAAACACTGATAAAACTTCAAATGGCCCTAACTTCTATACGGTACGTCCTACACCTATCAAAGTTTGCAACATACAAATGCTTGTAACTTTTTACTGGAGCGTCATAAAACCTTGAAATTTTATAACAATAAAGTACTCGAGCCTCTTGTCAATTTAAGCTATCGCTCAAAGCTATGCTACCCATGAGTCTCAAATCAAACACTGATAAAACTTCAAATGGCCCTAACTTCTATAGGGTACGCCTTACACCTATCAAAGTTTGCAACATACAAATGGTTGTAACTTTTTACTGGAGCGTCATAAAACCTTGAAATTTTGTAACAATAAAGAACTCGAGCCTCTTGTCAATTTAAGCTATCGCTCAAAGCTATGCTACCCTTGAGTCCCAAATCAAACACTGGTAAATTTTCAAATGGCCCTAACTTCTATGCGGTACATCCTACACCTATCAAAAATTGCAACATTCAAATGCTTCTAACTTTTTACTGGAGCGTCATAAAACCTTGAAATTTTGTAACAATAAAGTACTCGGGCCTCTTGTAAATTTAAGCTAACGCTCAAAACTATGCTACCCTTCAGTCCCAAATCAAGCACTGATAAAACTTCAAATGACCCTAACTTCTATACGGTACGTCCTACACCTATCAAAGTTTGCAACATACAAATGCTTGTAACTTTTTACTGGAGCGTCATAAAACTTTGAAAATTTGTAACAATGAAGTACTCGAGCCTCTTGTCAATTTAAGTTATCGCTCAAAGCTATGCTTCCCTTGAGTCCTAAATGAAACACTGAGAAAACTTCAAATGGCCCTAATTTCTATACGGTACGTCCTACACCTATCAAAGTTTGCAACATACAAATGCTGGTAACTTTTTACTGGAGCGTCATAAAACCTTGAAATTTTGTAACAATAAAGTACACGAGCCTCTTGTCAATTTAAGCTATCGCACAAAGCTATGCTACCCTTGAGTCCCAAATCAAACACTGATAAAACTTCAAATGGCCCTAACTTCTATACGGTACGTCCTACACCTATCAAAGTTTGCAACATACAAATGCTTGTAACTTTTTACTGGAGCGTCATAAAACCTTGAAATTTTATAACAATAAAGTACTCGAGCCTCTTGTCAATTTAAGCTATCGCTCAAAGCTATGCTACCCATGAGTCTCAAATCAAACACTGATAAAACTTCAAATGGCCCTAACTTCTATAGGGTACGCCTTACACCTATCAAAGTTTGCAACATACAAATGGTTGTAACTTTTTACTGGAGCGTCATAAAACCTTGAAATTTTGTAACAATAAAGAACTCGAGCCTCTTGTCAATTTAAGCTATCGCTCAAAGCTATGCTACCCTTGAGTCCCAAATCAAACACTGGTAAATTTTCAAATGGCCCTAACTTCTATACGGTACATCCTACACCTATCAAAGTTTGCAACATACAAATGCTTGTAACTTTTTACTGGATCGTCATAAAACCTTTAAATTTTGTAACAATAAAGTACTCGAGCCTCTTGTCAATTTAAGCTATCGCTCAAAGCTATGCTACCCTTGAGTCCCAAATCAAACACTTATAAAACATCAAATGGCCCTTACTTCTATACGGTACGTCCTACACCTATCAAAGTTTGCAACATACAAATGATTGTAACTTTTTACTGGAGCGTCATAAAACCTTGAAATTTTGTAACAATAAAGTACTCGAGCCTTTTGTCAATTTAAGCTATCGCGCAAAGCTATGCTACCCTTGAGTCCCAAATCAAACACTGATAAAACTTCAAATGGCTTTGTATGCGGTACGTCCTACACCTATCAAAAATTGCAACATTCAAATGCTTCTAACTTTTTACTGGAGCGTCATAAAACCTTGAAATTTTGTAACAATAAAGGACTCGGGCCTCTTGTCAATTTAAGCTAACGCTCAAATCTATGCTACCCTTCAGTCCCAAATCAAGCACTGATAAAACTTCAAATGACCCTAACTTCTATACGGTACGTCCTACACCTATCAAAGTTTGCAACATACAAATGCTTGTAACTTTTTACTGGAGCGTCATAAAACTTTGAAAATTTGTAACAATGAAGTACTCGAGCCTCTTTTCAATTTAAGCTATCGCTCAAAGCTATGCTTCCCTTGAGTCCTAAATCAAACACTGATAAAACTTAAAATGGCCCTGACTTCTATACGGTACGTCCTACATCTATCAAAGTTTGCAATATACAAATGCTTGTAACTTTTTGCTGGAGCGTCATAAAACCTTGAAATTTTGTAACAATAAAGTACTCGAGCCTCTTGTCAATTTAAGCTATCGCTCAAAGCTATGCTACCCTTGAGTCCCAAATCAAGCACTGATAAAACTTCAAATGACCCTAACTTCTATACGGTACGTCCTACACCTATCAAAGTTTGCAACATACAAATGCTTCTAACTTTTTACTGGAGCGTCATAAAACCTTGAAATTTTGTAACAATAAAGTACTCGGGCCTCTTGTAAATTTAAGCTAACGCTCAAAACTATGCTACCCTTCAGTCCCAAATCAAGCACTGATAAAACTTCAAATAACCCTAACTTCTATACGGTACGTCCTACACCTATCAAAGTTTGCAACATACAAATGCTTGTAACTTTTTACTGGAGCGTCATTAAACTTTGAAAATTTGTAACAATGAAGTACTCGAGCCTCTTGTCAATTTAAGTTATCGCTCAAAGCTATGCTTCCCTTGATTCCTAAATGAAACACTGAGAAAACTTCAAATGGCCCTAATTTCTATACGGTACGTCCTACACCTATCAAAGTTTGCAACATACAAATGCTTGTAACTTTTTACTGGAGCGTCATAAAACCTTGAAATTTTGTAACAATAAAGTACTCGAGCCTCTTGTCAATTTAAGCTATCGCTCAAAGCTATGCTACCCTTGAGTCCCAAATCAAACACTGGTAAAACTTCAAATGGCCCTAACTTCTATACGGTACGTCCTACACCTATCAAAGTTTGCAACATACAAATGCTTGTAACTTTTTACTGGATCGTCATAAAACCTTTAAATTTTGTAACAATAAAGTACTCGAGCCTCTTGTCAATTTAAGCTATCGCTCAAAGCTATGCTACCCTTGAGTCCCAAATCAAACACTTATAAAACATCAAATGGCCCTTACTTCTATACGGTACGTCATACACCTATCAAAGTTTGCAACATACAAATGATTGTAACTTTTTACTGGAGCGTCATAAAGCCTTGAAATTTTGTAACAATAAAGTACTCGAGCCTTTTGTCAATTTAAGCTATCGCGCAAAGCTATGCTACCCTTGAGTCCAAAATCAAACACTGATTAAACTTCAAATGGCTATGTATGCGGTACGTCCTACACCTATCAAAAATTGCAACATTCAAATGCTTCTAACTTTTTACTGGAGCGTCATAAAACCTTGAAATTTTGTAACAATAAAGTACTCGGGCCTCTTGTCAATTTAAGCTAACGCTCAAATCTATGCTACCCTTCAGTCCCAAATCAAGCACTGATAAAACTTCAAATGACCCTAACTTCTATACGGTACGTCCTACACCTATCAAAGTTTGCAACATACAAATGCTTGTAACTTTTTACTGGAGCGTCATAAAACTTTGAAAATTTGTAACAATGAAGTACTCGAGCCTCTTTTCAATTTAAGCTATCGCTCAAAGCTATGCTTCCCTTGAGTCCTAAATCAAACACTGATAAAACTTAAAATGGCCCTGACTTCTATAAGGTACGTCCTACACCTATCAAAGTTTGCAATATACAAATGCTTGTAACTTTTTGCTGGAGCGTCATAAAACCTTGAAATTTTGTAACAATAAAGTACTCGAGCCTCTTGTCAATTTAAGCTATCGCTCAAAGCTATGCTACCCTTGAGTCCCAAATCAAACACTGATAAAACTTCACATGGCTCTAACTTCTATACGGTACGTCCTACACCTATCAAAGTTTGCAACATACAAATGCTTGTAACTTTTTACTGGAGCGTCATAAAACCTTGAAATTTTGTAACAATAAAGTACTCGAGCCTCTTGTCAATTTAAGCTATCGCTCAAAGCTATGCTACCCTTGAGTCCCACATCAAACACTGATAAAACTTCAAATTACCCTAACTTCTATACGGTACGTCCTACACCTATCAAAGTTTGCAACATACAAATGCTTGTAACTTTTTATTGGAGTGTCATAAAATCTTGAAATTTTGTAACAATGAAGTACTCGAGCCTCTTGTCAATTGAAGCTATCGCTCAAAGCTATGCTACCCTTGAGTCCCAAATGAAACACTGATAAAACTTCAAATGACCCTAACTTCAATACGGTACGTCCTACACCTATCAAAGTTTGCAACATACAAATGCTTGTAACTTTTTACTGGAGCATCATAAAACTTTGAAAATTTGTAACAATGAAGTACTCGAGCCTCTTTTCAATTTAAGCTATCGCTCAAAGCTATGCTTCCCTTGAGTCCTAAATCAAACACTGATAAAACTTAAAATGGCCCTGACTTCTATACGGTACGTCCTACATCTATCAAAGTTTGCAATATACAAATGCTTGTAACTTTTTGCTGGAGCGTCATAAAACCTTGAAATTTTGTAACAATAAACTACTCGAGCCTCTTGTCAATTTAAGCTATCGCTCAAAGCTATGCTACCCTTGAGTCCCAAATCAAACACTGGTAAAACTTCAAATGGCCCTAACTTCTATACGGTACGTCCTACACCTATCAAAGTTTGCAACATACAAATGCTTGTAACTTTTTACTGGATCGTCATAAAACCTTTAAATTTTGTAACAATAAAGTACTCGAGCCTCTTGTCAATTTAAGCTATCGCTCAAAGCTATGCTACCCTTGAGTCCCACATCAAACACTGATAAAACTTCAAATTACCCTAACTTCTATACGGTACGTCCTACACCTATCAAAGTTTGCAACATACAAATGCTTGTAACTTTTTACTGGAGCGTCATAAAACCTTGAAATTTTGTAACAATAAAGTACTCGAGCCTCTTGTCAATTTAAGCTATCGCTCAAAGCTATGCTACCCTTGAGTCCCACATCAAACACTGATAAAACTTCAAATTACCCTAACTTCTATACGGTACGTCCTACACCTATCAAAGTTTGCAACATACAAATGCTTGTAACTTTTTATTGGAGTGTCATAAAATCTTGAAATTTTGTAACAATAAAGTACTCGAGCCTCTTGTCAATTGAAGCTATCGCTCAAAGCTATGCTACCCTTGAGTCCCAAATGAAACACTGATAAAACTTCAAATGACCCTAACTTCAATACGGTACGTCCTACACCTATCAAAGTTTGCAACATACAAATGCTTGTAACTTTTTACTGGAGCATCATAAAACTTTGAAAATTTGTAACAATGAAGTACTCGAGCCTCTTTTCAATTTAAGCTATCGCTCAAAGCTATGCTTCCCTTGAGTCCTAAATCAAACACTGATAAAAATTAAAATGGCAATGACTTCTATACGGTACGTCCTACATCTATCAAAGTTTGCAATATACAAATGCTTGTAACTTTTTGCTGGAGCGTCATAAAACCTTGAAATTTTGTAACAATAAACTACTCGAGCCTCTTGTCAATTTAAGCTATCGCTCAAAGCTATGCTACCCTTGAGTCCCAAATCAAGCACTGATAAAACTTCAAATGACCCTAACTTCTATACGGTACGTCCTACACCTATCAAAGTTTGCAACATACAAATGCTTCTAACTTTTTACTGGAGCGTCATAAAACCTTGAAATTTTGTAACAATAAAGTACTCGGGCCTCTTGTAAATTTAAGCTAACGCTCAAAACTATGCTACCCTTCAGTCCCAAATCAAGCACTGATAAAACTTCAAATGACCCTAACTTCTATACGGTACGTCCTACACCTATCAAAGTTTGCAACATACAAATGCTTGTAACTTTTTACTGGAGCGTCATAAAACTTTGAAAATTTGTAACAATGAAGTACTCGAGCCTCTTGTCAATTTAAGTTATCGCTCAAAGCTATGCTTCCCTTGAGTCCTAAATGAAACACTGAGAAAACTTCAAATGGCCCTAATTTCTATACGGTACGTCCTACACCTATCAAAGTTTGCAACATACAAATGCTTGTAACTTTTTACTGGAGCGTCATAAAACCTTGAAATTTTGTAACAATAAAGTACTCGAGCCTCTTGTCAATTTAAGCTATCGCTCAAAGCTATGCTACCCTTGAGTCCCAAATCAAACACTGGTAAAACTTCAAATGGCCCTAACTTCTATACGGTACGTCCTACACCTATCAAAGTTTGCAACATACAAATGCTTGTAACTTTTTACTGGATCGTCATAAAACCTTTAAATTTTGTAACAATAAAGTACTCGAGCCTCTTGTCAATTTAAGCTATCGCTCAAAGCTATGCTACCCTTGAGTCCCAAATCAAACACTTATAAAACATCAAATGGCCCTTACTTCTATACGGTACGTCCTACACCTATCAAAGTTTGCAACATACAAATGATTGTAACTTTTTACTGGAGCGTCATAAAACCTTGAAATTTTGTAACAATAAAGTACTGGAGCCTTTTGTCAATTTAAGCTATCGCGCAAAGCTATGCTACCCTTGAGTCCAAAATCAAACACTGATAAAACTTCAAATGGCTTTGTATGCGGTACGTCCTACACCTATCAAAAATTGCAACATTCAAATGCTTCTAACTTTTTACTGGAGCGTCATAAAACCTTGAAATTTTGTAACAATAAAGTACTCGGGCCTCTTGTCAATTTAAGCCAACGCTCAAATCTATGCTACCCTTCAGTCCCAAATCAAGCACTGATAAAACTTCAAATGACCCTAACTTCTATACGGTACGTCCTACACCTATCAAAGTTTGCAACATACAAATGCTTGTCACTTTTTACTGGAGCGTCATAAAACTTTGAAAATTTGTAACAATGAAGTACTCGAGCCTCTTTTCAATTTAAGCTATCGCTCAAAGCTATGCTTCCCTTGAGTCCTAAATCAAACACTGATAAAACTTAAAATGGCCCTGACTTCTATACGGTACGTCCTACACCTATCAAAGTTTGCAATATACAAATGCTTGTAACTTTTTGCTGGAGCGTCATAAAACCTTGAAATTTTGTAACAATAAAGTACTCGAGCCTCTTGTCAATTTAAGCTATCGCTCAAAGCTATGCTACCCTTGAGTCCCAAATCAAACACTGATAAAACTTCACATGGCCCTAACTTCTATACGGTACGTCCTACACCTATCAAAGTTTGCAACATACAAATGCTTGTAACTTTTTACTGGAGCGTCATAAAACCTTGAAATTTTGTAACAATAAAGTACTCGAGCCTCTTGTCAATTTAAGCTATCGCTCAAAGCTATGCTACCCTTGAGTCCCACATCAAACACTGATAAAACTTCAAATGGCCCTAGCTTCTATACGGCACGTCCTACACCTATCAAAGTTTGCAACATACAAATGCTTCTAACTTTTTACTGGAGCGTCATAAAACCTTGAAATTTTGTAACAATAAAGTACTCGAGCCTCTTGTCAATTTAAGCTATCGCTCAAAGCCATGCTACCCTTGAGTCCCAAATCAAACACTGATAAAACTTCAAATGGCCCTAACTTCAATACGGTACGTCCTACACCTATCAAAGTTTGCAACATACAAGTACTTGTAACGTTTTACTGGAGCGGCATAAAACCTTGAAATTTTGTAACAATAAAGTACTCGAGCCTCTTGTCAATTTAAGCTATCGCTCAAAGCTATGCTACCCTTGAGTCAAAAATCAAACACTGATAAAAATTCAAATGGCCCTAACTTCTATACGGTACGTCCTACACCTATCAAAGTTTGCAACATACAAATGCTTGAAACTTTTTACTGGAGCGTCATAAAATTTGAAATTTTGTGACAATAAAGTACACGAGCCTCTTGTCAATTTAAGCTATCGCTCAAAGCTATGCTACCCTTGAGTCCCAAATCAAACACTGATAAAGCTTCAAATGGCCCTAACTTCTATACGGTACGTCCTACACCTATCAAAGTTTGCAACATACAAATGCTTGTAACTTTTTACTGGAGCGTCATAAAACCTTGAAATTTTGTAACAATAAAGTACTCGGGCCTCTTGTCAATTTAAGCTAACGCTCAAATCTATGCTACCCTTCAGTCCCAAATCAAGCACTGATAAAACTTCAAATGACCCTAACTTCTATACGGTACGTCCTACACCTATCAAAGTTTGCAACATACAAATGCTTGTAACTTTTTACTGGAGCGTCATAAAACTTTGAAAATTTGTAACAATGAAGTACTCGAGCCTCTTGTCAATTTAAGCTATCGCTCAAAGCTATGCTTCCCTTGAGTCCTAAATCAAACACTGATAAAACTTCAAATGGCCCTGACTTCTATACGGTACGTCCTACACCTATCAAAGTTTTTAATATACAAATGCTTGTAACTTTTTACTGGAGCGTCATAAAACCTTGAAATTTAGTAACAATAAAGTACTCGAGCCTCTTGTCAATTTAAGCTATCGCTCAAAGCTATGCTACCCTTGAGTCCCAAATCAAACACTGATAAAACTTCAAATGGCCCTAACTTCTATACGGTACGTCCTACACCTATCAAAGTTTGCAACATACAAATGCTTGTAACTTTTTACTGGAGCGTCATAAAACCTTGAAATTTTGTAACAATAAAGTACTCGAGCCTCTTGTCAATTTAAGCTATCGCTCAAAGCTATGCTACCCTTGAGTCCCACATCAAACACTGATAAAACTTCAAATGGCCCTAACTTCTATACGGCACGTACTACACCTATCAAAGTTTGCAACATACAAATGCTTCTAAATTTTTACTGGAGCGTCATAAAACCTTGAAATTTTGTAACAATAAAGTACTCGAGCCTCTTGTCAATTTAAGCTATCGCTCAAAGCTATGCTACCCTTGAGTCAAAAATCAAACACTGATAAAACTTCAAATGGCCCTAACTTCTATACGGTACGTCCTACACCTATCAAAGTTTGCAACATACAAATGCTTGAAACTTTTTACTGGAGCGTCATAAAATTTGAAATTTTGTGACAATAAAGTACACGAGCCTCTTGTCAATTTAAGCTATCGCTCAAAGCTATGCTACCCTTGAGTCCCAAATCAAACACTGATAAAGCTTCAAATGGCCCTAACTTCTATACGGTACGTCCTACACCTATCAAAGTTTGCAACATACAAATGCTTGTAACTTTTTACTGGAGCGTCATAAAACCTTGAAATTTTGTAACAATAAAGTACTCGGGCCTCTTGTCAATTTAAGCTAACGCTCAAATCTATGCTACCCTTCAGTCCCAAATCAAGCACTGATAAAACTTCAAATGACCCTAACTTCTATACGGTACGTCCTACACCTATCAAAGTTTGCAACATACAAATGCTTGTAACTTTTTACTGGAGCGTCATAAAACTTTGAAAATTTGTAACAATGAAGTACTCGAGCCTCTTGTCAATTTAAGCTATCGCTCAAAGCTATGCTTCCCTTGAGTCCTAAATCAAACACTGATAAAACTTCAAATGGCCCTGACTTCTATACGGTACGTCCTACACCTATCAAAGTTTTTAATATACAAATGCTTGTAACTTTTTACTGGAGCGTCATAAAACCTTGAAATTTAGTAACAATAAAGTACTCGAGCCTCTTGTCAATTTAAGCTATCGCTCAAAGCTATGCTACCCTTGAGTCCCAAATCAAACACTGATAAAACTTCAAATGGCCCTAACTTCTATACGGTACGTCCTACACCTATCAAAGTTTGCAACATACAAATGCTTGTAACTTTTTACTGGAGCGTCATAAAACCTTGAAATTTTGTAACAATAAAGTACTCGAGCCTCTTGTCAATTTAAGCTATCGCTCAAAGCCATGCTACCCTTGAGTCCCAAATCAAACACTGATAAAACTTCAAATTACCCTAACTTCTATACGGTACGTCCTACACCTATCAAAGTTTGCAACATACAAGTACTTGTAACGTTTTACTGGAGCGTCATAAAACCTTGAAATTTTGTAACAATAAAGTACTCGAGCCTCTTGTCAATTTAAGCTATCGCTCAAAGCTATGCTACCCTTGAGTCAAAAATCAAACACTGATAAAACTTCAAATGGCCCTAACTTCTATACGGTACGTCCTACACCTATCAAAGTTTGCAACATACAAATGCTTGAAACTTTTTACTGGAGCGTCATAAAATTTGAAATTTTGTGACAATAAAGTACACGAGCCTCTTGTCAATTTAAGCTATCGCTCAAAGCTATGCTACCCTTGAGTCCCAAATCAAACACTGATATAGCTTCAAATGGCCCTAACTTCTATACGGTACGTCCTACACCTATCAAAGTTTGCAACATACAAATGCTTGTAACTTTTTACCGGAGCGTCATAAAACCTTGAAATTTTGTAACAATAAAGTACTCGGGCCTCTTGTCAATTTAAGCTAACGCTCAAATCTATGCTACCCTTCAGTCCCAAATCAAGCACTGATAAAACTTCAAATGACCCTAACTTCTATACGGTACGTCCTACACCTATCAAAGTTTGCAACATACAAATGCTTGTAACTTTTTACTGGAGCGTCATAAAACTTTGAAAATTTGTAACAATGAAGTACTCGAGCCTCTTGTCAATTTAAGCTATCGCTCAAAGCTATGCTTCCCTTGAGTCCTAAATCAAACACTGATAAAACTTCAAATGGCCCTGACTTCTATACGGTACGTCCTACACCTATCAAAGTTTTTAATATACAAATGCTTGTAACTTTTTACTGGAGCGTCATAAAACCTTGAAATTTAGTAACAATAAAGTACTCGAGCCTCTTGTCAATTTAAGCTATCGCTCAAAGCTATGCTACCCTTGAGTCCCAAATCAAACACTGATAAAACTTCAAATGGCCCTAACTTCTATACGGTACGTCCTACACCTATCAAAGTTTGCAACATACAAATGCTTGTAACTTTTTACTGGAGCGTCATAAAACCTTGAAATTTTGTAACAATAAAGTACTCGAGCCTCTTGTCAATTTAAGCTATCGCTCAAAGCTATGCTACCCTTGAGTCCCAAATCAAACACTGATAAAACTTCAAATAGCCCTAACTCCTATACGACACGTCCTACACCTGTCAAAGTTTGCAACATACAAATGCTTGTAACTTTTTACTGGAGCGTCATAAAACCTTGAAATTTTGTAACAATAAAGTACTCGAGCCTCTTGTCAATTTAAGCTATCGCTCAAAGCTATGCTACCCTTGAGTCCCACATCAAACACTGATAAAACTTCAAATGGCCCTAACTTCTATACGGCACGTACTACACCTATCAAAGTTTGCAACATACAAATGCTTCTAAATTTTTACTGGAGCGTCATAAAACCTTGAAATTTTGTAACAATAAAGTACTCGAGCCTCTTGTCAACTTAAGCTATCGCTCAAGCCATGCTACCCTTGAGTCCCAAATCAAACACTGATAAAACTTCAAATGACCCTAACTTCTATACGGTACGTCCTACACCTATCAAAGTTTGCAACATACAAATGCTTGTAACTTTTTATTGGAGTGTCATAAACCCTTGAAATTTTGTAACAATAAAGTACTCGAGCCTCTTGTCAATTGAAGCTATCGCTCAAAGCTATGCTACCCTTGAGTCCCAAATGAAACACTGATAAAACTTCAAATAGCCCTAACTTCTATACGGTACGTCCTACACCTAATAAAGTTTGCAACATACAAGTGCTTGTAACTTTTTACTGGAGCGTCATAAAACCTTGAAATTTTGTAACAATAAAGTACTCGAGCCTCTTGTCAATTTAAGCTATCGCTCAAAGCTATGCTACCCTTGAGTCCCAAATCAAACACTGATAAAACTTCAAATGGCCCTAACTTCTATACGGTACGTCCTACACCTATCAAAGTTTGCAACATACAAATGCTTGAAACTTTTTACTGGAGCGCCATAAAACCTTGAAATTTTGTGACAATAAAGTACACGAGCCTCTTGTCAATTTAAGCTATCGCTCAAAGCTATGCTACCCTTGAGTCCCAAATCAAACACTGATAAAACTTCAAATTGCCCTAACTTCTATACGGTACGTCCTACACCTATCAAAGTTTGCAACATACAAATGCTTGTAACTTTTTACTGGGGCGTCATAAAACCTTGAAATTTTATAACAATAAAGTACTCGAGCCTCTTGTCAATTTAAGCTATCGCTCAAAGCTATGCTACCCATGAGTCCCAAATCAAACACTGATAAAACTTCAAACGGCCCTACCTTCTATAGGGTATGCCCTACACCTATCAAAGTTTGCAACATACAAATGGTTGTAACTTTTTACTGGAGCGTCATAAAACCTTGAAATTTTGTAACAATAAAGTACTCGAGAATCTTTTCAATTTAAGCTATCGCTCAAAGCTATGCTACCCTTGAGTCCCAAATCAAACACTGGTAAAACTTCAAATGGCCCTAACTTCTATACGGTACGGCCTACACCTATCAAAGTTTGCAACATACAAATGCTTGTAACTTTTTGCTGGATCGTCATAAAACCTTGAAATTTTGTAACAATAAAGTACTCGAGCCTCTTGTCAATTTAAGCTATCGCTCAAAGCTATGCTACCCTTGAGTCCCAAATCAAACACTGATAAAACTTCAAATGGCCTTAACTATTATACGGTAGGTTCTAGACCTATCAAAGTTTGCAACATACAAATGCTTGTAACTTTCTACTGGAGCGTCATAAAACCTTGAAATTTTGTAACAATAAAGTACTCGAGCCTCTTGTCAATTTAAGCTATCGCTCAAAGCTATGCTACCCTTGAGTCCCAAATCAAGCACTGATAAAACTTCAAATGACCCTAACTTCTATATGGTACGTCCTACACCTATCAAAGTTTGCAACATACAAATGCTTGTAACTTTTTACTGGAGCGTCATAAAACTTTGAAAATTTGTAACAATAAAGTACACGAGCCTCTTGTCAATTTAAGTTATCGCTCAAAGCTATGCTACCCTTGAGTCCCACATCAAACACTGATAGAACTTCAAATGGCCCTAACTTCTATACGGTACGTCCTACACCTATCAAAGTTTGCAACATACAAATGCTTCTAACTTTTTACTGGAGCGTCATAAAACTTTGAAAATTTGTAATAATAAAGTACTCGAGCCTCTTGTCAAGTTAAGCTATCGCTCAAAGCTATGCTACCCTTGAGTCTTAAATCAAACACTGATAAAACTTCAAATGGCCCTAACTTCTATACGGTACGTCCTACACCTATCAAGGTTTGCAATATACAAATGCTTGTAAATTTTTACTGGAGCGTCATAAAACCTTGAAATTTTGTAACAATAAAGTACTCGAGCCTCTTGTCAATTTAAGCTATCGCTCAAAGCTCTGCTACCCTTGAGTCCCAAATCAAACACTGATAAAACTTCAAATGGCCCTAACTCCTATACGGCACGTCCTACACCTATCAAAGTTTGCAACATACAAATGCTTGTAACTTTTTACTGGAGCGTCATAAAACTTTGAAAATTTGTAACAATAAAGTACACGAGCCTCTTGTCAATTTAAGTTATCGCTCAAAGCTATGCTACCCTTGAGTCCCACATCAAACACTGATAGAACTTCAAATGGCCCTAACTTCTATACGGTACGTCCTACACCTATCAAAGTTTGCAACATACAAATGCTTCTAACTTTTTACTGGAGCGTCATAAAACTTTGAAAATTTGTAATAATAAAGTACTCGAGCCTCTTGTCAAGTTAAGCTATCGCTCAAAGCTATGCTACCCTTGAGTCTTAAATCAAACACTGATAAAACTTCAAATGGCCCTAACTTCTATACGGTACGTCCTACACCTATCAAGGTTTGCAATATACAAATGCTTGTAAATTTTTACTGGAGCGTCATAAAACCTTGAAATTTTGTAACAATAAAGTACTCGAGCCTCTTGTCAATTTAAGCTATCGCTCAAAGCTCTGCTACCCTTGAGTCCCAAATCAAACACTGATAAAACTTCAAATGGCCCTAACTTCTATACGGCACGTCCTACACCTATCAAAGTTTGCAACATACAAATGCTTCTAACTTTTTACTGGAGCGTCATAAAACCTTGAAATTTTGTAACAATAAAGTACACGAGCCTCTTGTCAATTTAGGCTATCGCTCAAAGCTATGCTACCCTTGAGTCCCAAATCAAACACTGATAAAACTTCAAATGGCCCTAACTTCTATACGGTACGTCCTACACCTATCAAAGTTTGCAACATACAAATGCTTGTAACTTTTTACTGGAGCGTCATAAAACCTTGAAATTTTATAACAATAAAGTACTCGAGCCTCTTGTCAATTTAAGCTATCGCTCAAAGCTATGCTACCCATGAGTCCCAAATCAAACACTGATAAAACTTCAAATGGCCCTAACTTCTATAGGGTACGCCCTACACCTATCAAAGTTTGCAACATACAAATGGTTGTAACTTTTTACTGGAGCGTCATAAAACCTTGAAATTTTGTAACAATAAAGTACTCGGGCCTCTTGTCAATTTAAGCTAACGCTCAAATCTATGCTACCCTTCAGTCCCAAATCAAGCACTGATAAAACTTCAAATGACCCTAACTTCTATACGGTACGTCCTACACCTATCAAAGTTTGCAACATACAAATGCTTGTAGCTTTTTACTGGTGCGTCATAAAACTTTGAAAATTTGTAACAATGAAGTACTCGAGCCTCTTGTCAATTTAAGCTATCGCTCAAAGCTATGCTTCCCATGAGTCCTAAATCAAACACTGATAAAACTTCAAATGGCCCTGACTTCTATACGGTACGTCCTACACCTATCAAAGTTTGCAATATACAAATGCTTGTAACTTTTTACTGGAGCGTCATAAAACCTTGAAATTTTGTAACAATAAAGTACTCGAGCCTCTTGTCAATTTAAGCTATCGCTCAAAGCTATGCTACCCTTGAGTCCCAAATCAAACACTGATAAAACTTCAAATGGCCCTAACTTCTATACGGTACGTCCTACACCTATCAAAGTTTGCAACATACAAATGCTTGTAACTTTTTACTGGAGCGTCATAAAACCTTGAAATTTTGTAACCATAAAGTACTCGAGCCTCTTGTCAATTTAAGCTATCTTTCAAACCTATGCTACCCTTGAGTCCCACATCAAACACTGATAAAACTTCAAATGGCCCTAACTTCTATACGGTACGTCCTACACCTATCAAAGTTTGCAACATACAAATGCTTGAAACTTTTTACTGGAGCGTCATAAAACCTTGAAATTTTGTGACAATAAAGTACACGAGCCGCTTGTCAATTTAAGCTATCGCTCAAAGCTATGCTACCCTTGAGTCCCAAATCAAACACTGATAAAACTTCAAATTGCCCTAACTTCTATACGGTACGTCCTAGACCTATCAAAGTTTGCAACATACAAATGCTTGTAACTTTTTACTGGAGCGTCATAAAACCTTGAAATTTTATAACAATAAAGTACTCGAGCCTCTTGTCAATTTAAGCTATCGCTCAAAGCTATGCTACCCATGAGTCCCAAATCAAACACTGATAAAACTTCAAATGGCCCTAACTTCTATACGGTACGTCCTACACCTATCAAGGTTTGCAATATACAAATGCTTGTAAATTTTTACTGGAGCGTCATAAAACCTTGAAATTTTGTAACAATAAAGTACTCGAGCCTCTTGTCAATTTAAGCTATCGCTCAAAGCTCTGCTACCCTTGAGTCCCAAATCAAACACTGATAAAACTTCAAATGGCCCTAACTTCTATACGGCACGTCCTACACCTATCAAAGTTTGCAACATGCAAATGCTTCAAACTTTTTACTGGAGCGTCATAAAACCTTGAAATTTTGTAACAATAAAGTACACGAGCCTCTTGTCAATTTAGGCTATCGCTCAAAGCTATGCTACCCTTGAGTCCCAAATCAAACACTGATAAAACTTCAAATGGCCCTAACTTCTATACGGTACGTCCTACACCTATCAAAGTTTGCAACATACAAATGCTTGTAACTTTTTACTGGAGCGTCATAAAACCTTGAAATTTTATAACAATAAAGTACTCGAGCCTCTTGTCAATTTAAGCTATCGCTCAAAGCTATGCTACCCATGAGTCCCAAATCAAACACTGATAAAACTTCAAATGGCCCTAACTTCTATACGGTACGTCCTACACCTATCAAAGTTTGCAACATACAAATGCTTGTAACTTTTTACTGGAGCGTCATAAAACCTTGAAATTTTGTAACAATAAAGTACTCGAGCCTCTTGTCAATTTAAGCTATCGCTCAAAGCTATGCTACCCTTGAGTCCTAAATCAAACACTGATAAAACTTCACATGGCCCTAACTTCTATACGGTACGTCCTACACCTATCAAAGTTTGCAATATACAAATGCTTGTAACTTTTTACTGGAGCGTCATAAAACCTTGAAATTTTGTAACAATAAAGTACACGAGCCTCTTGTCAATTTAAGCTATCGCTCAAAGCTATGCTACTCTTGAGTCCCAAATCAAACACTGATAAAACTTCAAATGGCCCTAACTTCTATACGGTACGTACTACACCTATCAAAGTTTGCAACATACAAATGATTGTAACTTTTTACTGGAGCGTCATAAAACCTTGAAATTTTGTAACAATAAAGTACTCGAGCCTCTTGTCAATTTAAGCTATCGCGCAAAGCTATGCTACCCTTGAGTCCCAAATCAAACACTGATAAAACTTCAAATGGCCCTAACTTCTATAGGGTACGTCCTACACCTATCAAAGTTTGCAACATACAAATGCTTGTAACTTTTTACTGGAGCGTCATAAAACCTTGAAATTTTATAACAATAAAGTACTCGAGCCTCTTGTCAATTTAAGCTATCGCTCAAAGCTATGCTACCCATGAGTCCCAAATCAAACACTGATAAAACTTCAAATGGCCCTAACTTCTATAGGGTACGCCCTACACCTATCAAAGTTTGCAACATACAAATGGTTGTAACTTTTTACTGGAGCGTCATAAAACCTTGAAATTTTGTAACAATAAAGTACTCGAGCCTCTTGTCAATTTAAGCTATCGCTCAAAGCTATGCTACTCTTGAGTCCCAAATCAAACACTGGTAAAACTTCAAATGGCCCTAACTTCTATACTGTACGTCCTACACCAATCAAAGTTTGCAACATACAAATGCTTGTAACTTTTTACTGGATCGTCATAAAACCTTGAAATTTTGTAACAATAAAGTACTCGAGCCTCTTGTCAATTTAAGCTATCGCTCAAAGCTATGCTACCCTTGAGTCCCAAATCAAACACTGATAAAACTTCAAATGGCCCTTACTTCTATACAGTACGTCCTACACCTATCAAAGTTTGCAACATACAAATGCTTCTAACTTTCTACTGGAGCGTCATAAAACCTTGAAATTTTGTAACAATAAAGTACACGAGCCTCTTGTCAATTTAAGCTATCGCTGAAAGCTATGCTACCCTTGAGTCCCAAATCAAACACTGATAAAACTTCAAATGGCCCTAACTTCTATACGGTACGTCCTACACCTATCAAAGTTTGCAACATACAAATGCTTGTAACTTTTTACTGGAGCGTCATAAAACCTTGAAATTTTATAACAATAAAGTACTCGAGCCTCTTGTCAATTTAAGCTATCGCTCAAAGCTATGCTACCCTTGAGTCCCAAATCAAACACTGATAAAACTTCAAATGGCCCTAACTTCTATAGGGTACGTCCTACACCTATCAAAGTTTGCAACATACAAATGCTTGTAACTTTTTACTGGAGCGTCATAAAACCTTGAAATTTTATAACAATAAAGTACTCGAGCCTCTTGTCAATTTAAGCTATCGCTCAAAGCTATGCTACCCATGAGTCCCAAATCAAACACTGATAAAACTTCAAATGGCCCTACTTCTATAGGGTACGCCCTACACCTATCAAAGTTTGCAACATACAAATGGTTGTAACTTTTTACTGGAGCGTCATAAAACCTTGAAATTTTGTAACAATAAAGTACTCGAGCCTCTTGTCAATTTAAGCTATCGCTCAAAGCTATGCTACTCTTGAGTCCCAAATCAAACACTGGTAAAACTTCAAATGGCCCTAACTTCTATACTGTACGTCCTACACCAATCAAAGTTTGCAACATACAAATGCTTGTAACTTTTTACTGGATCGTCATAAAACCTTGAAATTTTGTAACAATAAAGTACTCGAGCCTCTTGTCAATTTAAGCTATCGCTCAAAGCTATGCTACCCTTGAGTCCCAAATCAAACACTTATAAAACATCAAATGGCCCTTACTTCTATACAGTACGTCCTACACCTATCAAAGTTTGCAACATACAAATGATTGTAGCTTTTTACTGGAGCGTCATAAAACCTTGAAATTTTGTAACAATAAAGTACTCGAGCCTCTTGTCAATTTAAGCTATCGCGCAAAGCTATGCTACCCTTGAGTCCCAAATCAAACACTGATAAAACTTCAAATGGCCTTCTATACGGTACGTCCTACACCTATCAAAAATTGCAACATTCAAATGCTTCTAACTTTTTACTGGAGCGTCATAAAACCTTGAAATTTTGTAACAATAAAGTACTCGAGCCTCTTGTCAATTTAAGCTAACGCTCAAATCTATGCTACCCTTCAGTCCCAAATCAAGCACTGATAAAACTTCAAATGACCCTAACTTCTATACGGTACGTCCTACACCTATCAAAGTTTGCAACATACAAATGCTTGTAACTTTTTACTGGAGCGTCATAAAATTTGAAAATTTGTAACAATGAAGTACTCGAGCCTCTTGTCAATTTAAGCTATCGCTCAAAGCTATGCTTCCCTTGAGTCCTAAATCAAACACTGATAAAACTTCAAATGGCAATAACTTCTATACGGTACGACCTACACCTATCAAAGTTTGCAACATACAAATGCTTGTAACTTTTTACTGGAGCGTCATAAAACCTTGAAATTTTATAACAATAAAGTACTCGAGCCTCTTGTCAATTTAAGCTATCGCTCAAAGCTATGCTACCCATGAGTCCCAAATCAAACACTGATAAAACTTCAAATGGCCCTAACTTATATAGGGTACGCCCTACACCTATCAAAGTTTGCAACATACAAATGGTTGTAACTTTTTACTGGAGCGTCATAAAACCTTGAAATTTTGTAACAATAAAATAGTCGGGCCTCTAGTCAATTTAAGCTATCGCTCAAAGCTATGCTACCCTTGAGTCCCAAATCAAACACTGATAAAACTTCAAATGGCCCTAACTTCTATACGGTACGTACTACACCTATCAAAGTTTGCAACATACAAATGATTGTAACTTTTTACTGGAGCGTCATAAAACCTTGAAATTTTGTAACAATAAAGTACTCGAGCCTCTTGTCAATTTAAGCTATCGCGCAAAGCTATGCTACCCTTGAGTCCCAAATCAAACACTGATAAAACTTCAAATGGCCTTCTATACGGTACGTCCTACACCTATCAAAAATTGCAACATTCAAATGCTTCTAACTTTTTACTGGAGCGTCATAAAACCTTGAAATTTTGTAACAATAAAGTACTCGAGCCTCTTGTCAATTGAAGCTATCGCTCAAAGCTATGCTACCCTTGAGTCCCAAATCAAACACTGATAAAACTTCAAATGGCCCTAACTTCTATACGGTACGTCCTACTCCTATCAAGGTTTGCAATATACAAATGCTTGTAAATTTTTACTGGAGCGTCATAAAACCTTGAAATTTTGTAACAATAAAGAACTCGAGCCTCTTGTCAATTTAAGCTATCGCTCAAAGCTCTGCTACCCTTAAGTCCCAAATCAAATACTGATAAAACTTCAAATGGCCCTAACTTCTATAGGGTACGCCCTACACCTATCAAAGTTTGCAACATACAAATGGTTGTAACTTTTTACTGGAGCGTCATAAAACCTTGAAATTTTGTAACAAAAAAGTACTCGAGCCTCTTGTCAATTTAAGCTATCGCTCAAAGCTATGCTACCCTTGAGTCCCAAATCAAACACTGGTAAAACTTCAAATGGCCCTAACTTCTATACGGTACGTCCTACACCTATCAAAGTTTGCAACATACAAATGCTTGTAACTTTTTACTGGATCGTCATAAGACCTTGAAATTTTGTAACAATAAAGTACTCGAGCCTCTTGTCAATTTAAGCTATCGCTCAAAGCTATGCTACCCTTGAGTCCCAAATCAAACACTGATAAAACTTCAAATGGCCCTAACTTCTATACGGAACGTCCTACACCTATCAAAGTTTGCAACATACAAATGCTTGTAACTTTTTACTGGAGCGTCATAAAACCTTGAAATTTTGTAACAATAAAGTACTCGAGCCTCTTGTCAATTTAAGCTATCGCTCAAAGCTATGCTACCCTTGAGTCCCAAATCAAACACTGATAAAACTTCACATGGCCCTAACTTCTATACGGTACGTCCTACACCTATCAAAGTTTGCAATATACAAATGCTTGTAACTTTTTACTGGAGCGTCATAAAACCTTGAAATTTTGTAACAATAAAATACACGAGCCTCTTGTCAATTTAAGCTATCGCTCAAAGCTATGCTACCCTTGAGTCCCAAATCAAACACTGGTAAAACTTCAAATGGCCCTAACTTCTATACTGTACGTCCTACACCAATCAAAGTTTGCAACATACAAATGCTTGTAACTTTTTACTGGATCGTCATAAAACCTTGAAATTTTGTAACAATAAAGTACTCGAGCCTCTTGTCAATTTAAGCTATCGCTCAAAGCTATGCTACCCTTGAGTCCCAAATCAAACACTTATAAAACATCAAATGGCCCTTACTTCTATACGGTACGTCCTACACCTATCAAAGTTTGCAACATACAAATGATTGTAGCTTTTTACTGGAGCGTCATAAAACCTTGAAATTTTGTAACAATAAAGTACTCGAGCCTCTTGTCAATTTAAGCTATCGCGCAAAGCTATGCTACCCTTGAGTCCCAAATCAAACACTGATAAAACTTCAAATGGGCTTCTATGCGGTACATCCTACACCTATCAAAAATTGCAACATTCAAATGCTTCTAACTTTTTACTGGAGCGCAATAAAACCTTGAAATTTTGTAACAATGAAGTACTCGAGCCTCTTGTCAATTTAAGCTATCGCTCAAAGCTATGCTTCCCTTGAGTCCTAAATCAAACACTGATAAAACTTCAAATGGCCCTAACTTCTATACGGTACGTCCTACACCTATCAAAGTTTGCAACATACAAATGCTTGTAACTTTTTACTGGAGCGTCATAAAACCTTGAAATTTTATAACAATAAAGTACTCGAGCCTCTTGTCAATTTAAGCTATCGCTCAAAGCTATGCTACCCATGAGTCCCAAATCAAACACTGATAAAACTTCAAATGGCCCTAACTTATATAGGGTACGCCCTACACCTATCAAAGTTTGCAACATACAAATGGTTGTAACTTTTTACTGGAGCTTCATAAAACCTTGAAATTTTGTAACAATAAAGTAGTCGGGCCTCTAGTCAATTTAAGCTAACGCTCAAATCTATGCTACCCTTCAGTCCCAAACGAAGCACTGATAAAACTTCAAATGACCCTAACTTGTATACGGTACATCCTACACCTGTCCAAGTTTGCAACATACAAATGTTTGTAACTTTTTACTGGAGCGTCATAAAACTTTGAAAATTTGTAACAATGAAGTACTCGAGCCTCTTGTCAATTTAAACTATCGCTCAAAGCTATGCTTCCCTTGAGTCCAAAATCAAACACTGATAAAACTTCAAATGGCCCTGACTTCTATACGGTACGTCCTACACCTATCAAAGTTTGCAATATACAAATGCTTGTAACTTTTTACTGGAGCGTCATAAAACCTTGAAATTTTGTAACAATAAAGTACTCGAGCCTCTTGTCAATTTAAGCTATCGCTCAAAGCTATGCTACCCTTGAGTCCCACATCAAACACTGATAAAACTTCAAATGGCCCTAACTTCTATACCGCACGTCCTACACCTAGCAAAGTTTGCAACATACAAATGCTTCTAACTTTTTACTGGAGCGCCATAAAACCTTGAAATTTTGTAACAATAAAGTACTCGAGCCTCTTGTCAATTTAAGCTATCGCTCAAAGCCATGCTACCCTTGAGTCCCAAATCAAACACTGATAAAACTTCAAATGACCCTAACTTCTATACGGTACGTCCTACACCTATCAAAGTTTGCAACATAGAAATGCTTGTAACTTTTTATTGGAGTGTCATAAAACCTTGAAATTTTGTAACAATAAAGTACTCGAGCCTCTTGTCAATTTAAGCTATCGCGCAAAGCTATGCTACCCTTGAGTCCCAAATCAAACACTGATAAAACTTCAAATGGCCCTAACTTATATAGGGTACGCCCTACACCTATCAAAGTTTGCAACATACAAATGGTTGTAACTTTTTACTGGAGCGTCATAAAATCTTGAAATTTTGTAACAATAAAGTACTCGAGCCTCTTGTCAATTTAAGCTATCGCTCAAACCTATGCTACCCTTGCGTCCCAAATCAAACACTGGTAAAACTTCAAATGGCCCTAACTTCTATACGGTACGTCCTACACCTATCAAAGTTTGCAACATACAAATGCTTGTAACTTTTTACTGGATCGTCATAAAACCTTGAAATTTTGTAACAATAAAGTACTCGAGCCTCTTGTCAATTTAAGCTATCGCTCAAAGCTATGCTACCCTTGAGTCCCAAATCAAACACTTATAAAACATCTAATGGCCCTTACTACTATACGGTACGTCCTACACCTATCAAAGTTTGCAACATACAAATGATTGTAACTTTTTACTGGAGCGTCATAAAACCTTGAAATTTTGTAACAATAAAGTACTCGAGCCTCTTGTCAATTTAAGCTATCGCGCAAAGCTATGCTACCCTTGAGTCCCAAATCAAACACTGATAAAACTTCAAATGGCCTTGTATGCGGTACGTCCTACACCTATCAAAAATTGCAACATTCAAATGCTTCTAACTTTTTACTGGAGCGTCATAAAACCTTGAAATTTTGTAGCAATAAAGTACTCGGGCCTCTTGTCAATTTAAGCTAACGCTCAAATCTATGCTACCCTTCAGTCCCAAATGAAGCACTGATAAAACTTCAAATGACCCTAACTTCTATACGGTACATCCTACACCTATCCAAGTTTGCAACATACAAATGTTTGTAACTTTTTACTGGAGCGTCATAAAACTTTGAAAATTTGTAACAATGAAGTACTCGAGCCTCTTGTCAATTTAAACTATCGCTCAAAGCTATGCTTCCCTTGAGTCCAAAATCAAACACTGATAAAACTTCAAATGGCCCTGACTTCTATACGGTACGTCCTACACCTATCAAAGTTTGCAATATACAAATGCTTGTAACTTTTTACTGGAGCGTCATAAAACCTTGAAATTTTGTAACAATAAAGTACTCGAGCCTCTTGTCAATTTAAGCTATCGCTCAAAGCTATGCTACCCTTGAGTCCCACATCAAACACTGATAAAACTTCAAATGGCCCTAACTTCTATACCGCACGTCCTACACCTATCAAAGTTTGCAACATACAAATGCTTCTAACTTTTTACTGGAGCGTCATAAAACCTTGAAATTTTGTAACAATAAAGTACTCGAGCCTCTTGTCAATTTAAGCTATCGCTCAAAGCCATGCTACCCTTGAGTCCCAAATCAAACACTGATAAAACTTCAAATGACCCTAACTTCTATACGGTACGTCCTACACCTATCAAAGTTTGCAACATAGAAATGCTTGTAACTTTTTATTGGAGTGTCATAAAACCTTGAAATTTTGTAACAATAAAGTACTCGAGCCTCTTGTCAATTTAAGCTATCGCGCAAAGCTATGCTACCCTTGAGTCCCAAATCAAACACTGATAAAACTTCAAATGGCCCTAACTTATATAGGGTACGCCCTACACCTATCAAAGTTTGCAACATACAAATGGTTGTAACTTTTTACTGGAGCGTCATAAAATCTTGAAATTTTGTAACAATAAAGTACTCGAGCCTCTTGTCAATTTAAGCTATCGCTCAAACCTATGCTACCCTTGCGTCCCAAATCAAACACTGGTAAAACTTCAAATGGCCCTAACTTCTATACGGTACGTCAGACACCTATCAAAGTTTGCAACATACAAATGCTTGTAACTTTTTACTGGATCGTCATAAAACCTTGAAATTTTGTAACAATAAAGTACTCGAGCCTCTTGTCAATTTAAGCTATCGCTCAAAGCTATGCTACCCTTGAGTCCCAAATCAAACACTTATAAAACATCAAATGGCCCTTACTACTATACGGTACGTCCTACACCTATCAAAGTTTGCAACATACAAATGATTGTAACTTTTTACTGGAGCGTCATAAAACCTTGAAATTTTGTAACAATAAAGTACTCGAGCCTCTTGTCAATTTAAGCTATCGCGCAAAGCTATGCTACCCTTGAGTCCCAAATCAAACACTGATAAAACTCCAAATGGCCTTGTATGCGGTACGTCCTACACCTATCAAAAATTGCAACATTCAAATGCTTCTAACTTTTTACTGGAGCGTCATAAAACCTTGAAATTTTGTAGCAATAAAGTACTCGGGCCTCTTGTCAATTTAAGCTAACGCTCAAATCTATGCTACCCTTCAGTCCCAAATGAAGCACTGATAAAACTTCAAATGACCCTAACTTCTATACGGTACGTCCTACACCTATCAAAGTTTGCAATATACAAATGCTTGTAACTTTTTACTGGAGCGTCATAAAACCTTGAAATTTTGTAACAATAAAGTACTCGAGCCTCTTGTCAATTTAAGCTATCGCTCAAAGCTATGCTACCCTTGAGTCCCACATCAAACACTGAAAAAACTTCAAATGGCCCTAACTTCTATACCGCACGTCCTACACCTATCAAAGTTTGCAACATACAAATGTTTCTAACTTTTTACTGGAGCGTCATAAAACCTTGAAATTTTGTAACAATAAAGTACTCGAGCCTCTTGTCAATTTAAGCTATCGCTCAAAGCCATGCTACCCTTGAGTCCCAAATCAAACACTGATAAAACTTCAAATGACCCTAACTTCTATACGGTACGTCCTACACCTATCAAAGTTTGCAACATAGAAATGCTTGTAACTTTTTATTGGAGTGTCATAAAACCTTGAAATTTTGTAACAATAAAGTACTCGAGCCTCTTGTCAATTTAAGCTATCGCGCAAAGCTATGCTACCCTTGAGTCCCAAATCAAACACTGATAAAACTTCAAATGGCCCTAACTTATATAGGGTACGCCCTACACCTATCAAAGTTTGCAACATACAAATGGTTGTAACTTTTTACTGGATCGTCATAAAACCTTGAAATTTTGTAACAATAAAGTACTCGAGCCTCTTGTCAATTTAAGCTATCGCTCAAAGCTATGCTACCCTTGAGTCCCAAATCAAACACTTATAAAACATCAAATGGCCCTTACTACTATACGGTACGTCCTACACCTATCAAAGTTTGCAACATACAAATGATTGTAACTTTTTACTGGAGCGTCATAAAACCTTGAAATTTTGTAACAATAAAGTACTCGAGCCTCTTGGCAATTTAAGCTATCGCGCAAAGCTATGCTACCCTTGAGTCCCAAATCAAACACTGATAAAACTTCAAATGGCCTTGTATGCGGTACGTCCTACACCTATCAAAAATTGCAACATTCAAATGCTTCTAACTTTTTACTGGAGCGTCAAAAAACCTTGAAATTTTGTAGCAATAAAGTACTCGGGCCTCTTGTCAATTTAAGCTAACGCTCAAATCTATGCTACCCTTCAGTCCCAAATGAAGCACTGATAAAACTTCAAATGACCCTAACTTCTATACGGTACGTCCTACACCTATCAAAGTTTGCAATATACAAATGCTTGTAACTTTTTACTGGAGCGTCATAAAACCTTGAAATTTTGTAACAATAAAGTACTCGAGCCTCTTGTCAATTTAAGCTATCGCTCAAAGCTATGCTACCCTTGAGTCCCACATCAAACACTGATAAAACTTCAAATGGCCCTAACTTCTATACCGCACGTCCTACACCTATCAAAGTTTGTAACATACAAATGCTTCTAACTTTTTACTGGAGCGTCATAAAACCTTGAAATTTTGTAACAATAAAGTACTCGAGCCTCTTGTCAATTTAAGCTATCGCGCAAAGCTATGCTACCCTTGAGTCAAAAATCAAACACTGATAAAACTTCAAATGGCCCTAACTTATATAGGGTACGCCCTACACCTATCAAAGTTTGCAACATACAAATGGTTGTAACTTTTTACTGGAGCGTCATAAAATCTTGAAATTTTGTAACAATAAAGTACTCGAGCCTCTTGTCAATTTAAGCTATCGCTCAAACCTATGCTACCCTTGCGTCCCAAATCAAACACTGGTAAAACTTCAAATGGCCCTAACTTCTATACGGTACGTCCTACACCTATCAAAGTTTGCAACATACAAATGCTTGTAACTTTTTACTGGATCGTCATAAAACCTTGAAATTTTGTAACAATAAAGTACTCGAGCCTCTTGTCAATTTAAGCTATCGCTCAAAGCTATGCTACCCTTGAGTCCCAAATCAAACACTTATAAAACATCAAATGGCCCTTACTACTATACGGTACGTCCTACACCTATCAAAGTTTGCAACATACAAATGATTGTAACTTTTTACTGGAGCGTCATAAAACCTTGAAATTTTGTAACAATAAAGTACTCGAGCCTCTTGTCAATTTAAGCTATCGCGCAAAGCTATGCTACCCTTGAGTCCCAAATCAAACACTGATAAAACTTCAAATGGCCTTGTATGCGGTACGTCCTACACCTATCAAAAATTGCAACATTCAAATGCTTCTAACTTTTTACTGGAGCGTCATAAAACCTTGAAATTTTGTAGCAATAAAGTACTCGGGCCTCTTGTCAATTTAAGCTAACGCTCAAATCTATGCTACCCTTCAGTCCCAAATGAAGCACTGATAAAACTTCAAATGACCCTAACTTCTATACGGTACGTCCTACACCCATCCAAGTTTGCAACATACAAATGCTTGTAACTTTTTACTGGAGCGTCATAAAACTTTGAAAATTTGTAACAATGAAGTACTCGAGCCTCTTGTCAATTTAAGCTATCGCTCAAAGCTATGCTTCCCTTGAGTCCTAAATCAAACACTGATAAAACTTCAAATGGCCCTGACTTCTATACGGTACGTCCTACACCTATCAAAGTTTGCAATATACAAATGCTTGTAACTTTTTACTGGAGCGTCATAAAACCTTGAAATTTTGTAACAATAAAGTACTCGAGCCTCTTGTCAATTTAAGCTATCGCTCAAAGCTATGCTACCCTTGAGTCCCACATCAAACACTGATAAAACTTCAAATGGCCCTAACTTCTATACCGCACGTCCTACACCTATCAAAGTTTGTAACATACAAATGCTTCTAACTTTTTACTGCAGCGTCATAACACCTTGAAATTTTGTAACAATAAAGTACTCGAGCCTCTTGTCAATTTAAGCTATCGCTCAAAGCCATGCTACCCTTGAGTCCCAAATCAAACACTGATAAAACTTCAAATGACCCTAACTTCTATACGGTACGTCCTACACCTATCAAAGTTTGCAACATAGAAATGCTTGTAACTTTTTATTGGAGTGTCATAAAACCTTGAAATTTTGTAACAATAAAGTACTCGAGCCTCTTGTCAATTTAAGCTATCGCGCAAAGCTATGCTACCCTTGAGTCAAAAATCAAACACTGATAAAACTTCAAATGGCCCTAACTTATATAGGGTACGCCCTACACCTATCAAAGTTTGCAACATACAAATGGTTGTAACTTTTTACTGGAGCGTCATAAAATCTTGAAATTTTGTAACAATAAAGTACTCGAGCCTCTTGTCAATTTAAGCTATCGCTCAAACCTATGCTACCCTTGCGTCCCAAATCAAACACTGGTAAAACTTCAAATGGCCCTAACTTCTATACGGTACGTCCTACACCTATCAAAGTTTGCAACATACAAATGCTTGTAACTTTTTACTGGATCGTCATAAAACCTTGAAATTTTGTAACAATAAAGTACTCGAGCCTCTTGTCAATTTAAGCTATCGCTCAAAGCTATGCTACCCTTGAGTCCCAAATCAAACACTTATAAAACATCAAATGGCCCTTACTACTATACGGTACGTCCTACACCTATCAAAGTTTGCAACATACAAATGATTGTAACTTTTTACTGGAGCGTCATAAAACCTTGAAATTTTGTAACAATAAAGTACTCGAGCCTCTTGTCAATTTAAGCTATCGCGCAAAGCTATGCTACCCTTGAGTCCCAAATCAAACACTGATAAAACTTCAAATGGCCTTGTATGCGGTACGTCCTACACCTATCAAAAATTGCAACATTCAAATGCTTCTAACTTTTTACTGGAGCGTCATAAAACCTTGAAATTTTGTAGCAATAAAGTACTCGGGCCTCTTGTCAATTTAAGCTAACGCTCAAATCTATGCTACCCTTCAGTCCCAAATGAAGCACTGATAAAACTTCAAATGACCCTAACTTCTATACGGTACGTCCTACACCCATCCAAGTTTGCAACATACAAATGCTTGTAACTTTTTACTGGAGCGTCATAAAACTTTGAAAATTTGTAACAATGAAGTACTCGAGCCTCTTGTCAATTTAAGCTATCGCTCAAAGCTATGCTTCCCTTGAGTCCTAAATCAAACACTGATAAAACTTCAAATGGCCCTGACTTCTATACGGTACGTCCTACACCTATCAAAGTTTGCAATATACAAATGCTTGTAACTTTTTACTGGAGCGTCATAAAACCTTGAAATTTTGTAACAATAAAGTACTCGAGCCTCTTGTCAATTTAAGCTATCGCTCAAAGCTATGCTACCCTTGAGTCCCACATCAAACACTGATAAAACTTCAAATGGCCCTAACTTCTATACCGCACGTCCTACACCTATCAAAGTTTGTAACATACAAATGCTTCTAACTTTTTACTGGAGCGTCATAAAACCTTGAAATTTTGTAACAATAAAGTACTCGAGCCTCTTGTCAATTTAAGCTATCGCTCAAAGCCATGCTACCCTTGAGTCCCAAATCAAACACTGATAAAACTTCAAATGACCCTAACTTCTATACGGTACGTCCTACACCTATCAAAGTTTGCAACATAGAAATGCTTGTAACTTTTTATTGGAGTGTCATAAAACCTTGAAATTTTGTAACAATAAAGTACTCGAGCCTCTTGTCAATTTAAGCTATCGCGCAAAGCTATGCTACCCTTGAGTCAAAAATCAAACACTGATAAAACTTCAAATGGCCCTAACTTATATAGGGTACGCCCTACACCTATCAAAGTTTGCAACATACAAATGGTTGTAACTTTTTACTGGAGCGTCATAAAATCTTGAAATTTTGTAACAATAAAGTACTCGAGCCTCTTGTCAATTTAAGCTATCGCTCAAACCTATGCTACCCTTGCGTCCCAAATCAAACACTGGTAAAACTTCAAATGGCCCTAACTTCTATACGGTACGTCCTACACCTATCAAAGTTTGCAACATACAAATGCTTGTAACTTTTTACTGGAGCGTCATAAAACCTTGAAATTTTGTAACAATAAAGTACTCGAGCCTCTTGTCAATTTAAGCTATCGCTCAAAGCTATGCTACCCTTGAGTCCCAAATCAAACACTTATAAAACATCAAATGGCCCTTACTACTATACGGTACGTCCTACACCTATCAAAGTTTGCAACATACAAATGATTGTAACTTTTTACTGGAGCGTCATAAAACCTTGAAATTTTGTAACAATAAAGTACTCGAGCCTCTTGTCAATTTAAGCTATCGCGCAAAGCTATGCTACCCTTGAGTCCCAAATCAAACACTGATAAAACTTCAAATGGCCTTGTATGCGGTACGTCCTACACCTATCAAAAATTGCAACATTCAAATGCTTCTAACTTTTTACTGGAGCGTCATAAAACCTTGAAATTTTGTAGCAATAAAGTACTCGGGCCTCTTGTCAATTTAAGCTAACGCTCAAATCTATGCTACCCTTCAGTCCCAAATGAAGCACTGATAAAACTTCAAATGACCCTAACTTCTATACGGTACGTCCTACACCCATCCAAGTTTGCAACATACAAATGCTTGTAACTTTTTACTGGAGCGTCATAAAACTTTGAAAATTTGTAACAATGAAGTACTCGAGCCTCTTGTCAATTTAAGCTATCGCTCAAAGCTATGCTTCCCTTGAGACCTAAATCAAACACTGATAAAACTTCAAATGGCCCTGACTTCTATACGGTACGTCCTACACCTATCAAAGTTTGCAATATACAAATGCTTGTAACTTTTTACTGGAGCGTCATAAAACCTTGAAATTTTGTAACAATAAAGTACTCGAGCCTCTTGTCAATTTAAGCTATCGCTCAAAGCTATGCTACCCTTGAGTCCCAAATCAAACACTGATAAAACTTCAAATGGCCCTAACTTCTATACGGTACGTCCTACACCTATCAAAGTTTACAACATACAAATGCTTGTAACTTTTTACTGGAGCGTCATAAAACCTTGAAATTTTGTAACAATAAAGTACTCGAGCCTCTTGTCAATCTAAGCTATCGCTCAAAGCTATGCTACCCTTGAGTCCCACATCAAACACTGATAAAACTTCAAATGGCCCTAACTTCTATACCGCACGTCCTACACCTATCAAAGTTTGCAACATACAAATGCTTCTAACTTTTTACTGGAGCGTCATAAAACCTTGAAATTTTGTAACAATAAAGTACTCGAGCCTCTTGTCAATTGAAGCTATCGCTCAAAGCTATGCTACACTTGAGTCCCAAATGAAACACTGATAAAACTTCAAATGGCCCTAACTTCTATACGGTACGTCCTACACCTATCAAAGTTTGCAACATACAAGTGCTTGTAACTTTTTACTGGAGCGTCATAAAACCTTGAAATTTTGTAACAATAAAGTACTCGAGCCTCTTTTCTATTTAAGCTATCGCTCACAGCTATGCTACCCTTGAGTCCCAAATCAAACACTGGTTAAACTTCAAATGGCCCTAACTTCTATACGGTACGGCCTACACCTATCAAAGATTGCAACATACAAATGCTTGTAACTTTTTACTGGATCGTCATAAAACCTTGAAATTTTGTAACAATAAAGTACTCGAGCCTCTTGTCAATTTAAGCTATCGCTCAAAGCTATGCTACCCTTGAGTCCCAAATCAAACACTGATAAAACTTCAAATGGCCCTAAATTCTATACGGTAGGTTCTACACCTATCAAAGTTTGCAACATACAAATGCTTGTAACTTTCTACTGGAGCGTCATAAAACCTTGAAATTTTGTAACAATAAAGTACACGAGCCTCTTGTCAATTTAAGCTATCGCTCAAAGCTATGCTACCCTTGAGTCCCAAATCAAACACTGATAAAACTTCAAATGGTCCTAACTTTTATACGGTACGTCCTACACCTATCAAAGTTTGCAACATACAAATGCTTCTAACTTTTTACTGGACCGTCATAAAACCTTGAAATTTTGTAACAATAAAGTACTCGAGCCTCTTGTCAATTTAAGCTATCGCTCAAAGCCATGCTACCCTTGAGTCCCAAATCAAATACTGATAAAACTTCAATTGACCCTAACTTCCATACGGTACGTCCTACACCTATCAAAGTTTGCAACATACAAATGCTTGTAACTTTTTACTGGAGCGTAATGAAATTTTATAACAATAATGTACTCGAGCCTCTTGTCAATTTAAGCTATCGCTCAAAGCTATGCTACCCTTGAGTCCCAAATCAAACACTGATAAAACTTCAAATGACCCTAACATTTATACGGTACGTGCTACACCTATCAAAGTTTGCAACATATAAATGCTTCCAACTTTTTACTGGAGCGTCATAAAACCTTGAAATTTTGTAACAATAAAGTACTCGAGCCTCTTGTCAATTTAAGCTATCGCTCAAAGCTATGCTACCCTTGAGCCCCAAATCAAACACTGATAAAACTTCAAATGGCCCTAACTTCTATACGGTGCATCCTATACCTATCAAAGTTTGCAACATACAAATGCTTGTGACCTTTTACTGGAGCGTCATAAAACCTTGAAATTTTGTACCAAAAACTACTCGAGCCTCTTGTCAATTTAAGCTATCGCTCAAAGCTATCCTACCCTTGAGTCCCAAATCAAACACTGATAAAACTTCAAATAGCCCTAACTTCTATAGGGTACGTCCTACACCTATCAAAGTTTGCAACATACAAATGCTTGTAACTTTTTACTGGAGCGTCATAAGACCTTGACATTTTATATCAATAAAGTACTCGAGCCTCTTGTCAATTTAAGCTATCGCTCAAAGCTATGCTACCCTTGAGCCCCAAATCAAAGACTGATAAAACTTCAAATGGCCCTAACTTCTATACGGTGCATCCTATACCTATCAAAGTTTGCAACATACAAATGCTTGTAACCTTTTACTGGAGCGTCATAAAACCTTGAAATTTTGTAACAATAAAGTACTCGAGCCTCTTGTCAATTTAAGCTATCGCTCAAAGCTATGCTACCCTTGAGTCCCAAATCAAACACTGATAAAACTTCAAATGGCTCTAACTTTTATACGGTACGTCCTACACCTATCAAAGTTTGCAACATTCAAATGCTTGTAACTTTTTACTGGAGCGTCATAAGACCTTGACATTTTATATCAATAAAGTACTCGAGCCTCTTGTCAATTTAAGCTATCGCTCAAAGCTATGCTACCCTTGAGTCCCAAATCAAACACTGATAAAATTTCAAATGGCCCTAACTTCTATACGGTACGTCCTACACCTATCAAAGTTTGCAACATACAAATGCATGTAACTTTTTACTGGAGCGTCATAAAACCTTGAAATTTTGTAAACAATAAAGTACACGAGCCTCTTGTCAATTTAAGCTATCGCTCAAAGCTATGCTACCCTTGAGTCCCAAATCAAACACTGATAAAACTTCAAATGGCCCTAACTTCTATACGGTACGTCCTACACTTATCAAAGTTTGCAACGTACAAATGGTTGTAACTTTTTACTGGAGCATCATAAAACCTTGAAATTTTGTAACAATAAAGTACTCGAGCCTCTTTTCAATTGAAGCTATCGCTCAAAGCTATGCTACCCTTGAGTCCCAAATCAAACACTGGTAAAACTTCAAATGGCCCTAACTTCTATACGGTACGGCCTACACCTATCAAAGTTTGCAACATACAAATGCTTGTAACTTTTTACTGGATCGTCATAAAACCTTGAAATTTTGTAACAATAAAGTACTCGAGCCTCTTGTCAATTAAAGCTATCGCTCAAAGCTATGCTACCCTTGAGCCCCAAATCAAACACTGATAAAACTTCAAATGGCCCTAACTTCTATACGGTACGTCCTACACCTATCAAAGTTTGCAACATTCAAATGCTTGTAACTTTTTACTGGAGCGTCATGAAATTTTATAACAATAATGTACTCGAGCCTCTTGTCAATTTAAGCTATCGCTCAAAGCTCTGCTACAATTGAGTCCCAAATGAAGCACTGATAAAACTTCAAATGGCCCTAACTTCTTTATGGAGCATCCCATACCTATCAAAGTTTGCAACATACAAATGCTTGTAACTTGTTGGCCCTAACTTCTATACGGTACGTCCTACACCTTTTAAAGTTTGCAACATACAAATGCTTGTAACTTTTTACTGGAGCGTCATAAAACCGTGAAATTTTGTAACAATAAAGTACTCGAGCCTCTTGTCAATTTAAGCTATCGCTCAAAGCTATGCTACCCTTGAGTCCCAAATCAAACACTGATAAAACTTCAAATGGCCCTAACTTCTATACGGTGCATCCTATACCTATCAAACTTTGCAACATACAAATGCTTGTAACTTTTTACTGGAGCGTCATAAAACCTTGAAATTTTGTAACAATAAAGTACTCGAGCCTCTTGTCAATTTAAGTTATTGCTGAAAGCTATGCTACCCTTGAGTCCCAAATCAAACACTGATAAAACTTCAAATGGCCCTAACTTCTATACGGTACGTGCTACACCTATCAAAGTTTGCAACATATAAATGCTTCTAACTTTTTACTGGAGCGTCATAAAACCTTGAAATTTTGTAACAATAAAGTACTCGAGCCTCTTGTCAATTTAAGCTATCGCTCAAAGCTATGCTAACCTTGAGCCCCAAATCAAACACTGATAAAACTTCAAATGACCCTAACTTCTATACGGTAGGTTCTACACCTATCAAAGTTTGCAACATACAAATGCTTGTAACTTTCTACTGGAGCGTCATAAAACCTTGAAATTTTGTAACAATAAAGTACACGAGCCTCTTGTCAATTTAAGCTATCGCTCAAAGCTATGCTACCCTTGAGTCCCAAATCAAACACTGATAAAACTTCAAATGGCCCTAACTTTTATACGGTACGTCCTACACCTATCAAAGTTTGCAACATTCAAATGCTTGTAACTTTTTAGTGGAGCCTCATAAAACCTTGAAATTTTATAACAATAAAGTACTCGAGCCTCCTGTCAATTTAAGCTATCGCTCAAAGCTATGCTACCCTTGAGTCCCAAATCAAACACTGATAAAACTTCAAATGGCCCTAACTTCTAACCGATACGTCCTACACCTATCAAAGTTTGCAACATACAAATGCTTGTAACTTTTTACTGGAGCGTCATGAAATTTTATAACAATAATGTACTCGAGCCTCTTGTCAATTTAAGCTATCGCTCAAAGCTATGCTACCCTTGAGTCCCAAATCAAGCACTGATAAAACTTCAAATGGCCCTAACTTTTATATGGAGCATCCTATACCTATCAAAGTTTGCAACATACAAATGCTTGTAACTTGCTGGCCCTAACTTCTATACGGTACGTCCTACACCTTTCAAAGTTTGCAACGTACAATTGCTTGTAACTTTTTACTGGAGCGTCATAAAACCGTGAAATTTTGTAGCAATAAAGTACTCGAGCCTCTTGTCAATTTAAGCTATCGCTCAAAGCTATACTACCCTTGAGTCCCAAATCAAACACTGATAAAACTTCAAATGGCCCTAACTTCTATACGGTGCATCCTATACCTATCAAACTTTGCAACATACAAATGCTTGTAACTTTTTACTGGAGCGTCATAAAACCTTGAAATTTTGAAACAATAAAGTACTCGAGCCTCTTGTCAATTTAAGTTATCGCCCAAAGCTATGCTACCCTTGAGTCCCAAATCAAACACTGATAAAACTTCAAATGGCCCTAACTTCTATACGGTACGTGCTACACCTATCAAAGTTTGCAACATATAAATGCTTCTAACTTTTTACTGGAGCGTCATAAAACCTTGAAATTTTGTAACAATAAAGTACTCGAGCCTCTTGTCAATTTAAGCTATCGCTCAAAGCTATGCTACCCTTGAGCCCCAAATCAAACACTGATAAAACTTCAAATGGCCCTAACTTCTATAGGGTACGCCCTACAGCTATCAAAGTTTGCAACATACAAATGGTTGTAACTTTTTACTGGAGCGTCATAAAACCTTGAAATTTTGTAACAATAAAGTACTCGAGCCTCTTGTCAATTTAAGCTATCGCTCAAAGCTATGCTACCCTTGAGTCCCAAATCAAACACTGATAAAACTTCAAATGGCCCTAACTTCTATACGGTAGGTTCTACACCTATCAAAGTTTGCAACATACAAATGCTTGTAACTTTTTACTGGATCGTCATAAAACCTTGAAATTTTGTAACAATAAAGTACTCGAGCCTCTTGTCAATTTAAGCTATCGCTCAAAGCTATGCTACCCTTGATCCCCAAATCAAACACTGATAAAACTTCAAATTGCCCTAACTTCTATACGGTGCATCCTATACTTATCAAAGTTTGCAACATACAAATGCTTGTAACTTTTTACTGGATCGTCATAAAACCTTGAAATTTTGTAACAATAAAGTACTCGAGCCTCTTGTCAATTTAAGCTATCGCTCAAAGCAATGCTACCCTTGAGCCCCAAATCAAACACTGATAAAACTTCAAATGGCCCTAACTTCTATACGGTGCATCCTATACTTATCAAAGTTTGCAACATACAAATGCTTGTAACCATTTACTGGAGCGTCATAAAACCTTGAAATTTTGTAACAATAAAGTACTCGAGCCTCTTGTCAAATTAAACTATCGCTCAAAGCTATGCTACCCTTGAGTCCCAAATCAAACATTGATAAAACTTCAAATGGCCCTAACTTTTATACAGTACGTCCTACACCTATCAAAATTTTGCAACATTCAAATGCTTGTAACTTTTTACTTGAGCGTCATAAAACCTTGAAATTTTATAACAATAAAGTACTCGAGCCTCTTGTCAATTAAAGCTATCGCTCAAGGCTATGCTACCCTTGAGTCCCAAATCAAACACTGATAAAACTTCAAATGGCCCTAACTTCTATACGGTACGTCCTACACCTATCAAAGTTTGCAACATACAAATGCTTGTAACTTTTTACTGGAGCGTCATGAAATTTTATAACAATAATGTACTCGAGCCTCTTGTCAATTTAAGCTATCGCTCAAAGCTATGCTACAATTGAGTCCCAAATGAAGCACAGATAAAACTTCAAATGGCCCTAACTTCTATATGGAGCATTCTATACCTATCAAAGTTTGCAACACACAAATGCTTGTAACTTGTTGGCCCTAACTTCTATACGGTACGTCCTACACCTTTCAAGGTTTGCAACATACAAATGCTTGTAACTTTTTACTGGATCATCAAAAAAACTTGAAATTTTGTAACAATAAAGTACTCGAGCCTCTTGTCAATTTAAGCTATCGCTCAAAGCTATGCTACCCTTGAGTCCCAAATCAAACACTGATAAAGCTTCAAATGGCCCTAACTTCTATAGGATACGCCCTACACCTATCAAAGTTTGCAACATTCAAATGCTTGTAACTTTTTACTGGAGCGTCATAAAACCTGGAAATTTTATAACAATAAAGTACTCGAGCCTCTTGTCAATTAAAGTTATCGCTCAAAGCTATGCTATCCTTGAGTCCCAAATCAAACACTGATAAAACTTCAAATGGCCCTAACTTCTATACGGTACGTCCTACACCTATCAAAGTTTGCAACATGCAAATGCTTGTAACTTTTGACTGGAGCGTCATGAAATTTTATAACAATAATGTACTCGAGCCTCTTGTCAATTTAAGCTATCGCTCAAAGCTATGCTACAATTGAGTCCCAAATGAAGCACTGATAAAACTTCAAATGGCCCTAACTTCTATATGGAGCATCCTATACCTATCAAAGTTTGCAACATACAAATGCTTGTAACTTGTTGGCCCTAACTTCTATACGGTAGGTTCTATACCTATCAAAGTTTGCAACATACAAATGCTTGTAACCTTTTACTGGAGCGTCATAAAACCTTGAAATTTTGTAACAATAAAGTACTCGAGCCTCTTGTCAATTTAAGCTATCGCTCAAAGCTATGCTACAATTGAGTCCCAAATGAAGCACTGATAAAACTTCAAATGGCCCTAACTTCTATATGGAGCATCCTATACCTATCAAAGTTTGCAACATACAAATGCTTGTAACTTGTTGGCCCTAACTTCTATACGGTAGGTTCTATACCTATCAAAGTTTGCAACATACAAATGCTTGTAACCTTTTACTGGAGCGTGATAAAACCTTGAAATTTTGTAACAATAAAGTACTCGAGCCTCTTGTCAATTTAAGCTATCGCTCAAATCTATGCTACCCTTGAGTCCCAAATCAAACACTGATAAAACTTCAAATGGCCCTAACTTTTATACGGTACGTCCTACATCTATCAAAGTTTGCAACATTCAAATGTTTGTAACTTTTTACTGGAGCGTCATAAAACCTTGAAATTTTATAACAATAAAGTACTCGAGCCTCTTGTCAATTAAAGCTATCGCTCAAAGCCATGCTACCCTTGAGTCCCAAATCAAACACTGATAAAACTTCAAATGGCCCTAACTTTTATACGGTACGTCCTACACCTATCAAAGTTTGCAACATGCAAATGCTTGTAACTTTTGACTGGAGCGTCATGAAATTTTATAACAATAATGTACTCGAGCCTCTTGTCAATTTAAGCTATCGCTCAAAGCTATGCTACCCTTGAGCCCCAAATCAAACACTGATAAAACTTCAAATGGCTCTAACTTCTATACGGTGCATCCTTACCTATTAAAGTTTGCAACATACAAATGCTTGTAACCTTTTACTGGAGCGTCATAAAACCTTGAAATTTTGTAACAATAAAGCACTCCAGCCTCTTGTCAATTTAAGCTATCGCTCAAAGCTATGCTACCCTTGAGTCCCAAATCAAACACTGATAAAACTTCAAATGGCCCTAACTTTTATACGGTACGTCCTACACCTATCAAAGTTTGCAACATTCAAATGCTTGTAACTTTTTACTGGAGCGTCATAAAACCTTGAAATTTTATAACAATAAAGTACTCGAGCCTCTTGTCAATTTAAGCTATTGCTCAAAGCTATGCTACCTTTGAGTCCCAAATCAAACACTGATAAAACTTCAAATGGCCCTAACTTCTATACGGTACGTCCTACACCTATCAAAGTTTGCAACATACAAATGCTTGTAACTTTTTACTGGAGCGTCATAAAACCTTGAAATTTTGTAACAATAAAGTACTCGAGCCTCTTGTCAATTATGTTATCGCTCAAAGCTATGCTACCCTTGAGTCCCAAATCAAACACTGATAAAACTTCAAATGGCCCTAACTTCTATACGGTACGTGCTACACCTATCAAAGTTTGCAACATATAAATGCTCCTAACTTTTTACTGGAGCGTCATAAAACCTTGAAATTTTGTAACAATAAAGTACTCGAGCCTCTTGTCAATTTAAGCTATCGCTCAAAGCTATGCTACCCTTGAGCCCTAAATCAAACACTGATAAAACTTCAAATGACCCTAACTTCTATACGGTGCATCCTATACCTATCAAAGTTTGCAACATACAAATGTGTGTAACCTTTTACTGCAGCGTCATAAAACCTTGAAATTTTGTAACAATAAAGTACTCGAGCCTCTTGCCAATTTAAGCTATCGCTCAAAGCTATGCTACCCTTGAGTCCCAAATCAAACACTGATAAAACTTCAAATGGCCCTAACTTCTATAGGGTACGCCCTACACCTGTCAAAGTTTGCAACATAGAAATGGTTGTAACTTTTTACTGGAGCGTCATAAAACCTTGAAATTTTGAAACAATAAAGTACTCGAGCCTCTTGTCAATTTAAGCTATCGCTCAAAGCTATGATACCCTTGAGTCCCAAATCAAACACTGATAAAACTTCAAATGGCCCTAACTTCTATACGGTAGGTTCTACACCTATCAAAGTTTGCAACATACAAATGCTTGTAACTTTTTACTGGATCGTCAAAAAACCTTGACATTTTGTAACAATAAAGTACTCGAGCCTCTTGTCAATTTAAGCTATCGCTCAAAGCTATGCTACCCTTGAGTCCCAAATCAAACACTGATAAAATATCAAATGGCCCTAACTTCTATACGGTAGGTTCTACACCTATCAAAGTTCGCAACATACAAATGCTTGTAACTTTCTACTGGAGCGTCATAAAACCTTGAAATTTTGTAACAATAAAGTACACGAGCCTCTTGTCAATTTAAGCTATCGCTCAAAGCTATGCTACCCTTGAGTCCCAAATCAAACACTGATACAACTTCAAATGGCCCTAACTTCTATACGGTGCAACCTATACCTATCAAAGTTTGCAACATACGAATGCTTGTAACTTTTTACTGGAGCGTCATAAAACCTTGAAATTTTGTAACAATAAAGTACTCGAGCCTCTTGTCAATTTAAGCTATCGCTCAAAGCTATGCTGCCCTTGAGTCCCAAATAAAACACTGATAAAACTTCAAATGGCCCTAACTTCTATACGGTACGTCCTACACCTATCAAAGTTTGCAACATACAAATGCTTGTAACTTTTTACTGTAGCGTCATAAAACCTTGAAATTTTGTAACAATAAAGTACTCGACCCTCTTGTCAATTTAAGCTATCGCTCAAAGCTATGCTACCCTTGAGTCCCAAATCAAACACTGATAAAACTTCAAATGGCCCTAACTTCTATACGGTACGTCCTACACCTGTCAAAGTTTGCAACATACAAATGCTTGTAACTTTTTACTGGAGCGTCATAAACACTTGAAATTTTGTAACAATAAAGTACTCGAGCCTCTTGTCAATTTAAGTTATCGCTCAAAGCTATGCTACTCTTGAGTCCCAAATCAAACACTGATAAAACTTCAAATGGCCCTAACTTCTATACGGTACATCCTACACCTGTCAAAGTTTGCAACATACAAATGCTTGTAACTTTTTACTGGAGCGTCATAAAACCTTGAAATTTTGTAACAATAAAGTACTCGAGATTTTTGTCAATTTAAGCTATCGCTCAAAGCTATGCTACCCGTGAGTCCCAAATCAAACACTGATAAAACTTCAAATGGCCCTAACTTCTATACGGTACGTCCTACACCTATCAAAGTTTGCAACATACAAATGCTTGTAACTTTTTACTGGAGCGTCATAAAACCTTGAAATTTTGTAACAATAAAGCACTCGAGCCTCTTGTCAATTTAAACTATCGCTCAAAGCTATGCTACCCTTGAGTCCCAAATCAAACACTGATAAAACTTCAAATGGCCCTAGCTTCTATACGGTACGTCCTTCACCTATCAAAGTTTGCAACATACAAATGCTTGTAACTTTTTACTGGAGCATCATAAAACCTTAAAATTTTGTAACAATAAAGTACTCGAGCCTCTTGTCAATTTAAGCTATCGCTCAAAGCTATGCTACCCTTGAGTCCCAAATCAAACACTGATAAAACTTCAAATGGCCCTAACTTCTTTAAGGTATGTCCTACACCTATCAAAGTTTGCAACATACAAATGCTTGTAACTTTTTACTGGAGCGTCATAAAACCTTGAAATTTTGTAACAATAAAGTACTCGAGCCTCTTGTCAATTTAAGCTATCGCTCAAAGCTATGCTACCCTTGAGTCCCAAATCAAACACTGATAAAACTTCCAATGGCCCTAACTTCTGTACGGTACGTCCTACACCTATCAAAGTTTGCAACATACAAATGCTTGTAACTTTTTACTGTAGCGTCATAAAACCTTGAAATTTTGTAACAATAAAGTACTAGAGCCTCTTGTCAATTTAAGCTATCGCTCAAAGCTATGCTACCCTTGAGTCCCAAATCAAACACTGATAAAACTTCAAATGGCCCTAACTTCTATACGGTACGTCCTACACCTGTCAAAGTTTGCAACATACAGATGCTTGTAACTTTTTACTGGAGCGTCATAAACACTTGAAATTTTGTAACAATAAAGTACTCGAGCCTCTTGTCAATTTAAGTTATCGCTCAAAGCTATGCTACTCTTGAGTCCCAAATCAAACACTGATAAAACTTCAAATGGCCCTAACTTCTATACTGTACATCCTACACCTGTCAAAGTTTGCAACATACAAATGCTTGTAACTTTTTACTGGAGCGTCATAAAACCTTGAAATTTTGTAACAATAAAGTACTCGAGATTTTTGTCAATTTAAGCTATCGCTCAAAGCTATGCTACCCTTGAGTCCCAAATCAAACACTGATAAAACTTCAAATGGCCCTAACTTCTATACGGTACGTCCTACACCTATCAAAGTTTGCAACATACAAATGCTTGTAACTTTTTACTGGAGCGTCATAAAACCTTGAAATTTTGTAACAATAAAGCACTCGAGCCTCTTGTCAATTTAAACTATCGCTCAAAGCTATGCTACCCTTGAGTCCCAAATCAAACACTGATAAAACTTCAAATGGCCCTAGCTTCTATACGGTACGTCCTACACCTATCAAAGTTTGCAACATACAAATGCTTGTAACTTTTTACTGGAGCATCATAAAACCTTAAAATTTTGTAACAATAAAGTACTCGAGCCTCTTGTCAATTTAAGCTATCGCTCAAAGCTATGCTACCCTTGAGTCCCAAATCAAACACTGATAAAACTTCAAATGGCCCTAACTTCTTTAAGGTATGTCCTACACCTATCAAAGTTTACAACATACGAATGCTTTTAACTTTTTACTGGAGCGTCATAAAACCTTGAAATTTTGTAACAATAAAGTACTCGAGCCTCTTGTCAATTTAAGCTATCGCTCAAAGCTATGCTACCACTGAGTCCCAAATCAAACACTGATAAAACTTCAAATGGCCCTAACTTCTATACGGTACGTCCTACACCTATCAAAGTTTGCAACATACAAATGCTTGTAACTTTTTACTGGAGCGTCATAAAACCTTGAAATTTTGTAACAATAAAGTACTCGAGCCTCTTGTCAGTTTAAGCTATCGCTCAAAGCTATGCTACGATTGAGTCCCAAATCAAACACCGATAAAACTTCAAATGGCCCTAATTTCTATACGGTGCAACCTATACCTATCAAAGTTTGCAACATACAAATGCTTGTAACTTTTTACTGGAGCGTCATAAAACCTTGAAATTTTGTAACAATAAAGTACTCGAGCCTCTTGTCAATTTAAGCTATCGCTCAAAGCTATGCTACCCTTGAGTCCCAAATCAAACACTGATAAAACTTCCAATGGCCCTAACTTCTGTACGGTACGTCCTACACCTATCAAAGTTTGCAACATACAAATGCTTGTAACTTTTTACTGTAGCGTCATAAAACCTTGAAATTTTGTAACAATAAAGTACTAGAGCCTCTTGTCAATTTAAGCTATCGCTCAAAGCTATGCTACCCTTGAGTCCCAAATCAAACACTGATAAAACTTCAAATGGCCCTAACTTCTATACGGTACGTCCTACACCTGTCAAAGTTTGCAACATACAGATGCTTGTAACTTTTTACTGGAGCGTCAGAAAAACTTGAAATTTTGTAACAATAAAGTACTCGAGCCTCTTGTCAATTTAAGCTATCGCTCAAAGCTATGCTACTCTTGAGTCCCAAATCAAACACTGATAAAACATCAAATGGCTCTATCTTCTATACGGTACATCCTACACCTGTCAAAGTTTGCAACATACAAATGCTTGTAACTTTTTACTGGAGCGTCATAAAACCTTGAAATTCTGTAACAATAAAGTACTCGAGCCTCTTGTCAATTTAAACTATCGCTCAAAGCTATGCTACCCTGGAGTCCCAAATCAAACACTGATAAAATTTCAAATGGCTCTAGTTTCTATACGGTACGTCCTACACCTATCAAAATTTGCGACATACAAGTGCTTGTAACTTTTTACTGGAGCGTCATAAAACCTTGAAATTTTGTAACAATAAAGTTCTCGAGCCTCTTGTCAATTTAAGCTATCGCTCAAAGCTATGCTACCCTTGAGTCCCAAATCAAACACTGATAAAACTTCAAATGGCCCTAACTTCTATACGGTACGTCCTACACCTGTCAAAGTTTGCAACATACAAATGCTTACAACTTTTTACTGGAGCGTCATAAAACCTTGAAATTTTGTAACAATAAAGAACTCGAGCCTCTTGTCAATTTAAGCTATCGCTCAAAGCTATGCTACCCTTGAGTCCCAAATCAAACAGTGATACAACTTCAAATGGCCCTAACTTCTATACGGTGCAACCTATACCTATCAAAGTTTGCAACATACAAATGCTTGTAACTTTTTACTGGAGCGTCATAAAACCTTGAAATTTTGTAACAATAAAGTACTCGAGCCTCTTGTCAATTTAAGCTATCGCTCAAAGCTATGCTACCCCTGAGTCCCAAATCACACACTGATAAAAATTCAAATGGCCCTAACTTCTATACGGTACGTCGTACACCTGCCAAAGTTTGCAACATACAAATGCTTATAACTTTTTACAGGAGTGTCATAAAGCCTTGAAATTTTGTAACAATAAAGTACTCGAGCCTCTTGTCAATTTAAGCTCTCGCTCAAAGCTATGCTACCCCTTAGTCCCAAGTCAAACACTGATAAAACTTCAGATGGCCCTAATCACTATACGGTACGTCCTACACGTATCAAAGTTTGCAACATACAAATGCTTGTAACTTTTTACTGGAGCGTCATAAAACCTTGAAATTTTGTAACAATAAAGTACTCGAGCCTCTTGTCAATTTAAGCTATCGCTCAAAGCTATGCTACTCTTGAGTCCCAAATCAAACACTGATAAAACTTCAAATGGCCCTAACTTCTATACGGTACATCCTACACCTGTCAAAGTTTGCAACATACAAATGCTTGTAACTTTTTACTGTAGCGTCATAAAACCTTGAAATTTTGTAACAATAAAGTACTCGACCCTCTTGTCAATTTAAGCTATCGCTCAAAGCTATGCTACCCTTGACTCCCAAATCAAACACTGATAAAACTTCAAATGGCCCTAACTTCTATACGGTACGTCCTACACCTGTCAAAGTTTGCAACATACAAATGCTTGTAACTTTTTACTGGAGCGTCATAAACACTTGAAATTTTGTAACAATAAAGTACTCGAGCCTCTTGTCAATTTAAGTTATCGCTCAAAGCTATGCTACTCTTGAGTCCCAAATCAAACACTGATAAAACTTCAAATGGCCCTAACTTCTATACGGTACATCCTACACCTGTCAAAGTTTGCAACATACAAATGCTTGTAACTTTTTACTGGAGCGTCATAAAACCTTGAAATTTTGTAACAATAAAGCACTCGAGCCTCTTGTCAATTTAAACTATCGCTCAAAGCTATGCTACCCTTGAGTCCCAAATCAAACACTGATAAAACTTCAAATGGCCCTAGCTTCTATACGGTACGTCCTACACCTATCAAAGTTTGCAACATACAAATGCTTGTAACTTTTTACTGGAGCGTCATAAAACCTTAAAATTTTGTAACAATAAAATACTCGAGCCTCTTGTCAATTTAAGCTATCGCTCAAAGCTATGCTAACACTGAGTCCCAAATCAAACACTGATAAAACTTCAAATGGCCCTAACTTCTATACGGTACGTCCTACACCTATCAAAGTTTGCAACATACAAATGCTTGTAACTTTTTACTGGAGCGTCATAAAACCTTGAAATTTTGTAACAATAAAGTACTCGAGCCTCTTGTCAGTTTAAGCTATCGCTCAAAGCTATGCTACGATTGAGTCCCAAATCAAACACCGATAAAACTTCAAATGGCCCTAACTTCTATACGGTGCAATCTATACCTATCAAAGTTTGCAACATACAGATGCTTGTAACTTTTTACTGGAGCGTCAGAAAAACTTGAAATTTTGTAACAATAAAGTACTCGAGCCTCTTGTCAATTTAAGCTATCGCTCAAAGCTATGCTACCCTTGAGTCCCAAATCAAACACTGATAAAACTTCCAATGGCCCTAACTTCTGTACGGTACGTCCTACACCTATCAAAGTTTGCAACATACAACTGCTTGTAACTTTTTACTGTAGCGTCATAAAACCTTGAAATTTTGTAACAATAAAGTACTAGAGCCTCTTGTCAATTTAAGCTATCGCTCAAAGCTATGCTACCCTTGAGTCCCAAATCAAACACTGATAAAACTTCAAATGGCCCTAACTTCTATACGGTACGTCCTACACCTGTCAAAGTTTGCAACATACAGATGCTTGTAACTTTTTACTGGAGCGTCAGAAAAACTTGAAATTTTGTAACAATAAAGTACTCGAGCCTCTTGTCAATTTAAGCTATCGCTCAAAGCTATGCTACCCTGGAGTCCCAAATCAAACACTGATAAAATTTCAAATGGCTCTAGTTTCTATACGGTACGTCCTACACCTATCAAAATTTGCGACATACAAGTGCTTGTAACTTTTTACTGGAGCGTCATAAAACCTTGAAATTTTGTAACAATAAAGTTCTCGAGCCTCTTGTCAATTTAAGCTATCTCTCAAAGCTATGCTACCCTTGAGTCCCAAATCAAACACTGATAAAACTTCAAATGACCCTAACTTCTATACGGTACGTCCTACACCTGTCAAAGTTTGCAACATACAAATGCTTACAACTTTTTACTGGAGCGTCATAAAACCTTGAAATTTTGTAACAATAAAGTACTCGAGCCTCTTGTCAATTTAAGCTATCGCTCAAAGCTATGCTACCCTTGAGTCCCAAATCAAACAGTGATACAACTTCAAATGGCCCTAACTTCTATACGGTGCAACCTATACCTATCAAAGTTTGCAACATACAAATGCTTGTAACTTTTTACTGGAGCGTCATAAAACCTTGAAATTTTGTAACAATAAAGTACTCGAGCCTCTTGTCAATTTAAGCTATCGCTCAAAGCTATGCTACCCCTGAGTCCCAAATCACACACTGATAAAAATTCAAATGGCCCTAACTTCTATACGGTACGTCGTACACCTGCCAAAGTTTGCAACATACAAATGCTTATAACTTTTTACAGGAGCGTCATAAAGCCTTGAAATTTTGTAACAATAAAGTACTCGAGCCTCTTGTCAATTTAAGCTCTCGCTCAAAGCTATGCTACCCCTTAGTCCCAAATCAAACACTGATAAAACTTCAGATGGCCCTAATTTCTATACGGTACGTCCTACACGTATCAAAGTTTGCAACATACAAATGCTTGTAACTTTTTACTGGAGCGTCATAAAACCTTGAAATTTTGTAACAATAAAGTACTCGAGCCTCTTGTCAATTTAAGCTATCGCTCAAAGCTATGCTACTCTTGAGTCCCAAATCAAACACTGATAAAACTTCAAATGGCCCTAACTTCTATACGGTACATCCTACACCTGTCAAAGTTTGCAACATACAAATGCTTGTAACTTTTTACTGTAGCGTCATAAAACCTTGAAATTTTGTAACAATAAAGTACTCGACCCTCTTGTCAATTTAAGTTATCGCTCAAAGCTATGCTACTCTTGAGTCCCAAATCAAACACTGATAAAACTTCAAATGGCCCTAACTTCTATACGGTACATCCTACACCTGTCAAAGTTTGCAACATACAAATGCTTGTAACTTTTTACTGAAGCGTCATAAAACCTTGAAATTTTGTAACAATAAAGCACTCGAGCCTCTTGTCAATTTAAACTATCGCTCAAAGCTATGCTACCCTTGAGTCCCAAATCAAACACTGATAAAACTTCAAATGGCCCTAGCTTCTATACGGTACGTCCTACACCTATCAAAGTTTGCAACATACAAATGCTTGTAACTTTTTACTGGAGCGTCATAAAACCTTAAAATTTTGTAACAATAAAGTACTCGAGCCTCTTGTTAATTTAAGCTATCGCTCAAAGCTATGCTACCCTTCAGTCCCAAATCAAACACTGATAAAACTTCAAATGGCCCTAACTTCTTTAAGGTATGTCCTACACCTATCAAAGTTTACAACATACGAATGCTTTTAACTTTTTACTGGAGCGTCATAAAACCTTGAAATTTTGTAACAATAAAGTACTCGAGCCTCTTGTCAATTTAAGCTATCGCTCAAAGCTATGCTAACACTGAGTCCCAAATCAAACACTGATAAAACTTCAAATGGCCCTAACTTCTATACGGTACGTCCTACACCTATCAAAGTTTGCAACATACAAATGCTTGTAACTTTTTACTGGAGCGTCATAAAACCTTGAAATTTTGTAACAATAAAGTACTCGAGCCTCTTGTCAGTTTAAGCTATCGCTCAAAGCTATGCTACGATTGAGTCCCAAATCAAACACCGATAAAACTTCAAATGGCCCTAACTTCTATACGGTGCAATCTATACCTATCAAAGTTTGCAACATACAGATGCTTGTAACTTTTTACTGGAGCGTCAGAAAAACTTGAAATTTTGTAACAATAAAGTACTCGAGCCTCTTGTCAATTTAAGCTATCGCTCAAAGCTATGCTACCCTTCAGTCCCAAATCAAACACTGATAAAACTTCCAATGGCCCTAACTTCTGTACGGTACGTCCTACACCTATCAAAGTTTGCAACATACAAATGCTTGTAACTTTTTACTGTAGCGTCATAAAACCTTGAAATTTTGTAACAATAAAGTACTAGAGCCTCTTGTCAATTTAAGCTATCGCTCAAAGCTATGCTACCCTTGAGTCCCAAATCAAACTCTGATAAAACTTCAAATGGCCCTAACTTCTATACGGTACGTCCTACACCTGTCAAAGTTTGCAACATACAGATGCTTGTAACTTTTTACTGGAGCGTCAGAAAAACTTGAAATTTTGTAACAATAAAGTACTCGAGCCTCTTGTCAATTTAAGCTATCGCTCAAAGCTATGCTACCCTGGAGTCCCAAATCAAACACTGATAAAATTTCAAATGGCTCTAGTTTCTATACGGTACGTCCTACACCTATCAAAATTTGCGACATACAAGTGCTTGTAACTTTTTACTGGAGCGTCATAAAACCTTGAAATTTTGTAACAATAAAGTTCTCGAGCCTCTTGTCAATTTAAGCTATCTCTCAAAGCTATGCTACCCTTGAGTCCCAAATCAAACACTGATAAAACTTCAAATGGCCCTAACTTCTATACGGTACGTCCTACACCTGTCAAAGTTTGCAACATACAAATGCTTACAACTTTTTACTGGAGCGTCATAAAACCTTGAAATTTTGTAACAATAAAGTACTCGAGCCTCTTGTCAATTTAAGCTATCGCTCAAAGCTATGCTACCCTTGAGTCCCAAATCAAACAGTGATACAACTTCAAATGGCCCTAACTTCTATACGGTGCAACCTATACCTATCAAAGTTTGCAACATACAAATGCTTGTAACTTTTTACTGGAGCGTCATAAAACCTTGAAATTTTGTAACTATAAAGTACTCGAGCCTCTTGTCAATTTAAGCTATCGCTCAAAGCTATGCTACCCCTGAGTCCCAAATCACACACTGATGAAAATTCAAATGGCCCTAACTTCTATACGGTACGTCGTACACCTGCCAAAGTTTGCAACATACAAATGCTTATAACTTTTTACAGGAGCGTCATAAAGCCTTGAAATTTTGTAACAATAAAGTACTCGAGCCTCTTGTCAATTTAAGCTCTCGCTCAAAGCTATGCTACCCCTTAGTCCCAAATCAAACACTGATAAAACTTCAGATGGCCCTAATTTCTATACGGTACGTCCTACACGTATCAAAGTTTGCAACATACAAATGCTTGTAACTTTTTACTGGAGCGTCATAAAACCTTGAAATTTTGTAACAATAAAGTACTCGAGCCTCTTGTCAATTTAAGCTATCGCTCAAAGCTATGCTACTCTTGAGTCCCAAATCAAACACTGATAAAACTTCAAATGGCCCTAACTTCTATACGGTACATCCTACACCTGTCAAAGTTTGCAACATACAAATGCTTGTAACTTTTTACTGTAGCGTCATAAAACCTTGAAATTTTGTAACAATAAAGTACTCGACCCTCTTGTCAATTTAAGCTATCGCTCAAAGCTATGCTACCCTTGAGTCCCAAATCAAACACTGATAAAACTTCAAATGGCCCTAACTTCTATACGGTACGTCCTACACCTGTCAAAGTTTGCAACATACAAATGCTTGTAACTTTTTACTGGAGCGTCATAAACACTTGAAATTTTGTAACAATAAAGTACTCGAGCCTCTTGTCAATTTAAGTTATCGCTCAAAGCTATGCTACTCTTGAGTCCCAAATCAAACACTGATAAAACTTCAAATGGCCCTAACTTCTATACGGTACATCCTACACCTGTCAAAGTTTGCAACATACAAATGCTTGTAACTTTTTACTGGAGCGTCATAAAACCTTGAAATTTTGTAACAATAAAGCACTCGAGCCTCTTGTCAATTTAAACTATCGCTCAAAGCTATGCTACCCTTGAGTCCCAAATCAAACACTGATAAAACTTCAAATGGCCCTAGCTTCTATACGGTACGTCCTACACCTATCAAAGTTTGCAACATACAAATGCTTGTAACTTTTTACTGGAGCGTCATAAAACTTTAAAATTTTGTAACAATAAAGTACTCGAGCCTCTTGTCAATTTAAGCTATCGCTCAAAGCTATGCTACCCTTGAGTCCCAAATCAAACACTGATAAAACTTCAAATGGCCCTAACTTCTTTAAGGTATGTCCTACACCTATCAAAGTTTACAACATACGAATGCTTTTAACTTTTTACTGGAGCGTCATAAAACCTTGAAATTTTGTAACAATAAAGTACTCGAGCCTCTTGTCAATTTAAGCTATCGCTCAAAGCTATGCTACCACTGAGTCCCAAATCAAACACTGATAAAACTTCAAATGGCCCTAACTTCTATACGGTACGTCCTACACCTATCAAAGTTTGCAACATACAAATGCTTGTAACTTTTTACTGGAGCGTCATAAAACCTTGAAATTTTGTAACAATAAAGTACTGGAGCCTCTTGTCAATTTAAACTATCGCTCAAAGCTATGCTACCCTGGAGTCCCAAATCAAACACTGATAAAATTTCAAATGGCTCTAGTTTCTATACGGTACGTCCTACACCTATCAAAATTTGCGACATACAAGTGCTTGTAACTTTTTACTGGAGCGTCATAAAACCTTGAAATTTTGTAACAATAAAGTTCTCGAGCCTCTTGTCAATTTAAGCTATCGCTCAAAGCTATGCTACCCTTGAGTCCCAAATCAAACATTGATAAAACTTCAAATGGCAATAACTTCTGTACGGTACGTCCTACACCTATCAAAGTTTGCAACATACAAATGCTTGTAACTTTTTACTGTAGCGTCATAAAACCTTGAAATTTTGTAACAATAAAGTACTCGAGCCTCTTGTCAATTTAAGCTATCGCTCAAAGCTATGCTACCCTTGAGTCTCAAATCCAACACTGATAAAACTTCAAATGGCCCTAACCTCTATACGGTACTTCCTACACCTGTCAAAGTTTGCAACATACAAATGCTTGTAACTTTTTACTGGAGCGTCAGAAAAACTTGAAATTTTGTAACAATAAAGTACTCGAGCCTCTTGTCAATTTAAGCTATCGCTCAAAGCTATGCTACCCTTGAGTCCCAAATCAAACACCGATAAAACTTCAAATGGCCCTAACTTCTATACGGTACGTCCTACACCTGTCAAAGTTTGCAACATACAAATGATTGTAACTTTTTACTGGAGCGTCAGAAAAACTTGAAATTTTGTAACAATAAAGTACTCGAGCCTCTTGTCAATTTAAGCTATCGCTCAAAGCTATGCTACTCTTGAGTCCCAAATCAAACAGTGATAAAACTTCAAATGGCCCTAACTTCTATACGGTACATCCTACACCTGTCAAAGTTTGCAACATACAAATGCTTGTAACTTTTTACTGGAGCGTCATAAAACCTTGAAATTTTGTAACAATAAAGTACTCGAGCCTCTTGTCAGTTTAAGCTATCGCTCAAAGCTATGCTACGATTGAGTCCCAAATCAACCACCGATAAAACTTCAAATGGCCCTAACTCCTATACGGTGCAACCTATAACTATCAAAGTTTGCAACATACAAATGCTTGTAACTTTTTACTGGAGCGTCATAAAACCTTGAAATTTTGTAACAATAAAGTACTCGAGCCTCTTGTCAATTTAAGCTATCGCTCAGAGCTATGCTACCCTTGAGTCCCAAATCAAACACTGATAAAACTTCAAATGGCCCTAACTTCTATAAGGTACGTCCTACACCTATCAAAGTTTGCAACATACAAGTGCTTGTAACTTTTTACTGGAGCGTCATAAAACATTGAAATTTTGTAACAATAAAGTTCTCGAGCCTCTTGTCAATTTAAGCTATCGCTCAAAGCTATGCTACCCTTGAGTCCCAAATCAAACACTGATAAAACTTCAAATGGCAATAACTTCTGTACGGCACGTCCTACACCTATCAAAGTTTGCAACATACAAATGCTTGTAACTTTTTACTGTAGCGTCATAAAACCTTGAAATTTTGTAACAATAAAGTACTAGAGCCTCTTGTCAATTTAAGCTATCGCTCAAAGCTATGCTACCCTTGAGTCCCAAATCAAACACTGAGAAAACTTCAAATGGCCCTAACTCCTATACGGTACGTCCTACACCTGTCAAAGTTTGCAACATACAGATGCTTGTAACTTTTTACTGGAGCGTCAGAAAAACTTGAAATTTTGTAACAATAAAGTACTCGAGCCTCTTGTCAATTTAAGCTATCGCTCAAAGCTATGCTACTCTTGAGTCCCAAATCAAACACTGATAAAACATCAAATGGCTCTATCTTCTATACGGTACATCCTACACCTGTCAAAGTTTGCAACATACAAATGCTTGTAACTTTTTACTGGAGCGTCATAAAACCTTGAAATTCTGTAACAATAAAGTACTCGAGCCTCTTGTCAATTTAAACTATCGCTCAAAGCTATGCTACCCTGGAGTCCCAAATCAAACACTGATAAAATTTCAAATGCCTCTAGTTTCTATACGGTACGTCCTACACCTATCAAAATTTGCGACATACAAGTGCTTGTAACTTTTTACTGGAGCGTCATAAAACTTTGAAATTTTGTAACAATAAAGTTCTCGAGCCTCTTGTCAATTTAAGCTATCGCTCAAAGCTATGCTACCCTTGAGTCCCAAATCAAACACTGATAAAACTTCAAATGGCCCTAACTTCTGTACGGTACGTCCTACACCTATCAAAGTTTGCAACATACAAATGCTTGTAACTTTTTACTGTAGCGTCATAAAACCTTGAAATTTTGTAACAATAAAGTACTCGAGCCTCTTGTCAATTTAAGCTATCGCTCAAAGCTATGCTACCCTTGAGTCTCAAATCCAACACTGATAAAACTTCAAGTGGCCCTAACCTCTATACGGTACGTCCTACACCTGTCAAAGTTTGCAACATACAAATGCTTGTAACTTTTTACTGGAGCGTCATAAAACCTTGAAATTTTGTAACAATAAAGTACTCGAGCCTCTTGTCAGTTTAAGCTATCGCTCAAAGCTATGCTACGATTGAGTCCCAAATCAAACACCGACAAAACTTCAAATGGCCCTAACTTCTATACGGTGCAACCTATACCTATCAAAGTTTGCAACATACAAATGCTTGTAACTTTTTACTGGAGCGTCATAAAACCTTGAAATTTTGTAACAATAAAGTACTCGAGCCTCTTGTCAATTTAAGCTATCGCTCAGATCTATGCTACCCTTGAGTCCCAAATCAAACACTGATAAAACTTCAAATGGCCCTAACTTCTATACGGTACGTCCTACACCTATCAAAGTTTGCAACATACAAGTGTTTGTAACTTTTTACTGGAGCGTCATAAAACCTTGAAATTTTGTAACAATAAAGTTCTCGAGCCTCTTGTCAATTTAAGCTACCGCTCAGAGCTATGCTACCCTTGAGTCCCAAATCAAACACTGATAAAACTTCAAATGGCAATAACTTCTGTACGGCACGTCCTACACCTATCAAAGTTTGCAACATACAAATGCTTGTAACTTTTTACTGTAGCGTCACAAAACCTTGAAATTTTGTAACAATAAAGTACTAGAGCCTCTTGTCAATTAAGCTATCGCTCAAAGCTATGCTACCCTTGAGTCCCAAATCAAACACTGATAAAACTTCAAATGGCCCTAACTTCTATACGGTACGTCCTACACCTGTCAAAGTTTGCAACATACAGATGCTTGTAACTTTTTACTGGAGCGTCAGAAAAACTTGAAATTTTGTAACAATAAAGTACTCGAGCCTCTTGTCAATTTAAGCTATCGCTCAAAGCTATGCTACTCTTGAGTCCCAAATCAAACACTGATAAAACATCAAATGGCTCTATCTTCTATACGGTACATCCTACACCTGTCAAAGTTTGCAACATACAAATGCTTGTAACTTTTTACTGGAGCGTCATAAAACCTTGAAATTCTGTAACAATAAAGTACTCGAGCCTCTTGTCAATTTAAACTATCGCTCAAAGCTATGCTACCCTGGAGTCCCAAATCAAACACTGATAAAATTTCAAATGGCTCTAGTTTCTATACGGTACGTCCTACACCTATCAAAATTTGCGACATACAAGTGCTTGTAACTTTTTACTGGAGCGTCATAAAACCTTGAAATTTTGTAACAATAAAGTTCTCGAGCCTCTTGTCAATTTAAGCTATCGCTCAAAGCTATGCTACCCTTGAGTCCCAAATCAAACACTGATAAAACTTCAAATGGCAATAACTTCTGTACGGTACGTCCTACACCTATCAAAGTTTGCAACATACAAATGCTTGTAACTTTTTACTGTAGCGTCATAAAACCTTGAAATTTTGTAACAATAAAGTACTCGAGCCTCTTGTCAATTTAAGCTATCGCTCAAAGCTATGCTACCCTTGAGTCTCAAATCCAACACTGATAAAACTTCAAATGGCCCTAACCTCTATACGGTACGTCCTACACCTGTCAAAGTTTGCAACATACAAATGCTTGTAACTTTTTACTGGAGCGTCAGAAAAACTTGAAATTTTGTAACAATAAAGTACTCGAGCCTCTTGTCAATTTAAGCTATCGCTCAAAGCTATGCTACCCTTGAGTCCCAAATCAAACACCGATAAAACTTCAAATGGCCCTAACTTCTATACGGTACGTCCTACACCTGTCAAAGTTTGCAACATACAAATGATTGTAACTTTTTACTGGAGCGTCAGAAAAACTTGAAATTTTGTAACAATAAAGTACTCGAGCCTCTTGTCAATTTAAGCTTTCGCTCAAAGCTATGCTACTCTTGAGTCCCAAATCAAACAGTGATAAAACTTCAAATGGCCCTAACTTCTATACGGTACATCCTACACCTGTCAAAGTTTGCAACATACAAATGCTTGTAACTTTTTACTGGAGCGTCATAAAACCTTGAAATTTTGTAACAATAAAGTACTCGAGCCTCTTGTCAGTTTAAGCTATCGCTCAAAGCTATGCTACGATTGAGTCCCAAATCAACCACCGATAAAACTTCAAATGGCCCTAACTTCTATACGGTGCAACCTATACCTATCAAAGTTTGCAACATACAAATGCTTGTAACTTTTTACTGGAGCGTCATAAAACCTTGAAATTTTGTAACAATAAAGTACTCGAGCCTCTTGTCAATTTAAGCTATCGCTCAGAGCTATGCTACCCTTGAGTCCCAAATCAAACACTGATAAAACTTCAAATGGCCCTAACTTCTATACGGTACGTCCTACACCTATCAAAGTTTGCAACATACAAGTGCTTGTAACTTTTTACTGGAGCGTCATAAAACCTTGAAATTTTGTAACAATAAAGTTCTCGAGCCTCTTGTCAATTTAAGCTATCGCTAAAAGCTATGCTACCCTTGAGTCCCAAATCAAACACTGATAAAACTTCAAATGGCAATAACTTCTGTACGGCACGTCCTACACCTATCAAAGTTTGCAACATACAAATGCTTGTAACTTTTTACTGTAGCGTCATAAAACCTTGAAATTTTGTAACAATAAAGTACTAGAGCCTCTTGTCAATTTAAGCTATCGCTCAAAGCTATGCTACCCTTGAGTCCCAAATCAAACACTGAGAAAACTTCAAATGGCCCTAACTTCTATACGGTACGTCCTACACCTGTCAAAGTTTGCAACATACAGATGCTTGTAACTTTTTACTGGAGCGTCAGAAAAACTTGAAATTTTGTAACAATAAAGTACTCGAGCCTCTTGTCAATTTAAGCTATCGCTCAAAGCTATGCTACTCTTGAGTCCCAAATCAAACACTGATAAAACATCAAATGGCTCTATCTTCTATACGGTACATCCTACACCTGTCAAAGTTTGCAACATACAAATGCTTGTAACTTTTTACTGGAGCGTCATAAAACCTTGAAATTCTGTAACAATAAAGTACTCGAGCCTCTTGTCAATTTAAACTATCGCTCAAAGCTATGCTACCCTGGAGTCCCAAATCAAACACTGATAAAATTTCAAATGGCTCTAGTTTCTATACGGTACGTCCTACACCTATCAAAATTTGCGACATACAAGTGCTTGTAACTTTTTACTGGAGCGTCATAAAACCTTGAAATTTTGTAACAATAAAGTTCTCGAGCCTCTTGTCAATTTAAGCTATCGCTCAAAGCTATGCTACCCTTGAGTCCCAAATCAAACACTGATAAAACTTCAAATGGCCCTAACTTCTGTACGGTACGTCCTACACCTATCAAAGTTTGCAACATACAAATGCTTGTAACTTTTTACTGTAGCGTCATAAAACCTTGAAATTTTGTAACAATAAAGTACTCGAGCCTCTTGTCAATTTAAGCTATCAAAGCTATGCTACCCTTGAGTCTCAAATCCAACACTGATAAAACTTCAAATGGCCCTAACCTCTATACGGTACGTCCTACACCTGTCAAAGTTTGCAACATACAAATGCTTGTAACTTTTTACTGGAGCGTCATAAAACCTTGAAATTTTGTAACAATAAAGTACTCGAGCCTCTTGTCAATTTAAGCTATCGCACAAAGCTATGCTACTCTTGAGTCCCAAATCAAACACTGATAAAACATCAAATGGCTCTATCTTCTATACGGTACATCCTACACCTGTCAAAGTTTGCAACATACAAATGCTTGTAACTTTTTACTGGAGCGTCATAAAACCTTGAAATTCTGTAACAATAAAGTACTCGAGCCTCTTGTCAATTTAAACTATCGCTCAAAGCTATGCTACCCTGGAGTCCCAAATCAAACACTGATAAAATTTCAAATGGCTCTAGTTTCTATACGGTACGTCCTACACCTATCAAAATTTGCGACATACAAGTGCTTGTAACTTTTTACTGGAGCGTCATAAAACCTTGAAATTTTGTAACAATAAAGTTCTCGAGCCTCTTGTCAATTTAAGCTATCGCTCAAAGCTATGCTACCCTTGAGTCCCAAATCAAACACTGATAAAACTTCAAATGGCAATAACTTCTGTACGGTACGTCCTACACCTATCAAAGTTTGCAACATACAAATGCTTGTAACTTTTTACTGTAGCGTCATAAAACCTTGAAATTTTGTAACAATAAAGTACTCGAGCCTCTTGTCAATTTAAGCTATCGCTCAAAGCTATGCTACCCTTGAGTCTCAAATCCAACACTGATAAAACTTCAAATGGCCCTAACCTCTATACGGTACGTCCTACACCTGTCAAAGTTTGCAACATACAAATGCTTGTAACTTTTTACTGGAGCGTCAGAAAAACTTGAAATTTTGTAACAATAAAGTACTCGAGCCTCTTGTCAATTTAAGCTATCGCTCAAAGCTATGCTACTCTTGAGTCCCAAATCAAACACTGATAAAAAATCAAATGGCTCTATCTTCTATACGGTACATCCTACACCTGTCAAAGTTTGCAACATACAAATGCTTGTAACTTTTTTCTGGAGCGTCAGAAAAACTTGAAATTTTGTAACAATAAAGTACTCGAGCCTGTTGTCAATTTAAGCTATCGCTCAAAGGTATGCTACCCCTGAGTCCCAAATCAAACACTGATAAAACTCCAAATGGCCCTAACTTCTATACGGTACGTCCTACACCTATCAAAGTTTGCAACACACAAATGCTTGTACTTTTTATTAGAGCGTCATAAAACCTTGAAATTTTGTAACAATAAAGTGCTCGAGCCTCTTGTCAATTTAAGCTATCGCTCAAAGCTATGCTACCCTTGAGTCCCAAATCAAACACTTATAAAACTTCAAATGGCCTTAACTTCTATACGGTGCATCCTACACCTATCAAAGTTTGCAACATACAAATGCTTGTAACTTTTTACTGGAGCGCCATAAAACCTTGAAATTTTGGAACAATAAAGTACTCGAGCCTCTTGTCAATTTAAGCTATCGCTCAAAGCTATGCTACCCTTGAGTCCCAAATCAAATACTGATAAAACTTCAAATGGCCCTAACTTCTATACGGTACGTCCTACACCTGTCAAAGTTTGCAACATACAAATGCTTGCAACTTTTTACTGGAGCGTCATAAAATCTTGAAATTTTGTAACAATAAAGTACTCGAGCCTCTTGTCTGATAAAACTTCAAATGGCCCTAACGTCTATACGGTACGTCCTACATATATCAAAGTTTGCAACATACAAATGCTTGTAACTTTTTACTGGAGCGTCAGAAAACCTTGAAATTTTGTAACAATAAAGTACTCGAGCCTCTTGTCAATTTAAGCTATCGCTCAAAGCTATGCTACCCTTGAGTCTCAAATCCAACACTGATAAAACTTCAAATGGCCCTAACCTCTATACGGTACGTCCTACACCTGTCAAAGTTTGCAACATACAAATGCTTGTAACTTTTTACTGGAGCGTCATAAAACCTTGAAATTTTGTAACAATAAAGTACTCGAGCCTCTTGTCAATTTAAGCTATCGCTCAAAGCTATGCTACTCTTGAGTCCCAAATCAAACACTGATAAAACATCAAATGGCTCTATCTTCTATACGGTACATCCTATACCTGTCAAAGTTTGCAACATACAAATGCTTGTAACTTTTTACTGGAGCGTCATAAAACCTTGAAATTCTGTAACAATAAAGTACTCGAGCCTCTTGTCAATTTAAACTATCGCTCAAAGCTATGCTACCCTGGACTCCCAAATCAAACACTGATAAAATTTCAAATGGCTCTAGTTTCTATACGGTACGTCCTACACCTATCAAAATTTGCGACATACAAGTGCTTGTAACTTTTTACTGGAGCGTCATAAAACCTTGAAATTTTGTAACAATAAAGTTCTCGAGCCTCTTGTCAATTTAAGCTATCGCTCAAAGCTATGCTACCCTTGAGTCCCAAATCAAACACTGATAAAACTTCAAATGGCAATAACTTCTGTACGGTACGTCCTACACCTATCAAAGTTTGCAACATACAAATGCTTGTAACTTTTTACTGTAGCGTCATAAAACCTTGAAATTTTGTAACAATAAAGTACTCGAGCCTCTTGTCAATTTAAGCTATCGCTCAAAGCTATGCTACCCTTGAGTCTCAAATCCAACACTGATAAAACTTCAAATGGCCCTAACCTCTATACGGTACGTCCTACACCTGTCAAAGTTTGCAACATACAAATGCTTGTAACTTTTTACTGGAGCGTCAGAAAAACTTGAAATTTTGTAACAATAAAGTACTCGAGCCTCTTGTCAATTTAAGCTATCGCTCAAAGCTATGCTACCCTTGAGTCCCAAATCAAACACCGATAAAACTTCAAATGGCCCTAACTTCTATACGGTACGTCCTACACCTGTCAAAGTTTGCAACATACAAATGCTTGTAACTTTTTACTGGAGCGTCAGAAAAACTTGAAATTTTGTAACAATAAAGTACTCGAGCCTCTTGTCAATTTAAGCTATCGCTCAAAGCTATGCTACTCTTGAGTCCCAAATCAAACACTGATAAAGCTTCCAATGGCCCTAACTTCTATACAGTACATCCTACACCTGTCAATTTAAGCTATCGCTCAAAGCTATGCTACCCTTGAGCCCCCAAATCCAACACTGATAAAACTTCAAATGGCCCTAACCTCTATACGGTACGTCCTACACCTGTCAAAGTTTGCAACATACAAATGCTTGTAACTTTTTACTGGAGCGTCAGAAAAACTTGAAATTTTGTAACAATAAAGTACTCGAGCCTCTTGTCAATTTAAGCTATCGCTCAAAGCTATGCTACTCTTGAGTCCCAAATCAAACACTGATAAAAAATCAAATGGCTCTATCTTCTATACGGTACATCCTACACCTGTCAAAGTTTGCAACATACAAATGCTTGTAACTTTTTTCTGGAGCGTCAGAAAAACTTGAAATTTTGTAACAATAAAGTACTCGAGCCTGTTGTCAATTTAAGCTATCGCTCAAAGGTATGCTACCCCTGAGTCCCAAATCAAACACTGATAAAACTCCAAATGGCCCTAACTTCTATACGGTACGTCCTACACCTATCAAAGTTTGCAACACACAAATGCTTGTACTTTTTATTAGAGCGTCATAAAACCTTGAAATTTTGTAACAATAAAGTGCTCGAGCCTCTTGTCAATTTAAGCTATCGCTCAAAGCTATGCTACCCTTGAGTCCCAAATCAAACACTTATAAAACTTCAAATGGCCTTAACTTCTATACGGTGCATCCTACACCTATCAAAGTTTGCAACATACAAATGCTTGTAACTTTTTACTGGAGCGCCATAAAACCTTGAAATTTTGGAACAATAAAGTACTCGAGCCTCTTGTCAATTTAAGCTATCGCTCAAAGCTATGCTACCCTTGAGTCCCAAATCAAATACTGATAAAACTTCAAATGGCCCTAACTTCTATACGGTACGTCCTACACCTGTCAAAGTTTGCAACATACAAATGCTTGCAACTTTTTACTGGAGCGTCATAAAATCTTGAAATTTTGTAACAATAAAGTACTCGAGCCTCTTGTCTGATAAAACTTCAAATGGCCCTAACGTCTATACGGTACGTCCTACATATATCAAAGTTTGCAACATACAAATGCTTGTAACTTTTTGAAATTTTGTGACAATAAAGTACTCGAGCCTCTTGTCAATTTAAGCTATCGGTCAAAGCTATGCTACTCTTGAGTCCCAAATCAAACACTGATAAAGCTTCCAATGGCCCTAACTTCTATACAGTACATCCTACACCTGTCAATTTAAGCTATCGCTCAAAGCTATGCTACCCTTGAGCCCCCAATTCAAACACTGATAAAACTTCAAATGGCCCTAACTTCTATACGGTACGTCCTACACCTATCAAAGTTTGCAACATAAAAATGCTTGTAACTTTTTACTGTAGCGTCATAAAACCTTGAAATTTTGTAACAATTAAGTACTCGAGTCTCTTGTCAATTTAAGCTATCGCTCAAAGCTATGCTACCCTTGAGTCCCAAATCAAACACTGATAAAACTTCAAATGGCCCTAACTTCTATACGGTACGTCCTACACCTATCAAAGTTTGCAACATACAAATGCTTGTAACTTTTTACTGGAGCGTCATAAAACCTTGAAATTTTGTAACAATAAAGCACTCGAGCCTCTTGTCAATTTCAACTATCGCTCAAAGCTATGCTACCCTTGAGTCCCAAATCAAACACTGATAAAACTTCAAATTGCCCCAGCTTCTATACGGTACGTCCTACATCTATCAAAGTTTGCAACATACAAATGCTTGTAACTTTTTACTGGAGCGTCATAAAACCTTAAAATTCTGTAACAATAAAGTACTCGAGCCTCTTGTCAATTTAAGCTATCGCTCAAAGCTATGCTACCCTTGAGTCCCAAATCAAACACTGATAAAACTTCAAATGGCCCTAACTTCTATAAGGTATGTCCTACACCTATCAAAGTTTACAACATACGAATGCTTTTAACTTTTTACTGGAGCGTCATAAAACCTTGAAATTTTGTAACAATAAAGTACTCGAGCCTCTTGTCAATTTAAGCTATCGTTCAAAGCTATGCTACCACTGAGTCCCAAATCAAACACTGATAAAACTTCAAATGGCCCTAACTTCTATACGGTACGTCCTACACCTGTCTAAGTTTGCAACATACAAATGCTTGTAACTTTTTACTGGAGCGTCACAAAAACTTGAAATTTTGTAACAATAAAGTACTCGAGCCTCTTGTCAATTTAAGTTATCGCTCAAAGCCATGCTACTCTTGAGTCCCAAATCAAACACTGATAAAACTTCAAATGGCCCTAACTTCTATATGGTACATCCTACACCTGTCAAAGTTTGCAACATACAAATGCTTGTAACTTTTTACTGGAGCGTCATAAAACCTTGAAATTTTGTAACAATAAAGTACTCGAGCCTCTTGTCAATTTAAGCTATCGCTCAAAGCTATGCTACCCTTGAGTCCCAAATCAAACACTGATAAAACTTCAAATGGCCTTAACTTCTATACGGTGCATCCTATACCTATCAAAGCTTGCAACATACAAATGCTTGTAACTTTTTACTGGAGCGTCATAAAACTTTGGAATTTTGTAACAATAAAGTACTCGAGCCTGTTGTCAATTTAAGATATCGCTCAAAGCTATACTACCCTTGAGTCCCAAATCAAACACTGATAAAACTTCAAATGGCCTTAACTTCTATACGGTACGTCCTACACCTATCAAAGTTTGCAACATAAAAATACTTGTAACTTTTTACTGTAGCGTCATAAAACCTTGAAATTTTGTAACAATAAAGTACTCGAGTCTCTTGTCAATTTAAGCTATCGCTCAAAGCTGTGCTACCCTTGAGTACCAAATCAAACACTGATAAAACTTCAAATGGCACTAACTTCTATACGGTACGTCCTACACATATCAAAGTTTGCAACATACAAATGCTTGTAACTTTTTCCTGGAGCGTCATAAAACCTTGAAATTTTGTAACAATAAAGCACTCGAGCCTCTTGTCAATTTAAACTATCGCTCAAAGCTATGCTACCCTTGAGTCCCAAATCAAACACTGATAAAACTTCAAATGGCCCTAGTTTCTATACGGTACGTCCTACACCTATCAAAGTTTGCAACATACAAATGCTTGTAACTTTTTACTGGAGCGTCATAAAACCTTAAAATTTTGTAGCAATAAAGTACTCGAGCCTCTTGTCAATTTAAGCTATCGCTCAAAGCTATGCTACCCTTGAGTCCCACATCAAACACTGATAAAACTTCAAATGGCCCTAACTTCTATAAGGTATGTCCTACACCTATCAAAGTTTACAACATACGAATGCTTTTAACTTTTTACTGGAGCGTCATAAAACCTTGAAATTTTGTAACAATAAAGTACTCGAGCCTCTTGTCAATTTAAGCTATCGTTCAAAGCTATGCTACCACTGAGTCCCAAATCAAACACTGATAAAACTTCAAATGGCCCTAACTTCTATACGGTACGTCCTACACCTGTCAAAGTTTGCAACATACAAATGCTTGTAACTTTTTACTGGAGCGTGACAAAAGCTTGAAATTTTGTAACAATAAAGTACTCGAGCCTCTTGTCAATTTAAGTTATCGCTCAAAGCCATGCTACTCTTGAGTCCCAAATCAAACACTGATAAAACTTCAAATGGCCCTAACTTCTATACGGTACATCCTACACCTGTCAAAGTTTGCAACATACAAATGCTTGTAACTTTTTACTGGAGCGTCATAAAACCTTGAAATTTTGTAACAATAAAGTACTCGAGCCTCTTCTCAATTTAAACTATCGCTCAAAGGTATGCTACCCTTGAGTCCCAAATCAAACACTGAAAAAACTTCAAATGGCTCTAGCTTCTATACGGTACATCCTACACCTATCAAAGTTTGCGACATACAAATGCTTGTAACTTTTTACTGGAGCGTCATAAAACCTTGAAATTTTGTAACAATAAAGAACTCGAGATTTTTGTCCATTTAAGCTATCGCTCAAAGCTTTGCTACCCTTGAGCCCCAAATCAAACACTGATAAAACTTCAAATGGCCCTAACTTCTATACGGTACGTCCTACACCTATCAAAGTTTGCAACACACAAATGCTTGTACTTTTTACTGGAGCGTCATAAAACCTTGAAATTTTGTAACAATAAAGTACTCGAGCCTCTTGTCAATTTAAGATATCGCTCAAAGCTATACTACCCTTGAGTCCCAAATCAAACACTGATAAAACTTCAAATGGCCTTAACTTCTATACGGTACGTCCTACACCTATCAAAGTTTGCAACATAAAAATGCTTGTAACTTTTTACTGTAGCGTCATAAAACCTTGAAATTTTGTAACAATTAAGTACTCGAGTCTCTTGTCAATTTAAGCTATCGCTCAAAGCTATGCTACCCTTGAGTACCAAATCAAACACTGATAAAACTTCAAATGGCCCTAACTTCTATACGGTACGTCCTACACATATCAAAGTTTGCAACATACAAATGCTTGTAACTTTTTACTGGAGCGTCATAAAACCTTGAAATTTTGTAACAATAAAGCACTCGAGCCTCTTGTCAATTTAAACTATCGCTCAAAGCTATGCTACCCTTGAGTCCCAAATCAAACACTGATAAAACTTCAAATGGCCCTAGCTTCTATACGGTACGTCCTACACCTATCAAAGTTTGCAACATACAAATGCTTGTAACTTTTTACTGGAGCGTCATAAAACCTTAAAATTTTGTAGCAATAAAGTACTCGAGCCTCTTGTCAATTTAAGCTATCGCTCAAAGCTATGCTACCCTTGAGTCCCACATCAAACACTGATAAAACTTCAAATGGCCCTAACTTCTATAAGGTATGTCCTACACCTATCAAAGTTTACAACATACGAATGCTTTTAACTTTTTACTGGAGCGTCATAAGACCTTGAAATTTTGTAACAATAAAGTACTCGAGCCTCTTGTCAATTTAAGCTATCGCTCAAAGCTATGGTACCACTGATTCCCAAATCAATCACTCATAAAACTTCAAATGGCCCTAACTTCTATACGGTACGTCCTACACCTATCAAAGTTTGCAACATACAAATGCTTGTAACTTTTTACTGAAGCGTCATAAAACCTTGAAATTTTGTAACAATAAAGTACTCGAGCCTCTTGTCAGTTTAAGCTATCGCTCAATGCTATGCTACCCTTGAGTACCAAATCAAACACTGATAAAACTTCAAATGGCCCTAGCTTCTATACGGTACGTCCTACACCTGTCAAAGTTTGCAACATACAAATGCTTGCAACTTTTTACTGGAGCGTCATAAAACCTTGAAATTTTGTAACAATAAAGTACTCGAGCCTCTTGTCAATTTAAGCTATCGCTCAAAGCTATGCTACCCTTGAGTACCAAATCAAACACTGACAAAACTTCAAATCGCCCTAGCTTCTATACGGTACGTCCTACACCTGTCAAAGTTTGCAACATACAAATGCTTGTAACTGTTTACTGGAGCGTCTGAAAAACTTGAAATTTTGTAACAATAAAGTACTCGAGCCTCTTGTCAATTTAAGCTATCGCTCAAAGCTATGCTACCCTTGAGTCCCAAATCAAACACTGATAAAACTTCAAATGGCCCTAACTTCTATAAGGTATGTCCTACACCTATCAAAGTTTACAACATACGAATGCTTTTAACTTTTTACTGGAGCGTCATAAGACCTTGAAATTTTGTAACAATAAAGTACTCGAGCCTCTTGTCAATTTAAGCTATCGCTCAAAGCTATGGTACCACTGATTCCCAAATCAATCACTGATAAAACTTCAAATGGCCCTAACTTCTATACGGTACGTCCTACACCTATCAAAGTTTGCAACATACAAATGCTTGTAACTTTTTACTGGAGCGTCATAAAACCTTGAAATTTTGTAACAATAAAGTACTCGAGCCTCTTGTCAGTTTAAGCTATCGCTCAATGCTATGCTACCCTTGAGTACCAAATCAAACACTGATAAAACTTCAAATGGCCCTAGCTTCTATACGGTACGTCCTACACCTGTCAAAGTTTGCAACATACAAATGCTTGCAGCTTTTTACTGGAGCGTCATAAAACCTTGAAATTTTGTAACAATAAAGTACTCGAGCCTCTTGTCAATTTAAGCTATCGCTCAAAGCTATGCTACCCTTGAGTACCAAATCAAACACTGACAAAACTTCAAATCGCCCTAACTTCTATACGGTACGTCCTACACCTGTCAAAGTTTGCAACATACAAATGCTTGTAACTTTTTACTGGAGCGTCAGAAAAACTTGAAATTTTGTAACAATAAAGTACTCGAGCCTCTTGTCAATTTAAGCTATCGCTCAGAGCTATGCTACTCTTGAGTCCCAAATCAAACACTGATAAAACATCTAATGGCTCTATCTTCTATACGGTACATCCTACACCTGTCAAAGTTTGCAACATACAAATGCTTGCAACTTTTTACTGGAGCGTCAGAAAAACTTGAAATTTTGTAACAATAAAGTACTCGAGCCTCTTGTCAATTTAAGCTATCGCTCAAAGCTATGCTACCCTTGAGTCCCAAATCAAACACTGATAAAACTTCAAATGGCCCTAACTTCTATACGGTACGTCCTACACCTGTCAAAGTTTGCAACATACAAATGCTTGTAACTTTTTACTGGAGCGTCAGAAAAACTTGAAATTTTGTAACAATAAAGTACTCGAGCCTCTTGTCAATTTAAGCTATCGCTCAAAGCTATGCTACTCTTGAGTCCCAAATCAAACACTGATAAAACATCAAATGGCTCTATCTTCTATACGGTACATCCTACACCTGTCAAAGTTTGCAACATACAAATGCTTGTAACTTTTTACTGGAGCGTCATAAAAACTTGAAATTTTGTAACAATAAAGTACTCGAGCCTCTTGTCAATTTATGTTATCGCTTAAAGCCATGCTACTCTTGAGTCCCAAATCAAACACTGATAAAACTTCAAATGGCCCTAACTTCTATACGGTACGTCCTACACATATCAAAGTTTGCAACATACAAATGCTTGTAACTTTTTACTGGAGCGTCATAAAACCTTGAAATTTTGTAACAATAAAGCACTCGAGCCTCTTGTCAATTTAAACTATCGCTCAAAGCTATGCTACCCTTGAGTCCCAAATCAAACACTGATAAAACTTCAAATGGCCCTAGCTTCTATACGGTACGTCCTACACCTATCAAAGTTTGCAACATACAAATGCTTGTAACTTTTTACTGGAGCGTCATAAAACCTTAAAATTTTGTAGCAATAAAGTACTCGAGCCTCTTGTCAATTTAAGCTATCGCTCAAAGCTATGCTACCCTTGAGTCCCACATCAAACACTGATAAAACTTCAAATGGCCCTAACTTCTATAAGGTATGTCCTACACCTATCAAAGTTTACAACATACGAATGCTTTTAACTTTTTACTGGAGCGTCATAAAACCTTGAAATTTTGTAACAATAAAGTACTCGAGCCTCTTGTCAATTTAAGCTATCGTTCAAAGCTATGCTACCACTGAGTCCCAAATCAAACACTGATAAAACTTCAAATGGCCCTAACTTCTATACGGTACGTCCTACACCTGCCAAAGTTTGCAACATACAAATGCTTGTAACTTTTTACTGGAGCGTGACAAAAGCTTGAAATTTTGTAACAATAAAGTACTCGAGCCTCTTGTCAATTTAAGTTATCGCTCAAAGCCATGCTACTCTTGAGTCCCAAATCAAACACTGATAAAACTTCAAATGGCCCTAACTTCTATACGGTACATCCTACACCTGTCAAAGTTTGCAACATACAAATGCTTGTAACTTTTTACTGGAGCGTCATAAAACCTTGAAATTTTGTAACAATAAAGTACTCGAGCCTCTTCTCAATTTAAACTATCGCTCAAAGGTATGCTACCCTTGAGTCCCAAATCAAACACTGATAAAACTTCAAATGGCTCTAGCTTCTATACGGTACGTCCTACACCTATCAAAGTTTGCGACATACAAATGCTTGTAACTTTTTACTGGAGCGTCATAAAACCTTGAAATTTTGTAACAATAAAGAACTCGAGATTTTTGTCCATTTAAGCTATCGCTCAAAGCTATGCTACCCTTGAGTCCCAAATCAAACACTGATAAAACTTCAAATGGCCCTAACTTCTATACGGTACGTCCTACACCTATCAAAGTTTGCAACACACAAATGCTTGTACTTTTTACTGGAGCGTCATAAAACCTTGAAATTTTGTAACAATAAAGTACTCGAGCCTCTTGTCAATTTAAGATATCGCTCAAAGCTATACTACCCTTGAGTCCTAAATCAAACACTGATAAAACTTCAAATGGCCTTAACTTCTATACGGTACGTCCTACACCTATCAAAGTTTGCAACATAAAAATGCTTGTAACTTTTTACTGTAGCGTCATAAAACCTTGAAATTTTGTAACAATAAAGTACTCGAGTCTCTTGTCAATTTAAGCTATCGCTCAAAGCTATGCTACCCTTGAGTACCAAATCAAACACTGATAAAACTTCAAATGGCCCTAACTTCTATACGGTACGTCCTACACATATCAAAGTTTGCAACATACAAATGCTTGTAACTTTTTACTGGAGCGTCATAAAACCTTGAAATTTTGTAACAATAAAGCACTCGAGCCTCTTGTCAATTTAAACTATCGCTCAAAGCTATGCTACCCTTGAGTCCCAAATCAAACACTGATAAAACTTCAAATGGCCCTAGCTTCTATACGGTACGTCCTACACCTATCAAAGTTTGCAACATACAAATGCTTGTAACTTTTTACTGGAGCGTCATAAAACCTTAAAATTTTGTAGCAATAAAGTACTCGAGCCTCTTGTCAATTTAAGCTATCGCTCAAAGCTATGCTACCCTTGAGTCCCACATCAAACACTGATAAAACTTCAAATGGCCCTAACTTCTATAAGGTATGTCCTACACCTATCAAAGTTTACAACATACGAATGCTTTTAACTTTTTACTGGAGCGTCATAAGACCTTGAAATTTTGTAACAATAAAGTACTCGAACCTCTTGTCAATTTAAGCTATCGCTCAAAGCTATGGTACCACTGATTCCCAAATCAATCACTGATAAAACTTCAAATGGCCCTAACTTCTATACGGTACGTCCTACACCTATCAAAGTTTGCAACATACAAATGCTTGTAACTTTTTACTGAAGCGTCATAAAACCTTGAAATTTTGTAACAATAAAGTACTCGAGCCTCTTGTCAGTTTAAGCTATCGCTCAATGCTATGCTACCCTTGAGTACCAAATCAAACACTGATAAAACTTCAAATGGCCCTAGCTTCTATACGGTACGTCCTACACCTGTCAAAGTTTGCAACATACAAATGCTTGCAACTTTTTACTGGAGCGTCATAAAACCTTGAAATTTTGTAACAATAAAGTACTCGAGCCTCTTGTCAATTTAAGCTTTCGCTCAAAGCTATGCTACCCTTGAGTACCAAATCAAACACTGACAAAACTTCAAATCGCCCTAGCTTTTATACGGTACGTCCTACACCTGTCAAAGTTTGCAACATACAAATGCTTGTAACTTTTTACTGGAGCGTCTGAAAAACTTGAAATTTTGTAACAATAAAGTACTCGAGCCTCTTGTCAATTTAAGCTATCGCTCAAAGCTATGCTACCCTTGAGTCCCAAATCAAACACTGATAAAACTTCAAATGGCCCTAACTTCTATAAGGTATGTCCTACACCTATCAAAGTTTACAACATACGAATGCTTTTAACTTTTTACTGGAGCGTCATAAGACCTTGAAATTTTGTAACAATAAAGTACTCGAACCTCTTGTCAATTTAAGCTATCGCTCAAAGCTATGGTACCACTGATTCCCAAATCAATCACTGATAAAACTTCAAATGGCCCTAACTTCTATACGGTACGTCCTACACCTATCAAAGTTTGCAACATACAAATGCTTGTAACTTTTTACTGGAGCGTCATAAAACCTTGAAATTTTGTAACAATAAAGTACTCGAGCCTCTTGTCAGTTTAAGCTATCGCTCAATGCTATGCTACCCTTGAGTACCAAATCAAACACTGATAAAACTTCAAATGGCCCTAGCTTCTATACGGTACGTCCTACACCTGTCAAAGTTTGCAACATACAAATGCTTGCAGCTTTTTACTGGAGCGTCATAAAACCTTGAAATTTTGTAACAATAAAGTACTCGAGCCTCTTGTCAATTTAAGCTATCGCTCAAAGCTATGCTACCCTTGAGTACCAAATCAAACACTGACAAAACTTCAAATCGCCCTAGCTTCTATACGGTACGTCTTACACCTGTCAAAGTTTGCAACATACAAATGCTTGTAACTTTTTACTGGAGCGTCAGAAAAACTTGAAATTTTGTAACAATAAAGTACTCGAGCCTCTTGTCAATTTAAGCTATCGCTCAGAGCTATGCTACTCTTGAGTCCCAAATCAAACACTGATAAAACATCAAATGGCTCTATCTTCTATACGGTACATCCTACACCTGTCAAAGTTTGCAACATACAAATGCTTGCAACTTTTTACTGGAGCGTCAGAAAAACTTGAAATTTTGTAACAATAAAGTACTCGAGCCTCTTGTCAATTTAAGCTATCGCTCAAAGCTATGCTACCCTTGAGTCCCAAATCAAACACTGATAAAACTTCAAATGGCCCTAACTTCTATACGGTACGTCCTACACCTGTCAAAGTTTGCAACATACAAATGCTTGTAACTTTTTACTGGAGCGTCAGAAAAACTTGAAATTTTGTAACAATAAAGTACTCGAGCCTCTTGTCAATTTAAGCTATCGCTCAAAGCTATGCTACTCTTGAGTCCCAAATCAAACACTGATAAAACATCAAATGGCTCTATCTTCTATACGGTACATCCTACACCTGTCAAAGTTTGCAACATACAAATGCTTGTAACTTTTTACTGGAGCGTCATAAAAACTTGAAATTTTGTAACAATAAAGTACTCGAGCCTCTTGTCAATTTATGTTATCGCTCAAAGCCATGCTACTCTTGAGTCCCAAATCAAACACTGATAAAACTTCAAATGGCCCTAACTTCTATACGGTACATCCTACACCTATCAAAGTTTACAACATACGAATGCTTTTAACTTTTTACTGGAGCGTCATAAGACCTTGAAATTTTGTAACAATAAAGTACTCGAGCCTCTTGTCAATTTAAGCTATCGCTCAAAGCTATGGTACCACTGATTCCCAAATCAATCACTGATAAAACTTCAAATGGCCCTAACTTCTATACGGTACGTCCTACACCTATCAAAGTTTGCAACATACAAATGCTTGTAACTTTTTACTGGAGCGTCATAAAACCTTGAAATTTTGTAACAATAAAGTACTCGAGCCTCTTGTCAGTTTAAGCTATCGCTCAATGCTATGCTACCCTTGAGTACCAAATCAAACACTGATAAAACTTCAAATGGCCCTAACTTCTATACGGTACGTCCTACACCTGTCAAAGTTTGCAACATACAAATGCTTGCAGCTTTTTACTGGAGCGTCATAAAACCTTAAATTTTGTAACAATAAAGTACTCGAGCCTCTTGTCAATTTAAGCTATCGCTCAAAGCTATGCTACCCTTGAGTACCAAATCAAACACTGACAAAAATTCAAATCGCCCTAGCTTCTATACGGTACGTCCTACACCTGTCAAAGTTTTCAACATACAAATGCTTGTAACTTTTTACTGGAGCGTCAGAAAAACTTGAAATTTTGTAACAATAAAGTACTCGAGCCTCTTGTCAATTTAAGCTATCGCTCAAAGCTATGCTACTCTTGAGTCCCAAATCAAACACTGATAAAACATCAAATGGCTCTATCTTCTATACGGTACATCCTACACCTGTCAAAGTTTGCAACATACAAATGCTTGCAACTTTTTACTGGAGCGTCAGAAAAACTTGAAATTTTGTAACAATAAAGTACTCCAGCCTCTTGTCAATTTAAGCTATCGCTCAAAGCTATGCTACCCTTGAGTCCCAAATCAAACACTGATAAAACTTCAAATGGCCCTAACTTCTATACGGTACGTCCTACACCTGTCAAAGTTTGCAACATACAAATGCTTGTAACTTTTTACTGGAGCGTCAGAAAAACTTGAAATTTTGTAACAATAAAGTACTCGAGCCTCTTGTCAATTTAAGCTATCGCTCAAAGGTATGCTACTCTTGAGTCCCAAATCAAACACTGATAAAACATCAAATGGCTCTTTCTTCTATACGGTACATCCTACACCTGTCAAAGTTTGCAACATACAAATGCTTGTAACTTTTTACTGGAGCGTCATAAAAACTTGAAATTTTGTAACAATAAAGTACTCGAGCCTCTTGTCAATTTATGTTATCGCTCAAAGCCATGCTACTCTTGAGTCCCAAATCAAACACTGATAAAACTTCAAATGGCCCTAACTTCTATAAGGTATGTCCTACACCTATCAAAGTTTACAGCATACGAATCCTTTTAACTTCTTACCGGAGCGTCATAAAACCTTGAAATTTTGTAACAATAAAGTACTCGAGCCTCTTGTCAATTTAAACTATCGCTCAAAGGTATGCTACCCTTGAGTCCCACATCAAACACTGATAAAACTTCAAATGGCTCTAGCTTCTATTCGGTACGTCCTACACCTATCAAAGTTTGCGACATACAAATGCTTGTAACTTTTTACTGGAGCGTCATAAAACCTTGAAATTTTGTAACAATAAAGTACTCGAGATTTTTGTCAATTTAAGCTATCGCTCAAAGCTATGCTATCCTTGAGTCCCAAATCAAACACTGATAAAACTTCAAATGGCTCTAACTTCTATACGGTACGTCCTACACCTATCAAAGTTTGCAACACACAAATGCTTGTACTTTTTACTGGAGCGTCATAAAACCTTGAAATTTTATAACAATAAAGTACTCGAGCCTCTTGTCAATTTAAGCTATCGCTCAAAGCTATGCTACCCTTGAGTCCCAAATCAAACACTGATAAAACTTCAAATGGCCTTACCTTCTATACGGTGCATCCTATACCTATCAAAGCTTGCAACATACAAATGCTTGTAACTTTTTACTGGAGCGTCATAAACCTTGGAATTTTGTAACAATAAAGTACTCGAGCCTCTTGTCAATTTAATATCGCTCAAAGCTATACTACCCTTGAGTCCCAAATCAAACACTGATAAAACTTCAAATGGCCTTAACTTCTATACGGTACGTTCTACACCTATCAAAGTTTGCAACATAAAAATGCTTGTAACTTTTTACTGTAGCGTCATAAAACGTTGAAATTTTGTAACAATAAAGTACTCGAGTCTCTTGTCAATTTAAGCTATCGCTCAAAGCTATGCTACCCTGGAGTCGCACATCAAACACTGATAAAACTTCAAATGGCCCTAACTTCTATACGGTACGTCCTACACCTGTCAAAGTTTGCAACATACAAATGCTTGTAACTTTTTACTGGAGCGTCATATAAACTTGAAATTTTGTAACAATAAAGTACTCGAGCCCCCTGTCAATTTATGTTATCGCTCAAAGCCATGCTACTCTTGAGTCCCAAATCAAACACTGATAAAACTTCAAATGGCCCTAACTTCTATACGGTACATCCTACACCTGTCAAAGTTTGCAACATACAAATGCTTGTAACTTTTTACTGCAGCGTCATAAAACCTTGAAATTTTGTAACAATAAAGTACTCGAGCCTCTTGTCAATTTAAACTATCGCTCAAAGGTATGCTACCCTTGAGTCCCAAATCAAACACTGATAAAACTTCAAATGGCTCTAGCTTCTATACGGTACGTCCTACACCTATTCAAATGGCCCTAACTTCTATACGGTACATCCTACACCTGTCAAAGTTTGCAACATACAAATGCTTGTAACTTTTTACTGGAGCGTCATAAAACCTTGAAATTTTGTAACAATAAAGTACTCGAGCCTCTTGTCAATTTAAACTATCGCTCAAAGGTATGCTACCCTTGAGTCCCAAATCAAACACTGATAAAACTTCAAATGGCTCTAGCTTCTATACGGTACGTACTACACCTATGAAAGTTTGCGACATACAAATGCTTGTAACTTTTTACTGGAGCGTCATAAAACCTTGAAATTTTGTAACAATAAAGTACTCGAGATTTTTGTCAATTTAAGCTATCGCTCAAAGCTATGCTACCCTTGAGTCCCAAATCAAACACTGATAAAACTTCAAATGGCCTTAACTTCTATACGGTGCATCCTATACCTATCAAAGCTTGCAACATACAAATGCTTGTAACTTTTTACTGGAGCGTCATAAACCTTGGAATTTTGTAACAATAAAGTACTCGAGCCTCTTGTCAATTTAATATCGCTCAAAGCTATACTACCCTTGAGTCCCAAATCAAACACTGATAAAACTTCAAATGGCCTTAACTTCTATACAGTACGTCCTACACCTATCAAAGTTTGCAACATAAAAATGCTTGTAACTTTTTACTGTAGCGTCATAAAACCTTGAAATTTTGTAACAATAAAGTACTCGAGTCTCTTGTCAATTTAAGCTATCGCTCAAAGCTATGCTACCCTTGAGTACCAAATCAAACACTGATAAAACTTCAAATGACCCTAACTTCTATACGGTACGTCCTACACATATCAAAGTTTGCAACATACAAATGCTTGTCACTTTTTACTAGAGCGTCATAAAACCTTGAAATTTTGTAACAATAAAGCACTCGAGCCTCTTGTCAATTTAAACTATCGTTCAAAGCTATGCTACCCTTGAGTCCCAAATCAAACACTGATAAAACTTCAAATGGCCCTAGCTTCTATACGGTACGTCCTACACCTATCAAAGTTTGCAACATACAAATGCTTGTAACTTTTTACTGGAGCGTCATAAAATCTTAAAATTTTGTAGCAATAAAGTACTCGAGCCTCTTGTCAATTTAAGCTATCGCTCAAAGCTATGCTACCCTTGAGTCCCAAATCAAACACTGATAAAACTTCAAATGGCTCTAGCTTCTATACGGTACGTACTACACCTATCAAAGTTTGCGACACACAAATGCTTGTAACTTTTTACTGGAGCGTCATAAAACCTTGAAATTTTGTAACAATAAAGTACTCGAGATTTTTGTCAATTTAAGCTATCGCTCAAAGCTATGCTACCCTTGAGTCCCAAATCAAACACTGATAAAACTTCAAATGGCCCTAACTTCTATACGGTACGTCCTACACCTATCAAAGTTTGCAACAGACAAATGCTTGTACTTTTTACTGGAGCGTCATAAAACCTTGAAATTTTATAACAATAAAGTACTCGAGCCTCTTGTCAATTTAAGCTATCGCTCAAAGCTATGCTACCCTTGAGTCCTAAATCAAACACTGATAAAACTTCAAATGGCCTTAACTTCTATACGGTGCATCCTATACCTATCAAAGCTTGCAACATACAAATGCTTGTAACTTTTTACTGGAGCGTCATAAACCTTGGAATTTTGTAACAATAAAGTACTCGAGCCTCTTGTCAATTTAATATCGCTCAAAGCTATACTACCCTTGAGTCCCAAATCAAACACTGATAAAACTTCAAATGGCCTTAACTTCTATACAGTACGTCCTACACCTATCAAAGTTTGCAACATAAAAATGCTTGTAACTTTTTACTGTAGCGTCATAAAACCTTGAAATTTTGTAACAATAAAGTACTCGAGTCTCTTGTCAATTTAAGCTATCGCTCAAAGCTATGCTACCCTTGAGTACCAAATCAAACACTGATAAAACTTCAAATGACCCTAACTTCTATACGGTACGTCCTACACATATCAAAGTTTGCAACATACAAATGCTTGTAACTTTTTACTGGAGCGTCATAAAACCTTGAAATTTTGTAACAATAAAGCACTCGAGCCTCTTGTCAATTTAAACTATCGCTCAAAGCTATGCTACCCTTGAGTCCCAAATCAAACACTGATAAAACTTCAAATAGCCCTAGCTTCTATACGGTACGTCCTACACCTATCAAAGTTTGCAACATACAAATGCTTGTAACTTTTTACTGGAGCGTCATAAAACCTTAAAATTTTGTAGCAATAAAGTACTCGAGCCTCTTGTCAATTTAAGCTATCGCTCAAAGCTATGCTACCCTGGAGTCCCACATCAAACACTGATAAAACTTCAAATGGCCCTAACTTCTATAAGGTATGTCCTACACCTATCAAAGTTTACAGCATACGAATGCTTTTAACTTTTTACTGGAGCGTCATAAGACCTTGAAATTTTGTAACAATAAAGTACTCGAGCCTCTTGTCAATTTAAGCTATCGCTCAAAGCTATGGTACCACTGATTCCCAAATCAATCACTGATAAATCTTCAAATGGCCCTAACTTCTATACGGTACGTCCTACACCTGTCAAAGTTTGCAACATACAAATGCTTGCAACTTTTTACTGGAGAGTCATAAAACCTTGAAATTTTGTAACAATAAAGTACTCGAGCCTCTTGTCAATTTAAGCTATCGCTCAAAGCTATGCTACCCCTGAGTCCCAAATCACACACTGATAAATCTTCAAATGGCCCTAACTTCTATACGGTACGTCCGACATATATCAAAGTTTGCAACATACAAATGCTTGTAACTTTTTACTGGAGCGTCATAAAATCTTGAAATTTTGTAACAATAAAGTACTCGAGCCTCTTGTCAATTTAAGCTCTCGCTCAAAGCTATGCTACCCCTTAGTCCCAAATCAAATACTGATAAAACTTCAAATAGCCCTAACTTCTATACGGTACGTCCTACACCTATCAAAGTTTGCAACATACAAATGCTTGTAACTTTTTACTGGAGCGCCATAAAACCTTGACATTTTTTAACAATAAAGTACTCGAGCCTCTTGTCAATTTAAACTATCGCTCATAGCTATGCTACCCTTGAGTCCCAAATCAAAAACTGATAAAACTTCAAATGGCCCTAACTTCTATACGATACGTCCTACACCTATCAAAGTTTGCAACATACAAATGCTTGTAACTTTTTACAGGAGCGTCATAAAACCTTGAAATTTTTTATCAATAAAGTACTCGAGCCTCTTGTCAATTTAAGCTATCGCTCAAAGCTATGCTACCCTTGAGTCCCAAATCAAACACTGATAAAACTTCAAATGGCCCTAGCTTCTATACGGTACGTCCTACACCTATCAAAGTTTGCGACATACAAATGCTTGTAACTTTTTACTGGAGCGTCATAAAACCTTGAAATTTTGTAACAATAAAGTACTCGAGATTTTTGTCAATTTAAGCTATCGCTCTAAGCTATGCTACCCTTGAGTCCCAAATCAAACACTGATAAAACTTCAAATGGCCCTAACTTCTATACGGTACGTCCTACACCTATCAAAGTTTGCAACACACAAATGCTTGTACTTTTTACTGGAGCGTCATAAAACCTTGAAAGTTTATAACAATAAAGTACTCGAGCCTCTTGTCAATTTAAGCTATCGCTCAAAGCTATGCTACCCTTGAGTCCCAAATCAAACACTGATAAAACTTCAAATGGCCCTAACTTCTATACGGTACGTCCTACACCTATCAAAGTTTGCAACATAAAAATGCTTGTAACTTTTTACTGTAGCGTCATAAAACCTTGAAATTTTGTAACAATTAAGTACTCGAGTCTCTTGTCAATTTAAGCTATCGCTCAAAGCTATGCTACCCTTGAGTCCAAAATCAAACACTGATAAAACTTCAAATGGCCCTAACTTCAATTCGGTACGTCCTACACCTATCAAAGTTTGCAACATACAAATGCTTGTAACTTTTTACTGGAGCGTCATAAAACCTTAAAATTTTGTAACAATAAAGTACTCGAGCCTCTTGTCAATTTAAGCTATCGCTCAAAGCTATGCTACCCTTGAGTCCCAAATCAAACACTGATAAAACTTCAAATGGCCCTAACTTCTATAAGGTATGTCCTACACCTATCAAAGTTTACAACATACGAATGCTTTTAACTTTTTACTGGAGCGTCATAAAACCTTGAAATTTTGTAACAATAAAGTACTCGAGCCTCTTGTCAATTTAAGTTATCGCTCAAAGCTATGCTACTCTTGAGTCCCAAATCAAACACTGATAAAACTTCAAATGGCCCTAACTTCTATACGGTACATCCTACACCTGTCAAAGTTTGCAACATACAAATGCTTGTAACTTTTTACTGGAGCGTCATAAAACCTTGAAATTTTGTGACAATAAAGTACTCGAGCCTCTTGTCAATTTAAACTGTCGCTCCAAGGTATGCTACCCTTGAGTCCCAAATCAAACACTGCTAAAACTTCAAATGGCCCTAACTTCTATACGGTACGTCCTACACCTATCAAAGTTTGCAACATACAAATGCTTGTAAATTTTTACTGGAGCGTCATAAAACCTTGAAATTTTGTAACAATAAAGCACTCGAGCCTCTTGTCAATTTAAGCTATCGCTCAAAGCTATGCTACCCTTGAGTCCCAAATCAAACACTGATAAAACTTCAAATGGCCCTAGCTTCTATACGGTACGTCCTACATGTATCAAAGTTTGCAACATACAAATGCTTGTAACTTTTTACTGGAGCGTCATAAAACCTTAAAATTTTGTAGCAATAAAGTACTCTAGCCTCTTGTCAATTTAAGCTATCGCTCAAAGCTATGCTACCCTTGAGTCCGAAATCAAACACTGATAAAACTTCAAATGGCCCTAACTTCTATAAGCTATGTCCTACACCTATCAAAGTTTACAACATACGAATGCTTGTAACTTTTTACTGGAGCGTCATAAAACCTTGAAATTTTGTAACAATAAAGTACTCGAGCCTCTTGTCAATTTAAACTATCGCTCAAAGGTATGCTACCCTTGAGTCCCAAATCAAACACTGATAAAACTTCAAATGGCTCTAGCTTCTATACGGTACGTCCTACACCTTTCAAAGTTTGCGACATACAAATGCTTGTAACTTTTTACTGGAGCGTCATAAAACCTTGAAATTTTGTAACAATAAAGTACTCGAGATTTTTGTCAATTTAAGCTATCGCTCAAAGCTTTGCTACCCTTGAGTCCCAAATCAAACACCGATAAAACTTCAAATGGCCCTAACTTCTATACGATACGTCCTACACTTATCAAAGTTTACAACATACGAATGCTTTTAACTTTTTACTGGAGCGTCAAAAGACCTTGAAATTTTGTAACAATAAAGTACTCGAGCCTCTTGTCAATTTAAGCTATCGCTCAAAGCTATGCTACCACTGATTCCCAAATCAATCACTGATAAAACGTCAAATGGCCCTAACTTCTATACGGTACGTCCTACACCTATCAAAGTTTGCAACATACAAATGCTTGTAACTTTTGCCTGGAGCGTCATAAAACCTTGAAATTTTGTAACAATAAAGTACTCGAGCCTCTTGTCAGTTTAAGCTATCGCTCAAAGCTATGCTACCCTTGAGTACCAAATCAAACACTGATAAAACTTCAAATGGCCTTAACTTCTATACGGTACGTCCTACACATATCAAAGTTTGCAACATACAAATGCTTGTAACTTTTTACTGGAGCGTCATAAAACCTTGAAATTTTGTAACAATAAAGCACTCGAGCCTCTTGTCAATTTAAACTATCGCTCAAAGCTATGCTACCCTTGAGTCCCAAATCAAATACTGATAAAACTTTAAATGGCCCTAGCTTCTATACGGTACGTCCTACACCTATCAAAGTTTGCAACATACAAATGCTTGTAACTTTTTACTGGAGCGTCATAAAACCTTAAAATTTTGTAGCAATAAAGTACTCGAGCCTCTTGTCAATTTAAGCTATCGCTCATAGCTATGCTACCCTTGAGTCCCACATCAAACACTGATAAAACTTCAAATGGCCCTAACTTCTATAAGGTATGTCCTACACCTATCAAAGTTTACAACATACGAATGCTTTTAACTTTTTACTGGAGCGTCATAAGACCTTGAAATTTTGTAACAATAAAGTACTCGAGCCTCTTGTCAATTTAAGCTATCGCTCAAAGCTATGGTACCACTGATTCCCAAATCAATCACTGATAAAACTCCAAATGGCCCTAGCTTCTATACGGTACGTCCTACACCTGTCAAAGTTTGCAACATACAAATGCTTGCAACTTTTTACTGGAGCGTCATAAAACCTTGAAATTTTGTAACAATAAAGTACTCGAGCCTCTTGTCAATTTAATATCGCTCAAAGCTATACTACCCTTGAGTCCCAAATCAAACACTGATAAAACTTCAAATGGCCTTAACTTCTATACAGTACGTCCTACACCTATCAAAGTTTGCAACATAAAAATGCTTGTAACTTTTTACTGTAGCGTCATAAAACCTTGAAATTTTGTAACAATAAAGTACTCGAGCCTCTTGTCAATTTAATATCGCTCAAAGCTATACTACCCTTGAGTCCCAAATCAAACACTGATAAAACTTCAAATGGCCTTAACTTCTATACAGTACGTCCTACACCTATCAAAGTTTGCAACATAAAAATGCTTGTAACTTTTTACTGTAGCGTCATAAAACCTTGAAATTTTGTAACAATAAAGTACTCGAGTCTCTTGTCAATTTAAGCTATCGCTCAAAGCTATGCTACCCTTGAGTACCAAATCAAACACTGATAAAACTTAAAATGACCCTAACTTCTATACGGTACGTCCTACACATATCAAAGTTTGCAACATACAAATGCTTGTAACTTTTTACTGGAGCGTCATAAAACCTTGAAATTTTGTAACAATAAAGCACTCGAGCCTCTTGTCAATTTAAACTATCGCTCAAAGCTATGCTACCCTTGAGTCCCAAATCAAACACTGATAAAACTTCAAATGGCCCTAGCTTCTATACGGTACGTCCTACACCTATCAAAGTTTGCAACATACAAATGCTTGTAACTTTTTACTGGAGCGTCATAAAACCTTAAAATTTTGTAGCAATAAAGTACTCGAGCCTCTTGTCAATTTAAGCTATCGCTCAAAGCTATGCTACCCTGGAGTCCCACATCAAACACTGATAAAACTTCAAATGGCCCTAACTTCTATAAGGTATGTCCTACACCTATCAAAGTTTACAGCATACGAATGCTTTTAACTTTTTACTGGAGCGTCATAAGACCTTGAAATTTTGTAACAATAAAGTACTCGAGCCTCTTGTCAATTTAAGCTATCGCTCAAAGCTATGGTACCACTGATTCCCAAATCAATCACTGATAAATCTTCAAATGGCCCTAACTTCTATACGGTACTTCCTACACCTATCAAAGTTTGCAACATAAAAATGCTTGTAACTTTTTACTGGAGCGTCATAAAACCTTGAAATTTTGTAACAATAAAGTACTCGAGCCTCTTGTCAGTTTAAGCTGTCGCTCAAAGCTATGCTACCCTTGAGTACCAAATCAAACACTGATAAAACTTCAAATGGCCCTAGCTTCTATACGGTACGTCCTACACCTGTCAAAGTTTGCAACATACAAATGCTTGCAACTTTTTACTGGAGCGTCATAAAACCTTGAAATTTTGTAACAATAAAGTACTCGAGCCTCTTGTCAATTTAAATTATCGCTCAAAGCTATGCTACCCTTGAGTACCAAATCAAACACTGATAAAACTTCAAATGGCCCTAACTTCTATACGGTACGTCCTACACCTGTCAAAGTTTGCAACATACAAATGCTTGCAACTTTTTACTGGAGCGTCATAAAACCTTAAAATTTTGTAGCAATAAAGTACTCGAGCCTCTTGTCAATTTAAGCTATCGCTCATAGCTATGCTACCCTTGAGTCCCACATCAAACACTGATAAAACTTCAAATGGCCCTAACTTCTATAAGGTATGTCCTACACCTATCAAAGTTTACAACATACGAATGCTTTTAACTTTTTACTGGAGCGTCATAAGACCTTGAAATTTTGTAACAATAAAGTACTCGAGCCTCTTGTCAATTTAAGCTATCGCTCAAAGCTATGGTACCACTGATTCCCAAATCAATCACTGATAAAACTCCAAATGGCCCTAGCTTCTATACGGTACGTCCTACACCTGTCAAAGTTTGCAACATACAAATGCTTGCAACTTTTTACTGGAGCGTCATAAAACCTTGAAATTTTGTAACAATAAAGTACTCGAGCCTCTTGTCAATTTAATATCGCTCAAAGCTATACTACCCTTGAGTCCCAAATCAAACACTGATAAAACTTCAAATGGCCTTAACTTCTATACAGTACGTCCTACACCTATCAAAGTTTGCAACATAAAAATGCTTGTAACTTTTTACTGTAGCGTCATAAAACCTTGAAATTTTGTAACAATAAAGTACTCGAGTCTCTTGTCAATTTAAGCTATCGCTCAAAGCTATGCTACCCTTGAGTACCAAATCAAACACTGATAAAACTTAAAATGACCCTAACTTCTATACGGTACGTCCTACACATATCAAAGTTTGCAACATACAAATGCTTGTAACTTTTTACTGGAGCGTCATAAAACCTTGAAATTTTGTAACAATAAAGCACTCGAGCCTCTTGTCAATTTAAACTATCGCTCAAAGCTATGCTACCCTTGAGTCCCAAATCAAACACTGATAAAACTTCAAATGGCCCTAGCTTCTATACGGTACGTCCTACACCTATCAAAGTTTGCAACATACAAATGCTTGTAACTTTTTACTGGAGCGTCATAAAACCTTGAAATTTTGTAACAATAAAGTACTCGAGCCTCTTGTCAATTTAATATCGCTCAAAGCTATACTACCCTTGAGTCCCAAATCAAACACTGATAAAACTTCAAATGGCCTTAACTTCTATACAGTACGTCCTACACCTATCAAAGTTTGCAACATAAAAATGCTTGTAACTTTTTACTGTAGCGTCATAAAACCTTGAAATTTTGTAACAATAAAGTACTCGAGTCTCTTGTCAATTTAAGCTATCGCTCAAAGCTATGCTACCCTTGAGTACCAAATCAAACACTGATAAAACTTAAAATGACCCTAACTTCTATACGGTACGTCCTACACATATCAAAGTTTGCAACATACAAATGCTTGTAACTTTTTACTGGAGCGTCATAAAACCTTGAAATTTTGTAACAATAAAGCACTCGAGCCTCTTGTCAATTTAAACTATCGCTCAAAGCTATGCTACCCTTGAGTCCCAAATCAAACACTGATAAAACTTCAAATGGCCCTAGCTTCTATACGGTACGTCCTACACCTATCAAAGTTTGCAACATACAAATGCTTGTAACTTTTTACTGGAGCGTCATAAAACCTTAAAATTTTGTAGCAATAAAGTACTCGAGCCTCTTGTCAATTTAAGCTATCGCTCAAAGCTATGCTACCCTGGAGTCCCACATCAAACACTGATAAAACTTCAAATGGCCCTAACTTCTATAAGGTATGTCCTACACCTATCAAAGTTTACAGCATACGAATGCTTTTAACTTTTTACTGGAGCGTCATAAGACCTTGAAATTTTGTAACAATAAAGTACTCGAGCCTCTTGTCAATTTAAGCTATCGCTCAAAGCTATGGTACCACTGATTCCCAAATCAATCACTGATAAATCTTCAAATGGCCCTAACTTCTATACGGTACTTCCTACACCTATCAAAGTTTGCAACATAAAAATGCTTGTAACTTTTTACTGGAGCGTCATAAAACCTTGAAATTTTGTAACAATAAAGTACTCGAGCCTCTTGTCAGTTTAAGCTGTCGCTCAAAGCTATGCTACCCTTGAGTACCAAATCAAACACTGATAAAACTTCAAATGGCCCTAGCTTCTATACGGTACGTCCTACACCTGTCAAAGTTTGCAACATACAAATGCTTGCAACTTTTTACTGGAGCGTCATAAAACCTTGAAATTTTGTAACAATAAAGTACTCGAGCCTCTTGTCAATTTAAATTATCGCTCAAAGCTATGCTACCCTTGAGTACCAAATCAAACACTGATAAAACTTCAAATGGCCCTAACTTCTATACGGTACGTCCTACACCTGTCAAAGTTTGCAACATACAAATGCTTGCAACTTTTTACTGGAGAGTCATAAAACCTTGAAATTTTGTAACAATAAAGTACTCGAGCCTCTTGTCAATTTAAGCTATCGCTCAAAGCTATGCTACCCCTGAGTCCCAAATCACACACTGATAAATCTTCAAATGGCCCTAACTTCTATACGGTACGTCCGACATATATCAAAGTTTGCAACATACAAATGCTTGTAACTTTTTACTGGAGCGTCATAAAATCTTGAAATTTTGTAACAATAAAGTACTCGAGCCTCTTGTCAATTTAAGCTCTCGCTCAAAGCTATGCTACCCCTTAGTCCCAAATCAAATACTGATAAAACTTCAAATAGCCCTAACTTCTATACGGTACGTCCTACACCTATCAAAGTTTGCAACATACAAATGCTTGTAACTTTTTACTGGAGCGCCATAAAACCTTGACATTTTTTAACAATAAAGTACTCGAGCCTCTTGTCAATTTAAACTATCGCTCAAAGCTATGCTACCCTTGAGTCCCAAATCAAAAACTGATAAAACTTCAAATGGCCCTAACTTCTATACGATACGTCCTACACCTATCAAAGTTTGCAACATACAAATGCTTGTAACTTTTTACAGGAGCGTCATAAAACCTTGAAATTTTTTAACAATAAAGTACTCGAGCCTCTTGTCAATTTAAGCTATCGCTCAAAGCTATGCTACCCTTGAGTCCCAAATAAAACACTGATAAAACTTCAAATGGCCCTAACTTCTATACGGTTCGTCCTACACCTGTCAAAGTTTGCAACATACAAATGCTTGTAACTTTTTACTGGAGCAGCACAAAAAAACTTGAAATTTTGTAACAATAAAGTACTCGAGCCTCTTGTCAATTTAAGTTATCGCTCAAAGCTATGCTACTCTTGAGTCCCAAATCAAACACTGATAAAACTTCAAATGGCCCTAACTTCTATACGGTACATCCTACACCTGTCAAAGTTTGCAACATGCAAATGCTTGTAACTTTTTACTGGAGCGTCATAAAACCTTGAAATTTTGTAACAATAAAGAACTCGAGCCTCTTGTCAATTTAAGTTATCGCTCAAAGCTATGCTACTCTTGAGTCCCAAATCAAACACTGATAAAACTTCAAATGGCCCTAACTTCTATACGGTACATCCTACACCTGTCAAAGTTTGCAACATGCAAATGCTTGTAACTTTTTACTGGAGCGTCATAAAACCTTGAAATTTTGTAACAATAAAGTACTCGAGCCTCTTGTCAATTTAAACTATCGCTCAAATCTATGCTACCCTTGAGTCCCAAATCAAACACTGATAAAACTTCAAATGGCCCTAGCTTCTATACGGTACGTCCTACACCTATCAAAGTTTGCGACATACAAATGCTTGTAACTTTTTACTGGAGCGTCATAAAACCTTGAAATTTTGTAACAATAAAGTACTCGAGATTTTTGTCAATTTAAGCTATCGCTCTAAGCTATGCTACCCTTGAGTCCCAAATCAAACACTGATAAAACTTCAAATGGCCCTAACTTCTATACGGTACGTCCTACACCTATCAAAGTTTGCAACACACAAATGCTTGTACTTTTTACTGGAGCGTCATAAAACCTTGAAAGTTTATAACAATAAAGTACTCGAGCCTCTTGTCAATTTAAGCTATCGCTCAAAGCTATGCTACCCTTGAGTCCCAAATCAAACACTGATAAAACTTCAAATGGCCCTAACTTCTATACGGTACGTCCTACACCTATCAAAGTTTGCAACATAAAAATGCTTGTAACTTTTTACTGTAGCGTCATAAAACCTTGAAATTTTGTAACAATTAAGTACTCGAGTCTCTTGTCAATTTAAGCTATCGCTCAAAGCTATGCTACCCTTGAGTCCAAAATCAAACACTGATAAAACTTCAAATGGCCCTAACTTCAATTCGGTACGTCCTACACCTATCAAAGTTTGCAACATACAAATGCTTGTAACTTTTTACTGGAGCGTCATAAAACCTTAAAATTTTGTAACAATAAAGTACTCGAGCCTCTTGTCAATTTAAGCTATCGCTCAAAGCTATGCTACCCTTGAGTCCCAAATCAAACACTGATAAAACTTCAAATGGCCCTAACTTCTATAAGGTATGTCCTACACCTATCAAAGTTTACAACATACGAATGCTTTTAACTTTTTACTGGAGCGTCATAAAACCTTGAAATTTTGTAACAATAAAGTACTCGAGCCTCTTGTCAATTTAAGTTATCGCTCAAAGCTATGCTACTCTTGAGTCCCAAATCAAACACTGATAAAACTTCAAATGGCCCTAACTTCTATACGGTACATCCTACACCTGTCAAAGTTTGCAACATACAAATGCTTGTAACTTTTTACTGGAGCGTCATAAAACCTTGAAATTTTGTGACAATAAAGTACTCGAGCCTCTTGTCAATTTAAACTATCGCTCCAAGGTATGCTACCCTTGAGTCCCAAATCAAACACTGCTAAAACTTCAAATGGCCCTAACTTCTATACGGTACGTCCTACACCTATCAAAGTTTGCAACATACGAATGCTTGTAACTTTTTACTGGAGCGTCATAAAACCTTGAAATTTTGTAACAATAAAGCACTCGAGCCTCTTGTCAATTTAAGCTATCGCTCAAAGCTATGCTACCCTTGAGTCCCAAATCAAACACTGGTAAAACTTCAAATGGCCCTAGCTTCTATACGGTACGTCCTACATGTATCAAAGTTTGCAACATACAAATGCTTGTAACTTTTTACTGGAGCGTCATAAAACCTTAAAATTTTGTAGCAATAAAGTACTCTAGCCTCTTGTCAATTTAAGCTATCGCTCAAAGCTATGCTACCCTTGAGTCCGAAATCAAACACTGATAAAACTTCAAATGGCCCTAACTTCTATAAGCTATGTCCTACACCTATCAAAGTTTACAACATACGAATGCTTGTAACTTTTTACTGGAGCGTCATAAAACCTTGAAATTTTGTAACAATAAAGTACTCGAGCCTCTTGTCAATTTAAACTATCGCTCAAAGGTATGCTACCCTTGAGTCCCAAATCAAACACTGATAAAACTTCAAATGGCTCTAGCTTCTATACGGTACGTCCTACACCTTTCAAAGTTTGCGACATACAAATGCTTGTAACTTTTTACTGGAGCGTCATAAAACCTTGAAATTTTGTAACAATAAAGTACTCGAGATTTTTGTCAATTTAAGCTATCGCTCAAAGCTATGCTACCCTTGAGTCCCAAATCAAACACCGATAAAACTTCAAATGGCCCTAACTTCTATACGATACGTCCTACACTTATCAAAGTTTACAACATACGAATGCTTTTAACTTTTTACTGGAGCGTCATAAGACCTTGAAATTTTGTAACAATAAAGTACTCGAGCCTCTTGTCAATTTAAGCTATCGCTCAAAGCTATGCTACCACTGATTCCCAAATCAATCACTGATAAAACGTCAAATGGCCCTAACTTCTATACGGTACGTCCTACACCTATCAAAGTTTGCAACATACAAATGCTTGTAACTTTTGCCTGGAGCGTCATAAAACCTTGAAATTTTGTAACAATAAAGTACTCGAGCCTCTTGTCAGTTTAAGCTATCGCTCAAAGCTATGCTACCCTTGAGTACCAAATCAAACACTGATAAAACTTCAAATGGCCTTAACTTCTATACGGTACGTCCTACACATATCAAAGTTTGCAACATACAAATGCTTGTAACTTTTTACTGGAGCGTCATAAAACCTTGAAATTTTGTAACAATAAAGCACTCGAGCCTCTTGTCAATTTAAACTATCGCTCAAAGCTATGCTACCCTTGAGTCCCAAATCAAACACTGATAAAACTTTAAATGGCCCTAGCTTCTATACGGTACGTCCTACACCTATCAAAGTTTGCAACATACAAATGCTTGTAACTTTTTACTGGAGCGTCATAAAACCTTAAAATTTTGTAGCAATAAAGTACTCGAGCCTCTTGTCAATTTAAGCTATCGCTCAAAGCTATGCTACCCTTGAGTCCCACATCAAACACTGATAAAACTTCAAATGGCCCTAACTTCTATAAGGTATGTCCTACACCTATCAAAGTTTACAACATACGAATGCTTTTAACTTTTTACTGGAGCGTCATAAGACCTTGAAATTTTGTAACAATAAAGTACTCGAGCCTCTTGTCAATTTAAGCTATCGCTCAAAGCTATGGTACCACTGATTCCCAAATCAATCACTGATAAAACTTCAAATGGCCCTAGCTTCTATACGGTACGTCCTACACCTGTCAAAGTTTGCAACATACAAATGCTTGCAACTTTTTACTGGAGCGTCATAAAACCTTGAAATTTTGTAACAATAAAGTACTCGAGCCTCTTGTCAATTTAAGCTATCGCTCAAAGCTATGCTACCCCTGAGTCCCAAATCACACACTGATAAAACTTCAAATGGCCCTAACTTCTATACGGTACGTCCTACATATATCAAAGTTTGCAACATACAAATGCTTGTAACTTTTTACTGGAGCGTCATAAAACCTTGACATTTTGTAACAATAAAGTACTCGAGATTTTTGTCAATTTAAGCTATCGCTCAAAGCTATGCTACCCTTGAGTCCCAAATCAAACACCGATAAAACTTCAAATGGCCCTAACTTCTATACGATACGTCCTACACTTATCAAAGTTTACAACATACGAATGCTTTTAACTTTTTACTGGAGCGTCATAAGACCTTGAAATTTTGTAACAATAAAGTACTCGAGCCTCTTGTCAATTTAAGCTATCGCTCAAAGCTATGCTACCACTGATTCCCAAATCAATCACTGATAAAACGTCAAATGGCCCTAACTTCTATACGGTACGTCCTACACCTATCAAAGTTTGCAACATACAAATGCTTGTAACTTTTGCCTGGAGCGTCATAAAACCTTGAAATTTTGTAACAATAAAGTACTCGAGCCTCTTGTCAGTTTAAGCTATCGCTCAAAGCTATGCTACCCTTGAGTACCAAATCAAACACTGATAAAACTTCAAATGGCCTTAACTTCTATACGGTACGTCCTACACATATCGAAGTTTGCAACATACAAATGCTTGTAACTTTTTACTGGAGCGTCATAAAACCTTGAAATTTTGTAACAATAAAGCACTCGAGCCTCTTGTCAATTTAAACTATCGCTCAAAGCTATGCTACCCTTGAGTCCGAAATCAAACACTGATAAAACTTTAAATGGCCCTAGCTTCTATACGGTACGTCCTACACCTATCAAAGTTTGCAACATACAAATGCTTGTAACTTTTTACTGGAGCGTCATAAAACCTTAAAATTTTGTAGCAATAAAGTACTCGAGCCTCTTGTCAATTTAAGCTATCGCTCAAAGCTATGCTACCCTTGAGTCCCACATCAAACACTGATAAAACTTCAAATGGCCCTAACTTCTATAAGGTATGTCCTACACCTATCAAAGTTTACAACATACGAATGCTTTTAACTTTTTACTGGAGCGTCATAAGACCTTGAAATTTTGTAACAATAAAGTACTCGAGCCTCTTGTCAATTTAAGCTATCGCTCAAAGCTATGGTACCACTGATTCCCAAATCAATCACTGATAAAACTTCAAATGGCCCTAGCTTCTATACGGTACGTCCTACACCTGTCAAAGTTTGCAACATACAAATGCTTGCAACTTTTTACTGGAGCGTCATAAAACCTTGAAATTTTGTAACAATAAAGTACTCGAGCCTCTTGTCAATTTAAGCTATCGCTCAAAGCTATGCTACCCCTGAGTCCCAAATCACACACTGATAAAACTTCAAATGGCACTAACTTCTATACGGTACGTCCTACATATATCAAAGTTTGCAACATACAAATGCTTGTAACTTTTTACTGGAGCGTCATAAAACCTTGACATTTTGTAACAATAAAGTACTCGAGCCTCTTGTCAATTTAAGCTCTCGCTCAAAGCTATGCTACCCCTTAGTCCCAAATCAAACACTGATAAAACTTCAAATGGCCCTAACTTATATACGGTACGTCCTACACCTATCAAAGTTTGCAACATACAAATGCTTGTAACTTTTTACTGGAGCGTCATAAAACCTTGAAATTTTGTAACAATAAAGTACTCGAGCCTCTTGTCAATTTAAGCTATCGCTCAAAGCTATGCTACCCTTGAGTCCCAAATAAAACACTGATAAAACTTCAAATGGCCCTAACTTCTATACGGTACGTCCTACACCTATCAAAGTTTGCAACATACAAATGCTTGTAACTTTTTACTGTTGCATCATAAAACCTTGAAATTTTGTAACAATAAAGTACTCGAGCCTCTTGTCAATTTAAGCTATCGCTCAAAGCTATGCTACCCTTGAGTCCCAAATCAAACACTGATAAAGCTTCAAATGGCCCTATCTTCTATACGGTACGTCCTACACCTGTCAAAGTTTGCAACATACAAATGCTTGTAACTTTTTACTGGAGCGTCATAAAAACTTGAAATTTTGTAACAATAAAGTACTCGAGCCTCTTGCCAATTTAAGTTATCGGTCAAAGCTATGCTACTCTTGAGTCCCAAACCAAACACTGATAAAACTTCAAATGGCCCTAACTTCTATACGGTACTTCCTACACCTGTCAAAGTTTGCAACATGCAAATGCTTGTAACTTTTTACTGGAGCGTCATAAAACCTTGAAATTTTGTAACAATAAAGTACTCGAGCCTCTTGTCAATTTAAACTATCGCTCAAAGCTATGCTACCCTTGAGTCCCAAATCAAACACTGATAAAACTTCAAATGGCCCTAGCTTCTATACGGTACGTCCTACACCTATCAAAGTTTGCAACACACAAATGCTTGTACTTTTTACTGGAGCGTCATAAAACCTTGAAAGTTTATAACAATAAAGTACTCGAGCCTCTTGTCAATTTAAGCTATCGCTCAAAGCTATGCTACCCTTGAGACCCAAATCAAACACTTATAAAACTTCAAATGGCCTTAACTTCTATACGGTGCATCCTATACCTATCAAAGCTTGCAACATACATACAAATGCTTGTAACTTTTTACTGGAGCGTCATAAAACCTTGGAATTTTGTAACAATAAAGTACTCGAGCCTCTTGTCAATTTAAGCTATCGCTCAAAGCTATGCTACCCTTGAGTCCCAAATCAAACACTGATAAAACTTCAAATGGCCCTAACTTCTATACGGTACGTCCTACACCTATCAAAGTTTGCAACATAAAAATGCTTGTAACTTTTTACTGTAGCGTCATAAAACCTTGAAATTTTGTAACAATTAAGTACACGGGTCTCTTGTCAATTTAAGCTATCGCTCAAAGCTATGCTACCCTTGAGTCCCAAATCAAACACTGATAAAACTTCAAATGGCCCTAACTTCTATACGGTACGTCCTACACCTATCAAAGTTTGCAACATACAAATGCTTGTAACTTTTTACTGTAGCATCATAAAACCTTGAAATTTTGTAACAATAAAGTACTCGAGCCTCTTGTCAATTTAAGCTATCGCTCAAAGCTATGCTACCCTTGAATCCCAAATCAAACACTGATAAAACTTCAAATGGCCCTATCTTCTATACGGTACGTCCTACACCTGTCAAAGTTTGCAACATACAAATGCTTGTAACTTTTTACTGGAGCGTCATAAAAACTTGAAATTTTGTAACAATAAAGTACTCGAGCCTCTTGCCAATTTAAGTTATCGCTCAAAGCTATGCTACTCTTGAGTCCCAAATCAAACACTGATAAAACTTCAAAAGGCCCTAACTTCTATACGGTACATCCTACACCTGTCAAAGTTTGCAACATGCAAATGCTTGTAACTTTTTACTGGAGCGTCATAAAACCTTGAAATTTTGTAACAATAAAGTACTCGATCCTCTTGTCAATTTAAACTATCGCTCAAAGCAATGCTACCCTTGAGTCCCAAATCAAACACTGATAAAACTTCAAATGGCCCTAGCTTCTATACGGTACGTCCTACATCTATCAAAGTTTGCAACACACAAATGCTTGTACTTTTTACTGGAGCGTCATAAAACCTTGAAAGTTTATAACAATAAAGTACTCGAGCCTCTTGTCAATTTAAGCTATCGCTCAAAGCTATGCTACCCTTGAGTCCCAAATCAAACACTGATAAAGCTTCAAATGGCCCTATCTTCTATACGGTACGTCCTACACCTGTCAAAGTTTGCAACATACAAATGCTTGTAACTTTTTACTGGAGCGTCATAAAAACTTGAAATTTTGTAACAATAAAGTACTCGAGCCTCTTGCCAATTTAAGTTATCGGTCAAAGCTATGCTACTCTTGAGTCCCAAATCAAACACTGATAAAACTTCAAATGGCCCTAACTTCTATACGGTACTTCCTACACCTGTCAAAGTTTGCAACATGCAAATGCTTGTAACTTTTTACTGGAGCGTCATAAAACCTTGAAATTTTGTAACAATAAAGTACTCGAGCCTCTTGTCAATTTAAACTATCGCTCAAAGCTGTGCTACCCTTGAGTCCCAAATCAAACACTGATAAAACTTCAAATGGCCCTAGCTTCTATACGGTACGTCCTACACCTATCAAAGTTTGCAACACACAAATGCTTGTACTTTTTACTGGAGCGTCATAAAACCTTGAAAGTTTATAACAATAAAGTACTCGAGCCTCTTGTCAATTTAAGCTATCGCTCAAAGCTATGCTACCCTTGAGACCCAAATCAAACACTTATAAAACTTCAAATGGCCTTAACTTCTATACGGTGCATCCTATACCTATCAAAGCTTGCAACATACATACAAATGCTTGTAACTTTTTACTGGAGCGTCATAAAACCTTTTAATTTTGTAACAATAAAGTACTCGAGCCTCTTGTCAATTTAAGCTATCGCTCAAAGCTATGCTACCCTTGAGTCCCAAATCAAACACTGATAAAACTTCAAATGGCCCTAACTTCTATACGGTACGTCCTACACCTATCAAAGTTTGCAACATAAAAATGCTTGTAACTTTTTACTGTAGCGTCATAAAACCTTGAAATTTTGTAACAATTAAGTACACGGGTCTCTTGTCAATTTAAGCTATCGCTCAAAGCTATGCTACCCTTGAGTCCCAAATCAAACACTGATAAAACTTCAAATGGCCCTAACTTCTATACGGTACGTCCTACACCTATCAAAGTTTGCAACATACAAATGCTTGTAACTTTTTACTGTAGCATCATAAAACCTTGAAATTTTGTAACAATAAAGTACTCGAGCCTCTTGTCAATTTAAGCTATCGCTCAAAGCTATGCTACCCTTGAATCCCAAATCAAACACTGATAAAACTTCAAATGGCCCTATCTTCTATACGGTACGTCCTACACCTGTCAAAGTTTGCAACATACAAATGCTTGTAACTTTTTACTGGAGCGTCATAAAAACTTGAAATTTTGTAACAATAAAGTACTCGAGCCTCTTGCCAATTTAAGTTATCGCTCAAAGCTATGCTACTCTTGAGTCCCAAATCAAACACTGATAAAACTTCAAATGGCCCTAACTTCTATACGGTACATCCTACATCTGTCAAAGTTTGCAACATGCAAATGCTTGTAACTTTTTACTGGAGCGTCATAAAACCTTGAAATTTTGTAACAATAAAGTACTCGAGCCTCTTGTCAATTTAAACTATCGCTCAAAGCAATGCTACCCTTGAGTCCCAAATCAAACACTGATAAAACTTCAAATGGCCCTAGCTTCTATACGGTACGTCCTACATCTATCAAAGTTTGCAACACACAAATGCTTGTACTTTTTACTGGAGCGTCATAAAACCTTGAAAGTTTATAACAATAAAGTACTCGAGCCTCTTGTCAATTTAAGCTATCGCTCAAAGCTATGCTACCCTTGAGTCCCAAATTAAACACTTATAAAACTTCAAATGGCCTTAACTTCTATACGGTGCATCCTATACCTATCAAAGCTTGCAACATACAAATGCTTGTAACTTTTTACTGGAGCGTCATAAAACCTTGGAATTTTGTAACAATAAAGTACTCGAGCCTCTTGTCAATTTAAGCTATCGCTCAAAGCTATGCTACCCTTGAGTCCCAAATCAAACACTGATAAAACTTTAAATGGCCCTAACTTCTATACGGTACGTCCTACACCTATCAAAGTTTGCAACATAAAAATGCTTGTAACTTTTTACTGTAGCGTCATAAAACCTTGAAATTTTGTAACAATTAAGTACTCGGGTCTCTTGTCAATTTAAGCTATCGCTCAAAGCTATGCTACCCTTGAGTCCCAAATCAAACACTGATAAAACTTCAAATGGCCCTAACTACTATACGGTACGTCCTACACCTATCAAAGTTTGCAACATACAAATGCTTGTAACTTTTTACTGGAGCGTCATAAAACCTTAAAATTCTGTAACAATAAAGTACTCGAGCCTCTTGTCAATTTAAGCTATCGCTCAAAGCTATGCTACCCTTGAGTCCCAAATCAAACACTGATAAAACTTCAAATGGCTCTAACTTCTATAAGGTATGCCCTACACCCATCAAAGTTTACAACATACGAATGCTTTTAACTTTTTACTGGAGCGTCATAAAACCTTGAAATTTTGTAACAATAAAGTACTCGAGCCTCTTGTCAATTTAAGCTATCGTTCAAAGCTATGCTACCACTGAGTCCCAAATCAAACACTGATAAAACTTCAAATGGCCCTAACTTCTATACGGTACGTCCTACACCTGTCAAAGTTTGCAACATACAAATGCTTGTAACTTTTTACTGGAGCGTCATAAAAACTTGAAATTTTGTAACAATAAAGTACTCGAGCCTCTTGCCAATTTAAGTTATCGCTCAAAGCTATGCTACTCTTGAGTCCCAAATCAAACACTGATAAAACTTCAAATGGCCCTAACTTCTATACGGTACATCCTACACCTGTCAAAGTTTGCAACATGCAAATGCTTGTAACTTTTTACTGGAGCGTCATAAAACCTTGAAATTTTGTAACAATAAAGTACTCGAGCCTCTTGTCAATTTAAACTATCGCTCAAAGCTATGCTACCCTTGAGTCCCAAATCAAACACTGATAAAACTTCAAATGGCCCTAGCTTCTATACGGTACGTCCTACATCTATCAAAGTTTGCAACACACAAATGCTTGTACTTTTTACTGGAGCGTCATAAAACCTTGAAAGTTTATAACAATAAAGTACTCGAGCCTCTTGTCAATTTAAGCTATCGCTCAAAGCTATGCTACCCTTGAGTCCCAAATCAAACACTTATAAAACTTCAAATGGCCTTAACTTCTATACGGTGCATCCTATACCTATCAAAGTTTGCAACATAAAAATGCTTGTAACTTTTTACTGTAGCGTCATAAAACCTTGAAATTTTGTAACAATTAAGTACTCGGGTCTCTTGTCAATTTAAGCTATCGCTCAAAGCTATGCTACCCTTGAGTCCCAAATCAAACACTGATAAAACTTCAAATGGCCCTAACTTCTATACGGTACGTCCTACACCTATCAAAGTTTGCAACATACAAATGCTTGTAACTTTTTACTGGAGCGTCATAAAACCTTGAAATTTTGTAACAATAAAGCACTCGAGCCTCTTTGTCAATTTAAACTATCGCTCAAAGCTATGCTACCCTTGAGTCCCAAATCAAACACTGATAAAACTTCAAATGGCCCTAGCTTCTGTACGGTACGTCCTACACCTATCAAAGTTTGCAACATACAAATGCTTGTAACTTTTTACTGGAGCGTCATAAAACCTTAAAATTCTGTAACAATAAAGTACTCGAGCCTCTTGTCAATTTAAGCTATCGCTCAAAGCTATGCTACCCTTGAGTCCCAAATCAAACACTGATAAAACTTCAAATGGCCCTAACTTCTATAAGGTATGTCCTACACCTATCAAAGTTTACAACATACGAATGCTTTTAACTTTTTACTGGAGCGTCATAAAACCTTGAAATTTTGTAACAATAAAGTACTCGAGCCTCTTATCAATTTAAGCTATCGTTCAAAGCTATGCTACCACTGAGTCCCAAATCAAACACTGATAAAACTTCAAATGGCCCTAGCTTCTATACGGTACGTCCTACACCTGTCAAAGTTTGCAACATACAAATGCTTGTAACTTTTTACTGGAGCGTCACAAAAAATTGAAATTTTGTAACAATAAAGTACTCGAGCCTCTTGTCAATTTAAGTTATCGCTCAAAGCCATGCTACTCTTGAGTCCCAAATCAAACACTGATAAAACTTCAAATGGCTCTAGCTTCTCTACGGTACGTCTTACACCTATCAAAGTTTGCGACATACAAATGCTTGTAACTTTTTACTGGAGCGTCATAAAACCTTGAAATTTTGTAACAATAAAGAACTCGAGATTTTTGTCAATTTAAGCTATCGCTCAAAGCTATGCTACCCTTGAGTCCCAAATCAAACACTGATAAAACTTCAAATGGCCCCTAACTTCTATACGGTACGTCCTACACCTATCAAAGTTTGCAACACACAAATGCTTGTACTTTTTACTGGAGCGTCATAAAAACTTGAAATTTTGTAACAATAAAGTACTCGAGCCTCTTGCCAATTTAAGTTATCGCTCAAAGCTATGCTACTCTTGAGTCCCAAATCAAACACTGATAAAACTTCAAATGGCCCTAACTTCTATACGGTACATCCTACACCTGTCAAAGTTTGCAACATGCAAATGCTTGTAACTTTTTACTGGAGCGTAATAAAACCTTGAAATTTTGTAACAATAAAGTACTCGAGCCTCTTGTCAATTTAAACTATCGCTCAAAGCAATGCTACCCTTGAGTCCCAAATCAAACACTGATAAAACTTCAAATGGCCCTAGCTTCTATACGGTACGTCCTACATCTATCAAAGTTTGCAACACACAAATGCTTGTACTTTTTACTGGAGCGTCATAAAACCTTGAAAGTTTATAACAATAAAGTACTCGAGCCTCTTGTCAATTTAAGCTATCGCTCAAAGCTATGCTACCCTTGAGTCCCAAATTAAACACTTATAAAACTTCAAATGGCCCTAACTTCTATACGGTACATCCTACACCTGTCAAAGTTTGCAACATGCAAATGCTTGTAACTTTTTACTGGAGCGTCATAAAACCTTGAAATTTTGTAACAATAAAGTACTCGAGCCTCTTGTCAATTTAAACTATCGCTCAAAGCAATGCTACCCTTGAGTCCCAAATCAAACACTGATAAAACTTCAAATGGCCCTAGCTTCTATACGGTACGTCCTACATCTATCAAAGTTTGCAACACACAAATGCTTGTACTTTTTACTGGAGCGTCATAAAACCTTGAAAGTTTATAACAATAAAGTACTCGAGCCTCTTGTCAATTTAAGCTATCGCTCAAAGCTATGCTACCCTTGAGTCCCAAATTAAACACTTATAAAACTTCAAATGGCCTTAACTTCTATACGGTGCATCCTATACCTATCAAAGCTTGCAACATACAAATGCTTGTAACTTTTTACTGGAGCGTCATAAAACCTTGGAATTTTGTAACAATAAAGTACTCGAGCCTCTTGTCAATTTAAGCTATCGCTCAAAGCTATGCTACCCTTGAGTCCCAAATCAAACACTGATAAAACTTCAAATGGCCCTAACTTCTATACGGTACGTCCTACACCTGTCAAAGTTTGCAACATACAAATGCTTGTAACTTTTTACTGGAGCGTCATAAAAACTTGAAATTTTGTAACAATAAAGTACTCGAGCCTCTTGCCAATTTAAGTTATCGCTCAAAGCTATGCTACTCTTGAGTCCCAAATCAAACACTGATAAAACTTCAAATGGCCCTAACTTCTATACGGTACATCCTACACCTGTCAAAGTTTGCAACATGCAAATGCTTGTAACTTTTTACTGGAGCGTCATAAAACCTTGAAATTTTGTAACAATAAAGAACTCGAGCCTCTTGTCAATTTAAACTATCGCTCAAAGCTATGCTACCCTTGAGTCCCAAATCAAACACTGATAAAACTTCAAATGGCCCTAGCTTCTATACGGTACGTCCTACATCTATCAAAGTTTGCAACACACAAATGCTTGTACTTTTTACTGGAGCGTCATAAAACCTTGAAAGTTTATAACAATAAAGTACTCGAGCCTCTTGTCAATTTAAGCTATCGCTCAAAGCTATGCTACCCTTGAGTCCCAAATCAAACACTTATAAAACTTCAAATGGCCTTAACTTCTATACGGTGCATCCTATACCTATCAAAGCTTGCAACATACAAATGCTTGTAACTTTTTACTGGAGCGCCATAAAACCTTGGAATTTTGTAACAATAAAGTACTCGAGCCTCTTGACAATTTAAGCTATCGCTCAAAGCTATGCTACCCTTGAGTCCCAAATCAAACACTGATAAAACTTCAAATGGCCCTAACTTCTATACGGTACGTCCTACACCTATCAAAGTTTGCAACATAAAAATGCTTGTAACTTTTTACTGTAGCGTCATAAAACCTTGAAATTTTGTAACAATTAAGTACTCGGGTCTCTTGTCAATTTAAGCTATCGCTCAAAGCTATGCTACCCTTGAGTCCCAAATCAAACACTGATAAAACTTCAAATGGCCCTAACTTCTTTACGGTACGTCCTACACCTATCAAAGTTTGCAACATACAAATGCTTGTAACTTTTTACTGGAGCGTCATAAAACCTTGAAATTTTGTAACAATAAAGCACTCGAGCCTCTTTGTCAATTTAAACTATCGCTCAAAGCTATGCTACCCTTGAGTCCCAAATCAAACACTGATAAAACTTCAAATGGCCCTAGCTTCTATACGGTACGTCCTACACCTATCAAAGTTTGCAACATACAAATGCTTGTAACTTTTTACTGGAGCGTCATAAAACCTTAAAATTCTGTAACAATAAAGTACTCGAGCCTCTTGTCAATTTAAGCTATCGCTCAAAGCTATGCTACCCTTGAGTCCCAAATCAAACACTGATAAAACTTCAAATGGCCCTAACTTCTATAAGGTATGTCCTACACCTATCAAAGTTTACAACATACGAATGCTTTTAACTTTTTACTGGAGCGTCATAAAACCTTGAAATTTTGTAACAATAAAGTACTCGAGCCTCTTGTCAATTTAAGCTATCGTTCAAAGCTATGCTACCACTGAGTCCCAAATCAAACACTGATAAAACTTCAAATGGCCCTAGCTTCTATACGGTACGTCCTACACCTGTCAAGGTTTGCAACATACAAATGCTTGTAACTTTTTACTGGAGCGTCACAAAAACTTGAAATTTTGTAACAATAAAGTACTCGAGCCTCTTGTCAATTTAAGTTATCGCTCAAAGCCATGCTACTCTTGAGTCCCAAATCAAACACTGATAAAACTTCAAATGGCTCTAGCTTCTCTACGGTACGTCCTACACCTATCAAAGTTTGCGACATACAAATGCTTGTAACTTTTTACTGGAGCGTCATAAAACCTTGAAATTTTGTAACAATAAAGGACTCGAGATTTTTGTCAATTTAAGCTATCGCTCAAAGCTATGCTACCCTTGAGTCCCAAATCAAACACTGATAAAACTTCAAATGGCCCCTAACTTCTATACGGTACGTCCTACACCTATCAAAGTTTGCAACACACAAATGCTTGTACTTTTTACTGGAGCGTCATAAAACCTTGAAATTTTATAACAATAAAGTACTCGAGCCTCTTGTCAATTTAAGCTATCGCTCAAAGCTATGCTACCCTTGAGTCCCAAATCAAACACTGATAAAACTTCAAATGGCCTTAACTTCTATACGGTGCATCCTATACCTATCAAAGCTTGCAACATACAAATGCTTGTAACTTTTTACTGGAGCGTCATAAAACCTTGAAATTTTGTAACAATAAAGTACTCGAGTCTCTTGTCAATTTAAGCTATCGCTCAAAGCTATGCTACCCTTGAGTACCAAATCAAACACTGATAAAACTTCAAATGGCCCTAACTTCTATACGGTACGTCCTACACATATCAAAGTTTGCAACATACAAATGCTTGTAACTTTTTACTGGAGCGTCATAAAACCTTGAAATTTTGTAACAATAAAGCACTCGAGCCTCTTGCCAATTTAAGCTATCGCTCAAAGCTATGCTACCCTTGAGTCCCAAATCAAACACTGATAAAACTTCAAATGGCCTTAACTTCTATACGGTGCATCCTATACCTATCAAAGCTTGCAACATACAAATGCTTGTAACTTTTTACTGGAGCGTCATAAAACCTTGAAATTTTGTAACAATAAAGTACTCGAGTCTCTTGTCAATTTAAGCTATCGCTCAAAGCTATGCTACCCTTGAGTACCAAATCAAACACTGATAAAACTTCAAATGGCCCTATCTTCTATACGGTACGTCCTACACCTGTCAAAGTTTGCAACATACAAATGCTTGTAACTTTTTACTGGAGCGTCATAAAAACTTGAAATTTTGTAACAATAAAGTACTCGAGCCTCTTGCCAATTTAAGTTATCGCTCAAAGCTATGCTACTCTTGAGTCCCAAATCAAACACTGATAAAATTTCAAATGGCCCTAACTTCTATACGGTACATCCTACACCTGTCAAAGTTTGCAACATGCAAATGCTTGTAACTTTTTACTGGAGCGTCATAAAACCTTGAAATTTTGTAACAATAAAGTACTCGAGCCTCTTGTCAATTTAAACTATCGCTCAAAGCTATGCTACCCTTGAGTCCCAAATCAAACATTGATAAAACTTCAAATAGCCCTAGCTTCTATACGGTACGTCCTACATCTATCAAAGTTTGCAACACACAAATGCTTGTACTTTTTACTGGAGCGTCATAAAACCTTGAAAGTTTATAACAATAAAGTACTCGAGCCTCTTGTCAATTTAAGCTATCGCTCAAAGCTATGCTACCCTTGAGTCCCAAATTAAACACTTATAAAACTTCAAATGGCCTTAACTTCTATACGGTGCATCCTATACCTACCAAAGCTTGCAACATAAAAATGCTTGTAACTTTTTACTGTAGCGTCATAAAACCTTGAAATTTTGTAACAATTAAGTACTCGGGGCTCTTGTCAATTTAAGCTATCGCTCAAAGCTATGCTACCCTTGAGTCCCAAATCAAACACTGATAAAACTTCAAATGGCCCTAACTTCTGTACGGTACGTCCTACACCTATCAAAGTTTGCAACATACAAATGCTTGTAACTTTTTACAGGAGCGTCATAAAACCTTGAAATTTTGTAACAATAAAGCACTCGAGCCTCTTTGTCAATTTAAACTATCGCTCAAAGCTATGCTACCCTTGAGTCCCAAATCAAACACTGATAAAACTTCAAATGGCCCTAGCTTCTATACGGTACGTCCTACACCTATCAAAGTTTGCAACATACAAATGCTTGTAACTTTTTACTGGAGCGTCATAAAACCTTAAAATTCTGTAACAATAAAGTACTCGAGCCTCTTGTCAATTTAAGCTATCGCTCAAAGCTATGCTACCCTTGAGTCCCAAATCAAACACTGATAAAACTTCAAATGGCCCTATCTTCTATACGGTACGTCCTACACCTGTCAAAGTTTGCAACATACAAATGCTTGTAACTTTTTACTGGAGCGTCATAAAAACTTGAAATTTTGTAACAATAAAGTACTCGAGCCTCTTGCCAATTTAAGTTATCGCTCAAAGCTATGCTACTCTTGAGTCCCAAATCAAACACTGATAAAACTTCAAATGGCCCTAACTTCTATACGGTACATCCTACACCTGTCAAAGTTTGCAACATGCAAATGCTTGTAACTTTTTACTGGAGCGTCATAAAACCTTGAAATTTTGTAACAATAAAGTACTCGGGTCTGTTGTCAATTTAAGCTATCGCTCAAAGCTATGCTACCCTTGAGTCCCAAATCAAACACTGATAAAACTTCAAATGGCCCTAACTTCTATACGGTACGTCCTACACCTATCAAAGTTTGCAACATACAAATGCTTGTAACTTTTTACTGGAGCGTCATAAAACCTTGAAATTTTGTAACAATAAAGCACTCGAGCCTCTTTGTCAATTTAAACTATCGCTCAAAGCTATGCTACCCTTGAGTCCCAAATCAAACACTGATAAACCTTCAAATGGCCCTAGCTTCTAGACGGTACGTCCTACACCTATCAAAGTTTGCAACATACAAATGCTTGTAACTTTTTACTGGAGCGTCATAAAACCTTAAAATTCTGTAACAATAAAGTACTCGAGCCTCTTGTCAATTTAAGCTATCGCTCAAAGCTATGCTACCCTTGAGTCCCAAATCAAACACTGATAAAACTTCAAATGGCCCTAACTTCTATAAGGTATGTCCTACACCTATCAAAGTTTACAACATACGAATGCTTTTAACTTTTTACTGGAGCGTCATAAAACCTTGAAATTTTGTAACAATAAAGTACTCGAGCCTCTTGTCAATTTAAGCTATCGTTCAAAGCTATGCTACCACTGAGTCCCAAATCAAACACTGATAAAACTTCAAATGGCCCTAACTTCTATACGGTACGTCCTACACCTGTCAAAGTTTGCAACATACAAATGCTTGTAACTTTTTACTGGAGCGTCACAAAAACTTGAAATTTTGTAACAATAAAGTACTCGAGCCTCTTGTCAATTTAAGTTATCGCTCAAAGCCATGCTACTTTTGAGTCCCAAATCAAACACTGATAAAACTTCAAATGGCCCTAACTTCTATACGGTACGTCCTACACCTATCAAAGTTTGCGACATACAAATGCTTGTAACTTTTTACTGGAGCGTCATAAAACCTTGAAATTTTGTAACAATAAAGAACTCGAGATTTTTGTCAATTTAAGCTATCGCTCAAAGCTATGCTACCCTTGAGTCCCAAATCAAACACTGATAAAACTTCAAATGGCCCTAACTTCTATACGGTACGTCCTACACCTATCAAAGTTTGCAACACACAAATGCTTGTACTTTTTACTGGAGCGTCATAAAACCTTGGAATTTTGTAACAATAAAGTACTCGAGCCTCTTGTCAATTTAAGCTATCGCTCAAAGCTATGCTACCCTTGAGTCCCAAATCAAACACTGATAAAACTTCAAATGGCCCTAACTTCTATACGGTACGTCCTACACATATCAAAGTTTGCAACATACAAATGCTTGTAACTTTTTACTGGAGCGTCATAAAACCTTGAAATTTTGTAACAATAAAGCACTCGAGCCTCTTTGTCAATTTAAACTATCGCTCAAAGCTATGCTACCCTTGAGTCCCAAATCAAACACTGATAAAACTTCAAATGGCCCTAGCTTCTAGACGGTACGTCCTACACCTATCAAAGTTTGCAACATACAAATGCTTGTAACTTTTTACTGGAGCGTCATAAAACCTTAAAATTCTGTAACAATAAAGTACTCGAGCCTCTTGTCAATTTAAGCTATCGCTCAAAGCTATGCTACCCTTGAGTCCCAAATCAAACACTGATAAAACTTCAAATGGCCCTAACTTCTATAAGGTATGTCCTACACCTATCAAAGTTTACAACATACGAATGCTTTTAACTTTTTACTGGAGCGTCATAAAACCTTGAAATTTTGTAACAATAAAGTACTCGAGCCTCTTGTCAATTTAAGCTATCGTTCAAAGCTATGCTACCACTGAGTCCCAAATCAAACACTGATAAAACTTCAAATGGCCCTAACTTCTATACGGTACGTCCTACACCTGTCAAAGTTTGCAACATACAAATGCTTGTAACTTTTTACTGGAGCGTCACAAAAACTTGAAATTTTGTAACAATAAAGTACTCGAGCCTCTTGTCAATTTAAGTTATCGCTCAAAGCCATGCTACTTTTGAGTCCCAAATCAAACACTGATAAAACTTCAAATGGCCCTAACTTCTATACGGTACGTCCTACACCTATCAAAGTTTGCGACATACAAATGCTTGTAACTTTTTACTGGAGCGTCATAAAACCTTGAAATTTTGTAACAATAAAGAACTCGAGATTTTTGTCAATTTAAGCTATCGCTCAAAGCTATGCTACCCTTGAGTCCCAAATCAAACACTGATAAAACTTCAAATGGCCCTAACTTCTATACGGTACGTCCTACACCTATCAAAGTTTGCAACACACAAATGCTTGTACTTTTTACTGGAGCGTCATAAAACCTTGAAATTTTATAACAAAAAAGTACTCGAGCCTCTTGTCAATTTAAGCTATCGCTCAAAGCTATGCTACCCTTGAGTCCCAAATCAAACACTGATAAAACTTCAAATGGCCCTAACTTCTATAAGGTATGTCCTACACCTATCAAAGTTTACAACATACGAATGCTTTTAACTTTTTACTGGAGCGTCATAAAACCTTGAAATTTTGTAACAATAAAGTACTCGAGCCTCTTGTCAATTTAAGCTATCGTTCAAAGCTATGCTACCACTGAGTCCCAAATCAAACACTGATAAAACTTCAAATGGCCCTAACTTCTATACGGTACGTCCTACACCTGTCAAAGTTTGCAACATACAAATGCTTGTAACTTTTTACTGGAGCGTCACAAAAACTTGAAATTTTGTAACAATAAAGTACTCGAGCCTCTTGTCAATTTAAGCTATCGCTCAAAGCTTTGCTACCCTTGAGTCCCAAATCAAACACTGATAAAACTTCAAATGGCCCTAACTTCTATACGGTACGTCCTACACCTATCAAAGTTTGCAACACACAAATGCTTGTACTTTTTACTGGAGCGTCATAAAACCTTGAAATTTTATAACAATAAAGTACTCGAGCCTCTTGTCAATTTAAGCTATCGCTCAAAGCTATGCTACCCTTGAGTCCCAAATCAAACACTGATAAAACTTCAAATGGCCTTAACTTCTATACGGTGCATCCTATACCTATCAAAGCTTGCAACATACAAATGCTTGTAACTTTTTACTGGAGCGTCATAAAACCTTGAAATTTTGTAACAATAAAGTACTCGAGTCTCTTGTCAATTTAAGCTATCGCTCAAAGCTATGCTACCCTTGAGTACCAAATCAAACACTGATAAAACTTCAAATGGCCCTAACTTCTATACGGTACGTCCTACACATATCAAAGTTTGCAACATACAAATGCTTGTAACTTTTTACTGGAGCGTCATAAAACCTTGAAATTTTGTAACAATAAAGCACTCGAGCCTCTTGTCAATTTAAACTATCGCTCAAAGCTATGCTACCCTTGAGTCCCAAATCAAACACAGATAAAACTTCAAATGGCCCTAGCTTCTATACGGTACGTCCTACACCTATCAAAGTTTGCAACATACAAATGCTTGTAACTTTTTACTGGAGCGTCATAAAACCTTAAAATTTTGTAGCAATAAAGTACTCGAGCCTCTTGTCAATTTAAGCTATCGCTCAAAGCTATGCTACCCTTGAGTCCCACATCAAACACTGATAAAACTTCAAATGGCCCTAACTTCTATAAGGTATGTCCTACACCTATCAAAGTTTACAACATACGAATGCTTTTAACTTTTTACTGGAGCGTCATAAGACCTTGAAATTTTGTAACAATAAAGTACTCGAGCCTCTTGTCAATTTAAGCTATCGCTCAAAGCTATGGTACCACTGATTCCCAAATCAATCACTGATAAAACGTCAAATGGCCCTAACTTCTATACGGTACGTCCTACACCTATCAAAGTTTGCACCATACAAATGCTTGTAACTTTTTACTGGAGCGTCATAAAACCTTGAAATTTTGTAACAATAAAGTACTCGAGCCTCTTGTCAATTTAAGTTATCGCTCAAAGCCATGCTACTTTTGAGTCCCAAATCAAACACTGATAAAACTTCAAATGGCCCTAACTTTTATACGGTACGTCCTACACCTATCAAAGTTTGCGACATACAAATGCTTGTAACTTTTTACTGGAGCGTCATAAAACCTTGAAATTTTGTAACAATAAAGAACTCGAGATTTTTGTCCATTTAAGCTATCGCTCAAAGCTATGCTACCCTTGAGTCCCACATCAAACACTGATAAAACTTCAAATGGCCCTAACTTCTATAAGGTATGTCCTACACCTATCAAAGTTTACAACATACGAATGCTTTTAACTTTTTACTGGAGCGTCATAAGACCTTGAAATTTTGTAACAATAAAGTACTCGAGCCTCTTGTCAATTTAAGCTATCGCTCAAAGCTATGGTACCACTGATTCCCAAATCAATCACTGATAAAACGTCAAATGGCCCTAACTTCTATACGGTACGTCCTACACCTATCAAAGTTTGCAACATACAAATGCTTGTAACTTTTTACTGGAGCGTCATAAAACCTTGAAATTTTGTAACAATAAAGTACTCGAGCCTCTTGTCAATTTAAGTTATCGCTCAAAGCCATGCTACTTTTGAGTCCCAAATCAAACACTGATAAAACTTCAAATGGCCCTAACTTTTATACGGTACGTCCTACACCTATCAAAGTTTGCGACATACAAATGCTTGTAACTTTTTACTGGAGCGTCATAAAACCTTGAAATTTTGTAACAATAAAGAACTCGAGATTTTTGTCCATTTAAGCTATCGCTCAAAGCTATGCTACCCTTGAGTCCCACATCAAACACTGATAAAACTTCAAATGGCCCTAACTTCTATAAGGTATGTCCTACACCTATCAAAGTTTACAACATACGAATGCTTTTAACTTTTTACTGGAGCGTCATAAGACCTTGAAATTTTGTAACAATAAAGTACTCGAGCCTCTTGTCAATTTAAGCTATCGCTCAAAGCTATGGTACCACTGATTCCCAAATCAATCACTGATAAAACGTCAAATGGCCCTAACTTCTATACGGTACGTCCTACACCTATCAAAGTTTGCAACATACAAATGCTTGTAACTTTTTACTGGAGCGACATAAAACCTTGAAATTTTGTAACAATAAAGTACTCGAGCCTCTTGTCAGTTTAAGCTATCGCTCAATGCTATGCTACCCTTGAGTACCAAATCAAACACTGATAAAACTTCAAATGGCCCTAGCTTCTATACGGTACGTCCTACACCTGTCAAAGTTTGCAACATACAAATGCTTGCAACTTTTTACTGGAGCGTCATAAAACCTTGAAATTTTGTAACAATAAAGTACTCGAGCCTCTTGTCAATTTAAGCTATCGCTCAAAGCTATGCTACCCTTGAGTACCAAATCAAACACTGACTAAACTTCAAATCGCCCTAGCTTCTATACGGTACGTCCTACACCTGTCAAAGTTTGCAACATACAAATGCTTGTAACTTTTTACTGGAGCGTCAGAAAAACTTGAAATTTTGTAACAATAAAGTACTCGAGCCTCTTGTCAATTTAAGCTATCGCTCAAAGCTATGCTACCCTTGAGTCCCAAATCAAACACTGATAAAGCTTCAAAAGGCCCTAACTTCTATAAGGTATGTCCTACACCTATCAAAGTTTCCAACATACGAATGCTTTTAACTTTTTACTGGAGCGTCATAAGACCTTGAAATTTTGTAACAATAAAGTACTCGAGCCTCTTGTCAATTTAAGCTATCGCTCAAAGCTATGGTACCACTGATTCCCAAATCAATCACTGATAAAACTTCAAATGGCCCTAACTTCTTTACGGTACGTCCTACACCTATCAAAGTTTGCAACATACAAATGCTTGTAACTTTTTACTGGAGCGTCATAAAACCTTGAAATTTTGTAACAATAAAGTACTCGAGCCTCTTGTCAGTTTAAGCTATCCCTCAATGCTATGCTACCCTTGAGTACCAAATCAAACACTGATAAAACTTCAAATGGCCCTAGCTTCTATACGGTACGTCCTACACCTGTCAAAGTTTGCAACATACAAATGCTTGCAACTTTTTACTGGAGCGTCATAAAACCTTGAGGTTTTGTAACAATAAAGTACTCGAGCCTGTTGTCAATTTAAGCTATCGCTCAAAGCTATGCTACCCTTGAGTACCAAATCAAACACTGACAAAACTTCAAATCGCCCTAGCTTCTATACGGTACGTCCTACACCTGTCAAAGTTTGCAACATACAAATGCTTGTAACTTTTTACTGGAGCGTCAGAAAAACTTGAAATTTTGTAACAATAAAGTACTCGAGCCTCTTGTCAATTTAAACTATCGCTCAAAGCTATACTACCCTTGAGTCCCAAATCAAACACTGATAAAACTTCAAATGGCCCTAGCTTCTATACGGTACGTCCTACACCTATCAGAGTTTGCGACATACAAATGCTTGTAACTTTTTACTGGAGCGTCATAAAACCTTGAAATTTTGTAACAATAAAGTACTCGAGATTTTTGTCAATTTAAGCTATCGCTCAAAGCTATGCTACCCTTGAGTCCCAAATCAAACACTGATAAAACTTCAAATGGCCCTAACTTCTATACGGTACGTCCTACACCTATCAAAGTTTGCAACACACAAATGCTTGTACTTTTTACTGGAGCGTCATAAAACCTTGAAAGTTTATAACAATAAAGTACTCGAGCCTCTTGTCAATTTAAGCTATCGCTCAAAGCTATGCTACCCTTGAGTCCCAAATCAAACACTTATAAAACTTCAAATGGCCTTAACTTCTATACGGTGCATCCTATACCTATCAAAGCTTGCAACATACAAATGCTTGTAACTTTTTACTGGAGCGTCATAAAACCTTGGAATTTTGTAACAATAAAGTACTCGAGCCTCTTGTCAATTTAAGCTATCGCTCAAAGCTATGCTACCCTTGAGTCACAAATCAAACACTGATAAAACTTCAAATGGCCCAAAATTCTATACGGTACGTCCTACACCTATCAAAGTTTGCAATATAAAAATGCTTGTAACTTTTTACTGTAGCGTCATAAAACCTTGAAATTTTGTAACAATTAAGTACTCGAGTCTCTTGTCAATTTAAGCTATCGCTCAAAGCTATGCTACCCTTGAGTCCCAAATCAAACACTGATAAAACTTCAAATGGCCCTAACTTCTCTACGGTACGTCCTACACCTATCAAAGTTTGCAATATAAAAATGCTTGTAACTTTTTACTGTAGCGTCATAAAACCTTGAAATTTTGTAACAATTAAGTACTCGAGTCTCTTGTCAATTTAAGCTATCGCTCAAAGCTATGCTACCCTTGAGTCCCACATCAAACACTGATAAAACTTCAAATGGCCCTAACTTCTATAAGGTATGTCCTACACCTATCAAAGTTTACAACATACGAATGCTTTTAACTTTTTACTGGAGCGTCATAAGACCTTGAAATTTTGTAACAATAAAATACTCGAGCCTCTTGTCAATTTAAGCTATCGCTCAAAGCTATGCTACCCTTGAGTCCCAAATCAAACACTGATAAAACTTCAAATGGCCCTAACTTCTATAAGGTATGTCCTACACCTATCAAAGTTTGCAACATACAAATGCTTGTAACTTTTTACTGGAGCGTCATAAAACCTTGGAATTTTGTAACAATAAAGTACTCGAGCCTCTTGTCAATTTAAGCTATCGCTCAAAGCTATGCTACCCTTGAGTCACAAATCAAACACTGATAAAACTTCAAATGGCCCAAAATTCTATACGGTACGTCCTACACCTATCAAAGTTTGCAATATAAAAATGCTTGTAACTTTTTACTGTAGCGTCATAAAACCTTGAAATTTTGTAACAATTAAGTACTCGAGTCTCTTGTCAATTTAAGCTATCGCTCAAAGCTATGCTACCCTTGAGTCCCAAATCAAACACTGATAAAACTTCAAATGGCCCTAACTTCTCTACGGTACGTCCTACACCTATCAAAGTTTGCAATATAAAAATGCTTGTAACTTTTTACTGTAGCGTCATAAAACCTTGAAATTTTGTAACAATTAAGTACTCGAGTCTCTTGTCAATTTAAGCTATCGCTCAAAGCTATGCTACCCTTGAGTCCCACATCAAACACTGATAAAACTTCAAATGGCCCTAGCTTCTATACGGTACGTCCTACACCTATCAAAGTTTGCGACATACAAATGCTTGTAACTTTTTGAAATTTTGTGACAATAAAGTACTCGAGCCTCTTGTCAATTTAAGCTATCGGTCAAAGCTATGCTACTCTTGAGTCCCAAATCAAACACTGATAAAACTTCAAATGGCCCTAACTTCTATACGGTACGTCCTACACCTGTCAAAGTTTGCAACATACAAATGCTTGTAACTTTTTACTGTAGCGTCATAAAACCTTGAAATTTAGTAACAATAAAGTACTCGAGCCTCTTGTCAATTTAAGCTATCGCTCAAAGCTATGCTACCCTTGAGTCCCAAATCAAACACTGATAAAACTTCAAATGGCCCTAACTTATATACGGTACGTCCTACACCTGTCAAAGTTTGCAACATACAAATGCTTGTAGCTTTTTACTGGAGCGGCAGAAAAACTTGAAATTTTGTAACAATAAAGTACTCGAGCCTCTTGTCAATTTAAGCTATCGCTCAAAGCTATGCTACCCTTGAGTCCCAAATCAAACACTGATAAAACTCCAAATGGCCCTAACTTCTATACGGTACGTCCTACACCTATCAAAGTTTGCAACACACAAATGCTTGTACTTTTTACTAGAGCGTCATAAAACCTTGAAATTTTGTAACAATAAAGTGCTCGAGCCTCTTGTCAACTTAAGCTATCGCTCAAAGCTATGCTACCCTTGAGTCCCAAATCAAACACTTATAAAACTTCATATGGCCTTAACTTCTATACGGTGCATCCTACACCTATCAAAGCTTGCAACATACAAATGCTTGTAACTTTTTACTGGAGCGTCATAGAACCTTGAAATTTTGTAACATTAAAGTACTCGAGCCTCTTGTCAATTTAAGCTATCGCTCAAAGCTATGCTACTCTTGAGTCCCAAATCAAACACTGATAAAACATCAAATGGCTCTATCTTCTATACGGTACATCCTACACCTGTCAAAGTTTGCAACATACAAATGCTTGTAACTTTTTACTGGAGCGTCATAAAACCTTGAAAGTCTGTAACAATAAAGTACTCTAGCCTCTTGTCAATTTAAACTATCGCTCAAAGCTATGCTACCCTGGAGTCCCAAATCAAACACTGATAAAATTTCAAATGGCTCTAGCTTCTATACGGTACGTCCTACACCTATCAAAGTTTGCGACATACAAATGCTTGTAACTTTTTACTGGAGCGGCAGAAAAACTTGAAATTTTGTAACAATAAAGTACTCGAGCCTCTTGTCAATTTAAGCTATCGCTCAAAGCTATGCTACCCTTGAGTCCCAAATCAAACACTGATAAAACTCAAAATGGCCCTAACTTCTATACGGTACGTCCTACACCTATCAAAGTTTGCAACACACAAATGCTTGTACTTTTTACTAGAGCGTCATAAAACCTTGAAATTTTGTAACAATAAAGTGCTCGAGCCTCTTGTCAATTTAAGCTATCGCTCAAAGCTATGCTACCCTTGAGTCCCAAATCAAACACTTATAAAACTTCAAATGGCCTTAACTTCTATACGGTGCATCCTACACCTATCAAAGTTTGCAACATACAAATGCTTGTAACTTTTTACTGGAGCGTCATAAAACCTTGAAATTTTGTAACAATAAAGTACTCGAGCCTCTTGTCAATTTAAGCTATCGCTCAAAGCTATGCTACCCTTGAGTCCCAAATCAAATACTGATAAAACTTCAAATGGCCCTAACTTCTATGCGGTACGTCCTACACCTGTCAAAGTTTGCAACATACAAATGCTTGCAACTTTTTACTGGAGCGTCATAAAACCTTGAAATTTTGTAACAATAAAGTACTCGAGCCTCTTGTCAATTTAAGCTATCGCTCAAAGCTATGCTACCCTTGAGTCCCAAATCAAACACTGATAAAACTTCACATGGCCCTAACGTCTATACGGTACGTCCTACACATATCTAAGTTTGCAACATACAAATGCTTGTAACTTTTTGAAATTTTGTGACAATAAAGTACTCGAGCCTCTTGTCAATTTAAGCTATCGGTCAAAGCTATGCTACTCTTGAGTCCCAAATCAAACACTGATAAAGCTTCAAATGGCCCTAACTTCTATACGGTACATCCTACACCTGTCAAAGTTTGCAACATACAAATGCTTGTAACCTTTTACTGGAGCGTCATAAAACCTTGAAATTTTGTAACAATAAAGTAATCGAGCCTCTTGTCAATTTAAGCTATCGCTCAAAGATATGCTACCCTTGAGTCCCAAATCAAACACTGATAAAACTTAAAATGGCCCTTACATCTATACGGTACGTCCTACACCTATCAAAGTTTGCAACATACAAGTGCTTGTAACTTTTTACTGGAGCGTCATAAAACCTTGAAATTTAGTAACAATAAAGTACTCGAGCCTCTTGTCAATTTAAGCTATCGCTCAAAGCTATGCTACCCTTGAGTCCCAAATCAAACACTGATAAAACTTCAAATGGCCCTAACTTCTATACGGTACGTCCTACACCTGTCAAAGTTTGCAAGATACAAATGCTTGTAACTTTTTACTGGAGCGTCAGAAAAACTTGAAATTTTGTAACAATAAAGTGCTCGAGCCTCTTGTCAACTTAAGCTATCGCTCAAAGCTATGCTACCCTTGAGTCCCAAATCAAACACTTATAAAACTTCATATGGCCTTAACTTCTATACGGTGCATCCTACACCTATCAAAGCTTGCAACATACAAATGCTTGTAACTTTTTACTGGAGCGTCATAGAACCTTGAAATTTTGTAACATTAAAGTACTCGAGCCTCTTGTCAATTTAAGCTATCGCTCAAAGCTATGCTACTCTTGAGTCCCAAATCAAACACTGATAAAACTCCAAATGGCCCTAACTTCTATACGGTACGTCCTACACCTATCAAAGTTTGCAACACACAAATGCTTGTACTTTTTACTAGAGCGTCATAAAACCTTGAAATTTTGTAACAATAAAGTGCTCGAGCCTCTTGTCAACTTAAGCTATCGCTCAAAGCTATGCTACCCTTGAGTCCCAAATCAAACACTTATAAAACTTCATATGGCCTTAACTTCTATACGGTGCATCCTACACCTATCAAAGCTTGCAACATACAAATGCTTGTAACATTTTACTGGAGCGTCATAGAACCTTGAAATTTTGTAACATTAAAGTACTCGAGCCTCTTGTCAATTTAAGCTATCGCTCAAAGCTATGCTACTCTTGAGTCCCAAATCAAACACTGATAAAACATCAAATGGCTCTATCTTCTATACGGTACATCCTACACCTATCAAAGTTTGCAACATACAAATGCTTGTAACTTTTTACTGGAGCGTCATAAAACCTTGAAATTTTGTAACAATAAAGTACTCGAGCCTCTTGTCAATTTAAGCTATCGCTCAAAGCTATGCTACCCTTGAGTCCCAAATCAAATACTGATAAAACTTCAAATGGCCCTAACTTCTATACGGTACGTCCTACACCTGTCAAAGTTGGCAACATACAAATGCTTGCAACTTTTTACTGGAGCGTCATAAAACCTTGAAATTTTGTAACAATAAAGTACTCGAGCCTCTTGTCAATTTAAGCTATCGCTCAAAGCTATGCTACCCTTGAGTCCCAAATCAAACACTGATAAAACTTCACATGGCCCTAACGTCTATACGGTACGTCCTACACATATCTAAGTTTGCAACATACAAATGCTTGTAACTTTTTGAAATTTTGTGACAATAAAGTACTCGAGCCTCTTGTCAATTTAAGCTATCGGTCAAAGCTATGCTACTCTTGAGTCCCAAATCAAACACTGATAAAGCTTCAAATGGCCCTAACTTCTATACGGTACATCCTACACCTGTCAAAGTTTGCAACATACAAATGCTTGTAACCTTTTACTGGAGCGTCATAAAACCTTGAAATTTTGTAACAATAAAGTAATCGAGCCTCTTGTCAATTTAAGCTATCGCTCAAAGATATGCTACCCTTGAGTCCCAAATCAAACACTGATAAAACTTAAAATGGCCCTTACATCTATACGGTACGTCCTACACCTATCAAAGTTGGCAACATACAAGTGCTTGTAACTTTTTACTGGAGCGTCATAAAACCTTGAAATTTTGTAACAATAAAGTTCTCGAGCCTCTTGTCAATTTAAGCTATCGCTCAAAGCTATGCTACCCTTGAGTCCCAAATCAAACACTGATAAAACTTCAAATGGCAATAACTTCTGTAACGTACGTCCTACACCTATCAAAGTTTGCAACATACAAATGCTTGTAACTTTTTACTGTAGCGTCATAAAACCTTGAAATTTAGTAACAATAAAGTACTCGAGCCTCTTGTCAATTTAAGCTATCGCTCAAAGCTATGCTACCCTTGAGTCCCAAATCAAACACTGATAAAACTTCAAATGGCCCTAACTTCTATACGGTACGTCCTACACCTGTCAAAGTTTGCAAGATACAAATGCTTGTAACTTTTTACTGGAGCGTCAGAAAAACTTGAAACTTTGTAACAATAAAGTGCTCGAGCCTCTTGTCAACTTAAGCTATCGCTCAAAGCTATGCTACCCTTGAGTCCCAAATCAAACACTTATAAAACTTCATATGGCCTTAACTTCTATACGGTGCATCCTACACCTATCAAAGCTTGCAACATACAAATGCTTGTAACTTTTTACTGGAGCGTCATAGAACCTTGAAATTTTGTAACATTAAAGTACTCGAGCCTCTTGTCAATTTAAGCTATCGCTCAAAGCTATGCTACTCTTGAGTCCCAAATCAAACACTGATAAAACTCCAAATGGCCCTAACTTCTATACGGTACGTCCTACACCTATCAAAGTTTGCAACACACAAATGCTTGTACTTTTTACTAGAGCGTCATAAAACCTTGAAATTTTGTAACAATAAAGTGCTCGAGCCTCTTGTCAACTTAAGCTATCGCTCAAAGCTATGCTACCCTTGAGTCCCAAATCAAACACTTATAAAACTTCATATGGCCTTAACTTCTATACGGTGCATCCTACACCTATCAAAGCTTGCAACATACAAATGCTTGTAACATTTTACTGGAGCGTCATAGAACCTTGAAATTTTGTAACATTAAAGTACTCGAGCCTCTTGTCAATTTAAGCTATCGCTCAAAGCTATGCTACTCTTGAGTCCCAAATCAAACACTGATAAAACATCAAATGGCTCTATCTTCTATACGGTACATCCTACACCTGTCAAAGTTTGCAACATACAAATGCTTGTAACTTTTTACTGGAGCGTCATAAAACCTTGAAAGTCTGTAACAATAAAGTACTCTAGCCTCTTGTCAATTTAAACTATCGCTCAAAGCTATGCTACCCTGGAGTCCCAAATCAAACACTGATAAAATTTCAAATGGCTCTAGCTTCTATACGGTACGTCCTACTCCTATCAAAGTTTGCGACATACAAATGCTTGTAACTTTTTACTGGAGCGTCATAAAACCTTGAAATTTTGTAACAATAAAGTACTCGAGCCTGTTGTCAATTTAAACTATCGCTCAAAGCTATGCTACCCTTGAGTCCCAAATCAAACACTGATAAAACTTCAAATGGCCCTAGCTTCTATACGGTACGTCCTACACCTATCAAAGTTTGCAACATACAAATGCTTGTAACTTTTTACTGGAGCGTCATAAAACCTTGAAATTTTGTAACAATAAAGTAATCGAGCCTCTTGTCAATTTAAGCTATCGCTCAAAGCTATGCTACCCTTGAGTCCCAAATCAAACACTGATAAAACTACAAATGGCCCTAACGTCTATACGGTACGTCCTACACATATCTAAGTTTGCAACATACAAATGCTTGTAACTTTTTGAAATTTTGTGACAATAAAGTACTCGAGCCTCTTGTCAATTTAAGCTATCGCTCAAAGGTATGCTACCCTTGAGTCCCAAATCAAACACTGATAAAACTCCAAATGGCCCTAACTTCTATACGGTACGTCCTAAACCTATCAAAGTTTGCAACACACAAATGCTTGTACTTTTTACTAGAGCGTCATAAAACCTTGAAATTTTGTAACAATAAAGTGCTCGAGCCTCTTGTCAATTTAAGCTATCGCTCAAAGCTATGCTACCCTTGAGTCCCAAATCAAACACTGATAAAACTCCAAATGGCCCTAACTTCTATACGGTACGTCCTACACCTATCAAAGTTTGCAACACACAAATGCTTGTACTTTTTACTAGAGCGTCATAAAACCTTGAAATTTTGTAACAATAAAGTACTCTAGCCTCTTGTCAATTTAAGCTATCGCTCAAAGCTATGCTACCCTTGAGTCCCAAATCAAACACTGATAAAACTTCACATGGCCCTAACGTCTATACGGTACGTCCTACACATATCTAAGTTTGCAACATACAAATGCTTGTAACTTTTTGAAATTTTGTGACAATAAAGTACTCGAGCCTCTTGTCAATTTAAGCTATCGCTCAAAGCTATGCTACCCTTGAGACCAAAATCAAACACTGATAAAACTTCAAATGGCCCTAACTTCTATACGGTACGTCCTACACCTGTCAAAGTTTGCAACATACAAATGCTTGTAACTTTTTACTGGAGCGTCAGAAAAACTTGAAATTTTGTAACAATAAAGTACTCGAGCCTGTTGTCAATTTAAGCTATCGCTCAAAGGTATGCTACCCTTGAGTCCCAAATCAAACACTGATAAAACTTCAAATGGCCCTAACTTCTATACGGTACGTCCTACACCTGTCAAAGTTTGCAACATACAAATGCTTGCAACTTTTTACTGGAGCGTCATAAAACCTTGAAATTTTGTAACAATAAAGTAATCGAGCCTCTTGTCAATTTAAGCTATCGCTCAAAGCTATGCTACCCTTGAGTCCCAAATCAAACACTGATAAAACTTCAAATGGCCCTAACGTCTATACGGTACGTCCTACACATATCTAAGTTTGCAACATACAAATGCTTGTAACTTTTTGAAATTTTGTGACAATAAAGTACTCGAGCCTCTTGTCAATTTAAGCTATCGCTCAAAGCTATGCTACCCTTGAGTCCCAAATCAAACACTGATAAAACTTCAAATGGCAATAACTTCTGTAACGTACGTCCTACACCTATCAAAGTTTGCAACATACAAATGCTTGTAACTTTTTACTGTAGCGTCATAAAACCTTGAAATTTAGTAACAATAAAGTACTCGAGCCTCTTGTCAATTTAAGCTATCGCTCAAAGCTATGCTACCCTTGAGTCCCAAATCAAACACTGATAAAACTTCAAATGGCAATAACTTCTGTAACGTACGTCCTACACCTATCAAAGTTTGCAACATACAAATGCTTGTAACTTTTTACTGTAGCGTCATAAAACCTTGAAACTTAGTAACAATAAAGTACTCGAGCCTCTTGTCAATTTAAGCTATCGCTCAAAGCTATGCTACCCTTGAGTCCCAAATCAAACACTGATAAAACTTCAAATGGCCCTAACTTCTATACGGTACGTCCTACACCTGTCAAAGTTTGCAAGATACAAATGCTTGTAACTTTTTACTGGAGCGTCAAAAAAACTTGAAATTTTGTAACAATAAAGTGCTCGAGCCTCTTGTCAACTTAAGCTATCGCTCAAAGCTATGCTACCCTTGAGTCCCAAATCAAACACTTATAAAACTTCATATGGCCTTAACTTCTATACGGTGCATCCTACACCTATCAAAGCTTGCAACATACAAATGCTTGTAACTTTTTACTGGAGCGTCATAGAACCTTGAAATTTTGTAACATTAAAGTACTCGAGCCTCTTGTCAATTTAAGCTATCGCTCAAAGCTATGCTACTCTTGAGTCCCAAATCAAACACTGATAAAACTCCAAATGGCCCTAACTTCTATACGGTACGTCCTACACCTATCAAAGTTTGCAACACACAAATGCTTGTACTTTTTACTAGAGCGTCATAAAACCTTGAAATTTTGTAACAATAAAGTGCTCGAGCCTCTTGTCAACTTAAGCTATCGCTCAAAGCTATGCTACCCTTGAGTCCCAAATCAAACACTTATAAAACTTCATATGGCCTTAACTTCTATACGGTGCATCCTACACCTATCAAAGCTTGCAACATACAAATGCTTGTAACATTTTACTGGAGCGTCATAGAAACTTGAAATTTTGTAACATTAAAGTACTCGAGCCTCTTGTCAATTTAAGCTATCGCTCAAAGCTATGCTACTCTTGAGTGCCAAATCAAACACTGATAAAACATCAAATGGCTCTATCTTCTATACGGTACATCCTACACCTGTCAAAGTTTGCAACATACAAATGCTTGTAACTTTTTACTGGAGCGTCATAAAACCTTGAAAGTCTGTAACAATAAAGTACTCTAGCCTCTTGTCAATTTAAACTATCGCTCAAAGCTATGCTACCCTGGAGTCCCAAATCAAACACTGATAAAATTTCAAATGGCTCTAGCTTCTATACGGTACGTCCTACACCTATCAAAGTTTGCGACATACAAATGCTTGTAACTTTTTACTGGAGCGTCATAAAACCTTGAAATTTTGTAACAATAAAGTACTCGAGCCTGTTGTCAATTTAAACTATCGCTCAAAGCTATGCTACCCTTGAGTCCCAAATCAAACACTGATAAAACTTCAAATGGCCCTAACGTCTATACGGTACGTCCTACACATATCTAAGTTTGCAACATACAAATGCTTGTAACTTTTTGAAATTTTGTGACAATAAAGTACTCGAGCCTCTTGTCAATTTAAGCTATCGCTCAAAGGTATGCTACCCTTGAGTCCCAAATCAAACACTGATAAAACTCCAAATGGCCCTAACTTCTATACGGTACGTCCTACACCTATCAAAGTTTGCAACACACAAATGCTTGTACTTTTTACTAGAGCGTCATAAAACCTTGAAATTTTGTAACAATAAAGTGCTCGAGCCTCTTGTCAATTTAAGCTATCGCTCAAAGCTATGCTACCCTTGAGTCCCAAATCAAACACTGATAAAACTCCAAATGGCCCTAACTTCTATACGGTACGTCCTACACCTATCAAAGTTTGCAACACACAAATGCTTGTACTTTTTACTAGAGCGTCATAAAACCTTGAAATTTTGTAACAATAAAGTACTCTAGCCTCTTGTCAATTTAAGCTATCGCTCAAAGCTATGCTACCCTTGAGTCCCAAATCAAACACTGATAAAACTTCACATGGCCCTAACGTCTATACAGTACGTCCTACACATATCTAAGTTTGCAACATACATATGCTTGTAACTTTTTGAAATTTTGTGACAATAAAGTACTCGAGCCTCTTGTCAATTTAAGCTATCGGTCAAAGCTATGCTACTCTTGAGTCCCAAATCAAACACTGATAAAGCTTCAAATGGCCCTAACTTCTATACGGTACATCCTACACCTGTCAAAGTTTGCAACATACAAATGCTTGTAACCTTTTACTGGAGCGTCATAAAACCTTGAAATTTTGTAACAATAAAGTAATCGAGCCTCTTGTCAATTTAAGCTATCGCTCAAAGATATGCTACCCTTGAGTCCCAAATCAAACACTGATAAAACTTAAAATGGCCCTTACATCTATCTATACGGTACGTCCTACACCTATCAAAGTTTGCAACATACAAGTGCTTGTAACTTTTTACTGGAGCGTCATAAAACCTTGAAATTTTGTAACAATAAAGTTCTCGAGCCTCTTGTCAATTTAAGCTATCGCTCAAAGCTATGCTACCCTTGAGTCCCAAATCAAACACTGATAAAACTTCAAATGGCAATAACTTCTGTAACGTACGTCCTACACCTATCAAAGTTTGCAACATACAAATGCTTGTAACTTTTTACTGTAGCGTCATAAAACCTTGAAATTTAGTAACAATAAAGTACTCGAGCCTCTTGTCAATTTAAGCTATCGCTCAAAGCTATGCTACCCTTGAGTCCCAAATCAAACACTGATAAAACTTCAAATGGCCCTAACTTCTATACGGTACGTCCTACACCTGTCAAAGTTTGCAAGATACAAATGCTTGTAACTTTTTACTGGAGCGTCAGAAAAACTTGAAATTTTGTAACAATAAAGTACTCGAGCCTCTTGTCAATTTAAGCTATCGCTCAAAGCTATGCTACCCTTGAGACCAAAATCAAACACTGATAAAACTTAAAATGGCCCTAACTTCTATACGGTACGTCCTACACCTGTCAAAGTTTGCAACATACAAATGCTTGTAACTTTTTACTGGAGCGTCAGAAAAACTTGAAATTTTGTAACAATAAAGTACTCGAGCCTGTTGTCAATTTAAGCTATCGCTCAAAGGTATGCTACCCTTGAGTCCCAAATCAAACACTGATAAAACTTCAAATGGCCCTAACTTCTATACGGTACGTCCTACACCTGTCAAAGTTTGCAACATACAAATGCTTGCAACTTTTTACTGGAGCGTCATAAAACCTTGAAATTTTGTAACAATAAAGTAATCGAGCCTCTTGTCAATTTAAGCTATCGCTCAAAGCTATGCTACCCTTGAGTCCCAAATCAAACACTGATAAAACTTCAAATGGCCCTAACGTCTATACGGTACGTCCTACACATATCTAAGTTTGCAACATACAAATGCTTGTAACTTTTTGAAATTTTGTGACAATAAAGTACTCGAGCCTCTTGTCAATTTAAGCTATCGCTCAAAGCTATGCTACCCTTGAGTCCCAAATCAAACACTGATAAAACTTCAAATGGCAATAACTTCTGTAACGTACGTCCTACACCTATCAAAGTTTGCAACATACAAATGCTTGTAACTTTTTACTGTAGCGTCATAAAACCTTGAAATTTAGTAACAATAAAGTACTCGAGCCTCTTGTCAATTTAAGCTATCGCTCAAAGCTATGCTACCCTTGAGTCCCAAATCAAACACTGATAAAACTTCAAATGGCCCTAACTTCTATACGGTACGTCCTACACCTGTCAAAGTTTGCAAGATACAAATGCTTGTAACTTTTTACTGGAGCGTCATAAAACCTTGAAATTTTGTAACAATAAAGTACTCGAGCCTCTTGTCAATTTAAGCTATCGCTCAAAGCTATGCTACCCTTGAGTCCCAAATCAAATACTGATAAAACTTCAAATGGCCCTAACGTCTATACGGTACGTCCTACATATATCAAAGTTTGCAACATACAAATGCTTGTAACTTTTTGAAATTTTGTGACAATAAAGTACTCGAGCCTCTTGTCAATTTAAGCTATCGCTCAAAGCTATGCTACCCTTGAGTCCCAAATCAAACACTGATAAAACTTCAAATGGCAATAACTTCTGTAACGTACGTCCTACACCTATCAAAGTTTGCAACATACAAATGCTTGTAACTTTTTACTGTAGCGTCATAAAACCTTGAAATTTTGTAACCATAAAGTACTCGAGCCTCTTGTCAATTTAAGCTATCGCTCAAAGCTATGCTACCCTTGAGTCTCAAATCAAACACTGATAAAACTTCAAATGGCCCTAACTTCTATACGGTTCGTCCTACAACTGTCAAAGTTTGCAACATACAAATGCTTGTAACTTTTTACTGTAGCGTCATAAAACCTTGAAATTTTGTAACAATAAAGTACTCGAGCCTCTTGTCAATTTAAGCTATCGCTCAAAGCTATGCTACCCTTGAGTCCCAAATCAAACACTGATAAAACTTCAAATGGCCCTAGCTTCTATACGGTACGTCCTACACCTATCAAAGTTTGCAACATACAAATGTTTGTAACATTTTACTGGAGCGTCATAAAACCTTAAAATTTTGTAACAATAAAGTACTCGAGCCTCTTGTCAATTTAAGCTATCGCTCAAAGCCTTGCTACCCTTGAGTCCCAAATCAAACACTGATAAAACTTCAAATGGCCCTAACTTCTATAAGGTATGTCCTACACCTATCAAAGTTTACAACATACGAATGCTTTTAACTTTTTACTGGAGCGTCATAAAACCTTGAAATTTTGTAACAATAAAGTACTCGAGCCTCTTGTCAATTTAAGCTATCGCTCAAAGCTATGCTACCACTGAGTCCCAAATCAAATACTGATTAAACTTCAAATGGCCCTAACTTCTATACGGTACGTCTTACACCTGTCAAAGTTTGCAACATACAAATGCTTGTAACTTTTTACTGGAGCGTCATAAAAACTTGAAATTTTGTAATAAAGTACTCGAGCCTCTTGTCAATTTAAGTTATCGCTCAAAGCTATGCTACTCTTGAGTCCCAAATCAAACACTGATAAAACTTCAAATGGCCCTAACTTCTATACGGTACATCCTACACCTGTCAAAGTTTGCAACATACAAATGCTTGTAACTTTTTACTGGAGCGTCATAAAATCTTGAAATTTTGTAACAATAAAGTACTCGAGGTTTTTGTCAATTTAAGCTATCGCTCAAAGCTATGCTACCCTTGAGTCCCAAATCAAACACTGATAAAACTTCAAATGGCCCTAACTTCTATACGGTACGTCCTACACCTATCAAAGTTTGCAACACACAAATGCTTGTACTTTTTACTGGAGCGTCATAAAACCTTGAAAGTTTATAACAATAAAGTACTCGAGCCTCTTGTCAATTTAAGCTATCGTTCAAAGCTATGCTACCCTTGAGTCCCAAATCAAACACTTATAAAACTTCAAATGGCCTTAACTTCTATACGGTGCATCCTATACCTATCAAAGCTTGCAACATACAAATGCTTGTAACTTTTTACTGGAGAGTCATAAAACCTTGGAATTTTGTAACAATAAAGTACTCGAGCCTCTTGTCAATTTAAGCTATCGCTCAAAGCTATGCTACCCTTGAGTCCCAAATCAAACACTGATAAAACTTCAAATGGCCCTAACTTCTATACGGTACGTCCTACACCTATCAAAGTTTGCAACATAAAAATGCTTGTAACTTTTTACTGTAGCGTCATAAAACCTTGAAATTTTGTAACAATTAAGTACTCGAGTCTCTTGTCAATTTAAGCTATCGCTCAAAGCTATGCTACCCTTGAGTCCCAAATCAAACACTGATAAAACTTCAAATGGCCCTAACTTCTATACGGTACGTCCTACACCTATCAAAGTTTGCAACATACAAATGCTTGTAACTTTTTACTGGAGCGTCATAAAACCTTGAAATTTTGTAACAATAAAGCACTCGAGCCTCTTGTCAATTTAAACTATCGCTCAAAGCTGTGCTACCCTTGAGTCACAAATCAAACACTGATAAAACTTCAAATGGCCCTAGCTTCTATACGGTACGTCCTACACCTATCAAACTTTGCAACATAAAAATGCTTGTAACTTTTTGCTGGAGCGTCATAAAACCTTAAAATTTTGTAACAATAAAGTACTCGAGCCTCTTGTCAATTTAAGCTATCGCTCAAAGCTATGCTACCCTTGAGTCCCAAATCAAACACTGATAAAACTTCAAATGGCCCTAACTTCTATAAGGTATGTCCTACACCTATCAAAGTTTACAACATACGAATGCTTTTAACTTTTTACTGGAGCGTCATAAAACCTTGAAATTTTGTAACAATAAAGAACTCGAGCCTCTTGTCAATTTAAGCTATCGCTCAAAGCTATGCTACCACTGAGTCCCAAATCAAATACTGATAAAACTTCAAATGGCCCTAACTTCTATACGGTACGTCCTACACCTGTCAAAGTTTGCAACATACAAATGCTTGTAACTTTTTACTGGAGCGTCATAAAAACTTGAAATTTTGTAACAATAAAGTACTCGAGCCTCTTGTCAATTTAAGTTATCGCTCAAAGCTATGCTACTCTTGAGTCCCAAATCAAACACTGATAAAACTTCAAATGGCCCTAACTTCTATACGGTACATCCTACACCTGTCAAAGTTTGCAACATACAAATGCTTGTAACTTTTCACTGGAGCGTCATAAAACCTTGAAATTTTGTAACAATAAAGTACTCGAGCCTCTTGTCAATTTAAACTATCGCTCCAAGGTATGCTACCCTTGAGTCCCAAATCAAACACTGATAAAACTTCAAATGGCCCTAACTTCTATACGGTACGTCCTACACCTATCAAAGTTTGCAACATACAAATGCTTGTAACTTTTTACTGGAGCGTCATAAAACCTTGAAATTTTGTAACAATAAAGCACTCGAGCCTCTTGTCAATTTAAACTATCGCTCAAAGCTATGCTACCCTTGAGTCCCAAATCAAACACTGATAAAACTACAAATGGCCCTAGCTTCTATACGGTAAGTCCTACACCTATCAAAGTTTGCAACATACAAATGCTTGTAACTTTTTACTGGAGCGTCATAAAACCTTAAAATTTTGTAGCAATAAAGTACTCGAGCCTCTTGTCAATTTAAGCTATCGCTCAATGCTATGCTACCCTTGAGTCCCACATCAAACACTGATAAAACTTCAAATGGCCCTAACATCTATAAGGTATGTCCTACACCTATCAAAGTTTACAACATACGAATGCTTTTAACTTTTTACTGGAGCTCCATAAGACCTTGAAATTTTGTAACAATAAAGTACTCGAGCCTCTTGTCAATTTAAGCTATCGCTCAAAGCTATGCTACCACTGATTCCCAAATCAATCACTGATAAAACTTCAAATGGCCCTAACTTCTATACGGTACGTCCTACACCTATCAAAGTTTGCAACATACAAATGCTTGTAACTTTTTACTGGAGCTTCATAAAACCTTGAAATTTTGTAACAATAAAGTACTCGAGCCTCTTGTCAGTTTAAGCTATCGCTCAAAGCTATGCTACCCTTGAGTACCAAATCAAACACTGATAAAACTTCAAATGGCTCTAGCTTCTATACGGTACGTCCTACACCTGTCAAAGTTGGCAACATACAAATGCTTGCAACTTTTTACTGGAGCGTCATAAAACCTTAAAATTTTGTAACAATAAAGTACTCGAGCCTCTTGTCAATTTAAGCTATCGCTCAAAGCTATGCTTCCCCTGAGTACCAAATCAAACACTGATAAAACTTCAAATTGCCCTAGCTTCTATACGGTACGTCCTACACCTGTCAAAGTTTGCAACATACAAATGCTTGCAACTTTTTACTGGAGCGTCATAAAACCTTGAAATTTTGTAACAATAAAGTAATCGAGCCTCTTGTCAATTTAAGCTATCGCTCAAAGCTATGCTACCCTTGAGTCCCAAATCAAACACTGATAAAACTTCAAATGGCCCTAACATCTATACGGTACGTCCTACACCTATCAAAGTTTGCAACATACAAGTGCTTGTAACTTTTTACTGAAGCGTCATAAAACCTTGAAATTTTGTAACAATAAATTTCTCGAGCCTCTTGTCAATTTAAGCTATCGCTCAAAGCTATGCTACCCTTGAGTCCCAAATCAAACACTGATAAAACTTAAAATGGCAATAACTTCTGTACGGTACGTCCTACACCTATCAAAGTTTGCAACATACAAATGCTTGTAACTTTTTACTGTAGCGTCATAAAACCTTGAAATTTTGTAACAATAAAGTACTCGAGCCTCTTGTCAATTTAAGCTATCGCTCAAAGCTATGCTACCCTTGAGTCCCAAATCAAACACTGATAAAACTTCAAATGGCCCTAACTTCTATACGGTACGTCCTACACCTATCAAAGTTTGCAACATAAAAATGCTTGTAACTTTTTACTGTCGCGTCATAAAACCTTGAAATTTTGTAACAATTAAGTACTCGAGTCTCTTGTCAATTTAAGCTATCGCTCAAAGCTATGCTACCCTTGAGTCCCAAATCAAACACTGATAAAACTTCAAATGGCCCTAACTTCTATACGGTACGTCCTACACCTATCAAAGTTTGCAACATACAAATGCTTGTAACTTTTTACTGGAGCGTCATAAAACCTTGAAATTTTGTAACAATAAAGCACTCGAGCCTCTTGTCAATTTAAACTATCGCTCAAAGCTGTGCTACCCTTGAGTCACAAATCAAACACCGATAAAACTTCAAATGGCCCTAGCTTCTATACGGTACGTCCTACACCTATCAAAGTTTGCAACATACAAATGCTTGTAACTTTTTGCTGGAGCGTCATAAAACCTTAAAATTTTGTAACAATAAAGTACTCGAGCCTCTTGTCAATTTCAGCTATCGCTCAAAGCTATGCTACCCTTGAGTCCCAAATCAAACACTGATAAAACTTCAAATGGCCCTAACTTCTATAAGGTATGTCCTACACCTATCAAAGTTTACAACATACAAATGCTTGCAACTTTTTACTGGAGCGTCATAAAACCTTAAAATTTTGTAACAATAAAGTACTCGAGCCTCTTGTCAATTTAAGCTATCGCTCAAAGCTATGCTTCCCCTGAGTACCAAATCAAACACTGATAAAACTTCAAATTGCCCTAGCTTCTATACGGTACGTCCTACACCTGTCAAAGTTTGCAACATACAAATGCTTGCAACTTTTTACTGGAGCGTCATAAGACCTTGAAATTTTGTAACAATAAAGTAATCGAGCCTCTTGTCAATTTAAGCTATCGCTCAAAGCTATGCTACCCTTGAGTCCCAAATCAAACACTGATAAAACTTCAAATGGCCCTAACATCTATACGGTACGTCCTACACCTATCAAAGTTTGCAACATACAAGTGCTTGTAACTTTTTACTGAAGCGTCATAAAACCTTGAAATTTTGTAACAATAAATTTCTCGAGCCTCTTGTCAATTTAAGCTATCGCTCAAAGCTATGCTACCCTTGAGTCCCAAATCAAACACTGATAAAACTTAAAATGGCAATAACTTCTGTACGGTACGTCCTACACCTATCAAAGTTTGCAACATACAAATGCTTGTAACTTTTTACTGTAGCGTCATAAAACCTTGAAATTTTGTAACAATAAAGTACTCGAGCCTCTTGTCAATTTAAGCTATCGCTCAAAGCTATGCTACCCTTGAGTCCCAAATCAAACACTGATAAAACTTCAAATGGCCCTAACTTCTATACGGTACGTCCTACACCTATCAAAGTTTGCAACATAAAAATGCTTGTAACTTTTTACTGTAGCGTCATAAAACCTTGAAATTTTGTAACAATTAAGTACTCGAGTCTCTTGTCAATTTAAGCTATCGCTCAAAGCTATGCTACCCTTGAGTCCCAAATCAAACACTGATAAAACTTCAAATGGCCCTAACTTCTATACGGTACGTCCTACACCTATCAAAGTTTGCAACATACAAATGCTTGTAACTTTTTACTGGAGCGTCATAAAACCTTGAAATTTTGTAACAATAAAGCACTCGAGCCTCTTGTCAATTTAAACTATCGCTCAAAGCTGTGCTACCCTTGAGTCACAAATCAAACACCGATAAAACTTCAAATGGCCCTAGCTTCTATACGGTACGTCCTACACCTATCAAAGTTTGCAACATACAAATGCTTGTAACTTTTTGCTGGAGCGTCATAAAACCTTAAAATTTTGTAACAATAAAGTACTCGAGCCTCTTGTCAATTTCAGCTATCGCTCAAAGCTATGCTACCCTTGAGTCCCAAATCAAACACTGATAAAACTTCAAATGGCCCTAACTTCTATAAGGTATGTCCTACACCTATCAAAGTTTACAACATACGAATGCTTTTAACTTTTTACTGGAGCGTCATAAAACCTTGAAATTTTGTAACAATAAAGTACTCGAGCCTCTTGTCAATTTAAGCTATCGCTCAAAGCTATGCTACCACTGAGTCCCAAATCAAATACTGATAAAACTTCAAATGGCCCTAACTTCTATACGGTACGTCCTACACCTGTCAAAGTTTGCAACATACAAATGCTTGTAACTTTTTACTGGAGCGTCATAAAAACTTGAAATTTTGTAACAATAAAGTACTCGAGCCTCTTGTCAATTTAAGTTATCGCTCAAAGCTATGCTACTCTTGAGTCCCAAATCAAACACTGATAAAACTTCAAATGGCCCTAACTTCTATACGGTACATCCTACACCTGTCAAAGTTTGCAACATACAAATGCTTGTAACTTTTCACTGGAGCGTCATAAAACCTTGAATTTTGTAACAATAAAGTACTCGAGCCTCTTGTCAATTTAAACTATCGCTCCAAGGTATGCTACCCTTGAGTCCCAAATCAAACACTGATAAAACTTCAAATGGCCCTAACTTCTATACGGTACGTCCTACACCTATCAAAGTTTGCAACATACAAATGCTTGTAACTTTTTACTGGAGCGTCATAAAACCTTGAAATTTTGTAACAATAAAGCACTCGAGCCTCTTGTCAATTTAAACTATCGCTCAAAGCTATGCTACCCTTGAGTCCCAAATCAAACACTGATAAAACTTCAAATGGCCCTAACTTCTATACGGTACGTCCTACACCTATCAAAGTTTGCAACATACAAATGCTTGTAACTTTTTACTGGAGCGTCATAAAACCTTAAAATTTTGTAGCAATAAAGTACTCGAGCCTCTTGTCAATTTAAGCTATCGCTCAATGCTATGCTACCCTTGAGTCCCACATCAAACACTGATAAAACTTCAAATGGCCCTAACTTTTATAAGGTATGTCCTACACCTATCAAAGTTTACAACATACGAATGCTTTTAACTTTTTACTGGAGCTCCATAAGACCTTGAAATTTTGTAACAATAAAGTACTCGAGGCTCTTGTCAATTTAAGCTATCGCTCAAAGCTATGCTACCACTGATTCCCAAATCAATCACTGATAAAATTTCAAATGGCCCTAACTTCTATACGGTACGTCCTACACCTATCAAAGTTTGCAACATACAAATGCTTGTAACTTTTTACTGGAGCTTCATAAAATCTTGAAATTTTGTAACAATAAAGTACTCGAGCCTCTTGTCAGTTTAAGCTATCGCTCAAAGCTATGCTACCCTTGAGTACCAAATCAAACACTGATAAAACTTCAAATGGCTCTAGCTTCTATACGGTACGTCCTACACCTGTCAAAGTTTGCAACATACAAATGCTTGCAACTTTTTACTGGAGCGTCATAAAACCTTAAAATTTTGTAACAATAAAGTACTCGAGCCTCTTTACAATTTAAGCTATCGCTCAAAGTTATGCTTCCCCTGAGTACCAAATCAAACACTGATAAAACTTCAAATGGCCCTAGCTTCTATACGGTACGTCCTACACCTGTCAAAGTTTGCAACATACAAATGCTTGCAACTTTTTACTGGAGCGTCATAAAACCTTGAAATTTTGTAACAATAAAGTAATCGAGACTCTTGTCAATTTAAGCTATCGCTCAAAGCTATGCTACCCTTGAGTCCCAAATCAAACACTGATAAAACTTCAAATGGCCCTAACATCTATACGGTACGTCCTACACCTATCAAAGTTTGCAACATACAAGTGCTTGTAACTTTTTACTGGAGCGTCATAAAACCTTGAAATTTTGTAACAATAAAGTTCTCGAGCCTCTTGTCAATTTAAGCTATCGCTCAAAGCTATGCTACCCTTGAGTCCCAAATCAAACACTGATAAAACTTAAAATGGCTATAACTTCTGTACGGTACGTCATACACCTATCAAAGTTTGCAACATACAAATGCTTGTAACTTTTTACTGTAGCGTCATAAAACATTGAAATTTTGTAACAATAAAGTACTCGAGCCTCTTGTCAATTTAAGCTATCGCTCAAAGCTATGCTACCCTTGAGTCCCAAATCAAACACTGATAAAACTTCAAATGGCCCTAACTTCTATACGGTACGTCCTACACCTATCAAAGTTTGCAACATACAAATGCTTGTAACTTTTTACTGTAGCGTCATAAAACCTTGAAATTTTGTAACAATAAAGTACTCGAGCCTCTTGTCAATTTAAGCTATCGCTCAAAGCTATGCTACCCTTGAGTCCCAAATCAAACACTGATAAAACTTCAAATGGCCCTAACTTCTATACGGTACGTCCTACACCTGTCAAAGTTTGCAACATACAAATGCTTGTAACTTTTTACTGGAGCGTCATAAAAACTTGAAATTTTGTAACAATAAAGTACTCGAGCCTCTTGTCAATTTCAGCTATCGCTCAAAGCTATGCTACCCTTGAGTCCCAAATCAAACACTGATAAAACTTCAAATGGCCCTAACTTCTATAAGGTATGTCCTACACCTATCAAAGTTTACAACATACGAATGCTTTTAACTTTTTACTGGAGCGTCATAAAACCTTGAAATTTTGTAACAATAAAGTACTCGAGCCTCTTGTCAATTTAAGCTATCGCTCAAAGCTATGCTACCACTGAGTCCCAAATCAAATACTGATAAAACTTCAAATGGCCCTAACTTCTATACGGTACGTCCTACACCTGTCAAAGTTTGCAACATACAAATGCTTGTAACTTTTTACTGGAGCGTCATAAAAACTTGAAATTTTGTAACAATAAAGTACTCGAGCCTCTTGTCAATTTAAGTTATCGCTCAAAGCTATGCTACTCTTGAGTCCCAAATCAAACACTGATAAAACTTCAAATGGCCCTAACTTCTATACGGTACATCCTACACCTGTCAAAGTTTGCAACATACAAATGCTTGTAACTTTTCACTGGAGCGTCATAAAACCTTGAATTTTGTAACAATAAAGTACTCGAGCCTCTTGTCAATTTAAACTATCGCTCCAAGGTATGCTACCCTTGAGTCCCAAATCAAACACTGATAAAACTTCAAATGGCCCTAACTTCTATACGGTACGTCCTACACCTATCAAAGTTTGCAACATACAAATGCTTGTAACTTTTTACTGGAGCGTCATAAAACCTTGAAATTTTGTAACAATAAAGCACTCGAGCCTCTTGTCAATTTAAACTATCGCTCAAAGCTATGCTACCCTTGAGTCCCAAATCAAACACTGATAAAACTTCAAATGGCCCTAGCTTCTATACGGTACGTCCTACACCTATCAAAGTTTGCAACATACAAATGCTTGTAACTTTTTACTGGAGCGTCATAAAACCTTAAAATTTTGTAGCAATAAAGTACTCGAGCCTCTTGTCAATTTAAGCTATCGCTCAATGCTATGCTACCCTTGAGTCCCACATCAAACACTGATAAAACTTCAAATGGCCCTAACTTTTATAAGGTATGTCCTACACCTATCAAAGTTTACAACATACGAATGCTTTTAACTTTTTACTGGAGCTCCATAAGACCTTGAAATTTTGTAACAATAAAGTACTCGAGGCTCTTGTCAATTTAAGCTATCGCTCAAAGCTATGCTACCACTGATTCCCAAATCAATCACTGATAAAATTTCAAATGGCCCTAACTTCTATACGGTACGTCCTACACCTATCAAAGTTTGCAACATACAAATGCTTGTAACTTTTTACTGGAGCTTCATAAAACCTTGAAATTTTGTAACAATAAAGTACTCGAGCCTCTTGTCAGTTTAAGCTATCGCTCAAAGCTATGCTACCCTTGAGTACCAAATCAAACACTAATAAAACTTCAAATGGCTCTAGCTTCTATACGGTACGTCCTACACCTGTCAAAGTTTGCAACATACAAATGCTTGCAACTTTTTACTGGAGCGTCATAAAACCTTAAAATTTTGTAACAATAAAGTACTCGAGCCTCTTTACAATTTAAGCTATCGCTCAAAGCTATGCTTCCCCTGAGTACCAAATCAAACACTGATAAAACTTCAAATGGCCCTAGCTTCTATACGGTACGTCCTACACCTGTCAAAGTTTGCAACATACAAATGCTTGCAACTTTTTACTGGAGCGTCATAAAACCTTGAAATTTTGTAACAATAAAGTAATCGAGACTCTTGTCAATTTAAGCTATCGCTCAAAGCTATGCTACCCTTGAGTTCCAAATCAAACACTGATAAAACTTCAAATGGCCCTAACATCTATACGGTACGTCCTACACCTATCAAAGTTTGCAACATACAAGTGCTTGTAACTTTTTACTGGAGCGTCATAAAACCTTGAAATTTTGTAACAATAAAGTTCTCGAGCCTCTTGTCAATTTAAGCTATCGCTCAAAGCTATGCTACCCTTGAGTCCCAAATCAAACACTGATAAAACTTAAAATGGCAATAACTTCTGTACGGTACGTCCTACACCTATCAAAGTTTGCAACATACAAATGCTTGTAACTTTTTAGTGTAGCGTCATAAAACCTTGAAATTTTGTAACAATAAAGTACTCGAGCCTCTTGTCAATTTAAGCTATCGCTCAAAGCTATGCTACCCTTGAGTCCCAAATCAAACACTGATAAAACTTCAAATGGCCCTACCTTCTATACGGTACGTCCTACACCTATCAAAGTTTGCAACATACAAATGCTTGTAACTTTTTACTGTAGCGTCATAAAACCTTGAAATTTTGTAACAATAAAGTACTCGAGCCTCTTGTCAATTTAAGCTATCGCTCAAAGCTATGCTACCCTTGAGTCCCAAATCAAACACTGTTAAAACTTCAAATGGCCCTAACTTCTATACGGTACGTCCTACACCTGTCAAAGTTTGCAACATACAAATGCTTGTAACTTTTTACTGGAGCGTCATAAAAACTTGAAATTTTGTAACAATAAAGTACTCGAGCCTCTTGCCAATTTAAGTTATCGCTCAAAGCTATGCTACTCTTGAGTCCCAAATCAAACACTGATAAAACTTCAAATGGCCCTAACTTCTATACGGTACATCCTACACCTGTCAAAGTTTGCAACATGCAAATGCTTGTAACTTTTTACTGGAGCGTCATAAAACCTTGAAATTTTGTAACAATAAAGTACTCGAGCCTCTTGTCAATTTAAACTATCGCTCAAAGCTATGCTACCCTTGAGTCCCAAATCAAACACTGATAAAACTTCAAATGGCCCTAACTTCTATACGGTACGTCCTACACCTATCAAAGTTTGCAACACACAAATGCTTGTACTTTTTACTGGAGCGTCATAAAACCTTGAAAGTTTATAACAATAAAGTACTCGAGCCTCTTGTCAATTTAAGCTATCGCTCAAAGTTATGCTACCCTTGAGTCCCAAATCAAACACTTATAAAACTTCAAATGGCCTTAACTTCTATACGGTGCATCCTATACCTATCAAAGCTTGCAACATACAAATGCTTGTAACTTTTTACTGGAGCGTCATAAAACCTTGGAATTTTGTAACAATAAAGTACTCGAGCCTCTTGTCAATTTAAGCTATCGCTCAAAGCTATGCTACCCTTGAGTCCCAAATCAAACACTGATAAAACTTCAAATGGCCCTAACTTCTATACGGTACGTCCTACACCTATCAAAGTTTGCAACATAAAAATGCTTGTAACTTTTTACTGTAGCGTCATAAAACCTTGAAATTTTGTAACAATTAAGTACTCGAGTCTCTTGTCAATTTAAGCTATCGCTCAAAGCTATGCTACCCTTGAGTCCCAAATCAAACACTGATAAAACTTCAAATGGCCCTAACTTCTATACGGTACGTCCTACACCTATCAAAGTTTGCAACATACAAATGCTTGTAACTTTTTACTGGAGCGTCATAAAATCTTGAAATTTTGTAACAATAAAGCACTCGAGCCTCTTGTCAATTTAAACTATCGCTCAAAGCTGTGCTACCCTTGAGTACCAAATCAAACACTGAAAAAACTTCAAATGGCCCTAGCTTCTATACGGTACGTCCTACACCTATCAAAGTTTGCAACATACAAATGCTTGTAACTTTTTACTGTAGCGTCATAAAAACTTAAAATTTTGTAACAATAAAGTACTCGAGGTTTTTGTCAATTTAAGCTATCGCTCAAAGCTATGCTACCCTTGAGTCCCAAATCAAACACTGATAAAACTTCAAATGGCCCTAACTTCTATACGGTACGTCCTACACCTATCAAAGTTTGCAACACACAAATGCTTGTACTTTTTACTGGAGCGTCATAAAACCTTGAAAGTTTATAACAATAAAGTACTCGAGCCTCTTGTCAATTTAAGCTATCGTTCAAAGCTATGCTACCCTTGAGTCCCAAATCAAGCACTTATAAAACTTCAAATGGCCTTAACTTCTATACGGTGCATCCTATACCTATCAAAGCTTGCAACATACAAATGCTTGTAACTTTTTACTGGAGCGTCATAAAACCTTGGAATTTTGTAACAATAAAGTACTCGAGCCTCTTGTCAATTTAAGCTATCGCTCAAAGCTATGCTACCCTTGAGTCCCAAATCAAACACTGATAAAACTTCAAATGGCCCTAACTTCTATACGGTACGTCCTACACCTATCAAAGTTTGCAACATACAAATGCTTGTAACTTTTTACTGGAGCGTCATAAAACCTTGAAATTTTGTAACAATAAAGCACTCGAGCCTCTTGTCAATTTAAACTATCGCTCAAAGCTGTGCTACCCTTGAGTCACAAATCAAACACTGATAAAACTTCAAATGGCCCTAGCTTCTATACGGTATGTCCTACACCTATCAAAGTTTGCAACATACAAATGCTTGTAACTTTTTGCTGGAGCGTCATAAAACCTTAAAATTTTGTAACAATAAAGTACTCGAGCCTCTTGTCAATTTAAGCTATCGCTCAAAGCTATGCTACCCTTGAGTCCCAAATCAAACACTGATAAAACTTCAAATGGCCCTAACTTCTATAAGGTATGTCCTACACCTATCAAAGTTTACAACATACGAATGCTTTTAACTTTTTACTGGAGCGTCATAAAACCTTGAAATTTTGTAACAATAAAGTACTCGGGCCTCTTGTCAATTTAAGCTATCGCTCAAAGCTATGCTACCACTGAGTCCCAAATCAAATACTGATAAAACTTCAAATGGCTCTAACTTCTATACGGTACGTCCTACACCTGTCAAAGTTTGCAACATACAAATGCTTGTAACTTTTTACTGGAGCGTCATAAAAACTTGAAATTTTGTAACAATAAAGTACTCGAGCCTCTTGTCAATTTAAGTTATCGCTCAAAGCTATGCTACTCTTGAGTCCCAAATCAAACACTGATAAAACTTCAAATGGCCCTAACTTCTATACGGCACATCCTACACCTGTGAAAGTTTGCAACATACAAATGCTTGTAACTTTTCACTGGAGCGTCATAAAACCTTGAAATTTTGTAACAATAAAGTACTCGAGCCTCTTGTCAATTTAAACTACCGCTCCAAGGTATGCTACCCTTGAGTCCCAAATCAAACACTGATAAAACTTCAAATGGCCCTAACTTCTATACGGTACGTCCTACACCTATCAAAGTTTGCAACATACAAATGCTTGTAACTTTTTACTGGAGCGTCATAAAACCTTGAAATTTTGTAACAATAAAGCACTCGAGCCTCTTGTCAATTTAAACTATCGCTCAAAGCTATGCTACCCTTGAGTCCCAAATCAAACACTGATAAAACTTCAAATGGCCCTAGCTTCTATACGGTACGTCCTACACCTATCAAAGTTTGCAACATACAAATGCTTGTAACTTTTTACGGGACCGTCATAAAACCTTAAAATTTTGTAGCAATAAAGTACTCGAGCCTCTTGTCAATTTAAGCTATCGCTCAATGCTATGCTACCCTTGAGTCCCACATCAAACACTGATAAAACTTCAAATGGCCCTAACTTCTATAAGGTATGTCCTACACCTATCAAAGTTTACAACATACGAATGCTTTTAACTTTTTACTGGAGCTCCATAAGACCTTGAAATTTTGTAACAATAAAGTACTCGAGCCTCTTGTCAATTTAAGCTATCGCTCAAAGCTATGCTACCACTGATTCCCAAATCAATCACTGATAAAACTTCAAATGGCCCTAACTTCTATACGGTACGTCCTACACCTATCAAAGTTTGCAACATACAAATGCTTGTAACTTTTTACTGGAGCTTCATAAAACCTTGAAATTTTGTAACAATAAAGTACTCGAGCCTCTTGTCAGTTTAAGCTATCGCTCAAAGCTATGCTACCCTTGAGTACCAAATCAAACACTGATAAAACTTCAAATGGCTCTAGCTTCTATACGGTACGTCCTACACCTGTCAAAGTTTGCAACATACAAATGCTTGCAACTTTTTACTGGAGCGTCATAAAACCTTAAAATTTTGTAACAATAAAGTACTCGAGCCTCTTGTCAATTTAAGCTATCGCTCAAAGCTATGCTTCCCCTGAGTACCAAATCAAACACTGATAAAACTTCAAATGGCCCTAGCTTCTATACGGTACGTCCTACACCTGTCAAAGTTTGCAACATACAAATGCTTGCAACTTTTTACTGGAGCGTCATAAAACCTTGAAATTTTGTAACAATAAAGTAATCGAGCCTCTTGTCAATTTAAGCTATCGCTCAAAACTATGCTACCCTTGAGTCCCAAATCAAACACTGATAAAACTTCAAATGGCCCTAACTTCTATAAGGTATGTCCTACACCTATCAAAGTTTACAACATACGAATGCTTTTAACTTTTTACTGGAGCGTCATAAGACCTTGAAATTTTGTAACAATAAAGTACTCGGGCCTCTTGTCAATTTAAGCTATCGCTCAAAGCTATGGTACCACTGATTCCCAAATCAATCACTGATAAAACGTCAAATGGCCCTAACTTCTATACGGTACGTCCTACACCTATCAAAGTTTGCAACATACAAATGCTTGTAACTTTTTACTGGAGCGTCATAAAACCTTGAAATTTGTTTACAATAAAGTACTCGAGCCTCTTGTCAGTTTAAGCTATCGCTCAATGCTATGCTACCCTTGAGTACCAAATCAAACACTGATAAAACTTCAAATGGCCCTAGCTTCTATACGGTACGTCCTACACCTGTCAAAGTTTGCAACATACAAATGCTTGCATCTTTTTACTGGAGCGTCATAAAACCTTGAAATTTTGTAACAATAAAGTACTCGAGCCTCTTGTCAATTTAAGCTATCGCTCAAAGCTATGCTACCCTTGAGTACCAAATCAAACACTGACAAAACTTCAAATCGCCCTAGCTTCTATAAGGTATGTCCTACACCTATCAAAGTTTACAACATACGAATGCTTTTAACTTTTTACTGGAGCGTCATAAGACCTTGAAATTTTGTAACAATAAAGTACTCGAGCCTCTTGTCAATTTAAGCTATCGCTCAAAGCTATGGTACCACTGATTCCCAAATCAATCACTGATAAAACTTCAAATGGCCCTAACTTCTTTACGGTACGTCCTACACCTATCAAAGTTTGCAACATACAAATGCTTGTAACTTTTTACTGGAGCGTCATAAAACCTTGAAATTTTGTAACAATAAAGTACTCGAGCCTCTTGTCAGTTTAAGCTATCGCTCAATGCTATGCTACCCTTGAGTACCAAATCAAACACTGATAAAACTTCAAATGGCCCTAGCTTCTATACGGTACGTCCTACACCTGTCAAAGTTTGCAACATACAAATGCTTGCAACTTTTTACTGGAGCGTCATAAAACCTTGAGGTTTTGTAACAATAAAGTACTCGAGCCTCTTGTCAATTTAAGCTATCGCTCAAAGCTATGCTACCCTTGAGTACCAAATCAAACACTGACAAAACTTCAAATCGCCCTAGCTTCTATACGGTACGTCCTACACCTGTCAAAGTTTGCAACATACAAATGCTTGTAACTTTTTACTGGAGCGTCAGAAAAACTTGAAATTTTGAAACAATAAAGTACTCGAGCCGCTTGTCAATTTAAGCTATCGCTCAAAGCTATGCTACTCTTGAGTCCTAAATCAAACACTGATAAAACATCAAATGGCTCTATCTTCTATACGGTACGTCCTACACCTATCAAAGGTTGCAACATACAAATGCTTGCAACCTTTTGCTGGAGCGTCAGAAAAACTTGAAATTTTGTAACAATAAAGTACTCGAGCCTCTTGTCAATTTAATCTATCGCTCAAAGCTATGCTACCCTTGAGTCCCAAATCAAACACTGATAAAACTTCAAATGGCCCTAACTTCTATACGGTACGTCCTACACCTGTCAAAGTTTGCAACATACAAATGCTTGTAACTTTTTACTGGAGCGTCATAAAAACTTGAAATTTTGTAACAATAAAGTACTCGAGCCTCTTGCCAATTTAAGTTATCGCTCAAAGCTATGCTACTCTTGAGTCCCAAATCAAACACTGATAAAACTTCAAATGGCCCTAACTTCTATACGGTACATCCTACACCTGTCAAAGTTTGCAACATGCAAATGCTTGTAACTTTTTACTGGAGCGTCATAAAACCTTGAAATTTTGTAACAATAAAGTACTCGAGCCTCTTGTCAATTTAAACTATCGCTCAAAGCTATGCTACCCTTGAGTCCCAAATCAAACACTGATAAAACTTCAAATGGCCCTAGCTTCTATACGGTACGTCCTACACCTATCAGAGTTTGCGACATACAAATGCTTGTAACTTTTTACTGGAGCGTCATAAAACCTTGAAGTTTTGTAACAATAAAGTACTCGAGATTTTTGTCAATTTAAGCTATCGCTCAAAGCTATGCTACCCTTGAGTCCCAAATCAAACACTGATAAAACTTCAAATGGCCCTAACTTCTATACGGTACGTCCTACACCTATCAAAGTTTGCAACACACAAATGCTTGTACTTTTTACTGGAGCGTCATAAAACCTTGAAAGTTTATAACAATAAAGTACTCGAGCCTCTTGTCAATTTAAGCTATCGCTCAAAGCTATGCTACCCTTGAGTCCCAAATCAAACACTTATAAAACTTCAAATGGCCTTAACATCAATACGGTGCATCCTATGCCTATCAAAGCTTGCAACATACAAATGCTTGTAACTTTTTACTGGAGCGTCATAAAACCTTGGAATTTTGTAACAATAAAGTACTCGAGCCTCTTGTCAATTTAAGCTACCGCTCAAAGCTATGCTACCCTTGAGTCACAAATCAAACACTGATAAAACTTCAAATGGCCCAAAATTCTATACGGTACGTCCTACACCTATCAAAGTTTGCAATATAAAAATGCTTGTAACGTTTTACTGTAGCGTCATAAAACCTTGAAATTTTGTAACAATTAAGTACTCGAGTCTCTTGTCAATTTAAGCTATCGCTCAAAGCTATGCTACCCTTGAGTCCCAAATCAAACACTGATAAAACTTCAAATGGCCCTAACTTCTATACGGTACGTCCTACACCTATCAAAGTTTGCAACATACAAATGCTTGTAACTTTTTACTGGAGCGTCATAAAACCTTGAAATTTTGTAACAATAAAGCACTCGAGCCTCTTGTCAATTTAAACTATCGCTCAAAGCTGTGCTACCCTTGAGTCACAAATCAAACACTGATAAAACTTCAAATGGCCCTAGCTTCTATACGGTACGTCCTACACCTATCAAAGTTTGCAACATACAAATGCTTGTAACTTTTTGCTGGAGCGTCATAAAACCTTAAAATTTTGTAACAATAAAGTACTCGAGCCTCTTGTCAATTTAAGCTATCGCTCAAAGCTATGCTACCCTTGAGTCCCAAATCAAACACTGATAAAACTTCAAATGGCCCTAACTTCTATAAGGTATGTCCTACACCTATCAAAGTTTACAACATACGAATGCTTTTAACTTTTTACTGGAGCGTCATAAAACCTTGAAATTTTGTAACAATAAAGTACTCGGGCCTCTTGTCAATTTAAGCTATCGCTCAAAGCTATGCTACCACTGAGTCCCAAATCAAATACTGATAAAACTTCAAATGGCCCTAACTTCTATACGGTACGTCCTACACCTGTCAAAGTTTGCAACATACAAATGCTTGTAACTTTTTACTGGAGCGTCATAAAAACTTGAAATTTTGTAACAATAAAGTACTCGAGCCTCTTGTCAATTTAAGTTATCGCTCAAAGCTATGCTACTCTTGAGTCCCAAATCAAACACTGATAAAACTTCAAATGGCCCTAACTTCTATACGGCACATCCTACACCTGTGAAAGTTTGCAACATACAAATGCTTGTAACTTTTCACTGGAGCGTCATAAAACCTTGAAATTTTGTAACAATAAAGTACTCGAGCCTCTTGTCAATTTAAACTACCGCTCCAAGGTATGCTACCCTTGAGTCCCAAATCAAACACTGATAAAACTTCAAATGGCCCTAACTTCTATACGGTACGTCCTACACCTATCAAAGTTTGCAACATACAAATGCTTGTAACTTTTTACTGGAGCGTCATAAAACCTTGAAATTTTGTAACAATAAAGCACTCGAGCCTCTTGTCAATTTAAACTATCGCTCAAAGCTATGCTACCCTTGAGTCCCAAATCAAACACTGATAAAACTTCAAATGGCCCTAGCTTCTATACGGTACGTCCTACACCTATCAAAGTTTGCAACATACAAATGCTTGTAACTTTTTACGGGACCGTCATAAAACCTTAAAATTTTGTAGCAATAAAGTACTCGAGCCTCTTGTCAATTTAAGCTATCGCTCAATGCTATGCTACCCTTGAGTCCCACATCAAACACTGATAAAACTTCAAATGGCCCTAACTTCTATAAGGTATGTCCTACACCTATCAAAGTTTACAACATACGAATGCTTTTAACTTTTTACTGGAGCTCCATAAGACCTTGAAATTTTGTAACAATAAAGTACTCGAGCCTCTTGTCAATTTAAGCTATCGCTCAAAGCTATGCTACCACTGATTCCCAAATCAATCACTGATAAAACTTCAAATGGCCCTAACTTCTATACGGTACGTCCTACACCTATCAAAGTTTGCAACATACAAATGCTTGTAACTTTTTACTGGAGCTTCATAAAACCTTGAAATTTTGTAACAATAAAGTACTCGAGCCTCTTGTCAGTTTAAGCTATCGCTCAAAGCTATGCTACCCTTGAGTACCAAATCAAACACTGATAAAACTTCAAATGGCTCTAGCTTCTATACGGTACGTCCTACACCTGTCAAAGTTTGCAACATACAAATGCTTGCAACTTTTTACTGGAGCGTCATAAAACCTTAAAATTTTGTAACAATAAAGTACTCGAGCCTCTTGTCAATTTAAGCTATCGCTCAAAGCTATGCTTCCCCTGAGTACCAAATCAAACACTGATAAAACTTCAAATGGCCCTAGCTTCTATACGGTACGTCCTACACCTGTCAAAGTTTGCAACATACAAATGCTTGCAACTTTTTACTGGAGCGTCATAAAACCTTGAAATTTTGTAACAATAAAGTAATCGAGCCTCTTGTCAATTTAAGCTATCGCTCAAAACTATGCTACCCTTGAGTCCCAAATCAAACACTGATAAAACTTCAAATGGCCCTAACATCTATACGGTACGTCCTACACCTATCCAAGTTTGCAACATACAAATGCTTGTAACTTTTTTCTGGAGCGTCATAAAACCTTAAAATTTTGTAGCAATAAAGTACTCGAGCCTCTTGTCAATTTAAGCTATCGCTCAAAGCTATGCTACCCTTGAGTCCCACATCAAACACTGATAAAACTTCAAATGGCCCTAACTTCTATAAGGTATGTCCTACACCTATCAAAGTTTACAACATACGAATGCTTTTAACTTTTTACTGGAGCGTCATAAGACCTTGAAATTTTGTAACAATAAAGTACTCGGGCCTCTTGTCAATTTAAGCTATCGCTCAAAGCTATGGTACCACTGATTCCCAAATCAATCACTGATAAAACGTCAAATGGACCTAACTTCTATACGGTACGTCCTACACCTATCAAAGTTTGCAACATACAAATGCTTGTAACTTTTTACTGGAGCGTCATAAAACCTTGAAATTTTTTTACAATAAAGTACTCGAGCCTCTTGTCAGTTTAAGCTATCGCTCAATGCTATGCTACCCTTGAGTACCAAATCAAACACTGATAAAACTTCAAATGGCCCTAGCTTCTATACGGTACGTCCTACACCTGTCAAAGTTTGCAACATACAAATGCTTGCATCTTTTTACTGGAGCGTCATAAAACCTTGAAATTTTGTAACAATAAAGTACTCGAGCCTCTTGTCAATTTAAGCTATCGCTCAAAGCTATGCTACCCTTGAGTACCAAATCAAACACTGACAAAACTTCAAATCGCCCTAGCTTCTATACGGTACGTCCTACACCTGTCAAAGTTTGCAACATACAAATGCTTGTAACTTTTTACTGGAGCGTCAGAAAAACTTGAAATTTTGTAACAATAAAGTACTCGAGCCTCTTGTCAGTTTAAGCTATCGCTCAAAGATATGCTACCCTTGAGTCCCAAATCAAACACTGATAAAACTTCAAATGGCCCTAACTTCTATAAGGTATGTCCAACACCTATCAAAGTTTACAACATACGAATGCTTTTAACTTTTTACTGGAGCGTCATAAGACCTTGAAATTTTGTAACAATAAAGTACTCGAGCCTCTTGTCAATTTAAGCTATCGCTCAAAGCTATGGTACCACTGATTCCCAAATCAATCACTGATAAAACTTCAAATGGCCCTAACTTCTTTACGGTACGTCCTACACCTATCAAAGTTTGCAACATACAAATGCTTGTAACTTTTTACTGGAGCGTCATAAAACCTTGAAATTTTGTAACAATAAAGTACTCGAGCCTCTTGTCAGTTTAAGCTATCGCTCAATGCTATGCTACCCTTGAGTACCAAATCAAACACTGATAAAACTTCAAATGGCCCTAGCTTCTATACGGTACGTCCTACACCTGTCAAAGTTTGCAACATACAAATGCTTGCAACTTTTTACTGGAGCGTCATAAAACCTTGAGGTTTTGTAACAATAAAGTACTCGAGCCTCTTGTCAATTTAAGCTATCGCTCAAAGCTATGCTACCCTTGAGTACCAAATCAAACACTGACAAAACTTCAAATCGCCCTAGCTTCTATACGGTACGTCCTACACCTGTCAAAGTTTGCAACATACAAATGCTTGTAACTTTTTACTGGAGCGTCAGAAAAACTTGAAATTTTGAAACAATAAAGTACTCGAGCCGCTTGTCAATTTAAGCTATCGCTCAAAGCTATGCTACTCTTGAGTTCTAAATCAAACACTGATAAAACATCAAATGGCTCTATCTTCTATACGGTACGTCCTACACCTATCAAAGGTTGCAACATACAAATGCTTGCAACCTTTTGCTGGAGCGTCAGAAAAACTTGAAATTTTGTAACAATAAAGTACTCGAGCCTCTTGTCAATTTAATCTATCGCTCAAAGCTATGCTACCCTTGAGTCCCAAATCAAACACTGATAAAACTTCAAATGGCCCTAACTTCTATACGGTACGTCCTACACCTGTCAAAGTTTGCAACATAAAAATGCTTGTAACTTTTTACTGGAGCGTCATAAAAACTTGAAATTTTGTAACAATAAAGTACTCGAGCCTCTTGCCAATTTAAGTTATCGCTCAAAGCTATGCTACTCTTGAGTCCCAAATCAAACACTGATAAAACTTCAAATGGCCCTAACTTCTATACGGTACATCCTACACCTGTCAAAGTTTGCAACATGCAAATGCTTGTAACTTTTTACTGGAGCGTCATAAAACCTTGAAATTTTGTAACAATAAAGTACTCGAGCCTCTTGTCAATTTAAACTATCGCTCAAAGCTATGCTACCCTTGAGTCCCAAATCAAACACTGATAAAACTTCAAATGGCCCTAGCTTCTATACGGTACGTCCTACACCTATCAGAGTTTGCGACATACAAATGCTTGTAACTTTTTACTGGAGCGTCATAAAACCTTGAAGTTTTGTAACAATAAAGTACTCGAGATTTTTGTCAATTTAAGCTATCGCTCAAAGCTATGCTACCCTTGAGTCCCAAATCAAACACTGATAAAACTTCAAATGGCCCTAACTTCTATACGGTACGTCCTACACCTATCAAAGTTTGCAACACACAAATGCTTGTACTTTTTACTGGAGCGTCATAAAACCTTGAAAGTTTATAACAATAAAGTACTCGAGCCTCTTGTCAATTTAAGCTATCGCTCAAAGCTATGCTACCCTTGAGTCCCAAATCAAACACTTATAAAACTTCAAATGGCCTTAACATCTATACGGTGCATCCTATACCTATCAAAGCTTGCAACATACAAATGCTTGTAACTTTTTACTGGAGCGTCATAAAACCTTGGAATTTTGTAACAATAAAGTACTCGAGCCTCTTGTCAATTTAAGCTACCGCTCAAAGCTATGCTACCCTTGAGTCACAAATCAAACACTGATAAAACTTCAAATGGCCCAAAATTCTATACGGTACGTCCTACACCTATCAAAGTTTGCAATATAAAAATGCTTGTAACGTTTTACTGTAGCGTCATAAAACCTTGAAATTTTGTAACAATTAAGTACTCGAGTCTCTTGTCAATTTAAGCTATCGCTCAAAGCTATGCTACCCTTGAGTCCCAAATCAAACACTGATAAAACTTCAAATGGCCCTAACTTCTATACGGTACGTCCTACACCTATCAAAGTTTGCAACATACAAATGCTTGTAACTTTTTACTGGAGCGTCATAAAACCTTGAAATTTTGTAACAATAAAGCACTCGAGTCTCTTGTCAATTTAAGCTACCGCTCAAAGCTATGCTACCCTTGAGTCCCAAATCAAACACTGATAAAACTTCAAATGGCCCTAACTTCTATAAGGTATGTCCTACACCTATCAAAGTTTACAACATACGAATGCTTTTAACTTTTTACTGGAGCGTCATAAAACCTTGAAATTTTGTAACAATAAACTACTCGAGCCTCTTGTCAATTTAAGCTATCGCTCAAAGCTATGCTACCACTGAGTCCCAAATCAAATACTGATAAAACTTCAAATGGCCCTAACTTCTATACGGTACGTCCTACACCTGTCAAAGTTTGCAACATACCAATGCTTGTAACTTTTTATTGGAGCGTCATAAAAACTTGAAATTTTGTAACAATAAAGTACTCGAGCCTCTTGTCAATTTAAGTTATCGCTCAAAGCTATGCTACTCTTGAGTCCCAAATCAAACACTGATAAAACTTCAAATGGCCCTAACTTCTATACGGTACATCCTACATCTGTCAAAGTTTGCAACATACAAATGCTTGTAACTTTTTACTGGAGCGTCATAAAACCTTGAAATTTTGTAACAATAAAGTACTCGAGCCTCTTGTCAATTTAAACTATCGCTCCAAGGTGTGCTACCCTTGAGTCCCAAATCAAACACTGATAAAACTTCAAATGGCCCTAACTTCTATACGGTACGTCCTACACCTATCAAAGTTTGCAACATACAAATGCTTGTAACTTTTTACTGGAGCGTCATAAAACCTTGAAATTTTGTAACAAAAAAGCACTCGAGCCTCTTGTCAATTTAAACTATCGCTCAAAGCTATGCTACCCTTGAGTCCCAAATCAAACACTAATAAAACTTCAAATGGCCCTAGCTTCTATACGGTACGTCCTACACCTATCAAAGTTTGCAACATACAAATGTTTGTAACTTTTTACTGGAGCGTCATAAAACCTTAAAATTTTGTAGCAATAAAGTACTCGAGCCTCTTGTCAATTTAAGCTATCGCTCAAAGCTATGCTACCCTTGAGTCCCACATCAAACACTGATAAAACTTCAAATGGCCCTAACTTCTATAAGGTATGTCCTACACCTATCAAAGTTTACAACATACGAATGCTTTTCACTTTTCCCTGGAGCGTCATAAGACCTTGAAATTTTGTAACAATAAAGTACTCGAGCCTCTTGTCAATTTAAGCTATCGCTCAAAGCTATGCTACCACTGATTCCCAAATCAATCACTGATAAAACTTCAAATGGCCCTAACTTCTATACGGTACGTCCTACACCTATCAAAGTTTGCAACATACAAATGCTTGTAACTTTTTACTGGAGCTTCATAAAACCTTGAAATTTTGTAACAATAAAGTACTCGAGCCTCTTGTCAGTTTAAGCTATCGCTCAAAGCTATGCTACCCTTGAGTACCAAATCAAACACTGATAAAACTTCAAATGGCTCTAGCTTCTATACGGTACGTCCTACACCTGTCAAAGTTTGCAACATACAAATGCTTGCAACTTTTTACTGGAGCCTCATAAAACCTTGAAATTTTGTAACAATAAAGTACTCGAGCCTCTTGTCAATTTAAGCTATCGCTCAAAGCTATGCTTCCCTTGAGTACCAAATCAAACACTGATAAAACTTCAAATGGCCCTAGCTTCTATACGGTACGCCCTACACCTGTCAAAGTTTGCAACATACAAGTGCTTGTAACTTTTTACTGGTGCGTCATAAAACCTTGAAATTTTGTAACAATAAAGTTCTCGAGCCTCTTGTCAATTTAAGCTATCGCTCAAAGCTATGCTACCCTTGAGTCCCAAATCAAACACTGATAAAACTTAAAATGGCAATAACTTCTGTACGGTACATCCTACACCTATCAAAGTTTGCAACATACAAATGCTTGTAACTTTTTACTGTAGCGTCATAAAACCTTGAAATTTTGAAACAATAAAGTACTCGAGCCTCTTGTCAATTTAAGCTACCGCTCAAAGCTATGCTACCCTTGAGTCACAAATCAAACACTGATAAAACTTCAAATGGCCCAAAATTCTATACGGTACGTCCTACACCTATCAAAGTTTGCAATATAAAAATGCTTGTAACGTTTTACTGTAGCGTCATAAAACCTTGAAATTTTGTAACAATTAAGTACTCGAGTCTCTTGTCAATTTAAGCTATCGCTCAAAGCTATGCTACCCTTGAGTCCCAAATCAAACACTGATAAAACTTCAAATGGCCCTAACTTCTATACGGTACGTCCTACACCTATCAAAGTTTGCAACATACAAATGCTTGTAACTTTTTACTGGAGCGTCATAAAACCTTGAAATTTTGTAACAATAAAGCACTCGAGTCTCTTGTCAATTTAAGCTACCGCTCAAAGCTATGCTACCCTTGAGTCCCAAATCAAACACTGATAAAACTTCAAATGGCCCTAACTTCTATAAGGTATGTCCTACACCTATCAAAGTTTACAACATACGAATGCTTTTAACTTTTTACTGGAGCGTCATAAAACCTTGAAATTTTGTAACAATAAACTACTCGAGCCTCTTGTCAATTTAAGCTATCGCTCAAAGCTATGCTACCACTGAGTCCCAAATCAAATACTGATAAAACTTCAAATGGCCCTAACTTCTATACGGTACGTCCTACACCTGTCAAAGTTTGCAACATACCAATGCTTGTAACTTTTTATTGGAGCGTCATAAAAACTTGAAATTTTGTAACAATAAAGTACTCGAGCCTCTTGTCAATTTAAGTTATCGCTCAAAGCTATGCTACTCTTGAGTCCCAAATCAAACACTGATAAAACTTCAAATGGCCCTAACTTCTATACGGTACATCCTACATCTGTCAAAGTTTGCAACATACAAATGCTTGTAACTTTTTACTGGAGCGTCATAAAACCTTGAAATTTTGTAACAATAAAGTACTCGAGCCTCTTGTCAATTTAAACTATCGCTCCAAGGTGTGCTACCCTTGAGTCCCAAATCAAACACTGATAAAACTTCAAATGGCCCTAACTTCTATACGGTACGTCCTACACCTATCAAAGTTTGCAACATACAAATGCTTGTAACTTTTTACTGGAGCGTCATAAAACCTTGAAATTTTGTAACAAAAAAGCACTCGAGCCTCTTGTCAATTTAAACTATCGCTCAAAGCTATGCTACCCTTGAGTCCCAAATCAAACACTAATAAAACTTCAAATGGCCCTAGCTTCTATACGGTACGTCCTACACCTATCAAAGTTTGCAACATACAAATGTTTGTAACTTTTTACTGGAGCGTCATAAAACCTTAAAATTTTGTAGCAATAAAGTACTCGAGCCTCTTGTCAATTTAAGCTATCGCTCAAAGCTATGCTACCCTTGAGTCCCACATCAAACACTGATAAAACTTCAAATGGCCCTAACTTCTATAAGGTATGTCCTACACCTATCAAAGTTTACAACATACGAATGCTTTTCACTTTTCCCTGGAGCGTCATAAGACCTTGAAATTTTGTAACAATAAAGTACTCGAGCCTCTTGTCAATTTAAGCTATCGCTCAAAGCTATGCTACCACTGATTCCCAAATCAATCACTGATAAAACTTCAAATGGCCCTAACTTCTATACGGTACGTCCTACACCTATCAAAGTTTGCAACATACAAATGCTTGTAACTTTTTACTGGAGCTTCATAAAACCTTGAAATTTTGTAACAATAAAGTACTCGAGCCTCTTGTCAGTTTAAGCTATCGCTCAAAGCTATGCTACCCTTGAGTACCAAATCAAACACTGATAAAACTTCAAATGGCTCTAGCTTCTATACGGTACGTCCTACACCTGTCAAAGTTTGCAACATACAAATGCTTGCAACTTTTTACTGGAGCCTCATAAAACCTTGAAATTTTGTAACAATAAAGTACTCGAGCCTCTTGTCAATTTAAGCTATCGCTCAAAGCTATGCTTCCCTTGAGTACCAAATCAAACACTGATAAAACTTCAAATGGCCCTAGCTTCTATACGGTACGCCCTACACCTGTCAAAGTTTGCAACATACAAGTGCTTGTAACTTTTTACTGGTGCGTCATAAAACCTTGAAATTTTGTAACAATAAAGTTCTCGAGCCTCTTGTCAATTTAAGCTATCGCTCAAAGCTATGCTACCCTTGAGTCCCAAATCAAACACTGATAAAACTTAAAATGGCAATAACTTCTGTACGGTACATCCTACACCTATCAAAGTTTGCAACATACAAATGCTTGTAACTTTTTACTGTAGCGTCATAAAACCTTGAAATTTTGAAACAATAAAGTACTCGAGCCTCTTGTCAATTTAAGCTATCGCTCAAAGCTATGCCACCCTTGAGTCCCAAATCAAACACTGATAAAACTTCATATGGCCCTAACTTCTATACGGTACGTCCTACACCTGTCAAAGTTTGCAACATACAAATGCTTGTAACTTTTTACTGGAGCGTCAGAAAAACTTGAAATTTTGTAACAATAAAGTACTCGAGCCTCTTGTCAATTTAAGCTATCGCTCAAAGCTATGCTACTCTTGAGTCCCAAATCAAACACTGATAAAACATCAAATGGCTCTATCTTCTATACGGTACATCCTACACCTGTCAAAGTTTGCAACATACAAATGCTTGTAACTTTTTACTGGAGCGTCATAAAACCTTAAAAGTCTGTAACAATAAAGTACTCGAGCCTCTTGTCAATTTAAACTATCGCTCAAAGCTATGCTACCCTGGAGTCCCAAATCAAACACTGATAAAATTTCAAATGGCTCTAGCTTCTATACGGTACGTCCTACACCTATCTAAGTTTGCGACATACAAATGCTTGTAACTTTTTACTGGAGCGTCATAAAACCTTGAAATTTTGTAACAATAAAGTACTCGAGCCTGTTGTCAATTTAAGCTATCGCTCAAAGGTATGCTACCCTTGAGTCCCAAATCAAACACTGATAAAACTCCAAATGGCCCTAACTTCTATACGGTACGTCCTACACCTATCAAATTTTGCAACACACAAATGCTTGTACTTTTTACTAGAGCGTCATAAAACCTTGAAATTTTGTAACAATAAAGTGCTCGAGCCTCTTGTCAATTTAAGCTATCGCTCAAAGCTATGCTACCCTTGAGTCCCAAATCAAACACTTATAAAACTTCAAATGGCCTTAACTTCTATACGGTGCATCCTACACCTATCAAAGTTTGCAACATACAAATGCTTGTAACTTTTTACTGGAGCGTCATAAAACCTTGAAATTTTGTAACAATAAAGTACTCGAGCCTCTTGTCAATTTAAGCTATCGCTCAAAGCTATGCTACCCTTGAGTCCCAAATCAAATACTGATAAAATTTCAAATGGCCCTAACTTCTATACGGTACGTCCTACACCTGTCAAAGTTTGCAACATACAAATGCTTGCAACTTTTTACTGGAGCGTCATAAAACCTTGAAATTTTGTAACAATAAAGTACTCGAGCCTCTTGTCAATTTAAGCTATCGCTCAAAGCTATGCTACCCTTGAGTCCCAAATCAAACACTGATAAAACTTCAAATGGCCCTAACGTCTATACGGTACGTCCTACACATACCAATTTTGCAACATACAAATGCTTGTAACTTTTTGAAATTTTGTGACAATAAAGTACTCGAGCCTCTTGTCAATTTAAGCTATCGGTCAAAGCTATGCTACTCTTGAGTCCCAAATCAAACACTGATAAAGCTTCAAATGGCCCTAACTTCTATACGGTACATCCTACACCTGTCAAAGTTTGCAACATACAAATGCTTGTAACCTTTTACTGGAGCGTCATAAAACCTTGAAATTTTGTAACAATAAAGTAATCGAGCCTCTTGTCAATTTAAGCTATCGCTCAAAGCTATGCTACCCTTGAGTCCCAAATCAAACACTGATAAAACTTAAAATGGCCCTTCATCTATACGGTACGTCCTACACCTATCAAAGTTTGCAACATACAAGTGCTTGTAACTTTTTACTGGAGCGTCATAAAACCTTGAAATTTTGTAACAATAAAGTTCTCGAGCCTCTTGTCAATTTAAGCTATCGCTCAAAGCTATGCTACCCCTGAGTCCCAAATCAAACACTGATAAAACTTCAAATGGCAATAACTTCTGTAACGTACGTCCTACACCTATCAAAGTTTGCAACATACAAATGCTTGTAACTTTTTACTGTAGCGTCATAAAACCTTGAAATTTAGTAACAATAAAGTACTCGAGCCTCTTGTCAATTTAAGCTATCGCTCAAAGCTATGCTACCCTTGAGTCCCAAATCAAACACTGATAAAACTTCAAATGGCCCTAACTTCTATACGGTACGTCCTACACCTGTCAAAGTTTGCAATATACAAATGCTTGTAACTTTTTTCTGGAGCGTCAGAAAAACTTGAAATTTTGTAACAATAAAGTGCTCGAGCCTCTTGTCAACTTAAGCTTTCGCTCAAAGCTATGCTACCCTTGAGTCCCAAATCAAACACTTATAAAACTTCATATGGCCTTAACTTCTATACGGTGCATCCTACACCTATCAAAGCTTGCAACATACAAATGCTTGTAACTTTTTACTGGAGCGTCATAAAACCTTGAAATTTTGTAACAATAAAGTACTCGAGCCTCTTGTCAATTTAAGCTATCGCTCAAAGCTATGCTACTCTTGAGTCCCAAATCAAACACTGATAAAACATCAAATGGCTCTATCTTCTATACGGTACATCCTACACCTGTCAAAGTTTGCAACATACAAATGCTTGTAACTTTTTACTGGAGCGTCATAAAACCTTGAAAGTCTGTAACAATAAAGTACTCGAGCCTCTTGTCAATTTAAACTATCGCTCAAAGCTATGCTACCCTGGAGTCCCAAATCAAACACTGATAAAATTTCAAATGGCTCTAGCTTCTATACGGTACGTCCTACACCTATCAAAGTTTGCGACATACAAATGCTTGTAACTTTTTACTGGAGCATCATAAAACCTTGAAATTTTGTAACAATAAAGTACTCGAGCCTGTTGTCAATTTAAGCTATCGCTCAAAGGTATGCTACCCTTGAGTCCCAAATCAAACACTGATAAAACTCCAAATGGCCCTAACTTCTATACGGTACGTCCGACACCTATCAAAGTTTGCAACACACAAATGCTTGTACTTTTTACTAGAGCGTCATAAAACCTTCAAATTTTGTAACAATAAAGTGCTCGAGCCTCTTGTCAATTTAAGCTATCGCTCAAAGCTATGCTACCCTTGAGTCTCAAATCAAACAGTTATAAAACTTCAAATGGCCTTAACTTCTATACGGTGCATCCTACACCTATCAAAGTTTGCAACATACAAATGCTTGTAACTTTTTACTGGAGCGTCATAAAACCTTGAAATTTTGTAACAATAAAGTACTCGAGCCTCTTGTCAATTTAAGCTATCGCTCAAAGCTATGCTACCCTTGAGTCCCAAATCAAATACTGATAAAACTTCAAATGGCCCTAACTTCTATACGGTACGTCCTACACCTGTAAAAGTTTGCAACATACAAATGCTTGCAACTTTTTACTGGAGCGTCATAAAACCTTGAAATTTTGTAACAATAAAGTACTCGAGCCTCTTGTCAATTTAAGCTATCGCTCAAAGCTATGCTACCCTTGAGTCCCAAATCAAACACTGATAAAACTTCAAATGGCCCTAACGTCTATACGGTACGTCCTACACATATCTAAGTTTGCAACATACAAATGCTTGTAACTTTTTGAAATTTTGTGATAATAAAGTACTCGAGCCTCTTGTCAATTTAAGCTATCGGTCAAAGCTATGCTACCCTTGAGTCCCAAATCAAACACTGATAAAGCTTCAAATGGCTCTAACTTCTATACGGTACATCCTACACCTGTCAAAGTTTGCAACATACAAATGCTTGTAACCATTTACTGGAGCGTCATAAAACCTTGAAATTTTGTAACAATAAAGTAATCGAGCCTCTTGTCAATTTAAGCTATCGCTCAAAGCTATGCTACCCTTGAGTCCCAAATCAAACACTGATAAAACTTAAAATGGCCCTTACATCTATACGGTACGTCCTACACCTATCAAAGTTTGCAACATACAAGTGCTTGTAACTTTTTACTGGAGCGTCATAAAACCTTGAAATTTTGTAACAATAAAGTTCTCGAGCCTCTTGTCAATTTAAGCTATCGCTCAAAGCTATGCTACCCTTGAGTCCCAAATCAAACACTGATAAAACTTCAAATGGCAATAACTTCTGTAACGTACGTCCTACACCTATCAAAGTTTGCAACATACAAACGCTTGTAACTTTTTACTGTAGCGTCATAAAACCTTGAAATTTAGTTACAATAAAGTACTCGAGCCTCTTGTCAATTTAAGCTATCGCTCAAAGCTATGCTACCCTTGAGTCCCAAATCAAACACTGATAAAACTTCAAATGGCCCTAACTTCTATACGGTACGTCCTACACCTGTCAAAGTTTGCAAGATACAAATGCTTGTAACTTTTTACTGGAGCGTCAGAAAAGCTTGAAATTTTGTAACAATAAAGTACTCGAGCCTCTTGTCAATTTAAGCTATCGCTCAAAGCTATGCTACCCTTGAGTCCCAAATCAAACACAGATAAAACTTCAAATAGCCCTAACTTCTATACGGTACGTCCTACACCTGTCAAATTTGCAACATACAAATGCTTGTAACTTTTTACTGGAGCGTCAGAAAAACTTGAAATTTTGTAACAATAAAGTACTCGAGCCTGTTGTCAATTTAAGCTATCGCTCAAAGGTATGCTACCCTTGAGTCCCAAATCAAACACTGATAAAACATCAAATGGCCCTAACTTCTATACGGTACGTCCTACACCTGTCAAAGTTTGCAAGATACAAATGCTTGTAACTTTTTACTGGAGCGTCAGAAAAACTTGAAATTTTGTAACAATAAAGTACTCGAGCCTCTTGTCAATTTAAGCTATCGCTCAAAGCTATGCTACCCTTGAGTCCCAAATCAAACACAGATAAAACTTCAAATGGCCCTAACTTCTATACGGTACGTCCTACACCTGTCAAATTTGCAACATACAAATGCTTGTAACTTTTTACTGGAGCGTCAGAAAAACTTGAAATTTTGTAACAATAAAGTGCTCGAGCCTCTTGTCAACTTAAGCTATCGCTCAAAGCTATGCTACCCTTGATTCCCAAATCAAACACTTATAAAACTTCAAATGGCCTTAACTTCTATACGGTGCGTCCTACACCTATCAAAGCTTGCAACATACAAATGCTTTTAACTTTTTACTGGAGCGTCAGAAAAACTTGAAATTTTGTAACAATAAAGTACTCGAGCCTCTTGTCAATTTAAGCTATCGCTCAAAGCTATGCTACCCTTGAGTCCCAAATCAAACACAGATAAAACTTCAAATGGCCCTAACTTCTATACACTACGTCCTACACCTGTCAAATTTGCAACATACAAATGCTTGTAACTTTTTACTGGAGCGTCAGAAAAACTTGAAATTTTGTAACAATAAAGTACTCGAGCCTCTTGTCAATTTAAGCTATCGCTCAAAGCTATGCTACCCTTGAGTCCCAAATCAAACACAGATAAAACTCCAAATGGCCCTAACTTCTATTCGGTACGTCCTACACCTATCAAAGTTTGCAACACACAAATGCTTGTACTTTTTACTAGAGCGTCATAAAACCTTGAAATTTTGTAAAAATAAAGTGCTCGAGCCTCTTGTCAATTTAAGCTATCGCTCAAAGCTATGCCACCCTTGAGTCCCAAATCAAACACTGATAAAACTTCATATGGCCCTAACTTCTATACGGTACGTCCTACACCTGTCAAAGTTTGCAACATACAAATGCTTGTAACTTTTTACTGGAGCGTCAGAAAAACTTGAAATTTTGTAACAATAAAGTACTCGAGCCTCTTGTCAATTTAAGCTATCGCTCAAAGCTATGCTACTCTTGAGTCCCAAATCAAACACTGATAAAACATCAAATGGCTCTATCTTCTATACGGTACATCCTACACCTGTCAAAGTTTGCAACATACAAATGCTTGTAACTTTTTACTGGAGCGTCATAAAACCTTAAAAGTCTGTAACAATAAAGTACTCGAGCCTCTTGTCAATTTAAACTATCGCTCAAAGCTATGCTACCCTGGAGTCCCAAATCAAACACTGATAAAATTTCAAATGGCTCTAGCTTCTATACGGTACGTCCTACACCTATCTAAGTTTGCGACATACAAATGCTTGTAACTTTTTACTGGAGCGTCATAAAACCTTGAAATTTTGTAACAATAAAGTACTCGAGCCTGTTGTCAATTTAAGCTATCGCTCAAAGGTATGCTACCCTTGAGTCCCAAATCAAACACTGATAAAACTCCAAATGGCCCTAACTTCTATACGGTACGTCCTACACCTATCAAATTTTGCAACACACAAATGCTTGTACTTTTTACTAGAGCGTCATAAAACCTTGAAATTTTGTAACAATAAAGTGCTCGAGCCTCTTGTCAATTTAAGCTATCGCTCAAAGCTATGCTACCCTTGAGTCCCAAATCAAACACTTATAAAACTTCAAATGGCCTTAACTTCTATACGGTGCATCCTACACCTATCAAAGTTTGCAACATACAAATGCTTGTAACTTTTTACTGGAGCGTCATAAAACCTTGAAATTTTGTAACAATAAAGTACTCGAGCCTCTTGTCAATTTAAGCTATCGCTCAAAGCTATGCTACCCTTGAGTCCCAAATCAAATACTGATAAAATTTCAAATGGCCCTAACTTCTATACGGTACGTCCTACACCTGTCAAAGTTTGCAACATACAAATGCTTGCAACTTTTTACTGGAGCGTCATAAAACCTTGAAATTTTGTAACAATAAAGTACTCGAGCCTCTTGTCAATTTAAGCTATCGCTCAAAGCTATGCTACCCTTGAGTCCCAAATCAAACACTGATAAAACTTCAAATGGCCCTAACGTCTATACGGTACGTCCTACACATACCAATTTTGCAACATACAAATGCTTGTAACTTTTTGAAATTTTGTGACAATAAAGTACTCGAGCCTCTTGTCAATTTAAGCTATCGGTCAAAGCTATGCTACTCTTGAGTCCCAAATCAAACACTGATAAAGCTTCAAATGGCCCTAACTTCTATACGGTACATCCTACACCTGTCAAAGTTTGCAACATACAAATGCTTGTAACCTTTTACTGGAGCGTCATAAAACCTTGAAATTTTGTAACAATAAAGTAATCGAGCCTCTTGTCAATTTAAGCTATCGCTCAAAGCTATGCTACCCTTGAGTCCCAAATCAAACACTGATAAAACTTAAAATGGCCCTTCATCTATACGGTACGTCCTACACCTATCAAAGTTTGCAACATACAAGTGCTTGTAACTTTTTACTGGAGCGTCATAAAACCTTGAAATTTTGTAACAATAAAGTTCTCGAGCCTCTTGTCAATTTAAGCTATCGCTCAAAGCTATGCTACCCCTGAGTCCCAAATCAAACACTGATAAAACTTCAAATGGCAATAACTTCTGTAACGTACGTCCTACACCTATCAAAGTTTGCAACATACAAATGCTTGTAACTTTTTACTGTAGCGTCATAAAACCTTGAAATTTAGTAACAATAAAGTACTCGAGCCTCTTGTCAATTTAAGCTATCGCTCAAAGCTATGCTACCCTTGAGTCCCAAATCAAACACTGATAAAACTTCAAATGGCCCTAACTTCTATACGGTACGTCCTACACCTGTCAAAGTTTGCAATATACAAATGCTTGTAACTTTTTTCTGGAGCGTCAGAAAAACTTGAAATTTTGTAACAATAAAGTGCTCGAGCCTCTTGTCAACTTAAGCTTTCGCTCAAAGCTATGCTACCCTTGAGTCCCAAATCAAACACTTATAAAACTTCATATGGCCTTAACTTCTATACGGTGCATCCTACACCTATCAAAGCTTGCAACATACAAATGCTTGTAACTTTTTACTGGAGCGTCATAAAACCTTGAAATTTTGTAACAATAAAGTACTCGAGCCTCTTGTCAATTTAAGCTATCGCTCAAAGCTATGCTACTCTTGAGTCCCAAATCAAACACTGATAAAACAACAGTTATAAAACTTCAAATGGCCTTAACTTCTATACGGTGCATCCTACACCTATCAAAGTTTGCAACATACAAATGCTTGTAACTTTTTACTGGAGCGTCATAAAACCTTGAAATTTTGTAACAATAAAGTACTCGAGCCTCTTGTCAATTTAAGCTATCGCTCAAAGCTATGCTACCCTTGAGTCCCAAATCAAATACTGATAAAACTTCAAATGGCCCTAACTTCTATACGGTACGTCCTACACCTGTAAAAGTTTGCAACATACAAATGCTTGCAACTTTTTACTGGAGCGTCATAAAACCTTGAAATTTTGTAACAATAAAGTACTCGAGCCTCTTGTCAATTTAAGCTATCGCTCAAAGCTATGCTACCCTTGAGTCCCAAATCAAACACTGATAAAACTTCAAATGGCCCTAACGTCTATACGGTACGTCCTACACATATCTAAGTTTGCAACATACAAATGCTTGTAACTTTTTGAAATTTTGTGATAATAAAGTACTCGAGCCTCTTGTCAATTTAAGCTATCGGTCAAAGCTATGCTACTCTTGAGTCCCAAATCAAACACTGATAAAGCTTCAAATGGCTCTAACTTCTATACGGTACATCCTACACCTGTCAAAGTTTGCAACATACAAATGCTTGTAACCTTTTACTGGAGCGTCATAAAACCTTGAAATTTTGTAACAATAAAGTAATCGAGCCTCTTGTCAATTTAAGCTATCGCTCAAAGCTATGCTACCCTTGAGTCCCAAATCAAACACTGATAAAACTTAAAATGGCCCTTACATCTATACGGTACGTCCTACACCTATCAAAGTTTGCAACATACAAGTGCTTGTAACTTTTTACTGGAGCGTCATAAAACCTTGAAATTTTGTAACAATAAAGTTCTCGAGCCTCTTGTCAATTTAAGCTATCGCTCAAAGCTATGCTACCCTTGAGTCCCAAATCAAACACTGATAAAACTTCAAATGGCAATAACTTCTGTAACGTACGTCCTACACCTATCAAAGTTTGCAACATACAAACGCTTGTAACTTTTTACTGTAGCGTCATAAAACCTTGAAATTTAGTTACAATAAAGTACTCGAGCCTCTTGTCAATTTAAGCTATCGCTCAAAGCTATGCTACCCTTGAGTCCCAAATCAAACACTGATAAAACTTCAAATGGCCCTAACTTCTATACGGTACGTCCTACACCTGTCAAAGTTTGCAAGATACAAATGCTTGTAACTTTTTACTGGAGCGTCAGAAAAGCTTGAAATTTTGTAACAATAAAGTACTCGAGCCTCTTGTCAATTTAAGCTATCGCTCAAAGCTATGCTACCCTTGAGTCCCAAATCAAACACAGATAAAACTTTAAATAGCCCTAACTTCTATACGGTACGTCCTACACCTGTCAAATTTGCAACATACAAATGCTTGTAACTTTTTACTGGAGCGTCAGAAAAACTTGAAATTTTGTAACAATAAAGTACTCGAGCCTGTTGTCAATTTAAGCTATCGCTCAAAGGTATGCTACCCTTGAGTCCCAAATCAAACACTGATAAAACATCAAATGGCCCTAACTTCTATACGGTACGTCCTACACCTGTCAAAGTTTGCAAGATACAAATGCTTGTAACTTTTTACTGGAGCGTCAGAAAAACTTGAAATTTTGTAACAATAAAGTACTCGAGCCTCTTGTCAATTTAAGCTATCGCTCAAAGCTATGCTACCCTTGAGTCCCAAATCAAACACAGATAAAACTTCAAATGGCCCTAACTTCTATACGGTACGTCCTACACCTGTCAAATTTGCAACATACAAATGCTTGTAACTTTTTACTGGAGCGTCAGAAAAACTTGAAATTTTGTAACAATAAAGTGCTCGAGCCTCTTGTCAACTTAAGCTATCGCTCAAAGCTATGCTACCCTTGATTCCCAAATCAAACACTTATAAAACTTCAAATGGCCTTAACTTCTATACGGTGCGTCCTACACCTATCAAAGCTTGCAACATACAAATGCTTGTAACTTTTTACTGGAGCGTCAGAAAAACTTGAAATTTTGTAACAATAAAGTACTCGAGCCTCTTGTCAATTTAAGCTATCGCTCAAAGCTATGCTACCCTTGAGTCCCAAATCAAACACAGATAAAACTTCAAATGGCCCTAACTTCTATACGGTACGTCCTACACCTGTCAAATTTGCAACATACAAATGCTTGTAACTTTTTACTGGAGCGTCAGAAAAACTTGAAATTTTGTAACAATAAAGTACTCGAGCCTCTTGTCAATTTAAGCTATCGCTCAAAGCTATGCTACCCTTGAGTCCCAAATCAAACACAGATAAAACTCCAAATGGCCCTAACTTCTATTCGGTACGTCCTACACCTATCAAAGTTTGCAACACACAAATGCTTGTACTTTTTACTAGAGCGTCATAAAACCTTGAAATTTTGTAAAAATAAAGTGCTCGAGCCTCTTGTCAACTTAAGCTATCGCTCAAAGCTATGCTACCCTTGATTCCCAAATCAAACACTTATAAAACTTCAAATGGCCTTAACTTCTATACGGTGCGTCCTACACCTATCAAAGCTTGCAACATACAAATGCTTGTAACTTTTTACTGGAGCGTCATAAAACCTTGAAATTTTGTAACAATAAAGTACTCGAGCCTCTTGTCAATTTAAGCTATCGCTCAAAGCTATGCTACCCTTGAGTCCCAAATCAAATACTGATAAAACTTCAAATGGCCCTAACTTCTATACGGTACGTCCTACACCTGTCAAAGTTTGCAACATACAAATGCTTGCAACTTTTTACTGGAGCGTCATAAAACCTTGAAATTTTGTGACAATAAAGTACTCGAGCCTCTTGTCAATTTAAGCTATCGCTCAAAGCTATGCTACCCTTGAGTCCCAAATCAAACACTGATAAAACTTCAAATGGCCCTAACGTCTATACGGTACGTCCTACATATATCAAAGTTTGCAACATACAAATGCTTGTAACTTTTTGAAATTTTTTGACAATAAAGTACTCGAGCCTCTTGTCAATTTAAGCTATCGCTCAAAGCTATGCTACCCTTGAGTCCCAAATCAAACACTGATAAAACTTCAAATGGCAATAACTTTTGTAACGTACGTCCTACACCAATCAAAGTTTGCAACATACAAATGCTTGTAACTTTTTACTGTAGCGTCATAAAACCTTGAAATTTTGTAACAATAAAGTACTCGAGCCTCTTGTCAATTTAAGCTATCGCTCAAAGCTATGCTACCCTTGAGTCTCAAATCAAACACTGATAAAACTTCAAATGGCCCTAACTTCTATACGGTTCGTCCTAAACCTGTCAAAGTTTGCAACATACAAATGCTTGTAACTTTTTACTGGAGCGTCAGAAAAACTTGAAAGTTTGTAACAATAAAGTGCTCGAGCCTCTTGTCAACTTAAGCTTTCGCTCAAAGCTATGCTACCCTTGAGTCCCAAATCAAACACTTATAAAACTTCATATGGCCTTAACTTCTATACGGTGCATCCTACACCTATCAAAGCTTGCAACATACAAATGCTTGTAACTTTTTACTGGAGCGTCATAAAACCTTGAAATTTTGTAACAATAAAGTACTCGAGCCTCTTGTCAATTTAAGCTATCGCTCAAAGCTATGCTACTCTTGAGTCCCAAATCAAACACTGATAAAACATCAAATGGCTCTATCTTCTATACGGTACATCCTACACCTGTCAAAGTTTGCAACATACAAATGCTTGTAACTTTTTACTGGAGCGTCATAAAACCTTGAAAGTCTGTAACAATAAAGTACTCGAGCCTCTTGTCAATTTAAACTATCGCTCAAAGCTATGCTACCCTGGAGTCCCAAATCAAACACTGATAAAATTTCAAATGGCTCTAGCTTCTATACGGTACGTCCTACACCTATCAAAGTTTGCGACATACAAATGCTTGTAACTTTTTACTGGAGCGTCATAAAACCTTGAAATTTTGTAACAATAAAGTACTCGAGCCTCTTGTCAATTTAAGCTATCGCTCAAAGCTATGCTACCCTTGAGTCCCAAATCAAACACAGATAAAACTTCAAATGGCCCTAACTTCTATACGGTACGTCCTACACCTGTCAAATTTGCAACATACAAATGCTTGTAACTTTTTACTGGAGCGTCAGAAAAACTTGAAATTTTGTAACAATAAAGTACTCGAGCCTCTTGTCAATTTAAGCTATCGCTCAAAGCTATGCTACCCTTGAGTCCCAAATCAAACACAGATAAAACTCCAAATGGCCCTAACTTCTATTCGGTACGTCCTACACCTATCAAAGTTTGCAACACACAAATGCTTGTACTTTTTACTAGAGCGTCATAAAACCTTGAAATTTTGTAAAAATAAAGTGCTCGAGCCTCTTGTCAACTTAAGCTATCGCTCAAAGCTATGCTACCCTTGATTCCCAAATCAAACACTTATAAAACTTCAAATGGCCTTAACTTCTATACGGTGCGTCCTACACCTATCAAAGCTTGCAACATACAAATGCTTGTAACTTTTTACTGGAGCGTCATAAAACCTTGAAATTTTGTAACAATAAAGTACTCGAGCCTCTTGTCAATTTAAGCTATCGCTCAAAGCTATGCTACCCTTGAGTCCCAAATCAAATACTGATAAAACTTCAAATGGCCCTAACTTCTATACGGTACGTCCTACACCTGTCAAAGTTTGCAACATACAAATGCTTGCAACTTTTTACTGGAGCGTCATAAAACCTTGAAATTTTGTGACAATAAAGTACTCGAGCCTCTTGTCAATTTAAGCTATCGCTCAAAGCTATGCTACCCTTGAGTCCCAAATCAAACACTGATAAAACTTCAAATGGCCCTAACGTCTATACGGTACGTCCTACATATATCAAAGTTTGCAACATACAAATGCTTGTAACTTTTTGAAATTTTTTGACAATAAAGTACTCGAGCCTCTTGTCAATTTAAGCTATCGCTCAAAGCTATGCTACCCTTGAGTCCCAAATCAAACACTGATAAAACTTCAAATGGCAATAACTTCTGTAACGTACGTCCTACACCAATCAAAGTTTGCAACATACAAATGCTTGTAACTTTTTACTGTAGCGTCATAAAACCTTGAAATTTTGTAACAATAAAGTACTCGAGCCTCTTGTCAATTTAAGCTATCGCTCAAAGCTATGCTACCCTTGAGTCTCAAATCAAACACTGATAAAACTTCAAATGGCCCTAACTTCTATACGGTTCGTCCTAAACCTGTCAAAGTTTGCAACATACAAATGCTTGTAACTTTTTACTGGAGCGTCAGAAAAACTTGAAAGTTTGTAACAATAAAGTGCTCGAGCCTCTTGTCAACTTAAGCTTTCGCTCAAAGCTATGCTACCCTTGAGTCCCAAATCAAACACTTATAAAACTTCATATGGCCTTAACTTCTATACGGTGCATCCTACACCTATCAAAGCTTGCAACATACAAATGCTTGTAACTTTTTACTGGAGCGTCATAAAACCTTGAAATTTTGTAACAATAAAGTACTCGAGCCTCTTGTCAATTTAAGCTATCGCTCAAAGCTATGCTACTCTTGAGTCCCAAATCAAACACTGATAAAACATCAAATGGCTCTATCTTCTATACGGTACATCCTACACCTGTCAAAGTTTGCAACATACAAATGCTTGTAACTTTTTACTGGAGCGTCATAAAACCTTGAAAGTCTGTAACAATAAAGTACTCGAGCCTCTTGTCAATTTAAACTATCGCTCAAAGCTATGCTACCCTGGAGTCCCAAATCAAACACTGATAAAATTTCAAATGGCTCTAGCTTCTATACGGTACGTCCTACACCTATCAAAGTTTGCGACATACAAATGCTTGTAACTTTTTACTGGAGCGTCATAAAACCTTGAAATTTTGTAACAATAAAGTACTCGAGCCTCTTGTCAATTTAAGCTATCGCTCAAAGCTATGCTACCCTTGAGTCCCAAATCAAACACAGATAAAACTTCAAATGGCCCTAACTTCTATACGGTACGTCCTACACCTGTCAAATTTGCAACATACAAATGCTTGTAACTTTTTACTGGAGCGTCAGAAAAACTTGAAATTTTGTAACAATAAAGTACTCGAGCCTCTTGTCAATTTAAGCTATCGCTCAAAGCTATGCTACCCTTGAGTCCCAAATCAAACACAGATAAAACTCCAAATGGCCCTAACTTCTATTCGGTACGTCCTACACCTATCAAAGTTTGCAACACACAAATGCTTGTACTTTTTACTAGAGCGTCATAAAACCTTGAAATTTTGTAAAAATAAAGTGCTCGAGCCTCTTGTCAACTTAAGCTATCGCTCAAAGCTATGCTACCCTTGATTCCCAAATCAAACACTTATAAAACTTCAAATGGCCTTAACTTCTATACGGTGCGTCCTACACCTATCAAAGCTTGCAACATACAAATGCTTGTAACTTTTTACTGGAGCGTCATAAAACCTTGAAATTTTGTAACAATAAAGTACTCGAGCCTCTTGTCAATTTAAGCTATCGCTCAAAGCTATGCTACCCTTGAGTCCCAAATCAAATACTGATAAAACTTCAAATGGCCCTAACTTCTATACGGTACGTCCTACACCTGTCAAAGTTTGCAACATACAAATGCTTGCAACTTTTTACTGGAGCGTCATAAAACCTTGAAATTTTGTGACAATAAAGTACTCGAGCCTCTTGTCAATTTAAGCTATCGCTCAAAGCTATGCTACCCTTGAGTCCCAAATCAAACACTGATAAAACTTCAAATGGCCCTAACGTCTATACGGTACGTCCTACATATATCAAAGTTTGCAACATACAAATGCTTGTAACTTTTTGAAATTTTTTGACAATAAAGTACTCGAGCCTCTTGTCAATTTAAGCTATCGCTCAAAGCTATGCTACCCTTGAGTCCCAAATCAAACACTGATAAAACTTCAAATGGCAATAACTTCTGTAACGTACGTCCTACACCAATCAAAGTTTGCAACATACAAATGCTTGTAACTTTTTACTGTAGCGTCATAAAACCTTGAAATTTTGTAACAATAAAGTACTCGAGCCTCTTGTCAATTTAAGCTATCGCTCAAAGCTATGCTACCCTTGAGTCTCAAATCAAACACTGATAAAACTTCAAATGGCCCTAACTTCTATACGGTTCGTCCTAAACCTGTCAAAGTTTGCAACATACAAATGCTTGTAACTTTTTACTGGAGCGTCAGAAAAACTTGAAATTTTGTAACAATAAAGTGCTCGAGCCTCTTGTCAACTTAAGCTTTCGCTCAAAGCTATGCTACCCTTGAGTCCCAAATCAAACACTTATAAAACTTCATATGGCCTTAACTTCTATACGGTGCATCCTACACCTATCAAAGTTTGCAACATACAAATGCTTGTAACTTTTTACTGGAGCGTCATAAAACCTTGAAATTTTGTAACAATAAAGTACTCGAGCCTCTTGTCAATTTAAGCTATCGCTCAAAGCTATGCTACTCTTGAGTCCCAAATCAAACACTGATAAAACATCAAATGGCTCTATCTTCTATACGGTACATCCTACACCTGTCAAAGTTTGCAACATACAAATGCTTGTAACTTTTTACTGGAGCGTCATAAAACCTTGAAAGTCTGTAACAATAAAGTACTCGAGCCTCTTGTCAATTTAAACTATCGCTCAAAGCTATGCTACCCTGGAGTCCCAAATCAAACACTGATAAAATTTCAAATGGCTCTAGCTTCTATACGGTACGTCCTACACCTATCAAAGTTTGCGACATACAAATGCTTGTAACTTTTTACTGGAGCGTCATAAAACCTTGAAATTTTGTAACAATAAAGTACTCGAGCCTGTTGTCAATTTAAGCTATCGCTCAAAGGTATGCTACCCTTGAGTCCCAAATCAAACACTGATAAAACTCCAAATGGCCCTAACTTCTATACGGTACGTCCGACACCTATCAAAGTTTGCAACACACAAATGCTTGTACTTTTTACTAGAGCGTCATAAAACCTTCAAATTTTGTAACAATAAAGTGCTCGAGCCTCTTGTCAATTTAAGCTATCGCTCAAAGCTATGCTACCCTTGAGTCCCAAATCAAACACTTATAAAACTTCAAATGGCCTTAACTTCTATACGGTGCATCCTACACCTATCAAAGTTTGCAACATACAAATGCTTGTAACTTTTTACTGGAGCGTCATAAAACCTTGAAATTTTGTAACAATAAAGTACTCGAGCCTCTTGTCAATTTAAGCTATCGCTCAAAGCTATGCTACCCTTGAGTCCCAAATCAAATACTGATAAAACTTCAAATGGCCCTAACTTCTATACGGTACGTCCTACACCTGTCAAAGTTTGCAACATACAAATGCTTGCAACTTTTTACTGGAGCGTCATAAAACCTTGAAATTTTGTAACAATAAAGTACTCGAGCCTCTTGTCAATTTAAGCTATCGCTCAAAGCTATGCTACCCTTGAGTCCCAAATCAAACACTGATAAAACTTCAAATGGCCCTAACGTCTATACGGTACGTCCTACACATATCTAAGTTTGCAACATACAAATGCTTGTAACTTTTTGAAATTTTGTGATAATAAAGTACTCGAGCCTCTTGTCAATTTAAGCTATCGGTCAAAGCTATGCGACTCTTGAGTCCCAAATCAAACACTGATAAAGCTTCAAATGGCTCTAGCTTCTATACGGTACATCCTACACCTGTCAAAGTTTGCAACATACAAATGCTTGTAACCTTTTACTGGAGCGTCATAAAACCTTGAAATTTTGTAACAATAAAGTAATCGAGCCTCTTGTCAATTTAAGCTATCGCTCAAAGCTATGCTACCCTTGAGTCCCAAATCAAACACTGATAAAACTTAAAATGGCCCTTACATCTATACGGTACGTCCTACACCTATCAAAGTTTGCAACATACAAGTGCTTGTAACTTTTTACTGGAGCGTCATAAAACCTTGAAATTTTGTAACAATAAAGTTCTCGAGCCTCTTGTCAATTTAAGCTATCGCTCAAAGCTATGCTACCCTTGAGTCCCAAATCAAACACTGATAAAACTTCAAATGGCAATAACTTCTGTAACGTACGTCCTACACCTATCAAAGTTTGCAACATACAAACGCTTGTAACTTTTTACTGTAGCGTCATAAAACCTTGAAATTTAGTTACAATAAAGTACTCGAGCCTCTTGTCAATTTAAGCTATCGCTCAAAGCTATGCTACCCTTGAGTCCCAAATCAAACACTGATAAAACTTCAAATGGCCCTAACTTCTATACGGTACGTCCTACACCTGTCAAAGTTTGCAAGATACAAATGCTTGTAACTTTTTACTGGAGCGTCAGAAAAGCTTGAAATTTTGTAGCAATAAAGTACTCGAGCCTCTTGTCAATTTAAGCTATCGCTCAAAGCTATGCTACCCTTGAGTCCCAAATCAAACACAGATAAAACTTCAAATAGCCCTAACTTCTATACGGTACGTCCTACACCTGTCAAATTTGCAACATACAAATGCTTGTAACTTTTTACTGGAGCGTCAGAAAAACTTGAAATTTTGTAACAATAAAGTACTCGAGCCTGTTGTCAATTTAAGCTATCGCTCAAAGGTATGCTACCCTTGAGTCCCAAATCAAACACTGATAAAACATCAAATGGCCCTAACTTCTATACGGTACGTCCTACACCTGTCAAAGTTTGCAAGATACAAATGCTTGTAACTTTTTGCTGGAGCGTCAGAAAAACTTGAAGTTTTGTAACAATAAAGTACTCGAGCCTCTTGTCAATTTAAGCTATCGCTCAAAGCTATGCTACCCTTGAGTCCCAAATCAAACACAGATAAAACTTCAAATGGCCCTAACTTCTATACGGTACGTCCTACACCTGTCAAATTTGCAACATACAAATGCTTGTAACTTTTTACTGGAGCGTCAGAAAAACTTGAAATTTTGTAACAATAAAGTGCTCGAGCCTCTTGTCAACTTAAGCTATCGCTCAAAGCTATGCTACCCTTGATTCCCAAATCAAACACTTATAAAACTTCAAATGGCCTTAACTTCTATACGGTGCGTCCTACACCTATCAAAGCTTGCAACATACAAATGCTTGTAACTTTTTACTGGAGCGTCAGAAAAACTTGAAATTTTGTAACAATAAAGTACTCGAGCCTCTTGTCAATTTAAGCTATCGCTCAAAGCTATGCTACCCTTGAGTCCCAAATCAAACACAGATAAAACTTCAAATGGCCCTAACTTCTATACGGTACGTCCTACACCTGTCAAATTTGCAACATACAAATGCTTGTAACTTTTTACTGGAGCGTCAGAAAAACTTGAAATTTTGTAACAATAAAGTACTCGAGCCTCTTGTCAATTTAAGCTATCGCTCAAAGCTATGCTACCCTTGAGTCCCAAATCAAACACAGATAAAACTCCAAATGGCCCTAACTTCTATTCGGTACGTCCTACACCTATCAAAGTTTGCAACACACAAATGCTTGTACTTTTTACTAGAGCGTCATAAAACCTTGAAATTTTGTAAAAATAAAGTGCTCGAGCCTCTTGTCAACTTAAGCTATCGCTCAAAGCTATGCTACCCTTGATTCCCAAATCAAACACTTATAAAACTTCAAATGGCCTTAACGTCTATACGGTGCGTCCTACACCTATCAAAGCTTGCAACATACAAATGCTTGTAACTTTTTACTGGAGCGTCATAAAACCTTGAAATTTTGTAACAATAAAGTACTCGAGCCTCTTGTCAATTTAAGCTATCGCTCAAAGCTATGCTACCCTTGAGTCCCAAATCAAATACTGATAAAACTTCAAATGGCCCTAACTTCTATACGGTACGTCCTACACCTGTCAAAGTTTGCAACATACAAATGCTTGCAACTTTTTACTGGAGCGTCATAAAACCTTGAAATTTTGTGACAATAAAGTACTCGAGCCTCTTGTCAATTTAAGCTATCGCTCAAAGCTATGCTACCCTTGAGTCCCAAATCAAACACTGATAAAACTTCAAATGGCCCTAACGTCTATACGGTACGTCCTACATATATCAAAGTTTGCAACATACAAATGCTTGTAACTTTTTGAAATTTTTTGACAATAAAGTACTCGAGCCTCTTGTCAATTTAAGCTATCGCTCAAAGCTATGCTACCCTTGAGTCCCAAATCAAACACTGATAAAACTTCAAATGGCAATAACTTCTGTAACGTACGTCCTACACCAATCAAAGTTTGCAACATACAAATGCTTGTAACTTTTTACTGTAGCGTCATAAAACCTTGAAATTTTGTAACAATAAAGTACTCGAGCCTCTTGTCAATTTAAGCTATCGCTCAAAGCTATGCTACCCTTGAGTCTCAAATCAAACACTGATAAAACTTCAAATGGCCCTAACTTCTATACGGTTCGTCCTAAACCTGTCAAAGTTTGCAACATACAAATGCTTGTAACTTTTTACTGGAGCGTCAGAAAAACTTGAAATTTTGTAACAATAAAGTACTCGAGCCTCTTGTCAATTTAAGCTATCGCTCAAAGCTATGCTACCCTTGAGTCCCAAATCAAACACTGATAAAACTTCAAATGGCCCTAACTTCTATAAGGTATGTCCTACACCTATCAAAGTTTACAACATACGAATGCTTTTAACTTTTTACTGGAGCGTCATAAAACCTTGAAATTTTGTAACAATAAAGTACTCGAGCCTCTTGTCAATTTAAGCTATCGCTCAAAGCTATGCTACCACTGAGTCCCAAATCAAATACTGATATAACTTCAAATGGCCCTTACTTCTATATGGTACGTCCTACACCTGTCAAAGTTTGCAACATACAAATGCTTGTAACTTTTTACTGGAGCGTCATAAAAACTTGAAATTTTGTAACAATAAAGTACTCGAGGTTTTTGTCAATTTAAGCTATCGCTCAAAGCTATGCTACCCTTGAGTCCCAAATCAAACAGTGATAAAACTTCAAATGGCCCTAACTTCTATACGGTACGTCCTACACCTATCAAAGTTTGCAACACACAAATGCTTGTACTTTTTACTGGAGCGTCATAAAACCTTGAAAGTTTATAACAATAAAGTACTCGAGCCTCTTGTCAATTTAAGTTATCGCTCAAAGCTATGCTACTCTTGAGTCCCAAATCAAACACTGATAAAACTTCAAATGGCCCTAACTTCTATACGGTACATACTACACCTGTCAAAGTTTGCAACATACAAATGCTTGTAACTTTTTACTGGAGCGTCATAAAATCTTGAAATTTTATAACAATAAAGTACTCGAGCCTCTTGTCAATTTAAGCTATCGCTCAAAGCTATGCTACCCTTGAGTCCCAAATCAAACACTTATAAAACTTCAAATGGCCATAACTTCTATACGGTACGTCCTACACCTATCAAAGTTTGCAACACACAAATGCTTGTACTTTTTACTGGAGCGTCATAAAACCTTGAAAGTTTATAACAATAAAGTACTCGAGCCTCTTGTCAATTTAAGCTATCGTTCAAAGCTATGCTACCCTTGAGTCCCAAATCAAACACTTATAAAACTTCAAATGGCCTTAACTTCTATACGGTGCATCCTATACCTATCAAAGTTTGCAACATACAAATGCTTGTAACTTTTTACTGGAGCGTCATAAAAACTTGAAATTTTGTAACCATAAAGTACTCGAGGTTTTTGTCAATTTAAGCTATCGCTCAAAGCTATGCTACCCTTGAGTCCCAAATCAAACACTGATAAAACTTCAAATGGCCCTAACTTCTATACGGTACGTCCTACACCTATCAAAGTTTGCAACACACAAATGCTTGTACTTTTTACTGGAGCGTCATAAAACCTTGAAAGTTTATAACAATAAAGTACTCGAGCCTCTTATCAATTTAAGCTATCGCTCAAAGCTATGCTACTCTTGAGTCCCAAATCAAACACTGATAAAACTTCAAATGGCCCTAACTTCTATACGGTACATACTACACCTGTCAAAGTTTGCAACATACAAATGCTTGTAACTTTTTACTGGAGCGTCATAAAATCTTGAAATTTTGTAACCATAAAGTACTCGAGGTTTTTGTCAATTTAAGCTATCGCTCAAAGCTATGCTACCCTTGAGTCCCAAATCAAACACTGATAAAACTTCAAATGGCCCTAACTTCTATACGGTACGTCCTACACCTATCAAAGTTTGCAACACACAAATGCTTGTACTTTTTACTGGAGCGTCATAAAACCTTGAAAGTTTATAACAATAAAGTACTCGAGCCTCTTGTCAATTTAAGTTATCGCTCAAAGCTATGCTACTCTTGAGTCCCAAATCAAACACTGATAAAACTTCAAATGGCCCTAACTTCTATACGGTACATACTACACCTGTCAAAGTTTGCAACATACAAATGCTTGTAACTTTTTACTGGAGCGTCATAAAATCTTGAAATTTTGTAACAATAAAGTACTCGAGGTTTTTGTCAATTTAAGCTATCGCTCAAAGCTATGCTACCCTTGAGTCCCAAATCAAACACTGATAAAACTTCAAATGGCCCTAGCTTCTATACGGTACGTCCTACACCTATCAAAGTTTGCAACACACAAATGCTTGTAACTTTTTACTGGAGCGTCATAAAACCTTAAAATTTTGTAACAATAAAGTACTCGAGCCTCTTGTCAATTTAAGCTATCGCTCAAAGCTATGCTACCCTTGAGTCCCAAATCAAACACTGATAAAACTTCAAATGGCCCTAAGTTCTATACGGTACGTCCTACACCTATCAAAGTTTGCAACATACAAATGCTTGTAACTTTTTACTGGAGCGTCATAAAACCTTGAAATTTTGTAACAATAAAGTACTCGAGCCTCTTGTCAATTTAAGCTATCGCTCAAAGCTATGCTACCCTTGAGTCCCAAATCAACCACTGATAAAACTTCCAATGGCCCTAACTTCTATACGCTACGTCCTACACCTATCAAAGTTTGCAACATAAAAACGCTTGTAACTTTTTACTGGAGCGTCATAAAACCTTGAAATCTTGTAACAATAAAGTACTCGAGCCTCTTGTCAATTTAAGATATCGCTCAAAGCTATGCTACCCTTGAGTCCCATATCAAACACTGAAAAAACTTCAAATGGCCCTAACTTCTATACGGTATGTCCTACACCTATCAAAATTTGCAACATACAAATGCTTGTAACTTTTTACTTGAGTGTCATAAAACCTTGAAATTTTGTAACAATAAAGTACTCGAGCCTCTTGTAAATTTAAGCTATCGCTCTAAGCTATGCTACCCTTGGGTCCCAAATCAAACACTGATAAAACTTCAAATGGCCCTAACTTCTATACGGTACGTCCTATACCTATCAAAGTTTGCAACATACAAATGCTTGTAACTTTTTACTGGAGCGTCATAAAACCTTGAAATTTTGAAACAATAAAGAACTCAAGCCTCTTGTCAATTTAAGCTATCGCTCAAATCTATGCTACCCTTGAGTCCCAAATCAAACACTGATAAAACTTCAAATGGCCTTAACTTCTATACGGTATGTCCTACACCTATCAAAGTTTGCAACATACAAATGCTTGTAACTTTTTACTGGAGCGTCATAAAACCTTGAAATTTTGTAACAATAAGGTATTCGAGCCTCTTGTCAATTTAAGCTATCGCTCAAAGCTATGCTACCCTTGAGTCCCAAATCAAAAAGTGATAAAACTTCAAATGGCCCTAACTTCTATACGGTACGTCCTACACCTATCAAAGTGTGCAACATACAAATGCTTGTAATTTTTACTGGAGCGTCATAAAACCTTGAAATTTTGTAACAATAAACTACTCGAGCCTCTTGTCAATTGAAGCTATCGCTCAAAGCTATGCTACCCTTGAGTCCCTAATCAAACACTGATAAAACTTCAAATGGCCCTAACTTCTATACGGTACGTCCTACACCTATCAAAGTTTGCAACATACAAATACTTGTAACTTTTTACTGGAGCGTCATAAAACCTTGATATTTTGTAACAATAAAGTACACGAGCCTCTTGTCAATTTAAGCTATCGCTCAAAGCTATGCTACCCTTGAGTCCCAAATCAAATACTGATAAAACTTCGAATGGCCCTAACTTCTATACGGTACGTCCTACACCTATCAAAGTTTGCAACATACAAATGCTTGTAACTTTTTACTGGAGCCTCATAAAACCTTGAAATCTTGTAACAATAAAGTACTCGAGCCTCTTGTCAACTTAAGCTATCGCTCAAAGCTATCCTACCCTTGAGTCCCAAATCAAACACTGATAAAACTTCAAATGGCCCTAACTTCTATACGGTATATCCGACACCTATCAAAGTTTGCAACATACAAATGCTTGTAACTTTTTACTGGAGCGTCATAAAACCATGAAATTTTGTAACAATAAAGTACTCGAGCCTCTTGAAAATTTAAGCTATCGCTCAAAGCTATGCTACCCTTGAGTCCCAAATCAAACACTGATAGAACTTCAAATGGCCCTAACTTTTATACGGTACGTCCTACACCTATCAAAGTTTGCAACATACAAATGCTTGTAACTTTTTACTGGAGCGTCATAAAATCTTGAAATTTTGTAACAATAAAGTACTCGAGCCTCTTGTCAATTTAAGATATCGCTCAAAGCTATGCTACCCTTGAGTCCCATATCAAACACTGGAAAAACTTCAAATGGCCCTAACTTCTATACGGTATGTCCTACACCTATCAAAATTTGCAACATACAAATGCTTGTAACTTTTTACTTGAGTGTCATAAAACCTTGAAATTTTGTAACAATAAAGTACTCGAGCCTCTTGTAAATTTAAGCTATCGCTCTAAGCTATGCTACCCTTGGGTCCGAAATCAAACACTGATAAAACTTCAAATGGCCCTAACTTCTATACGGTACGTCCTACACCTATCAAAGTTTGCAACATACAAATGCTTGTAACTCTTTACTGGAGGGTCATAAAACCATGAAATCAAACACTGATAAAACTTCAAATGGCCCTATCTTCTATACGGTACGTCCTACACCTATCAAAGTTTGCAACATACAAATGCATGTAACTCTTTACTGGAGGGTCATAAAACCTTGAAATTTTGTAACAATAAAGTACTCGAGCCTCTTGTCAATTTAAGCTATCGCTCTAAGCTATGCTACCCTTGGGTCCCAAATCAAACACTGATAAAACTTCAAATGGCCCTAACTTCTATACGGTGCATCCTACACCTATCAAAGTTTGCTACACACAAATGCTTGTAACTTTATACTGGAGCGTCATAAAACGTTGAAATTTTGTAACAATAAAGTACTCGAGCCTCTTGTAAATTTAAGCTATCGCTCTAAGCTATGCTACCCTTGGGTCCGAAATCAAACACTGATAAAACTTCAAATGGCCCTAACTTCTATACGGTACGTCCTACACCTATCAAAGTTTGCAACATACAAATACTTGTAACTTTTTACTGGAGCGTCATAAAACCTTGATATTTTGTAACAATAAAGTACACGAGCCTCTTGTCAATTTAAGCTATCGCTCAAAGCTATGCTACCCTTGAGTCCCAAATCAAATACTGATAAAACTTCGAATGGCCCTAACTTCTATACGGTACGTCCTACACCTATCAAAGTTTACAACATACGAATGCTTTTAACTTTTTACTGGAGCGTCATAAAACCTTGAAATTTTGTAACAATAAAGTACTCGAGCCTCTTGTCAATTTAAGCTATCGCTCCAAAGCTATGCTACCACTGAGTCCCAAATCAAATACTGATAAAACTTCAAATGGCCCTTACTTCTATACGGTACGTCCTACACCTGTCAAAGTTTGCAACATACAAATGCTTGTAACTTTTTACTGGAGCGTCATAAAAACTTGAAATTTTATAACAATAAAGTACTCGAGGTTTTTGTCAATTTAAGCTATCGCTCAAAGCTATGCTACCCTTGAGTCCCAAATCAAACAGTGATAAAACTTCAAATGGCCCTAACTTCTATACGGTACGTCCTACACCTATCAAAATTTGCAACACACAAATGCTTGTACTTTTTACTGGAGCGTCATAAAACCTTGAAAGTTTATAACAATAAAGTACTCGAGCCTCTTGTCAATTTAAGCTATCGTTCAAAGCTATGCTACCCTTGAGTCCCAAATCAAACACTTATAAAACTTCAAATGGCCTTAACTTCTATACGGTGCATCCTATACCTATCAAAGCTTGCAACATACAAATGCTTGTAACTTTTTACTGGAGCGTCATAAAACCTTGAAATTTTGAAACAATAAAGAACTCAAGCCTCTTGTCAATTTAAGCTATCGCTCAAATCTATGCTACCCTTGAGTCCCAAATCAAACACTGATAAAACTTCAAATGGCCTTAACTTCTATACGGTATGTCCTACACCTATCAAAGTTTGCAACATACAAATGCTTGTAACTTTTTACTGGAGCGTCATAAAACCTTGAAATTTTGTAACAATAAGGTATTCGAGCCTCTTGTCAATTTAAGCTATCGCTCAAAGCTATGCTACCCTTGAGTCCCAAATCAAAAAGTGATAAAAGTTCAAATGGCCCTAACTTCTATACGGTACGTCCTACACCTATCAAAGTGTGCAACATACAAATGCTTGTAATTTTTACTGGAGCGTCATAAAACCTTGAAATTTTGTAACAATAAACTACTCGAGCCTCTTGTCAATTGAAGCTATCGCTCAAAGCTATGCTACCCTTGAGTCCCTAATCAAACACTGATAAAACTTCAAATGGCCCTAACTTCTATACGGTACGTCCTACACCTATCAAAGTTTGCAACATACAAATGCTTGTAACTTTTTACTGGAGCGTCATAAAATCTTGAAATTTTGTAACAATAAAGTACTCGAGCCTCTTGTCAATTTAAGATATCGCTCAAAGCTATGCTACCCTTGAGTCCCATATCAAACACTGGAAAAACTTCAAATGGCCCTAACTTCTATACGGTATGTCCTACACCTATCAAAATTTGCAACATACAAATGCTTGTAACTTTTTACTTGAGTGTCATAAAACCTTGAAATTTTGTAACAATAAAGTACTCGAGCCTCTTGTAAATTTAAGCTATCGCTCTAAGCTATGCTACCCTTGGGTCCGAAATCAAACACTGATAAAACTTCAAATGGCCCTAACTTCTATACGGTACGTCCTACACCTATCAAAGTTTGCAACATACAAATGCTTGTAACTCTTTACTGGAGGGTCATAAAACCATGAAATCAAACACTGATAAAACTTCAAATGGCCCTATCTTCTATACGGTACGTCCTACACCTATCAAAGTTTGCAACATACAAATGCATGTAACTCTTTACTGGAGGGTCATAAAACCTTGAAATTTTGTAACAATAAAGTACTCGAGCCTCTTGTCAATTTAAGCTATCGCTCTAAGCTATGCTACCCTTGGGTCCCAAATCAAACACTGATAAAACTTCAAATGGCCCTAACTTCTATACGGTGCATCCTACACCTATCAAAGTTTGCTACACACAAATGCTTGTAACTTTATACTGGAGCGTCATAAAACGTTGAAATTTTGTAACAATAAAGTACTCGAGCCTCTTGTAAATTTAAGCTATCGCTCTAAGCTATGCTACCCTTGGGTCCGAAATCAAACACTGATAAAACTTCAAATGGCCCTAACTTCTATACGGTACGTCCTACACCTATCAAAGTTTGCAACATACAAATACTTGTAACTTTTTACTGGAGCGTCATAAAACCTTGATATTTTGTAACAATAAAGTACACGAGCCTCTTGTCAATTTAAGCTATCGCTCAAAGCTATGCTACCCTTGAGTCCCAAATCAAATACTGATAAAACTTCGAATGGCCCTAACTTCTATACGGTACGTCCTACACCTATCAAAGTTTACAACATACGAATGCTTTTAACTTTTTACTGGAGCGTCATAAAACCTTGAAATTTTGTAACAATAAAGTACTCGAGCCTCTTGTCAATTTAAGCTATCGCTCAAAGCTATGCTACCACTGAGTCCCAAATCAAATACTGATAAAACTTCAAATGGCCCTTACTTCTATACGGTACGTCCTACACCTGTCAAAGTTTGCAACATACAAATGCTTGTAACTTTTTACTGGAGCGTCATAAAAACTTGAAATTTTATAACAATAAAGTACTCGAGGTTTTTGTCAATTTAAGCTATCGCTCAAAGCTATGCTACCCTTGAGTCCCAAATCAAACAGTGATAAAACTTCAAATGGCCCTAACTTCTATACGGTACGTCCTACACCTATCAAAATTTGCAACACACAAATGCTTGTACTTTTTACTGGAGCGTCATAAAACCTTGAAAGTTTATAACAATAAAGTACTCGAGCCTCTTGTCAATTTAAGCTATCGTTCAAAGCTATGCTACCCTTGAGTCCCAAATCAAACACTTATAAAACTTCAAATGGCCTTAACTTCTATACGGTGCATCCTATACCTATCAAAGCTTGCAACATACAAATGCTTGTAACTTTTTACTGGAGCGTCATAAAACCTTGAAATTTTGAAACAATAAAGAACTCAAGCCTCTTGTCAATTTAAGCTATCGCTCAAATCTATGCTACCCTTGAGTCCCAAATCAAACACTGATAAAACTTCAAATGGCCTTAACTTCTATACGGTATGTCCTACACCTATCAAAGTTTGCAACATACAAATGCTTGTAACTTTTTACTGGAGCGTCATAAAACCTTGAAATTTTGTAACAATAAGGTATTCGAGCCTCTTGTCAATTTAAGCTATCGCTCAAAGCTATGCTACCCTTGAGTCCCAAATCAAAAAGTGATAAAACTTCAAATGGCCCTAACTTCTATACGGTACGTCCTACACCTATCAAAGTGTGCAACATACAAATGCTTGTAATTTTTACTGGAGCGTCATAAAACCTTGAAATTTTGTAACAATAAACTACTCGAGCCTCTTGTCAATTGAAGCTATCGCTCAAAGCTATGCTACCCTTGAGTCCCTAATCAAACACTGATAAAACTTCAAATGGCCCTAACTTCTATACGGTACGTCCTACACCTATCAAAGTTTGCAACATACAAATACTTGTAACTTTTTACTGGAGCGTCATAAAACCTTGATATTTTGTAACAATAAAGTACACGAGCCTCTTGTCAATTTAAGCTATCGCTCAAAGCTATGCTACCCTTGAGTCCCAAATCAAATACTGATAAAACTTCGAATGGCCCTAACTTCTATACGGTACGTCCTACACCTATCAAAGTTTGCAACATACAAATGCTTGTAACTTTTTACTGGAGCCTCATAAAACCTTGAAATCTTGTAACAATAAAGTACTCGAGCCTCTTGTCAACTTAAGCTATCGCTCAAAGCTATCCTACCCTTGAGTCCCAAATCAAACACTGATAAAACTTCAAATGGCCCTAACTTCTATACGGTATATCCGACACCTATCAAAGTTTGCAACATACAAATGCTTGTAACTTTTTACTGGAGCGTCATAAAACCATGAAATTTTGTAACAATAAAGTACTCGAGCCTCTTGAAAATTTAAGCTATCGCTCAAAGCTATGCTACCCTTGAGTCCCAAATCAAACACTGATAGAACTTCAAATGGCCCTAACTTTTATACGGTACGTCCTACACCTATCAAAGTTTGCAACATACAAATGCTTGTAACTTTTTACTGGAGCGTCATAAAATCTTGAAATTTTGTAACAATAAAGTACTCGAGCCTCTTGTCAATTTAAGATATCGCTCAAAGCTATGCTTCCCTTGAGTCCCATATCAAACACTGAAAAAACTTCAAATGGCCCTAACTTCTATACGGTATGTCCTACACCTATCAAAATTTGCAACATACAAATGCTTGTAACTTTTTACTTGAGTGTCATAAAACCTTGAAATTTTGTAACAATAAAGTACTCGAGCCTCTTGTAAATTTAAGCTATCGCTCTAAGCTATGCTACCCTTGGGTCCGAAATCAAACACTGATAAAACTTCAAATGGCCCTAACTTCTATACGGTACGTCCTACACCTATCAAAGTTTGCAACATACAAATGCTTGTAACTCTTTACTGGAGGGTCATAAAACCATGAAATCAAACACTGATAAAACTTCAAATGGCCCTATCTTCTATACGGTACGTCCTACACCTATCAAAGTTTGCAACATACAAATGCATGTAACTCTTTACTGGAGGGTCATAAAACCTTGAAATTTTGTAACAATAAAGTACTCGAGCCTCTTGTCAATTTAAGCTATCGCTCTAAGCTATGCTACCCTTGGGTCCCAAATCAAACACTGATAAAACTTCAAATGGCCCTAACTTCTATACGGTGCATCCTACACCTATCAAAGTTTGCTACACACAAATGCTTGTAACTTTATACTGGAGCGTCATAAAACGTTGAAATTTTGTAACAATAAAGTACTCGAGCCTCTTGTAAATTTAAGCTATCGCTCTAAGCTATGCTACCCTTGGGTCCGAAATCAAACACTGATAAAACTTCAAATGGCCCTAACTTCTATACGGTACGTCCTACACCTATCAAAGTTTGCAACATACAAATACTTGTAACTTTTTACTGGAGCGTCATAAAACCTTGATATTTTGTAACAATAAAGTACACGAGCCTCTTGTCAATTTAAGCTATCGCTCAAAGCTATGCTACCCTTGAGTCCCAAATCAAATACTGATAAAACTTCGAATGGCCCTAACTTCTATACGGTACGTCCTACACCTATCAAAGTTTACAACATACGAATGCTTTTAACTTTTTACTGGAGCGTCATAAAACCTTGAAATTTTGTAACAATAAAGTACTCGAGCCTCTTGTCAATTTAAGCTATCGCTCAAAGCTATGCTACCACTGAGTCCCAAATCAAATACTGATAAAACTTCAAATGGCCCTTACTTCTATACGGTACGTCCTACACCTGTCAAAGTTTGCAACATACAAATGCTTGTAACTTTTTACTGGAGCGTCATAAAAACTTGAAATTTTGTAACAATAAAGTACTCGAGGTTTTTGTCAATTTAAGCTATCGCTCAAAGCTATGCTACCCTTGAGTCCCAAATCAAACAGTGATAAAACTTCAAATGGCCCTAACTTCTATACGGTACGTCCTACACCTATCAAAATTTGCAACACACAAATGCTTGTACTTTTTACTGGAGCGTCATAAAACCTTGAAAGTTTATAACAATAAAGTACTCGAGCCTCTTGTCAATTTAAGCTATCGTTCAAAGCTATGCTACCCTTGAGTCCCAAATCAAACACTTATAAAACTTCAAATGGCCTTAACTTCTATACGGTGCATCCTATACCTATCAAAGCTTGCAACATACAAATGCTTGTAACTTTTTACTGGAGCGCCATAAAACCTTGGAATTTTGTAACAATAAAGTACTCGAGCCTCTTGTCAATTTAAGCTATCGCTCAAAGCTATGCTACCCTTGAGTCCCAAATCAAACACTTATAAAACTTCAAATGGCCATAACTTCTATACGGTACGTCCTATACCTATCAAAGTTTGCAACATACAAATGCTTGTAACTTTTTACTGGAGCGTCATAAAAACTTGAAATTTTGTAACCATAAAGTACTCGAGGTTTTTGTCAATTTAAGCTATCGCTCAAAGCTATGCTACCCTTGAGTCCCAAATCAAACACTGATAAAACTTCAAATGGCCCTAACTTCTATACGGTACGTCCTACACCTATCAAAGTTTGCAACACACAAATGCTTGTACTTTTTACTGGAGCGTCATAAAACCTTGAAAGTTTATAACAATAAAGTACTCGAGCCTCTTGTCAATTTAAGTTATCGCTCAAAGCTATGCTACTCTTGAGTCCCAAATCAAACACTGATAAAACTTCAAATGGCCCTAACTTCTATACGGTACATACTACACCTGTCAAAGTTTGCAACATACAAATGCTTGTAACTTTTTACTGGAGCGTCATAAAATCTTGAAATTTTATAACAATAAAGTACTCGAGCCTCTTGTCAATTTACGCTATCGCTCAAAGCTATGCTACCCTTGAGTCCCAAATCAAACACTTATAAAACTTCAAACGGCCATAACTTCTATACGGTACGTCCTACACCTATCAAAGTTTGCAACACACAAATGCTTGTACTTTTTACTGGAGCGTCATAAAACCTTGAAAGTTTATAACAATAAAGTACTCGAGCCTCTTGTCAATTTAAGCTATCGTTCAAAGCTATGCTACCCTTGAGTCCCAAATCAAACACTTATAAAAATTCAAATGGCCTTAACTTCTATACGGTGCATCCTATACCTATCAAAGTTTGCAACATACAAATGCTTGTAACTTTTTACTGGAGCGTCATAAAAACTTGAAATTTTGTAACCATAAAGTACTCGAGGTTTTTGTCAATTTAAGCTATCGCTCAAAGCTATGCTACCCTTGAGTCCCAAATCAAACACTGATAAAACTTCAAATGGCCCTAACTTCTATACGGTACGTCCTACACCTATCAAAGTTTGCAACACACAAATGCTTGTACTTTTTACTGGAGCGTCATAAAATCTTGAAAGTTTATAACAATAAAGTACTCGAGCCTCTTGTCAATTTAAGTTATCGCTCAAAGCTATGCTACTCTTGAGTCCCAAATCAAACACTGATAAAACTTCAAATGGCCCTAACTTCTATACGGTACATACTACACCTGTCAAAGTTTGCAACATACAAATGCTTGTAACTTTTTACTGGAGCGTCATAAAATCTTGAAATTTTATAACAATAAAGTACTCGAGCCTCTTGTCAATTTAAGCTATCGCTCAAAGCTATGCTACCCTTGAGTCCCAAATCAAACACTTATAAAACTTCAAATGGCCATAACTTCTATACGGTACGTCCTACACCTATCAAAGTTTGCAACACACAAATGCTTGTACTTTTTACTGGAGCGTCATAAAACCTTGAAAGTTTTTAACAATAAAGTACTCGAGCCTCTTGTCAATTTAAGCTATCGTTCAAAGCTATGCTACCCTTGAGTCCCAAATCAAACACTTATAAAACTTCAAATGGCCTTAACTTCTATACGGTGCATCCTATACCTATCAAAGTTTGCAACATACAAATGCTTGTAACTTTTTACTGGAGCGTCATAAAAACTTGAAATTTTGTAACCATAAAGTACTCGAGGTTTTTGTCAATTTAAGCTATCGCTCAAAGCTATGCTACCCTTGAGTCCCAAATCAAACACTGATAAAACTTCAAATGGCCCTAACTTCTATACGGTACGTCCTACACCTATCAAAGTTTGCAACACACAAATGCTTGTACTTTTTACTGGAGCGTCATAAAACCTTGAAAGTTTATAACAATAAAGTACTCGAGCCTCTTGTCAATTTAAGTTATCGCTCAAAGCTATGCTACTCTTGAGTCCCAAATCAAACACTGATAAAACTTCAAATGGCCCTAACTTCTATACGGTACATACTACACCTGTCAAAGTTTGCAACATACAAATGCTTGTAACTTTTTACTGGAGCGTCATAAAATCTTGAAATTTTGTAACAATAAAGTACTCGAGGTTTTTGTCAATTTAAGCTATCGCTCAAAGCTATGCTACCCTTGAGTCCCAAATCAAACACTGATAAAACTTCAAATGGCCCTAACTTCTATACGGTACGTCCTACACCTATCAAAGTTTGCAACACACAAATGCTTGTACTTTTTACTGGAGCGTCATAAAACCTTGAAAGTTTATAACAATAAAGTACTCGAGCCTCTTATCAATTTAAGCTATCGTTCAAAGCTATGCTACCCTTGAGTCCCAAATCAAACACTTATAAAACTTCAAATGGCCTTAACTTCTATACGGTGCATCCTATACCTATCAAAGCTTTCAACATACAAATGCTTGTAACTTTTTACTGGAGCGTCATAAAACCTTGGAATTTTGTAACAATAAAGTACTCGAGCCTCTTGTCAATTTAAGCTATCGCTCAAAGCTATGCTACCCTTGAGTCCCAAATCAAACACTGATAAAACTTCAAATGGCCCTAACTTCTATACGGTACGTCCTACACCTATCAAAGTTTGCAACATAAAAATGCTTGTAACTTTTTACTGTAGCGTCATAAAACCTTGAAATTTTGTAACAATTAAGTACTCGAGTCTCTTGTCAATTTAAGCTATCGCTCAAAGCTATGCTACCCTTGAGTCCCAAATCAAACACTGATAAAACTTCAAACGGCCCTAACTTCTATACGGTACGTCCTACACCTATCAAAGTTTGCAACATACAAATGCTTGTAACTTTTTACTGGAGCGTCATAAAACCTTGAAATTTTGTAACAATAAAGCACTCGAGCCTCTTGTCAATTTAAACTATCGCTCAAAGCTGTGCTACCCTTGAGTCACAAATCAAACACTGATAAAACTTCAAATGGCCCTAGCTTCTATATGGTACGTCCTACACCTATCAAAGTTTGCAACATACAAATGCTTGTAACTTTTTGCTGGAGCGTCATAAAACCTTAAAATTTTGTAACAATAAAGTACTCGAGCCTCTTGTCAATTTAAGCTATCGCTCAAAGCTATGCTACCCTTGAGTCCCAAATCAAACACTGATAAAACTTCAAATGGCCCTAACTTCTATAAGGTATGTCCTACACCTATCAAAGTTTACAACATACGAATGCTTTTAACTTTTTACTGGAGCGTCATAAAACCTTGAAATTTTGTAACAATAAAGTACTCGAGCCTCTTGTCAATTTAAGCTATCGCTCAAAGCTATGCTACCACTGAGTCCCAAATCAAATACTGATAAAACTTCAAATGGCCCTAACTTCTATACGGTACGTCCTACACCTGTCACAGTTTGCAACATACAAATGCTTGTAACTTTTTACTGGAGCGTCATAAAAATTTGAAATTTTGTAACAATAAAGTACTCGAGCCTCTTGTCAATTTAAGTTATCGCTCAAAGCTATGCTACTCTTGAGTCCCAAATCAAACACTGATAAAACTTCAAATGGCCCTAACTTCTATACGGTACATCCTACACCTGTCAAAGTTTGCAACATACAAATGCTTGTAACTTTTCACTGGAGCGTCATAAAACCTTGAAATTTTGTAACAATAAAGTACTCGAGCCTCTTGTCAATTTAAGCTATCGCTCAATGCTATGCTACCCTTGAGTCCCACATCAAACACTGATAAAACTTCAAATGGCCCTAACTTCTATAAGGTATGTCCTACACCTATTAAAGTTTACAACATACGAATGCTTTTAACTTTTTACTGGAGCTCCATAAGACCTTGAAATTTTGTAACAATAAAGTACTCGAGCCTCTTGTCAATTTAAGCTATCGCTCAAAGCTATGCTACCACTGATTCCCAAATCAATCACTGATAAAACTTCAAATGGCCCTAACTTCTATACGGTACGTCCTACACCTATCAAAGTTTGCAACATACAAATGCTTGTAACTTTTTACTGGAGCTTCATAAAACCTTGAAATTTTGTAACAATAAAGTACTCGAGCCTCTTGTCAGTTTAAGCTATCGCTCAAAGCTATGCTACCCTTGAGTACCAAATCAAACACTGATAAAACTTCAAATGGCTCTAGCTTCTATACGGTACGTCCTACACCTGTCAAAGTTTGCAACATACAAATGCTTGCAACTTTTTACTGGAGCGTCATAAAACCTTAAAATTTTGTAACAATAAAGTACTCGAGCCTCTTTACAATTTAAGCTATCGCTCAAAGCTATGCTTCCCCTGAGTACCAAATCAAACACTGATAAAACTTCAAATGGCCCTAGATTCTATACGGTACGTCCTACACCTGTCAAAGTTTGCAACATACAAATGCTTGCAACTTTTTACTGGAGCGTCATAAAACCTTGAAATTTTGTAACAATAAAGTAATCGAGCCTTTTGTCAATTTAAGCTATCGCTCAAAGCTATGCTACCCTTGAGTCCCAAATCAAACACTGATAAAACTTCAAATGGCCCTAACATCTATACGGTACGTCCTACACCTATCAAAGTTTGCTACATACAAGTGCTTGTAACTTTTTACTGGAGCGTCATAAAACCTTGAAATTTTGTAACAATAAAGTTCTCGAGCCTCTTGTCAATTTAAGCTATCGCTCAAAGCTATGCTACCCTTGAGTCCCAAATCAAACACTGATAAAACTTCAAATGGCCCTAACTTCTATACGGTACGTCCTACACCTATCAAAGTTTGCAACACACAAATGCTTGTACTTTTTACTGGAGCGTCATAAAACCTTGAAAGTTTATAACAATAAAGTACTCGAGCCTCTTGTCAATTTAAGCTATCGTTCAAAGCTATGCTACCCTTGAGTCCCAAATCAAACACTTATAAAACTTCAAATGGCCTTAACTTCTATACGGTGCATCCTATACCTATCAAAGCTTGCAACATACAAATGCTTGTAACTTTTTACTGGAGCGTCATAAAACCTTGGAATTTTGTAACAATAAAGTACTCGAGCCTCTTGTCAATTTAAGCTATCGCTCAAAGCTATGCTACCCTTGAGTCCCAAATCAAACACTGATAAAACTTCAAATGGCCCTAACTTCTATACGGTACGTCCTACACCTATCAAAGTTTGCAACATAAAAATGCTTGTAACTTTTTACTGTAGCGTCATAAAACCTTGAAATTTTGTAACAATTAAGTACTCGAGTCTCTTGTCAATTTAAGCTATCGCTCAAAGCTATGCTACCCTTGAGTCCCAAATCAAACACTGATAAAACTTCAAATGGCCCTAACTTCTATACGGTACGTCCTACACCTATCAAAGTTTGCAACATACAAATGCTTGTAACTTTTTACTGGAGCGTCATAAAACCTTGAAATTTTGTAACAATAAAGCACTCGAGCCTCTTGTCAATTTAAACTATCGCTCAAAGCTGTGCTACCCTTCAGTCACAAATCAAACACTGATAAAACTTCAAATGGCCCTAGCTTCTATACGGTACGTCCTACACCTATCAAAGTTTGCAACATACAAATGCTTGTAACTTCTTGCTGGAGCGTCATAAAACCTTAAAATTTTGTAACAATAAAGTACTCGAGCCTCTTGTCAATTTAAGCTATCGCTCAAAGCTATGCTACCCTTGAGTCCCAAATCAAACACTGATAAAACTTCAAATGGCCCTAACTTCTATAAGGTATGTCCTACATCTATCAAAGTTTACAGCATACGAATGCTTTTAACTTTTTACTGGAGCGTCATAAAATTTTGAAATTTTGTAACAATAAAGTACTCGAGCCTCTTGTCAATTTAAGCTATCGCTCAAAGCTATGCTACCACTGAGTCCCAAATCAAATACTGATAAAACTTCAAATGGCCCTAACTTCTATACGGTACGTCCTACACCTGTCAAAGTTTGCAACATACAAATGCTTGTAACTTTTCACTGGAGCGTCATAAAACCTTGAAATTTTGTAACAATAAAGTACTCGAGCCTCTTGTCAATTTAAACTATCGCTCCAAGGTATGCTACCCTTGAGTCCCAAATCAAACACTGATAAAACTTCAAATGGCCCTAACTTCTGTACGGTACGTCCTACACCTATCAAAGTTTGCAACATACAAATGCTTGTAACTTTTTACTGGAGCGTCATAAAACCTTGCAATTTTGTACCAATAAAGCACTCGAGCCTCTTGTCAATTTAAACTATCGCTCAAAGCTATGCTACCCTTGAGTCCCAAATCAAACACTGATAAAACTTCAAATGGCCCTAGCTTCTATACGGTACGTCCTACACCTATCAAAGTTTGCAACATACAAATGCTTGTAACTTTTTACTGGAACGTCATAAAACCTTAAAATTTTGTAGCAATAAAGTACTCGAGCCTCTTGTCAATTTAAGCTATCGCTCAAAGCTATGCTACCCTTGAGTCCCACATCAAACACTGATAAAACTTCAAATGGCCCTAACTTCTATAAGGTATGTCCTACACCTATCAAAGTTTACAACATACGAATGCTTTTAACTTTTTACTGGAGCTCCATAAGACCTTGAAATTTTGTAACAATAAAGTACTCGAGCCTCTTGTCAATTTAAGCTATCGCTCAAAGCTATGCTACCACTGATTCCCAAATCAATCACTGATAAAACTTCAAATGGCCCTAACTTCTATACGGTACGTCCTACACCTATCAAAGTTTGCAACATACAAATGCTTGTAACTTTTTACTGGAGCTTCATAAAACCTTGAAATTTTGTAACAATAAAGTACTCGAGCCTCTTGTCAGTTTAAGCTATCGCTCAAAGCTATGCTACCCTTGAGTACCAAATCAAACACTGATAAAACTTCAAATGGCTCTAGCTTCTATACGGTACGTCCTACACCTGTCAAAGTTTGCAACATACAAATGCTTGCAACTTTTTACTGGAGCGTCATAAAACCTTAAAATTTTGTAACAATAAAGTACTCGAGCCTCTTGTCAATTTAAGCTATCGCTCAAAGCTATGCTTCCCCTGAGTACCAAATCAAACACTGATAAAACTTCATATGGCCCTAGCTTCTATACGGTACGTCCTACACCTGTGAAAGTTTGCAACATACAAATGCTTGCAACTTTTTACTGGAGCGTCACAAAATCTTGAAATTTTGTAACAATAAAGTAATCGAGCCTCTTGTCAATTTAAGCTATCGCTCAAAGCTATGCTACCCTTGAGTCCCAAATCAAACACTGATAAAACTTCAAATGGCCCTAACTTCTATACGGTACGTCCTACACCTATCAAAGTTTGCAACATACAAATGCTTGTAACTTTTTACTGGAGCTTCATAAAACCTTGAAATTTTGAACAATAAAGTACTCGAGCCTCTTGTCAGTTTAAGCTATCGCTCAAAGCTATGCTACCCTTGAGTACCAAATCAAACACTGATAAAACTTCAAATGGCTCTAGCTTCTATACGGTACGTCCTACACCTGTCAAAGTTTGCAACATACAAATGCTTGCAACTTTTTACTGGAGCGTCATAAAACCTTAAAATTTTGTAACAATAAAGTACTCGAGCCTCTTTACAATTTAAGCTATCGCTCAAAGCTATGCTTCCCCTGAGTACCAAATCAAACACTGATAAAACTTCAAATGGCCCTAGCTTCTATACGGTACGTCCTACACCTGTCAAAGTTTGCAACATACAAATGCTTGCAACTTTTTACTGGAGCGTCATAAAACCTTGAAATTTTGTAACAATAAAGTAATCGAGCCTTTTGTCAATTTAAGCTATCGCTCAAAGCTATGCTACCCTTGAGTCCCAAATCAAACACTGATAAAACTTCAAATGGCCCTAACATCTATACGGTACGTCCTACACCTATCAAAGTTTGCTACATACAAGTGCTTGTAACTTTTTACTGGAGCGTCATAAAACCTTGAAATTTTGTAACAATAAAGTTCTCGAGCCTCTTGTCAATTTAAGCTATCGCTCAAAGCTATGCTACCCTTGAGTCCCAAATCAAACACTGATAAAACTTCAAATGGCCCTAACTTCTATACGGTACGTCCTACACCTATCAAAGTTTGCAACACACAAATGCTTGTACTTTTTACTGGAGCGTCATAAAACCTTGAAAGTTTATAACAATAAAGTACTCGAGCCTCTTGTCAATTTAAGCTATCGTTCAAAGCTATGCTACCCTTGAGTCCCAAATCAAACCCTTATAAAACTTCAAATGGCCTTAACTTCTATACGGTGCATCCTATACCTATCAAAGCTTGCAACATACAAATGCTTGTAACTTTTTACTGGAGCGTCATAAAACCTTGGAATTTTGTAACAATAAAGTACTCGAGCCTCTTGTCAATTTAAGCTATCGCTCAAAGCTATGCTACCCTTGAGTCCCAAATCAAACACTGATAAAACTTCAAATGGCCCTAACTTCTATACGGTACGTCCTACACCTATCAAAGTTTGCAACATAAAAATGCTTGTAACTTTTTACTGTAGCGTCATAAAACCTTGAAATTTTGTAACAATTAAGTACTCGAGTCTCTTGTCAATTTAAGCTATCGCTCAAAGCTATGCTACCCTTGAGTCCCAAATCAAACACTGATAAAACTTCAAATGGCCCTAACTTCTATACGGTACGTCCTACACCTATCAAAGTTTGCAACATACAAATGCTTGTAACTTTTTACTGGAGCGTCATAAAACCTTGAAATTTTGTAACAATAAAGCACTCGAGCCTCTTGTCAATTTAAACTATCGCTCAAAGCTGTGCTACCCTTCAGTCACAAATCAAACACTGATAAAACTTCAAATGGCCCTAGCTTCTATACGGTACGTCCTACACCTATCAAAGTTTGCAACATACAAATGCTTGTAACTTCTTGCTGGAGCGTCATAAAACCTTAAAATTTTGTAACAATAAAGTACTCGAGCCTCTTGTCAATTTAAGCTATCGCTCAAAGCTATGCTTCCCCTGAGTACCAAATCAAACACTGATAAAACTTCAAATGGCCCTAGCTTCTATACGGTACGTCCTACACCTGTCAAAGTTTGCAACATACAAATGCTTGCAACTTTTTACTGGAGCGTCATAAAACCTTGAAATTTTGTAACAATAAAGTAATCGAGCCTTTTGTCAATTTAAGCTATCGCTCAAAGCTATGCTACCCTTGAGTCCCAAATCAAACACTGATAAAACTTCAAATGGCCCTAACATCTATACGGTACGTCCTACACCTATCAAAGTTTGCTACATACAAGTGCTTGTAACTTTTTACTGGAGCGTCATAAAACCTTGAAATTTTGTAACAATAAAGTTCTCGAGCCTCTTGTCAATTTAAGCTATCGCTCAAAGCTATGCTACCCTTGAGTCCCAAATCAAACACTGATAAAACTTCAAATGGCCCTAACTTCTATACGGTACGTCCTACACCTATCAAAGTTTGCAACACACAAATGCTTGTACTTTTTACTGGAGCGTCATAAAACCTTGAAAGTTTATAACAATAAAGTACTCGAGCCTCTTGTCAATTTAAGCTATCGTTCAAAGCTATGCTACCCTTGAGTCCCAAATCAAACCCTTATAAAACTTCAAATGGCCTTAACTTCTATACGGTGCATCCTATACCTATCAAAGCTTGCAACATACAAATGCTTGTAACTTTTTACTGGAGCGTCATAAAACCTTGGAATTTTGTAACAATAAAGTACTCGAGCCTCTTGTCAATTTAAGCTATCGCTCAAAGCTATGCTACCCTTGAGTCCCAAATCAAACACTGATAAAACTTCAAATGGCCCTAACTTCTATACGGTACGTCCTACACCTATCAAAGTTTGCAACATAAAAATGCTTGTAACTTTTTACTGTAGCGTCATAAAACCTTGAAATTTTGTAACAATTAAGTACTCGAGTCTCTTGTCAATTTAAGCTATCGCTCAAAGCTATGCTACCCTTGAGTCCCAAATCAAACACTGATAAAACTTCAAATGGCCCTAACTTCTATACGGTACGTCCTACACCTATCAAAGTTTGCAACATACAAATGCTTGTAACTTTTTACTGGAGCGTCATAAAACCTTGAAATTTTGTAACAATAAAGCACTCGAGCCTCTTGTCAATTTAAACTATCGCTCAAAGCTGTGCTACCCTTCAGTCACAAATCAAACACTGATAAAACTTCAAATGGCCCTAGCTTCTATACGGTACGTCCTACACCTATCAAAGTTTGCAACATACAAATGCTTGTAACTTCTTGCTGGAGCGTCATAAAACCTTAAAATTTTGTAACAATAAAGTACTCGAGCCTCTTGTCAATTTAAGCTATCGCTCAAAGCTATGCTACCCTTGAGTCCCAAATCAAACACTGATAAAACTTCAAATGGCCCTAACTTCTATAAGGTATGTCCTACACCTATCAAAGTTTACAGCATACGAATGCTTTTAACTTTTTACTGGAGCGTCATAAAATTTTGAAATTTTGTAACAATAAAGTACTCGAGCCTCTTGTCAATTTAAGCTATCGCTCAAAGCTATGCTACCACTGAGTCCCAAATCAAATACTGATAAAACTTCAAATGGCCCTAACTTCTATACGGTACGTCCTACACCTGTCAAAGTTTGCAACATACAAATGCTTGTAACTTTTCACTGGAGCGTCATAAAACCTTGAAATTTTGTAACAATAAAGTACTCGAGCCTCTTGTCAATTTAAACTATCGCTCCAAGGTATGCTACCCTTGAGTCCCAAATCAAACACTGATAAAACTTCAAATGGCCCTAACTTCTGTACGGTACGTCCTACACCTATCAAAGTTTGCAACATACAAATGCTTGTAACTTTTTACTGGAGCGTCATAAAACCTTGCAATTTTGTACCAATAAAGCACTCGAGCCTCTTGTCAATTTAAACTATCGCTCAAAGCTATGCTACCCTTGAGTCCCAAATCAAACACTGATAAAACTTCAAATGGCCCTAGCTTCTATACGGTACGTCCTACACCTATCAAAGTTTGCAACATACAAATGCTTGTAACTTTTTACTGGAACGTCATAAAACCTTAAAATTTTGTAGCAATAAAGTACTCGAGCCTCTTGTCAATTTAAGCTATCGCTCAAAGCTATGCTACCCTTGAGTCCCACATCAAACACTGATAAAACTTCAAATGGCCCTAACTTCTATAAGGTATGTCCTACACCTATCAAAGTTTACAACATACGAATGCTTTTAACTTTTTACTGGAGCTCCATAAGACCTTGAAATTTTGTAACAATAAAGTACTCGAGCCTCTTGTCAATTTAAGCTATCGCTCAAAGCTATGCTACCACTGATTCCCAAATCAATCACTGATAAAACTTCAAATGGCCCTAACTTCTATACGGTACGTCCTACACCTATCAAAGTTTGCAACATACAAATGCTTGTAACTTTTTACTGGAGCTTCATAAAACCTTGAAATTTTGTAACAATAAAGTACTCGAGCCTCTTGTCAGTTTAAGCTATCGCTCAAAGCTATGCTACCCTTGAGTACCAAATCAAACACTGATAAAACTTCAAATGGCTCTAGCTTCTATACGGTACGTCCTACACCTGTCAAAGTTTGCAACATACAAATGCTTGCAACTTTTTACTGGAGCGTCATAAAACCTTAAAATTTTGTAACAATAAAGTACTCGAGCCTCTTGTCAATTTAAGCTATCGCTCAAAGCTATGCTTCCCCTGAGTACCAAATCAAACACTGATAAAACTTCATATGGCCCTAGCTTCTATACGGTACGTCCTACACCTGTGAAAGTTTGCAACATACAAATGCTTGCAACTTTTTACTGGAGCGTCACAAAATCTTGAAATTTTGTAACAATAAAGTAATCGAGCCTCTTGTCAATTTAAGCTATCGCTCAAAGCTATGCTACCCTTGAGTCCCAAATCAAACACTGATAAAACTTCAAATGGCCCTAACTTCTATACGGTACGTCCTACACCTATCAAAGTTTGCAACATACAAATGCTTGTAACTTTTTACTGGAGCTTCATAAAACCTTGAAATTTTGTAACAATAAAGTACTCGAGCCTCTTGTCAGTTTAAGCTATCGCTCAAAGCTATGCTACCCTTGAGTACCAAATCAAACACTGATAAAACTTCAAATGGCTCTAGCTTCTATACGGTACGTCCTACACCTGTCAAAGTTTGCAACATACAAATGCTTGCAACTTTTTACTGGAGCGTCATAAAACCTTAAAATTTTGTAACAATAAAGTACTCGAGCCTCTTTACAATTTAAGCTATCGCTCAAAGCTATGCTTCCCCTGAGTACCAAATCAAACACTGATAAAACTTCAAATGGCCCTAGCTTCTATACGGTACGTCCTACACCTGTCAAAGTTTGCAACATACAAATGCTTGCAACTTTTTACTGGAGCGTCATAAAACCTTGAAATTTTGTAACAATAAAGTAATCGAGCCTTTTGTCAATTTAAGCTATCGCTCAAAGCTATGCTACCCTTGAGTCCCAAATCAAACACTGATAAAACTTCAAATGGCCCTAACATCTATACGGTACGTCCTACACCTATCAAAGTTTGCTACATACAAGTGCTTGTAACTTTTTACTGGAGCGTCATAAAACCTTGAAATTTTGTAACAATAAAGTTCTCGAGCCTCTTGTCAATTTAAGCTATCGCTCAAAGCTATGCTACCCTTGAGTCCCAAATCAAACACTGATAAAACTTCAAATGGCCCTAACTTCTATACGGTACGTCCTACACCTATCAAAGTTTGCAACACACAAATGCTTGTACTTTTTACTGGAGCGTCATAAAACCTTGAAAGTTTATAACAATAAAGTACTCGAGCCTCTTGTCAATTTAAGCTATCGTTCAAAGCTATGCTACCCTTGAGTCCCAAATCAAACCCTTATAAAACTTCAAATGGCCTTAACTTCTATACGGTGCATCCTATACCTATCAAAGCTTGCAACATACAAATGCTTGTAACTTTTTACTGGAGCGTCATAAAACCTTGGAATTTTGTAACAATAAAGTACTCGAGCCTCTTGTCAATTTAAGCTATCGCTCAAAGCTATGCTACCCTTGAGTCCCAAATCAAACACTGATAAAACTTCAAATGGCCCTAACTTCTATACGGTACGTCCTACACCTATCAAAGTTTGCAACATAAAAATGCTTGTAACTTTTTACTGTAGCGTCATAAAACCTTGAAATTTTGTAACAATTAAGTACTCGAGTCTCTTGTCAATTTAAGCTATCGCTCAAAGCTATGCTACCCTTGAGTCCCAAATCAAACACTGATAAAACTTCAAATGGCCCTAACTTCTATACGGTACGTCCTACACCTATCAAAGTTTGCAACATACAAATGCTTGTAACTTTTTACTGGAGCGTCATAAAACCTTGAAATTTTGTAACAATAAAGCACTCGAGCCTCTTGTCAATTTAAACTATCGCTCAAAGCTGTGCTACCCTTCAGTCACAAATCAAACACTGATAAAACTTCAAATGGCCCTAGCTTCTATACGGTACGTCCTACACCTATCAAAGTTTGCAACATACAAATGCTTGTAACTTCTTGCTGGAGCGTCATAAAACCTTAAAATTTTGTAACAATAAAGTACTCGAGCCTCTTGTCAATTTAAGCTATCGCTCAAAGCTATGCTACCCTTGAGTCCCAAATCAAACACTGATAAAACTTCAAATGGCCCTAACTTCTATAAGGTATGTCCTACACCTATCAAAGTTTACAACATACGAATGCTTTTAACTTTTTACTGGAGCGTCATAAAACCTTGAAATTTTGTAACAATAAAGTACTCGAGCCTCTTGTCAGATTAAGCTATCGCTCAAAGCTATGCTACCACTGAGTCCCAAATCAAATACTGATAAAACTTCAAATGGCCCTAACTTCTATACGGTACGTCCTACACCTGTCAAAGTTTGCAACATACAAATGCTTGTAACTTTTTACTGGAGCGTCATAAAAACTTGAAATTTTGTAACAATAAAGTACTCGAGCCTCTTGTCAATTTAAGTTATCGCTCAAAGCTATGCTACTCTTGAGTCCCAAATCAAACACTGATAGAACTTCAAATGGCCCTAACTTCTATACGGTACATCCTACACCTGTCAAAGTTTGCAACATACAAATGCTTGTAACTTTTCACTGGAGCGTCATAAAACCTTGAAATTTTGTAACAATAAAGTACTCGAGCCTCTTGTCAATTTAAACTATCGCTCCAAGGTATGCTACCCTTGAGTCCCAAATCAAACACTGATAAAACTTCAAATGGCCCTAACTTCTATACGGTACGTCCTACACCTATCAAAGTTTGCAACATACAAATGCTTGTAACTTTTTACTGGAGCGTCATAAAACCTTGAAATTTTGTACCAATAAAGCACTCGAGCCTCTTGTCAATTTAAACTATCGCTCAAAGCTATGCTACCCTTGAGTCCCAAATCAAACACTGATAAAACTTCAAATGGCCCTAGCTTCTATACGGTACGTCCTACACCTATCAAAGTTTGCAACATACAAATGCTTGTAACTTTTTACTGGAACGTCATAAAACCTTAAAATTTTGTAGCAATAAAGTACTCGAGCCTCTTGTCAATTTAAGCAATCGCTCAATGCTATGCTACCTTTGAGTCCCACATCAAACACTGATAAAACTTCAAATGGCCCTAACTTCTATAAGGTATGTCCTACACCTATCAAATTTTACAACATACGAATGCTTTTAACTTTTTACTGGAGCTCCATAAGACCTTGAAATTTTGTAACAATAAAGTACTCGAGCCTCTTGTCAATTTAAGCTATCGCTCAAAGCTATGCTACCACTGATTCCCAAATCAATCACTGATAAAACTTCAAATGGCCCTAACTTCTATACGGTACGTCCTACACCTATCAAAGTTTGCAACATACAAATGCTTGTAACTTTTTACTGGAGCTTCATAAAACCTTGAAATTTTGTAACAATAAAGTACTCGAGCCTCTTGTCAGTTTAAGCTATCGCTCAAAGCTATGCTACCCTTGAGTACCAAATCAAACACTGATAAAACTTCAAATGGCTCTAGCTTCTATACGGTACGTCCTACACCTGTCAAAGTTTGCAACATACAAATGCTTGCAACTTTTTACTGGAGCGTCATAAAACCTTAAAATTTTGTAACAATAAAGTACTCGAGCCTCTTGTCAATTTAAGCTATCGCTCAAAGCTATGCTTCCCCTGAGTACCAAATCAAACACTGATAAAACTTCAAATGGCCCTAGCTTCTATACGGTACGTCCTACACCTGTCAAAGTTTGCAACATACAAATGCTTGCAACTTTTTACTGGAGCGTCACAAAAGCTTGAAATTTTGTAACAATAAAGTAATCGAGCCTCTTGTCAATTTAAGCTATCGCTCAAAGCTATGCTACCCTTGAGTCCCAAATCAAACACTGATAAAACTTCAAATGGCCCTAACTTCTATACGGTACGTCCTACACCTATCAAAGTTTGCAACATACAAATGCTTGTAACTTTTTACTGGAGCGTCATAAAACCTTGAAATTTTGTAACAATAAAGCACTCGAGCCTCTTGTCAATTTAAACTATCGCTCAAAGCTGTGCTACCCTTGAGTCACAAATCAAACACTGATAAAACTTCAAATGGCCCTAGCTTCTATACGGTACGTCCTACACCTATCAAAGTTTGCAACATACAAATGCTTGTAACTTTTTACTGGAGCGTCATAAAACCTTGAAATTTTGTAACAATAAAGCACTCGAGCCTCTTGTCAATTTAAACTATCGCTCAAAGCTATGCTACCCTTGAGTCCCAAATCAAACACTGATAAAACTTCAAATGGCCCTAACTTCTATAAGGTATGTCCTACACCTATCAAAGTTTACAACATACGAATGCTTTTAACTTTTTACTGGAGCTCCATAAGACCTTGAAATTTTGTAACAATAAAGTACTCGAGCCTCTTGTCAATTTAAGCTATCGCTCAAAGCTATGCTACCACTGATTCCCAAATCAATCACTGATAAAACTTCAAATGGCCCTAACTTCTATACGGTACGTCCTACACCTATCAAAGTTTGCAACATACAAATGCTTGTAACTTTTTACTGGAGCTTCATAAAACCTTGAAATTTTGTAACAATAAAGTACTCGAGCCTCTTGTCAATTTAAGCTATCGCTCAAGCTATGCTTCCCCTGAGTACCAAATCAAACACTGATAAAACTTCAAATGGCCCTAGCTTCTATACGGTACGTCCTACACCTGTCAAAGTTTGCAACATACAAATGCTTGCAACTATTTACTGGAGCGTCATAAAACCTTGAAATTTTGTAACAATAAAGTACTCGAGCCTCTTGTCAATTTAAGCTATCGCTCAAAGCTATGCTACCCTTGAGTCCCAAATCAAACACTGATAAAACTTCAAATGGCCCTAACTTCTATACGGTACGTCCTACACCTGTCAAAGTTTGCAACATACAAATGCTTGCAACTTTTTACTGGAGCGTCATAAAAACTTGAAATTTTGTAACAATAAAGTACTCGAGCCTCTTGCCAATTTAAGTTATCGCTCAAAGCTATGCTACTCTTGAGTCCCAAATCAAACACTGATAAAACTTCAAATGGCCCTAACTTCTATACGGTACATCCTACACCTGTCAAAGTTTGCAACATGCAAATGCTTGTAACTTTTTACTGGAGCGTCATAAAACCTTGAAATTTTGTAACAATAAAGTACTCGAGCCTCTTGTCAATTTAAACTATCGCTCAAAGCTATGCTACCCTTGAGTCCCAAATCAAACACTGATAAAACTTCAAATGGCCCTAGCTTCTATACGGTACGTCCTACACCTATCAAAGTTTGCGACATACAAATGCTTGTAACTTTTTACTGGAGCGTCATAAAACCTTGAAATTTTGTAACAATAAAGTACTCGAGATTTTTGTCAATTTAAGCTATCGCTCAAAGCTATGCTACCCTTGAGTCCCAAATCAAACACTGATAAAACTTCAAATGGCCCTAACTTCTATACGGTACGTCCTACACCTATCAAAGTTTGCAACACACAAATGCTTGTACTTTTTACTGGAGCGTCATAAAACCTTGAAAGTTTATAACAATAAAGTACTCGAGCCTCTTGTCAATTTAAGCTATCGCTCAAAGCTATGCTACCCTTGAGTCCCAAATCAAACACTTATAAAACTTCAAATGGCCTTAACTTCTATACGGTGCATCCTATACCTATCAAAGCTTGCAACATACAAATGCTTGTAACTTTTTACTGGAGCGTCATAAAACCTTGAAATTTTGTAACAATTAAGTAATCGAGTCTCTTGTCAATTTAAGCTATCGCTCAAAGCTATGCTACCCTTGAGTCCCAAATCAAACACTGATAGAACTTCAAATGGCCCTAACTTCTATACGGTACATCCTACACCTATCAAAGTTTGCAACATAAAAATGCTTGTAACTTTTTACTGTAGCGTCATAAAACCTTGAAATTTTGTAACAATTAAGTAATCGAGTCTCTTGTCAATTTAAGCTATCGCTCAAAGCTATGCTACCCTTGAGTCCCAAATCAAACACTGATAAAACTTCAAATGGCCCTAACTTCTATACGGTACGTCCTACACCTATCAAAGTTTGCAACATACAAATGCTTGTAACTTTTTACTGTAGCGTCATAAAACCTTGAAATTTTGTAACAATTAAGTAATCGAGTCTCTTGTCAATTTAAGCTATCGCTCAAAGCTATGCTACCCTTGAGTCCCAAATCAAACACTGATAAAACTTCAAATGGCCCTAACTTCTATACGGTACGTCCTACACCTATCAAAGTTTGCAACATACAAATGCTTGTAACTTTTTACTGGAGCGTCATAAAACCTTGAAATTTTGTAACAATAAAGCACTCGAGCCTCTTGTCAATTTAAACTATCGCTCAAAGCTGTGCTACCCTTGAGTACCAAATCAAACACTGAAAAAACTTCAAATGGCCCTAGTTTCTATACGGTACGTCCTACACCTATCAAAGTTTGCAACATACAAATGCTTGTAACTTTTTACTGGAGCGTCATAAAACCTTAAAATTTTGTAACAATAAAGTACTCGAGGTTTTTGTCAATTTAAGCTATCGCTCAAAGCTATGCTACCCTTGAGTCCCAAATCAAACACTGATAAAACTTCAAATGGCCCTAACTTCTATACGGTACGTCCTACACCTATCAAAGTTTGCAACATACAAATGCTTGTAACTTTTTACTGGAGCGTCATAAAACCTTGAAATTTTGTAACAATAAAGTACTCGAGCCTCTTGTCAATTTAAGCTATCGCTCAAAGCTATGCTACCCTTGAGTCCCAAATCAAACACTGATAAAACTTCAAATGGCCCTAACGTCTATACGGTACGTCCTACATATATCAAAGTTTGCAACATACAAATGCTTGTATCTTTCTGAAATTTTTTGACAATAAAGTACTCGAGCCTCTTGTCAATTTAAGCTATCGCTCAAAGCTATGCTACCCTTGAGTCCCAAATCAAACACTGATAAAACTTCAAATGGCAATAACTTCTGTAACGTACGTCCTACACCAATCAAAGTTTGCAACATACAAATGCTTGTAACTTTTTACTGTAGCGTCATAAAACCTTGAAATTTTGTAACAATAAAGTACTCGAGCCTCTTGTCAATTTAAGTTATCGCTCAAAGCTATGCTACCCTTGAGTCTCAAATCAAACACTGATAAAACTTCAAATGGCCCTAACTTCTATACGGTTCGTCCTAAACCTGTCAAAGTTTGCAACATACAAATGCTTGTAACTTTTTACTGGAGCGTCAGAAAAACTTAAAATTTTGTAACAATAAAGTACTCGAGCCTCTTGTCAATTTAAGCTATCGCTCAAAGCTATGCTACCCTTGAGTCCCAAATCAAACACTGATAAAACTTCAAATGGCCCTAGCTTCTATACGGTACGTCCTACACCTATCAAAGTTTGCAACACACAAATGCTTGTAACTTTTTACTGGAGCGTCATAAAACCTTAAAATTTTGTAACAATAAAGTACTCGAGCCTCTTGTCAATTTAAGCTATCGCTCAAAGCTATGCTACCCTTGAGTCCCAAATCAAACACTGATAAAACTTCAAATGGCCCTAACTTCTATAAGGTATGTCCTACACCTATCAAAGTTTACAACATACGAATGCTTTTAACTTTTTACTGGAGCGTCATAAAACCTTGAAATTTTGTAACAATAAAGTACTCGAGCCTCTTGTCAATTTAAGCTATCGCTCAAAGCTATGCTACCACTGAGTCCCAAATCAAATACTGATAAAACTTCAAATGGCCCTTACTTCTATACGGTACGTCCTACACCTGTCAAAGTTTGCAACATACAAATGCTTGTAACTTTTTACTGGAGCGTCATAAAAACTTGAAATTTTGTAACAATAAAGTACTCGAGCCTCTTGCCAATTTAAGTTATCGCTCAAAGCTATGCTACTCTTGAGTCCCAAATCAAACACTGATAAAACTTCAAATGGCCCTAACTTCTATACGGTACATCCTACACCTGTCAAAGTTTGCAACATGCAAATACTTGTAACTTTTTACTGGAGCGTCATAAAACCTTGAAATTTTGTAACAATAAAGTACTCGAGCCTCTTGTCAATTTAAACTATCGCTCAAAGCTATGCTACCCTTGAGTCCCAAATCAAACACTGATAAAACTTCAAATGGCCCTAGCTTCTATACGGTACGTCCTACACCTATCAAAGTTTGCGACATACAAATGCTTGTAACTTTTTACTGGAGCGTCATAAAACCTTGAAATTTTGTAACAATAAAGTACTCGAGATTTTTGTCAATTTAAGCTATCGCTCAAAGCTATGCTACCCTTGAGTCCCAAATCAAACACTGATAAAACTTCAAATGGCCCTAACTTCTATACGGTACGTCCTACACCTATCAAAGTTTGCAACACACAAATGCTTGTACTTTTTACTGGAGCGTCATAAAACCTTGAAAGTTTATAACAATAAAGTACTCGAGCCTCTTGTCAATTTAAGCTATCGCTCAAAGCTATGCTACCCTTGAGTCCCAAATCAAACACTTATAAAACTTCAAATGGCCTTAACTTCTATACGGTGCATCCTATACCTATCAAAGCTTGCAACATACAAATGCTTGTAACTTTTTACTGGAGCGTCATAAAACCTTGGAATTTTGTAACAATAAAGTACTCGAGCCTCTTGTCAATTTAAGCTATCGCTCAAAGCTATGCTACCCTTGAGTCCCAAATCAAACACTGATAAAACTTCAAATGGCCCTAACTTCTATACGGTACGTCCTACACCTATCAAAGTTTGCAACATAAAAATGCTTGTAACTTTTTACTGTAGCGTCATAAAACCTTGAAATTTTGTAACAATTAAGTACTCGAGTCTCTTGTCAATTTAAGCTATCGCTCAAAGCTATGCTACCCTTGAGTCCCAAATCAAACACTGATAAAACTTCAAATGGCCCTAACTTCTATACGGTACGTCCTACACCTATCAAAGTTTGCAACATACAAATGCTTGTAACTTTTTACTGGAGCGTCATAAAACCTTGAAATTTTGTAACAATAAAGCACTCGAGCCTCTTGTCAATTTAAACTATCGCTCAAAGCTGTGCTACCCTTGAGTACCAAATCAAACACTGAAAAAACTTCAAATGGCCCTAGCTTCTATACGGTACGTCCTACACCTATCAAAGTTTGCAACATACAAATGCTTGTAACTTTTTACTGGAGCGTCATAAAACCTTAAAATTTTGTAACAATAAAGTACTCGAGGTTTTTGTCAATTTAAGCTATCGCTCAAAGCTATGCTACCCTTGAGTCCCAAATCAAACACTGATAAAACTTCAAATGGCCCTAACTTCTATACGGTACGTCCTACACCTATCAAAGTTTGCAACATACAAATGCTTGTAACTTTTTACTGGAGCGTCATAAAACCTTGAAATTTTGTAACAATAAAGTACTCGAGCCTCTTGTTAATTTAAGCTATCGCTCAAAGCTATGCTACCCTTGAGTCCCAAATCAAACACTGATAAAACTTCAAATGGCCCTAGCTTCTATACGGTACGTCCTACACCTATCAAAGTTTGCAACACACAAATGCTTGTAACTTTTTACTGGAACGTCATAAAACCTTAAAATTTTGTAACAATAAAGTACTCGAGCCTCTTGTCAATTTAAGCTATCGCTCAAAGCTATGATACCCTTGAGTCCCAAATCAAACACTGATAAAACTTCAAATGGCCCTAACTTCTATAAGGTATGTCCTACACCTATCAAAGTTTACAACATACGAATGCTTTTAACTTTTTACTGGAGCGTCATAAAACCTTGAAATTGTGTAACAATAAAGTACTCGAGCCTCTTGTCAATTTAAGCTATCGCTCAAACCTATGCTACCACTGAGTCCCAAATCAAATACTGATAAAACTTCAAATGGCCCTTACTTCTATACGGTACGTCCTACATCTGTCAAAGTTTGCAACATACAAATGCTTGTAACTTTTTACTGGAGCGTCATAAAAACTTGAAATTTTGTAACAATAAAGTACTCGAGGTTTTTGTCAATTTAAGCTATCGCTCAAAGCTATGCTACCCTTGAGTCCCAAATCAAACAGTGATAAAACTTCAAATGGCCCTAAATTCTATACGGTACGTCCTACACCTATCAAAGTTTGCAACACACAAATGCTTGTACTTTTTACAGGAGCGTCATAAAACCTTGAAAGTTTATAACAATAAAGTACTCGAGCCTCTTGTCAATTTAAGCTATCGTTCAAAGCTATGCTACCCTTGAGTCCCAAATCAAACACTTATAAAACTTCAAATGGCCTTAACTTCTATACGGTGCATCCTATACCTATCAAAGCTTGCAACATACAAATGCTTGTGACTTTTTACTGGAGCGTCATAAAACCTTGGAATTTTGTAACAATAAAGTACTCGAGCCTCTTGTCAATTTAAGCTATCGCTCAAAGCTATGCTACCCTTGAGTCCCAAATCAAACACTTATAAAACTTCAAATGGCCCTAACTTCTATACGGTACGTCCTACACCTATCAAAGTTTGCAACACACAAATGCTTGTACTTTTTACTGGAGCGTCATAAAACCTTGAAAGTTTATAACAATAAAGTACTCGAGCCTCTTGTCAATTTAAGCTATCGTTCAAAGCTATGCTACCCTTGAGTCCCAAATCAAACACTTATAAAACTTCAAATGGCCTTAACTTCTATACGGTGCATCCTATACCTATCAAAGTTTGCAACATACAAATGCTTGTAACTTTTTACTGGAGCGTCATAAAAACTTGAAATTTTGTAACAATAAAGTACTCTAGGTTTTTGTCAATTTAAGCAAACGCTCAAAGCTATGCTACCCTTGAGTCCCACATCAAACACTGATAAAATTTCAAATGGCCCTAACTTCTATACGGTACGTCCTACACCTATCAAAGTTTGCAACACACAAATGCTTGTACTTTTTACTGGAGCGTCATAAAACCTTGAAAGTTTATAACAATAAAGTACTCGAGCCTCTTGTCAATTTAAGTTATCGCTCAAAGCTATGCTACTCTTGAGTCCCAAATCAAACACTGATAAAACTTCAAATGGCCCTAACTTCTATACGGTACATCCTACACCTGTCAAAGTTTGCAACATACAAATGCGTGTAACTTTTTACTGGAGCGTCATAAAATCTTGAAATTTTGTAACAATAAAGTACCCGAGGTTTTTGTCAATTTAAGCTATCGCTCAAAGCTATGCTACCCTTGAGTCCCAAATCAAACACTGATAAAACTTCAAACGGCCCTAACTTCTATACGGTACGTCCTACACCTATCAAAGTTTGCAACACACAAATGCTTGTACTTTTTACTGGAGCGTCATAAAACCTTGAAAGTTTATAACAATAAAGTACTCGAGCCTCTTGTCAATTTAAGCTATCGTTCAAAGCTATGCTACCCTTGAGTCCCAAATCAAACACTTATAAAACTTCAAATGGCCTTAACTTCTATACGGTGCATCCTATACCTATCAAAGCTTGCAACATACAAATGCTTGTAACTTTTTACTGGAGCGTCATAAAACCTTGGAATTTTGTAACAATAAAGTACTCGAGCCTCTTGTCAATTTAAGCTATCGCTCCAAGCTATGCTACCCTTGAGTCCCAAATCAAACACTGATAAAACTTCAAATGGCCCTAACTTCTATACGGTACGTCCTACACCTATCAAAGTTTGCAACATAAAAATGCTTGTAACTTTTTACTGTAGCGTCATAAAACCTTGAAATTTTGTAACAATTAAGTACTCGAGTCTCTTGTCAATTTAAGCTATCGCTCAAAGCTATGCTACCCTTGAGTCCCAAATCAAACACTGATAAAACTTCAAATGGCCCTAACTTCTATACGGTACGTCCTACACCTATCAAAGTTTGCAACATACAAATGCTTGTAACTTTTTACTGGAGCGTCATAAAACCTTGAAATTTTGTAACAATAAAGCACACGAGCCTCTTGTCAATTTAAACTATCGCTCAAAGCTGTGCTACCCTTGAGTCAAAAATCAAACACTGATAAAACTTCAAATGGCCCTAGCTTCTATACGGTACGTCCTACACCTATCAAAGTTTGCAACATACAAATGCTTGTAACTTTTTGCTGGAGCGTCATAAAACCTTGAAATTTTGTAACAATAAAGTACTCGAGCCTCTTGTCAATTTAAGCTATCGCTCAAAGCTATGCTACCACTGAGTCCCAAATCAAATACTGATAAAACTTCAAATGGCCCTAACTTCTATACGGTACGTCCTACACCTGTCAAAGTTTGCAACATACAAATGCTTGTAACTTTTTACTGGAGCGTCATAAAAACTTGAAATTTTGTAACAATAAAGTACTCGAGCCTCTTGTCAATTTAAGTTATCGCTCAAAGCTATGCTACTCTTGAGTCCCAAATCAAACACTGATAAAACTTCAAATGGCCCTAACTTCTATACGGTACATCCTACACCTGTCAAAGTTTGCAACATACAAATGCTTGTAACTTTTCACTGGAGCGTCATAAAACCTTGAAATTTTGTAACAATAAAGTACTCGAGCCTCTTGTCAATTTAAACTATCGCTCCAAGGTATGCTACCCTTGAGTCCCAAATCAAACACTGATAAAACTTCAAATGGCCCTAACTTCTATACGGTACGTCCTACACCTATCAAAGTTTGCAACATACAAATGCTTGTAACTTTTTACTGGAGCGTCATAAAACCTTGAAATTTTGTAACAATAAAGCACTCGAGCCTCTTTTCAATTTAAACTATCGCTCAAAGCTATGCTACCCTTGAGTCCCAAATCAAATACTGATAAAACTTCAAATGGCCCTAGCTTCTATACGGTACGTCCTACACCTATCAAAGTTTGCAACATACAAATGCTTGTAACTTTTTACTGGAGCGTCATAAAACCTTACAATTTTCTAGCAATAAAGTACTCGAGCCTCTTGTCAATTTAAGCTATCGCTCAATGCTATGCTACTCTTGAGTCCCACATCAAACACTGATAAAACTTCAAATGGCCCTAACTTCTATAAGGTATGTCCTACACCTATCAAAGTTTACAACATACGAATGCTTTTAACTTTTTACTGGAGCTCCATAAGACCTTGAAATTTTGTAACAATAAAGTACTCGAGCCTCTTGTCAATTTAAGCAATCGCTCAAAGCTATGCTACCACTGATTCCCAAATCAATCACTGATAAAACTTCAAATGGCCCTAACTTCTATACGGTACGTCCTACACCTATCAAAGTTTGCAACATACAAATGCTTGTAACTTTTTACTGGAGCTTCATAAAACCTTGAAATTTTGTAACAATAAAGTACTCGAGCCTCTTGTCAGTTTAAGCTATCGCTCAAAGCTATGCTACCCTTGAGTACCAAATCAAACACTGATAAAACTTCAAATGGCTCTAGCTTCTATACGGTACGTCCTACACCTGTAAAAGTTTGCAACATACAAATGCTTGCAACTTTTTACTGGAGCGTCATAAAACCTTAAAATTTTGTAACAATAAAGTACTCGAGCCTCTTTACAATTTAAGCTATCGCTCAAAGCTATGCTTCCCCTGAGTACCAAATCAAACACTGATACAACTTCAAATGGCCCTAGCTTCTATACGGTACGTCCTACACCTGTCACAGTTTGCAACATACAAATGCTTGCAACTTTTTACTGGAGCGTCATAAAACCTTGAAATTTTGTAACAATAAAGTAATCGAGCCTTTTGTCAATTTAAGCTATCGCTCAAAGCTATGCTACCCTTGAGTCCCAAATCAAACACTGATAAAACTTCAAATGGCCCTAACATCTATACGGTACGTCCTACACCTATCAAAGTTTGCTACATACAAGTGCTTGTAACTTTTTACTGGAGCGTCATAAAACCTTGAAATTTTGTAACAATAAAGTTCTCGAGCCTCTTGTCAATTTAAGCTATCGCTCAAAGCTATGCTACCCTTGAGTCCCAAATCAAACACTGATAAAACTTCAAATGGCCCTAACTTCTATACGGTACGTCCTACACCTATCAAAGTTTGCAACACACAAATGCTTGTACTTTTTACTGGAGCGTCATAAAACCTTGAAAGTTTATAACAATAAAGTACTCGAGCCTCTTGTCAATTTAAGCTATCGTTCAAAGCTATGCTACCCTTGAGTCCCAAATCAAACACTTATAAAACTTCAAATGGCCTTAACTTCTATACGGTGCATCCTATACCTATCAAAGCTTGCAACATACAAATGCTTGTAACTTTTTACTGGAGCGTCATAAAACCTTGGAAATTTGTAACAATAAAGTACTCGAGCCTCTTGTCAATTTAAGCTATCGCTCAAAGCTATGCTACCCTTGAGTCCCAAATCAAACACTGATAAAACTTCAAATGGCCCTAACTTCTATACGGTACGTCCTACACCTATCAAAGTTTGCAACATAAAAATGCTTGTAACTTTTTACTGTAGCGTCATAAAACCTTGAAATTTTGTAACAATTAAGTACTCGAGTCTCTTGTCAATTTAAGCTATCGCTCAAAGATATGCTACCCTTGAGTCCCAAATCAAACACTGATAAAACTTCAAATGGCCCTAACTTCTATACGGTACGTCCTACACCTATCAAAGTTTGCAACATACAAATGCTTGTAACTTTTTACTGGAGCGTCATAAAACCTTGAAATTTTGTAACAATAAAGCACTCGAGCCTCTTGTCAATTTAAACTATCGCTCAAAGCTGTGCTACCCTTCAGTCACAAATCAAACACTGATAAAACTTCAAATGGCCCTAGCTTCTATACGGTACGTCCTACACCTATCAAAGTTTGCAACATACAAATGCTTGTAACTTCTTGCTGGAGCGTCATAAAACCTTAAAATTTTGTAACAATAAAGTACTCGAGCCTCTTGTCAATTTAAGCTATCACTCAAAGCTATGCTACCCTTGAGTCCCAAATCAAACATTGATAAAACTTCAAATGGCCCTAACTTCTATAAGGTATGTCCTACACCTATCAAAGTTTACAACATACGAATGCTTTTAACTTTTTACTGGAGCGTCATAAAACCTTGAAATTTTGTAACAATAAAGTACTCGAGCCTCTTGTCAATTTAAGCTATCGCTCAAAGCTATGCTACCACTGAGTCCCAAATCAAATACTGATAAAACTTCAAATGGCCCTAACTTCTATACGGTACGTCCTACACCTGTCAAAGTTTGCAACATACAAATGCTTGTAACTTTTTACTGGAGCGTCATAAAAACTTGAAATTTTGTAACAATAAAGTACTCGAGCCTCTTGTCAATTTAAGTTATCGCTCAAAGCTATGCTACTCTTGAGTCCCAAATCAAACACTGATAGAACTTCAAATGGCCCTAACTTCTATACGGTACATCCTACACCTGTCAAAGTTTGCAACATACAAATGCTTGTAACTTTTCACTGGAGCGTCATAAAACCTTGAAATTTTGTAACAATAAAGTACTCGAGCCTCTTGTCAATTTAAACTATCGCTCCAAGGTATGCTACCCTTGAGTCCCAAATCAAACACTGATAAAACTTCAAATGGCCCTAACTTCTATACGGTACGTCCTACACCTATCAAAGTTTGTAACATACAAATGCTTGTAACTTTTTACTGGAGCGTCATAAAACCTTGAAATTTTGTACCAATAAAGTACTCGAGCCTCTTGTCAATTTAAACTATCGCTCCAAGGTATGCTACCCTTGAGTCCCAAATCAAACACTGATAAAACTTCAAATGGCCCTAGCTTCTATACGGTACGTCCTACACCTATCAAAGTTTGCAACATACAAATGCTTGTAACTTTTTACTGGAACGTCATAAAACCTTAAAATTTTGTAGCAATAAAGTACTCGAGCCTCTTGTCAATTTAAGCTATCGCTCAATGCTATGCTACCCTTGAGTCCCAAATCAAACACTGATAAAACTTCAAATGGCCCTAGCTTCTATACGGTACGTCCTACACCTATCAAAGTTTGCAACATACAAATGCTTGTAACTTTTTACTGGAGCTTCATAAAACCTTGAAATTTTGTAACAATAAAGTACTCGAGCCTCTTGTCAGTTTAAGCTATCGCTCAAAGCTATGCTACCCTTGAGTACCAAATCAAACACTGATAAAACTTCAAATGGCTCTAGCTTCTATACGGTACGGCCTACACCTGTCAAAGTTTGCAACATACAAATGCTTGCAACTTTTTACTGGAGCGTCATAAAACCTTAAAATTTTGTAACAATAAAGTACTCGAGCCTCTTGTCAATTTAAGCTATCGCTCAAAGCTATGCTTCCCCTGAGTACCAAATCAAACACTGATAAAACTTCAAATGGCCCTAGCTTCTATACGGTACGTCCTACACCTATCAAAGTTTGCAACATACAAATGCTTGTAACTTTTTACTGGAACGTCATAAAACCTTAAAATTTTGTAGCAATAAAGTACTCGAGCCTCTTGTCAATTTAAGCTATCGCTCAATGCTATGCTACCCTTGAGTCCCAAATCAAACACTGATAAAACTTCAAATGGCCCTAGCTTCTATACGGTACGTCCTACACCTATCAAAGTTTGCAACATACAAATGCTTGTAACTTTTTACTGGAGCTTCATAAAACCTTGAAATTTTGTAACAATAAAGTACTCGAGCCTCTTGTCAGTTTAAGCTATCGCTCAAAGCTATGCTACCCTTGAGTACCAAATCAAACACTGATAAAACTTCAAATGGCTCTAGCTTCTATACGGTACGGCCTACACCTGTCAAAGTTTGCAACATACAAATGCTTGCAACTTTTTACTGGAGCGTCATAAAACCTTAAAATTTTGTAACAATAAAGTACTCGAGCCTCTTGTCAATTTAAGCTATCGCTCAAAGCTATGCTTCCCCTGAGTACCAAATCAAACACTGATAAAACTTCAAATGGCCCTAGCTTCTATACGGTACGTCCTACACCTGTCAAAGTTTGCAACATAGAAATGCTTGCAACTTTTTACTGGAGCGTCACAAAACCTTGAAATTTTGTAACAATAAAGTAATCGAGCCTCTTGTCAATTTAAGCTATCGCTCAAAGCTATGCTACCCTTGAGTCCCAAATCAAACACTGATAAAACTTCAAATGGCCCTAACTTCTATACGGTACGTCCTACACCTATCAAAGTTTGCAACATACAAATGCTTGTAACTTTTTACTGGAGCGTCATAAAACCTTGAAATTTTGTAACAATAAAGCACTCGAGCCTCTTGTCAATTTAAACTATCGCTCAAAGCTGTGCTACCCTTGAGTCACAAATCAAACACTGATAAAACTTCAAATGGCCCTAGCTTCTATACGGTACGTCCTACACCTATCAAAGTTTGCAACATACAAATGCTTGTAACTTTTTACTGGAGCGTCATAAAACCTTGAAATTTTGTAACAATAAAGCACTCGAGCCTCTTGTCAATTTAAACTATCGCTCAAAGCTATGCTACCCTTGAGTCCCAAATCAAACACTGATAAAACTTCAAATGGCCCTAGCTTCTATACGGTACGTCCTACACCTATCAAAGTTTGCAACATACAAATGCTTGTAACTTTTTACTGGAGCGTCATAAAACCTTAAAATTTTGTAGCAATAAAGTACTCGAGCCTCTTGTCAATTTAAGCTATCGCTCAATGCTATGCTACCCTTGAGTCCCACATCAAACACTGATAAAACTTCAAATGGCCCTAACTTCTATAAGGTATGTCCTACACCTATCAAAGTTTAAAACATACGAATGCTTTTGACTTTTTACTGGAGCTCCATAAGACCTTGAAATTTTGTAACAATAAAGTACTCGAGCCTCTTGTCAATTTAAGCTATCGCTCAAAGCTATGCTACCACTGTTTCCCAAATCAATCACTGATAAAACTTCAAATGGCCCTAACTTCTATACGGTACGTCCTACACCTATCAAAGTTTGCAACATACAAATGCTTGTAACTTTTTACTGGAGCTTCATAAAACCTTGAAATTTTGTAACAATAAAGTACTCGAGCCTCTTGTCAGTTTAAGCTATCGCTCAAAGCTATGCTACCCTTGAGTACCAAATCAAACACTGATAAAACTTCAAATGGCTCTAGCTTCTATACGGTACGTCCTACACCTGTCAAAGTTTGCAACATACAAATGCTTGCAACTTTTTACTGGAGCGTCATAAAACCTTAAAATTTTGTAACAATAAAGTACTCGAGCCTCTTGTCAATTTAAGCTATCGCTCAAAGCTATGCTTCCCCTGAGTACCAAATCAAACACTGATAAAACTTCAAATGGCCCTAGCTTCTATACGGTACGTCCTACACCTGTCAAAGTTTGCAACATACAAATGCTTGCAACTATTTACTGGAGCGTCATAAAACCTTGAAATTTTGCAACAATAAAGTACTCGAGCCTCTTGTCAATTTAAGCTATCGCTCAAAGCTATGCTACCCTTGAGTCCCAAATCAAACACTGATAAAACTTCAAATGGCCCTAACTTCTATACGGTACGTCCTACACCTGTCAAAGTTTGCAACATACAAATGCTTGTAACTTTTTACTGGAGCGTCATAAAAACTTGAAATTTTGTAACAATAAAGTACTCGAGCCTCTTGCCAATTTAAGTTATCGCTCAAAGCTATGCTACTCTTGAGTCCCAAATCAAACACTGATAAAACTTCAAATGGCCCTAACTTCTATACGGTACATCCTACACCTGTCAAAGTTTGCAACATGCAAATGCTTGTAACTTTTTACTGGAGCGTCATAAAACCTTGAAATTTTGTAACAATAAAGTACTCGAGCCTCTTGTCAATTTAAACTATCGCTCAAAGCTATGCTACCCTTGAGTCCCAAATCAAACACTGATAAAACTTCAAATGGCCCTAGCTTCTATACGGTACGTCCTACACCTATCAAAGTTTGCGACATACAAATGCTTGTAACTTTTTACTGGAGCGTCATAAAACCTTGAAATTTTGTAACAATAAAGTACTCGAGATTTTTGTCAATTTAAGCTATCGCTCAAAGCTATGCTACCCTTGAGTCCCAAATCAAACACTGATAAAACTTCAAATGGCCTTAACTTCTATACGGTACGTCCTACACCTATCAAAGTTTGCAACACACAAATGCTTGTACTTTTTACTGGAGCGTCATAAAACCTTGAAAGTTTATAACAATAAAGTACTCGAGCCTCTTGTCAATTTAAGCTATCGCTCAAAGCTATGCTACCCTTGAGTCCCAAATCAAACACTTATAAAACTTCAAATGGCCTTAACTTCTATACGGTGCATCCTATACCTATCAAAGCTTGCAACATACAAATGCTTGTAACTTTTTACTGGAGCGTCATAAAACCTTGGAATTTTGTAACAATAAAGTACTCGAGCCTCTTGTCAATTTAAGCTATCGCTCAAAGCTATGCTACCCTTGAGTCCCAAATCAAACACTGATAAAACTTCAAATGGCCCTAACTTCTATACGGTACGTCCTACACCTATCAAAGTTTGCAACATAAAATTCCTGTAACTTTTTACTGTAGCGTTATAAAACCTTGAAATTTTGTAACAATTAAGTACTCGAGTCTCTTGTCAATTTAAGCTATCGCTCAAAGCTATGCTACCCTTGAGTCCCAAATCAAACACTGATAAAACTTCAAATGGCCCTAACTTCTATACGGTACGTCCTACACCTATCAAAGTTTGCAACATACAAATGCTTGTAACTTTTTACTGGAGCGTCATAAAACCTTGAAATTTTGTAACAATAAAGCACTCGAGCCTCTTGTCAATTTAAACTATCGCTCAAAGCTGTGCTACCCTTGAGTACCAAATCAAACACTGAAAAAACTTCAAATGGCCCTAGCTTCTATACGGTACGTCCTACACCTATCAAAGTTTGCAACATACAAATGCTTGTAACTTTTTACTGGAGCTTCATAAAACCTTAAAATTTTGTAACAATAAAGTACTCGAGGTTTTTGTCAATTTAAGCTATCGCTCAAAGCTATGCTACCCTTGAGTCCCAAATCAAACACTGATAAAACTTCAAATGGCCCTAACTTCTATACGGTACGTCCTACACCTATCAAAGTTTGCAACACACAAATGCTTGTACTTTTTACTGGAGCGTCATAAAACCTTGAAAGTTTATAACAATAAAGTACTCGAGCCTCTTGTCAATTTAAGCTATCGTTCAAAGCTATGCTACCCTTGAGTCCCAAATCAAACACTTATAAAACTTCAAATGGCCTTAACTTCTATACGGTGCATCCTATACCTATCAAAGCTTGCAACATATAAATGCTTGTAACTTTTTACTGGAGCGTCATAAAACCTTGGAATTTTGTAACAATAAAGTACTCGAGCCTCTTGTCAATTTAAGCTATCGATCAAAGCTATGCTACCCTTGAGTCCCAAATCAAACACTGATAAAACTTCAAATGGCCCTATATTCTATAAGGTATGTCCTACACCTATCAAAGTTTACAACATACGAATGCTTTTAACTTTTTACTGGAGCGTCATAAAACCTTGAAATTTTGTAACAATAAAGTACTCGAGCCTCTTGTCAATTTAAGCTATCGCTCAAAGCTATGCTACCACTGAGTCAAAAATCAAATACTGATAAAACTTCAAATGGCCCTAACTTCTATACGGTACGTCCTACACCTGTCAAAGTTTGCAACATACAAATGCTTGTAACTTTTTACTGGAGCGTCATAAAAACTTGAAATTTTGTAACAATAAAGTACTCGAGCCTCTTGTCAATTTAAGTTATCGCTCAAAGCTATGCTACTCTTGAGTCCCAAATCAAACACTGATAAAACTTCAAATGGCCCTAACTTCTATACGGTACGTCCTACACCTATCAAAGTTTGCAACATACAAATGCTTGTAACTTTTTACTGGAGCGTCATAAAACCTTGAAATTTTGTAACAATAAAGCACTCGAGCCTCTTGTCAATTTAAACTATCGCTCAAAGCTGTGCTACCCTTGAGTCACAAATCAAACACTGATAAAACTTCAAATGGCCCTAGCTTCTATACGGTACGTCCTACACCTATCAAAGTTTGCAACATACAAATGCTTGTAACTTTTTACTGGAGCGTCATAAAACCTTGAAATTTTGTAACAATAAAGCACTCGAGCCTCTTGTCAATTTAAACTATCGCTCAAAGCTATGCTACCCTTGAGTCCCAAATCAAACACTGATAAAACTTCAAATGGCCCTAGCTTCTATACGGTACGTCCTACACCTATCAAAGTTTGCAACATACAAATGCTTGTAACTTTTTAGTGGAGCGTCATAAAACCTTAAAATTTTGTAGCAATAAAGTACTCGAGCCTCTTGTCAATTTAAGCTATCGCTCAATGCTATGCTACCCTTGAGTCCCACATCAAACACTGATAAAACTTCAAATGGCCCTAACTTCTATAAGGTATGTCCTACACCTATCAAAGTTTACAACATACGAATGCTTTTGACTTTTTACTGGAGCTCCATAAGACCTTGAAATTTTGTAACAATAAAGTACTCGAGCCTCTTGTCAATTTAAGCTATCGCTCAAAGCTATGCTACCACTGTTTCCCAAATCAATCACTGATAAAACTTCAAATGGCCCTAACTTCTATACGGTACGTCCTACACCTATCAAAGTTTGCAACATACAAATGCTTGTAACTTTTTACTGGAGCTTCATAAAACCTTGAAATTTTGTAACAATAAAGTACTCGAGCCTCTTGTCAGTTTAAGCTATCGCTCAAAGCTATGCTACCCTTGAGTACCAAATCAAACACTGATAAAACTTCAAATGGCTCTAGCTTCTATACGGTACGTCCTAAACCTGTCAAAGTTTGCAACATACAAATGCTTGCAACTTTTTACTGGAGCGTCATAAAACCTTAAAATTTTGTAACAATAAAGTACTCGAGCCTCTTGTCAATTTAAGCTATCGCTCAAAGCTATGCTTCCCCTGAGTACCAAATCAAACACTGATAAAACTTCAAATGGCCCTAGCTTCTATACGGTACGTCCTACACCTGTCAAAGTTTGCAACATACAAATGCTTGCAACTATTTACTGGAGCGTCATAAAACCTTGAAATTTTGTAACAATAAAGTACTCGAGCCTCTTGTCAATTTAAGCTATCGCTCAAAGCTATGCTACCCTTGAGTCCCAAAACAAACACTGATAAAACTTCAAATGGCCCTAACTTCTATACGGTACGTCCTACACCTGTCAAAGTTTGCAACATACAAATGCTTGTAACTTTTTACTGGAGTGTCATAAAAACTTGAAATTTTGTAACAATAAAGTACTCGAGCCTCTTGCCAATTTAAGTTATCGCTCAAAGCTATGCTACTCTTGAGTCCCAAATCAAACACTGATAAAACTTCAAATGGCCCTAACTTCTATACGGTACATCCTACACCTGTCAAAGTTTGCAACATGCAAATGCTTGTAACTTTTTACTGGAGCGTCATAAAACCTTGAAATTTTGTAACAATAAAGTACTCGAGCCTCTTGTCAATTTAAACTATCGCTCAAAGCTATGCTACCCTTGAGTCCCAAATCAAACACTGATAAAACTTCAAATGGCCCTAGCTTCTATACGGTACGTCCTACACCTATCAAAGTTTGCGACATACAAATGCTTGTAACTTTTTACTGGAGCGTCATAAAACCTTGAAATTTTGTAACAATAAAGTACTCGAGATTTTTGTCAATTTAAGCTATCGCTCAAAGCTATGCTACCCTTGAGTCCCAAATCAAACACTGATAAAACTTCAAATGGCCCTAACTTCTATACGGTACGTCCTACACCTATCAAAGTTTGCAACACACAAATGCTTGTACTTTTTACTGGAGCGTCATAAAACCTTGAAAGTTTATAACAATAAAGTACTCGAGCCTCTTGTCAATTTAAGCTATCGCTCAAAGCTATGCTACCCTTGAGTCCCAAATCAAACACTTATAAAACTTCAAATGGCCTTAACTTCTATACGGTGCATCCTATACCTATCAAAGCTTGCAACATACAAATGCTTGTAACTTTTTACTGGAGCGTCATAAAACCTTGGAATTTTGTAACAATAAAGTACTCGAGCCTCTTGTCAATTTAAGCTATCGCTCAAAGCTATGCTACCCTTGAGTCCCAAATCAAACACTGATAAAACTTCAAATGGCCCTAACTTCTATACGGTACGTCCTACACCTATCAAAGTTTGCAACATAAAATTCCTGTAACTTTTTACTGTAGCGTCATAAAACCTTGAAATTTTGTAACAATTAAGTACTCGAGTCTCTTGTCAATTTAAGCTATCGCTCAAAGCTATGCTACCCTTGAGTCCCAAATCAAACACTGATAAAACTTCAAATGGCCCTAACTTCTATACGGTACGTCCTACACCTATCAAAGTTTGCAACATACAAATGCTTGTAACTTTTTACTGGAGCGTCATAAAACCTTGAAATTTTGTAACAATAAAGCACTCGAGCCTCTTGTCAATTTAAACTATCGCTCAAAGCTGTGCTACCCTTGAGTACCAAATCAAACACTGAAAAAACTTCAAATGGCCCTAGCTTCTATACGGTACGTCCTACACCTATCAAAGTTTGCAACATACAAATGCTTGTAACTTTTTACTGGAGCTTCATAAAACCTTAAAATTTTGTAACAATAAAGTACTCGAGGTTTTTGTCAATTTAAGCTATCGCTCAAAGCTATGCTACCCTTGAGTCCCAAATCAAACACTGATAAAACTTCAAATGGCCCTAACTTCTATACGGTACGTCCTACACCTATCAAAGTTTGCAACACACAAATGCTTGTACTTTTTACTGGAGCGTCATAAAACCTTGAAAGTTTATAACAATAAAGTACTCGAGCCTCTTGTCAATTTAAGCTATCGTTCAAAGCTATGCTACCCTTGAGTCCCAAATCAAACACTTATAAAACTTCAAATGGCCTTAACTTCTATACGGTGCATCCTATACCTATCAAAGCTTGCAACATATAAATGCTTGTAACTTTTTACTGGAGCGTCATAAAACCTTGGAATTTTGTAACAATAAAGTACTCGAGCCTCTTGTCAATTTAAGCTATCGCTCAAAGCTATGCTACCCTTGAGTCCCAAATCAAACACTGATAAAACTTCAAATGGCCCTAACTTCTATAAGGTATGTCCTACACCTATCAAAGTTTACAACATACGAATGCTTTTAACTTTTTACTGGAGCGTCATAAAACCTTGAAATTTTGTAACAATAAAGTACTCGAGCCTCTTGTCAATTTAAGCTATCGCTCAAAGCTATGCTACCACTGAGTCAAAAATCAAATACTGATAAAACTTCAAATGGCCCTAACTTCTATACGGTACGTCCTACACCTGTCAAAGTTTGCAACATACAAATGCTTGTAACTTTTTACTGGAGCGTCATAAAAACTTGAAATTTTGTAACAATAAAGTACTCGAGCCTCTTGTCAATTTAAGTTATCGCTCAAAGCTATGCTACTCTTGAGTCCCAAATCAAACACTGATAAAACTTCAAATGGCCCTAACTTCTATACGGTACATCCTACACCTGTCAAAGTTTGCAACATACAAATGCTTGTAACTTTTCACTGGAGCGTCATAAAACCTTGAAATTTTGTAACAATAAAGTACTCGAGCCTCTTGTCAATTTAAACTATCGCTCCAAGGTATGCTACCCTTGAGTCCCAAATCAAACACTGATAAAACTTCAAATGGCCCTAACTTCTATACGGTACGTCCTACACCTATCAAAGTTTGCAACATACAAATGCTTGTAACTTTTTACTGGAGCGTCATAAAACCTTGAAATTTTGTAACAATAAAGCACTCGAGCCTCTTGTCAATTTAAACTATCGCTCAAAGCTATGCTACCCTTGAGTCCCAAATCAAACACTGATAAAACTTCAAATGGCCCTAGCTTCTATACGGTACGTCCTACACCTATCAAAGTTTGCAACATACAAATGCTTGTAACTTTTTACTGGAGCGTCATAAAACCTTAAAATTTTGTAGCAATAAAGTACTCGAGCCTCTTGTCAATTTAAGCTATCGCTCAATGCTATGCTACCCTTGAGTCCCACATCAAACACTGATAAAACTTCAAATGGCCCTAACTTCTATAAGGTATGTCCTACACCTATCAAAGTTTACAACATACGAATGCTTTTAACTTTTTACTGGAGCTCCATAAGACCTTGAAATTTTGTAACAATAAAGTACTCGAGCCTCTTGTCAATTTAAGCTATCGCTCAAAGCTATGCTACCACTGATTCCCAAATCAATCACTGATAAAACTTCAAATGGCCCTAACATCTATACGGTACGTCCTACACCTATCAAAGTTTGCAACATACAAGTGCTTGTAACTTTTTACTGGAGCGTCATAAAACCTTGAAATTTTGTAACAATAAAGTTCTCGAGCCTCTTGTCAATTTAAGCTATCGCTCAAAGCTATGCTACCCTTGAGTCCCAAATCAAACACTGATAAAACTTAAAATGGCAATAACTTCTGTACGGTACGTCCTACACCTATCAAAGTTTGCAACATACAAATGCTTGTAACTTTTTACTGTAGCGTCATAAAACCTTGAAATTTTTAACAATAAAGTACTCGAGCCTCTTGTCAATTTAAGCTATCGCTCAAAGCTATGCTACCCTTGAGTCCCAAATCAAACACTGATAAAACTTCAAATGGCCCTAACTTCTATACGGTACGTCCTACACCTATCAAAGTTTGCAACATACAAATGCTTGTAACTTTTTACTGTAGCGTCATAAAACCTTGAAATTTTGTAACAATAAAGTACTCGAGCCTCTTGTCAATTTAAGCTATCGCTCAAAGCTATGCTACCCTTGAGTCCCAAATCAAACACGGATAAAACTTCAAATGGCCCTAACTTCTATACGGTAAGTCCTACACCTGTCAAAGTTTGCAACATACAAATGCTTGTAACTTTTTACTGGAGCGTCATAAAAACTTGAAATTTTGTAACAATAAAGTACTCGAGCCTATTGTCAATTTAAGCTATCGCTCAAAGCTATGCTACCCTTGAGTCCCAAATCAAACACTGATAAAACTTCAAATGGCCCTAACTTCTATACGGTACGTCCTACACCTATCAAAGTTTGCAACATAAAAATGCTTGTAACTTTTTACTGTAGCGTCATAAAACCTTGAAATTTTGTAAAAATTAAGTACTCGAGTCTCTTGTCAATTTAAGCTATCGCTCAAAGCTATGCTACCCTTGAGTCCCAAATCAAACACTGATAAAACTTCAAATGGCCCTAACTTCTATACGGTACGTCCTACACCTATCAAAGTTTGCAACATACAAATGCTTGTAACTTTTTACTGGAGCGTCATAAAACCTTGAAATTTTGTAACAATAAAGTACTCGAGCCTGTTGTCAATTTAAGCTATCGCTCAAAGGTATGCTACCCTTGAGTCCCAAATCAAACACTGATAAAACTCCAAATGGCCCTAACTTCTATACGGTACGTCCTACACCTATGAAAGTTTGCAACACACAAATGCTTCTACTTTTTACTGGAGCGTCATAAAACCTTGAAATTTGGTAACAATAAAGTAATCGAGCCTCTTGTCAATTTAAGTTATCGCTCAAAGCTATCCTACCCTTGAGTCCCAAATCAAACACTGATAAAACTTCAAATGGCCCTAACATCTATACGGTACGTCCTACACCTATCAAAGTTTGCAACATACAAGTGCTTGTAACTTTTTACTGGAGCGTCATAAAACCTTGAAATTTTGTAACAATAAAGTTCTCGAGCCTCTTGTCAATTTAAGCTATCGCTCAAAGCTATGCTACCCTTGAGTCCCAAATCAAACACTGATAAAACTTAAAATGGCAATAACTTCTGTACGGTACGTCCTACACCTATCAAAGTTTACAACATACAAATGCTTGTAACTTTTTACTGTAGCGTCATAAAACCTTGAAATTTTGTAACAATAAAGTACTCGAGCCTCTTGTCAATTTAAGCTATCGCTCGAAGCTATGCTACCCTTGAGTCCCAAATCAAACACTGATAAATCTTCAAATGGCCCTAACTTCTATACGGTACGTCCTACACCTATCAAAGTTTGCAACATACAAATGCTTGTAACTTTTTACTGTAGCGTCATAAAACCTTGAAATTTTGTAACAATAAAGTACTCGAGCCTCTTGTCAATTTAAGCTATCGCTCAAAGCTATGCTACCCTTGAGTCCCAAATCAAACACTGATAAAACTTCAAATGGCCCTAACTTCTATACGGTAAGTCCTACACCTGTCAAAGTTTGCAACATACAAATGCTTGTAACTTTTTACTGGAGCGTCATAAAAACTTGAAATTTTGTAACAATAAAGTACTCGAGCCTCTTGCCAATTTAAGTTATCGCTCAAAGCTATGCTACTCTTGAGTCCCAAATCAAACACTGATAAAACTTCAAATGGCCCTAACTTCTATACGGTACATCCTACACCTGTCAAAGTTTGCAACATGCAAATGCTTGTAACTTTTTTCTGGAGCGTCATAAAACCTTGAAATTTTGTAACAATAAAGTACTCGAGCCTCTTGTCAATTTAAACTATCGCTCAAAGCTATGCTACCCTTGAGTCCCAAATTAAACACTGATAAAACTTCAAATGGCCCTAGCTTCTATACGGTACGTCCTACACCTATCAAAGTTTGCGACATACAAATGCTTGTAACTTTTTACTGGAGCGTCATAAAACCTTGAAATTTGGTAACAATAAAGTACTCGAGATTTTTGTCAATTTAAGCTATCGCTCAAAGCTATGCTACCCTTGAGTCCCAAATCAAACACTGATAAAACTTCAAATGGCCCTAACTTCTATACGGTACGTCCTACACCTATCAAAGTTTGCAACACACAAATGCTTGTACTTTTTACTGGAGCGTCATAAAACCTTGAAAGTTTATAACAATAAAGTACTCGAGCCTCTTGTCAATTTAAGCTATCGCTCAAAGCTATGCTACCCTTGAGTCCCAAATCAAACACTTATAAAACTTCAAATGGCCTTAACTTCTATACGGTGCATCCTATACCTATCAAAGCTTGCAACATACAAATGCTTGTAACTTTTTACTGGAGCGTCATAAAACCTTGGAATTTTGTAACAATAAAGTACTCGAGCCTCTTGTCAATTTAAGCTATCGCTCAAAGCTATGCTACCCTTGAGTCCCAAATCAAACACTGATAAAACTTCAAATGGCCCTAACTTCTATACGGTACGTCCTACACCTATCAAAGTTTGCAACATAAAAATGCTTGTAACTTTTTACTGTAGCGTCATAAAACCTTGAAATTTTGTAACAATTAAGTACTCGAGTCTCTTGTCAATTTAAGCTATCGCTCAAAGCTATGCTACCCTTGAGTCCCAAATCAAACACTGATAAAACTTCAAATGGCCCTAACTTCTATACGGTACGTCCTACACCTATCAAAGTTTGCAACATACAAATGCTTGTAACTTTTTACTGGAGCGTCATAAAACCTTGAAATTTTGTAACAATAAAGTACTCGAGCCTGTTGTCAATTTAAGCTATCGCTCAAAGGTATGCTACCCTTGAGTCCCAAATCAAACACTGATAAAACTCCAAATGGCCCTAACTTCTATACGGTACGTCCTACACCTATGAAAGTTTGCAACACACAAATGCTTGTACTTTTTACTACAGCGTCATAAAACCTTGAAATTTTGTAACAATAAAGTGCTCGAGCCTCTTGTCAATTTAAGCTATCGCTCAAAGCTATGCTACCCTTGAGTCCCAAATCAAACACTTATAAAACTTCAAATGGCCTTAACTTCTATACGGTGCATCCTACACCTATCAAAGTTTGCAACATACAAATGCTTGTAACTTTTTACTGGAGCGTCATAAAACCTTGAAATTTTGTAACAATAAAGTACTCGAGCCTCTTGTCAATTTAAGCTATCGCTCAAAGCTATGCTACCCTTGAGTCCCAAATCAAATACTGATAAAACCTCAAATGGCCCTTACTTCTATACGGTACGTCCTACACCTGTCAAAGTTTGCAACATACAAATGCTTGCAACTTTTTACTGGAGCGTCATAAAACCTTGAAATTTTGTAACAATAAAGTACTCGAGCCTCTTGTCAATTTAAGCTATCGCTCAAAGCTATGCTACCCTTGAGTCCCAAATCAAACACTGATAAAACTTCAAATGGCCCTAACGTCTATACGGTACGTCCTACACATATCTAAGTTTGCAACATACAAATGCTTGTAAATTTTTGAAATTTTGTGACAATAAAGTACTCGAGCTTCTTGTCAATTTAAGCTATCGGTCAAAGCTATGCTACTCTTGAGTCCCAAATTAAACACTGATAAAGCTTCAAATGGCCCTAACTTCTATACGGTACATCCTACACCTGTCAAAGTTTGCAACATACAAATGCTTGTAACCTTTTACTGGAGCGTCATAAAACCTTGAAATTTTGTAACAATAAAGTAATCGAGCCTCTTGTCAATTTAAGCTATCGCTCAAAGCTATGCTACCCTTGAGTCCCAAATCAACACTGATAAAACTTAAAATGGCCCTTATATCTATACGGTACGTCCTACATCTATCAAAGTTTGCAACATACAAGTGCTTGTAACTTTTTACTGGAGCGTCATAAAACCTTGAAATTTTGTAACAATAAAGTTCTCGAGCCTCTTGTCAATTTAAGCTATCGCTCAAATCTATGCTACCCTTGAGTCCCAAATCAAACACTGATAAAACTTCAAATGGGAATAACTTCTGTAACGTACGTCCTACACCTATCAAAGTTTGCAACATACAAATGCTTGTAACTTTTTACTGTAGCGTCATAAAACCTTGAAATTTGGTAACAATAAAGTACTCGAGCCTCTTGTCAATTTAAGCTATCGCTCAAAGCTATGCTACCCTTGAGTCCCAAATCAAACACTGATAAAACTTCAAATGACCCTAACTTCTATACGGTACGTCCTACACCTGTCAAAGTTTGCAACATACAAATGCTTGTAACTTTTTACTGGAGCGTCAGAAAAACTTGAAATTTTGTAACAATAAAGTACTCGAGCCTCTTGTCAATTTAAGCTATCGCTCAAAGCTATGCTACCCTTGAGTCCCAAATCAAACACTGATAAAACTTCAAATGGCCCTAACTTCTATACGGTACGTCCTACACCTGTCAAAGTTTGCAACATACAAATGCTTGTAACTTTTTACTGGTGCGTCAGAAAAACTTGAAATTTTGTAACAATAAAGTACTCGAGCCTGTTGTCAATTTAAGCTATCGCTCAAAGGTATGCAACCCTTGAGTCCCAAATCAAACACTGATAAAACTCCAAATGGCCCTAACTTCTATACGGTACGTCCTACACCTGTCAAAGTTTGCAACATACAAATGCTTGTAACTTTTTACTAGAGCGTCATAAAACCTTGAAATTTTGTAACAATAAAGTACTCGAGATTTTTGTCAATTTAAGCTATCGCTCAAAGCTATGCTACCCTTGAGTCCCAAATCAAACACTGATAAAACTTCAAATGGCCCTAACTTCTATACGGTACGTCCTACACCTATCAAAGTTTGCAACACACAAATGCTTGTACTTTTTACTGGAGCGTCATAAAACCTTGAAAGTTTATAACAATAAAGTACTCGAGCCTCTTGTCAATTTAAGCTATCGCTCAAAGCTATGCTACCCTTGAGTCCCAAATCAAACACTTATAAAACTTCAAATGGCCTTAACTTCTATACGGTGCATCCTATACCTATCAAAGCTTGCAACATACAAATGCTTGTAACTTTTTACTGGAGCGTCATAAAACCTTGGAATTTTGTAACAATAAAGTACTCGAGCCTCTTGTCAATTTAAGCTATCGCTCAAAGCTATGCTACCCTTGAGTCCCAAATCAAACACTGATAAAACTTCAAATGGCCCTAACTTCTATACGGTACGTCCTACACCTATCAAAGTTTGCAACATAAAAATGCTTGTAACTTTTTACTGTAGCGTCATAAAACCTTGAAATTTTGTAACAATTAAGTACTCGAGTCTCTTGTCAATTTAAGCTATCGCTCAAAGCTATGCTACCCTTGAGTCCCAAATCAAACACTGATAAAACTTCAAATGGCCCTAACTTCTATACGGTACGTCCTACACCTATCAAAGTTTGCAACATACAAATGCTTGTAACTTTTTACTGGAGCGTCATAAAACCTTGAAATTTTGTAACAATAAAGTACTCGAGCCTGTTGTCAATTTAAGCTATCGCTCAAAGGTATGCTACCCTTGAGTCCCAAATCAAACACTGATAAAACTCCAAATGGCCCTAACTTCTATACGGTACGTCCTACACCTATCAAAGTTTGCAACACACAAATGCTTGTACTTTTTACTACAGCGTCATAAAACCTTGAAATTTTGTAACAATAAAGTGCTCGAGCCTCTTGTCAATTTAAGCTATCGCTCAAAGCTATGCTACCCTTGAGTCCCAAATCAAACACTTATAAAACTTCAAATGGCCTTAACTTCTATACGGTGCATCCTACACCTATCAAAGTTTGCAACATACAAATGCTTGTAACTTTTTACTGGAGCGTCATAAAACCTTGAAATTTTGTAACAATAAAGTACTCGAGCCTCTTGTCAATTTAAGCTATCGCTCAAAGCTATGCTACCCTTGAGTCCCAAATCAAATACTGATAAAACCTCAAATGGCCCTTACTTCTATACGGTACGTCCTACACCTGTCAAAGTTTGCAACATACAAATGCTTGCAACTTTTTACTGGAGCGTCATAAAACCTTGAAATTTTGTAACAATAAAGTACTCGAGCCTCTTGTCAATTTAAGCTATCGCTCAAAGCTATGCTACCCTTGAGTCCCAAATCAAACACTGATAAAACTTCAAATGGCCCTAACGTCTATACGGTACGTCCTACACATATCTAAGTTTGCAACATACAAATGCTTGTAAATTTTTGAAATTTTGTGACAATAAAGTACTCGAGCTTCTTGTCAATTTAAGCTATCGGTCAAAGCTATGCTACTCTTGAGTCCCAAATTAAACACTGATAAAGCTTCAAATGGCCCTAACTTCTATACGGTACATCCTACACCTGTCAAAGTTTGCAACATACAAATGCTTGTAACCTTTTACTGGAGCGTCATAAAACCTTGAAATTTTGTAACAATAAAGTAATCGAGCCTCTTGTCAATTTAAGCTATCGCTCAAAGCTATGCTACCCTTGAGTCCCAAATCAACACTGATAAAACTTAAAATGGCCCTTATATCTATACGGTACGTCCTACATCTATCAAAGTTTGCAACATACAAGTGCTTGTAACTTTTTACTGGAGCGTCATAAAACCTTGAAATTTTGTAACAATAAAGTTCTCGAGCCTCTTGTCAATTTAAGCTATCGCTCAAATCTATGCTACCCTTGAGTCCCAAATCAAACACTGATAAAACTTCAAATGGGAATAACTTCTGTAACGTACGTCCTACACCTATCAAAGTTTGCAACATACAAATGCTTGTAACTTTTTACTGTAGCGTCATAAAACCTTGAAATTTGGTAACAATAAAGTACTCGAGCCTCTTGTCAATTTAAGCTATCGCTTAAAGCTATGCTACCCTTGAGTCCCAAATCAAACACTGATAAAACTTCAAATGACCCTAACTTCTATACGGTACGTCCTACACCTGTCAAAGTTTGCAACATACAAATGCTTGTAACTTTTTACTGGAGCGTCAGAAAAACTTGAAATTTTGTAACAATAAAGTACTCGAGCCTCTTGTCAATTTAAGCTATCGCTCAAAGCTATGCTACCCTTGAGTCCCAAATCAAACACTGATAAAACTTCAAATGGCCCTAACTTCTATACGGTACGTCCTACACCTGTCAAAGTTTGCAACATACAAATGCTTGTAACTTTTTACTGGTGCGTCAGAAAAACTTGAAATTTTGTAACAATAAAGTACTCGAGCCTGTTGTCAATTTAAGCTATCGCTCAAAGGTATGCAACCCTTGAGTCCCAAATCAAACACTGATAAAACTCCAAATGGCCCTAACTTCTATACGGTACGTCCTACACCTGTCAAAGTTTGCAACATACAAATGCTTGTAACTTTTTACTAGAGCGTCATAAAACCTTGAAATTTTGTAACAATAAAGTACTCGAGCCTCTTGTCAATTTAAGCTATCGCTCAAAGCTATGCTACCCTTGAGTCCCAAATCAAACACTGATAAAACTTCAAATGGCCCTAACTTCTATACGGTACGTCCTACACCTGTCAAAGTTTGCAACATACAAATGCTTGTAACTTTTTACTGGAGCGTCAGAAAAACTTCAAATTTTGTAACAATAAAGTACTCGAGCCTGTTGTCAATTTAAGCTATCGCTCAAAGGTATGCAACCCTTGAGTCCCAAATCAAACACTGATAAAACTCCAAATGGCCCTAACTTCTATACGGTACGTCCTACACCTGTCAAAGTTTGCAACATACAAATGCTTGCAACTTTTTACTGGAGCGTCATAAAACCTTGAAATTTTGTAACAATAAAGTACTCGAGCCTGTTGTCAATTTAAGCTATCGCTCAAAGGTATGCTACCCTTGAGTCCCAAATCAAACACTGATAAAACTCCAAATGGCCCTAACTTCTATACGGTACGTCCTACACCTATGAAAGTTTGCAACACACAAATGCTTGTACTTTTTACTACAGCGTCATAAAACCTTGAAATTTTGTAACAATAAAGTAATCGAGCCTCTTGTCAATTTAAGCTATCGCTCAAAGCTATGCTACCCTTGAGTCCCAAATCAACACTGATAAAACTTAAAATAGCCCTTACATCTATACGGTACGTCCTACACCTGTCAAAGTTTGCAACATACAAATGCTTGTAACTTTTTACTGGAGCGTCAGAAAAACTTGAAATTTTGTAACAATAAAGTACTCGAGCCTCTTGTCAATTTAAGCTATCGCTCAAAGCTATGCTACCCTTGAGTCCCAAATAGCCCTTACATCTATACGGTACGTCCTACATCTATCAAAGTTTGCAACATACAAGTGCTTGTAACTTCTTACTGGAGCGTCATAAAACCTTGAAATTTTGTAACAATAAAGTTCTCGAGCCTCTTGTCAATTTAAGCTATCGCTCAAATCTATGCTACCCTTGAGTCCCAAATCAAACACTGATAAAACTTCAAATGGGAATAACTTCTGTAACGTACGTCCTACACCTATCAAAGTTTGCAACATACAAATGCTTGTAACTTTTTACTGTAGCGTCATAAAACCTTGAAATTTAGTAACAATAAAGTACTCGAGCCTCTTGTCAATTTAAGCTATCGCTCAAAGCTATGCTACCCTTGAGTCCCAAATCAAACACTGATAAAACTTCAAATGACCCTAACTTCTATACGGTACGTCCTACACCTGTCAAAGTTTGCAACATACAAATGCTTGTAACTTTTTACTGGAGCGTCAGAAAAACTTGAAATTTTGTAACAATAAAGTACTCGAGCCTCTTGTCAATTTAAGCTATCGCTCAAAGCTATGCTACCCTTGAGTCCCAAATCAAACACTGATAAAACTTCAAATGGCCCTAACTTCTATACGGTACGTCCTACACCTGTCAAAGTTTGCAACATACAAATGCTTGTAACTTTTTACTGGAGCGTCAGAAAAACTTGAAATTTTGTAACAATAAAGTACTCGAGCCTGTTGTCAATTTAAGCTATCGCTCAAAGGTATGCAACCCTTGAGTCCCAAATCAAACACTGATAAAACTCCAAATGGCCCTAACTTCTATACGGTACGTCCTACACCTGTCAAAGTTTGCAACATACAAATGCTTGTAACTTTTTACTAGAGCGTCATAAAACCTTGAAATTTTGTAACAATAAAGTACTCGAGCCTCTTGTCAATTTAAGCTATCGCTCAAAGCTATGCTACCCTTGAGTCCCAAATCAAACACTGATAAAACTTCAAATGGCCCTAACTTCTATACGGTACGTCCTACACCTGTCAAAGTTTGCAACATACAAATGCTTGTAACTTTTTACTGGAGCGTCAGAAAAACTTCAAATTTTGTAACAATAAAGTACTCGAGCCTGTTGTCAATTTAAGCTATCGCTCAAAGGTATGCAACCCTTGAGTCCCAAATCAAACACTGATAAAACTCCAAATGGCCCTAACTTCTATACGGTACGTCCTACACCTGTCAAAGTTTGCAACATACAAATGCTTGCAACTTTTTACTGGAGCGTCATAAAACCTTGAAATTTTGTAACAATAAAGTACTCGAGCCTCTTGTCAATTTAAGCTATCGCTCAAAGCTATGCTACCCTTGAGTCCCAAATCAAACACTGATAAAACTTCAAATTGCCCTAACGTCTATACGGTACGTCCTACATATATCAAAGTTTGCAACATACAAATGCTTGTAACTTTTTGAAATTTTGTGACAATAAAGTACTCGAGCCTCTTGTCAATTTAAGCTATCGGTCAAAGCTATGCTACTCTTGAGTCCCAAATCAAACACTGATAAAGCTTCAAATGGCCCTAACTTCTATACGGTACATCCAACACCTGTCAAAGTTTGCAACATACAAATGCTTGTAACCTTTTACTGGAGCGTCATAAAACCTTGAAATTTTGTAACAATAAAGTACTCGAGCCTCTTGTCAATTTAAGCTATCGCTCAAAGCTATGCTACCCTTGAGTCCCAAATCAAACATTGATAAAACTTCAAATGGTCCTAACTTCTATACGGTACGTCCTACACCTGTCAAAGTTTGCAACATACAAATGCTTGTACTTTTTACTACAGCGTCATAAAACCTTGAAATTTTGTAACAATAAAGTAATCGAGCCTCTTGTCAATTTAAGCTATCGCTCAAAGCTATGCTACCCTTGAGTCCCAAATCAACACTGATAAAACTTAAAATGGCCCTTACATCTATACGGTACGTCCTACATCTATCAAAGTTTGCAACATACAAGTGCTTGTAACTTTTTACTGGAGCGTCATAAAACCTTGAAATTTTGTAACAATAAAGTTCTCGAGCCACTTGTCAATTTAAGCTATCGCTCAAATCTATGCTACCCTTGAGTCCCAAATCAAACACTGATAAAACTTCAAATGGGAATAACTTCTGTAACGTACGTCCTACACCTATCAAAGTTTGCAACATACAAATGCTTGTAACTTTTTACTGTAGCGTCATAAAACCTTGAAATTTAGTAACAATAAAGTACTCGAGCCTCTTGTCAATTTAAGCTATCGCTCAAAGCTATGCTACCCTTGAGTCCCAAATCAAACACTGATAAAACTTCAAATGACCCTAACTTCTATACGGTACGTCCTACACCTGTCAAAGTTTGCAACATACAAATGCTTGTAACTTTTTACTGGAGCGTCAGAAAAACTTGAAATTTTGTAACAATAAAGTACTCGAGCCTCTTGTCAATTTAAGCTATCGCTCAAAGCTATGCTACCCTTGAGTCCCAAATCAAACACTGATAAAACTTCAAATGGCCCTAACTTCTATACGGTACGTCCTACACTTGTCAAAGTTTGCAACATACAAATGCTTGTAACTTCTTACTGGAGCGTCAGAAAAACTTGAAATTTTGTAACAATAAAGTACTCGAGCCTGTTGTCAATTTAAGCTATCGCTCAAAGGTATGCAACCCTTGAGTCCCAAATCAAACACTGATAAAACTCCAAATGGCCCTAACTTCTATACGGTACGTCCTACACCTGTCAAAGTTTGCAACATACAAATGCTTGTAACTTTTTACTAGAGCGTCATAAAACCTTGAAATTTTGTAACAATAAAGTACTCGAGCCTCTTGTCAATTTAAGCTATCGCTCAAAGCTATGCTACCCTTGAGTCCCAAATCAAACACTGATAAAACTTCAAATGGCCCTAACTTCTATACGGTACGTCCTACACCTGTCAAAGTTTGCAACATACAAATGCTTGCAACTTTTTACTGGAGCGTCATAAAACCTTGAAATTTTGTAACAATAAAGTACTCGAGCCTCTTGTCAATTTAAGCTATCGCTCAAAGCTATGCTACCCTTGAGTCCCAAATCAAACACTGATAAAACTTCAAATGGCCCTAACGTCTATACGGTACGTCCTACATATATCAAAGTTTGCAACATACAAATGCTTGTAACTTTTTGAAATTTTGTGACAATAAAGTACTCGAGCCTCTTGTCAATTTAAGCTATCGGTCAAAGCTATGCTACTCTTGAGTCCCAAATCAAACACTGATAAAGCTTCAAATGGGCCTAACTTCTATACGGTACATCCAACACCTGTCAAAGTTTGCAACATACAAATGCTTGTAACCTTTTACTGGAGCGTCATAAAACCTTGAAATTTTGTAACAATAAAGTACTCGAGCCTCTTGTCAATTTAAGCTATCGCTCAAAGCTATGCTACCCTTGAGTCCCAAATCAAACATTGATAAAACTTCAAATGGTCCTAACTTCTATACGGTACGTCCTACACCTGTCAAAGTTTGCAACATACAAATGCTTGCAACTTTTTACTGGAGCGTCATAAAACCTTGAAATTTTGTAACAATAAAGTACTCGAGCCTCTTGTCAATTTAAGCTATCGCTCAAAGCTATGCTACCCTTGAGTCCCAAATCAAACACTGATAAAACTTCAAATGGCCCTAACTTCTATACGGTACGTCCTACACCTGTCAAAGTTTGCAACATACAAATGCTTGCAACTTTTTACTGGAGCGTCATAAAACCTTGAAATTTTGTAACAATAAAGTACTCGAGCCTCTTGTCAATTCAAGCTATCGCTCAAAGCTATGCTACCCTGGAGTCCCAAATCAAACACTGATAAAACTTCAAATGGCCCTAACGTCTATACGGTACGTCCTACATATATCAAAGTTTGCAACATACAAATGCTTGTAACTTTTTGAAATTTTGTGACAATAAAGTACTCGAGCCTCTTATCAATTTAAACTATCGGTCAAAGCTATGCTACTCTTGAGTCCCAAATCAAACACTGATAAAGCTTCAAATGGCCCTAACTTCTACACGGTACATCCTACAACTGTCAAAGTTTGCAACATACAAATGCTTGTAACCTTTTACTGGAGCGTCATAAAACCTTGAAATTTTGTAACCATAAAGTAATCGAGCCTCTTCTCAATTTAAGCTATCGCTCAAAGCTATGCTACCCTTGAGTCCCAAATCAAACACTGATAAAACTTAAAATGGCCCTAACATCTATACGGTACGTCCTACACCTATCAAAGTTTGCAACATACAAGTGCTTGTATCTTTTTACTGGAGCGTCATAAAACTTTGAAATTTTGTAACAATAAAGTACTCGAGCCTCTTGTCAATTTAAGCTATCGCTCAAAGCTATGCTACCCTTGAGTCCCAAATCAAATACTGATAAAACTTCAAATGGCCCTAACTTCTATACGGTACGTCCTACACCTGTCAAAGTTTGCAACATACAAATGCTTGTAACCTTTTACTGGAGCGTCATAAAACCTTGAAATTTTGTAACCATAAAGTAATCGAGCCTCTTCTCAATTTAAGCTATCGCTCAAAGCTATGCTACCCTTGAGTCCCAAATCAAACACTGATAAAACTTAAAATGGCCCTAACATCTATACGGTACGTCCTACACCTATCAAAGTTTGCAACATACAAATGCTTGTAACTTCTTACTGGAGCGTCAGAAAAACTTGAAATTTTGTAACAATAAAGTACTCGAGCCTGTTGTCAATTTAAGCTATCGCTCAAAGGTATGCAACCCTTGAGTCCCAAATCAAACACTGATAAAACTCCAAATGGCCCTAACTTCTATACGGTACGTCCTACACCTATCAAAGTTTGCAACACACAAATGCTTGTACTTTTTACTAGAGCGTCATAAAACCTTGAAATTTTGTAACAATAAAGTGCTCGAGCCTCTTGTCAATTTAAGCTATCGCTCAAAGCTATGCTACCCTTGAGTCCCAAATCAAACACTTATAAAATTTCAAATGGCCTTAACTTCTATACGGTGCATCCTACACCTATCAAAGCTTGCAACATACAAATGCTTGTAACTTTTTACTGGATCGTCATAAAACCTTGAAATTTTGTATCAATAAAGTACTCGAGCCTCTTGTCAATTTAAGCTATCGCTCAAAGCTATGCTACCCTTGAGTCCCAAATCAAATACTGATAAAACTTCAAATGGCCCTAACTTCTATACGGTACGTCCTACACCTATCAAAGTTTGCAACATACAAATGCTTGCAACTTTTTACTGGAGCGTCATAAAACCTTGAAATTTTGTAACAATAAAGTACTCGAGGTTTTTGTCAATTTAAGCTATCGCTCAAAGCTATGCTACCCTTGAGTCCCAAATCAAACACTGATAAAACTTCAAATGGCCCTAACTTCTATACGGTACGTCCTACACCTATCAAAGTTTGCAACACACAAATGCTTGTACTTTTTACTGGAGCGTCATAAAACCTTGAAAGTTTATAACAATAAAGTACTCGAGCCTCTTGTCAATTTAAGCTATCGTTCAAAGCTATGCTACCCTTGAGTCCCAAATCAAACACTTATAAAACTTCAAATGGCCTTAACTTCTATACGGTGCATCCTATACCTATCAAAGCTTGCAACATACAAATGCTTGTAACTTTTTACTGGAGCGTCATAAAACCTTGGAATTTTGTAACAATAAAGTACTCGAGCCTCTTGTCAATTTAAGCTATCGCTCAAAGCTATGCTACCCTTGAGTCCCAAATCAAACACTGATAAAACTTCAAATGGCCCTAACTTCTATAAGGTATGTCCTACACCTATCAAAGTTTACAACATACGAATGCTTTTAACTTTTTACTGGAGCGTCATAAAACCTTGAAATTTTGTAACAATAAAGTACTCGAGCCTCTTGTCAATTTAAGCTATCGCTCAAAGCTATGCTACCACTGAGTCAAAAATCAAATACTGATAAAACTTCAAATGGCCCTAACTTCTATACGGTACGTCCTACACCTGTCAAAGTTTGCAACATACAAATGCTTGTAACTTTTTACTGGAGCGTCATAAAAACTTGAAATTTTGTAACAATAAAGTACTCGAGCCTCTTGTCAATTTAAGTTATCGCTCAAAGCTATGCTACTCTTGAGTCCCAAATCAAACACTGATAAAACTTCAAATGGCCCTAACTTCTATACGGTACATCCTACACCTGTCAAAGTTTGCAACATACAAATGCTTGTAACTTTTCACTGGAGCGTCATAAAACCTTGAAATTTTGTAACAATAAAGTACTCGAGCCTCATGTCAATTTAAACTATCGCTCCAAGGTATGCTACCCTTGAGTCCCAAATCAAACACTGATAAAACTTCAAATGGCCCTAACTTCTATACGGTACGTCCTACACCTATCAAAGTTTGCAACATACAAATGCTTGTAACTTTTTACTGGAGCGTCATAAAACCTTGAAATTTTGTAACAATAAAGCACTCGAACCTCTTGTCAATTTAAACTATCGCTCAAAGCTATGCTACCCTTGAGTCCCAAATCAAACACTGATAAAACTTCAAATGGCCCTAGCTTCTATACGGTACGTCCTACACCTATCAAAGTTTGCAACAGACAAATGCTTGTAACTTTTTACTGGAGCGTCATAAAACCTTAAAATTTTGTAGCAATAAAGTACTCGAGCCTCTTGACAATTTAAGCTATCGCTCAATGCTATGCTACCCTTGAGTGCCACATCAAACACTGATAAAACTTCAAATGGCCCTAACTTCTATAAGGTATGTCCTACACCTATCAAAGTTTACAACATACGAATGCTTTTAACTTTTTACTGGAGCTCCATAAGACCTTGAAATTTTGTAACAATAAAGTACTCGAGCCTCTTGTCAATTTAAGCTATCGCTCAAAGCTATGCTACCACTGATTCCCAAATCAATCACTGATAAAACTTCAAATGGCCCTAACTTCTATACGGTACGTCCTACACCTATCAAAGTTTGCAACATACAAATGCTTGTAACTTTTTACTGGAGCTTCATAAAACCTTGAAATTTTGTAACAATAAAGTACTCGAGCCTCTTGTCAGTTTAAGCTATCGCTCAAAGCTATGCTACCCTTGAGTACCAAATCAAACACTGATAAAACTTCAAATGGCTCTAGCTTCTATACGGTACGTCCTACACCTGTCAAAGTTTGCAACATACAAATGCTTGCAACTTTTTACTGGAGCGTCATAAAACTTTAAATTTTGTAACAATAAAGTACTCGAGCCTCTTGTCAATTTAAGCTATCGCTCAAAGCTATGCTTCCCCTGAGTACCAAATCAAACACTGATAAAACTTCAAATGGCCCTAGCTTCTATACGGTACGTCCTACACCTGTCAAAGTTTGCAACATACAAATGCTTGCAACTTTTTACTGGACCGTCATAAAACCTTGAAATTTGGTAACAATAAAGTAATCGAGCCTCTTGTCAATTTAAGTTATCGCTCAAAGCTATCCTACCCTTGAGTCCCAAATCAAACACTGATAAAACTTCAAATGGCCCTAACATCTATACGGTACGTCCTACACCTATCAAAGTTTGCAACATACAAGTGCTTGTAACTTTTTACTGGAGCGTCATAAAACCTTGAAATTTTGTAACAATAAAGTTCTCGAGCCTCTTGTCAATTTAAGCTATCGCTCAAAGCTATGCTACCCTTGAGTCCCAAATCAAACACTGATAAAACTTAAAATGGCAATAACTTCTGTACGGTACGTCCTACACCTATCAAAGTTTGCAACATACAAATGCTTGTAACTTTTTACTGTAGCGTCATAAAACCTTGAAATTTTGTAACAATAAAGTACTCGAGCCTCTTGTCAATTTAAGCTATCGCTCAAAGCTATGCTACCCTTGAGTCCCAAATCAAACACTGATAAAACTTCAAATGGCCCTAACTTCTATACGGTACGTCCTACACCTATCAAAGTTTGCAACATACAAATGCTTGTAACTTTTTACTGTAGCGTCATAAAACCTTGAAATTTTGTAACAATAAAGTACTCGAGCCTCTTGTCAATTTAAGCTATCGCTCAAAGCTATGCTACCCTTGAGTCCCAAATCAAACACTGATAAAACTTCAAATGGCCCTAACTTCTATACGGTAAGTCCTACACCTGTCAAAGTTTGCAACATACAAATGCTTGTAACTTTTTACTGGAGCGTCATAAAAACTTGAAATTTTGTAACAATAAAGTACTCGAGCCTCTTGCCAATTTGAGTTATCGCTCAAAGCTATGCTACTCTTGAGTCCCAAATCAAACACTGATAAAACTTCAAATGGCCCTAACTTCTATACGGTACATCCTACACCTATCAAAGTTTGCAACATACAAATGCTTGCAACTTTTTACTGGAGCGTCATAAAACTTTAAATTTTGTAACAATAAAGTACTCGAGCCTCTTGTCAATTTAAGCTATCGCTCAAAGCTATGCTTCCCCTGAGTACCAAATCAAACACTGATAAAACTTCAAATGGCCCTAGCTTCTATACGGTACGTCCTACACCTGTCAAAGTTTGCAACATACAAATGCTTGCAACTTTTTACTGGACCGTCATAAAACCTTGAAATTTGGTAACAATAAAGTAATCGAGCCTCTTGTCAATTTAAGTTATCGCTCAAAGCTATCCTACCCTTGAGTCCCAAATCAAACACTGATAAAACTTCAAATGGCCCTAACATCTATACGGTACGTCCTACACCTATCAAAGTTTGCAACATACAAGTGCTTGTAACTTTTTACTGGAGCGTCATAAAACCTTGAAATTTTGTAACAATAAAGTTCTCGAGCCTCTTGTCAATTTAAACTATCGCTCAAAGCTATGCTACCCTTGAGTCCCAAATCAAACACTGATAAAACTTAAAATGGCAATAACTTATGTACGGTATGTCCTACACCTATCAAAGTTTGCAACATACAAATGCTTGTAACTTTTTACTGTAGCGTCATAAAACCTTGACATTTTGTAACAATAAAGTACTCGAGCCTCTTGTCAATTTAAGCTATCGCTCAAAGCTATGCTACCCTTGAGTCCCAAATCAAACACTGATAAAACTTCAAATGGCCCTAACTTCTATACGGTACGTCCTACACCTATCAAAGTTTGCAACATACAAATGCTTGTAACTTTTTACTGTAGCGTCATAAAACCTTGAAATTTTGTAACAATAAAGTACTCGAGCCTCTTGTCAATTTAAGCTATCGCTCAAAGCTATGCTACCCTTGAGTCCCAAATCAAACACTGATAAAACTTCAAATGGCCCTAACTTCTATACGGTAAGTCCTACACCTGTCAAAGTTTGCAACATACAAATGCTTGTAACTTTTTACTGGAGCGTCATAAAAACTTGAAATTTTGTAACAATAAAGTACTCGAGCCTCTTGCCAATTTGAGTTATCGCTCAAAGCTATGCTACTCTTGAGTCCCAAATGAAACACTGATAAAACTTCAAATGGCCCTAACTTCTATACGGTACATCCTACACCTGTCAAAGTTTGCAACATGCAAATGCTTGTAACTTTTTTCTGGAGCGTCATAAAACCTTGAAATTTTGTAACAATAAAGTACTCGAGCCTCTTGTCAATTTAAACAATCGCTCAAAGCTATGCTACCCTTGAGTCCCAAATCAAACACTGATAAAACTTCAAATGGTCCTAGCTTCTATACGGTACGTCCTACACCTATCAAAGTTTGCGACATACAAATGCTTGTAACTTTTTACTGGAGCGTCATAAAACCTTGAAATTTGGTAACAATAAAGTACTCGAGATTTTTGTCAATTTAAGCTATCGCTCAAAGCTATGCTACCCTTGAGTCCCAAATCAAACACTGATAAAACTTCAAATGGCCCTAACTTCTATACGGTACGTCCTACACCTATCAAAGTTTGCAACACACAAATGCTTGTACTTTTTACTGGAGCGTCATAAAACCTTGAAAGTTTATAACAATAAAGTACTCGAGCCTCTTGTCAATTTAAGCTATCGCTCAAAGCTATGCTACCCTTGAGTCCCAAATCAAACACTTATAAAACTTCAAATGGCCTTAACTTCTATACGGTGCATCCTATACCTATCAAAGCTTGCAACATACAAATGCTTGTAACTTTTTACTGGAGCGTCATAAAACCTTGGAATTTTGTAACAATAAAGTACTCGAGCCTCTTGTCAATTTAAGCTATCGCTCAAAGCTATGCTACGCTTGAGTCCCAAATCAAACACTGATCAAACTTCAAATGGCCCTAACTTCTATACGGTACGTCCTACACCTATCAAAGTTTGCAACATAAAAATGCTTGTAACTTTTTACTGTAGCGTCATAAAACCTTGAAATTTTGTAACAATTAAGTACTCGAGTCTCTTGTCAATTTAAGCTATCGCTCAAAGCTATGCTACCCTTGAGTCCCAAATCAAACACTGATAAAACTTCAAATGGCCCTAACTTCTATACGGTACGTCCTACACCTATCAAAGTTTGCAACATACAAAGGCTTGTAACTTTTTACTGGAGCGTCATAAAACCTTGAAATTTTGTAACAATAAAGTACTCGAGCCTGTTGTCAATTTAAGCTATCGCTCAAAGGTATGCTACCCTTGAGTCCCAAATCAAACACTGATAAAACTCCAAATGGCCCTAACTTCTATACGGTACGTCCTACACCTATGAAAGTTTGCAACACACAAATGCTTGTACTTTTTACTACAGCGTCATAAAACCTTGAAATTTTGTAACAATAAAGTGCTCGAGCCTCTTGTCAATTTAAGCTATCGCTCAAAGCTATGCTACCCTTGAGTCCCAAATCAAACACTTATAAAACTTCAAATGGCCTTAACTTCTATACGGTGCATCCTACACCTATCAAAGTTTGCAACATTCAAATGCTTGTAACTTTTTACTGAAGCGTCATAAAACCTTGAAATTTTGTGACAATAAAGTACTCGAGCCTCTTGTCAATTTAAGCTATCGCTCATAGCTATGCTACCCTTGAATCCCAAATCAAATACTGATAAAATCTCAAATGGCCCTAACTTCTATACGGTACGTCCTACACCTGTCAAAGTTTGCAACATACAAATGCTTGCAACTTTTTACTGGAGCGTCATAAAACCTTGAAATTTTGTAACAATAAAGTACTCGAGCCTCTTGTCAATTTAAGCTATCGCTCAAAGCTATGCTACCCTTGAGTCCCAAATCAAACACTGATAAAACTTCAAATGGCCCTAACGTCTATACGGTACGTCCTACACATATCTAAGTTTGCAACATACAAATGCTTGTAAATTTTTGAAATTTTGTGACAATAAAGTACTCGAGCTTCTTGTCAATTTAAGCTATCGGTCAAAGCTATGCTACTCTTGAGTCCCAAATTAAACACTGATAAAGCTTCAAATGGCCCTAACTTCTATACGGTACATCCTACACCTGTCAAAGTTTGCAACATACAAATGCTTGTAACCTTTTACTGGAGCGTCATAAAACCTTGAAATTTTGTAACAATAAAGTACTCGAGCCTCTTGTCAATTTAAGCTATCGCTCAAAGCTATGCTACCCTTGAGTCCCAAATCAAACACTGATAAAACTTAAAATGGCCCTTACATCTATACGGTACGTCCTACATCTATCAAAGTTTGCAACATACAAGTGCTTGTAACTTTTTACTGGAGCGTCATAAAACCTTGAAATTTTGTAACAATAAAGTTCTCGAGCCTCTTGTCAATTTAAGCTATCGCTCAAAGCTATGCTACCCTTGAGTCCCAAATCAAACACTGATAAAACTTCAAATGGGAATAACTTCTGTAACGTACGTCCTACACCTATCAAAGTTTGCAACATACAAATGCTTGTAACTTTTTACTGTAGCGTCATAAAACCTTGAAATTTAGTAACAATAAAGTACTCGAGCCTCTTGTCAATTTAAGCTATCGCTCAAAGCTATGCTACCCTTGAGTCCCAAATCAAACACTGATAAAACTTTAAATGGCCCTAACTTCTATACGGTACGTCCTACACCTGTCAAAGTTTGCAACATACAAATGCTTGTAACTTTTTACTGGAGCGTCAGAAAAACTTGAAATTTTGTAACAATAAAGTACTCGAGCCTCTTGTCAATTTAAGCTATCGCTCAAAGCTATGCTACCCTTGAGTCCCAAATCAAACACTGATAAAACTTCAAATGGCCCTAACTTCTATACGGTACGTCCTACACCTATCAAAGTTTGCGACATACAAATGCTTGTAACTTTTTACTGGAGCGTCATAAAACCTTGAAATTTGGTAACAATAAAGTACTCGAGATTTTTGTCAATTTAAGCTATCGCTCAAAGCTATGCTACCCTTGAGTCCCAAATCAAACACTGATAAAACTTCAAATGGCCCTAACTTCTATACGGTACGTCCTACACCTATCAAAGTTTGCAACACACAAATGCTTGTACTTTTTACTGGAGCGTCATAAAACCTTGAAAGTTTATAACAATAAAGTACTCGAGCCTCTTGTCAATTTAAGCTATCGCTCAAAGCTATGCTACCCTTGAGTCCCAAATCAAACACTTATAAAACTTCAAATGGCCTTAACTTCTATACGGTGCATCCTATACCTATCAAAGCTTGCAACATACAAATGCTTGTAACTTTTTACTGGAGCGTCATAAAACCTTGGAATTTTGTAACAATAAAGTACTCGAGCCTCTTGTCAATTTAAGCTATCGCTCAAAGCTATGCTACGCTTGAGTCCCAAATCAAACACTGATCAAACTTCAAATGGCCCTAACTTCTATACGGTACGTCCTACACCTATCAAAGTTTGCAACATACAAAGGCTTGTAACTTTTTACTGGAGCGTCATAAAACCTTGAAATTTTGTAACAATAAAGTACTCGAGCCTGTTGTCAATTTAAGCTATCGCTCAAAGGTATGCTACCCTTGAGTCCCAAATCAAACACTGATAAAACTCCAAATGGCCCTAACTTCTATACGGTACGTCCTACACCTATGAAAGTTTGCAACACACAAATGCTTGTACTTTTTACTACAGCGTCATAAAACCTTGAAATTTTGTAACAATAAAGTGCTCGAGCCTCTTGTCAATTTAAGCTATCGCTCAAAGCTATGCTACCCTTGAGTCCCAAATCAAACACTTATAAAACTTCAAATGGCCTTAACTTCTATACGGTGCATCCTACACCTATCAAAGTTTGCAACATACAAATGCTTGTAACTTTTTACTGGAGCGTCATAAAACCTTGAAATTTTGTGACAATAAAGTACTCGTGCCTCTTGTCAATTTAAGCTGTCGCTCATAGCTATGCTACCCTTGAATCCCAAATCAAATACTGATAAAATCTCAAATGGCCCTAATTTCTGTACGGTACGTCCTACACCTGTCAAAGTTTGCAACATACAAATGCTTGCAACTTTTTACTGGAGCGTCATAAAACCTTGAAATTTTGTAACAATAAAGTACTCGAGCCTCTTGTCAATTTAAGCTATCGCTCAAAGCTATGCTACCCTTGAGTCCCAAATCAAACACTGATAAAACTTCAAATGGCCCTAACGTCTATACGGTACGTCCTACACATATCTAAGTTTGCAACATACAAATGCTTGTAAATTTTTGAAATTTTGTGACAATAAAGTACTCGAGCTTCTTGTCAATTTAAGCTATCGGTCAAAGCTATGCTACTCTTGAGTCCCAAATTAAACACTGATAAAGCTTCAAATGGCCCTAACTTCTATACGGTACATCCTACACCTGTCAAAGTTTGCAACATACAAATGCTTGTAACCTTTTACTGGAGCGTCATAAAACCTTGAAATTTTGTAACAATAAAGTAATCGAGCCTCTTGTCAATTTAAGCTATCGCTCAAAGCTATGCTACCCTTGAGTCCCAAATCAAACACTGATAAAACTTAAAATGGCCCTTACATCTATACGGTACGTCCTACATCTATCAAAGTTTGCAACATACAAGTGCTTGTAACTTTTTACTGGAGCGTCATAAAACCTTGAAATTTTGTAACAATAAAGTACTCGAGCCTCTTGTCAATTTAAGCTATCGCTCAAAGCTATGCTACCCTTGAGTCCCAAATCAAACACTGATAAAACTTCAAATGGGAATAACTTCTGTAACGTACGTCCTACACCTATCAAAGTTTGCAACATACAAATGCTTGTAACTTTTTACTGTAGCGTCATAAAACCTTGAAATTTAGTAACAATAAAGTACTCGAGCCTCTTGTCAATTTAAGCTATCGCTCAAAGCTATGCTACCCTTGAGTCCCAAATCAAACACTGATAAAACTTTAAATGGCCCTAACTTCTATACGGTACGTCCTACACCTGTCAAAGTTTGCAACATACAAATGCTTGTAACTTTTTACTGGAGCGTCAGAAAAACTTGAAATTTTGTAACAATAAAGTACTCGAGCCTCTTGTCAATTTAAGCTATCGCTCAAAGCTATGCTACCCTTGAGTCCCAAATCAAACACTGATAAAACTTCAAATGGCCCTAACTTCTATACGGTACGTCCTACACCTATCAAAGTTTGCGACATACAAATGCTTGTAACTTTTTACTGGAGCGTCATAAAACCTTGAAATTTGGTAACAATAAAGTACTCGAGATTTTTGTCAATTTAAGCTATCGCTCAAAGCTATGCTACCCTTGAGTCCCAAATCAAACACTGATAAAACTTCAAATGGCCCTAACTTCTATACGGTACGTCCTACACCTATCAAAGTTTGCAACACACAAATGCTTGTACTTTTTACTGGAGCGTCATAAAACCTTGAAAGTTTATAACAATAAAGTACTCGAGCCTCTTGTCAATTTAAGCTATCGCTCAAAGCTATGCTACCCTTGAGTCCCAAATCAAACACTTATAAAACTTCAAATGGCCTTAACTTCTATACGGTGCATCCTATACCTATCAAAGCTTGCAACATACAAATGCTTGTAACTTTTTACTGGAGCGTCATAAAACCTTGGAATTTTGTAACAATAAAGTACTCGAGCCTCTTGTCAATTTAAGCTATCGCTCAAAGCTATGCTACGCTTGAGTCCCAAATCAAACACTGATCAAACTTCAAATGGCCCTAACTTCTATACGGTACGTCCTACACCTATCAAAGTTTGCAACATAAAAATGCTTGTAACTTTTTACTGTAGCGTCATAAAACCTTGAAATTTTGTAACAATTAAGTACTCGAGTCTCTTGTCAATTTAAGCTATCGCTCAAAGCTATGCTACCCTTGAGTCCCAAATCAAACACTGATAAAACTTAAAATGGCCCTTACATCTATACGGTACGTCCTACATCTATCAAAGTTTGCAACATACAAGTGCTTGTAACTTTTTACTGGAGCGTCATAAAACCTTGAAATTTTGTAACAATAAAGTTCTCGAGCCTCTTGTCAATTTAAGCTATCGCTCAAAGCTATGCTACCCTTGAGTCCCAAATCAAACACTGATAAAACTTCAAATGGGAATAACTTCTGTAACGTACGTCCTACACCTATCAAAGTTTGCAACATACAAATGCTTGTAACTTTTTACTGTAGCGTCATAAAACCTTGAAATTTAGTAACAATAAAGTACTCGAGCCTCTTGTCAATTTAAGCTATCGCTCAAAGCTATGCTACCCTTGAGTCCCAAATCAAACACTGATAAAACTTTAAATGGCCCTAACTTCTATACGGTACGTCCTACACCTGTCAAAGTTTGCAACATACAAATGCTTGTAACTTTTTACTGGAGCGTCAGAAAAACTTGAAATTTTGTAACAATAAAGTACTCGAGCCTCTTGTCAATTTAAGCTATCGCTCAAAGCTATGCTACCCTTGAGTCCCAAATCAAACACTGATAAAACTTCAAATGGCCCTAACTTCTATACGGTACGTCCTACACCTATCAAAGTTTGCGACATACAAATGCTTGTAACTTTTTACTGGAGCGTCATAAAACCTTGAAATTTGGTAACAATAAAGTACTCGAGATTTTTGTCAATTTAAGCTATCGCTCAAAGCTATGCTACCCTTGAGTCCCAAATCAAACACTGATAAAACTTCAAATGGCCCTAACTTCTATACGGTACGTCCTACACCTATCAAAGTTTGCAACACACAAATGCTTGTACTTTTTACTGGAGCGTCATAAAACCTTGAAAGTTTATAACAATAAAGTACTCGAGCCTCTTGTCAATTTAAGCTATCGCTCAAAGCTATGCTACCCTTGAGTCCCAAATCAAACACTTATAAAACTTCAAATGGCCTTAACTTCTATACGGTGCATCCTATACCTATCAAAGCTTGCAACATACAAATGCTTGTAACTTTTTACTGGAGCGTCATAAAACCTTGGAATTTTGTAACAATAAAGTACTCGAGCCTCTTGTCAATTTAAGCTATCGCTCAAAGCTATGCTACCCTTGAGTCCCAAATCAAACACTGATAAAACTTTAAATGGCCCTAACTTCTATACGGTACGTCCTACACCTGTCAAAGTTTGCAACATACAAATGCTTGTAACTTTTTACTGGAGCGTCAGAAAAACTTGAAATTTTGTAACAATAAAGTACTCGAGCCTCTTGTCAATTTAAGCTATCGCTCAAAGCTATGCTACCCTTGAGTCCCAAATCAAACACTGATAAAACTTCAAATGGCCCTAACTTCTATACGGTACGTCCTACACCTATCAAAGTTTGCGACATACAAATGCTTGTAACTTTTTACTGGAGCGTCATAAAACCTTGAAATTTGGTAACAATAAAGTACTCGAGATTTTTGTCAATTTAAGCTATCGCTCAAAGCTATGCTACCCTTGAGTCCCAAATCAAACACTGATAAAACTTCAAATGGCCCTAACTTCTATACGGTACGTCCTACACCTATCAAAGTTTGCAACACACAAATGCTTGTACTTTTTACTGGAGCGTCATAAAACCTTGAAAGTTTATAACAATAAAGTACTCGAGCCTCTTGTCAATTTAAGCTATCGCTCAAAGCTATGCTACCCTTGAGTCCCAAATCAAACACTTATAAAACTTCAAATGGCCTTAACTTCTATACGGTGCATCCTATACCTATCAAAGCTTGCAACATACAAATGCTTGTAACTTTTTACTGGAGCGTCATAAAACCTTGGAATTTTGTAACAATAAAGTACTCGAGCCTCTTGTCAATTTAAGCTATCGCTCAAAGCTATGCTACGCTTGAGTCCCAAATCAAACACTGATCAAACTTCAAATGGCCCTAACTTCTATACGGTACGTCCTACACCTATCAAAGTTTGCAACACACAAATGCTTGTACTTTTTACTGGAGCGTCATAAAACCTTGAAAGTTTATAACAATAAAGTACTCGAGCCTCTTGTCAATTTAAGCTATCGCTCAAAGCTATGCTACCCTTGAGTCCCAAATCAAACACTGATAAAACTTCAAATGGCCCTAACTTCTATACGGTACGTCCTACACCTATCAAAGTTTGCAACACACAAATGCTTGTACTTTTTACTGGAGCGTCATAAAACCTTGAAAGTTTATAACAATAAAGTACTCGAGCCTCTTGTCAATTTAAGCTATCGCTCAAAGCTATGCTACCCTTGAGTCCCAAATCAAACACTTATAAAACTTCAAATGGCCTTAACTTCTATACGGTGCATCCTATACCTATCAAAGCTTGCAACATACAAATGCTTGTAACTTTTTACTGGAGCGTCATAAAACCTTGGAATTTTGTAACAATAAAGTACTCGAGCCTCTTGTCAATTTAAGCTATCGCTCAAAGCTATGCTACGCTTGAGTCCCAAATCAAACACTGATCAAACTTCAAATGGCCCTAACTTCTATACGGTACGTCCTACATCTATCAAAGTTTGCAACATACAAGTGCTTGTAACTTTTTACTGGAGCGTCATAAAACCTTGAAATTTTGTAACAATAAAGTTCTCGAGCCTCTTGTCAATTTAAGCTATCGCTCAAAGCTATGCTACCCTTGAGTCCCAAATCAAACACTGATAAAACTTCAAATGGGAATAACTTCTGTAACGTACGTCCTACACCTATCAAAGTTTGCAACATACAAATGCTTGTAACTTTTTACTGGAGCGTCAGAAAAACTTGAAATTTTGTAACAATAAAGTACTCGAGCCTCTTGTCAATTTAAGCTATCGCTCAAAGCTATGCTACCCTTGAGTCCCAAATCAAACACTGATAAAACTTCAAATGGCCCTAACTTCTATACGGTACGTCCTACACCTATCAAAGTTTGCGACATACAAATGCTTGTAACTTTTTACTGGAGCGTCATAAAACCTTGAAATTTGGTAACAATAAAGTACTCGAGATTTTTGTCAATTTAAGCTATCGCTCAAAGCTATGCTACCCTTGAGTCCCAAATCAAACACTGATAAAACTTAAAATGGCCCTTACATCTATACGGTACGTCCTACATCTATCAAAGTTTGCAACACACAAATGCTTGTACTTTTTACTAGAGCGTCATAAAACCTTGAAATTTTGTAACAATAAAGTTCTCGAGCCTCTTGTCAATTTAAGCTATCGCTCAAAGCTATGCTACCCTTGAGTCCCAAATCAAACACTGATAAAACTTCAAATGGGAATAACTTCTGTAACGTACGTCCTACACCTATCAAAGTTTGCAACATACAAATGCTTGTAACTTTTTACTGTAGCGTCATAAAACCTTGAAATTTAGTAACAATAAAGTACTCGAGCCTCTTGTCAATTTAAGCTATCGCTCAAAGCTATGCTACCCTTGAGTCCCAAATCAAACACTGATAAAACTTTAAATGGCCCTAACTTCTATACGGTACGTCCTACACCTGTCAAAGTTTGCAACATACAAATGCTTGTAACTTTTTACTGGAGCGTCAGAAAAACTTGAAATTTTGTAACAATAAAGTACTCGAGCCTCTTGTCAATTTAAGCTATCGCTCAAAGCTATGCTACCCTTGAGTCCCAAATCAAACACTGATAAAACTTCAAATGGCCCTAACTTCTATACGGTACGTCCTACACCTATCAAAGTTTGCGACATACAAATGCTTGTAACTTTTTACTGGAGCGTCATAAAACCTTGAAATTTGGTAACAATAAAGTACTCGAGATTTTTGTCAATTTAAGCTATCGCTCAAAGCTATGCTACCCTTGAGTCCCAAATCAAACACTGATAAAACTTCAAATGGCCCTAACTTCTATACGGTACGTCCTACACCTATCAAAGTTTGCAACACACAAATGCTTGTACTTTTTACTGGAGCGTCATAAAACCTTGAAAGTTTATAACAATAAAGTACTCGAGCCTCTTGTCAATTTAAGCTATCGCTCAAAGCTATGCTACCCTTGAGTCCCAAATCAAACACTGATCAAACTTCAAATGGCCCTAACTTCTATACGGTACGTCCTACACCTATCAAAGTTTGCAACATAAAAATGCTTGTAACTTTTTACTGTAGCGTCATAAAACCTTGAAATTTTGTAACAATTAAGTACTCGAGTCTCTTGTCAATTTAAGCTATCGCTCAAAGCTATGCTACCCTTGAGTCCCAAATCAAACACTGATAAAACTTCAAATGGCCCTAACTTCTATACGGTACGTCCTACACCTATCAAAGTTTGCAACATACAAAGGCTTGTAACTTTTTACTGGAGCGTCATAAAACCTTGAAATTTTGTAACAATAAAGTACTCGAGCCTGTTGTCAATTTAAGCTATCGCTCAAAGGTATGCTACCCTTGAGTCCCAAATCAAACACTGATAAAACTCCAAATGGCCCTAACTTCTATACGGTACGTCCTACACCTATGAAAGTTTGCAACACACAAATGCTTGTACTTTTTACTGTAGCGTCATAAAACCTTGAAATTTTGTAACAATTAAGTACTCGAGTCTCTTGTCAATTTAAGCTATCGCTCAAAGCTATGCTACCCTTGAGTCCCAAATCAAACACTGATAAAACTTCAAATGGCCCTAACTTCTATACGGTACGTCCTACACCTATCAAAGTTTGCAACATACAAAGGCTTGTAACTTTTTACTGGAGCGTCATAAAACCTTGAAATTTTGTAACAATAAAGTACTCGAGCCTGTTGTCAATTTAAGCTATCGCTCAAAGGTATGCTACCCTTGAGTCCCAAATCAAACACTGATAAAACTCCAAATGGCCCTAACTTCTATACGGTACGTCCTACACCTATGAAAGTTTGCAACACACAAATGCTTGTACTTTTTACTACAGCGTCATAAAACCTTGAAATTTTGTAACAATAAAGTGCTCGAGCCTCTTGTCAATTTAAGCTATCGCTCAAAGCTATGCTACCCTTGAGTCCCAAATCAAAAACTTATAAAACTTCAAATGGCCTTAACTTCTATACGGTGCATCCTACACCTATCAAAGTTTGCAACATACAAATGCTTGTAAATTTTTACGGAAGCGTCATAAAACCTTGAAATTTTGTGACAATAAAGTACTCGTGCCTCTTGTCAATTTAAGCTGTCGCTCATAGCTATGCTACCCTTGAATCCCAAATCAAATACTGATAAAATCTCAAATGGCCCTAATTTCTGTACGTTGCGTCCTACACCTATCAAAGTTTGCAACATACAAATGCTTGCAACTTTTTACTGGAGCGTCATAAAACCTTGAAATTTTGTAACAATAAAGTACTCGAGCCTCTTGTCAATTTAAGCTATCGCTCAAAGCTATGCTACCCTTGAGTCCCAAATCAAACACTGATAAAACTTCAAATGGCCCTAACGTCTATACGGTACGTCCTACACATATCTAAGTTTGCAACATACAAATGCTTGTAAATTTTTGAAATTTTGTGACAATAAAGTACTCGAGCTTCTTGTCAATTTAAGCTATCGGTCAAAGCTATGCTACTCTTGAGTCCCAAATTAAACACTGATAAAGCTTCAAATGGCCCTAACTTCTATACGGTACATCCTACACCTGTCAAAGTTTGCAACATACAAATGCTTGTAACTTTTTACTGGAGCGTCATAAAACCTTGAAATTTTGTAACAATAAAGTACTCGAGCCTCTTGTCAATTTAAGCTATCGCTCAAAGCTATGCTACCCTTGAGTCCCAAATCAAACACTGATAAAACTTAAAATGGCCCTTACATCTATACGGTACGTCCTACATCTATCAAAGTTTGCAACATACAAGTGCTTGTAACTTTTTACTGGAGCGTCATAAAACCTTGAAATTTTGTAACAATAAAGTTCTCGAGCCTCTTGTCAATTTAAGCTATCGCTCAAAGCTATGCTACCCTTGAGTCCCAAATCAAACACTGATAAAACTTCAAATGGGAATAACTTCTGTAACGTACGTCCTACACCTATCAAAGTTTGCAACATACAAATGCTTGTAACTTTTTACTGTAGCGTCATAAAACCTTGAAATTTAGTAACAATAAAGTACTCGAGCCTCTTGTCAATTTAAGCTATCGCTCAAAGCTATGCTACCCTTGAGTCCCAAATCAAACACTGATAAAACTTTAAATGGCCCTAACTTCTATACGGTACGTCCTACACCTGTCAAAGTTTGCAACATACAAATGCTTGTAACTTTTTACTGGAGCGTCAGAAAAACTTGAAATTTTGTAACAATAAAGTACTCGAGCCTCTTGTCAATTTAAGCTATCGCTCAAAGCTATGCTACCCTTGAGTCCCAAATCAAACACTGATAAAACTTCAAATGGCCCTAACTTCTATACGGTACGTCCTACACCTGTCAAAGTTTGCAACATACAAATGCTTGTAACTTTTTACTGGAGCGTCAGAAAAACTTGAAATTTTGTAACAATAAAGTACTCGAGCCTGTTGTCAATTTAAGCTATCGCTCAAAGGTATGCAACCCTTGAGTCCCAAATCAAACACTGATAAAACTCCAAATGGCCCTAACTTCTATACGGTACGTCCTACACCTATCAAAGTTTGCAACACACAAATGCTTGTACTTTTTACTAGAGCGTCATAAAACCTTGAAATTTTGTAACAATAAAGTGCTCGAGCCTCTTGTCAATTTAAGCTATCGCTCAAAGCTATGCTACCCTTGAGTCCCAAATCAAACACTTATAAAACTTCAAATGGCCTTAATTTCTATACGGTGCATCCTACACCTATCAAAGCTTGCAACATACAAATGCTTGTAACTTTTTACTGGATCGTCATAAAACCTTGAAATTTTGTATCAATAAAGTACTCGAGCCTCTTGTCAATTTAAGCTATCGCTCAAAGCTATGCTACCCTTGAGTCCCAAATCAAATACTGATAAAACTTCAAATGGCCCTAACTTCTATACGGTACGTCCTACACCTGTCAAAGTTTGCAACATACAAATGCTTGCAACTTTTTACTGGAGCGTCATAAAACCTTGAAATTTTGTAACAATAAAGTACTCGAGCCTCTTGTCAATTTAAGCTATCGCTCAAAGCTATGCTACCCTTGAGTCCCAAATCAAACACTGATAAAACTTCAAATGGCCCTAACTTCTATACGGTACGTCCTACACCTGTCAAAGTTTGCAACATACAAATGCTTGTAACTTTTTACTGGAGCGTCAGAAAAACTTGAAATTTTGTAACAATAAAGTACTCGAGCCTCTTGTCAATGTAAGCTATCGCTCAAAGGTATGCTACCCTTGAGTCCCAAATCAAACACTGATAAAACTCCAAATGGCCCTAACTTCTATACGGTACGTCCTACACCTATCAAAGTTTGCAACACACAAATGCTTGTACTTTTTACTAGAGCGTCATAAAACCTTGAAATTTTGTAACAATAAAGTGCTCGAGCCTCTTGTCAATTTACGCTATCGCTCAAAGCTATGCTACCCTTGAGTCCCAAATCAAACACTTATAAAACTTCAAATGGCCTTAACTTCTATACGGTGCATCCTACACCTATCAAAGCTTGCAACATACAAATGCTTGTAACTTTTTACTGGAGCGTCATAAAACCTTCAAATTTTGTAACAATAAAGTTATCGAGCCTTGTCAATTTAAGCTATCGCTCAAAGCTATGCTACCCTTGAGTCCCAAATCAAATACTGATAAAACTTCAAATGGCCCTAACTTCTATACGGTACGTCCTACACGTGTCAAAGTTTGCAACATACAAATGCTTGCAACTTTTTACTGGAGCGTCATAAAACCTTGAAATTTTGTAACAATAAAGTACTCGAGCCTCTTGTCAATTTAAGCTATCGCTCAAAGCTATGCTACCCTTGAGTCCCAAATCAAACACTGATAAAACTTCAAATGGCCCTAACGTCTATACGGTACGTCCTACATATATCAAAGTTTGCAACATACAAATGCTTGTAACTTTTTGAAATTTTGTGACAATAAAGTACTCGAGCCTCTTGTCAATTTAAGCTATCGGTCAAAGCTATGCTACTCTTGAGTCCCAAATCAAACACTGATAAAGCTTCAAATGGCCCTAACTTCTATACGGTACATCCAACACCTGTCAAAGTTTGCAACATACAAATGCTTGTAACCTTTTACTGGAGCGTCATAAAACCTTGAAATTTTGTAACAATAAAGTACTCGAGCCTCTTGTCAATTTAAGCTATCGCTCAAAGCTATGCTACCCTTGAGTCCCAAATCAAACATTGATAAAACTTCAAATGGCCCTAACTTCTATACGGTACGTCCTACACCTGTCAAAGTTTGCAACATACAAATGCTTGCAACTTTTTACTGGAGCGTCATAAATCCTTGAAATTTTGTAACAATAAAGTACTCGAGCCTCTTGTCAATTTAAGCTATCGCTCAAAGCTATGCTACCCTTGAGTCCCAAATCAAACACTGATAAAACTTCAAATGGCCCTAACTTCTATACGGTACGTCCTACACCTGTCAAAGTTTGCAACATACAAATGCTTGCAACTTTTTACTGGAGCGTCATAAAACCTTGAAATTTTGTAACAATAAAGTACTCGAGCCTCTTGTCAATTCAAGCTATCGCTCAAAGCTATGCTACCCTGGAGTCCCAAATCAAACACTGATAAAACTTCAAATGGCCCTAACGTCTATACGGTACGTCCTACATATATCAAAGTTTGCAACATACAAATGCTTGTAACTTTTTGAAATTTTGTGACAATAAAGTACTCGAGCCTTTTATCAATTTAAGCTATCGGTCAAAGCTATGCTACTCTTGAGTCCCAAATCAAACACTGATAAAGCTTCAAATGGCCCTAACTTCTACACGGTACATCCTACAACTGTCAAAGTTTGCAACATACAAATGCTTGTAACCTTTTACTGGAGCGTCATAAAACCTTGAAATTTTGTAACCATAAAGTAATCGAGCCTCTTCTCAATTTAAGCTATCGCTCAAAGCTATGTTACCCTTGAGTCCCAAATCAAACACTGATAAAACTTAAAATGGCCCTAACATCTATACGGTACGTCCTACACCTATCAAAGTTTGCAACATACAAGTGCTTGTATCTTTTTACTGGAGCGTCATAAAACCTTGAAATTTTGTAACAATAAAGTACTCGAGCCTCTTGTCAATTTAAGCTATCGCTCAAAGCTATGCTACCCTTGAGTCCCAAATCAAATACTGATAAAACTTCAAATGGCCCTAACTTCTATACGGTACGTCCTACACCTCTCAAAGTTTGCAACATACAAATGCTTGCAACTTTAACTGGAGCGTCAGAAAAACTTGAAATTTGGTAACAATAAAGTACTCGAGCCTCCTGTCAATTTAAGCTATCGCTCAAAGCTATGCTACTCTTGAGTCCCGAATCAAACACTGATAAAACATCAAATGGCTCTATCTTCTATACAGTACAGCCTACACCTGTCAAAGTTTGCAACATACAAATGCTTGTAACTTTTTACTGGAGCGTCAGAAAAACTTGAAATTTTGTAACAATAAAGTACTCGAGCCTGTTGTCAATTTAAGCTATCGCTCAAAGGTATGCAACCCTTGAGTCCCAAATCAAACACTGATAAAACTTTAAATGGCCCTAACTTCTATACGGTACGTCCTACACCTATCAAAGTTTGCAACACACAAATGCTTGTACTTTTTACTAGAGCGTCATAAAACCTTGAAATTTTGTAACAATAAAGTGCTCGAGCCTCTTGTCAATTTAAGCTATCGCTCAAAGCTATGCTACCCTTGAGTCCCAAATCAAACACTTATAAAACTTCAAATGGCCTTAACTTCTATACGGTGCATCCTACACCTATCAAAGCTTGCAACATACAAATGCTTGTAACTTTTTACTGGATCGTCATAAAACCTTGAAATTTTGTATCAATAAAGTACTCGAGCCTCTTGTCAATTTAAGCTATCGCTCAAAGCTATGCTACCCTTGAGTCCCAAATCAAATACTGATAAAACTTCAAATGGCCCTAACTTCTATACGGTACGTCCTACACCTGTCAAAGTTTGCAACATACAAATGCTTGCAACTTTTTACTGGAGCGTCATAAAACCTTGAAATTTTGTAACAATAAAGTACTCGAGCCTCTTGTCAATTTAAGCTATCGCTCAAAGCTATGCTACCCTTGAGTCCCAAATCAAACACTGATAAAACTTCAAATGGCCCTAACTTCTATACGGTACGTCCTACACCTGTCAAAGTTTGCAACATACAAATGCTTGTAACTTTTTACTGGAGCGTCAGAAAAACTTGAAATTTTGTAACAATAAAGTACTCGAGCCTGTTGTCAATTTAAGCTATCGCTCAAAGGTATGCTACCCTTGAGTCCCAAATCAAACACTGATAAAACTCCAAATGGCCCTAACTTCTATACGGTACGTCCTACACCTATCAAAGTTTGCAACACACAAATGCTTGTACTTTTTACTAGAGCGTCATAAAACCTTGAAATTTTGTAACAATAAAGTGCTCGAGCCTCTTGTCAATTTACGCTATCGCTCAAAGCTATGCTACCCTTGAGTCCCAAATCAAACACTTATAAAACTTCAAATGGCCTTAACTTCTATACGGTGCATCCTACACCTATCAAAGCTTGCAACATACAAATGCTTGTAACTTTTTACTGGAGCGTCATAAAACCTTCAAATTTTGTAACAATAAAGTTCTCGAGCCTTGTCAATTTAAGCTATCGCTCAAAGCTATGCTACCCTTGAGTCCCAAATCAAATACTGATAAAACTTCAAATGGCCCTAACTTCTATACGGTACGTCCTACACCTGTCAAAGTTTGCAACATACAAATGCTTGCAACTTTTTACTGGAGCGTCATAAAACCTTGAAATTTTGTAACAATAAAGTACTCGAGCCTCTTGTCAATTTAAGCTATCGCTCAAAGCTATGCTACCCTTGAGTCCCAAATCAAACACTGATAAAACTTCAAATGGCCCTAACGTCTATACGGTACGTCCTACATATATCAAAGTTTGCAACATACAAATGCTTGTAACTTTTTGAAATTTTGTGACAATAAAGTACTCGAGCCTCTTGTCAATTTAAGCTATCGGTCAAAGCTATGCTACTCTTGAGTCCCAAATCAAACACTGATAAAGCTTCAAATGGCCCTAACTTCTATACGGTACATCCAACACCTGTCAAAGTTTGCAACATACAAATGCTTGTAACCTTTTACTGGAGCGTCATAAAACCTTGAAATTTTGTAACAATAAAGTACTCGAGCCTCTTGTCAATTTAAGCTATCGCTCAAAGCTATGCTACCCTTGAGTCCCAAATCAAACATTGATAAAACTTCAAATGGCCCTAACTTCTATACGGTACGTCCTACACCTGTCAAAGTTTGCAACATACAAATGCTTGCAACTTTTTACTGGAGCGTCATAAAACCTTGAAATTTTGTAACAATAAAGTACTCGAGCCTCTTGTCAATTTAAGCTATCGCTCAAAGCTATGCTACCCTTGAGTCCCAAATCAAACACTGATAAAACTTCAAATGGCCCTAACTTCTATACGGTACGTCCTACACCTGTCAAAGTTTGCAACATACAAATGCTTGCAACTTTTTACTGGAGCGTCATAAAACCTTGAAATTTTGTAACAATAAAGTACTCGAGCCTCTTGTCAATTCAAGCTATCGCTCAAAGCTATGCTACCCTGGAGTCCCAAATCAAACACTGATAAAACTTCAAATGGCCCTAACGTCTATACGGTACGTCCTACATATATCAAAATTTGCAACATACAAATGCTTGTAACTTTTTGAAATTTTGTGACAATAAAGTACTCGAGCCTCTTATCAATTTAAGCTATCGGTCAAAGCTATGCTACTCTTGAGTCCCAAATCAAACACTGATAAAGCTTCAAATGGCCCTAACTTCTACACGGTACATCCTACAACTGTCAAAGTTTGCAACATACAAATGCTTGTAACCTTTTACTGGAGCGTCATAAAACCTTGAAATTTTGTAACCATAAAGTAATCGAGCCTCTTCTCAATTTAAGCTATCGCTCAAAGCTATGTTACCCTTGAGTCCCAAATCAAACACTGATAAAACTTAAAATGGCCCTAACATCTATACGGTACGTCCTACACCTATCAAAGTTTGCAACATACAAGTGCTTGTATCTTTTTACTGGAGCGTCATAAAACCTTGAAATTTTGTAACAATAAAGTACTCGAGCCTCTTGTCAATTTAAGCTATCGCTCAAAGCTATGCTACCCTTGAGTCCCAAATCAAATACTGATAAAACTTCAAATGGCCCTAACTTCTATACGGTACGTCCTACACCTGTCAAAGTTTGCAACATACAAATGCTTGCAACTTTAACTGGAGCGTCAGAAAAACTTGAAATTTGGTAACAATAAAGTACTCGAGCCTCCTGTCAATTTAAGCTATCGCTCAAAGCTATGCTACTCTTGAGTCCCGAATCAAACACTGATAAAACATCAAATGGCTCTATCTTCTATACAGTACAGCCTACACCTGTCAAAGTTTGCAACATACAAATGCTTGTAACTTTTTACTGGAGCGTCAGAAAAACTTGAAATTTTGTAACAATAAAGTACTCGAGCCTGTTGTCAATTTAAGCTATCGCTCAAAGGTATGCAACCCTTGAGTCCCAAATCAAACACTGATAAAACTTTAAATGGCCCTAACTTCTATACGGTACGTCCTACACCTATCAAAGTTTGCAACACACAAATGCTTGTACTTTTTACTAGAGCGTCATAAAACCTTGAAATTTTGTAACAATAAAGTGCTCGAGCCTCTTGTCAATTTAAGCTATCGCTCAAAGCTATGCTACCCTTGAGTCCCAAATCAAACACTTATAAAACTTCAAATGGCCTTAACTTCTATACGGTGCATCCTACACCTATCAAAGCTTGCAACATACAAATGCTTGTAACTTTTTACTGGATCGTCATAAAACCTTGAAATTTTGTATCAATAAAGTACTCGAGCCTCTTGTCAATTTAAGCTATCGCTCAAAGCTATGCTACCCTTGAGTCCCAAATCAAATACTGATAAAACTTCAAATGGCCCTAACTTCTATACGGTACGTCCTACACCTGTCAAAGTTTGCAACATACAAATGCTTGCAACTTTTTACTGGAGCGTCATAAAACCTTGAAATTTTGTAACAATAAAGTACTCGAGCCTCTTGTCAATTTAAGCTATCGCTCAAAGCTATGCTACCCTTGAGTCCCAAATCAAACACTGATAAAACTTCAAATGGCCCTAACTTCTATACGGTACGTCCTACACCTGTCAAAGTTTGCAACATACAAATGCTTGTAACTTTTTACTGGAGCGTCAGAAAAACTTGAAATTTTGTAACAATAAAGTACTCGAGCCTGTTGTCAATTTAAGCTATCGCTCAAAGGTATGCTACCCTTGAGTCCCAAATCAAACACTGATAAAACTCCAAATGGCCCTAACTTCTATACGGTACGTCCTACACCTATCAAAGTTTGCAACACACAAATGCTTGTACTTTTTACTAGAGCGTCATAAAACCTTGAAATTTTGTAACAATAAAGTGCTCGAGCCTCTTGTCAATTTACGCTATCGCTCAAAGCTATGCTACCCTTGAGTCCCAAATCAAACACTTATAAAACTTCAAATGGCCTTAACTTCTATACGGTGCATCCTACACCTATCAAAGCTTGCAACATACAAATGCTTGTAACTTTTTACTGGAGCGTCATAAAACCTTCAAATTTTGTAACAATAAAGTTCTCGAGCCTTGTCAATTTAAGCTATCGCTCAAAGCTATGCTACCCTTGAGTCCCAAATCAAATACTGATAAAACTTCAAATGGCCCTAACTTCTATACGGTACGTCCTACACCTGTCAAAGTTTGCAACATACAAATGCTTGCAACTTTTTACTGGAGCGTCATAAAACCTTGAAATTTTGTAACAATAAAGTACTCGAGCCTCTTGTCAATTTAAGCTATCGCTCAAAGCTATGCTACCCTTGAGTCCCAAATCAAACACTGATAAAACTTCAAATGGCCCTAACGTCTATACGGTACGTCCTACATATATCAAAGTTTGCAACATACAAATGCTTGTAACTTTTTGAAATTTTGTGACAATAAAGTACTCGAGCCTCTTGTCAATTTAAGCTATCGGTCAAAGCTATGCTACTCTTGAGTCCCAAATCAAACACTGATAAAGCTTCAAATGGCCCTAACTTCTATACGGTACATCCAACACCTGTCAAAGTTTGCAACATACAAATGCTTGTAACCTTTTACTGGAGCGTCATAAAACCTTGAAATTTTGTAACAATAAAGTACTCGAGCCTCTTGTCAATTTAAGCTATCGCTCAAAGCTATGCTACCCTTGAGTCCCAAATCAAACATTGATAAAACTTCAAATGGCCCTAACTTCTATACGGTACGTCCTACACCTGTCAAAGTTTGCAACATACAAATGCTTGCAACTTTTTACTGGAGCGTCATAAAACCTTGAAATTTTGTAACAATAAAGTACTCGAGCCTCTTGTCAATTTAAGCTATCGCTCAAAGCTATGCTACCCTTGAGTCCCAAATCAAACACTGATAAAACTTCAAATGGCCCTAACTTCTATACGGTACGTCCTACACCTGTCAAAGTTTGCAACATACAAATGCTTGCAACTTTTTACTGGAGCGTCATAAAACCTTGAAATTTTGTAACAATAAAGTACTCGAGCCTCTTGTCAATTCAAGCTATCGCTCAAAGCTATGCTACCCTGGAGTCCCAAATCAAACACTGATAAAACTTCAAATGGCCCTAACGTCTATACGGTACGTCCTACATATATCAAAGTTTGCAACATACAAATGCTTGTAACTTTTTGAAATTTTGTGACAATAAAGTACTCGAGCCTCTTATCAATTTAAGCTATCGGTCAAAGCTATGCTACTCTTGAGTCCCAAATCAAACACTGATAAAGCTTCAAATGGCCCTAACTTCTATACGGTACATCCAACACCTGTCAAAGTTTGCAACATACAAATGCTTGTAACCTTTTACTGGAGCGTCATAAAACCTTGAAATTTTGTAACAATAAAGTACTCGAGCCTCTTGTCAATTTAAGCTATCGCTCAAAGCTATGCTACCCTTGAGTCCCAAATCAAACATTGATAAAACTTCAAATGGCCCTAACTTCTATACGGTACGTCCTACACCTGTCAAAGTTTGCAACATACAAATGCTTGCAACTTTTTACTGGAGCGTCATAAAACCTTGAAATTTTGTAACAATAAAGTACTCGAGCCTCTTGTCAATTTAAGCTATCGCTCAAAGCTATGCTACCCTTGAGTCCCAAATCAAACACTGATAAAACTTCAAATGGCCCTAACTTCTATACGGTACGTCCTACACCTGTCAAAGTTTGCAACATACAAATGCTTGCAACTTTTTACTGGAGCGTCATAAAACCTTGAAATTTTGTAACAATAAAGTACTCGAGCCTCTTGTCAATTCAAGCTATCGCTCAAAGCTATGCTACCCTGGAGTCCCAAATCAAACACTGATAAAACTTCAAATGGCCCTAACGTCTATACGGTACGTCCTACATATATCAAAATTTGCAACATACAAATGCTTGTAACTTTTTGAAATTTTGTGACAATAAAGTACTCGAGCCTCTTATCAATTTAAGCTATCGGTCAAAGCTATGCTACTCTTGAGTCCCAAATCAAACACTGATAAAGCTTCAAATGGCCCTAACTTCTACACGGTACATCCTACAACTGTCAAAGTTTGCAACATATAAATGCTTGTAACCTTTTACTGGAGCGTCATAAAACCTTGAAATTTTGTAACCATAAAGTAATCGAGCCTCTTCTCAATTTAAGCTATCGCTCAAAGCTATGTTACCCTTGAGTCCCAAATCAAACACTGATAAAACTTAAAATGGCCCTAACATCTATACGGTACGTCCTACACCTATCAAAGTTTGCAACATACAAGTGCTTGTATCTTTTTACTGGAGCGTCATAAAACCTTGAAATTTTGTAACAATAAAGTACTCGAGCCTCTTGTCAATTTAAGCTATCGCTCAAAGCTATGCTACCCTTGAGTCCCAAATCAAATACTGATAAAACTTCAAATGGCCCTAACTTCTATACGGTACGTCCTACACCTGTCAAAGTTTGCAACATACAAATGCTTGCAACTTTAACTGGAGCGTCAGAAAAACTTGAAATTTGGTAACAATAAAGTACTCGAGCCTCCTGTCAATTTAAGCTATCGCTCAAAGCTATGCTACTCTTGAGTCCCGAATCAAACACTGATAAAACATCAAATGGCTCTATCTTCTATACAGTACAGCCTACACCTGTCAAAGTTTGCAACATACAAATGCTTGTAACTTTTTACTGGAGCGTCAGAAAAACTTGAAATTTTGTAACAATAAAGTACTCGAGCCTGTTGTCAATTTAAGCTATCGCTCAAAGGTATGCAACCCTTGAGTCCCAAATCAAACACTGATAAAACTTTAAATGGCCCTAACTTCTATACGGTACGTCCTACACCTATCAAAGTTTGCAACACACAAATGCTTGTACTTTTTACTAGAGCGTCATAAAACCTTGAAATTTTGTAACAATAAAGTGCTCGAGCCTCTTGTCAATTTAAGCTATCGCTCAAAGCTATGCTACCCTTGAGTCCCAAATCAAACACTTATAAAACTTCAAATGGCCTTAACTTCTATACGGTGCATCCTACACCTATCAAAGCTTGCAACATACAAATGCTTGTAACTTTTTACTGGATCGTCATAAAACCTTGAAATTTTGTATCAATAAAGTACTCGAGCCTCTTGTCAATTTAAGCTATCGCTCAAAGCTATGCTACCCTTGAGTCCCAAATCAAATACTGATAAAACTTCAAATGGCCCTAACTTCTATACGGTACGTCCTACACCTGTCAAAGTTTGCAACATACAAATGCTTGCAACTTTTTACTGGAGCGTCATAAAACCTTGAAATTTTGTAACAATAAAGTACTCGAGCCTCTTGTCAATTTAAGCTATCGCTCAAAGCTATGCTACCCTTGAGTCCCAAATCAAACACTGATAAAACTTCAAATGGCCCTAACTTCTATACGGTACGTCCTACACCTGTCAAAGTTTGCAACATACAAATGCTTGTAACTTTTTACTGGAGCGTCAGAAAAACTTGAAATTTTGTAACAATAAAGTACTCGAGCCTGTTGTCAATTTAAGCTATCGCTCAAAGGTATGCTACCCTTGAGTCCCAAATCAAACACTGATAAAACTCCAAATGGCCCTAACTTCTATACGGTACGTCCTACACCTATCAAAGTTTGCAACACACAAATGCTTGTACTTTTTACTAGAGCGTCATAAAACCTTGAAATTTTGTAACAATAAAGTGCTCGAGCCTCTTGTCAATTTACGCTATCGCTCAAAGCTATGCTACCCTTGAGTCCCAAATCAAACACTTATAAAACTTCAAATGGCCTTAACTTCTATACGGTGCATCCTACACCTATCAAAGTTTGCAACATACAAATGCTTGTAACTTTTTACTGGAGCGTCATAAAACCTTCAAATTTTGTAACAATAAAGTTCTCGAGCCTTGTCAATTTAAGCTATCGCTCAAAGCTATGCTACCCTTGAGTCCCAAATCAAATACTGATAAAACTTCAAATGGCCCTAACTTCTATACGGTACGTCCTACACCTGTCAAAGTTTGCAACATACAAATGCTTGCAACTTTTTACTGGAGCGTCATAAAACCTTGAAATTTTGTAACAATAAAGTACTCGAGCCTCTTGTCAATTTAAGCTATCGCTCAAAGCTATGCTACCCTTGAGTCCCAAATCAAACACTGATAAAACTTCAAATGGCCCTAACGTCTATACGGTACGTCCTACATATATCAAAGTTTGCAACATACAAATGCTTGTAACTTTTTGAAATTTTGTGACAATAAAGTACTCGAGCCTCTTGTCAATTTAAGCTATCGGTCAAAGCTATGCTACTCTTGAGTCCCAAATCAAACACTGATAAAGCTTCAAATGGCCCTAACTTCTATACGGTACATCCAACACCTGTCAAAGTTTGCAACATACAAATGCTTGTAACCTTTTACTGGAGCGTCATAAAACCTTGAAATTTTGTAACAATAAAGTACTCGAGCCTCTTGTCAATTTAAGCTATCGCTCAAAGCTATGCTACCCTTGAGTCCCAAATCAAACATTGATAAAACTTCAAATGGCCCTAACTTCTATACGGTACGTCCTACACCTGTCAAAGTTTGCAACATACAAATGCTTGCAACTTTTTACTGGAGCGTCATAAAACCTTGAAATTTTGTAACAATAAAGTACTCGAGCCTCTTGTCAATTTAAGCTATCGCTCAAAGCTATGCTACCCTTGAGTCCCAAATCAAACACTGATAAAACTTCAAATGGCCCTAACTTCTATACGGTACGTCCTACACCTGTCAAAGTTTGCAACATACAAATGCTTGCAACTTTTTACTGGAGCGTCATAAAACCTTGAAATTTTGTAACAATAAAGTACTCGAGCCTCTTGTCAATTCAAGCTATCGCTCAAAGCTATGCTACCCTGGAGTCCCAAATCAAACACTGATAAAACTTCAAATGGCCCTAACGTCTATACGGTACGTCCTACATATATCAAAGTTTGCAACATACAAATGCTTGTAACTTTTTGAAATTTTGTGACAATAAAGTACTCGAGCCTCTTATCAATTTAAGCTATCGGTCAAAGCTATGCTACTCTTGAGTCCCAAATCAAACACTGATAAAGCTTCAAATGGCCCTAACTTCTACACGGTACATCCTACAACTGTCAAAGTTTGCAACATACAAATGCTTGTAACCTTTTACTGGAGCGTCATAAAACCTTGAAATTTTGTAACCATAAAGTAATCGAGCCTCTTCTCAATTTAAGCTATCGCTCAAAGCTATGTTACCCTTGAGTCCCAAATCAAATACTGATAAAACTTAAAATGGCCCTAACATCTATACGGTACGTCCTACACCTATCAAAGTTTGCAACATACAAGTGCTTGTATCTTTTTACTGGAGCGTCATAAAACCTTGAAATTTTGTAACAATAAAGTACTCGAGCCTCTTGTCAATTTAAGCTATCGCTCAAAGCTATGCTACCCTTGAGTCCCAAATCAAATACTGATAAAACTTCAAATGGCCCTAACTTCTATACGGTACGTCCTACACCTGTCAAAGTTTGCAACATACAAATGCTTGCAACTTTAACTGGAGCGTCAGAAAAACTTGAAATTTGGTAACAATAAAGTACTCGAGCCTCCTGTCAATTTAAGCTATCGCTCAAAGCTATGCTACTCTTGAGTCCCGAATCAAACACTGATAAAACATCAAATGGCTCTATCTTCTATACAGTACAGCCTACACCTGTCAAAGTTTGCAACATACAAATGCTTGTAACTTTTTACTGGAGCGTCAGAAAAACTTGAAATTTTGTAACAATAAAGTACTCGAGCCTGTTGTCAATTTAAGCTATCGCTCAAAGGTATGCAACCCTTGAGTCCCAAATCAAACACTGATAAAACTTTAAATGGCCCTAACTTCTATACGGTACGTCCTACACCTATCAAAGTTTGCAACACACAAATGCTTGTACTTTTTACTAGAGCGTCATAAAACCTTGAAATTTTGTAACAATAAAGTGCTCGAGCCTCTTGTCAATTTAAGCTATCGCTCAAAGCTATGCTACCCTTGAGTCCCAAATCAAACACTTATAAAACTTCAAATGGCCTTAACTTCTATACGGTGCATCCTACACCTATCAAAGCTTGCAACATACAAATGCTTGTAACTTTTTACTGGATCGTCATAAAACCTTGAAATTTTGTATCAATAAAGTACTCGAGCCTCTTGTCAATTTAAGCTATCGCTCAAAGCTATGCTACCCTTGAGTCCCAAATCAAATACTGATAAAACTTCAAATGGCCCTAACTTCTATACGGTACGTCCTACACCTGTCAAAGTTTGCAACATACAAATGCTTGCAACTTTTTACTGGAGCGTCATAAAACCTTGAAATTTTGTAACAATAAAGTACTCGAGCCTCTTGTCAATTTAAGCTATCGCTCAAAGCTATGCTACCCTTGAGTCCCAAATCAAACACTGATAAAACTTCAAATGGCCCTAACTTCTATACGGTACGTCCTACACCTGTCAAAGTTTGCAACATACAAATGCTTGTAACTTTTTACTGGAGCGTCAGAAAAACTTGAAATTTTGTAACAATAAAGTACTCGAGCCTGTTGTCAATTTAAGCTATCGCTCAAAGCTATGCTACCCTTGAGTCCCAAATCAAACACTGATAAAACTCCAAATGGCCCTAACTTCTATACGGTACGTCCTACACCTATCAAAGTTTGCAACACACAAATGCTTGTACTTTTTACTAGAGCGTCATAAAACCTTGAAATTTTGTAACAATAAAGTGCTCGAGCCTCTTGTCAATTTAAGCTATCGCTCAAAGCTATGCTACCCTTGAGTCCCAAATCAAACACTGATAAAACTTCAAATGGCCCTAACTTCTATACGGTACGTCCTACACCTGTCAAAGTTTGCAACATACAAATGCTTGTAACTTTTTACTGGAGCGTCAGAAAAACTTGAAATTTTGTAACAATAAAGTACTCGAGCCTGTTGTCAATTTAAGCTATCGCTCAAAGGTATGCTACCCTTGAGTCCCAAATCAAACACTGATAAAACTCCAAATGGCCCTAACTTCTATACGGTACGTCCTACACCTATCAAAGTTTGCAACACACAAATGCTTGTACTTTTTACTAGAGCGTCATAAAACCTTGAAATTTTGTAACAATAAAGTGCTCGAGCCTCTTGTCAATTTACGCTATCGCTCAAAGCTATGCTACCCTTGAGTCCCAAATCAAACACTTATAAAACTTCAAATGGCCTTAACTTCTATACGGTGCATCCTACACCTATCAAAGCTTGCAACATACAAATGCTTGTAACTTTTTACTGGAGCGTCATAAAACCTTCAAATTTTGTAACAATAAAGTTCTCGAGCCTTGTCAATTTAAGCTATCGCTCAAAGCTATGCTACCCTTGAGTCCCAAATCAAATACTGATAAAACTTCAAATGGCCCTAACTTCTATACGGTACGTCCTACACCTGTCAAAGTTTGCAACATACAAATGCTTGCAACTTTTTACTGGAGCGTCATAAAACCTTGAAATTTTGTAACAATAAAGTACTCGAGCCTCTTGTCAATTTAAGCTATCGCTCAAAGCTATGCTACCCTTGAGTCCCAAATCAAACACTGATAAAACTTCAAATGGCCCTAACGTCTATACGGTACGTCCTACATATATCAAAGTTTGCAACATACAAATGCTTGTAACTTTTTGAAATTTTGTGACAATAAAGTACTCGAGCCTCTTGTCAATTTAAGCTATCGGTCAAAGCTATGCTACTCTTGAGTCCCAAATCAAACACTGATAAAGCTTCAAATGGCCCTAACTTCTATACGGTACATCCAACACCTGTCAAAGTTTGCAACATACAAATGCTTGTAACCTTTTACTGGAGCGTCATAAAACCTTGAAATTTTGTATCAATAAAGTACTCGAGCCTCTTGTCAATTTAAGCTATCGCTCAAAGCTATGCTACCCTTGAGTCCCAAATCAAATACTGATAAAACTTCAAATGGCCCTAACTTCTATACGGTACGTCCTACACCTGTCAAAGTTTGCAACATACAAATGCTTGCAACTTTTTACTGGAGCGTCATAAAACCTTGAAATTTTGTAACAATAAAGTACTCGAGCCTCTTGTCAATTTAAGCTATCGCTCAAAGCTATGCTACCCTTGAGTCCCAAATCAAACACTGATAAAACTTCAAATGGCCCTAACTTCTATACGGAACGTCCAACACCTGTCAAAGTTTGCAACATACAAATGCTTGTAACTTTTTACTGGAGCGTCAGAAAAACTTGAAATTTTGTAACAATAAAGTACTCGAGCCTGTTGTCAATTTAAGCTATCGCTCAAAGGTATGCTACCCTTGAGTCCCAAATCAAACACTGATAAAACTCCAAATGGCCCTAACTTCTATACGGTACGTCCTACACCTATCAAAGTTTGCAACACACAAATGCTTGTACTTTTTACTAGAGCGTCATAAAACCTTGAAATTTTGTAACAATAAAGTGCTCGAACCTCTTGTCAATTTAAGCTATCGCTCAAAGCTATGCTACCCTTGAGTCCCAAATCAAACACTGATAAAACTTCAAATGGCCCTAACGTCTATACGGTACGTCCTACATATATCAAAGTTTGCAACATACAAATGCTTGTAACTTTTTGAAATTTTGTGACAATAAAGTACTCGAGCCTCTTGTCAATTTAAGCTATCGGTCAAAGCTATGCTACTCTTGAGTCCCAAATCAAACACTGATAAAGCTTCAAATGGCCCTAACTTCTATACGGTACATCCAACACCTGTCAAAGTTTGCAACATACAAATGCTTGTAACCTTTTACTGGAGCGTCATAAAACCTTGAAATTTTGTAACAATAAAGTACTCGAGCCTCTTGTCAATTTAAGCTATCGCTCAAAGCTATGCTACCCTTGAGTCCCAAATCAAACATTGATAAAACTTCAAATGGCCCTAACTTCTATACGGTACGTCCTACACCTGTCAAAGTTTGCAACATACAAATGCTTGCAACTTTTTACTGGAGCGTCATAAAACCTTGAAATTTTGTAACAATAAAGTACTCGAGCCTCTTGTCAATTTAAGCTATCGCTCAAAGCTATGCTACCCTTGAGTCCCAAATCAAACACTGATAAAACTTCAAATGGCCCTAACTTCTATACGGTACGTCCTACACCTGTCAAAGTTTGCAACATACAAATGCTTGCAACTTTTTACTGGAGCGTCATAAAACCTTGAAATTTTGTAACAATAAAGTACTCGAGCCTCTTGTCAATTCAAGCTATCGCTCAAAGCTATGCTACCCTGGAGTCCCAAATCAAACACTGATAAAACTTCAAATGGCCCTAACGTCTATACGGTACGTCCTACATATATCAAAGTTTGCAACATACAAATGCTTGTAACTTTTTGAAATTTTGTGACAATAAAGTACTCGAGCCTCTTATCAATTTAAGCTATCGGTCAAAGCTATGCTACTCTTGAGTCCCAAATCAAACACTGATAAAGCTTCAAATGGCCCTAACTTCTACACGGTACATCCTACAACTGTCAAAGTTTGCAACATACAAATGCTTGTAACCTTTTACTGGAGCGTCATAAAACCTTGAAATTTTGTAACCATAAAGTAATCGAGCCTCTTCTCAATTTAAGCTATCGCTCAAAGCTATGTTACCCTTGAGTCCCAAATCAAATACTGATAAAACTTAAAATGGCCCTAACATCTATACGGTACGTCCTACACCTATCAAAGTTTGCAACATACAAGTGCTTGTATCTTTTTACTGGAGCGTCATAAAACCTTGAAATTTTGTAACAATAAAGTACTCGAGCCTCTTGTCAATTTAAGCTATCGCTCAAAGCTATGCTACCCTTGAGTCCCAAATCAAATACTGATAAAACTTCAAATGGCCCTAACTTCTATACGGTACGTCCTACACCTGTCAAAGTTTGCAACATACAAATGCTTGCAACTTTAACTGGAGCGTCAGAAAAACTTGAAATTTGGTAACAATAAAGTACTCGAGCCTCCTGTCAATTTAAGCTATCGCTCAAAGCTATGCTACTCTTGAGTCCCGAATCAAACACTGATAAAACATCAAATGGCTCTATCTTCTATACAGTACAGCCTACACCTGTCAAAGTTTGCAACATACAAATGCTTGTAACTTTTTACTGGAGCGTCAGAAAAACTTGAAATTTTGTAACAATAAAGTACTCGAGCCTGTTGTCAATTTAAGCTATCGCTCAAAGGTATGCAACCCTTGAGTCCCAAATCAAACACTGATAAAACTTTAAATGGCCCTAACTTCTATACGGTACGTCCTACACCTATCAAAGTTTGCAACACACAAATGCTTGTACTTTTTACTAGAGCGTCATAAAACCTTGAAATTTTGTAACAATAAAGTGCTCGAGCCTCTTGTCAATTTAAGCTATCGCTCAAAGCTATGCTACCCTTGAGTCCCAAATCAAACACTTATAAAACTTCAAATGGCCTTAACTTCTATACGGTGCATCCTACACCTATCAAAGCTTGCAACATACAAATGCTTGTAACTTTTTACTGGATCGTCATAAAACCTTGAAATTTTGTATCAATAAAGTACTCGAGCCTCTTGTCAATTTAAGCTATCGCTCAAAGCTATGCTACCCTTGAGTCCCAAATCAAATACTGATAAAACTTCAAATGGCCCTAACTTCTATACGGTACGTCCTACACCTGTCAAAGTTTGCAACATACAAATGCTTGCAACTTTTTACTGGAGCGTCATAAAACCTTGAAATTTTGTAACAATAAAGTACTCGAGCCTCTTGTCAATTTAAGCTATCGCTCAAAGCTATGCTACCCTTGAGTCCCAAATCAAACACTGATAAAACTTCAAATGGCCCTAACTTCTATACGGTACGTCCTACACCTGTCAAAGTTTGCAACATACAAATGCTTGTAACTTTTTACTGGAGCGTCAGAAAAACTTGAAATTTTGTAACAATAAAGTACTCGAGCCTGTTGTCAATTTAAGCTATCGCTCAAAGGTATGCTACCCTTGAGTCCCAAATCAAACACTGATAAAACTCCAAATGGCCCTAACTTCTATACGGTACGTCCTACACCTATCAAAGTTTGCAACACACAAATGCTTGTACTTTTTACTAGAGCGTCATAAAACCTTGAAATTTTGTAACAATAAAGTGCTCGAGCCTCTTGTCAATTTACGCTATCGCTCAAAGCTATGCTACCCTTGAGTCCCAAATCAAACACTTATAAAACTTCAAATGGCCTTAACTTCTATACGGTGCATCCTACACCTATCAAAGCTTGCAACATACAAATGCTTGTAACTTTTTACTGGAGCGTCATAAAACCTTCAAATTTTGTAACAATAAAGTTCTCGAGCCTTGTCAATTTAAGCTATCGCTCAAAGCTATGCTACCCTTGAGTCCCAAATCAAATACTGATAAAACTTCAAATGGCCCTAACTTCTATACGGTACGTCCTACACCTGTCAAAGTTTGCAACATACAAATGCTTGCAACTTTTTACTGGAGCGTCATAAAACCTTGAAATTTTGTAACAATAAAGTACTCGAGCCTCTTGTCAATTTAAGCTATCGCTCAAAGCTATGCTACCCTTGAGTCCCAAATCAAACACTGATAAAACTTCAAATGGCCCTAACGTCTATACGGTACGTCCTACATATATCAAAGTTTGCAACATACAAATGCTTGTAACTTTTTGAAATTTTGTGACAATAAAGTACTCGAGCCTCTTGTCAATTTAAGCTATCGCTCAAAGCTATGCTACTCTTGAGTCCCAAATCAAACACTGATAAAGCTTCAAATGGCCCTAACTTCTATACGGTACATCCAACACCTGTCAAAGTTTGCAACATACAAATGCTTGTAACCTTTTACTGGAGCGTCATAAAACCTTGAAATTTTGTATCAATAAAGTACTCGAGCCTCTTGTCAATTTAAGCTATCGCTCAAAGCTATGCTACCCTTGAGTCCCAAATCAAATACTGATAAAACTTCAAATGGCCCTAACTTCTATACGGTACGTCCTACACCTGTCAAAGTTTGCAACATACAAATGCTTGCAACTTTTTACTGGAGCGTCATAAAACCTTGAAATTTTGTAACAATAAAGTACTCGAGCCTCTTGTCAATTTAAGCTATCGCTCAAAGCTATGCTACCCTTGAGTCCCAAATCAAACACTGATAAAACTTCAAATGGCCCTAACTTCTATACGGAACGTCCAACACCTGTCAAAGTTTGCAACATACAAATGCTTGTAACTTTTTACTGGAGCGTCAGAAAAACTTGAAATTTTGTAACAATAAAGTACTCGAGCCTGTTGTCAATTTAAGCTATCGCTCAAAGGTATGCTACCCTTGAGTCCCAAATCAAACACTGATAAAACTCCAAATGGCCCTAACTTCTATACGGTACGTCCTACACCTATCAAAGTTTGCAACACACAAATGCTTGTACTTTTTACTAGAGCGTCATAAAACCTTGAAATTTTGTAACAATAAAGTGCTCGAACCTCTTGTCAATTTACGCTATCGCTCAAAGCTATGCTACCCTTGAGTCCCAAATCAAACACTTATAAAACTTCAAATGGCCTTAACTTCTATACGGTGCATCCTACACCTATCAAAGCTTGCAACATACAACTGCTTGTAACTTTTTACTGGAGCGTCATAAAACCTTCAAATTTTGTAACAATAAAGTTCTCGAGCCTTGTCAATTTAAGCTATCGCTCAAAGCTATGCTACCCTTGAGTCCCAAATCAAATACTGATAAAACTTCAAATGGCCCTAACTTCTATACGGTACGTCCTACACCTGTCAAAGTTTGCAACATACAAATGCTTGCAACTTTTTACTGGAGCGTCATAAAACCTTGAAATTTTGTAACAATAAAGTACTCGAGCCTCTTGTCAATTTAAGCTATCGCTCAAAGCTATGCTACCCTTGAGTCCCAAATCAAACACTGATAAAACTTCAAATGGCCCTAACTTCTATACGGTACGTCCTACACCTGTCAAAGTTTGCAACATACAAATGCTTGCAACTTTTTACTGGAGCGTCATAAAACCTTGAAATTTTGTAACAATAAAGTACTCGAGCCTCTTGTCAATTTAAGCTATCGCTCAAAGCTATGCTACCCTTGAGTCCCAAATCAAACACTGATAAAACTTCAAATGGCCCTAACTTCTATACGGTACGTCCTACACCTGTCAAAGTTTGCAACATACAAATGCTTGTAACTTTTTACTGGAGCGTCAGAAAAACTTGAAATTTTGTAACAATAAAGTACTCGAGCCTGTTGTCAATTTAAGCTATCGCTCAAAGGTATGCTACCCTTGAGTCCCAAATCAAACACTGATAAAACTCCAAATGGCCCTAACTTCTATACGGTACGTCCTACACCTATCAAAGTTTGCAACACACAAATGCTTGTACTTTTTACTAGAGCGTCATAAAACCTTGAAATTTTGTAACAATAAAGTGCTCGAGCCTCTTGTCAATTTAAGCTATCGCTCAAAGCTATGCTACCCTTGAGTCCCAAATCAAACACTGATAAAACTTCAAATGGCCCTAACTTCTATACGGTACGTCCTACACCTGTCAAAGTTTGCAACATACAAATGCTTGTAACTTTTTATTGGAGCGTCAGAAAAACTTGAAATTTTGTAACAATAAAGTACTCGAGCCTGTTGTCAATTTAAGCTATCGCTCAAAGGTATGCTACCCTTGAGTCCCAAATCAAACACTGATAAAACTCCAAATGGCCCTAACTTCTATACGGTACGTCCTACACCTATCAAAGTTTGCAACACACAAATGCTTGTACTTTTTACTAGAGCGTCATAAAACCTTGAAATTTTGTAACAATAAAGTGCTCGAGCCTCTTGTCAATTTACGCTATCGCTCAAAGCTATGCTACCCTTGAGTCCCAAATCAAACACTTATAAAACTTCAAATGGCCTTAACTTCTATACGGTGCATCCTACACCTATCAAAGCTTGCAACATACAAATGCTTGTAACTTTTTACTGGAGCGTCATAAAACCTTCAAATTTTGTAACAATAAAGTTCTCGAGCCTTGTCAATTTAAGCTATCGCTCAAAGCTATGCTACCCTTGAGTCCCAAATCAAATACTGATAAAACTTCAAATGGCCCTAACTTCTATACGGTACATCCTACACCTGTCAAAGTTTGCAACATACAAATGCTTGCAACTTTTTACTGGAGCGTCATAAAACCTTGAAATTTTGTAACAATAAAGTACTCGAGCCTCTTGTCAATTTAAGCTATCGCTCAAAGCTATGCTACCCTTGAGTCCCAAATCAAACACTGATAAAACTTCAAATGGCCCTAACGTCTATACGGTACGTCCTACATATATCAAAGTTTGCAACATACAAATGCTTGTAACTTTTTGAAATTTTGTGACAATAAAGTACTCGAGCCTCTTGTCAATTTAAGCTATCGGTCAAAGCTATGCTACTCTTGAGTCCCAAATCAAACACTGATAAAGCTTCAAATGGCCCTAACTTCTATACGGTACATCCAACACCTGTCAAAGTTTGCAACATACAAATGCTTGTAACCTTTTACTGGAGCGTCATAAAACCTTGAAATTTTGTATCAATAAAGTACTCGAGCCTCTTGTCAATTTAAGCTATCGCTCAAAGCTATGCTACCCTTGAGTCCCAAATCAAATACTGATAAAACTTCAAATGGCCCTAACTTCTATACGGTACGTCCTACACCTGTCAAAGTTTGCAACATACAAATGCTTGCAACTTTTTACTGGAGCGTCATAAAACCTTGAAATTTTGTAACAATAAAGTACTCGAGCCTCTTGTCAATTTAAGCTATCGCTCAAAGCTATGCTACCCTTGAGTCCCAAATCAAACACTGATAAAACTTCAAATGGCCCTAACTTCTATACGGTACGTCCTACACCTGTCAAAGTTTGCAACATACAAATGCTTATAACTTTTTACTGGAGCGTCAGAAAAACTTGAAATTTTGTAACAATAAAGTACTCGAGCCTGTTGTCAATTTAAGCTATCGCTCAAAGGTATGCTACCCTTGAGTCCCAAATCAAACACTGATAAAACTCCAAATGGCCCTAACTTCTATACGGTACGTCCTACACCTATCAAAGTTTGCAACACACAAATGCTGGTACTTTTTACTAGAGCGTCATAAAACCTTGAAATTTTGTAACAATAAAGTGCTCGAGCCTCTTGTCAATTTACGCTATCGCTCAAAGCTATGCTACCCTTGAGTCCCAAATCAAACACTTATAAAACTTCAAATGGCCTTAACTTCTATACGGTGCATCCTACACCTATCAAAGCTTGCAACATACAAATGCTTGTAACTTTTTACTGGAGCGTCATAAAACCTTCAAATTTTGTAACAATAAAGTTCTCGAGCCTTGTCAATTTAAGCTATCGCTCAAAGCTATGCTACCCTTGAGTCCCAAATCAAATACTGATAAAACTTCCAATGGCCCTAACTTCTATACGGTACGTCCTACACCTGTCAAAGTTTGCAACATACAAATGCTTGCAACTTTTTACTGGAGCGTCATAAAACCTTGAAATTTTGTAACAATAAAGTACTCGAGCCTCTTGTCAATTTAAGCTATCGCTCAAAGCTATGCTACCCTTGAGTCCCAAATCAAACATTGATAAAACTTCAAATGGCCCTAACTTCTATACGGTACATCCAACACCTGTCAAAGTTTGCAACATACAAATGCTTGTAACTTTTTACTGGAGCGTCAGAAAAACTTGAAATTTTGTAACAATAAAGTACTCGAGCCTGTTGTCAATTTAAGCTATCGCTCAAAGGTATGCAACCCTTGAGTCCCAAATCAAACACTGATAAAACTCCAAATGGCCCTAACTTCTATACGGTACGTCCTACACCTATCAAAGTTTGCAACACACAAATGCTTGTACTTTTTACTAGAGCGTCATAAAACCTTGAAATTTTGTAACAATAAAGTACTCGAGCCTCTTGTCAATTTAAGCTATCGCTCAAAGCTATGCTACCCTTGAGTCCCAAATCAAACACTGATAAAACTGCAAATGGCCCTAACTTCTATACGGTACGTCCTACACCTGTCAAAGTTTGCAACATACAAATGCTTGTAACTTTTTACTGGAGCGTCATAAAACCTTGAAATTTTGTAACAATAAAGTGCTCGAGCCTCTTGTCAATTTACGCTATCGCTCAAAGCTATGCTACCCTTGAGTCCCAAATCAAACACTTATAAAACTTCAAATGGCCTTAACTTCTATACGGTGCATCCTACACCTATCAAAGCTTGCAACATACAAATGCTTGTAACTTTTTACTGGAGCGTCATAAAACCTTCAAATTTTGTAACAATAAAGTTCTCGAGCCTTGTCAATTTAAGCTATCGCTCAAAGCTATGCTACCCTTGAGTCCCAAATCAAATACTGATAAAACTTCAAATGGCCCTAACTTCTATACGGTACGTCCTACACCTGTCAAAGTTTGCAACATACAAATGCTTGCAACTTTTTACTGGAGCGTCATAAAACCTTGAAATTTTGTAACAATAAAGTACTCGAGCCTCTTGTCAATTTAAGCTATCGCTCAAAGCTATGCTACCCTTGAGTCCCAAATCAAACACTGATAAAACTGCAAATGGCCCTAACTTCTATACGGTACGTCCTGCATATATCAAAGTTTGCAACATACAAATGCTTGTAACTTTTTGAAATTTTGTGACAATAAAGTACTCGAGCCTCTTGTCAATTTAAGCTATCGGTCAAAGCTATGCTACTCTTGAGTCCCAAATCAAACACTGATAAAGCTTCAAATGGCCCTAACTTCTATACGGTACATCCAACACCTGTCAAAGTTTGCAACATACAAATGCTTGTAACCTTTTACTGGAGCGTCATAAAACCTTGAAATTTTGTAACAATAAAGTACTCGAGCCTCTTGTCAATTTAAGCTATCGCTCAAAGCTATGCTACCCTTGAGTCCCAAATCAAACATTGATAAAACTTCAAATGGCCCTAACTTCTATACGGTACGTCCTACACCTGTCAAAGTTTGCAACATACAAATGCTTGCAACTTTTTACTGGAGCGTCATAAAACCTTGAAATTTTGTAACAATAAAGTACTCGAGCCTCTTGTCAATTTAAGCTATCGCTCAAAGCTATGCTACCCTTGAGTCCCAAATCAAACACTGATAAAACTTCAAATGGCCCTAACTTCTATACGGTACGTCCTACACCTGTCAAAGTTTGCAACATACAAATGCTTGCAACTTTTTACTGGAGCGTCATAAAACCTTGAAATTTTGTAACAATAAAGTACTCGAGCCTCTTGTCAATTCAAGCTATCGCTCAAAGCTATGCTACCCTGGAGTCCCAAATCAAACACTGATAAAACTTCAAATGGCCCTAACGTCTATACGGTACTTCCTACATATATCAAAGTTTGCAACATACAAATGCTTGTAACTTTTTGAAATTTTGTGACAATAAAGTAATCGAGCCTCTTATCAATTTAAGCTATCGGTCAAAGCTATGCTACTCTTGAGTCCCAAATCAAACACTGATAAAGCTTCAAATGGCCCTAACTTCTACACGGTACATCCTACAACTGTCAAAGTTTGCAACATACAAATGCTTGTAACCTTTTACTGGAGCGTCATAAAACCTTGAAATTTTGTAACCATAAAGTAATCGAGCCTCTTCTCAATTTAAGCTATCGCTCAAAGCTATGCTACCCTTGAGTCCCAAATCAAACACTGATAAAACTTAAAATGGCCCTAACATATATACGGTACGTCCTACACCTATCAAAGTTTGCAACATACAAGTGCTTGTAACTTTTTACTGGAGCGTCATAAAACCTTGAAATTTTGTAACAATAAAGTACTCGAGCCTCTTGTCAATTTAAGCTATCGCTCAAAGCTATGCTACCCTTGAGTCCCAAATCAAATACTGATAAAACTTCAAATGGCCCTAACTTCTATACGGTACGTCCTACACCTGTCAAAGTTTGCAACATACAAATGCTTGCAACTTTTTACTGGAGAGTCAGAAAAACTTGAAATTTGGTAACTATAAAGTACTCGAGCCTCCTGTCAATTTAAGCTATCGCTCAAAGCTATGCTACTCTTGAGTCCCGAATCAAACACTGATAAAACATCAAATGGCTCTATCTTCTATACAGTACAGCCTACACCTGTCAAAGTTTGCAACATACAAATGCTTGTAACTTTTTGAAATTTTGTGACAATAAAGTACTCGAGCCTCTTGTCAATTTAAGCTATCGGTCAAAGCTATGCTACTCTTGAGTCCCTAATCAAACACTGATAAAGCTTCAAATGGCCCTAATTTCTATACGGTACATCCTACACCTGTCAAAGTTTGCAACATACAAATGCTTGTAACCTTTTACTAGAGCGTCATAAAACCTTGAAATTTTGTAACAATAAAGTACTCGAGCCTCTTGTCAATTTAAGCTATCGCTCAAAGCTATGCTACCCTTGAGTCCCAAATCAAACACTTATAAAACTTCAAATGGCCTTAACTTCTATACGGTGCATCCTACACCTATCAAAGCTTGCAACATACAAATGCTTGTAACTTTTTACTGGAGCGTCATAAAACCTTCAAATTTTGTAACAATAAAGTTCTCGAGCCTTGTCAATTTAAGCTATCGCTCAAAGCTATGCTACCCTTGAGTCCCAAATCAAATACTGATAAAACTTCAAATGGCCCTAACTTCTATACGGTACGTCCTACACTTGTCAAAGTTTGCAACATACAAATGCTTGCAACTTTTTACTGGAGCGTCATAAAACCTTGAAATTTTGTAACAATAAAGTACTCGAGCCTCTTGTCAATTTAAGCTATCGCTCAAAGCTATGCTACCCTTGAGTCCCAAATCAAACACTGATAAAACTTCAAATGGCCCTAACGTCTATACGGTACGTCCTACATATATCAAAGTTTGCAACATACAAATGCTTCTAACTTTTTGAAATTTTGTGACAATAAAGTACTCGACCCTCTTGTCAATTTAAGCTATCGGTCAAAGCTATGCTACTCTTGAGTCCCAAATCAAACACTCATAAAGCTTCAAATGGCCCTAACTTCTATACGGTACATCCAACACCTGTCAAAGTTTGCAACATACAAATGCTTGTAACCTTTTACTGGAGCGTCATAAAACCTTGAAATTTTGTAACAATAAAGTACTCGAGCCTCTTGTCAATTTAAGCTATCGCTCAAAGCTATGCTACCCTTGAGTCCCAAATCAAACATTGATAAAACTTCAAATGGCCCTAACTTCTATACGGTACGTCCTACACCTGTCAAAGTTTGCAACATACAAATGCTTGCAACTTTTTACTGGAGCGTCATAAAACCTTGAAATTTTGTAACAATAAAGTACTCGAGCCTCTTGTCAATTTAAGCTATCGCTCAAAGCTATGCTACCCTTGAGTCCCAAATCAAACACTGATAACACTTCAAATGGCCCTAACTTCTATACGGTACGTCCTACACCTGTCAAAGTTTGCAACATACAAATGCTTGCAACTTTTTACTGGAGCGTCATAAAACCTTGAAATTTTGTAACAATAAAGTACTCGAGCCTCTTGTCAATTCAAGCTATCGCTCAAAGCTATGCTACCCTGGAGTCCCAAATCAAACACTGATAAAACTTCAAATGGCCCTAACGTCTATACGGTACGTCCTACATATATCAAAGTTTGCAACATACAAATGCTTGTAACTTTTTGAAATTTTGTGACAATAAAGTACGCGAGCCTCTTATCAATTTAAGCTATCGGTCAAAGCTATGCTACTCTTGAGTCCCAAATCAAACACTGATAAAGCTTCAAATGGCCCTAACTTCTACACGGTACATCCTACAACTGTCAAAGTTTGCAACATACAAATGCTTGTAACCTTTTACTGGAGCGTCATAAAACCTTGAAATTTTGTAACCATAAAGTAATCGAGCCTCTTCTCAATTTAAGCTATCGCTCAAAGCTATGCTACCCTTGAGTCCCAAATCAAACACTGATAAAACTTAAAATGGCCCTAACATCTATACGGTACGTCCTACACCTATCAAAGTTTGCTACATACAAGTGCTTGTAACTTTTTACTGGAGCGTCATAAAACCTTGAAATTTTGTAACAATAAAGTACTCGAGCCTCTTGTCAATTTAAGCTATCGCTCAAAGCTATGCTACCCTTGAGTCCCAAATCAAATACTGATAAAACTTCAAATGGCCCTAACTTCTATACGGTACGTCCTACACCTGTCAAAGTTTGCAACATACAAATGCTTGCAACTTTTTACTGGAGCGTCAGAAAAACTTGAAATTTGGTAACAATAAAGTACTCGAGCCTCCTGTCAATTTAAGCTATCGCTCAAAGCTATGCTACTCTTGAGTCCCGAATCAAACACTGATAAAACATCAAATGGCTCTATCTTCTATACAGTACAGCCTACACCTGTCAAAGTTTGCAACATACAAATGCTTGTAACTTTTTGAAATTTTGTGACAATAAAGTACTCGAGCCTCTTGTCAATTTAAGCTATCGGTCAAAGCTATGCTACTCTTGAGTCCCTAATCAAACACTGATAAAGCTTCAAATGGCCCTAATTTCTATACGGTACATCCTACACCTGTCAAAGTTTGCAGCATACAAATGCTTGTAACCTTTTACTGGAGCGTCATAAAACCTTGAAATTTTGTAACAATAAAGTACTCGAGCCTCTTGTCAATTTAAGCTATCGCTCAAAGCTATGCTACCCTTGAGTCTCAAATCAAACACTGATAAAACTTCAAATGGCCCTAACTTCTATACGGTACGTCCTACACCTGTCAAAGTTTGAAACATACAAATGCTTGCAACTTTTTACTGGAGCGTCATAAAACCTTGAAATTTTGTAACAATAAAGTACTCGAGCCTCTTGTCAATTTAAATTATCGCTCAAAGCTATGCTACCCTTGAGTCCCAAATCAAACACTGATAAAACTTCAAATGGCCCTAACTTCTATACGGTACGTCCTACACCTGTCAAAGTTTGCAACATACAAATGCTTGCAACTTTTTACTGGAGCGTCATAAAACCTTGAAATTTTGTAACAATAAAGTACTCGAGCCTCTTGTCAATTCAAGCTATCGCTCAAAGCTATGCTACCCTGGAGTCCCAAATTAAACACTGATAAAACTTCAAATGGCCCTAACGTCTATACGGTACGTCCTACATATATCAAAGTTTGCAACATACAAATGCTTGTAACTTTTTGAAATTTTGTGACAATAAAGTACTCGAGCCTCTTATCAATTTAAGCTATCGGTCAAAGCTATGCTACTCTTGAGTCCCAAATCAAACACTGATAAAGCTTCAAATTGCCCTAACTTCTACACGGTACATCCTACAACTGTCAAAGTTTGCAACATACAAATGCTTGTAACCTTTTACTGGAGCGTCATATAACCTTGAAATTTTGTAACCATAAAGTAATCGAGCCTCTTCTCAATTTAAGCTATCGCTCAAAGCTATGCTACCCTTGAGTCCCAAATCAAACACTGATAAAACTTAAAATGGCCCTAACATCTATACGGTACGTCCTACACCTATCAAAGTTTGCAACATACAAGTGCTTGTAACTTTTTACTGGAGCTTCATAAAACCTTGAAATTTTGTAACAATAAAGTACTCGAGCCTCTTGTCAATTTAAGCTATCGGTCAAAGCTATGCTACTCTTGAGTCCCAAATCAAACACTGATAAAGATTCAAATGGCCCTAACTTCTATACGGTACGTCCTACACCTGTCAAAGTTTGCAACATACAAATGCTTGTAGCTTTTTACTGGAGCGTCATAAAATCTGGAAATTCTGTAACAATAAAGTACTCGAGCCTCTTGTCAATTTAAACTATCGCTCAAATCTCTGCTTCCCTGGAGTCCCAAATCAAACACTGATAAAATTTCAAATGGCTCTAGCTTCTATACGGTACGTCCTACACCTATCAAAGTTTGCGACATACAAAATTTAAAAATTTAAATTTATTTTAAAGCGTTCACATATAAGACAGGGTCTTTTAAATGCGTCAAGAAGTATCCGAATAACAATGAATTATATATAACAAAAATTACTTAAAATAAGACTAAGAATGTAAGTTAAATTAAACTAAATTATTAGATCAGACAAATAAATAAGTTAAGATCAGATAAATAAATAATTAAACATATAAATAATTGAATAAATAAATAATTAACTTTAAAAATAAATAATTTTTCTGAAATAAGGAAAAGTCAGATCAGAAAAACAATGAATAAACAAAAAGGAAACAAAAATTAGAAAAGCAGAAAAGAGAAAAAAAAAAATAAAAAAATAGCATTAAGAGAAGTAGTGAAAAACTGCTTGCTTAAAGTTGTGCTTACTTGATATACTCCTAATTGCCAAAGGCAACGAATTCCACAACCTGATGGCGTTCACAAAAAAGAGTCTATTCGAGTTTAAATACTTGTAATTAGGGACTAAGAGGTTCATATTTCTCCTCGATTTACAAAATATCAACTTTACAAACAAATAATTAGGTGTTCGCGTGTATATTAAGTTATGTAGAAATAAGCAATTTCTAGCATCCATATAATTAAAAATATTGCAACCAAGGACCTGATTGCAAAACTTACTGATATGGTCAAACTTTCTTAAACCTTGTAGCATGTAGCATTATTGAATGCCACCTGCAACTTATGCCTGGAACCCGAGTCAAGTTTACCATAAACAACCTCTGAGTAAGTCATGATCGGCACAATAAGCTGAAGCACCAACCTCCTTCTGGTCTCAGCAGGCACAAATGATGCAGTCCTCCTCAAATTCCGTAAGGTATAGTATACCTTACTCACCACTGAATTTATGTGATCCTCACAGGATAGTACGGAGTTAATGTGGTATCCAAGGTTTTTTACTTTTCCAACAAATTTAAGTTTTGTATCATTTAGTGAAATTGTCGGTATATCAGAGGAAGGGTAACCAGACTTGGAAATCGGGAGGACATATGATTTTTGGGAGTTGAGCTTCAGCCTATTAGCTATAGCCCATTCTGCTATTATGATCAAGTCTTCGTTTACCCTAGCACATAAATCATCAATGAGACCAATAGGTCTGGACAAATACAATTGAAGGTCATCAGCCTATGCATGCATGGTAACATGACGACACTTACTGAAAATGTCATCTATGAACAGTGTAAACAAAAGTGGACCAAGCACTGACCCCTGAGGCACCCCACAGGTTGAATTACTGAACGCAGACACATTCTTTCCCACCCTAACCCTTTGAGACCATCCAACCAAGTAACTATTTAACATACGGACCGCCGAGCTGGAAAAACCAAAATTCAACCGTAGCTTTTCACATAGTAATGAGTGATCTACAGAATCGAATACTTTAGAGAAATCTAACAGACAAAGCAAGGTCAAATGTCTCATATCAAATGACTCTCTGATGTCATCCAATATTTTAACAACAGCAGTGGAGCAGCTGTGTCCAGGCCGAAAACCAGATTGGAGTGGGGAAATAAGGTCAAATTTTCTGACGTGTTCTGAGATTTGCTCAGCCATGAGAGATTCACATACCTTTGATAAAGCCGACAACAAACTTACAGGACGGAAATCAGACGGTACATTAGCATTGGACTTTTTAGCTATAGGGATAATCGTCGCTATTTTCCAAATACTGGGGAAGCAGGAGCTCGTTAAACAATGGTTAATTATATGGGTCAACGGGCTTAGAATGAAAGGCAAAATAAGTTTAATAAATTTAATAGGAATTCCATCCTCTCCGACAGCATTTGACTTTATCTTGTTGACACAGCGAGCAACATCATCTTCACCCACAGAAATAAACTCAAACACAAATGGGCATTCCGAAACACAGTCCCTCGCAACTACAGCAGACATATCATCAGCAGACACTGAACTACTACCAAAATAGTCATTCAGAATACCCGGATCAATCCGACAATCTTCAGATTTCCCATTGCATACCCCAGCTTGTCTCAAATTATTCCACAGCTGCTTGGAAGGTCGTGCCAAACATAGTTTGGACATGAAAAATCTGCGCTTAGCCAATTTAATAGTAGAATTTGCATCATTTCTAGCTCTTTTGTGCTCTTCCCATCTAGATGCAGTTGGATTTCTTTTCCACTGATTGTATGTTCTATGCCGTTTTTTAATAGCCAATTGGGCATTCTTCGTAAACCAGGGACAACTGCTGTTAGTGACAGAACGAGTAACAAGTGGAACATGCAAGTCAAACAAGGCACCAATTCTGTACATAAAAGAATCCAGCTTTTCATTCACAGAGCTAAACAGCCTACATTCAGACCAATTAATAAGTGACAGGTCATTAAACAAAGAATCAAGATTAATTGATTTATAGTCTCGAAAGGAAAAAGAATTTTCAGCAACCACTGGGTTTAGATTTACATTCACTGAACAAAAAATTAGATCGTGGTCGGATATAAACGATAATTCGTCAAAGATCATAACTGAAGAAATATCCGAAACCAGAAAAACATCCAACAAACTAGGAGAAGCACTATCTGCAAAGTGTGTTGGCATACTGGTATTCAGCACTTGCAGTCCAACTTCAGAAATTTTACAAATGAATTGCTTGGCAAGACTGTCCTTACATAACATGTTTATATTGAAATCACCACACACAATAAAATGATCATAATCGATTACACAATTTGACAAAGTAGCACAGAACGGATCCAAACAGCAGTAACGATAAGGATTATATACACACGACAGAAAAACTTTTGTGCTATTGTCATAAATTTCAACATTTAGAAATTCCACATCTGAGCCTCCAGACATATTCAACAAATTCACTCTTAAATTACTTTTACAATATATTGCCACACCCCCGCCTTTTTTGTCTAATCTATCGTTTCGAAAAAGCTTGTAATTACCTATATTCAGGCAAGAGTCACCTATACCTTCATGCAACCAGGTTTCGGATACACAAATTACATCAACAGATGAATTATCAAAGCAGTGTCTAACATAATCCATCTTAGAATCACTTAGACTCCTCGCATTAAAATGTACAATGTTTAATCCAGAGTGCTGGCTGCATAAAACGCCAATCAATGTTTTATGAACATCACTGGAGGCAGAAACTTCATCACCCATAATTAGTATAAAAATACATATCAGCAACACAACAATAAGCACTACAGTAATAGAAGAAGCAGATAGTAGAGAAGAGGAAATTACTTAAAAAAATAGTCGAGCACAAGGCATATAGAGAGAGAGCATTTAAGCTATTAATATATGTAAATGTGCAATTAAACACTTCAATAAAAATAAAGAAGAAACTAAATAGTGAAGTTGAGAGTAATATAGAATAATAAATTAAAATAAAATAAATAGAATAATACATTAAATAGAATAATAAATTAAAATAATCAAGTAAAAGTTGAGTTTTATGCTCCAGTATAGCTTCTGCCGGCAACTGCATCTATGCTCTCTCTGCTACTCACTACTATTGCTTCAGCATTCGGATCGGCTCTCACAAAGACTCGGCCCCGAATTGTAAACGCTGACACTAGAAGTTTTTGTCTTTTGAGCTCATTGGCCCGACGCAATATTTCACGATTGTTAATCGTTAGACTCTCATGCACATAAAACGAGCTGTCACCCTGAACCCCAATATCATTTAGCAACAGCGGCCTTTTACTGGACTTGCGGAAGCCAGCAATGTGCTTGAGCAACTGACTTCTATCACGTGCCGAGTGGAGTTTCACCAAAATCGGAGCTGTAGTGGTTTTGCTCAGGTTTCCCTTACTTCTCAGACGGAATGCCTCTCTCACTAGTGGAGTACTGACATTAACCGCTTTGCAAACTTGTGAGAAAATAGCAGACACATTTTCAGCTGCAGCATGGGGAATACCATTGATAATCAAATCAGAGGATACCGCATCGTTCTCAAATTTGGCCACTTTATCACGCAACGTGGCTACCTCACGTCCAAGAGCCCGATTATCAGCATCCATCTCCTCCACAACAACAACCCGCTTCTCCATTTTTGCCACAGCAGACCTGACATTGATTAGCTCACCAGATAACTCACTCATTCTCTGCATAACTCTCTCTTCAGCTAGTTTGACAGCTTCAGTTATGCTTTGAGTCACCTGCTTAACAATGCACTCCTGCTGCAGTTGAAGCTTCTCTTCAAGCAGCTGTAACCAATTTCGTGGTAGTGGTGAATCACCAAGTTTTTCATGTATTTGAGTAGGACAAGTTTTTCATGTATTTGAGTAGGAATGCTTGTAACTTTTTACTGGAGCGTCATAAAACCTTGAAATTTTGTAACAATAAAGTACTCGAGCCTGTTGTCAATTTAAGCTATCGCTCAAAGGTATGCTACCCTTGAGTCCCAAATCAAACACTGATAAATCTCCAAATGGCCCTAACTTCTATACGGTACGTCCTACACCTATCAAAGTTTGCAACACACAAATGCTTGTACTTTTTACTACAGCGTCATAAAACCTTGAAATTTTGTAACAATAAAGTGCTCGAGCCTCTTGTCAATTTAAGCTATCGCTCAATGCTATGCTACCGTTGAGTCCCAAATCAAACACTTATAAAACTTCAAATGGCCCTAACTTCTATACGGTACATCCTACACCTGTCAAAGTTTGCAACATACAAATGCTTGTAACCTTTTACTGGAGCGTCATAAAACCATGAAATTTTGTAACAATAAAGTAATCGAGCCTCTTGTCAATTTAAGCTATCGCTCAAAGCTATGCTACCCTTGATTCCCAAATCAAACACTGATAAAACTTAAAATGGCCCTAACATCTATACGGTACGTCCTACACCTATCAAAGTTTGCAACATACAAGTGCTTGTAACTTTTTACTGGAGCGTCATAAAACCTTGAAATTTTGTAACAATAAAGTTCTCGAGCCTCTTGTCAATTTAAGCTATCGCTCAAAGCTATGCTACCCTTGAGTCACAAATCAAACACTGATAAAACTTCAAATGGCAATAACTTCTGTACGGTACGTCCTAAACCTATCAAAGTTTGCAACATACAAATGCTTGTAACTTTTTACTGTAGCGTCATAAAACCTTGAAATTTTGTAACAATAAAGAACTCGAGCCTCTTGTCAATTTAAGCTATCGCTCAAAGCTATGCTACCCTTGAGTCCCAAATCAAACACTGATAAAACTTCAAATGGCACTAACTTCTATACGGTACATCCTACACCTGTCAAAGTTTGCAACATACAAATGCTTGTAACCTTTTACTGGAGCGTCATAAAACCATGAAATTTTGTAACAATAAAGTAATCGAGCCTCTTGTCAATTTAAGCTATCGCTCAAAGCTATGCTACCCTTGATTCCCAAATCAAACACTGATAAAACTTAAAATGGCCCTAACATCTATACGGTACGCCCTACACCTATCAAAGTTTGCAACATACAAGTGCTTGTAACTTTTTACTGGAGCGTCATAAAACCTTGAAATTTTGTAACAATAAAGAACTCGAGCCTCTTGTCAATTTAAGCTATCGCTCAAAGCTATGCTACCCTTGAGTCCCAAATCAAACACTGACAAAACTTCAAATGGCCCTAACGTCTATACGGTACGTCCTGCATATACCAAAGTTTGCAACATACAAATGCTTGTAACTTTTTGAAATTTTGTGACAATAAAGTACTCGAGCCTCTTGTCAATTTAAGCTATCGGTCAAAGCTATGCTACTCTTGAGTCCCAAATCAAACACTGATAAAGCTTCAAATGGCCCTAACTTCTATACGGTACATCCTACACCTGTCAAAGTTTGCAACATACAAATGCTTGTAACCTTTTACTGGAGCGTCATAAAACCATGAAATTTTGTAACAATAAAGTAATCGAGCCTCTTGTCAATTTAAGCTATCGCTCAAAGCTATGCTACCCTTGATTCCCAAATCAAACACTGATAAAACTTAAAATGGCCCTAACATCTATACGGTACGTCCTACACCTATCAAAGTTTGCAACATACAAGTGCTTGTAACTTTTTACTGGAGCGTCATAAAACCTTGAAATTTTGTAACAATAAAGTTCTCGAGCCTCTTGTCAATTTAAGCTATCGCTCAAAGCTATGCTACCCTTGAGTCACAAATCAAACACTGATAAAACTTGAAATGGCAATAACTTCTGTACGGTACGTCCTACACCTATCAAAGTTTGCAACATACAAATGCTTGTAACTTTTTACTGTAGCGTCATAAAACCTTGAAATTTTGTAACAATAAAGAACTCGAGCCTCTTGTCAATTTAAGCTATCGCTCAAAGCTATGCTACCCTTGAGTCCCAAATCAAACACTGATAAAACTTCAAATGGCCCTAACTTCTATACGGTACATCCTACACCTGTCAAAGTTTGCAACATACAAATGCTTGTAACTTTTTACTGGAGCGTCAGAAAAACTTGAAATTTTGTAACAATAAAGTACTCGAGCCTCTTGTCAATTTAAGCTATCGCTCAAAGCTATGCTACTCTTGAGTCCCAAATCAAACACTGATAAATCATCAAATGGCTCTATCTTCTATTCGGTACATCCTACACCTGTCAAAGTTTGCAACATACAAATGCTTGTAACTTTTTACTGGAGCGTCAGAAAAACTTGAAATTTTGTAACAATAAAGTACTCGAGCCTGTTGTCAATTTAAGCTATCGCTCAAAGGTATGCTACCCTTGATTCCCAAATCAAACACTGATAAAACTCCAAATGGCCCTAACTTCTATACGGTACGTCCTACACCTATCAAAGTTTGCAACACACAAATGCTTGTACTTTTTACTAGAGCGTCATAAAACCTTGAAATTTTGTAACAATAAAGTGCTCGAGCCTCTTGTCAATTTAAGCTATCGCTCAAAGCTATGCTACCCTTGAGTCCCAAATCAAACACTTATAAAACTTCAAATGGCCTAAACTTCTATACGGTGCATCCTACACCTATCAAAGTTTGCAACATACAAATGCTTGTAACTTTTTACTGGAGCGTCATAAAACCTTGAAATTTTGTAACAATAAAGTACTCGAGCCTCTTGTCAATTTTAGCTATCGCTCAAAGCTATGCTACCCTTGAGCCCCAAATCAAATACTGATAAAACTTCAAATGGCCCTAACTTCTATACGGTACGTCCTACACCTGTCAAAGTTTGCAACATACAAATGTTGCAACTTTTTACTGGAGCGTCATAAAACCTTGAAATTGTGTAACAATAAAGTACTCGAGCCTCTTGTCAATTTAAGCTATCGCTCAAAGCTATGCTACCCTTGACTCCCAAATCAAACACTGATAAAACTTCAAATGGCCCTAACGTCTATACGGTACGTCCTACATATATCAAAGTTTGCAACATACAAATGCTTGTAACTTTTTGAAATTTTGTGACAATAAAGTACTCGCCTCTTGTCAATTTAACTTTTAACACCTATCAAAGTTTGCAACATACAAATGCTTGTAACTTTTTACTGGAGCTTCATAAAACCTTGAAATTTTGTAACAATAAAGTACTCGAGCCTCTTGTCAATTTAAGCTATCGCTCAAAGCTATGCTACCCTTGAGTCCCAAATCAAACACTGATAAAACATCAAATGGCTCTATCTTCTATACGGTACATCCTACACCTGTCAAAGTTTGCAACATACAAATGCTTGTAACTTTTTACTGGAGCGTCAGAAAACCTTGAAATTCTGTAACAATAAAGTACTCGAGCCTCTTGTCAATTTAAACTATCGCTCAAAGCTATGCTACCCTGGAGTCCCAAATCAAACACTGATAAAATTTCAAATGGCTCTAGCTTCTACACGGTACGTCCTACACCTATCAAAGTTTGCGACATACAAATGCTTGTAACTATTTACTGGAGCGTCATAAAACCTTGAAATTTTGTAACAATAAAGTACTCGAGCCTGTTGTCAATTTAAGCTATCGCTCAAAGGTATGCTACCCTTGAGTCCCAAATCAAACACTGATAAAACTCCAAATGGCCCTAACTTCTATATGGTACGTCCTACACCTATCAAAGTTTGCAACACACAAATGCTGGTACTTTTAACTAGAGCGTCATAAAACCTTGAAATTTTGTAACAATAAAGTGCTCGAGCCTCTTGTCAATTTAAGCTATCGCTCAAAGCTATGCTACCCTTGAGTCCCAAATCAAACACTTATAAAACTTTAAATGGCCTTAACTTCTATACGGTGCATCCTACACCTATCAAAGTTTGCAACATACAAATGCTTGTAACTTTTTACTGGAGCGTCATAAAACCTTGAAATTTTGTAACAATAAAGTACTCGAGCCTCTTGTCAATTTAAGCTATCGCTCAAAGCTATGCTACCCTTGACTCCCAAATCAAATACTGATAAAACTTAAAATGGCCCTAACATCTATACGGTACGTCCTACACCTATCAAAGTTTGCAACATACAAATGCTTGCAACTTTTTACTGGAGCGTCATAAAACCTTGAAATTTTGTAACAATAAAGTTCTCGAGCCTCTTGTCAATTTAAGCTATCGCTCAAAGCTATGCTACCCTTGAGTCACAAATCAAACACTGATAAAACTTCAAATGGCAATAACTTCTGTACGGTACGTCCTACACCTATCAAAGTTTGCAACATACAAATGCTTGTAACTTTTTACTGTAGCGTCATAAAACCTTGAAATTTTGTAACAATAAAGAACTCGAGCCTCTTGTCAATTTAAGCTATCGCTCAAAGCTATGCTACCCTTGAGTCCCAAATCAAACACTGATAAGACTTCAAATGGCCCTAACTTCTATACGGTACATCCTACACCTGTCAAAGTTTGCAACATACAAATGCTTGTAACTTTTTACTGGAGCGTCAGAAAAACTTGAAATTTTGTAACAATAAAGTACTCGAGCCTCTTGTCAATTTAAGCTATCGCTCAAAGCTATGCTACCCTTGAGTCCCAAATCAAACACTGATAAAACTTCAAATGGCCCTAACGTCTATACGGTACGTCCTACATATATCAAAGTTTGCAACATACAAATGCTTGTAACTTTTTGAAATTTTGTGACAATAAAGTACTCGAGCCTCTTGTCAATTTAAGCTATCGCTCAAAGTTATGCTACCCTTGAGTCCCAAATCAAACACTTATAAAACTTCAAATGGCCTTAAATTGTCAATTTAAGCAATCGCTCAAAGCTATGCTACCCTTGAGTCCCAAATCAAACACTGATAAAACTTCAAATGGCCCTAACTTCTATACGGTACGTCCTACAAAGTTTGCAACATACAAATGCTTGTAACTTTTTACTGGAGCGTCATAAAACCTTGAAATTTTGTAACAATAAAGTACTCGAGCCTCTTGTCAATTTAAGCTATCGCTCAAAGTTATGCTACCCTTGAGTCCCAAATCAAACACTGATAAAACTTCAAATGGCCCTAACTTCTATACGGTACGTCCTACACCTGTCAAAGTTTGCAACATACAAATGCTTGCAACTTTTTACTGGAGCTTCATAAAACCTTGAAATTTTGTAACAATAAAGTACTCGAGCCTCTTGTCAATTTAAGCTATCGCTCAAAGCTATGCTACCCTGGAGCCCCAAATCAAACACTGATAAAACTTCAAATGGCTCTAGCTTCTATACGGTACGTCCTACACCTATCAAAGTTTGCGACATACAAATGCTTGTAACTTTTTACTGGAGCGTCATAAAACCTTGAAATTTTGTAACAATAAAGTACTCGAGCCTCTTGTCAATTTACGCTATCGCTCAAAGCTATGCTACTCTTGAGTCCCAAATCAAACACTGATAAAATTTCAAATGGCAGTAACTTCTATACGGTGCATCCTACACCTGTCAAAGTTTGCAACATACAAATGCTTGTAACTTTTTACTGGAGCGTCATAAAACCTTGAAATTGTGTAACAATAAAGTACTCGAGCCTCTTGTCAATTTAAGCTATCGCTCAAAGCTATGCTACCCTTGAGTCCCAAATCAAACACTTATAAAACTTCAAATGGCCTTAGCTTCTATATGGTGCATCCTATACCTATCAAAGTTTGCAACATACAAATGCTTGTGACTTTTTACTGGAGCGTCATAAAACCTTGAAATTTTGTAACAATAAAGTACTCGAGCCTGTTGTCAATTTAAGCTATCGCTCAAAGGTATGCTACCCTTGAGTCCCAAATCAAACACTGGTAAAACTTCAAATGGCCCTAAATTCTATACGGTACGTCCTACACCTATCAAAGTTTGCAACACACAAATGCTTGTACTTTTTACTGGATCGTCATAAAATCTTGAAATTTTGTAACAATAAAGTACTCGAGCCTCTTGTCAATTTAAGCTATCGCTCAAAGCTATGCTACCCTTGAGTCCCAAATCAAACACTTATAAAACTTCAAATGGCCTTAGCTTCTATATGGTGCATCCTATACCTATCAAAGTTTGCAACATACAAATGCTTGTGACTTTTTACTGGAGCGTCATAAAACCTTGGAATTTTGTAACAATAACGTACTCGAGCCTCTTGTCAATTTAAGCTATCGCTCAAAGCTATGCTACCCTTGAGTCCCAAATCAAATACTGATAAAACTTCAAATGGCCCTAACTTCTATACGGTACGTCCTACTCCTGTCAAAGTTTGTAACATACAAATGCTTGCAATTTTTTACTGGAGCGTCATAAAACCTTGAAATTTTGTAATAATAAAGTACTCGAGCCTCTTGTCAATTTAAGCTATCGCGCAAAGCTATGCTACCCTTGAGTCCCAAATCAAACACTGATAAAACTTCAAATGGCCCTAACGTCTATACGGTACGTCCTACATATATCAAAGTTTGCAACATACAAATGCTTGTAACTTTTTACTGGAGCGTCATAAAACCTTGAAATTTTGTAACAATAAAGTACTCGATCCTCTTGTAAATTTAAACTATCGCTCAAAGCTATGCTACCCTTGAGTCCCAAATCAAACACTGATAAAACTTCAAATGGCCCTAACTTCTATACGGTACGTCCTACACCTGTCAAAGTTTGCAACATACAAATGCTTGCAACTTTTTACTGGAGCTTCATAAAACCTTGAAATTTTGTAACAATAAAGTACTCGAGCCTCTTGTCAATTTAAGCTATCGCTCAAAGCTATGCTACTCTTGAGTCCCATATCAAACACTGATCAAACTTCAAATCGCCCTAACTTCTATACGGTATATCCTACACCTGTCAAACTTTGCAACATACAAATGCTTGTAACTTTTTACTGGAGCGTCATAAAACCTTGAAATTTTGTAACAATTTTGTACTCGAGCCTCTTGTCAATTTAAGCTATCGCTCAAAGCTATGCTACTCTTGACTCCCATATCAAACACTGATCAAACTTCAAATCGCCCTAACTTCTATACGGTATATCCTACACCTGTCAAACTTTGCAACATACAAATGCTTGTAACTTTTTACTGGAGCGTCATAAAACCTTGAAATTTTGTAACAATAAAGTACTCGAGCCTCTTGTCAATTTAAGCTATAGGTCAAAGCTATGCTACTCTTGAGTCCCAAATCAAACACTGATAAATCTTCAAATGGCCCTAATTTCTATACGGCACGTCCTACACCCATCAAAGTTTGCAACATACAAATGCTTGTAACTTTTTACTGTAGCGTCATAAAACCTTTACATTTTGTAACAATAAAGTACTCGAGCCTCTTGTCAATTTAAGCTATCACTCAAAGCTATACTACCGTTGAGTCCCAAATCAAACACTGATAAAACTTCAAATGGCCCTAACTTCTATACGGTGCGTCCTACACCTGTCAAAGTTTGCAACATACAAATGCTTGTAACTTTTTACTGGAGCGTCATAAAAACTTGAAATTTTGTAACAATAAAGTACTCGAGCCTCTTGTCAATTTACGCTATCGCTCAAAGCTATGCTACTCTTGAGTCCCAAATCAAACACTGATAAAATTTCAAATGGCAGTAACTTCTATACGGTGCATCCTACACCTGTCAAAGTTTGCAACATACAAATGCTTGTAACTTTTTACTGGAGCGTCATAAAACCTTGAAATTGTGTAACAATAAAGTACTCGAGCCTCTTGTCAATTTAAACTATCGCTCAAAGCTATGCTACCCTGGAGCCCCAAATCAAACACTGATAAAACTTCAAATGGCTCTAGCTTCTATACGGTACGTCCTACACCTATCAAACTTTGCGAGATACAAATGCTTGTAACTTTTTACTGGAGCGTCATAAAACCTTGAAATTTTGTAACAATAAAGTACTCGAGCCTGTTGTCAATTTAAGCTATCGCTCAAAGGTATGCTACACTTGAGTCCCAAATGAAACACTGGTAAAACTTCAAATGGCCCTAAATTTTATACGGTACGTCCTACACCTATCAAAGTTTGCAACACACAAATGCTTGTACTTTTTACTGGATCGTCATAAAATCTTGAAATTTTGTAACAATAAAGTACTCGAACCTCTTGTCAATTTAAGCTATCGCTCAAAGCTATGCTACCCTTGAGTCCCAAATCAAACACTTATAAAACTTCAAATGGCCTTAACTTCTATATGGTGCATCCTATACCTATCAAAGTTTGCAACATACAAATGCTTGTAACTTTTTACTGGAGCGTCATAAAACCTTGGAATTTTGTAACAATAAAGTACTCGAGCCTCTTGTCAATTTAAGCTATCGCTCAAAGCTATGCTACCCTTGAGTCCCAAATCAAACACTGATAAAACTTCAAATGGCCCTAACTTCTATACGGTACGTCCTACACCTATCAAAGTTTGCAACATACATACAAATGCTTGTAACTTTTACTGGAGCGTCATAAAACCTTGGAATTTTGTAACAATAAAGTACTCGAGCCTCTTGTCAATTTAAGCTATCGCTCAAAGCTATGCTACCCTTGAGTCCCAAATCAAACACTGATAAAACTTCAAATGGCCCTAACTTCTATACGGTACGTCCTACACCTATCAAAGTTTGCAACATACATACAAATGCTTGTAACTTTTTACTGGAGCGTCATAAAACCTTTACATTTTGTAACAATAAAGTACTCGAGCCTCTTGTCAATTTAAGCTATCGCTCAAAGCTATGCTACCGTTGAGTCTCAAATCAAACACTGATAAAACTTCAAATGGCCCTAACTTCTATACGGTACGTCCTACACCTGTCAAAGTTTGCAACATACAAATGCTTGTAACTTTTTACTGGAGCGTCATAAAAACTTGAAATTTTGTAACAATAAAGTACTCGAGCCTCTTGTCAATTTACGCTATCGCTCAAAGCTATGCTACTCTTGAGTCCCAAATCAAACACTGGTAAAACTTCAAATGGCCCTAAATTCTATACGGTACGTCCTACACCTGTCAAAGTTTGCAACATACAAATGCTAGTAACTTTTTACTGGAGCGTCATAAAACATTGAAATTTTGTAACAATAAAGTACTCGAGCCTCTTGTCAATTTAAACTATCGCTCAAAGCTATGCTACCCTTGAGTCCCAAATCAAACACTTATAAAACTTCAAATGGCCTTAACTTCTATATGGTGCATCCTATACCTATCAAAGTTTGCAACATACAAATGCTTGTAACTTTTTACTGGAGCGTCATAAAACCTTGGAATTTTGTAACAATAAAGTACTCGAGCCTCTTGTCAATTTAAGCTATCGCTCAAAGCTATGCTACCCTTGAGTCCCAAATCAAACACTGATAAAACTTCAAATGGCCCTAACTTCTATACGGTACGTCCTACACCTTTCAAAGTTTGCAACATACAAATGCTTGTAACTTTTTACTGGAGCGTCATAAAACCTTGAAATTTTGTAACAATAAAGTACTCGAGCCTCTTGTCAATTTAAGCTATCGCTCAAAGCTATGCTACTCTTGAGTCCCAAATCAAACACTGATAAAACTTCAAATGGCCCTAACTTCTATACGGTACGTCCTACACCTATCAAAGTTTGCAACATACAAATGCTTGTAACTTTTTACTGGAGCGTCATAAAACCTTGAAATTCTGCAACAATAAAGTACTCGAGCCTCTTGTCAATATAAACTATCGCTCAAAGCTATGCTACCCTGGAGTCCCAAATCAAACACTGATAAAACTTCAAATGGCTCTAGCTTCTATACGGTACGTCCTACACCTATCAAAGTTTGCGACATACAAAAGCTTTTAACTTTTTACTGGAGCGTCATAAAATCTTGAAATTTTGTAACAATAAAGTACTCGAGCCTGTTGTCAATTTAAGCTATCGCTCAAAGGTATGCTACCTTTGAGTCCCAAATCAAACACTTATAAAACTTCAAATGGCCTTAACTTGTCAATTTAAGCAATCGCTCAAAGCTATGCTACCCTTGAGTCCCAAATCAAACACTGATAAAACTTCAAATGGCCCTAACTTCTATACGGTACGTCCTACACCTATCAAAGTTTGCAACATACAAATGCTTGTAACTTTTTACTGGAGCGTCATAAAACCTTGAAATTTTGTAACAATAAAGTACTCGAGCCTCTTGTCAATTTAAGCTATGGCTCAAAGCTATGCTACCGTTGAGTCCCAAATCAAACACTGATAAAACTTCAAATGGCCCTAACTTCTATACGGTACGTCCTACACCTGTCAAAGTTTGCAACATACAAATGCTTGTAACTTTTTACTGGAGCGTCATAAAAACTTGAAATTTTGTAACAATAAAGTACTCGAGCCTCTTGTCAATTTACGCTATCGCTCAAAGCTATGCTACTCTTGAGTCCCAAATCAAACACTGATAAAATTTCAAATGGCAGTAACTTCTATACGGTGCATCCTACACCTGTCAAAGTTTGCAACATACAAATGCTTGTAACTTTTTACTGGAGCGTCATAAAACCTTGAAATTGTGTAACAATAAAGTACTCGAGCCTCTTGTCAATTTAAACTATCGCTCAAAGCTATGCTACCGTTGAGCCCCAAATCAAACACTGATAAAACTTCAAATGGCTCTAGCTTCTATACGGTACGTCCTACACCTATCAAAGTTTGCGACATACAAATGCTTGTAACTTTTTACTGGAGCGTCATAAAACCTTGAAATTTTGTAACAATAAAGTACTCGAGCCTGTTGTCAATTTAAGCTATCGCTCAAAGGTATGCTACCCTTGAGTCCCAAATCAAACACTGGTAAAACTTCAAATGGCCCTAAATTCTATACGGTACGTCCTACACCTATCAAAGTTTGCAACACACAAATGCTTGTACTTTTTACTGGATCGTCATAAAATCTTGAAATTTTGTAACAATAAAGTACTCGAGCCTCTTGTCAATTTAAGCTATCGCTCAAAGCTATGCTACCCTTGAGTCCCAAATCAAACACTTATAAAACTTCAAATGGCCTTAGCTTCTATATGGTGCATCCTATACCTATCAAAGTTTGCAACATACAAATGCTTGTGACTTTTTACTGGAGCGTCATAAAACCTTGAAATTTTGTAACAATAAAGTACTCGATCCTCTTGTCAATTTAAACTATCGCTCAAAGCTATGCTACCCTTGAGTCCCAAATCAAACACTGATAAAACTTCAAATGGCCCTAACTTCTATACGGTACGTCCTACACCTGTCAAAGTTTGCAACATACAAATGCTTGTGACTTTTTACTGGAGCGTCATAAAACCTTGAAATTTTGTAACAATAAAGTACTCGATCCTCTTGTCAATTTAAACTATCGCTCAAAGCTATGCTACCCTTGAGTCCCAAATCAAACACTGATAAAACTTCAAATGGCCCTAACTTCTATACGGTACGTCCTACACCTGTCAAAGTTTGCAACATACAAATGCTTGCAACTTTTTACTGGAGCTTCATAAAACCTTGAAATTTTGTAACAATAAAGTACTCGAGCCTCTTGTCAATTTAAGCTATCGCTCAAAGCTATGCTACTCTTGAGTCCCATATCAAACACTGATCAAACTTCAAATCGCCCTAACTTCTATACGGTATATCCTACACCTGTCAAACTTTGCAACATACAAATGCTTGTAACTTTTTACTGGAGCGTCATAAAACCTTGAAATTTTGTAACAATTTTGTACTCGAGCCTCTTGTCAATTTAAGCTATCGCTCAAAGCTATGCTACTCTTGAGTCCCATATCAAACACTGATCAAACTTCAAATCGCCCTAACTTCTATACGGTATATCCTACACCTGTCAAACTTTGCAACATACAAATGCTTGTAACTTTTTACTGGAGCGTCATAAAACCTTGAAATTTTGTAACAATAAAGTACTCGAGCCTCTTGTCAATTTAAGCTATAGGTCAAAGCTATGCTACTCTTGAGTCCCAAATCAAACACTGATAAATCTTCAAATGGCCCTAATTTCTATACGGCACGTCCTACACCCATCAAAGTTTGCAACATACAAATGCTTGTAACTTTTTACTGTAGCGTCATAAAACCTTTACATTTTGTAACAATAAAGTACTCGAGCCTCTTGTCAATTTAAGCTATCGCTCAAAGCTATACTACCGTTGAGGCCCAAATCAAACACTGATAAAACTTCAAATGGCCCTAACTTCTATACGGTACGTCCTACACCTGTCAAAGTTTGCAACATACAAATGCTTGTAACTTTTTACTGGAGCGTCATAAAAACTTGAAATTTTGTAACAATAAAGTACTCGAGCCTCTTGTCAATTTACGCTATCGCTCAAAGCTATGCTACTCTTGAGTCCCAAATCAAACACTGATAAAATTTCAAATGGCAGTAACTTCTATACGGTGCATCCTACACCTGTCAAAGTTTGCAACATACAAATGCTTGTAACTTTTTACTGGAGCGTCATAAAACCTTGAAATTGTGTAACAATAAAGTACTCGAGCCTCTTGTCAATTTAAACTATCGCTCAAAGCTATGCTACCCTGGAGCCCCAAATCAAACACTGATAAAACTTCAAATGGCTCTAGCTTCTATACGGTACGTCCTACACCTATCAAAGTTTGCGAGATACAAATGCTTGTAACTTTTTACTGGAGCGTCATAAAACCTTGAAATTTTGTAACAATAAAGTACTCGAGCCTGTTGTCAATTTAAGCTATCGCTCAAAGGTATGCTACCCTTGAGTCCCAAATGAAACACTGGTAAAACTTCAAATGGCCCTAAATTCTATACGGTACGTCCTACACCTATCAAAGTTTGCAACACACAAATGCTTGTACTTTTTACTGGATCGTCATAAAATCTTGAAATTTTGTAACAATAAAGTACTCGAGCCTCTTGTCAATTTAAGCTATCGCTCAAAGCTATGCTACCCTTGAGTCCCAAATCAAACACTTATAAAACTTCAAATGGCCTTAACTTCTATATGGTGCATCCTATACCTATCAAAGTTTGCAACATACAAATGCTTGTAACTTTTTACTGGAGCGTCATAAAACCTTGGAATTTTGTAACAATAAAGTACTCGAGCCTCTTGTCAATTCAAGCTATCGCTCAAAGCTATGCTACCCTTGAGTCCCAAATCAAACACTGATAAAACTTCAAATGGCCCTAACTTCTATACGGTACGTCCTACACCTATCAAAGTTTGCAACATACATACAAATGCTTGTAACTTTTTACTGGAGCGTCATAAAACCTTGGAATTTTGTAACAATAAAGTACTCGAGCCTCTTGTCAATTTAAGCTATCGCTCAAAGCTATGCTACCCTTGAGTCCCAAATCAAACACTGATAAAACTTCAAATGGCCCTAACTTCTATACGGTACGTCCTACACCTATCAAAGTTTGCAACATACATACAAATGCTTGTAACTTTTTACTGGAGCGTCATAAAACCTTTACATTTTGTAACATACAAATGCTTGTAACTTTTTACTGGAGCGTCATAAAACCTTGAAATTCTGCAACAATAAAGTACTCGAGCCTCTTGTCAATATAAACTATCGCTCAAAGCTATGCTACCCTGGAGTCCCAAATCAAACACTGATAAAACTTCAAATGGCTCTAGCTTCTATACGGTACGTCCTACACCTATCAAAGTTTGCGACATACAAATGCTTTTAACTTTTTACTGGAGCGTCATAAAATCTTGAAATTTTGTAACAATAAAGTACTCGAGCCTGTTGTCAATTTAAGCTATCGCTCAAAGGTATGCTACGTTTGAGTCCCAAATCAAACACTTATAAAACTTCAAATGGCCTTAACTTGTCAATTTAAGCAATCGCTCAAAGCTATGCTACCCTTGAGTCCCAAATCAAACACTGATAAAACTTCAAATGGCCCTAACTTCTATACGGTACGTCCTACACCTATCAAAGTTTGCAACATACAAATGCTTGTAACTTTTTACTGGAGCGTCATAAAACCTTGAAATTTTGTAACAATAAAGTACTCGAGCCTCTTGTCAATTTAAGCTATCGCTCAAAGCTATGCTACTCTTGAGTCCCAAATCAAACACTGATAAAACTTCAAATGGCCCTAACTTCTATACGGTACATCCTACACCTGTCAAAGTTTGCAACATACAAATGCTTGTAACTTTTTACTGGAGCGTCATAAAACCTTGAAATTCTGCAACAATAAAGTACTCGAGCCTCTTGTCAATATAAACTATCGCTCAAAGCTATGCTACCCTGGAGTCCCAAATCAAACACTGATAAAACTTCAAATGGCTCTAGCTTCTATACGGTACGTCCTACACCTATCAAAGTTTGCGACATACAAATGCTTTTAACTTTTTACTGGAGCGTCATAAAATCTTGAAATTTTGTAACAATAAAGTACTCGAGCCTGTTGTCAATTTAAGCTATCGCTCAAAGGTATGCTACCTTTGAGTCCCAAATCAAACACTTATAAAACTTCAAATGGCCTTAACTTGTCAATTTAAGCAATCGCTCAAAGCTATGCTACCCTTGAGTCCCAAATCAAACACTGATAAAACTTCAAATGGCCCTAACTTCTATACGGTACGTCCTACACCTATCAAAGTTTGCAACATACAAATGCTTGTAACTTTTTACTGGAGCGTCATAAAACCTTGAAATTTTGTAACAATAAAGTACTCGAGCCTCTTGTCAATTTAAGCTATAGGTCAAAGCTATACTACTCTTGAGTCCCAAATCAAACACTGAAAAATCTTCAAATGGCCCTAATTTCTATACGGCACGTCCTACACCCATCAAAGTTTGCAACATACAAATGCTTGTAACTTTTTACTGTAGCGTCATAAAACCTTTACATTTTGTAACAATAAAGTACTCGAGCCTCTTGTCAATTTAAGCTATCGCTCAAAGCTATGCTACTCTTGAGTCCCATATCAAACACTGATCAAACTTCAAATCGCCCTAACTTCTATACGGTATATCCTACACCTGTCAAACTTTGCAACATACAAATGCTTGTAACTTTTTACTGGAGCGTCATAAAAACTTGAAATTTTGTAACAATAAAGTACTCGAGCCTCTTGTCAATTTACGCTATCGCTCAAAGCTATGCTACTCTTGAGTCCCAAATCAAACACTGATAAAATTTCAAATGGCTCTAGCTTCTATACGGTACGTCCTACACCTATCAAAGTTTGCGAGATACAAATGCTTGTAACTTTTTACTGGAGCGTCATAAAACCTTGAAATTTTGTAACAATAAAGTACTCGAGCCTGTTGTCAATTTAAGCTATCGCTCAAAGGTATGCTACCCTTGAGTCCCAAATGAAACACTGGTAAAACTTCAAATGGCCCTAAATTCTATACGGTACGTCCTACACCTATCAAAGTTTGCAACACACAAATGCTTGTACTTTTTACTGGATCGTCATAAAATCTTGAAATTTTGTAACAATAAAGTACTCGAGCCTCTTGTCAATTTAAGCTATCGCTCAAAGCTATGCTACCCTTGAGTCCCAAATCAAACACTTATAAAACTTCAAATGGCCTTAACTTCTATATGGTGCATCCTATACCTATCAAAGTTTGCAACATACAAATGCTTGTAACTTTTTACTGGAGCGTCATAAAACCTTGGAATTTTGTAACAATAAAGTACTCGAGCCTCTTGTCAATTTAAGCTATCGCTCAAAGCTATGCTACCCTTGAGTCCCAAATCAAACACTGATAAAACTTCAAATGGCCCTAACTTCTATACGGTACGTCCTACACCTATCAAAGTTTGCAACATACATACAAATGCTTGTAACTTTTTACTGGAGCGTCATAAAACCTTGGAATTTTGTAACAATAAAGTACTCGAGCCTCTTGTCAATTTAAGCTATCGCTCAAAGCTATGCTACCCTTGAGTCCCAAATCAAACACTGATAAAACTTCAAATGGCCCTAACTTCTATACGGTACGTCCTACACCTATCAAAGTTTGCAACATACATACAAATGCTTGTAACTTTTTACTGGAGCGTCATAAAACCTTTACATTTTGTAACAATAAAGTACTCGAGCCTCTTGTCAATTTAAGCTATCGCTCAAAGCTATGCTACCGTTGAGTCTCAAATCAAACACTGATAAAACTTCAAATGGCCCTAACTTCTATACGGTACGTCCTACACCTGTCAAAGTTTGCAACATACAAATGCTTGTAACTTTTTACTGGAGCGTCATAAAAACTTGAAATTTTGTGACAATAAAGTACTCGAGCCTCTTGTCAATTTACGCTATCGCTCAAAGCTATGCTACTCTTGAGTCCCAAATCAAACACTGGTAAAACTTCAAATGGCCCTAAATACTATACGGTACGTCCTACACCTGTCAAAGTTTGCAACATACAAATGCTAGTAACTTTTTACTGGAGCGTCATAAAACATTGAAATTTTGTAACAATAAAGTACTCGAGCCTCTTGTCAATTTTTACTGGAGCGTCATAAAACCTTGAAATTTTGTAACAATAAAGTACTCGAGCCTCTTGTCAATTTAAGCTATAGGTCAAAGCTATACTACTCTTGAGTCCCAAATCAAACACTGAAAAATCTTCAAATGGCCCTAATTTCTATACGGCACGTCCTACACCCATCAAAGTTTGCAACATACAAATGCTTGTAACTTTTTACTGTAGCGTCATAAAACCTTTACATTTTGTAACAATAAAGTACAATCTTCAAATGGCCCTAATTTCTATACGGCACGTCCTACACCCATCAAAGTTTGCAACATACAAATGCTTGTAACTTTTTACTGTAGCGTCATAAAACCTTTACATTTTGTAACAATAAAGTACTCGAGCCTCTTGTCAATTTAAGCTATCGCTCAAAGCTATACTACCGTTGAGTCCCAAATCAAACACTGATAAAACTTCAAATGGCCCTAACTTCTATACGGTACGTCCTACACCTGTCAAAGTTTGCAACATACAAATGCTTGTAACTTTTTACTGGAGCGTCATAAAACCTTGAAATTTTGTAACAATAAAGTACTCGAGCCTCTTGTCAATTTAAGCTATCGCTCAAAGCTATACTACCGTTGAGTCCCAAATCAAACACTGATAAAACTTCAAATGGCCCTAACTTCTATACGGTACGTCCTACACCTGTCAAAGTTTGCAACATACAAATGCTTGTAACTTTTTACTGGAGCGTCATAAAACCTAGAAATTTTGTAACAATACAGTACTCGAGCCTCTTGTCAATTTAAGCTATCGCTCAAAGCTATGCTACTCTTGAGTCCCATATCAAACACTGATAAAACTTCAAATGGCCCTAACTTCTATACGGTACGTCCTACACCTGTCAAAGTTTGCAACATACAAATGCTTGCAACTTTTTACTGGAGCGTCATAAAACCTTGAAATTTTCTAACAATAAAGTACTCGAGCTTCTTGTCAATTTAAGCTATCGCTCTAAGCTATGCTACTCTTGAGTCCCAAATCAAACACTGATAAAATTTCAAATGGCAGTAACTTCTATACGGTGCATCCTACACCTGTCAAAGTTTGCAACATACAAATGCTTGTAACTTTTTACTGGAGCGTCATAAAACCTTGAAATTGTGTAACAATAAAGTACTCGAGCCTCTTGTCAATTTACGCTATCGCTCAAAGCTATGCTACTCTTGAGTCCCAAATCAAACACTGATAAAATTTCAAATGGCAGTAACTTCTATACGGTGCATCCTACACCTGTCAAAGTTTGCAACATACAAATGCTTGTAACTTTTTACTGGAGCTTCATAAAACCTTGAAATTGTGTAACAATAAAGTACTCGAGCCTCTTGTCAATTTAAACTATCGCTCAAAGCTATGCTACCCTGGAGCCCCAAATCAAACACTGGTAAAACTTCAAATGGCCCTAAATTCTATACGGTACGTCCTACACCTATCAAAGTTTGCAACACACAAATGCTTGTACTTTTTACTGGATCGTCATAAAATCTTGAAATTTTGTAACAATAAAGTACTCGAGCCTCTTGTCAATTTAAGCTATCGCTCAAAGCTATGCTACCCTTGAGTCCCAAATCAAACACTTATAAAACTTCAAATGGCCTTAACTTCTATATGGTGCATCCTATACCTATCAAAGTTTGCAACATACAAATGCTTGTAACTTTTTACTGGAGCGTCATAAAACCTTGGAATTTTGTATCAATAAAGTACTCGAGCCTCTTGTCAATTTAAGCTATCGCTCAAAGCTATGCTACCCTTGAGTCCCAAATCAAACACTGATAAAACTTCAAATGGCCCTAACTTCAATACGGTACGTCCTGCACCTATCAAAGTTTGCAACATACAAATGCTTGTAACTTTTTACTGGAGCGTCATAAAACCTTTACATTTTGTAACAATAAAGTACTCGAGCCTCTGGTCAATTTAAGCTATCGCTCAAAGCTATGCTACCGTTGAGTCCCAAATCAAACACTGATAAAACTTCAAATGGCCCTAACTTCTATACGGTACGTCCTACACCTGTCAAAGTTTGCAACATACAAATGCTTGTAACTTTTTACTGGAGCGTCATAAAAACTTGAAATTTTGTAACAATAAAGTACTCGAGCCTCTTGTCAATTTACGCTATCGCTCAAAGCTATGCTACTCTTGAGTCCCAAATCAAACACTGGTAAAACTTCAAATGGCCCTAAATTCTATACGGTACGTCCTACACCTGTCAAAGTTTGCAACATACAAATGCTAGTAACTTTTTACTGGAGCGTCATAAAACCTTGAAATTTTGTAACAATAAAGTACTCGAGCCTCTTGTCAATTTAAACTATCGCTCAAAGCTATGCTACCCTTGAGTCCCAAATCAAACACTTATAAAACTTCAAATGGCCTTAGCTTCTATATGGTGCATCCTATACCTATCAAAGTTTGCAACATACAAATGCTTGTAACTTTTTACTGGAGCGTCATAAAACCTTGGAATTTTGTAACAATAAAGTACTCGAGCCTCTTGTCAATTTACGCTATCGCTCAAAGCTATGCTACCCTTGAGTCCCAAATCAAACACTGATAAAACTTCAAATGGCCCTAACTTCTATACGGTACGTCCTACACCTATCAAAGTTTGCAACATACAAATGCTTGTAACTTTTTACTGGAGCGTCATAAAACCTTGAAATTTTGTAACAATAAAGTACTCGAGCCTCTGGTCAATTTAAGCAATCGCTCAAAGCTATGCTACCCTTGAGTCCCAAATCAAACACTGATAAAACTTCAAATGGCCCTAACTTCTATACGGTATGTCCTACACCTATCAAAGTTTGCAACATACAAATGCTTGTAACTTTTTACTGGAGCGTCATAAAACCTTGAAATTTTGTAACAATAAAGTACTCGAGCCTCTTGTCAATTTAAGCTATCGCTCAAAGCTATGCTTCCCTTGAGTCCCAAATCAAACACTGATAAAACTTCAAATGGCCCTAACTTCTATACGGTACGTACTACACCTACCAAAGTTTGCAACATACAAATGCTTGTAACTTTTTACTGGAGCGTCACAATACCTTGAAATTTTGTAACAATAAAGTACTCGAGCCTCTTGTCAATTTAAACTATCGCTCAAAGCTATGCTACCCTTGAGTCACAAATCAAACACTGATAAAACTTCAAATGGCCCTAACTTCTATAGGGTACGTCCTACACCTGTCAAAGTTTGCAACATACAAATGCTTGCAACTTTTTACTGGAGCGTCATAAAACCTTGAAATTTTCTAACAATAAAGTACTCGAGCCTCTTGTCAATTTAAGCTATCGCTCCAAGCTATGCTACTCTTGAGTCCGATATCAAACACTGATCAAACTTCAAATGGCCCTAACTTCTATACGGTATATCCTACACCTGTCAAACTTTGCAACATACAAATGCTTGTAACTTTTTACTGGAGCGTCATAAAACCTTGAAATTTTGTAACAATAAAGTACTCGAGCCCCTTGTCAATTTAAGCTATCGCTCAAAGCTATGCTAACCTTGAGTCCCAAATCAAACACTGATAAAACTTCAAAAGGCCCTAACTTCTATACGGTACGTCCTACATATATCAAAGTTTGCAAGATACAAATGCTTGTAACTTTTTTCTGGAGCGTCATAAAACCTTGAAATTTTGTAACAATACAGTACACGAGCCTCTTGTCAATTTAAGCTATCGCTCAAAGCTATGCTACCCCTGAGTCCCAAATCACACACTGATAAAACTTCAAATGGCCCTAACTTCTATACGGTACGTCCTACATATATCAAAGTTTGCAACACGGTGCATCCTATACCTATCAAAGCTTGCAACATACAAATGCTTGTAACTTTTTACTGGAGTGTCATAAAACCTTGGAATTTTGTAACAATAAAGTACTCGAGCCTCTTGTCAATTTAAGCTATCGAAGCAAGCTATACCCTTGAGTCCCAAATCAAACACTGATAAAACTTCAAATGGCCCTAACTTCTATACGGTACGTCCTACACTTATCAAAGTTTGCAACATACAAATGCTTGTAAATTTTTACTGGAGCGTCATAAAACCTTGAAATTTTGTAACAATAAATTACTCGAGCCTCTTGTCAATTTAAGCTATCGCTCAAAGCTATGCTACCCTTGAGTCCCAAATCAAACACTGATAAAACTTCAAATGGCCCTAAATTCTATACGGTACGTCCTACACCTATCAAAGTTTGCAATATACAAATGCTTGTAACTTTTTACTGGAGCGTCATAAAACCTTGAAATTTTGTAACAATAAAGTACTCGAGCCTCTTGTCAATTTAAGCTATCGCTCAAAGCTATGATACCCTTGAGTCCCAAATCAAACACTGATAAAACTTCAAATTGCCCTAACTTCTATGCGGTACATCCTATACCTATCAAAGCTTGCAACATACAAATGCTTGTAACTTTTTACTGGAGCGTCATAAAACCTTGAAATTTTGTAACAATAAAGTACTCGAGCCTCTTGTCAATTTAAGCTATCGCTCAAAGCTATGCTACCCGTGAGTCCCAAATGAAACACTGATAAAACTTCAAGTGGCCCTAACTTCTATACGGTACGTCCTACACCTGTCAAAATTTGCAACATACAAATGCTTGCAACTTTTTTCTGGAGCGTCATAAAACCTGGAAATTTTGTAACAATAAAGTACTCGAGCCTCTTGTCAATTTAAGCTATCGCTCTAAGCTATGCTACTCTTGAGTCCCATATCAAACACTGATCAAACTTCAAATGGCCCTAACTTCTATACGGTATATCCTACACCTGTCAAACTTTGCAACATACAAATGCTTGTAACTTTTTACTGGAGCGTCATAAAACCTTGAAATTTTGTAACAATAAAGTACTCGAGCCTCTTGTCAATTTAAGCTATCGCTCAAAGCTATGCTACCCATGAGTCCCAAATCAAACACTGATAAAACTTCAAATGGCCCTAACTTCTATACGGTACGTCCTACACCTATCAAAGTTTGCAACATACAAATGCTTGTAACTTTTTACTGGAGCGTCATAAAACCTTGAAATTTTGTAACAATAAAGTACTCGAGCCTCTTGTCAATTTAAGCTATCGCTCAAAGCTATGCTACCGTTGAGTACCAAATCAAACACTGATAAAACTTCAAGTGGCCCTAACTTCTATACGGTACGTCCTACACCTGTCAAAATTTGCAACATGCAAATGCTTGCAACTTTTTTCTGGAGCGTCATAAAACCTAGAAATTTTGTAACAATAAAGTACTCGAGCCTCTTGTCAATTTAAGTTATCGCTCTAAGCTATGCTACTCTTGAGTCCCATATCAAACACTGATCAAACTTCAAATGGCCCTAACTTCTATACGGTATATCCTACACCTGTCAAACTTTGCAACATACAAATGCTTGTAACTTTTTACTGGAGCGTCATAAAACCTTGAAATTTTGTAACAATAAAGTACTCGAGCCTCTTGTCAATTTAAGCTATCGCTCAAAGCTATGCTATCCTTGAGTCCCAAATCAAACACTGATAAAACTTCAAAAGGCCCTAACTTCTATACGGTACGTCCTACATATATCAAAGTTTGCAAGATACAAATGCTTGTAACTTTTTACTGGAACGTCATAAAACCTTGAAATTTTGTACCAATAAAGTAGTTGAGCCTCTTGTCAATTTAAGCTATCGCTCAAAGCTATGCTACCCTTGAGTCCCAAATCAAACACTTATAAAACTTCAAATGGCCTTAACTTCTATACGGTGCATCCTATACCTATCAAAGCTTGCAACATACAAATGCTTGTAACTTTTTACTGGAGCGTCATAAAACCTTGGAATTTTGTAACAATAAAGTACTCGAGCCTCTTGTCAATTTAAGCTATCGAAGCAAGCTATAACCTTGAGTCCCAAATCAAACACTGATAAAACTTCAAATGGCCCTAACTTCTATACGGTACGTCCTACACTTATCAAAGTTTGCAACATACAAATGCTTGTAAATTTTTACTGTAGCGTCATAAAACCTTGAAATTTTGTAACAATAAAGTACTCGAGCCTCTTGTCAATTTAAGCTATCGCTCAAAGCTATGCTTCCCTTGAGTCCCAAATCAAACACTGATAAAACTTCAAATGGCCCTAAATTCTATACGGTGCGTCCTACACCTGCCAAAGTTTGCAACATACAAATGCTTATAACTTTTTACTGGAGCGTCATAAAACCTTGAAATTTTGTAACAATAAAGTACTCGAGCCTCTTGTCAATTTAAGCTATCGCTCAAAGCTATGCTACCCCTTAGTCCCAAATCAAACACTGATAAAACTTCAAATGGCCCTAACTTCTATACGGTACGTCCTACACCTATCAAAGTTTGCAACATACAAATGCTTGTAACTTTTTACTGGAGCGTCATAAAACCTTGAAATTTTGTAACAATAAAGTACTCGAGCCTCTTGTCATTTTAAGCTATCGCTCAAAGCTATGCTACCCTTGAGTCCCAGATCAAATACTGATAAAACTTCAAATGGCCCTAACTTCTATACGGTACGTCCTACACCTATCAAAGTTTGCTACTTACAAATGCTTGTAACTTTTTACTGGAGCGTCATAAAACCTTGAAATGTTGTAACAATAAAGTATTCGAGCCTCTTGTCAATTTAAGCTATCGGTCAAAGCTAAGCTACTCTTGAGTCCCAAATCAAACACTGATAAATCTTCAAATGGCCCTAACTTCTATACGGTACATCCTACACCTGTCAAAGTTTGCAACATACAAATGCTTGTAACTTTTTACTGGAGCGTCATAAAACCTTGAAATTTTGTAACAATAAAGTACTCGAGCCTCTTGTCAATTTAAGCTATCGCTCAAAGCTATGCTACCCTTGAGTCCCAAATCAAACACTGATAAAACTTAAAATGGCCCTAACTTCTATACGGTACGTCGTACACCTATCAAAGTTTGCAACATACAAATGCTTGTAACTTTTTACTGGAGCGTCATAAAACCTTGAAATTTTGTAAAAATAAAGTACTCGAGCCTCTTGTCAATTTAAGTTATCGCTCAAAGCTATCCTACCCTTGAGTCCCAAATCAAACACTGATAAAACTTCAAATGGCACTAACTTCTATATGGTACGTCCTACACCTATCAAAGTTTGCAACATACAAATGCTTGTAACTTTTTACTGTAGCGTCATAAAACCTTGAAATTTTGTAACAGTAAAGTACTCGAGCCTCTTGTCAATTTAAGCTATCGCTCAAAGCTATGCTACCCTTGAGTCCCAAATCAAACACTGATAAAACTTCATATGGCCCTAACTTCTATACGGTACGTCCTACACCTGTCAAAGTTTGCAACATACAAATGCTTGTAACTTTTTACTGGAGCGCCATAAAACCTTGAAATTCTGTAACAATAAAGTACTCGAGCCTCTTGCCAATTTAAACTATCGCTCAAAGCTATGCTACCCTTGAGTCCCAAATCAAACACTGATAAAACTTCAAATGGCCCTAACTTCTATACGGTACGTCCTACACCTACCAAAGTTTGCAACATACAAATGCTTGTAAGTTTTTACTGGAGCGTCATAAAACCTTAAAATTTTGCAACAATAAAGCACTCGAGACTCTTGTCAATTTAAACTATCGCACAAAGCTATGCTACCCTTGAGTCCCAAATCAAACACTGATAAAACTTCAAATGGCCCTAGCTTCTATACGGTACGTCCTACACCTATCAAAGTTTGCAACACACAAATGCTTGTACTGGAGCGTCATAAAACCTTGAAATTTTGTAACAATAAAGTACTCGAGCCTCTTGTCAATTTAAGATATCGCTCAAAGCTATGCTACCCTTGAGTCCCAAATCAAACACTTATAAAACTTCAAATAGCCTTAACTTCTATACGGTGCGTCCTACACCTATCAAAGTTTGCAACATACAAATGCTTGAAACTTTTTACTGGAGCGTGATAGAACCATGAAATCTTGCAACACTAAAGTACTCGAGCCTCTTGTCAATTTAAGCTATCGCTCAAAGCGATGCTGCTCTTGATTCCCAAATCAAACACTGATAAAACTTCAAATGGCCCTAACTTCTATACGGTACGTCCTACACCTATCAAAGTTTGCAACATACAAATGCTTGTAACTTTTTACTGGAGCGTCATAAAACCTTGAAATTTTGTAACAATAAAGTACTCGAGCCTCTTGTCAATTTAAGCTATCGCTCAAAGCTATGCTACCCTTGAGTCCCAAATCAAACACTGATAAAGCTTCAAGTGGCCCTAACTTCTATATGGTACGTCCTACACCTGTCAAAGTTTGCAACATACAAATGCTTGTAACTTTTTACTGGAGCGTCATAAAACCTTGAAATTTTGTAACAATAAAGTACTCGAGCGTCTTGTCAATTTAAGCTATCGCTCAAAGCTATGCTACCCTTGAGTCCCAAATCAAACACTGATAAAACTTCAAATGGCCCTAACTTCTATACGGTACGTCCTACACCTATCAAAGTTTGCAATATACAAAAGCTTGTAACTTTTTACTGGAGTGTCATAAAACCTTGAAATTTTGTAACAATAAAGTACTCGAGCCTCTTGTTAATTTAAGCTATCGCTCAAAGCTATGCTACCCTTGAGTCCCAAATCAAACACTGATAAAACTTCGAATGGCCCTAACTTATATGCGGTACGTCCTACACCTATCAAAGTTTGCAACATACAAATGCTTGTAACTTTTTACTGGAGCGTCAAAAAACTTTGAAATTTTGTAACAATAAAGTACTCGAGCCTCTTGTCAATTTAAGCTATCGGTCAAAGCTATGCTACCCTTGAGTCCCAAATCAAACACTGATAAAACTTCAAATGGCCCTAACTTCTATACGGTATGTCCTACTCCTGTCAAAGTTTGCAACATACAAATGCTTGCTACTTTTTACTGGAGCGTCATAAAACCTTGAAATTTTGTAACAATAAAGTACTCGAGCCTCTTGTCAATTTAAGCTATCGCTCAAAGCTATGCTACCCTTGAGTCCCAAATCAAACACTGATAAAACTTCAAATGGCCCTAACTTCTATAAGGTACGTCCTACATATATCAAAGTTTGCAACATACAAATGCTTGTAACTTTTTGAAATTTTGTAACAATAAAGTATTCGAGCCTCTTGTCAATTTAAGCTATCGGTCAAAGCTAAGCTACTCTTGAGTCCCAAATCAAACACTGATAAATCTTCAAATGGCCCTAACTTCTATACGGTACATCCTACACCTGTCAAAGTTTGCAACATACAAATGCTTGTAGCTTTTTACTGGAGCGTCATAAAACCTTGAAATTTTGTAACAATAAAGTACTCGAGCCTCTTGTCAATTTAAGCTATCGCTCAAAGCTATGCTACCCTTGAGTCCCAAATCAAACACTGATAAAACTTAAAATGGCCCTAACTTCTATACGGTACGTCGTACACCTATCAAAGTTTGCAACATACAAATGCTTGTAACTTTTTACTGGAGCGTCATAAAACCTTGAAATTTTGTAAAAATAAAGTACTCGAGCCTCTTGTCAATTTAAGTTATCGCTCAAAGCTATGCTACCCTTGAGTCCAAAATCAAACACTGATAAAACTTCAAATGGCCCTAACTTCTATATGGTACGTCCTACACCTATCAAAGTTTGCAACATACAAATGCTTGTAACTTTTTACTGTAGCGTCATAAAACCTTGAAATTTTGTAACAGTAAAGTACTCGAGCCTCTTGTCAATTTAAGCTATCGCTCAAAGCTATGCTACCCTTGAGTCCCAAATCAAACACTGATAAAACTTCATATGGCCCTAACTTCTATACGGTACGTCCTACACCTGTCAAAGTTTGCAACATACAAATGCTTGTAACTTTTTACTGGAGCGCCATAAAACCTTGAAATTCTGTAACAATAAAGTACTCGAGCCTCTTGTCAAATTAAACTATCGCACAAAGCTATGCTACCCTTGAGTCCCAAATCAAACACTGATAAAACTTCAAATGGCCCTAGCTTCTATACGGTACGTCCTACACCTATCAAAGTTTGCAACACACAAATGCTTGTACTTTTTACTGGAGCGTCATAAAACCTTGAAATTTTGTAACAATAAAGTACTCGAGCCTCTTGTCAATTGAAGATATCGCTCAAAGCTATGCTACCCTTGAGTCCCAAATCAAACACTTATAAAACTTCAAATGGCCTTAACTTCTATACGGTGCGTCCTACACCTATCAAAGTTTGCAACATACAAATGCTTGAAACTTTTTACTGGAGCGTGATAGAACCATGAAATCTTGCAACACTAAAGTACTCGAGCCTCTTGTCAATTTAAGCTATCGCTCAAAGCGATGCTGCTCTTGATTCCCAAATCAAACACTGATAAAACTTCAAATGGCCCTAACTTCTATACGGTACGTCCTAAACCTATCAAAGTTTGCAACATACAAATGCTTGTAACTTTTTACTGGAGCGTCATAAAACCTTGAAATTTTGTAACAATAAAGTACTCGAGCCTCTTGTCAATTTAAGCTATCGCTCAAAGCTATGCTACCCTTGAGTCCCAAATCAAACACTGATAAAACTTCAAATGGCCCTGACTTCTGTACGGTACGTCCTACACCTATCAAAGTTTGCAACATACAAATGCTTGTAACTTTTTACTGGAGCGTCATAAAACCTTGAAATTTTGTAACAATAAAGTACTCGAGCCTCTTGTCAATTTAAGCTATCGCTAAAAGCTATGCTACCCTTGAGTCCCAAATCAAACACTGATAAAACTTAACATGGCCCTAACTTCTATACGGTACGTCCTACACCTATCAAAGTTTGCAACATACAAATGCTTGTAACTTTTTACTGGAGCGTCATAAAACCTTGAAATTTTGTAACAATAAAGTACTCGAGCCTCTTGTCAATTTAAGCTATCGCTCAAAGCTATGCTACCCTTGAGTCCCAAATCAAACACTGATAAAACTTCAAATGGCCCTAACTTCTATACGGTACGTCCTACATATATCAAAGTTTGCAACATACAAATGCTTGTAACTCTTTGAAATTTTGTAACAATAAAGTACTCGAGCCTCTTGTCAATTTAAGCTATCGGTCAAAGCGATGCTACTCTTGAGTCCCAAATCAAACACTGATAAAACTTCAAATGGCCCTAACTTCTATACGGTACGTCCTACACCTATCAAAGTTTGCAACATACAAATGCTTGTAACTTTTTACTGTAGCGTCATAAAACCTTGAAATTTTGTAACAGTAAAGTACTCGAGCCTCTTGTCAATTTAAGCTATCTCTCAAAGCTATGCTACCCTTGAGTCCCAAATCAAACACTGATAAAACTTCAAATTGCCCTAACTTATATACGGTACGTCCTACACCTGTCAAAGTTTGCAACATACAAATGCTTGTAAATTTTTACTGGAGCGCCATAAAACCTTGAAATTCTCTAACAATAAAGTACTCGAGCCTCTTGTCAATTTAAACTATCGCTCAAAGCTATGCTACCCTGGAGTCCCAAATCAAACACTGATAAAACATCAAATGGCTCTAGCTTCTATACGGTACGTCCTACACCTATCAAAGTTTGCGACATACAAATGCTTGTAAGTTTTTACTGGAGCGTCATAAAACCTTGAAATTTTGTTACAATAAAGTACTCGAGCCGGTTGTCAATTTAAGCTATCGCTCAAAGGTATGCTACCCTTGAGTCCCAAATCAAACACTGATAAAACTCCAAATGGCCCTAACTTCTATACGGTATGTCCTACACCTATCAAAGTTTGCAACACACAAATGCTTGTACTTTTTACTGGAGCGTCATAAAACCTTGAAATTTTGTAACAATAAAGTACTCGAGCCTCTTGTCAATTTAAGCTATCACTCAAAGCTATGCTACCCTTGAGTCCCAAATCAAACACTTATAAAACTTCAAATGGCCTTAACTTCTATACGGTGCATCCTACACCTATCAAAGTTTGCAACATACAAATGCTTGTAACTTTTTACTTTAGCGTCATAAAACCTTGAAATTTTGTAACAATAAAGTACTCGAGCCTCTTGTCAATTTAAGCTATCGCTCAAAGCTATGCTACCCTTGAGTCCCAAATCAAATACTGATAAAACTTCAAATGGCCCTAACTTCTATACGGTACGTCCTAAACCTGTCCAAGTTTGCAACATACAAATGCTTGTAACTTTTTACTGGAGCGTCATAAAACCTTGAAATTTTGTAACAATAAAGTACTCGAGCTCAATTGTCAATTTAAGCTATCGCTCAAAGCTATGCTACCCTTGAGTCCCAAATCAAATACTGATAAAACTTCAAATTGCCCTAACTTCTATACGGTACGTCCTACACCTGTCAAAGTTTGCAACATACAAATGCTTGCAACTTTTTACTGGAGCGTCATAAAACCTGGAAATTTTGTAACAATAAAGTACTCGAGCCTCATGTCAATTTAAGATATCGCTCAAAGCTATGCTACCCTCTAGTCGCAAATCAAACACTGATAAAACTTCAAATGGCCCTAACTTCTATACGGTACGTCCTACATATATCAAAGTTTGCAACATACAAATGCTTGTAACTTTTTAAATTTTGTAACAATAAAGTACTCGAGCCTCTTGTCAATTTAAGCTATCGGTCAAAGCTATGCTACTCTTGAGTCCCAAATCAAACACTGATAAATCTTCAAATGGGCCTAACTTCTATACGGTACATCCTACACCTGTCAAAGTTTGCAACATACAAATGCTTGTAACTTTTTACTGGAGCGTCATAAAACCTTGAAATTTTGTAACAATAAAGTACTCGAGCCTCTTGTCAATTTAAGCTATCGCTCAAAGCTATGCTACCCTTGAGTCCCCAATCAAACACTGATAAAACTTCAAATGGCCCTAACTTCTACACGGTACGTCCTACACCTATCAAAGTTTGCAACATACAAATGCTTGTAATTTTTTACTGGAGCGTTATAAAACCTTGAAATTTTGTAAGAATAAAGTGCTCGAGCCTCTTGTCAATTTAAGCTATCGCTCAAAGCTATGCTACCCTTGAGTCCCAAATCAAACACTGATAAAACTTCAAATGGCCCTAACTTCTATACGGCACGTCCTACACCTATCAAAGTTTGCAACATACAAATGCTTGTAACTTTTTACTGTAGCGTCATAAAACCTTGAAATTTTGTAACAATAAAGTACTCGAGCCTCTTGTCAATTTAAGCTATCTCTCAAAGCTATGCTACCCTTGAGTCCCAAATCAAACACTGATAATTTCTATACGGTACGTCCTACACCTGTCCAAGTTTGCAACATACAAATGCTTGTAACTATTTACTGGAGCGTCATAAAAACTTGAAATTTTGTAACAATAAAGTACTCGAGCCTCTTATCAATTTAAGCTATCGCTCAAAGCTATGCTACCCCTGAGTCCCAAATCAAACACTGATAAAACTTCAAATGGCCCTAACTTCTATACGGTACGTCCTACACCTATCAAAGTTTGCAACATACAAATGCTTGTAACTTTTTACTGGAGCGTCATAAAACCTTGAAATTTTGTAACAATGAAGTACTCGAGCCTCTTGTCAATTTAAGCTATCGCTCAAAGCTATGCTACCCTTGGGTACCAAATCAAACACTGATAAAATTTCAAATGGCCCTAACTTCTATACGGTACGTCCTACACCTGGCAAAGTTTGCAACATACAAATGCTTGTAACTTTTTACTGTAGCGTCATAAAACCTTGAAATTTTGTAACAATAAAGTACTCGAGCCTCTTGTCAATTTAAGCTATCGCTCAAAGCTATGTTACCCTTGAGTCCCAAATCAAACACTGATAAAACTTCAAATGGCCCTAACTAATATACGGTACGTCCTACACCTATCAAAGTTTGCAAGATACAAATCCTTGTAACTTTTTACTGGAGCGTCATAAGACCTTGCAATTTTGTAGCAATAAAGTACTCGAGCCTCTTGTCAATTTAAGCTATCGCTCAAAGCTATGCTACCCTTGAGTCCCAAATCAAACACTGATAAAACTTCAAATGGCCCTAACTTCTATACGGTACATCCTACACCTGTCAAAGTTTGCAACATACAAATGCTTGTAACATTTTACTGGATCGTCATAAAACCTTAAAATTTTGTAACAATAAAGCACTCGAGCCTCTTGTCAATTTAAACTTTCGCTCAAACCTATGCTACCCTGGAGTCCCAAATCAAACACTGATAAAACTTCAAATGGCTCTAGCTTCTATACGGAACGTCCTACACCTATCAAAGTTTGCGACATACAAATGCTTGTAACTTTTTACTGGAGCGTCATAAAACCTTGAAATTTTGTAACAATAAAGTGCTCGAGCCTCTTGTGAATTTAAGCTATCGTTCAAAGCTATGCTACCCTTGGGTCCCAAATCAAACACTGATAAAACTTCAAATGGCCCTAACTTCTATACGGTACGTCCTACACCTGTCAAAGTTTGCAACATACAAATGCTTGTAACTTTTTACTGGAGCGTCATAAAAACTTGAAATTTTGTAACAATAAAGTACTCGAGCCTCTTATCAATTTAAGCTATCGCTCAAAGCTATGCTACTCTTGAGTCCCAAATCAAACACTGATAAAACTTCAAATGGCCCTAACTTATATACGGTACATCCTACACCTGTCAAATTTTGCAACATACAAATGCTTGTAACTGGAGCGTCATAAAACCTTGAAATTCTGTAACAATAAATTACTCGAGCCTCTTGTCAATTTAAACTTTCGCTCAAAGCTATGCTACCCTTGAGTCCCAAATCAAACACTGATAAAACTTCAAATGGCCCTAACTTCTATACGGTACGTCCTACAGCTACCAAAGTTTGCAACATGCAAATGCTTGTAACTTTTTACTGGAGCGTCATAAAACCTTAAAATTTTGTAACAATAAAGTACTCGAGCCTCTTGTCAATTTAAGCTAACGCTCAAAGCTATGCTACCCTTGAGTTCCAAATCAAACACTGATAAATCTTCAAATGGCCCTAACTTCTATACGGTACGTCCTACACCTATCAAAGTTTGCAACATACAAATGCTTGTAACTTTTTACTGGAGCGTCATAAAACCTTGAAATTTTGTAACAATAAAGTACTTGTTCCTCTTGTCAATTTAAGTTATCGCTCAAAGCTATGCTACCCTTGAGTCCCAAATCAAACACTGATAAAACTTCAAATGGCCATAACGTCTATACGGTACGTCCTACACCTGTCAAAGTTTGCAACATACAAATGCTTGTAACTTTTTATTGGATCGTCATAAAACCTTGAAATTTTGTAACAATAAAGTACTCGAGCCTCTTGTCAATTTAAGCTATCGCTCAAAGCTATGTTACCCTTGAGTCCCAAATCAAACACTGATAAAACTTCAAATGGCCCTAACTAATATACGGTACGTCCTACACCTATCAAAGTTTGCAACATACAAATCCTTGTAACTTTTTACTGGAGCGTCATAAGACCTTGCAATTTTGTAGCAATAAAGTACTCGAGCCTCTTGTCAATTTAAGCTATCGCTCAAAGCTATGCTACCCTTGAGTCCCAAATCAAACACTGATAAAACTTCAAATGGCCCTAACTTCTATACGGTACGTCCTACACCTGTCAAAGTTTGCAACATACAAATGCTTGTAACTTTTTACTGGAGCGTCATAAAACCTTGAAATTTTGTAACAATAAAGTACTCGATCCTCTTGTCAATTTAAGCTATCGCTCAAAGTTATGCTACCCTTGAGTCCCAAATCAAACACTGATACAACTTCAAATGGCCCTAACTTCTATACGGTACGTCCTACACCTACCAAAGTTTGCAACATACAAATGCTTATAACTTTTTACTGGAGCGTCATAAAACCTTGAAATTTTGTAACAATAAAGTACTCGAGCCTCTTGTCAATTTAAGCTATCGCTTAAAGCTATGCTACCCTTGAGTCCCAAATCAAACACTGATAAAACTTCAAATGGCCCTAACTTCTATACGGTACGTCCTACACCTGTCAAAGTTTGCAACATACAAATGGTTGTAACTTTTTACTGGAGCGTCATAAAACCTTGAAATTTTGTAACAATAAAGTACTCGATCCTCTTGTCAATTTAAGCTATCGCTCAAAGTTATGCTACCCTTGAGTCCCAAATCAAACACTGATACAACTTCAAATGGCCCTAACTTCTATACGGTACGTCCTACACCTACCAAAGTTTGCAACATACAAATGCTTGTAACTTTTTACTGGAGCGTCATAAAACCTTGAAATTTTGTAACAATAAAGTACTCGAGCCTCTTGTCAATTTAAGCTATCGCTCAAAGCTATGCTACCCTTGAGTCCCAAATCAAACACTGATAAAACTTCAAATGGCCCTAACTTCTATACGGTACGTCCTACACCTGTCAAAGTTTGCAACATACAAGTGCTTGTAACTTTTTACTGGAGCGTCATAAAACCTTGAAATTTTGTAACAATAAAGTACTCGATCCTCTTGTCAATTTAAGCTATCGCTCAAAGCTATGCTACCCTTGAGTCCCAAAACAAACACTGATAAAGCTTCAAATGGCCCTAACTTCTATAAGGTGCATCCTATACCTATCAAAGTTTGCAACATACAAATGCTTGTAACTTTTTACTGGAACGTCATAAAACCTTGAAATTTTGTAACAATAAAGTACTCGAGCCTCTTGTCAATTTAAGCTATCGCTCAAAGCTATGCTACCCTTGAGTCCCTAATCAAACACTGATAAAACTTCAAATGGCCCTAACTTCTATACGGTACGTCCTACACCTATCAAAGTTTGCAACATACAAATGCTTGTAACTTTTTACTGGAGTGTCATAAAACCTTGAAATTTTGTAACAATAAAGTACTCGAGCATCTTGTCAATTTAAGCTATCGCTCAAAGCTATGCTACCCTTGAGTCCCAAATCAAACACTGATAAAACTTCAAATGGACCTAACTTCTATACGGTACGTCCTACACCTACCAAAGTTTGCAACATACAAATGCTTGTAACTTTTTACTGGAGCGTCATAAAACCTTAAAATTTTGTAACAATAAAGCACTCGAGCCTCTTGTCAATTTAAACTATCGCTCAAAGCTATGCTACCCTTGAGTCCCAAATCAAACACTGATAAATCTTCAAATGGCCCTAACTTCTATACGGTACGTCCTACACCTATCAAAGTTTGCAACATACAAATGCTTGTAACTTTTTACTGGAGCGTCATAAAACCTTGAAATTTTGTAACAATAAAGTACTCGAGCCTCTTGTCAATTTAAGCTATCGCTCAAAGCTATGCTACCCTTGAGTTCCAAATCAAACACTGATAAAACTTCAAATGGCCATAACTTCTATACGGTACGTCCTACACCTGTCAAAGTTTGCAACATACAAATGCTTGTAACTTTTTATTGGATCGTCATAAAACCTTGAAATTTTGTAACAATAAAGTACTCGAGCCTCTTGTCAATTTAAGCTATCGCTCAAAGCTATGTTACCCTTGAGTCCCAAATCAAACACTGATAAAACTTCAAATGACCCTAACTTCTATACGGTACGTCCTACACCTATCAAAGTTTGCAACATACAAATCCTTGTAACTTTTTACTGGAGCGTCATAAGACCTTGCAATTTTGTAGCAATAAAGTACTCGAGCCTCTTGTCAATTTAAGCTATCGCTCAAAGCTTTGCTACCCTTGAGTCCCAAATCAAACACTGATAAAACTTCAAATGGCCCTAACTTCTATACGGTACGTCCTACACCTGTCAAAGTTTGCAACATACAAATGCTTGTATCTTTTTACTGGAGCGTCATAAAACCTTGAAATTTTGTAACAATAAAGAACTCGATCCTCTAGTCAATTTCAGCTATCGCTCAAAGTTATGCTACACTTGAGTCCCAAATCAAACACTGATAAAACTTCAAATGGCCCTAACTTCTATATGGTATGTCCTACACCTATCAAAGTTTGCAACATACAAATGCTTGTAACTTTTTACTGGAGCGTCATAAAACCTTGAAATTCTGTAACAATAAAGTACTCGAGCCTCTTGTCAATTTAAACTATCGCTCAAAGCTATGCTACCCTGGAGTCCTAAATCAAACACTGATAAAACTTTAAATGGCTCTAGCTTCTATACGGTACGTCCTACACCTATCAAAGTTTGCGACATACAAATGCTTGTAACTTTTTACTGGGGCGTCATAAAACCTTGAAATTTTGTAACAATAAAGTACTCGAGCCTCTTGTCAATTTAAGCTATCGCGCAAAGCTATGCTACCCTTGAGTCCCAAATAAAACACTGATAAAACTTCAAATGGCCCTAACTTCTATACGGTACGTCCTACACCTGTCAAAGTTTGCAACATACAAATGCTTGTAACTTTTTACTGGAGCGTCATAAAAACTTGAAATTTTGTAACAATAAAGTACTCGTGTCTCTTGTCAATTTAAGCTATCGCTCAAAGCTATGCTACCCTTGAGTCCCAAATCAAACACTGATAAAACTTCAAATGGCCCTAGTTTCTATACGGTACGTCCTACACCTACCAAAGTTTGCAACATGCAAATGCTTGTAACTTTTTACTGGAGCGTCATAAAACCTTAAAATTTTGTAACAATGAAGCACTCGAGCCTCTTGTCAATTTAAACTATCGCTCAAAGCTATGCTACCCTTGAGTCCCAAATCAAACACTGATAAAACTTCAAATGGCCCTAGCTTCTATACGGTACGTCCTACACCTATCAAAGTTTGCAACATACAAATGCTTGTAACTTTTTACTGGAGCGTCATAAAACCTTGAAATTTTGTAACAATAAAGTACTCGAGCCTCTTGTCAATTTAAGCTATCGCTCAAAGCTATGCAACCCTTGAGTCCCAAATCAAACACTGATAAAACTTCAAATGGCCCTAACTACTATACGGTACGTCCTACACCTATCAAAGTTTACAACATACGAATGCTTGTAACTTTTTACTGGAGCGTCATAAAACCTTGAAATTTTGTAACAATAAAGTACTCGAGCCTCTTGTCAATTTAAGCTATCGCTCAAAGCTATGCTACCCTTGAGTTCTAAATCAAACATTGATAAATCTTCAAATGGCCCTAACTTCTATACGGTACGTCCTACACCTATCAAAGTTTGCAACATACAAATGCTTGTAACTTTTTACTGGAGCGTCATAAAACCTTGAAATTTTGTAACAATAAAGTACTCGATCCTCTTGTCAATTTAAGCTATCGCTCAAAGCTATGCTACCCTTGAGTCCCAAATCAAACACTGATAAAACTTCAAATGGCCCTAACTTATATACGGTACGTCCTACACCTGTCAAAGTTTCCAACATACAAGTGTTTGTAACTTTTTACTGGAGCGTCATAAAACCTTGAAATTTTGTAACAATAAAGTACTCGATCCTCTTGTCAATTTAAGCTATCGCTCAAAGCTATGCTACCCTTGAGTCCCAAAACAAACACTGATAAAACTTCAAATGGCCCTAACTTCTATAAGGTGCATCCTATACCTATCAAAGTTTGCAACATACAAATGCTTGTAACTTTTTACTGGAGCGTCATAAAACCTTGAAATTTTGTAACAATAAAGTACTCGAGCCTCTTGTCAATTTAAGCTATCGCTCAAAGCTATGCTACCCTTGAGTCCCTAATCAAACACTGATAAAACTTCAAATGGCCCTAACTTCTATACGGTACTTCCTACACCTATCAAAGTTTGCAACATACAAATGCTTGTAACTTTTTACTGGAGTGTCATAAAACCTTGAAATTTTGTAACAATAAAGTACTCGAGCATCTTGTCAATTTAAGCTATCGCTCAAAGCTATGCTACCCTTGAGTCCCAAATCAAACACTGATAAAACTTCAAATGGACCTAACTTCTATACGGTACGTCCTACACCTACCAAAGTTTGCAACATACAAATGCTTGTAACTTTTTACTGGAGCGTCATAAAACCTTAAAATTTTGTAACAATAAAGCACTCGAGCCTCTTGTCAATTTAAACTATCGCTCAAAGCTATGCTACCCTTGAGTCCCAAATCAAACACTGATAAATCTTCAAATGGCCCTAACTTCTATACGGTACGTCCTACACCTATCAAAGTTTGCAACATACAAATGCTTGTAACTTTTTACTGGAGCGTCATAAAACCTTGAAATTTTGTAACAATAAAGTACTCGAGCCTCTTGTCAATTTAAGCTATCGCTCAAAGCTATGCTACCCTTGAGTCCCAAATCAAACACTGATAAAACTTCAAATGGCCATAACTTCTATACGGTACGTCCTACACCTGTCAAAGTTTGCAACATACAAATGCTTGTAACTTTTTATTGGATCGTCATAAAACCTTGAAATTTTGTAACAATAAAGTACTCGAGCCTCTTGTCAATTTAAGCTATCGCTCAAAGCTATGTTACCCTTGAGTCCCAAATCAAACACTGATAAAACTTCAAATGACCCTAACTTCTATACGGTACGTCCTACACCTATCAAAGTTTGCAACATACAAATCCTTGTAACTTTTTACTGGAGCGTCATAAGACCTTGCAATTTTGTAGCAATAAAGTACTCGAGCCTCTTGTCAATTTAAGCTATCGCTCAAAGCTTTGCTACCCTTGAGTCCCAAATCAAACACTGATAAAACTTCAAATGGCCCTAACTTCTATACGGTACGTCCTACACCTGTCAAAGTTTGCAACATACAAATGCTTGTATCTTATTACTGGAGCGTCATAAAACCTTGAAATTTTGTAACAATAAAGTACTCGATCCTCTAGTCAATTTCAGCTATCGCTCAAAGTTATGCTACACTTGAGTCCCAAATCAAACACTGATAAAACTTCAAATGGTCCTAACTTCTATATGGTACGTCCTACACCTATCAAAGTTTGCAACATACAAATGCTTGTAACTTTTTACTGGAGCGTCATAAAACCTTGAAATTCTGTAACAATAAAGTACTCGAGCCTCTTGTCAATTTAAACTATCGCTCAAAGCTATGCTACCCTGGAGTCCTAAATCAAACACTGATAAAACTTTAAATGGCTCTAGCTTCTATACGGTACGTCCTACACCTATCAAAGTTTGCGACATACAAATGCTTGTAACTTTTTACTGGAGCGTCATAAAAACTTGAAATTTTGTAACAATAAAGTACTCGTGTCTCTTGTCAATTTAAGCTATCGCTCAAAGCTATGCTACCCTTGAGTCCCAAATCAAACACTGATAAAACTTCAAATGGCCCTAGCTTCTATACGGTACGTCCTACACCTACCAAAGTTTGCAACATGCAAATGCTTGTAACTTTTTACTGGAGCGTCATAAAACCTTAAAATTTTGTAACAATGAAGCACTCGAGCCTCTTGTCAATTTAAACTATCGCTCAAAGCTATGCTACCCTTGAGTCCCAAATCAAACACTGATAAAACTTCAAATGGCCCTATCTTCTATACGGTACGTCCTACACCTATCAAAGTTTGCAACATACAAATGCTTGTAACTTTTTACTGGAGCGTCATAAAACCTTGAAATTTTGTAACAATAAAGTACTCGAGCCTCTTGTCAATTTAAGCTATCGCTCAAAGCTATGCAACCCTTGAGTCCCAAATCAAACACTGATAAAACTTCAAATGGCCCTAACTTCTATACGGTACGTCCTACACCTATCAAAGTTTACAACATACGAATGCTTGTAACTTTTTACTGGAGCGTCATAAAACCTTGAAATTTTGTAACAATAAAGTACTCGAGCCTCTTGTCAATTTAAGCTATCGCTCAAAGCTATGCTACCCTTGAGTTCTAAATCAAACACTGACAAATCTTCAAATGGCCCTAACTTCTATACGGTACGTCCTACACCTATCAAAGTTTGCAACATACAAATGCTTGTAACTTTTTACTGGAGCGTCATAAAACCTTGAAATTTTGTAACAATAAAGTACTCGATCCTCTTGTCAATTTAAGCTATCGCTCAAAGCTATGCTACCCTTGAGTCCCAAATCAAACACTGATAAAACTTTAAATGGCCCTAACTTCTATACGGTACGTCCTACACCTATCAAAGTTTACAACATACAAATGCTTGTATCTTTTTACTGGAGCGTCATAAAACCTTGAAATTTTGTAACAATAAAGTACTCGAGCCTCTTGTCAATTTAAGCTATCGCTCAAAGCTATGCTACCCTTGAGTCCCAAATCAAACACTGATAAAACTTCAAATGGCCCTAACTTATATACGGTATGTCCTACACCTGTCAAAGTTTGCAACATACAAGTGCTTGTAACTTTTTACTGGAGCGTCATAAAACCTTGAAATTTTGTAACAATAAAGTACTCGATTATCTTGTCAATTTAAGCTATCGCTCAAAGCTATGCTACTCTTGAGTCCCAAAACAAACACTGATAAAACTTCAAATGGCCCTAACTTCTATAAGGTGCATCCTATGCCTATCAAAGTTTGCAACATACAAATGCTTGTAACTTTTTACTGGAGCGTCATAAAAACTTGGAATTTTGTAACAATAAAGTACTCGAGCCTCTTGTCAATTTAAGCAATCGCTCAAAGCTATGCTACCCTTGAGTCCCTAATCAAACACTGATAAAACTTTAAATGGCCCTAACTTCTATACGGTACGTCCTACACCTATCAAAGTTTACAACATACGAATGCTTGTAACTTTTTACTGGAGCGTCATAAAACCTTGAAATTTTGTAACAATAAAGTACTCGAGCCTCTTGTCAATTTAAGCTATCGCTCAAAGCTATGCTACCCTTGAGTTCTAAATCAAACACTGATAAATCTTCAAATGGCCCTAACTTCTATACGGTACGTCCTACACCTATCAAAGTTTGCAACATACAAATGCTTGTAACTTTTTACTGGAGCGTCATAAAACCTTGAAATTTTGTAACAATAAAGTACTCGATCCTCTTGTCAATTTAAGCTATCGCTCAAAGCTATGCTACCCTTGAGTCCCAAATCAAACACTGATAAAACTTCAAATGGCCCTAACTTATATACGGTACGTCCTACACCTGTCAAAGTTTCCAACATACAAGTGTTTGTAACTTTTTACTGGAGCGTCATAAAACCTTGAAATTTTGTAACAATAAAGTACTCGATCCTCTTGTCAATTTAAGCTATCGCTCAAAGCTATGCTACCCTTGAGTCCCAAAACAAACACTGATAAAACTTCAAATGGCCCTAACTTCTATAAGGTGCATCCTATACCTATCAAAGTTTGCAACATACAAATGCTTGTAACTTTTTACTGGAGCGTCATAAAACCTTGAAATTTTGTAACAATAAAGTACTCGAGCCTCTTGTCAATTTAAGCTATCGCTCAAAGCTATGCTACCCTTGAGTCCCTAATCAAACACTGATAAAACTTCAAATGGCCTTAACTTCTATACGGTACTTCCTACACCTATCAAAGTTTGCAACATACAAATGCTTGTAACTTTTTACTGGAGTGTCATAAAACCTTGAAATTTTGTAACAATAAAGTACTCGAGCATCTTGTCAATTTAAGCTATCGCTCAAAGCTATGCTACCCTTGAGTCCCAAATCAAACACTGATAAAACTTCAAATGGACCTAACTTCTATACGGTACGTCCTACACCTACCAAAGTTTGCAACATACAAATGCTTGTAACTTTTTACTGGAGCGTCATAAAACCTTAAAATTTTGTAACAATAAAGCACTCGAGCCTCTTGTCAATTTAAACTATCGCTCAAAGCTATGCTACCCTTGAGTCCCAAATCAAACACTGATAAATCTTCAAATGGCCCTAACTTCTATACGGTACGTCCTACACCTATCAAAGTTTGCAACATACAAATGCTTGTAACTTTTTACTGGAGCGTCATAAAACCTTGAAATTTTGTAACAATAAAGTACTCGAGCCTCTTGTCAATTTAAGCTATCGCTCAAAGCTATGCTACCCTTGAGTCCCAAATCAAACACTGATAAAACTTCAAATGGCCATAACTTCTATACGGTACGTCCTACACCTGTCAAAGTTTGCAACATACAAATGCTTGTAACTTTTTATTGGATCGTCATAAAACCTTGAAATTTTGTAACAATAAAGTACTCGAGCCTCTTGTCAATTTAAGCTATCGCTCAAAGCTATGTTACCCTTGAGTCCCAAATCAAACACTGATAAAACTTCAAATGACCCTAACTTCTATACGGTACGTCCTACACCTATCAAAGTTTGCAACATACAAATCCTTGTAACTTTTTACTGGAGCGTCATAAGACCTTGCAATTTTGTAGCAATAAAGTACTCGAGCCTCTTGTCAATTTAAGCTATCGCTCAAAGCTTTGCTACCCTTGAGTCCCAAATCAAACACTGATAAAACTTCAAATGGCCCTAACTTCTATACGGTACGTCCTACACCTGTCAAAGTTTGCAACATACAAATGCTTGTATCTTATTACTGGAGCGTCATAAAACCTTGAAATTTTGTAACAATAAAGTACTCGATCCTCTAGTCAATTTCAGCTATCGCTCAAAGTTATGCTACACTTGAGTCCCAAATCAAACACTGATAAAACTTCAAATGGCCCTAACTTCTATATGGTACGTCCTACACCTATCAAAGTTTGCAACATACAAATGCTTGTAACTTTTTACTGGAGCGTCATAAAACCTTGAAATTCTGTAACAATAAAGTACTCGAGCCTCTTGTCAATTTAAACTATCGCTCAAAGCTATGCTACCCTGGAGTCCTAAATCAAACACTGATAAAACTTTAAATGGCTCTAGCTTCTATACGGTACGTCCTACACCTATCAAAGTTTGCGACATACAAATGCTTGTAACTTTTTACTGGAGCGTCATAAAAACTTGAAATTTTGTAACAATAAAGTACTCGTGTCTCTTGTCAATTTAAGCTATCGCTCAAAGCTATGCTACCCTTGAGTCCCAAATCAAACACTGATAAAACTTCAAATGGCCCTAGCTTCTATACGGTACGTCCTACACCTACCAAACTTTGCAACATGCAAATGCTTGTAACTTTTTACTGGAGCGTCATAAAACCTTAAAATTTTGTAACAATGAAGCACTCGAGCCTCTTGTCAATTTAAACTATCGCTCAAAGCTATGCTACCCTTGAGTCCCAAATCAAACACTGATAAAACTTCAAATGGCCCTATCTTCTATACGGTACGTCCTACACCTATCAAAGTTTGCAACATACAAATGCTTGTAACTTTTTACTGGAGCGTCATAAAACCTTGAAATTTTGTAACAATAAAGTACTCGAGCCTCTTGTCAATTTAAGCTATCGCTCAAAGCTATGCAACCCTTGAGTCCCAAATCAAACACTGATAAAACTTCAAATGGCCCTAACTTCTATACGGTACGTCCTACACCTATCAAAGTTTACAACATACGAATGCTTGTAACTTTTTACTGGAGCGTCATAAAACCTTGAAATTTTGTAACAATAAAGTACTCGAGCCTCTTGTCAATTTAAGCTATCGCTCAAAGCTATGCTACCCTTGAGTTCTTAATCAAACACTGATAAATCTTCAAATGGCCCTAACTTCTATACGGTACGTCCTACACCTATCAAAGTTTGCAACATACAAATGCTTGTAACTTTTTACTGGAGCGTCATAAAACCTTGAAATTTTGTAACAATAAAGTACTCGATCCTCTTGTCAATTTAAGCTATCGCTCAAAGCTATGCTACCCTTGAGTCCCAAATCAAACACTGATACAACTTCAAATGGTCCTAACTTCTATATGGTACGTCCTACACCTACAAAAGTTTGCAACATACAAATGCTTGTATCTTTTACTGGAGCGTCATAAAACCTTGAAATTTTGTAACAATAAAGTACTCGAGCCTCTTGTCAATTTAAGCTATCGCTCAAAGCTATGCTACCCTTGAGTCCCAAATCAAACACTGATAAAACTTCAAATGGCCCTAACTTATATACGGTACGTCCTACACCTGTCAAAGTTTGCAACATACAAGTGCTTGTAACTTTTTACTGGAGCGTCATAAAACCTTGAAATTTTGTAACAATAAAGTACTCGATTATCTTGTCAATTTAAGCTATCGCTCAAAGCTATGCTACTCTTGAGTCCCAAAACAAACACTGATAAAACTTCAAATGGCCCTAACTTCTATAAGGTGCATCCTATGCCTATCAAAGTTTGCAACATACAAATGCTTGTAACTTTTTACTGGAGCGTCATAAAAACTTGGAATTTTGTAACAATAAAGTACTCGAGCCTCTTGTCAATTTAAGCAATCGCTCAAAGCTATGCTACCCTTGAGTCCCTAATCAAACACTGATAAAACTTTAAATGGCCCTAACTTCTATACGGTACGTCCTACACCTATCAAAGTTTGCAACATACAAATGCTTGTAACTTTTTACTGGAGTGTCATAAAACCTTGAAATTTTGTAACAATAAAGTACTCGAGCATCTTGTCAATTTAAGCTATCGCTCAAAGCTTTGCTACCCTTGAGTCGCAAATCAAACACTGAGCAAACTTCAAATGGACCTAACTTCTATACGGTACGTCCTACACCTACCAAAGTTTGCAACATACAAATGCTTGTAACTTTTTACTGGAGCGTCATAAAACCTTAAAATTTTGTAACAATAAAGCACTCGAGCCTCTTGTCAATTTAAACTATCGCTCAAAGCTATGCTACCCTTGAGTCCCAAATCAAACACTGATAAAACTTTAAATGGCCCTAGCTTCTATACGGTACGTCCTACACCTATCAAAGTTTGCAACATACAAATGCTTGTAACTTTTTACTGGAGCGTCATAAAACCTTGAAATTTTGTAACAATAAAGTGCTCGAGCCTCTTGTCAATTTAAGCTATCGCTCAAAGCTATGCTACCCTTGAGTCCCAAATCAAACACTGATAAATCTTCAAATGGCCCTAACTTCTATACGGTACGTCCTACACCTATCAAAGTTTGCAACATACAAATGCTTGTAGCTTTTTACTGGAGCGTCATAAAACCTTGAAATTTTGTAACAATAAAGTACTCGAGCCTCTTGTCAATTTAAGCTATCGCTCAAAGCTATGCTACTCTTGAGTCCCAAATCAAACACTGATAAAACTTCAAATGGCCATAACTTCTATACGGTACGTCCTACACCTGTCAAAGTTTGCAACATACAAATGCTTGTAACTTTTTACTGGAGCGTCATAAGACCTTGCAATTTTGTAGCAATAAAGTACTCGAGCCTCTTGTCAATTTAAGCTATCGCTCAAAGCTTTGCTACCCTTGAGTCCCAAATCAAACACTGATAAAACTTCAAATGGCCCAAACTCCTATACGGTACGTTCTACACCTGTCAAAGTTTGCAACATACAAATGCTTGTATCTTTTTACTGGAGCGTCATAAAACCTTGAAATTTTGTAACAATAAAGTACTCGATCCTCTAGTCAATTTAAGCTATCGCTCAAAGCTATGCTACACTTGAGTCCCAAATCAAACACTGATAAAACTTCAAATGGCCCTAACTTCTATACGGTACGTCCTACACCTATCAAAGTTTGCAACATACAAATGCTTGTAACTTTTTACTGGAGCGTCATAAAACCTTGAAATTCTGTAACAATAAAGTACTCGAGCCTCTTGTCAATTTAAACTATCGCTCAAAGCTATGCTACCCTGGATTCCCAAATCAAACACTGATAAAACTTTAAATGGCTCTAGTTTCTATACGGTACGTCCTACAACTATCAAAGTTTGCGACATACAAATGCTTGTAACTTTTTACTGTAGCGTCATAAAACCTTGAAATTTTGTAACAATAAAGTACTCGAGCCTGTTGTCAATTTAAGCTATCGCTCAAAGGTATGCTACCCTTGAGTCCCAAATCAGACACTGATAAAACTTCAAATGGCCCTAACTTATATACGGTACGTCCTACACCTATCAAAGTTTGCAACACACAAATGCTTGTACTTTTTACTGGAGCGTCATAAAACCTTGAAATTTTGTAACAATAAAGTACTCGAGCCTCTTGTCAATTTAAGCTATCGCTCAAAGCTATGCTACCCCTGAGTCCCAAATCAAACACTGATAAAACTTCAAATGGCCCTAACTTCTATACGGTACATCCTACACCTATCAAAGTTTGCAAGATACAAATGCTTGTAAATTTTTACTGGAGCGTCATAAAACCTTGAAACATTGTAACAATAAAGTACTCGAGCCTCTTGTCAATTTAAGCTATCGCTCAAAGCTATGCTACCCTTGAGTCCCAAATCCAACACTGATAAAACTTCAAATGGCCCTAACTTCTATACGGCACGTCCTACACCTATCAAAGTTTGCAACATACAAATGCTTGTAACTTTTTACTGGAGCGTCATAAAACCTTGAAATTTTGTAACAATAAAGTACTCGAGCCTCTTGTCAATTTAAGCTATCGCTCAAAGCTATGTTACCCTTGAGTCCCAAATCAAACACTGATAAATCTTCAAATGGCCCTAACTTCTATACGGTACGTCCTACACCTATCAAAGTTTGCAACATGCAAATGCTTGTAACTTTTTACTGGAGCGTCATAAAACCTTGAAATTTTGTAACAATAAAGTACTCGAGCCTCTTGTCAATTTAAGCTATCGCTCAAATCTATGCTACCCTTGAGTCCCAAATCAAACACTGATAAAACTTCAAATGGCCATAACTTCTATACGGTACGTCCTACACCTGTCAAAGTTTGCAACATACAAATGCTTGTAACTTTTTATTGGATCGTCATAAAACCTTGAAATTTTGTAACAATAAAGTACTCGAGCCTCTTGTCAATTTAAGCTATCGCTCAAAGCTATGTTACCCTTGAGTCCCAAATCAAACACTGATAAAACTTCAAATGGCCCTAACTTCCATACGGTACGTCCTACACCTATCAAAGTTGGCAACATAAAAATCCTTGTAACTTTTTACTGGAGCGTCATAAGACCTTGCAATTTTGTAGCAATAAAGTACTCGAGCCTCTTGTCAATTTAAGCTATCGCTCAAAGCTTTGCTACCCTTGAGTCCCAAATCAAACACTGATAAAACTTCAAATGGCCCAAACTTCTATACGGTACGTCCTACACCTGTCAAAGTTTGCAACATACAAATGCTTGTATCTGTTTACTGGAGCGTCATAAAACCTTGAAATTTTGTAACAATAAAGTACTCGATCCTCTAGTCAATTTAAGCTATCGCTCAAAGCTATGCTACACTTGAGTCCCAAATCAAACACTGATAAAACTTCAAATGGCCCTAACTTCTATACGGTACGTCCTACACCTATCAAAGTTTGCAACATACAAATGCTTGTAACTTTTTACTGGAGCGTCATAAAACCTTGAAATTCTGTAACAATAAAGTACTCGAGCCTCTTGTCAATTTAAACTATCGCTCAAAGCTATGCTACCCTGGAGTCCCAAATCAAACACTGATAAAACTTTAAATGGCTCTAGTTTCTATACGGTACGTCCTACAACTATCAAAGTTTGCGACATACAAATGCTTGTAACTTTTTACTGTAGCGTCATAAAACCTTGAAATTTTGTAACAATAAAGTACTCGAGCCTGTTGTCAATTTAAGCTATCGCTCAAAGGTATGCTACCCTTGAGTCCCAAATCAGACACTGATAAAACTTCAAATGGCCCTAACTTATATACGGTACGTCCTACACCTATCAAAGTTTGCAACACACAAATGCTTGTACTTTTTACTGGAGCGTCATAAAACCTTGAAATTTTGTAACAATAAAGTACTCGAGCCTCTTGTCAATTTAAGCTATCGCTCAAAGCTATGCTACCCCTGAGTCCCAAATCAAACACTGATAAAACTTCAAATGGCCCTAACTTCTATACGGTACATCCTACACCTATCAAAGTTTGCAAGATACAAATGCTTGTAAATTTTTACTGGAGCGTCATAAAACCTTGAAACATTGTAACAATAAAGTACTCGAGCCTCTTGTCAATTTAAGCTATCGCTCAAAGCTATGCTACCCTTGAGTCCCAAATCCAACACTGATAAAACTTCAAATGGCCCTAACTTCTATACGGCACGTCCTACACCTATCAAAGTTTGCAACATACAAATGCTTGTAACTTTTTACTGGAGCGTCATAAAACCTTGAAATTTTGTAACAATAAAGTACTCGAGCCTCTTGTCAATTTAAGCTATCGCTCAAAGCTATGTTACCCTTGAGTCCCAAATCAAACACTGATAAATCTTCAAATGGCCCTAACTTCTATACGGTACGTCCTACACCTATCAAAGTTTGCAACATGCAAATGCTTGTAACTTTTTACTGGAGCGTCATAAAACCTTGAAATTTTGTAACAATAAAGTACTCGAGCCTCTTGTCAATTTAAGCTATCGCTCAAATCTATGCTACCCTTGAGTCCCAAATCAAACACTGATAAAACTTCAAATGGCCATAACTTCTATACGGTACGTCCTACACCTATCAAAGTTTGCAACATACAAATGCTTGTAACTTTTTATTGGATCGTCATAAAACCTTGAAATTTTGTAACAATAAAGTACTCGAGCCTCTTGTCAATTTAAGCTATCGCTCAAAGCTATGTTACCCTTGAGTCCCAAATCAAACACTGATAAAACTTCAAATGGCCCTAACTTCCATACGGTACGTCCTACACCTATCAAAGTTGGCAACATAAAAATCCTTGTAACTTTTTACTGGAGCGTCATAAGACCTTGCAATTTTGTAGCAATAAAGTACTCGAGCCTCTTGTCAATTTAAGCTATCGCTCAAAGCTTTGCTACCCTTGAGTCCCAAATCAAACACTGATAAAACTTCAAATGGCCCAAACTTCTATACGGTACGTCCTACACCTGTCAAAGTTTGCAACATACAAATGCTTGTATCTGTTTACTGGAGCGTCATAAAACCTTGAAATTTTGTAACAATAAAGTACTCGATCCTCTAGTCAATTTAAGCTATCGCTCAAAGCTATGCTACACTTGAGTCCCAAATCAAACACTGATAAAACTTCAAATGGCCCTAACTTCTATACGGTACGTCCTACACCTATCAAAGTTTGCAACATACAAATGCTTGTAACTTTTTACTGGAGCGTCATAAAACCTTGAAATTCTGTAACAATAAAGTACTCGAGCCTGTTGTCAATTTAAGCTATCACTCAAAGGTATGCTACCCTTGAGTCCCAAATCAGACACTGATAAAACTTCAAATGGCCATAACTTCTATACGGTACGTCCTACACCTGTCAAAGTTTGCAACATACAAATGCTTGTAACTTTTTATTGGATCATCATAAAACCTTGAAATTTTGTAACAATAAAGTACTCGAGCCCCTTGTCAATTTAAGCTATCGCTCAAAGCTATGTTACCCTTGAGTCCCAAATCAAACACTGATAAAACTTCAAATGGCCCTAACTTCTATACGGTACGTCCTACACCTATCAAAGTTTGCAACATACAAATCCTTGTAACTTTTTACTGGAGCGTCATAAGACCTTGCAATTTTGTAGCAATAAAGTACTCGAGCCTCTTGTCAATTTAAGCTATCGCTCAAAGCTTTGGTACCCTTGAGTCCCAAATCAAACACTGATAAAACTTCAAATGGCCCAAACTTCTATACGGTACGTCCTACACCTGTCAAAGTTTGCAACATACAAATGCTTGTATCTTTTTACTGGAGCGTCATAAAACCTTGAAATTTTGTAACAATAAAGTACTCGATCCTCTAGTCAATTTAAGCTATCGCTCAAAGCTATGCTACACTTGAGTCCCAAATCAAACACTGATAAAACTTCAAATGGCCCTAACTTCTATACGGTACGTCCTACACCTATCAAAGTTTGCAACATACAAATGCTTGTAACTTTTTACTGGAGCGTCATAAAACCTTGAAATTCTGTAACAATAAAGTACTCGAGCCTCTTGTCAATTTAAACTATCGCTCAAAGCTATGCTACCCTGGAGTCCCAAATCAAACACTGATAAAACTTTAAATGGCTCTAGTTTCTATACGGTACGTCCTACACCTATCAAAGTTTGCGACATACAAATGCTTGTAACTTTTTACTGTAGCGTCATAAAACCTTGAAATTTTGTAACAATAAAGTACTCGAGCCTGTTGTCAATTTAAGCTATCGCTCAAAGGTATGCTACCCTTGAGTCCCAAATCAGACACTGATAAAACTTCAAATGGCCCTAACTTATATACGGTACGTCCTACACCTATCAAAGTTTGCAACACACAAATGCTTGTACTTTTTACTGGAGCGTCATAAAACCTTGAAATTTTGTAACAATAAAGTACTCGAGCCTCTTGTCAACTTAAGCTATCGCTCAAAGCTATGCTACCCTTGAGTCCCAAATCAAACAGTTATAAAACTTCAAATGGCCCTAACTTCTATACGGTACATCCTACACCTATCAAAGTTTGCAACATACAAATGCTTGTAACTTTTTACTGGAGCGTCATAAAACCTTAAAACATTGTAACAATAAAGTACTCGAGCCTCTTGTCAATTTAAGCTATCGCTCAAAGCTATGCTACCCTTGAGTCCCAAATCAAACACTGATAAAACTTCAAATGGCCCTAACTTCTATACGGCACGTCCTACACCTATCAAAGTTTTCAACATACAAATGCTTGTAACTTTTTACTGGAGCGTCATAAAACCTTGAAATTTTGTAACAATAAAGTACTCGAGCCTCTTGTCAATTTAAGCTATCGCTCAAAGCTATGTTACCTTGAGTCCCAAATCAAACACTGATAAATCTTCAAATGGCCCTAACTTCTATACGGTACGTCCTACACCTATCAAAGTTTGCAACATACAAATGCTTGTAACTTTTTACTGGAGCGTCATAAAACCTTGAAATTTTGTAACAATAAAGTACTCGAGCCTCTTGTCAATTTAAGCTATCGCTCAAAGCTATGCTACCCTTGAGTCCCAAATCAAACACTGATAAAACTTCAAATGGCCATAACTTCTATACGGTACGTCCTACACCTGTCAAAGTTTGCAACATACAAATGCTTGTAACTTTTTATTGGATCGTCATAAAACCTTGAAATTTTGTAACAATAAAGTACTCGAGCCTCTTGTCAATTTAAGCTATCGCTCAAAGCTATGTTACCCTTGAGTCCCAAATCAAACACTGATAAAACTTCAAATGGCCCTAACTTCTATACGGTCCGTCCTACACCTATCAAAGTTTGCAACATAAAAATCCTTGTAACTTTTTACTGGAGCGTCATAAGACCTTGCAATTTTGTAGCAATAAAGTACTCGAGCCTCTTGTCAATTTAAGCTATCGCTCAAAGCTTTGCTACCCTTGAGTCCCAAATCAAACACTGATAAAACTTCAAATGGCCCAAACTTCTATACGGTACGTCCTACACCTGTCAAAGTTTGCAACATACAAATGCTTGTATCTTTTTACTGGAGCGTCATAAAACCTTGAAATTTTGTAACAATAAAGTACTCGATCCTCTAGTCAATTTAAGATATCGCTCAAAGCTATGCTACACTTGAGTCCCAAATCAAACACTGATAAAACTTCAAATGGCCCTAACTTCTATACGGTACGTCCTACACCTATCAAAGTTTGCAACATACAAATGCTTGTAACTTTTTACTGGGGCGTCATAAAACCTTGAAATTCTGTAACAATAAAGTACTCGAGCCTCTTGTCAATTTAAACTATCGCTCAAAGCTATGCTACCCTGGAGTCCCAAATCAAACACTGATAAAACTTTAAATGGCTCTAGCTTCTATACGGTACGTCCTACACCTATCAAAGTTTGCGACATACAAATGCTTGTAACTTTTTACTATAGCGTCATAAAACCTTGAAATTTTGTAACAATAAAGTACTCGAGCCTGTTGTCAATTTAAGCTATCGCTCAAAGGTATGCTACCCTTGAGTCCCAAATCAGACACTGATAAAACTTCAAATGGCCCTAACTTATATACGGTACGTCCTACACCTATCAAAGTTTGCAACACACATATGCTTGTACTTTTTACTGGAGCGTCATAAAACCTTGAAATTTTGTAACAATAAAGTACTCGAGCCTCTTGTCAATTTAAGCTATCGTTCAAAGCTATGCTACCCTTGAGTCGCAAATCAAACAGTTATAAAACTTCAAATGGCCCTAACTTCTATACGGTACATCCTACACCTATCAAAGTTTGCAACATACAAATGCTTGTAACTTTTTACTGGAGCGTTATAAAACCTTGAAATTTTGTAACAATAAAGTACTCGAGCCTCTTGTCAATTTAAGCTATCGCTCAAAGCTATGTTACCCTTGAGTCCCAAATCAAACACTGATAAAACTTCAAATGGCCCTAACTTCTATACGGTACGTCCTACACCTATCAAAATTTGCAACATACAAATCCTTGTAACTTTTTACTGGAGCGTCATAAGACCTTGCAATTTTGTAGCAATAAAGTACTCGAGCCTCTTGTCAATTTAAGCTATCGCTCAAAGCTTTGCTACCCTTGAATCCCAAATCAAACACTGATAAAACTTCAAATGGCCCAAACTTCTATACGGTACGTCCTACACCTGTCAAAGTTTGCAACATACAAATGCTTGTATCTTTTTACTGGAGCGTCATAAAACCTTGAAATTCTGTAACAATAAAGTACTCGAGCCTCTTGTCAATTTAAACTATCGCTCAAAGCTATGCTACCCTGGAGTCCCAAATCAAACACTGATAAAACTTTAAATGGCTCTAGCTTCTATACGGTACGTCCTACACCTATCAAAGTTTGCGACATACAAATGCTTGTAACTTTTTACTGTAGCGTCATAAAACCTTGAAATTTTGTAACAATAGAGTACTCGAGCCTGTTGTCAATTTAAGCTATCGCTCAAAGGTATGCTACCCTTGAGTCCCAAATCAGACACTGATAAAACTTCAAATGGCCCTAACTTATATACGGTACGTCCTACACCTATCAAAGTTTGCAACACACAAATGCTTGTACTTTTTACTGGAGCGTCATAAAACCTTGAAATTTTGTAACAATAAAGTACTCGAGCCTCTTGTCAATTTAAGCTATCGCTCAAAGCTATGCTGCCCTTGAGTCCCAAATCAAACAGTTATAAAACTTCAAATGGCCCTAACTTCTATACGGCACATCCTACACCTATCAAAGTTTGCAACATACAAATGCTTGTAACTTTTTACTGGAGCGTCATAAAACCTTGAAACATTGTAACAATAAAGTACTCGAGCCTCTTGTCAATTTAAGCTATCGCTCAAAGCTATGCTACCCTTGAGTCCCAAATCAAACACTGATAAAACTTCAAATGGCCCTAACTTCTACACGGCACGTCCTACACCTATCAAAGTTTGCAACATACAAATGCTTGTAACGTTTTACTGGAGCGTCATAAAACCTTGAAATTTTGTAACAATAAAGTACTCGAGCCTCTTGTCAATTTAAGCTATCGCTCAAAGCTATGCTACCCTTGAGTCCAAATCAAACACTGATAAAACTTCAAATGGCCCTAACTTCTATACGGTATGTCCTACACCTATCAAAGTTTGCAACATACAAATGCTTGTAACTTTTTACTGGAGCGTCATAAAACCTTGAAATTTTGTAACAATAAAGTACTCGAGCCTCATTTCAATTTAAGCTATCGATCAAAGCAATGTTACCCTTGAGTCCCAAATCAAACACTGATAAAACTTCAAATGACCCTAACTTCTATACGGTACGTCCTACAGCTATCAAAGTTTGCAACATACATATGCTTGTAACTTTTTACTGGAGCGTCATAAAACCTTGAAATTTTGTAACAATAAAGTACTCGATCCTCTTGTCAATTTAAGCTATCGCTCAAAGCTATGCGACCTTTGAGTCCCAAATCAAACACTGATAAAACTTCTAATGGCCCTAACTTCTATACTACTAGAGCCTCTTGTCAATTTAAGCTATCGCTCAAAGCTATGCTACACTTGAGTGCCAAATCAAACACTGATAAAACTTCAAATGGCCCAAACTTCTATATGGTACGTCCTACACCTGTCAAAGTTTGCAACATACAAATGCTTGTAACTTTTTACTGGAGCGTCATAAAACTTTGAAATTTTGTAACAATAAAGTACTCGAGCCTATTGTAAATTTAAGCTATCGCTCAAAGCTATGCTACCCTGGAGTCCCAAATCAAACACTGATAAAACTTCCAATGGCCCTAACTTCTATACTACTAGAGCCTCTTGTCAATTTAAGCTATCGCTCAAAGCTATGCTACCCTTGAGTCCCAAATCAAACACGGATAAAACTTCAAACGCCCTAACTTCTATACAGTACGTCCTACACCTATCAAAGTTTGCAACATACAAATGCTTGTAACTTTTTACTGGAGCGTCATAAAACCTTGAAATTTTGTAACAATAAAGTACTCGAGCCTCATGCCAATTTAAGATATCGCTCAAAGCTGTGCTACCTTTGAGTCCCAAATCAAGCACTGATAAAACTTCAAATGGCACTAACTTCAATACGGTACGTCCTACACCTGTCATAGTTTGAAACATACAAATGCTTGTAACTTTTTACTGGAGCGTCATAAAACCTTGAAATATTGTAACAATAAAGTACTCGAGCCTCTTGTCAATTTAAACTATCGCTCAAAGCTATGGTACCCTTGAGTCCCAAATCAAACACTGATAAAACTTCAAATGGCCCTAACTTCTATACGGTACGGCCTACACCTATCAAAGTTTGCAACATACAAATGCTTGTAACTTTTTACTGGAGCGTCATAAAACCTTGAAATTTTGTAACAATAAAGTACTCGTGCCTCTTGTCAATTTAAGCTATCGCTCAAAGGTATGCTACCCTTGAGTCCCAAATCAAACACTGATAAAACTTCAAATGGCCCTAACTTCTATACGGTACGTCCAAAACCTGTAACAGTTTGCAACATACAAATGCTTGTAACTTTTTCTGGAGCGTAATAAAACCTTGAAAATTTGTAGCAATAAAGTACTCGAGCCTCTTGTCAATTTAAGCTATCGCTCAAAGCTATGCTACCCTTGAGTCCCAAATCAACCACTGATAAAACTTCAAATGGCCCTAAATTCAATACGGTACGCCCTACACCTATCAAAGTTTGCAACATACAAATGCTTGTTACTTTTTACTGGAGCGTCATAAAACCTTGAAATTTTGTAACAATAAAGTACCCGAGCCTCTTGTCAATTTAAGCTATCGCTCAAAGCTATGCTACCCTTGAGTCCCAAATCAAACACTGATAAAACTTCAAGTGGCCCTAACTTCTATACGTTACGTCCTACACCTGTCAAAGTTTGCAACATACAAATGCTTGTAACATTTTACTGGAGCGTCATAAAACCTTGAAATTTTGTAACAATAAAGTACTCGAGCCTTTTGTCAATTTGAGCTATCGCTCAAAGCTATGCTACCCTTGAGTTCCAAACCAAACACTGATAAGACTTCAAATAGCCCTAACTTCTATATGGTACGTCCTACACCTATCAAAGTTTGCAACATACAAATGCTTGTAACTTTTTACTGGAGCGTCATAAAACCTTAAAATTTTGTGACAATAAAGTACTCGAGCCTCTTCTCAATTTAAGCTATCGCTCAAAGCTATGCTAGCCTTGAGTCCCAAATCAAACAGTTATAAAACTTCAAATGGCCCTAACTTCTATACGGCACATCCTACACCTATCAAAGTTTGCAACACACAAATGCTTGTACTTTTTACTGGAGCGTCATAAAACCTTGAAGTTTTGTAACAATAAAGTACTCGAGCCTCTTGTCAATTTAAGCTATCGCTCAAAGCTATGCTACCCTTGAGTCCCAAATCAAACACTGATAAAACTTCAAATGGCCCTAACTTCTATACGGCACGTCCTACACCTATCAAAGTTTGCAACATACAAATGGTTGTAACGTTTTACTGGAGCGTCATAAAACCTTGAAATTTTGTAACAATAAAGTACTCGAGCCTCTTGTCAATTTAAGCTATCGCTCAAAGCTATGCTACCCTTGAGTCCCAAATCAAACACTGATAAAACTTCAAATGGCCCTAACTTCTATACGGTACGTCCTACACCTGTCAAAGTTTGCAACATACAAATGCTTGTAACTTTTTACTGGAGCGTCATAAAACCTTGAAATTTTTTAACAATAAAGTACTCGAGCCTCTTGTCAATTTAAGCTATCGCTCAAAGCTATGCGACCCTTGAGTCCCAAATCAAACACTGATAAAACTTCTAATGGCCCTAACTTCTATACTACTAGAGCCTCTTGTCAATTTAAGCTATCGCTCAAAGCTATGCTACACTTGAGTCCCAAATCAAACACTGATAAAACTTCAAATGGCCCAAACTTCTATACGGTACGTCCTACACCTGTCAAAGTTTGCAACATACAAATGCTTGTAACTTTTTACTGGAGCGTCATAAAACCTTGAAATTTTGTAACAATAAAGTACTCGTGCCTCTTGTCAATTTTAGCTACCGCTCAAAGGTATGCTACCCTTGAGTCCCAAATCAAACACTGATAAAACTTCAAATGGCCCTAACTTCTATACGGTACGTCCAACACCTGTAACAGTTTGCAACATACAAATGCTTGTAACTTTTTCTGGAGCGTAATAAAACCTTGAAAATTTGTAGCAATAAAGTACTCGAGCCTCTTGTCAATTTAAGCTATCGCTCAAAGCTATGCTACCCTTGAGTCCCAAATCAACCACTGATAAAACTTCAAATGGCCCTAACTTCAATACGGTACGCCCTACACCTATCAAAGTTTGCAACATACAAATGCTTGTTACTTTTTACTGGAGCGTCATAAAACCTTGAAATTTTGTAACAATAAAGTACTCGAGCCTCATGCCAATTTAAGATATCGCTCAAAGCTGTGCTACCTTTGAGTCCCAAATCAAGCACTGATAAAACTTCAAATGGCACTAACTTCAATACGGTACGTCCTACACCTGTCATAGTTTGAAACATACAAATGCTTGTAACTTTTTACTGGAGCGTCATAAAACCTTGAAATATTGTAACAATAAAGTACTCGAGCCTCTTGTCAATTTAAACTATCGCTCAAAGCTATGGTACCCTTGAGTCCCAAATCAAACACTGATAAAACTTCAAATGGCCCTAACTTCTATACGGTACGGCCTACACCTATCAAAGTTTGCAACATACAAATGCTTGTAACTTTTTACTGGAGCGTCATAAAACCTTGAAATTTTGTAACAATAAAGTACTCGTGCCTCTTGTCAATTTAAGCTATCGCTCAAAGGTATGCTACCCTTGAGTCCCAAATCAAACACTGATAAAACTTCAAATGGCCCTAACTTCTATACGGTACGTCCAAAACCTGTAACAGTTTGCAACATACAAATGCTTGTAACTTTTTCTGGAGCGTAATAAAACCTTGAAAATTTGTAGCAATAAAGTACTCGAGCCTCTTGTCAATTTAAGCTATCGCTCAAAGCTATGCTACCCTTGAGTCCCAAATCAACCACTGATAAAACTTCAAATGGCCCTAAATTCAATACGGTACGCCCTACACCTATCAAAGTTTGCAACATACAAATGCTTGTTACTTTTTACTGGAGCGTCATAAAACCTTGAAATTTTGTAACAATAAAGTACCCGAGCCTCTTGTCAATTTAAGCTATCGCTCAAAGCTATGCTACCCTTGAGTCCCAAATCAAACACTGATAAAACTTCAAGTGGCCCTAACTTCTATACGTTACGTCCTACACCTGTCAAAGTTTGCAACATACAAATGCTTGTAACATTTTACTGGAGCGTCATAAAACCTTGAAATTTTGTAACAATAAAGTACTCGAGCCTTTTGTCAATTTGAGCTATCGCTCAAAGCTATGCTACCCTTGAGTTCCAAACCAAACACTGATAAGACTTCAAATAGCCCTAACTTCTATATGGTACGTCCTACACCTATCAAAGTTTGCAACATACAAATGCTTGTAACTTTTTACTGGAGCGTCATAAAACCTTAAAATTTTGTGACAATAAAGTACTCGAGCCTCTTCTCAATTTAAGCTATCGCTCAAAGCTATGCTAGCCTTGAGTCCCAAATCAAACAGTTATAAAACTTCAAATGGCCCTAACTTCTATACGGCACATCCTACACCTATCAAAGTTTGCAACACACAAATGCTTGTACTTTTTACTGGAGCGTCATAAAACCTTGAAGTTTTGTAACAATAAAGTACTCGAGCCTCTTGTCAATTTAAGCTATCGCTCAAAGCTATGCTACCCTTGAGTCCCAAATCAAACAGTTATAAAACTTCAAATGGCCCTAACTTCTATACGGCACATCCTACACCTATCAAAGTTTGCAACATACAAATGCTTGTAACTTTTTACTGGAGCGTCATAAAACCTTGAAACATTGTAACAATAAAGTACTCGAGCCTCTTGTCAATTTAAGCTATCGCTCAAAGCTCTGCTACCCTTCAGTCCCAAATCAAACACTGATAAAACTTCAAATGGCCCTAACTTCTATACGGCACGTCCTACACCTATCAAAGTTTGCAACATACAAATGGTTGTAACGTTTTACTGGAGCGTCATAAAACCTTGAAATTTTGTAACAATAAAGTACTCGAGCCTCTTGTCAATTTAAGCTATCGCTCAAAGCTATGCTACCCTTGAGTCCCAAATCAAACACTGATAAAACTTCAAATGGCCCTAACTTCTATACGGTACGTCCTACACCTGTCAAAGTTTGCAACATACAAATGCTTGTAACTTTTTACTGGAGCGTCATAAAACCTTGAAATTTTGTAACAATAAAGTACTCGAGCCTCTTGTCAATTTAAGCTATCGCTCAAAGCTATGCGACCCTTGAGTCCCAAATCAAACACTGATAAAACTTCTAATGGCCCTAACTTCTATACTACTAGAGCCTCTTGTCAATTTAAGCTATCGCTCAAAGCTATGCTACACTTGAGTCCCAAATCAAACACTGATAAAACTTCAAATGGCCCAAACTTCTATACGGTACGTCCTACACCTGTCAAAGTTTGCAACATACAAATGCTTGTAACTTTTTACTGGAGCGTCATAAAACCTTGAAATTTTGTAACAATAAAGTACTCGTGCCTCTTGTCAATTTTAGCTACCGCTCAAAGGTATGCTACCCTTGAGTCCCAAATCAAACACTGATAAAACTTCAAATGGCCCTAACTTCTATACGGTACGTCCAACACCTGTAACAGTTTGCAACATACAAATGCTTGTAACTTTTTCTGGAGCGTAATAAAACCTTGAAAATTTGTAGCAATAAAGTACTCGAGCCTCTTGTCAATTTAAGCTATCGCTCAAAGCTATGCTACCCTTGAGTCCCAAATCAACCACTGATAAAACTTCAAATGGCCCTAACTTCAATACGGTACGCCCTACACCTATCAAAGTTTGCAACATACAAATGCTTGTTACTTTTTACTGGAGCGTCATAAAACCTTGAAATTTTGTAACAATAAAGTACTCGTGCCTCTTGTCAATTTTAGCTATCGCTCAAAGGTATGCTACCCTTGAGTCCCAAATCAAACACTGATAAAACTTCAAATGGCCCTAACTTCTATACGGTACGTCCAACACCTGTAACAGATTGCAACATACAAATGCTTGTAACTTTTTCTGGAGCGTAATAAAACCTTGAAAATTTGTAGCAATAAAGTACTCGAGCCTCTTGTCAATTTAAGCTATCGCTCAAAGCTATGCTACCCTTGAGTTCCAAACCAAACACTGATAAGACTTCAAATAGCCCTAACTTCTATATGGTACGTCCTACACCTATCAAAGTTTGCAACATACAAATGCTTGTAACTTTTTACTGGAGCGTCATAAAACCTTAAAATTTTGTGACAATAAAGTACTCGAGCCTCTTCTCAATTTAAGCTATCGCTCAAAGCTATGCTAGCCTTGAGTCCCAAATCAAACAGTTATAAAACTTCAAATGGCCCTAACTTCTATACGGCACATCCTACACCTATCAAACTTTGCAACACACAAATGCTTGTACTTTTTACTGGAGCGTCATAAAACCTTGAAGTTTTGTAACAATAAAGTACTCGAGCCTCTTGTCAATTTAAGCTATCGCTCAAAGCTATGCTACCCTTGAGTCCCAAATCAAACACTGATAAAACTTTAAATGGCCCTAACTTCTATACGGCACGTCCTACACCTATCAAAGTTTGCAACATACAAATGGTTGTAACGTTTTACTGGAGCGTCATAAAACCTTGAAATTTTGTAACAATAAAGTACTCGAGCCTCTTGTCAATTTAAGCTATCGCTCAAAGCTATGCTACCCTTGAGTCCCAAATCAAACACTGATAAAACTTCAAACGGCCCTAACTTCTATACGGTACGTCCTACACCTATCAAAGTTTGCAACATACAAATGCTTGTAACTTTTTACTGGAGCGTCATAAAACCTTGAAATTTTGTAACAATAAAGTACTCGAGCCTCATGTCAATTTAAGCTATCGCTCAAAGCAATGTTACCCTTGAGTCCCAAATCAAAGACTGATAAAACTTCAAATGACCCTAACGTCTATGCGGTACGTCCTACAGCTATCAAAGTTTGCAGCATACATATGCTTGTAACTTTTTACTGGAGCGTCATAAAACCTTGAAATTTTGTAACAATAAAGTACTCGATCCTCTTGTCAATTTAAGCTATCGCTCAAAGCTATGCTACCCTTGAGTCCCAAATCAAACACTGATAAAACTTCCAATGGCCCTAACTTCTATACTACTAGAGCCTCTTGTCAATTTAAGCTATCGCTCAAAGCTATGCTACCCTTGAGTCCCAAATCAAACACTGATAAAACTTCAAATGGCCCTAACTTCTATACAGTACGTCCTACACCTATCAAAGTTTGCAGCATACAAGTACTCGAGCGCTTGTCAATTTAAGCAATCGCTCAAAGCTATGCTACCCTTGAGTCCCAAATCAAACACTGATAAAACTTCAAATGGCCCAAACTTCTATACGGTACGTCCTACACCTGTCAAAGTTTGCAACATACAAATGCTTGTAACTTTTTACTGGAGCGTCATAAAACTTTGAAATTTTGTAACAATAAAGTACTCGAGCCTATTGTAAATTTAAGCTATCGCTCAAAGTTATGCTACCCTTGAGTCCCAAATCAAACACTGATAAAACTACCAATGGCCCTAACTTCTATACTACTAGAGCCTCTTGTCAATTTAAGCTATCGCTCAAAGCTATGCTACCCTTGAGTCCCAAATCAAACACGGATAAAACTTCAAACGCCCTAACTTCTATATAGTACTTCCTACACCTATCAAAGTTTGCAACATACAAATGCTTGTAACTTTTTACTGGAGCGTCATAAAACCTTGAAATTTTGTAACAATAAAGTACTCGAGCCTCTTGCCAATTTAAGATATCGCTCAAAGCTGTGCTACCTTTGAGTCCCAAATCAACCACTGAGAAAACTTCAAATGGCCCTAACTTCAATACGGTACGCCCTACACCTATCAAAGTTTGCAACATACAAATGCTTGTTACTTTTTACTGGAGCGTCATAAAACCTTGAAATTTTGTAGCAATAAAGTACCCGAGCCTCTTGTCAATTTAAGCTATCGCTCAAAACTATGCTACCCTTGAGTCCAAAATCAAACACTGATAAAACTTCAAATTGCCCTAACTTCTATAAGGTGCACCCTATACCTATCAAAGTTTGCAACATACAAATGCTTGTAACTTTTTACTGGAGCGTCATAAAATCTTGAAATTTTGTAACAATAAAGTACTCGAGCCTCTTGTCAATTTAAGCTATCGCTCAAAGCTATGCTACCCTTGAGTCCCAAATCAAACACTGATAAAACTTCAAATGGCCCTAACTTCTATACGTTACGTCCTACACCTGTCAAAGTTTGCAACATACAAATGCTTGTAACATTTTACTGGAGCGTCATAAAACCTTGAAATTTTGTAACAATAAAGTACTCGAGCCTCTTGTCAATTTAAGCTATCGCTCAAAGCTATGCTACCCTTGAGTCACAAATCAAACACTGATAAAACTTCAAATAGCCCTAACTTCTATATAGTACGTCCTACACCTATCAAAGTTTGCAACATACAAATGCTTGTAACTTTTTACTGGAGCATCATAAAACCTTGAAATTTTGTAACAATAAAGTACTCGAGCCTCTTGTCAATTTAAGCTATCGCTCAAAGCTATGCTACCCTTGAGTCCCAAATCAAACACTGATAAATCTTCAAATGGCCCTAACTTCTATACGGTCCGTCTTACACCTATCAAAGTTTGCAACATACAAATGCTTGTAACTTTTTACTGGAGCGTCATAAAACCTTGAAATTTTGTAACAATAAGGTACTCGAGCCTTTTGTCAATTTGAGCTATCGCTCAAAGCTATGCTACCCTTGAGTCCCAAATCAACCACTGATAAAACTTCAAATGGCCCTAACTTCAATACGGTACGCCCTACACCTATCAAAGTTTGCAACATACAAATGCTTGTTACTTTTTACTGGAGCGTCATAAAACCTTGAAATTTTGTAACAATAAAGTACCCGAGCCTCTTGTCAATTTAAGCTATCGCTCAAAACTGTGCTACCCTTGAGTCCAAAATCAAACACTGATAAAACTTCAAATTGCCCTAACTTCTATAAGGTGCACCCTATACCTATCAAAGTTTGCAACATACAAATGCTTGTAACTTTTTACTGGAGCGTCATAAAATCTTGAAATTTTGTAACAATAAAGTACTCGAGCCTCTTGTCAATTTAATCTATCGCTAAAAGCTATGCTACCCTTGAGTCCCAAATCAAACACTGATAAAACTTCAAATGGCGCAAACTTCTATACGGTACGTCCTACACCTGTCAAAGTTTGCAACATACAAATGCTTGTAACTTTTTACTGGAGCGTCATAAAACTTTGAAATTTTGTAACAATAAAGTACTCGAGCCTATTGTAAATTTAAGCTATCGCTCAAAGTTATGCTACCCTTGAGTCCCAAATCAAACACTGATAAAACTACCAATGGCCCTAACTTCTATACTACTAGAGCCTCTTGTCAATTTAAGCTATCGCTCAAAGCTATGCTACCCTTGAGTCCCAAATCAAACACGGATAAAACTTCAAACGCCCTAACTTCTATATAGTACGTCCTACACCTATCAAAGTTTGCAACATACAAATGCTTGTAACTTTTTACTGGAGCGTCATAAAACCTTGAAATTTTGTAACAATAAAGTACTCGAGCCTCTTGCCAATTTAAGATATCGCTCAAAGCTGTGCTACCTTTGAGTCCCAAATCAAGCACTGATAAAACTTCAAATGGCCCTAACTTCAATACGGTACGTCCAACACCTGTAACATTTTGCAACATACAAATGCTTGTAACTTTTTCTGGAGCGTAATAAAACCTTGAAAATTTGTAACAATAAAGTACTCGAGCCTCTTGTCAATTTAAGCTATCGCTCAAAGCTATGCTACCCTTGAGTCCCAAATCAAACACTGATAAAACTTCAAATGATGCTAACTTCTCTACGGTACGTCCTACACCTATCAAAGTTTGCAACATACAAATGCTTGTTACTTTTTACTGGAGCGTCATAAAACCTTGAAATTTTGTAACAATAAAGTACCCGAGCCTCTTGTCAATTTAAGCTATCGCTCAAAGCTATGCTACCCTTGAGTCCCAAATCAACCACTGATAAAACTTCAAATGGCCCTAACTTCAATACGGTACGCCCTACACCTATCAAAGTTTGCAACATACAAATGCTTGTTACTTTTTACTGGAGCGTCATAAAACCTTGAAATTTTGTAACAATAAAGTACCCGAGCCTCTTGTCAATTTAAGCTATCGCTCAAAACTATGCTACCCTTGAGTCCAAAATCAAACACTGATAAAACTTCAAATTGCCCTAACTTCTATAAGGTGCACCCTATACCTATCAAAGTTTGCAACATACAAATGCTTGTAACGTTTTACTGGAGCGTCATAAAATCTTGAAATTTTGTAACAATAAAGTACTCGAGCCTCTTGTCAATTTAAGCTATCGCTCAAAGCTATGCTACCCTTGAGTCCCAAATCAAACACTGATAAAACTTCAAATGGCCCTAACTTCTATACGTTACGTCCTACACCTGTCAAAGTTTGCAACATACAAATGCTTGTAACATTTTACTGGAGCGTCATAAAACCTTGAAATTTTGTAACAATAAAGTACTCGAGCCTCTTGTCAATTTAAGCTATCGCTCAAAGCTATGCTACCCTTGAGTCACAAATCAAACACTGATAAAACTTCAAATAGCCCTAACTTCTATATAGTACGTCCTACACCTAGCAAAGTTTGCAACATACAAATGCTTGTAACTTTTTACTGGAGCATCATAAAACCTTGAAATTTTGTAACAATAAAGTACTCGAGCCTCTTGTCAATTTAAGCTATCGCTCAAAGCTATGCTACCCTTGAGTCCCAAATCAAAACTGATAAATCTTCAAATGGCCCTAACTTCTATACGGTCCGTCTTACACCTATCAAAGTTTGCAACATACAAATGCTTGTAACTTTTTACTGGAGCGTCATAAAACCTTGAAATTTTGTAACAATAAGGTACTCGAGCCTCTTGTCAATTTAAGTTATCGCTCAAAGCTATGCTATCCTTGAATCCCAAATCAAACACTGATAAATTTTCAAATGGCCCTAACTTCTATACGGTACGTCCTACACCTATCAAAGTTTGCAACATACAAATGCTTGTAACTTTTTACTGGAGCGTCATAAAACCTTGAAATTTTGTAACAATAAAGTACTCGAGCTTCTTGTCAATTTAAGCTATCGCTCAAAGCTATACTACCCTTGAGTCCCAAATCAAACACTGATAAAACTTCAAATGGCCCTAACTTCTTTACGGTACGTCCTACACCTATCAAAGTTTGCAACATACAAATGCTTGTAACTTTTTACTGGAGCGTCATAAAACCTTGAAATTTTGTAACAATAAAGTACTCGAGTCTCTTGTCAATTTGAGCTATCGCTCAAAGCTATGCCAACCTTGAGTCCCAAATCAAAGATTGATATAACTTCAAATGGCCCTAACTTCAATACGGTACGCCCTACACCTATCAAAGTTGGCTACCGTTGAGCCCCAAATCAATCACTGGTAAAACTTCAAATGGCCCCAACTTCTGTACGGCATGTCCTACACCTATCAAAGTTTGCAACATACAAATGCTTGTAAAATTCTACTGGAGCGTCATAAAACCTTGAAATTTTGTAACAATAAAGTACTCGAGCCTCTTGTCAATTTAAGCTATCGGTCAAAGCTATGCTACCTTGAGTCCCAAATCAAACACTGATAAAACTTCAAATGGCCCTAACTTCTATACGGTACGTCCTACACCTATCATAGTGTGCAACATACAAATGCTTGTAGCTTTTTACTGGAGCGTCATAAAACCTTTAAAGTTTGTAACAATAAGGTACTCGAGCCTCTTGTCAAATTAAGCTATCGCTCAAAGCTATACTACCCTTGAGTCCCAAATCAAACACTGATAAAACTTCAAATGGCCCTAACTTCTATACGTTACGTCCTATACCTATCAAAGTTTGCAACATACAAATGCTTGTTACTTTTTACTGGAGCGTCATAAAACCTTGAAATTTTGTAACAATAAAGTACTCGAGCCTCTTGTCAATTTAAGCTATCGCTCAAAGCTATGCTACCCTTGAGTCCCAAATCAAACACTGATAAAACTTCTAATGGCCGTAACTTCTATACGGTGCACCCTATACTTATTAAAGTTTGCAACATCCAAATGCTTGTAACTTTTTACTGGAGTGACATAAAATCTTGAAATTTTGTAACAATAAAGTACTCGAGCCTCTTGTCAATTTAAGCTATCGCTCAAAGCTATGCCACCCTTGAGTCACAAATTAAACACTGATAAAACTTCAAATAGCCCTACCTTCTATATGGTACGTCCTACACCTATCAAAGTTTGCAACATACAAATGCTTGTAACTTTTTACTGGAGCGTCATAAAGCGTTGGAATTTTGTAACAATAAAGTACTCGAGCCTCTTGTCAATTTAAGCTATCTTTCAAAACTATGCTACCCTTGAGTTCCAAATCAAACACTGATAAAACTTCAAATAGCCCTAACTTCTATATGGTACGTCCTACACCTATCAAAGTTTGCAACATACATATGCTTGTAACTTTTTACTGGAGCGTCATAAAACCTTGAAATTTGGAAACAATAAAGTACTCGAGCCTCTTGTCAATTTAAGCTATCGTTCAAAGCTATGCTACCCTTGAGTCCCAAATCAAACACTGATAAAACTTCAAATGGCCCTAACTTCTTTACGGTACGTCCTACACCTATCAAAGTTTGCAACATACAAATGCTTGTAACTTTTTACTGGAGCGTCATAAAACCTTAAAATTTTGTAACAATAAAGTACTCGAGCCTCTTGTCAATTTAAGCTATCGCTCAAAGCTATGCTACCCTTGAGTCCCAAATCAAACACTGATAAAACTTCAAATGGCCCTAACTTCTATATAGTACGTCTTACACCTATCAAAGTTTGCAACATACAAAAGCTTGTAACTTTTTACTGGAGCGTCATAAAACCTTGAAATTTTGTAACAATAAGGCACTCGAGCCTTTTGTCAATTTGAGCTATCGCTCAAAGCTATGCTACCCTTGAGTTCCAAATCAAACACTGATAAAACTTCAAATAGCCCTAACTTCTATATGGTACGTCCTACACCTATCAAAGTTTGCAACATACATATGCTGGTAACTTTTTACTGGAGCGTCATAAAACCTTGAAATTTTGTAACAATAAAGTACTCGCGTCTCTTGTCAATTTGACCTATCGCTCAAAGCTATGCTACCCTTGAGTTCCAAATCAAACACTGATAAAACTTCAAATAGCCCTAACTGCTATATGGTACGTCCTACACCTATCAAAGTTTGCAACATACAAATGCTTGTAACTTTTTACTGGAGCGTCATAAAACCTTGAAATTTTGTAACAATAAAGTACTCGAGCCTCTTGTCAATTTAAGCTATCGCTCAAAGCTATACTACCCTTGAGTCCCAAATCAAACACTGATAAAACTTCAAATGGCCCTAACTTCTTTACGGTACGTCCTACACCTATCAAAGTTTGCAACATACAAATGCTTGTAACTTTTTACTGGAGCGTCATAAAACCTTGAAATTTTGTAACAATAAAGTACTCGCGTCTCTTGTCAATTTGGGCTATCGCTCAAAGCTATGCTACCCTTGAGTTCCAAATCAAACACTGATAAAACTTCAAATAGCCCTAACTTCTATATGGTACGTCCTACACCTATCAAAGTTTGCAACATACAAATGCTTGTAACTTTTTACTGGAGTGTCATAAAACCTTGAAATTTTGTAACAATAAAGTACTCGAGCCTCTTGTCAATTTAAGCTATCGCTCAAAGCTATGCTACCCTTGAGTCCCAAATCAAACACTGATAAAACTTCAAACGGCCCTCACTTCTTTACGGTACGTCCTACACCTTTCAAAGTTTGCAACACACAAATGCTTGTAACTTTTTACTGGAGCGTCATAAAACCTTGAAATTTTGTAACAATAAAGTACTCGCGTCTCTTGTCAATTTGAGCTATCGCTCAAAGCTATGCTACCCTTGAGTTCCAAATCAAACACTGATAAAACTTCAAATAGCCCTAACTTCTACATGATACGTCCTACACCTATCAAAGTTTGCAACATACAAATGCTTGTAACTTTTTACTGGAGCGTCATAAAACCTTGAAATTTTGTAACAATAAAGTACTCGAGCCTCTTGTCAATTTAAGCTATCGCTCAAAGCTATGCTACCCTTGAGTCCCAAATCAAACACTGATAAAACTTCAAATGGCCCTAACTTCTTTACAGTACGTCCTACACCTATCAAAGTTTGCAACATACAAATGCTTGTAACTTTTTACTGGAGCGTCATAAAACCTTGAAATTTTGTAACAATAAAGTACTCGCGTCTCTTGTCAATTTGAGCTATCGCTCAAAGCTATGCTACCCTTGAGTTCCAAATCAAACACTGATAAAACTTCAAATAGCCCTAACTTCTATATGGTACGTCCTACACCTATCAAAGTTTGCAACATACAAATGCTTGTAACTTTTTACTGGAGCGTCATAAAACCTTGAAATTTTGTAACAATAAAGTACTCGCGTCTCTTGTCAATTTGAGCTATCGATCAAAGCTATGCTACGCTTGAGTTCCAAATCAAACACTGATAAAACTTCAAATAGCCCTAACTTCTATATGGTACGTCCTACACCTATCAAAGTTTGCAACATACAAATGCTTGTAACTTTTTACTGGAGCGTCATAAAACCTTGAAATTTTGTAACAATAAAGTACTCGAGCCTCTTGTCAATTTAAGATATCGCTCAAAGCTATGCTACCCTTGAGTCCCAAATCAAACACTGATATAACATCAAATGGCCCTAACTTCTATACGGTATGTCGTACACCTATCAAAGTTTGCAACATAGAAATGCTTGTAACTTTTTACTGGAGCGTCATAAAACCTTGAAATTTTATAAAAATAAAGTACTCAAGCCTCCTGTCAATTTAAGCTATCGCTCAAAGCTATGCTACCCTTGAGTCTCAAATCAAACACTGATAAAACCTCAAATGGCCCTAACTTCTATACGGTACGTCCTACACCTATCAAAGTTTGCAACATACAAATGCTTGTGACTTTTTACTGGAGCGTCATAAAACCTTGAAATTATGTAACATTAAAGTACTCGAGCCTCTTGTCAAATTAAGCTATCGCTCAAAGCTATGCTACCCTTGAGTCCCAAATCAAACACTGATAAAACTTCAAATGGCCCTAACTTCTATACGGTACGTCCTACACCTATCAAAGTTTGCAACATACAAATTCTTGTAACTTTTTACTGGAGCGTCATAAAACCTTGAAATTTTGTAACAATAAAGTACTCGAGCCTTTTGTCAATTTGAGCTATCGCTCAAAGCTATGCTATCCTTGAGTCCCAAATCAAACACTGATAAAACTTCAAATGGCCCTAACTTCTATACGGTACGTCCTAAACCTTTCAAAGTTTGCAACATACAAATGCTTGCAACTTTTTACTGGAGCGTCATAAAACCTTGAAATTTTGTAACAATAAAGTACTCGAGCTTCTTGTCAATTTAAGCTATCGTTCAAAGCTATGCTACCCTTGAGTTCCAAATCAAACACTGATAAAACTTCAAATGGCCCTAACTTCTATACGGTACACCCTATACCTATCAAAGTTTGCAACATACAAATGCTTGTAACTTTTTAATGGAGCGTCATAAAATCTTGAAATTTTGTAACAATAAAGTACTCAAGCCTCTTGTCAATTTAAGCTATCGCTCAAAGCTATGCTACACTTGAATCCCAAATTAAACACTGATAAAACTTCAAAAAGCCCTAACTTCTATACGGTACGTCCTACACCTATCAAAGTTTGCAACATACATATGCTTGTAACTTTTTACTGGAGCGTCATAAAACCTTGAAATTTTGTAACAATAAAGTACTCGAGCCTCTTGTCAATTTAAGCTATCGCTCAAAGCTATGTTACCCTTAAGTCCCAAATCAAACACTGATAAAACTTCAAATGGCCCTAACTTCTATACTACTAGAGACTCTTATCAATTTAAGCTATCGCTCAAAGCTATGCTACCCTTGAGTCCCAAATCAAACACTGATAAAACTTCAAATGGACCTAACTTCTATACAGTACGTGCTACACCTATCAAAGTTTGCAACATACAAATGCTTGTAACTTTTTACAGGAGCGTCATAAAACCTTTCAATTTTGTAACAATAAAGTACTCGAGCGCTTGTCAATTTAAGCTATCGCTCAAAGCTATGCTACCCTTGAGTCCCAAATCAAACACTGATAAAACTTCAAATGGCCCTAACTTCTATACGGTACGCCTTACACCTATCAAAGTTTGCAACATACAAATGCTTGTAACTTTTTACTGGAGCGTCATAAAACCTTGAAATTTTGTAACAATAAAGTACTCGATCTTCTTGTCAATTTAAGCTATCGCTCAAAGCTATGCTACCATTGAGTCCCAAATCAAACACTGATAAAACTTCAAATGGCCCTAACTTCTTTACGGTACGTCCTACACCTATCAAAGTTTGCAACATACAAATGCTTGTGACTTTTTACTGGAGCGTCATAAAACCTTGAAATTATGTAACATTAAAGTACTCGAGCCTCTTGTCAAATTAAGCTATCGCTCAAAGCTATGCTACCCTTGAGTCCCAAATCAAACACTGATAAAACTTCAAATGGCCCTAACTTCTATACGGTACGTCCTACACCTATTAAAGTTTGCAACATACAAATGCTTGTAACTTTTTACTGGAGCGTCATAAAACCTTGAAATTTTGTAACAATAAAGTACTCGCGTCTCTTGTCAATTTGAGCTATCGCTCAAAGCTATGCTACCCTTGAGTTCCAAATCAAACACTGATAAAACTTCAAATAGCCCTAACTTCTATATGGTACGTCCTACACCTATCAAAGTTTGCAACATACAAATGCTTGTAACTTTTTACTGGAGCGTCATAAAACCTTGAAATTTTGTAACAATAAAGTACTCGCGTCTCTTGTCAATTTGAGCTATCGCTCAAAGCTATGCTACGCTTGAGTTCCAAATCAAACACTGATAAAACTTCAAATAGCCCTAACTTCTATATGGTACGTCCTACACCTATCAAAGTTTGCAACATACAAATGCTTGTAACTTTTTACTGGAGCGTCATAAAACCTTGAAATTTTGTAACAATAAAGTACTCGAGCCTCTTGTCAATTTAAGATATCGCTCAAAGCTATGCTACCCTTGAGTCCCAAATCAAACACTGATATAACATCAAATGGCCCTAACTTCTATACGGTATGTCGTACACCTATCAAAGTTTGCAACATAGAAATGCTTGTAACTTTTTACTGGAGCGTCATAAAACCTTGAAATTTTATAAAAATAAAGTACTCAAGCCTCCTGTCAATTTAAGCTATCGCTCAAAGCTATGCTACCCTTGAGTCTCAAATCAAACACTGATAAAACCTCAAATGGCCCTAACTTCTATACGGTACGTCCTACACCTATCAAAGTTTGCAACATACAAATGCTTGTGACTTTTTACTGGAGCGTCATAAAACCTTGAAATTATGTAACATTAAAGTACTCGAGCCTCTTGTCAAATTAAGCTATCGCTCAAAGCTATGCTACCCTTGAGTCCCAAATCAAACACTGATAAAACTTCAAATGGCCCTAACTTCTATACGGTACGTCCTACACCTATCAAAGTTTGCAACATACAAATTCTTGTAACTTTTTACTGGAGCGTCATAAAACCTTGAAATTTTGTAACAATAAAGTACTCGAGCCTTTTGTCAATTTGAGCTATCGCTCAAAGCTATGCTATCCTTGAGTCCCAAATCAAACACTGATAAAACTTCAAATGGCCCTAACTTCTATACGGTACGTCCTAAACCTTTCAAAGTTTGCAACATACAAATGCTTGCAACTTTTTACTGGAGCGTCATAAAACCTTGAAATTTTGTAACAATAAAGTACTCGAGCTTCTTGTCAATTTAAGCTATCGTTCAAAGCTATGCTACCCTTGAGTTCCAAATCAAACACTGATAAAACTTCAAATGGCCCTAACTTCTATACGGTACACCCTATACCTATCAAAGTTTGCAACATACAAATGCTTGTAACTTTTTAATGGAGCGTCATAAAATCTTGAAATTTTGTAACAATAAAGTACTCAAGCCTCTTGTCAATTTAAGCTATCGCTCAAAGCTATGCTACCCTTGAGTCCCAAATCAAACACTGATAAAACTTCAAATGGACCTAACTTCTATACAGTACGTGCTACACCTATCAAAGTTTGCAACATACAAATGCTTGTAACTTTTTACAGGAGCGTCATAAAACCTTTCAATTTTGTAACAATAAAGTACTCGAGCGCTTGTCAATTTAAGCTATCGCTCAAAGCTATGCTACCCTTGAGTCCCAAATCAAACACTGATAAAACTTCAAATGGCCCTAACTTCTATACGGTACGCCTTACACCTATCAAAGTTTGCAACATACAAATGCTTGTAACTTTTTACTGGAGCGTCATAAAACCTTGAAATTTTGTAACAATAAAGTACTCGATCTTCTTGTCAATTTAAGCTATCGCTCAAAGCTATGCTACCATTGAGTCCCAAATCAAACACTGATAAAACTTCAAATGGCCCTAACTTCTTTACGGTACGTCCTACACCTATCAAAGTTTGCAACATACAAATGCTTGTGACTTTTTACTGGAGCGTCATAAAACCTTGAAATTATGTAACATTAAAGTACTCGAGCCTCTTGTCAAATTAAGCTATCGCTCAAAGCTATGCTACCCTTGAGTCCCAAATCAAACACTGATAAAACTTCAAATGGCCCTAACTTCTATACGGTACGTCCTACACCTATTAAAGTTTGCAACATACAAATTCTTGTAACTTTTTACTGGAGCGTCATAAAACCTTGAAATTTTGTAACAATAAAGTACTCGAGCCTTTTGTCAATTTGAGCTATCGCTCAAAGCTATGCTATCCTTGAGTCCCAAATCAAACACTGATAAAACTTCAAATGGCCCTAACTTCTATACGGTACGTCCTACACCTTTCACAGTTTGCAACATACAAATGCTTGCAACTTTTTACTGGAGCGTCATAAAACCGTGAAATTTTGTAACAATAAAGTACTCGAGCTTCTTGTCAATTTAAGCTATCGCTCAAAGCTATGCTACCCTTGAGTTCCAAATCAAACACTGATAAAACTTCAAATGGCCCTAACTTCTATACGGTACACCCTATACCTATCAAAGTTTGCAACATACAAATGCTTGTAACTTTTTACTGGAGCGTCATAAAATCTTGAAATTTTGTAACATTAAAGTACTCGAGCCTCTTGTCAAATTAAGCTATCGCTCAAAGCTATGCTACCCTTGAGTCCCAAATCAAACACTGATAAAACTTCAAATGGCCCTAACTTCTATACGGTACGTCCTACACCTATCAAAGTTTGCATCATACAAATTCTTGTAACTTTTTACTGGAGCGTCATAAAACCTTGAAATTTTGTAACAATAAAGTACTCGAGCCTTTTGTCAATTTGAGCTATCGCTCAAAGCTATGCTATCCTTGAGTCCCAAATCAAACACTGATAAAACTTCAAATGGCCCTAACTTCTATACGGCACGTCCTACACCTTTCAAAGTTTGCAACATAGAAATGCTTGTAACTTTTTACTGGAGCGTCATAAAACCTTGAAATTTTATAACAATAAGGTACTCAAGCCTCCTGTCAATTTAAGCTATCGCTCAAAGCTATGCTACCCTTGAGTCCCAAATGAAACACTGATAAAACCTCAAATGGCCCTAACTTCTATACGGTACGTCCTACACCTATCAAAGTTTGCAACATACAAATGCTTGTAACTTTTTACTGGAGCGTCATAAAACCTTGAAATTTTGTAACAATAAAGTACTCGAGCTTCTTGTCAATTTAAGCTATCGCTCAAAGCTATGCTACCCTTGAGTCCCAAATCAAACACTGATAAAACCTCAAATGGCCCTAACTTCTATACGGTACGTCCTACACCTATCAAAGTTTGCAACATACAAATGCTTGTGACTTTTTACTGGAGCGTCATAAAACCTTGAAATTATGTAACATTAAAGTACTCGATCCTCTTGTCAAATTAAGCTATCGCTCAAAGCTATGCTACCCTTGAGTCCCAAATCAAACACTGATAAAACTTCAAATGGCCCTAACTTCTATACGGTACGTCCTACACCTATTAAAGTTTGCAACATACAAATTCTTGTAACTTTTTACTGGAGCGTCATAAAACCTTGAAATTTTGTAACAATAAAGTACTCGAGCCTTTTGTCAATTTGAGCTATCGCTCAAAGCTATGCTATCCTTGAGTCCCAAATCAAACACTGATAAAACTTCAAATGGCCCTAACTTCTATACGGTACGTCCTACACCTTTCACAGTTTGCAACATACAAATGCTTGCAACTTTTTACTGGAGCGTCATAAAACGGTGAAATTTTGTAACAATAAAGTACTCGAGCTTCTTGTCAATTTAAGCTATCGCTCAAAGCTATGCTACCCTTGAGTTCCAAATCAAACACTGATAAAACTTCAAATGGCCCTAACTTCTATACGGTACACCCTATACCTATCAAAGTTTGCAACATACAAATGCTTGTAACTTTTTACTGGAGCGTCATAAAATCTTGAAATTTTGTAACATTAAAGTACTCGAGCCTCTTGTCAAATTAAGCTATCGCTCAAAGCTATGCTACCCTTGAGTCCCAAATCAAACACTGATAAAACTTCAAATGGCCCTAACTTCTATACGGTACGTCCTACACCTATCAAAGTTTGCAACATACAAATTCTTGTAACTTTTTACTGGAGCGTCATAAAACCTTGAAATTTTGTAACAATAAAGTACTCGAGCCTTTTGTCAATTTGAGCTATCGCTCAAAGCTATGCTATCCTTGAGTCCCAAATCAAACACTGATAAAACTTCAAATGGCCCTAACTTCTATACGGCACGTCCTACACCTTTCAAAGTTTGCAACATAGAAATGCTTGTAACTTTTTACTGGAGCGTCATAAAACCTTGAAATTTTATAACAATAAGGTACTCAAGCCTCCTGTCAATTTAAGCTATCGCTCAAAGCTATGCTACCCTTGAGTCCCAAATCAAACACTGATAAAACCTCAAATGGCCCTAACTTCTATACGGTACGTCCTACACCTATCAAAGTTTGCAACATACAAATGCTTGTAACTTTCTACTGGAGCGTCATAAAACCTTGAAATTTTGTAACAATAAAGTACTCGAGCTTCTTGTCAATTTAAGCTATCGCTCAAAGCTATGCTACCCTTGAGTCCCAAATCAAACACTGATAAAACCTCAAATGGCCCTAACTTCTATACGGTACGTCCTACACCTATCAAAGTTTGCAACATACAAATGCTTGTGACTTTTTACTGGAGCGTCATAAAACCTTGAAATTATGTAACATTAAAGTACTCGAGCCTCTTGTCAAATTAAGCTATCGCTCAAAGCTATGCTACCCTTGAGTCCCAAATCAAACACTGATAAAACTTCAAATGGCCCTAACTTCTATACGGTACGTCCTACACCTATTAAAGTTTGCAACATACAAATTCTTGTAACTTTTTACTGGAGCGTCATAAAACCTTGAAATTTTGTAACAATAAAGTACTCGAGCCTTTTGTCAATTTGAGCTATCGCTCAAATCTATGCTATCCTTGAGTCCCAAATCAAACACTGATAAAACTTCAAATGGCCCTAACTTCTATACGGTACGTCCTACACCTTTCACAGTTTGCAACATACAAATGCTTGCAACTTTTTACTGGAGCGTCATAAAACCGTGAAATTTTGTAACAATAAAGTACTCGAGCTTCTTGTCAATTTAAGCTATCGCTCAAAGCTATGCTACCCTTGAGTTCCAAATCAAACACTGATAAAACTTCAAATGGCCCTAACTTCTATACGGTACACCCTATACCTATCAAAGTTTGCAACATACAAATGCTTGTAACTTTTTACTGGAGCGTCATAAAATCTTGAAATTTTGTAACATTAAAGTACTCGAGCCTCTTGTCAAATTAAGCTATCGCTCAAAGCTATGCTACCCTTGAGTCCCAAATCAAACACTGATAAAACTTCAAATGGCCCTAACTTCTATACGGTACGTCCTACACCTATCAAAGTTTGCATCATACAAATTCTTGTAACTTTTTACTGGAGCGTCATAAAACCTTGAAATTTTGTAACAATAAAGTACTCGAGCCTTTTGTCAATTTGAGCTATCGCTCAAAGCTATGCTATCCTTGAGTCCCAAATCAAACACTGATAAAACTTCAAATGGCCCTAACTTCTATACGGCACGTCCTACACCTTTCAAAGTTTGCAACATAGAAATGCTTGTAACTTTTTACTGTAGCGTCATAAAACCTTGAAATTTTATAACAATAAGGTATTCAAGCCTCCTGTCAATTTAAGCTATCGCTCAAAGCTATGCTACCCTTGAGTCCCAAATCAAACACTGATAAAACCTCAAATGGCCCTAACTTCTATACGGTACGTCCTACACCTATCAAAGTTTGCAACATACAAATGCTTGTAACTTTTTACTGGAGCGTCATAAAACCTTGAAATTTTGTAACAATAAAGTACTCGAGCTTCTTGTCAATTTAAGCTATCGCTCAAAGCTATGCTACCCTTGAGTCCCAAATCAAACACTGATAAAACTTCAAATGGCCCTAACTTCTATACGGTACGTCCTACACCTATTAAAGTTTGCAACATACAAATTCTTGTAACTTTTTACTGGAGCGTCATAAAACCTTGAAATTTTGTAACAATAAAGTACTCGAGCCTTTTGTCAATTTGAGCTATCGCTCAAAGCTATGCTATCCTTGAGTCCCAAATCAAACACTGATAAAACTTCAAATGGCCCTAACTTCTATACGGTACGTCCTACACCTTTCACAGTTTGCAACATACAAATGCTTGCAACTTTTTACTGGAGCGTCATAAAACCGTGAAATTTTGTAACAATAAAGTACTCGAGCTTCTTGTCAATTTAAGCTATCGCTCAAAGCTATGCTACCCTTGAGTTCCAAATCAAACACTGATAAAACTTCAAATGGCCCTAACTTCTATACGGTACGTCCTACACCTATCAAAGTTTGCATCATACAAATTCTTGTAACTTTTTAATGGAGCGTCATAAAACCTTGAAATTTTGTAACAATAAAGTACTCGAGCCTTTTGTCAATTTGAGCTATCGCTCAAAGCTATGCTATCCTTGAGTCCCAAATCAAACACTGATAAAACTTCAAATGGCCCTAACTTCTATACGGCACGTCCTACACCTTTCAAAGTTTGCAACATAGAAATGCTTGTAACTTTTTACTGGAGCGTCATAAAACCTTGAAATTTTATAACAATAAGGTACTCAAGCCTCCTGTCACTTTAAGCTATCGCTCAAAGCTATGCTACCCTTGAGTCCCAAATCAAACACTGATAAAACCTCAAATGGCCCTAACTTCTATACGGTACGTCCTACACCTATCAAAGTTTGCAACATACAAATGCTTGTAACTTTTTACTGGAGCGTCATAAAACCTTGAAATTTTGTAACAATAAAGTACTCGAGCTTCTTGTCAATTTAAGCTATCGCTCAAAGCTAAGCTACCCTTGAGTCCCAAATCAAACACTGATAAAACCTCAAATGGCCCTAACTTCTATACGGTACGTCCTACACCTATCAAAGTTTGCAACATACAAATGCTTGTGACTTTTTACTGGAGCGTCATAAAACCTTGAAATTATGTAACATTAAAGTACTCGAGCCTCTTGTCAAATTAAGCTATCGCTCAAAGCTATGCTACCCTTGAGTCCCAAATCAAACACTGATAAAACTTCAAATGGCCCTAACTTCTATACGGTACGTCCTACACCTATTAAAGTTTGCAACATACAAATGCTTGTAACTTTTTACTGGAGCGTCATAAAACCTTGAAATTTTGTAACAATAAAGTACTCGAGCCTTTTGTCAATTTGAGCTATCGCTCAAAGCTATGCTATCCTTGAGTCCCAAATCAAACACTGATAAAACTTCAAATGGCCCTAACTTCTATACGGTACGTCCTACACCTTTCACAGTTTGCAACATACAAATGCTTGCAACTTTTTACTGGAGCGTCATAAAACCGTGAAATTTTGTAACAATAAAGTACTCGAGCTTCTTGTCAATTTAAGCTATCGCTCAAAGCTATGCTACCCTTGAGTTCCAAATCAAACACTGATAAAACTTCAAATGGCCCTAACTTCTATACGGTACACCCTATACCTATCAAAGTTTGCAACATACAAATGCTTGTAACTTTTTACTGGAGCGTCATAAAATCTTGAAATTTTGTAACATTAAAGTACTCGAGCCTCTTGTCAAATTAAGCTATCGCTCAAAGCTATGCTACCCTTGAGTCCCAAATCAAACACTGATAAAACTTCAAATGGCCCTAACTTCTATACGGTACGTCCTACACCTATCAAAGTTTGCATCATACAAATTCTTGTAACTTTTTACTGGAGCGTCATAAAACCTTGAAATTTTGTAACAATAAAGTACTCGAGCCTTTTGTCAATTTGAGCTATCGCTCAAAGCTATGCTATCCTTGAGTCCCAAATCAAACACTGATAAAACTTCAAATGGCCCTACCTTCTATACGGCACGTCCTACACCTTTCAAAGTTTGCAACATAGAAATGCTTGTAACTTTTTACTGGAGCGTCATAAAACCTTGAAATTTTATAACAATAAGGTACTCAAGCCTCCTGTCAATTTAAGCTATCGCTCAAAGCTATGCTACCCTTGAGTCCCAAATCAAACACTGATAAAACCTCAAATGGCCCTAACTTCTATACGGTACGTCCTACACCTATCAAAGTTTGCAACATACAAATGCTTGTAACTTTTTACTGGAGCGTCATAAAACCTTGAAATTTTGTAACAATAAAGTACTCGAGCTTCTTGTCAATTTAAGCTATCGCTCAAAGCTATGCTACCCTTGAGTCCCAAATCAAACACTGATAAAACCTCAAATGGCCCTAACTTCTATACGGTACGTCCTACACCTATCAAAGTTTGCAACATACAAATGCTTGTGACTTTTTACTGGAGCGTCATAAAACCTTGAAATTATGTAACATTAAAGTACTCGAGCCTCTTGTCAAATTAAGCTATCGCTCAAAGCTATGCTACCCTTGAGTCCCAAATCAAACACTGATAAAACTTCAAATGGCCCTAACTTCTATACGGTACGTCCTACACCTATTAAAGTTTGCAACATACAAATTCTTGTAACTTTTTACTGGAGCGTCATAAAACCTTGAAATTTTGTAACAATAAAGTACTCGAGCCTTTTGTCAATTTGAGCTATCGCTCAAAGCTATGCTATCCTTGAGTCCCAAATCAAACACTGATAAAACTTCAAATGGCCCTAACTTCTATACGGTACGTCCTACACCTTTCACAGTTTGCAACATACAAATGCTTGTAACTTTTTACTGGAGCGTCATAAAACCTTGAAATTTTATAACAATAAGGTACTCAAGCCTCCTGTCAATTTAAGCTATCGCTCAAAGCTATGCTACCCTTGAGTCCCAAATCAAACACTGATAAAACCTCAAATGGCCCTAACTTCTATACGGTACGTCCTACACCTATCAAAGTTTGCAACATACAAATGCTTGTAACTTTTTACTGGAGCGTCATAAAACCTTGAAATTTTGTAACAATAAAGTACTCGAGCTTCTTGTCAATTTAAGCTATCGCTCAAAGCTATGCTACCCTTGAGTCCCAAATCAAACACTGATAAAACCTCAAATGGCCCTAACTTCTATACGGTACGTCCTACACCTATCAAAGTTTGCAACATACAAATGCTTGTGACTTTTTACTGGAGCGTCATAAAACCTTGAAATTATGTAACATTAAAGTACTCGAGCCTCTTGTCAAATTAAGCTATCGCTCAAAGCTATGCTACCCTTGAGTCCCAAATCAAACACTGATAAAACTTCAAATGGCCCTAACTTCTATACGGTACGTCCTACACCTATTAAAGTTTGCAACATACAAATTCTTGTAACTTTTTACTGGAGCGTCATAAAACCTTGAAATTTTGTAACAATAAAGTACTCGAGCCTTTTGTCAATTTGAGCTATCGCTCAAAGCTATGCTATCCTTGAGTCCCAAATCAAACACTGATAAAACTTCAAATGGCCCTAACTTCTATACGGTACGTCCTACACCTTTCACAGTTTGCAACATACAAATGCTTGCAACTTTTTACTGGAGCGTCATAAAACCGTGAAATTTTGTAACAATAAAGTACTCGAGCTTCTTGTCAATTTAAGCTATCGCTCAAAGCTATGCTACCCTTGAGTTCCAAATCAAACACTGATAAAACTTCAAATGGCCCTAACTTCTATACGGTACACCCTATACCTATCAAAGTTTGCAACATACAAATGCTTGTAACTTTTTACTGGAGCGTCATAAAATCTTGAAATTTTGTAACATTAAAGTACTCGAGCCTCTTGTCAAATTAAGCTATCGCTCAAAGCTATGCTACCCTTGAGTCCCAAATCAAACACTGATAAAACTTCAAATGGCCCTAACTTCTATACGGTACGTCCTACACCTATCAAAGTTTGCATCATACAAATTCTTGTAACTTTTTACTGGAGCGTCATAAAACCTTGAAATTTTGTAACAATAAAGTACTCGAGCCTTTTGTCAATTTGAGCTATCGCTCAAAGCTATGCTATCCTTGAGTCCCAAATCAAACACTGATAAAACTTCAAATGGCCCTAACTTCTATACGGCACGTCCTACACCTTTCAAAGTTTGCAACATAGAAATGCTTGTAACTTTTTACTGGAGCGTCATAAAACCTTGAAATTTTATAACAATAAGGTACTCAAGCCTCCTGTCAATTTAAGCTATCGCTCAAAGCTATGCTACCCTTGAGTCCCAAATCAAACACTGATAAAACCTCAAATGGCCCTAACTTCTATACGGTACGTCCTACACCTATCAAAGTTTGCAACATACAAATGCTTGTAACTTTTTACTGGAGCGTCATAAAACCTTGAAATTTTGTAACAATAAAGTACTCGAGCTTCTTGTCAATTTAAGCTATCGCTCAAAGCTATGCTACCCTTGAGTCCCAAATCAAACACTGATAAAACCTCAAATGGCCCTAACTTCTATACGGTACGTCCTACACCTATCAAAGTTTGCAACATACAAATGCTTGTGACTTTTTACTGGAGCGTCATAAAACCTTGAAATTATGTAACATTAAAGTACTCGAGCCTCTTGTCAAATTAAGCTATCGCTCAAAGCTATGCTACCCTTGAGTCCCAAATCAAACACTGATAAAACTTCAAATGGCCCTAACTTCTATACGGTACGTCCTACACCTATTAAAGTTTGCAACATACAAATTCTTGTAACTTTTTACTGGAGCGTCATAAAACCTTGAAATTTTGTAACAATAAAGTACTCGAGCCTTTTGTCAATTTGAGCTATCGCTCAAAGCTATGCTATCCTTGAGTCCCAAATCAAACACTGATAAAACTTCAAATGGCCCTAACTTCTATACGGTACGTCCTACACCTTTCACAGTTTGCAACATACAAATGCTTGTAACTTTTTACTGGAGCGTCATAAAACCGTGAAATTTTGTAACAATAAAGTACTCGAGCTTCTTGTCAATTTAAGCTATCGCTCAAAGCTATGCTACCCTTGAGTTCCAAATCAAACACTGATAAAACTTCAAATGGCCCTAACTTCTATACGGTACACCCTATACCTATCAAAGTTTGCAACATACAAATGCTTGTAACTTTTTACTGGAGCGTCATAAAATCTTGAAATTTTGTAACATTAAAGTACTCGAGCCTCTTGTCAAATTAAGCTATCGCTCAAAGCTATGCTACCCTTGAGTCCCAAATCAAACACTGATAAAAAACTTCAAATGGCCCTAACTTCTATACGGTACGTCCTACACCTATCAAAGTTTGCATCATACACATTCTTGTAACTTTTTACTGGAGCGTCATAAAACCTTGAAATTTTGTAACAATAAAGTACTCGAGCCTTTTGTCAATTTGAGCTATCGCTCAAAGCTATGCTATCCTTGAGTCCCAAATCAAACACTGATAAAACTTCAAATGGCCCTAACTTCTATACGGCACGTCCTACACCTTTCACAGTTTGCAACATAGAAATGCTTGTAACTTTTTACTGGAGCGTCATAAAACCTTGAAATTTTATAACAATAAGGTACTCAAGCCTCCTGTCAATTTAAGCTATCGCTCAAAGCTATGCTACCCTTGAGTCCCAAATCAAACCCTGATAAAACCTCAAATGGCCCTAACTTCTATACGGTACGTCCTACACCTATCAAAGTTTGCAACATACAAATGCTTGTAACTTTTTACTGGAGCGTCATAAAACCTTGAAATTTTGTAACAATAAAGTACTCGAGCTTCTTGTCAATTTAAGCTATCGCTCAAAGCTATGCTACCCTTGAGTCCCAAATCAAACACTGATAAAACCTCAAATGGCCCTAACTTCTATACGGTACGTCCTACACCTATCAAAGTTTGCAACATACAAATGCTTGTGACTTTTTACTGGAGCGTCATAAAACCTTGAAATTATGTAACATTAAAGTACTCGAGCCTCTTGTCAAATTAAGCTATCGCTCAAAGCTATGCTACCCTTGAGTCCCAAATCAAACACTGATAAAACTTCAAATGGCCCTAACTTCTATACGGTACGTCCTACACCTATTAAAGTTTGCAACATACAAATTCTTGTAACTTTTTACTGGAGCGTCATAAAACCTTGAAATTTTGTAACAATAAAGTACTCGAGCCTTTTGTCAATTTGAGCTATCGCTCAAAGCTATGCTATCCTTGAGTCCCAAATCAAACACTGATAAAACTTCAAATGGCCCTAACTTCTATACGGTACGTCCTACACCTTTCACAGTTTGCAACATACAAATGCTTGCAACTTTTTACTGGAGCGTCATAAAACCGTGAAATTTTGTAACAATAAAGTACTCGAGCTTCTTGTCAATTTAAGCTATCGCTCAAAGCTATGCTACCCTTGAGTTCCAAATCAAACACTGATAAAACTTCAAATGGCCCTAACTTCTATACGGTACACCCTATACCTATCAAAGTTTGCAACATACAAATGCTTGTAACTTTTTACTGGAGCGTCATAAAATCTTGAAATTTTGTAACATTAAAGTACTCGAGCCTCTTGTCAAATTAAGCTATCGCTCAAAGCTATGCTACCCTTGAGTCCCAAATCAAACACTGATAAAACTTCAAATGGCCCTAACTTCTATACGGTACGTCCTACACCTATCAAAGTTTGCATCATACAAATTCTTGTAACTTTTTACTGGAGCGTCATAAAACCTTGAAATTTTGTAACAATAAAGTACTCGAGCCTTTTGTCAATTTGAGCTATCGCTCAAAGCTATGCTATCCTTGAGTCCCAAATCAAACACTGATAAAACTTCAAATGGCCCTAACTTCTATACGGCACGTCCTACACCTTTCAAAGTTTGCAACATAGAAATGCTTGTAACTTTTTACTGGAGCGTCATAAAACCTTGAAATTTTATAACAATAAGGTACTCAAGCCTCCTGTCAATTTAAGCTATCGCTCAAAGCTATGCTACCCTTGAGTCCCAAATCAAACACTGATAAAACCTCAAATGGCCCTAACTTCTATACGGTACGTCCTACACCTATCAAAGTTTGCAACATACAAATGCTTGTAACTTTTTACTGGAGCGTCATAAAACCTTGAAATTTTGTAACAATAAAGTACTCGAGCTTCTTGTCAATTTAAGCTATCGCTCAAAGCTATGCTACCCTTGAGTCCCAAATCAAACACTGATAAAACCTCAAATGGCCCTAACTTCTATACGGTACGTCCTACACCTATCAAAGTTTGCAACATACAAATGCTTGTGACTTTTTACTGGAGCGTCATAAAACCTTGAAATTATGTAACATTAAAGTACTCGAGCCTCTTGTCAAATTAAGCTATCGCTCAAAGCTATGCTACCCTTGAGTCCCAAATCAAACACTGATAAAACTTCAAATGGCCCTAACTTCTATACGGTACGTCCTACACCTATTAAAGTTTGCAACATACAAATTCTTGTAACTTTTTACTGGAGCGTCATAAAACCTTGAAATTTTGTAACAATAAAGTACTCGAGCCTTTTGTCAATTTGAGCTATCGCTCAAAGCTATTCTATCCTTGAGTCCCAAATCAAACACTGATAAAACTTCAAATGGCCCTAACTTCTATACGGTACGTCCTACACCTTTCACAGTTTGCAACATACAAATGCTTGCAACTTTTTACTGGAGCGTCATAAAACCGTGAAATTTTGTAACAATAAAGTACTCGAGCTTCTTGTCAATTTAAGCTATCGCTCAAAGCTATGCTACCCTTGAGTTCCAAATCAAACACTGATAAAACTTCAAATGGCCCTAACTTCTATACGGTACACCCTATACCTATCAAAGTTTGCAACATACAAATGCTTGTAACTTTTTACTGGAGCGTCATAAAATCTTGAAATTTTGTAACATTAAAGTACTCGAGCCTCTTGTCAAATTAAGCTATCGCCCAAAGCTATGCTACCCTTGAGTCCCAAATCAAACACTGATAAAACTTCAAATGGCCCTAACTTCTATATGGTACGTCCTACATCTATCAAAGTTTGCATCATACAAATTCTTGTAACTTTTTACTGGAGCGTCATAAAACCTTGAAATTTTGTAACAATAAAGTACTCGAGCCTTTTGTCAATTTGAGCTATCGCTCAAAGCTATGCTATCCTTGAGTCCCAAATCAAACACTGATAAAACTTCAAATGGCCCTAACTTCTATACGGCACGTCCTACACCTTTCAAAGTTTGCAACATAGAAATGCTTGTAACTTTTTACTGGAGCGTCATAAAACCTTGAAATTTTATAACAATAAGGTACTCAAGCCTCCTGTCAATTTAAGCTATCGCTCAAAGCTATGCTACCCTTGAGTCCCAAATCAAACACTGATAAAACCTCAAATGGCCCTAACTTCTATACGGTACGTCCTACACCTATCAAAGTTTGCAACATACAAATGCTTGTAACTTTTTACTGGAGCGTCATAAAACCTTGAAATTTTGTAACAATAAAGTACTCGAGCTTCTTGTCAATTTAAGCTATCGCTCAAAGCTATGCTACCCTTGAGTCCCAAATCAAACACTGATAAAACCTCAAATGGCCCTAACTTCTATACGGTACGTCCTACACCTATCAAAGTTTGCAACATACAAATGCTTGTGACTTTTTACTGGAGCGTCATAAAACCTTGAAATTATGTTACATTAAAGTACTCGAGCCTCTTGTCAATTTAAGCTATCGCTCAAAGCTATGCTACCCTTGAGTCCCAAATCAAACACTGATAAAACTTCAAATGGCCCTAACTTCTATACGGTACGTCCTACACCTATTAAAGTTTGCAACATACAAATTCTTGTAACTTTTTACTGGAGCGTCATAAAACCTTGAAATTTTGTAACAATAAAGTACTCGAGCCTTTTGTCAATTTGAGCTATCGCTCAAAGCTATGCTATCCTTGAGTCCCAAATCAAACACTGATAAAACTTCAAATGGCCCTAACTTCTATACGGTACGTCCTACACCTTTCACAGTTTGCAACATACAAATGCTTGCAACTTTTTACTGGAGCGTCATAAAACCGTGAAATTTTGTAACAATAAAGTACTCGAGCTTCTTGTCAATTTAAGCTATCGCTCAAAGCTATGCTACCCTTGAGTTCCAAATCAAACACTGATAAAACTTCAAATGGCCCTAACTTCTATACGGTACACCCTATACCTATCAAAGTTTGCAACATACAAATGCTTGTAACTTTTTACTGGAGCGTCATAAAATCTTGAAATTTTGTAACATTAAAGTACTCGAGCCTCTTGTCAAATTAAGCTATCGCTCAAAGCTATGCTACCCTTGAGTCCCAAATCAAACACTGATAAAACTTCAAATGGCCCTAACTTCTATACGGTACGTCCTACACCTATCAAAGTTTGCATCATACAAATTCTTGTAACTTTTTACTGGAGCGTCATAAAACCTTGAAATTTTGTAACAATAAAGTACTCGAGCCTTTTGTCAATTTGAGCTATCGCTCAAAGCTATGCTATCCTTGAGTCCCAAATCAAACACTGATAAAACTTCAAATGGCCCTAACTTCTATACGGCACGTCCTACACCTTTCAAAGTTTGCAACATAGAAATGCTTGTAACTTTTTACTGGAGCGTCATAAAACCTTGAAATTTTATAACAATAAGGTACTCAAGCCTCCTGTCAATTTAAGCTATCGCTCAAAGCTATGCTACCCTTGAGTCCCAAATCAAACACTGATAAAACCTCAAATGGCCCTAACTTCTATACGGTACGTCCTACACCTATCAAAGTTTGCAACATACAAATGCTTGTAACTTTTTACTGGAGCGTCATAAAACCTTGAAATTTTGTAACAATAAAGTACTCGAGCTTCTTGTCAATTTAAGCTATCGCTCAAAGCTATGCTACCCTTGAGTCCCAAATCAAACACTGATAAAACCTCAAATGGCCCTAACTTCTATACGGTACGTCCTACACCTATCAAAGTTTGCAACATACAAATGCTTGTGACTTTTTACTGGAGCGTCATAAAACCTTGAAATTATGTAACATTAAAGTACTCGAGCCTCTTGTCAAATTAAGCTATCGCTCAAAGCTATGCTACCCTTGAGTCCCAAATCAAACACTGATAAAACTTCAAATGGCCCTAACTTCTATACGGTACGTCCTACACCTATTAAAGTTTGCAACATACAAATTCTTGTAACTTTTTACTGGAGCGTCATAAAACCTTGAAATTTTGTAACAATAAAGTACTCGAGCCTTTTGTCAATTTGAGCTATCGCTCAAAGCTATGCTATCCTCGAGTCCCAAATCAAACACTGATAAAACTTCAAATGGCCCTAACTTCTATACGGTACGTCCTACACCTTTCACAGTTTGCAACATACAAATGCTTGCAACTTTTTACTGGAGCGTCATAAAACCGTGAAATTTTGTAACAATAAAGTACTCGAGCTTCTTGTCAATTTAAGCTATCGCTCAAAGCTATGCTACCCTTGAGTTCCAAATCAAACACTGATAAAACTTCAAATGGCCCTAACTTCTATACGGTACACCCTATACCTATCAAAGTTTGCAACATACAAATGCTTGTAACTTTTTACTGGAGCGTCATAAAATCTTGAAATTTTGTAACATTAAAGTACTCGAGCCTCTTGTCAAATTAAGCTATCGCTCAAAGCTATGCTACCCTTGAGTCCCAAATCAAACACTGATAAAACTTCAAATGGCCCTAACTTCTATACGGTACGTCCTACACCTATCAAAGTTTGCATCATACAAATTCTTGTAACTTTTTACTGGAGCGTCATAAAACCTTGAAATTTTGTAACAATAAAGTACTCGAGCCTTTTGTCAATTTGAGCTATCGCTCAAAGCTATGCTATCCTTGAGTCCCAAATCAAACACTGATAAAACTTCAAATGGCCCTAACTTCTATACGGCACGTCCTACACCTTTCAAAGTTTGCAACATAGAAATGCTTGTAACTTTTTACTGGAGCGTCATAAAACCTTGAAATTTTATAACAATAAGGTACTCAAGCCTCCTGTCAATTTAAGCTATCGCTCAAAGCTATGCTACCCTTGAGTCCCAAATCAAACACTGATAAAACCTCAAATGGCCCTAACTTCTATACGGTACGTCCTACACCTATCAAAGTTTGCAACATACAAATGCTTGTAACTTTTTACTGGAGCGTCATAAAACCTTGAAATTTTGTAACAATAAAGTACTCGCGTCTCTTGTCAATTTGAGCTATCGCTCAAAGCTATGCTACCCTTGAGTTCCAAATCAAACACTGATAAAACTTCAAATAGCCCTAACTTCTATACGGTATGTCGTACACCTATCAAAGTTTGCAACATAGAAATGCTTGTAACTTTTTACTGGAGCGTCATAAAACCTTGAAATTTTATAAAAATAAAGTACTCAAGCCTCCTGCCAATTTAAGCTATCGCTCAAAGCTATGCTACCCTTGAGTCCCAAATCAAACACTGATAAAACCTCAAATGGCCCTAACTTCTATACGGTACGTCCTACACCTATCAAAGTTTGCAACATACAAATGCTTGTGACTTTTTACTGGAGCGTCATAAAACCTTGAAATTATGTAACATTAAAGTACTCGAGCCTCTTGTCAAATTAAGCTATCGCTCAAAGCTATGCTACCCTTGAGTCCCAAATCAAACACTGATAAAACTTCAAATGGCCCTAACTTATATACGGTACGTCCTACACCTATCAAAGTTTGCATCATACAAATTCTTGTAACTTTTTACTGGAGCGTCATAAAACCTTGAAATTTTGTAACAATAAAGTACTCGAGCCTTTTGTCAATTTGAGCTATCGGTCAAAGCTATGCTATCCTTGAGTCCCAAATCAAACACTGATAAAACTTCAAATGGCCCTAACTTCTATACGGCACGTCCTACACCTTTCAAAGTTTGCAACATAGAAATGCTTGTAACTTTTTACTGGAGCGTCATAAAACCTTGAAATTTTATAACAATAAGGTACTCAAGCCTCCTGTCAATTTAAGCTATCGCTCAAAGCTATGCTACCCTTGAGTCCCAAATCAAACACTGATAAAACCTCAAATGGCCCTAACTTCAATACGGTACGTCCTACACCTATCAAAGTTTGCAACATACAAATGCTTGTAACTTTTTACTGGAGCGTCATAAAACCTTGAAATTTTGTAACAATAAAGTACTCGAGCTTCTTGTCAATTTAAGCTATCGCTCAAAGCTATGCTACCCTTGAGTCCCAAATCAAACACTGATAAAACCTCAAATGGCCCTAACTTCTATACGGTACGTCCTACACCTATCAAAGTTTGCAACATACAAATGCTTGTGACTTTTTACTGGAGCGTCATAAAACCTTGAAATTATGTAACATTAAAGTACTCGAGCCTCTTGTCAAATTAAGCTATCGCTCAAAGCTATGCTACCCTTGAGTCCCAAATCAAACACTGATAAAACTTCAAATGGCCCTAACTTCTATACGGTACGTCCTACACCTATTAAAGTTTGCAACATACAAATTCTTGTAACTTTTTACTGGAGCGTCATAAAACCTTGAAATTTTGTAACAATAAAGTACTCGAGCCTTTTGTCAATTTGAGCTATCGCTCAAAGCTATTCTATCCTTGAGTCCCAAATCAAACACTGATAAAACTTCAAATGGCCCTAACTTCTATACGGTACGTCCTACACCTTTCACAGTTTGCAACATACAAATGCTTGCAACTTTTTACTGGAGCGTCATAAAACCGTGAAATTTTGTAACAATAAAGTACTCGAGCTTCTTGTCAATTTAAGCTATCGCTCAAAGCTATGCTACCCTTGAGTTCCAAATCAAACACTGATAAAACTTCAAATGGCCCTAACTTCTATACGGTACACCCTATACCTATCAAAGTTTGCAACATACAAATGCTTGTAACTTTTTACTGGAGCGTCATAAAATCTTGAAATTTTGTAACATTAAAGTACTCGAGCCTCTTGTCAAATTAAGCTATCGCCCAAAGCTATGCTACCCTTGAGTCCCAAATCAAACACTGATAAAACTTCAAATGGCCCTAACTTCTATATGGTACGTCCTACATCTATCAAAGTTTGCATCATACAAATTCTTGTAACTTTTTACTGGAGCGTCATAAAACCTTGAAATTTTGTAACAATAAAGTACTCGAGCCTTTTGTCAATTTGAGCTATCGCTCAAAGCTATGCTATCCTTGAGTCCCAAATCAAACACTGATAAAACTTCAAATGGCCCTAACTTCTATACGGCACGTCCTACACCTTTCAAAGTTTGCAACATAGAAATGCTTGTAACTTTTTACTGGAGCGTCATAAAACCTTGAAATTTTATAACAATAAGGTACTCAAGCCTCCTGTCAATTTAAGCTATCGCTCAAAGCTATGCTACCCTTGAGTCCCAAATCAAACACTGATAAAACCTCAAATGGCCCTAACTTCTATACGGTACGTCCTACACCTATCAAAGTTTGCAACATACAAATGCTTGTAACTTTTTACTGGAGCGTCATAAAACCTTGAAATTTTGTAACAATAAAGTACTCGAGCTTCTTGTCAATTTAAGCTATCGCTCAAAGCTATGCTACCCTTGAGTCCCAAATCAAACACTGATAAAACCTCAAATGGCCCTAACTTCTATACGGTACGTCCTACACCTATCAAAGTTTGCAACATACAAATGCTTGTGACTTTTTACTGGAGCGTCATAAAACCTTGAAATTATGTTACATTAAAGTACTCGAGCCTCTTGTCAAATTAAGCTATCGCTCAAAGCTATGCTACCCTTGAGTCCCAAATCAAACACTGATAAAACTTCAAATGGCCCTAACTTCTATACGGTACGTCCTACACCTATTAAAGTTTGCAACATACAAATTCTTGTAACTTTTTACTGGAGCGTCATAAAACCTTGAAATTTTGTAACAATAAAGTACTCGAGCCTTTTGTCAATTTGAGCTATCGCTCAAAGCTATGCTATCCTTGAGTCCCAAATCAAACACTGATAAAACTTCAAATGGCCCTAACTTCTATACGGTACGTCCTACACCTTTCACAGTTTGCAACATACAAATGCTTGCAACTTTTTACTGGAGCGTCATAAAACCGTGAAATTTTGTAACAATAAAGTACTCGAGCTTCTTGTCAATTTAAGCTATCGCTCAAAGCTATGCTACCCTTGAGTTCCAAATCAAACACTGATAAAACTTCAAATGGCCCTAACTTCTATACGGTACACCCTATACCTATCAAAGTTTGCAACATACAAATGCTTGTAACTTTTTACTGGAGCTTCATAAAATCTTGAAATTTTGTAACATTAAAGTACTCGAGCCTCTTTTCAAAATAAGCTATCGCTCAAAGCTATGCTACCCTTGAGTCCCAAATCAAACACTGATAAAACTTCAAATGGCCCTAACTTCTATACGGTACGTCCTACACCTATCAAAGTTTGCATCATACAAATTCTTGTAACTTTTTACTGGAGCGTCATAAAACCTTGAAATTTTGTAACAATAAAGTACTCGAGCCTTTTGTCAATTTGAGCTATCGCTCAAAGCTATGCTATCCTTGAGTCCCAAATCAAACACTGATAAAACTTCAAATGGCCCTAACTTCTATACGGCACGTCCTACACCTTTCAAAGTTTGCAACATAGAAATGCTTGTAACTTTTTACTGGAGCGTCATAAAACCTTGAAATTTTATAACAATAAGGTACTCAAGCCTCCTGTCAATTTAAGCTATCGCTCAAAGCTATGCTACCCTTGAGTCCCAAATCAAACACTGATAAAACCTCAAATGGCCCTAACTTCTATACGGTACGTCCTACACCTATCAAAGTTTGCAACATACAAATGCTTGTAACTTTTTACTGGAGCGTCATAAAACCTTGAAATTTTGTAACAATAAAGTACTCGAGCTTCTTGTCAATTTAAGCTATCGCTCAAAGCTATGCTACCCTTGAGTCCCAAATCAAACACTGATAAAACCTCAAATGGCCCTAACTTCTATACGGTACGTCCTACACCTATCAAAGTTTGCAACATACAAATGCTTGTGACTTTTTACTGGAGCGTCATAAAACCTTGAAATTATGTAACATTAAAGTACTCGAGCCTCTTGTCAAATTAAGCTATCGCTCAAAGCTATGCTACCCTTGAGTCCCAAATCAAACACTGATAAAACTTCAAATGGCCCTAACTTCTATACGGTACGTCCTACACCTATTAAAGTTTGCAACATACAAATTCTTGTAACTTTTTACTGGAGCGTCATAAAACCTTGAAATTTTGTAACAATAAAGTACTCGAGCCTTTTGTCAATTTGAGCTATCGCTCAAAGCTATGCTATCCTTGAGTCCCAAATCAAACACTGATAAAACTTCAAATGGCCCTAACTTCTATACGGTACGTCCTACACCTTTCACAGTTTGCAACATACAAATGCTTGCAACTTTTTACTGGAGCGTCATAAAACCGTGAAATTTTGTAACAATAAAGTACTCGAGCTTCTTGTCAATTTAAGCTATCGCTCAAAGCTATGCTACCCTTGAGTTCCAAATCAAACACTGATAAAACTTCAAATGGCCCTAACTTCTATACGGTACACCCTATACCTATCAAAGTTTGCAACATACAAATGCTTGTAACTTTTTACTGGAGCGTCATAAAATCTTGAAATTTTGTAACATTAAAGTACTCGAGCCTCTTGTCAAATTAAGCTATCGCTCAAAGCTATGCTACCCTTGAGTCCCAAATCAAACACTGATAAAACTTCAAATGGCCCTAACTTCTATACGGTACGTCCTACACCTATCAAAGTTTGCATCATACAAATTCTTGTAACTTTTTACTGGAGCGTCATAAAACCTTGAAATTTTGTAACAATAAAGTACTCGAGCCTTTTGTCAATTTGAGCTATCGCTCAAAGCTATGCTATCCTTGAGTCCCAAATCAAACACTGATAAAACTTCAAATGGCCCTAACTTCTATACGGCACGTCCTACACCTTTCAAAGTTTGCAACATAGAAATGCTTGTAACTTTTTACTGGAGCGTCATAAAACCTTGAAATTTTATAACAATAAGGTACTCAAGCCTCCTGTCAATTTAAGCTATCGCTCAAAGCTATGCTACCCTTGAGTCCCAAATCAAACACTGATAAAACCTCAAATGGCCCTAACTTCTATACGGTACGTCCTACACCTATCAAAGTTTGCAACATACAAATGCTTGTAACTTTTTACTGGAGCGTCATAAAACCTTGAAATTTTGTAACAATAAAGTACTCGCGTCTCTTGTCAATTTGAGCTATCGCTCAAAGCTATGCTACCCTTGAGTTCCAAATCAAACACTGATAAAACTTCAAATAGCCCTAACTTCTATACGGTATGTCGTACACCTATCAAAGTTTGCAACATAGAAATGCTTGTAACTTTTTACTGGAGCGTCATAAAACCTTGAAATTTTATAAAAATAAAGTACTCAAGCCTCCTGTCAATTTAAGCTATCGCTCAAAGCTATGCTACCCTTGAGTCCCAAATCAAACACTGATAAAACCTCAAATGGCCCTAACTTCTATACGGTACGTCCTACACCTATCAAAGTTTGCAACATACAAATGCTTGTGACTTTTTACTGGAGCGTCATAAAACCTTGAAATTATGTAACATTAAAGTACTCGAGCCTCTTGTCAAATTAAGCTATCGCTCAAAGCTATGCTACCCTTGAGTCCCAAATCAAACACTGATAAAACTTCAAATGGCCCTAACTTATATACGGTACGTCCTACACCTATCAAAGTTTGCATCATACAAATTCTTGTAACTTTTTACTGGAGCGTCATAAAACCTTGAAATTTTGTAACAATAAAGTACTCGAGCCTTTTGTCAATTTGAGCTATCGGTCAAAGCTATGCTATCCTTGAGTCCCAAATCAAACACTGATAAAACTTCAAATGGCCCTAACTTCTATACGGCACGTCCTACACCTTTCAAAGTTTGCAACATAGAAATGCTTGTAACTTTTTACTGGAGCGTCATAAAACCTTGAAATTTTATAACAATAAGGTACTCAAGCCTCCTGTCAATTTAAGCTATCGCTCAAAGCTATGCTACCCTTGAGTCCCAAATCAAACACTGATAAAACCTCAAATGGCCCTAACTTCTATACGGTACGTCCTACACCTATCAAAGTTTGCAACATACAAATGCTTGTAACTTTTTACTGGAGCGTCATAAAACCTTGAAATTTTGTAACAATAAAGTACTCGAGCTTCTTGTCAATTTAAGCTATCGCTCAAAGCTATGCTACCCTTGAGTCCCAAATCAAACACTGATAAAACCTCAAATGGCCCTAACTTCTATACGGTACGTCCTACACCTATCAAAGTTTGCAACATACAAATGCTTGTGACTTTTTACTGGAGCGTCATAAAACCTTGAAATTATGTAACATTAAAGTACTCGAGCCTCTTGTCAAATTAAGCTATCGCTCAAAGCTATGCTACCCTTGAGTCCCAAATCAAACACTGATAAAACTTCAAATGGCCCTAACTTCTATACGGTACGTCCTACACCTATTAAAGTTTGCAACATACAAATTCTTGTAACTTTTTACTGGAGCGTCATAAAACCTTGAAATTTTGTAACAATAAAGTACTCGAGCCTTTTGTCAATTTGAGCTATCGCTCAAAGCTATGCTATCCTTGAGTCCCAAATCAAACACTGATAAAACTTCAAATGGCCCTAACTTCTATACGGTACGTCCTACACCTTTCACAGTTTGCAACATACAAATGCTTGCAACTTTTTACTGGAGCGTCATAAAACCGTGAAATTTTGTAACAATAAAGTACTCGAGCTTCTTGTCAATTTAAGCTATCGCTCAAAGCTATGCTACCCTTGAGTTCCAAATCAAACACTGATAAAACTTCAAATGGCCCTAACTTCTATACGGTACACCCTATACCTATCAAAGTTTGCAACATACAAATGCTTGTAACTTTTTACTGGAGCGTCATAAAATCTTGAAATTTTGTAACATTAAAGTACTCGTTCCTCTTGTCAAATTAAGCTATCGCTCAAAGCTATGCTACCCTTGAGTCCCAAATCAAACACTGATAAAACTTCAAATGGCCCTAACTTCTATACGGTACGTCCTACACCTATCAAAGTTTGCATCATACAAATTCTTGTAACTTTTTACTGGAGCGTCATAAAACCTTGAAATTTTGTAACAATAAAGTACTCGAGCCTTTTGTCAATTTGAGCTATCGCTCAAAGCTATGCTATCCTTGAGTCCCAAATCAAACACTGATAAAACTTCAAATGGCCCTAACTTCTATACGGCACGTCCTACACCTTTCAAAGTTTGCAACATAGAAATGCATGTAACTTTTTACTGGAGCGTCATAAAACCTTGAAATTTTATAACAATAAGGTACTCAAGCCTCCTGTCAATTTAAGCTATCGCTCAAAGCTATGCTACCCTTGAGTCCCAAATCAAACACTGATAAAACCTCAAATGGCCCTAACTTCTATACGGTACGTCCTACACCTATCAAAGTTTGCAACATACAAATGCTTGTAACTTTTTACTGGAGCGTCATAAAACCTTGAAATTTTGTAACAATAAAGTACTCGCGTCTCTTGTCAATTTGAGCTATCGCTCAAAGCTATGCTACCCTTGAGTTCCAAATCAAACACTGATAAAACTTCAAATAGCCCTAACTTCTATACGGTATGTCGTACACCTATCAAAGTTTGCAACATAGAAATGCTTGTAACTTTTTACTGGAGCGTCATAAAACCTTGAAATTTTATAAAAATAAAGTACTCAAGCCTCCTGTCAATTTAAGCTATCGCTCAAAGCTATGCTACCCTTGAGTCCCAAATCAAACACTGATAAAACCTCAAATGGCCCTAACTTCTATACGGTACGTCCTACACCTATCAAAGTTTGCAACATACAAATGCTTGTGACTTTTTACTGGAGCGTCATAAAACCTTGAAATTAAGTAACATTAAAGTACTCGAGCCTCTTGTCAAATTAAGCTATCGCTCAAAGCTATGCTACCCTTGAGTCCCAAATCAAACACTGATAAAACTTCAAATGGCCCTAACTTATATACGGTACGTCCTACACCTATCAAAGTTTGCATCATACAAATTCTTGTAACTTTTTACTGGAGCGTCATAAAACCTTGAAATTTTGTAACAATAAAGTACTCGAGCCTTTTGTCAATTTGAGCTATCGCTCAAAGCTATGCTATCCTTGAGTCCCAAATCAAACACTGATAAAACTTCAAATGGCCCTAACTTCTATACGGTACGTCCTACACCTTTCAAAGTTTGCAACATACAAATGCTTGCAACTTTTTACTGGAGCGTCATAAAACCTTGAAATTTTGTAACAATAAAGTACTCGAGCTTCTTGTCAATTTAAGCTATCGCTCAAAGCTATGCTACCCTTGAGTCCCAAATCAAACACTGATAAAACCTCAAATGGCCCTAACTTCTATACGGTACGTCCTACACCTATCAAAGTTTGCAACATACAAATGCTTGTGACTTTTTACTGGAGCGTCATAAAACCTTGAAATTATGTAACATTAAAGTACTCGAGCCTCTTGTCAAATTAAGCTATCGCTCAAAGCTATGCTACCCTTGAGTCCCAAATCAAACACTGATAAAACTTCAAATGTCCCTAACTTCTATACGGTACGTCCTACACCTATAAAAGTTTGCAACATACAAATTCTTGTAACTTTTTACTGGAGCGTCATAAAACCTTGAAATTTTGTAACAATAAAGTACTCGAGCCTTTTGTCAATTTGAGCTATCGCTCAAAGCTATGCTATCCTTGAGTCCCAAATCAAACACTGATAAAACTTCAAATGGCCCTAACTTCTATACGGTACGTCCTACACCTTTCACAGTTTGCAACATACAAATGCTTGCAACTTTTTACTGGAGCGTCATAAAACCGTGAAATTTTGTAACAATAAAGTACTCGAGCTTCTTGTCAATTTAAGCTATCGCTCAAAGCTATGCTACCCTTGAGTTCCAAATCAAACACTGATAAAACTTCAAATGGCCCTAACTTCTATACGGTACACCCTATACCTATCAAAGTTTGCAACATACAAATGCTTGTAACTTTTTACTGGAGCGTCATAAAATCTTGAAATTTTGTAACATTAAAGTACTCGAGCCTCTTGTCAAATTAAGCTATCGCTCAAAGCTATGCTACCCTTGAGTCCCAAATCAAACACTGATAAAACTTCAAATGGCCCTAACTTCTATACGGTACGTCCTACACCTATCAAAGTTTGCATCATACAAATTCTTGTAACTTTTTACTGGAGCGTCATAAAACCTTGAAATTTTGTAACAATAAAGTACTCGAGCCTTTTGTCAATTTGAGCTATCGCTCAAAGCTATGCTATCCTTGAGTCCCAAATCAAACACTGATAAAACTTCAAATGGCCCTAACTTCTATACGGCACGTCCTACACCTTTCAAAGTTTGCAACATAGAAATGCTTGTAACTTTTTACTGGAGCGTCATAAAACCTTGAAATTTTATAACAATAAGGTACTCAAGCCTCCTGTCAATTTAAGCTATCGCTCAAAGCTATGCTACCCTTGAGTCCCAAATCAAACACTGATAAAAACTCAAACGGCCCTAACTTCTATACGGTACGTCCTACACCTATCAAAGTTTGCAACATACAAATGCTTGTAACTTTTTACTGGAGCGTCATAAAACCTTGAAATTTTGTAACAATAAAGTACTCGCGTCTCTTGTCAATTTGAGCTATCGCTCAAAGCTATGCTACCCTTGAGTTCCAAATCAAACACTGATAAAACTTCAAATAGCCCTAACTTCTATACGGTATGTCGTACACCTATCAAAGTTTGCAACATAGAAATGCTTGTAACTTTTTACTGGAGCGTCATAAAACCTTGAAATTTTATAAAAATAAAGTACTCAAGCCTCCTGTCAATTTAAGCTATCGCTCAAAGCTATGCTACCCTTGAGTCCCAAATCAAACACTGATAAAACCTCAAATGGCCCTAACTTCTATACGGTACGTCCTACACCTATCAAAGTTTGCAACATACAAATGCTTGTGACTTTTTACTGGAGCGTCATAAAACCTTGAAATTATGTAACATTAAAGTACTCGAGCCTCTTGTCAAATTAAGCTATCGCTCAAAGCTATGCTACCCTTGAGTCCCAAATCAAACACTGATAAAACTTCAAATGGCCCTAAATTATATACGGTACGTCCTACACCTATCAAAGTTTGCATCATACAAATTCTTGTAACTTTTTACTGGAGCGTCATAAAACCTTGAAATTTTGTAACCATAAAGTACTCGAGCCTTTTGTCAATTTGAGCTATCGCTCAAAGCTATGCTATCCTTGAGTCCCAAATCAAACACTGATAAAACTTCAAATGGCCCTAACTTCTATACGGTACGTCCTACACCTTTCAAAGTTTGCAACATACAAATGCTTGCAACTTTTTACTGGAGCGTCATAAAACCTTGAAATTTTGTAACAATAAAGTACTCGAGCTTCTTGTCAATTTAAGCTATCGCTCAAAGCTATGCTACCCTTGAGTTCCAAATCAAACACTGATAAAACTTCAAATGGCCCTAACTTCTATACGGTACACCCTATACCTATCAAAGTTTGCAACATACAAATGCTTGTAACTTTTTACTGGAGCGTCATAAAATCTTGAAATTTTGTAACAATAAAGTACTCAAGCCTCTTGTCAATTTAAGCTATCGCTTAAAGCTATGCTACACTTGAATCCCAAATTAAACACTGATAAAACTTCAAAAAGCCCTAACTTCTATACGGTACGTCCTACACCTATCAAAGTTTGCAACATACATATGCTTGTAACTTTTTACTGGAGCATCATAAAACCTTGAAGTTTTGTAACAATAAAGTACTCGAACCTCTTGTCAATTTAAGTTATCGCTCAAAGCTATGTTACCCTTAAGTCCCAAATCAAACACTGATAAAACTTCAAATGTCCCTAACTCTATACTACTAGAGACTCTTGTCAATTTAAGCTATCGCTCAAAGCTATGCTACCCTTGAGTCCCAAATCAAACACTGATAAAACTTCAAATGGCCCTAACTTCTATACAGTACGTGCTACACCTATCAAAGTTTGCAACATACAAATGCTTGTAACTTTTTACAGGAGCGTCATTAAACCTTTCAATTTTGTAACAATAAAGTACTCGAGCGCTTGTCAATTTAAGCTTTCGCTCAAAGCTATGCTACCCTTGAGTCCCAAATCAAACACTGATAAAACCTCAAATGGCCCTAACTTCTATACGGTACGTCCTACACCTATCAAAGTTTGCAACATACAAATGCTTGTGACTTTTTACTGGAGCGTCATAAAACCTTGAAATTATGTAACATTAAAGTACTCGAGCCTCTTGTCAAATTAAGCTATCGCTCAAAGCTATGCTACCCTTGAGTCCCAAATCAAACACTGATAAAACTTCAAATGGCCCTAACTTCTATACGGTACGTCCTACACCTATCAAAGTTTGCATCATACAAATTCTTGTAACTTTTTACTGGAGCGTCATAAAACCTTGAAATTTTGTAACAATAAAGTACTCGAGCCTTTTGTCAATTTGAGCTATCGCTCAAAGCTATGCTATCCTTGAGTCCCAAATCAAACACTGATAAAACTTCAAATGGCCCTAACTTCTATACGGCACGTCCTACACCTTTCAAAGTTTGCAACATACAAATGCTTGCAACTTTTTACTGGAGCGTCATAAAACCTTGAAATTTTGTAACAATAAAGTACTCGAGCTTCTTGTCAATTTAAGCTATCGCTCAAAGCTATGCTACCCTTGAGTTCCAAATCAAACACTGATAAAACTTCAAATGGCCCTAACTTCTATACGGTACACCCTATACCTATCAAAGTTTGCAACATACAAATGCTTGTAACTTTTTACTGGAGCGTCATAAAATCTTGAAATTTTGTAAAAATAAAGTACTCAAGCCTCTTGTCAATTTAAGCTATCGCTCAAAGCTATGCTACACTTGAATCCCAAATTAAACACTGATAAAACTTCAAAAAGCCCTAACTTCTATACGGTACGTCCTACACCTATCCAAGTTTGCAACATACATATGCTTGTAACTTTTTACTGGAGCGTCATAAAACCTTGAAATTTTGTAACAATAAAGTACTCGAGCCTCTTGTCAATTTAAGCTATCGCTCAAAGCTATGTTACCCTTAAGTCCCAAATCAAACACTGATAAAACTTCAAATGGCCCTAACTTCTATACTACTAGAAACTTTTGTCAATTTAAGCTATCGCTCAAAGCTATGCTACCCTTGAGTCCCAAATCAAACACAGATAAAACTTCAAGTGGCCCTAACTTCTATACAGTACGTGCTACTCCTATCAAAGTTTGCAACATACAAATGCTTGTAACTTTTTACAGGAGCGTCATAAAACCTTTCAATTTTGTAACAATAAAGTACTCGAGCGCTTGTCAATTTAAGCTATCGCTCAAAGCTATGCTACCCTTGAGTCCCAAATCAAACACTGATAAAACTTCAAATGGCCCTAACTTCTATACGGTACGCCTTACACCTATCAAAGTTTGCAACATACAAATGCTTGTAACTTTTTACTGGAGCGTCATAAAACTTTGAAATTTTGTGACAATAAAGTACTCGAGCCTCTTCTCAATTTAAGCTATCGCTCAAAGCTATGCTATCCTTGAGTCCCAAATCAAACACTGATAAATCTTCAAATGGCCCTAACTTCTATACGATACGTCCTACACCTAGCAAAGTTTGCAACATACAAATGCTTGTAACTTTTTACTGGAGCGTCATAAAAATTTGAAATTTTGTAACAATAAAGTACTCGCGTCTCTTCTCAATTTGAGCTATCGCTCAAAGCTATGCTACCCTTGAGTTCCAAATCAAACACTGATAAAACTTCAAATAGCCCTAACTTCTATATGGTACGTCCTACACCTATCAAAGTTTGCAACATACAAATGCTTGTAACTTTTTACTGGAGCGTCATAAAACCTTGAAATTTTGTAACAATAAAGTACTCGAGCCTCTTGTCAATTTAAGCTATCGCTCAAAGCTATGCTACCCTTGAGTCCCAAATCAAACACTGATATAACATCAAATGGCCCTAACTTCTATACAGTATGTCGTATACCTATCAAAGTTGGCAACATAGAAATGCTTGTAACTTTTTACTGGAGCGTCATAAAACCTTGAAATTTTATAAAAATAAAGTACTCAAGCCTCTTGTCAATTTAAGCTATCGCTCAAAGCTATGCTACCCTTGAGTCCCAAATCAAACACTGATAAAACCTCAAATGGCCCTAACTTCTATACGGTACGTCCTACACCTATCAAAGTTTGCAACATACAAATGCTTGTGACTTTTTACTGGAGCGTCATAAAACCTTGAAATTATGTAACATTAAAGTACTCGAGCCTCTTGTCAAATTAAGCTATCGCTCAAAGCTATGCTACCCTTGAGAACCAAATCAAACACTGATAAAACTTCAAATGGCCCTAACTTCTATACGGTACGTCCTACACCTATCAAAGTTTGCAACATACAAATTCTTGTAACTTTTTACTGGAGCGTCATAAAACCTTGAAATTTTGTAACAATAAAGTACTCGAGCCTTTTGTCAATTTGAGCTATCGCTCAAAGCTATGCTATCCTTGAGTCCCAAATCAAACACTGATAAAACTTCAAATGGCCCTAACTTCTATACGGTACGTCCTACACCTTTCACAGTTTGCAACATACAAATGCTTGCAACTTTTTACTGGAGCGTCATAAAACCGTGAAATTTTGTAACAATAAAGTACTCGAGCTTCTTGTCAATTTAAGCTATCGCTCAAAGCTATGCTACCCTTTAGTTCCATATCAAACACTGATAAAACTTCAAATGGCCCTAACTTCTATACGGTACACCCTATACCTATCAAAGTTTGCAACATACAAATGCTTGTAACTTTTTACTGGAGCGTCATAAAATCTTGAAATTTTGTAACAATAAAGTACTCAAGCCTCTTGTCAATTTAAGCTATCGCTCAAAGCTATGCTACACTTGAATCCCAAATTAAACACTGATAAAACTTCAAAAAGCCCTAACTTCTATACGGTACGTCCTACACCTATCAAAGTTTGCAACATACATATGCTTGTAACTTTTTACTGGAGCGTCATAAAACCTTGAAATTTTCTAACAATAAAGTACTCGAGCCTCTTGTCAATTTAAGCTATCGCTCAAAGCTATGTTACTCTTAAGTCCCAAATCAAACACTGATAAAACTTCAAATGGCCCTAACTTCTATACTACTAGAGACTCTTGTCAATTTACGCTATCGCTCAAAGCTATGCTACCCTTGAGTCCCAAATCAAACACTGATAAAACTTCAAATGGCCCTAACTTCTATACAGTACGTGCTACACCTATCAAAGTTTGCAACATACAAATGCTTGTAACTTTTTACAGGAGCGTCATAAAACCTTTCAATTTTGTAACAATAAAGTACTCGAGCGCTTGTCAATTTAAGCTGTCGCTCAAAGCTATGCTACCCTTGAGTCCCAAATCAAACACTGATAAAACTTCAAATGGCCCTAACTTCTATACGGTACGCCTTACACCTATCAAAGTTTGCAACATACAAATGCTTGTAGCTTTTTACTGGAGCGTCATAAAACCTTGAAATTTTGTGACAATAAAGTACTCGAGCCTCTTCTCAATTTAAGCTATCGCTCAAAGCTATGCTATCCTTGAGTCCCAAATCAAACACTGATAAATGTTCAATTGGCCCTAACTTCTATACGATACGTCCTACACCTATCAAAGTTTGCAACATTCAAATGCTTGTAACTTTTTACTGGAGCGTCATAAAACCTTGAAATTTTGTAACAATAAAGTACTCGAGCTTCTTGTCAATTTAAGCTATCGCTCAAAGCTAAGCTACCATTGAGTCCCAAATCAAACACTGATAAAACTTCAAATGGCCCTAACTTCTTTACGGTACGTCCTACACCTAGCAAAGTTTGCAACATACAAATGCTTGTAACTTTTTACTGGAGCGTCATAAAACCTTGAAATTTTGTAACAATAAAGTACTCGAGCCTCTTGTCAATTTAAGCTATCGCTCAAAGCTATGCTACCCTTGAGTCCCAATTCAAACACTGATATAACTTCAAATGGCCCTAACTTCTATACGGTATGTCGTACACCTATCAAAGTTTGCAACATAGAAATGCTTGTAACTTTTTACTGGAGCGTCATAAAACCTTGAAATTTTATAACAATAAGGTACTCAAGCCTCCTGTCAATTTAAGCTATCGCTCAAAGCTATGCTACCCTTGAGACCCAAATCAAACACTGATAAAACCTCAAATGGCCCTAACTTCTATACGGTACGTCCTACACCTATCCAAGTTTGCAACATACAAATGCTTGTAACTTTTTACTGGAGCGCCATAAAACCTTGAAATTTTGTAACAATAAAGTACTCGAGCTTCTTGTCAATTTAAGCTATCGCTCAAAGCTATGCTACCCTTGAGTTCCAAATCAAACACTGATAAAACTTCAAATGGCCCTAACTTCTATACGGTACGTCCTACACCTATCAAAGTTTGCAACATACATATGCTTGTAACTTTTTACTGGAGCGTCATAAAACCTTGAAATTTTGTAACAATAAAGTACTCGATCCTCTTGTCAACTTAAGCTATCGCTCAAAGCTATGCTACCCATGAGTCCCAATTCAAACACTGATAAAACTTCCAATGGCCCTAACTTCTAGACTACTAGAGCCTCTTGTCAATTTAAGCTATCGCTCAAAGCTATGCTACCCTTGAGTCCCAAATCAAACACTGATAAAACTTCAAACGCCCTAACTTTTATACAGTACGTCCTACACCTATCAAAGTTTGCAACATACAAATGCTTGTAACTTTTTACTGGAGCGTCATAAAACCTTGAAATTTTGTAACAATAAAGGACTCGATCCTCTTGTCAATTTAAGCTATCGCTCAAAGCTATGCTACCCTTGAGTCCCAAATCAAACACTGATAAAACTTCAAATGGCCCTAACTTCTATACAGTACGTCCTACACCTATCAAAGTTTGCAACATACAAATGCTTGTAACTTTTTACTGGAGCGTCATAAAACCTTGAAATTTTGTAACAATAAAGTACTCGAGCCTCTTGTCAATTTAAGCTGTCGCTCAAAGCTATGCTACCCTTGAGTCCCAAATCAAACACTGATAAAACTACAAATGGCCCTAACTTCTATAAAGTACGTCCTACACCTATCAAAGTTTGCAACATACAAATTCTTGTAACTTTTTACTGGAGCGTCATAAAACCTTGAAATTTTGTAACAATAAAGTACTCGAGCTTCATGTCAATTTAAGCTATCGCTCAAAGCTATGCTACCCTTGAGTTCCAAATCAAACACTGATGAAACTTCAAATGGCCCTAACTTCTATACGGTACACCCTATACCTATCAAAGTTTGCAACATACAAATGCTTGTAACTTTTTACTGGAGCGTCATAAAATCTTGAAATTTTGTAACAATAAAGTACTCAAGCCTCTTGTCAATTTAAGCTATCGCTCAAAGCTATGCTACACTTGAATCCCAAATTAAACACTGATAAAACTTCAAATAGCCCTAACTTCTATACGGTACGTCCTACACCTATCAAAGTTTGCAACATACATATGCTTGTAACTTTTTACTGGAGCGTCATAAAACCTTGAAATTTTGTAACAATAAAGTACTCGAGCCTCTTGTCAATTTAAGCTATCACTCAAAGCTATGTTACCCTTGAGTCCCAAATCAAACACTGATAAAACTTCAAATGGCCCTAACTTCTATACGGTACGTCCTACACCTATCAAAGTTTGCAACATACATATGCTTGTAACTTTTTACTGGAGCGTCATAAAACCTTGAAATTTTGTAACAATAAAGTACTCGATCCTCTTGTCAACTTAAGCTATCGCTCAAAGCTATGCTACCCTTGAGTCCCAAATCAAACACTGATAAAACTTCCAATGGCCCTAACTTCTATACTACTAGAGCCTCTTGTCAATTTAAGCTATCGCTCAAAGCTATGCTACCCTTGAGTCCCAAATCAAACACTGATAAAACTTCAAATGGCCCTAACTTCTATACAGTACGTCCTACACCTATCAAAGTTTGCAACATACAAATGCTTGTAACTTTTTACTGGAGCGTCATAAAACCTTGAAATTTTGTAACAATAAAGTACTCGAGCCTATTGTAAATTTAAGCTATCGCTCAAAGCTATGCTACCCTTGAGTCCCAAATCAAACACTGATAAAACTTCCAATGGTCCTAACTTCTATACTACTAGAGCCTCTTGTCAATTTAAGCTATCGCTCAAAGCTATGCTACCCTTGAGTCCCAAATCAAACACTGATAAAACTTCAAACGCCCTAACTTCTATACAGTACGTCCTACACCTATCAAAGTTTGCAACATACAAATGCTTGTAACTTTTTACTGGAGCGTCATAAAACCTTGAAATTTTGTAACAATAAAGTACTCGATCCTCTTGTCAATTTAAGCTATCGCTCAAAGCTATGCTACCCTTGAGTCCCAAATCAAACACTGATACAACTTCCAATGGCCCTAACTTCTATACTACTAGAGCCTCTTGTCAATTTAAGCTATCGCTCAAAGCTATGCTACCCTTGAGTCCCAAATCAAACACTGATAAAACTTCAAATGGCCCTAACTTCTATACAGTACGTCCTACACCTATCAAAGTTTGCAACATACAAATGCTTGTAACTTTTTACTGGAGCGTCATAAAACCTTGAAATTTTGTAACAATAAAGTACTCGAGCCTCTTGTCAATTTAAGCTGTCGCTTAAAGCTATGCTACCCTTGAGTCCCAAATCACACAATGATAAAACTTCAAATGGCCCTAACTCCTATACGGTACGTCCTACACCTATCAAAGTTTGCAACATACAAATGCTTATAACTTTTTACTGGAGCGTCATAAAACCTTGAAATTTTGTAACAATAAATTACTCGAGCCTCTTGCCAATTTAAGATATCGCTCAAAGCTGTGCTACCTTTGAGTCCCAAATCAAGTACTGATAAAACTTCAAATGGCCCTAACTTCAATACGGTACGTCCTACACCTGTCAAAGTTTGCAACATACAAATGCTTGTAACTTTTTACTGGAGCGTCATGAAACCTTGAACTTTTGTAACAATAAAGTACTCGAGCCTCTTGTCAATTGAAGCTATCGCTCAAAGCTATGCTACCCTTCAGTCCCAAATCAAACACTGATAAAACTTCAAATGGCCCTAACTTCTATACGGTACGTCCTACACCTATCAAAGTCTGCAACATACAAATGCTTGTAACTTTTTACTGGAGCGCCATAGAACCTTGAAATTTGGTAACAATAAAGTACTCTAGCCTCTTGTCAATTTAAGCTATCGCTCAACGCTATGATAACCTTGAGTCCCAAATAAAAACTGATAAAACTTCAAATGGCCCTAACTTCTATACGGTACGTTCTACACCTATCAAAGTTTGCAGCATACAAATGCTTGTGACTTTTTACTGGAGCGTCATAAAACCTTGAAATTTTGTAACATTAAAGTACTCGAGCCTCTTGTCAAATTAAGGTATCGCTCAAAGCTATGCTACCCTTGAGTCCCAAATCAAACACTGATAAAACTTCAAATGGCCCTAACTTCTATACGGTACGTCCTACACCTATCAAAGTTTGCAACATACAAATTCTTGTAACTTTTTACTGGAGCGTCATAAAACCTTGAAATTTTGTAACAATAAAGTACTAGAGCCTTTTGTCAATTTGAGCTATCGCTCAAAGCTATGCTACCCTTGAGTCCCAAATCAAACACTGATAAAACTTCAAATGGCCCTAACTTCAATACGGTACGTCCTACACCTGTCAAAGTTTGCAACATACAAATGCTTGTAACTTTTTACTGGAGCGTCATAAAACCTTGAAATTTTGTAACAATAAAGTACTCAAGCCTCTTGTCAATTTAAGCTATCGCTCAAAGCTATGCTACACTTGAATCCCAAATTAAACACTGATAAAACTTCAAATAGCCCTAACTTCTATACGGTACGTCCTACACCTATCAAAGTTTGCAACATACATATGCTTGTAACTTTTTACTGGAGCATCATAAAACTTTGAAGTTTTGTAACAATAAAGTACTCGAGCCTCTTGTCAATTTAAGTTATCGCTCAAAGCTATATTACCCTTGAGTCCCAAATCAAACACTGATAAAACTTCAAATGGCCCTAACTTCTATAAAGTACGTCCTACACCTATCAAAGTTTGCAACATACATATGCTTGTAACTTTTTACTGGAGCGTCATAAAACCTTGAAATTTTGTAACCATAAAGTACTCGATCCTCTTGTCAATTTAAACTATCGCTCAAAGCTATGCTACCCTTGAGTCCCAAATCAAACACTGAAAAAACTTCCAATGGCCCTAACTTCTATACTACTAGAGCCTCTTGTCAATTTAAGCTATCGCTCAAAGCTATGCTACCCTTGAGTCACAAATCAAACACTGATAAAACTTCAAATGGCCCTAACTTCTATACAGTACGTCCTACACCTATCAAAGTTTGCAACATACAAATGCTTGTAACTTTTTACTGGAGCGTCATAAAACCTTTCAATTTTGTAACAATAAAGTATTCGAGCACTTGACAATTTAAGCTATCGCTCAAAGCTATGCTACCCTTGAGTCCCAAATCAAACACTGATACAACTTCAAATGGCCCAAACTTCTATACGGTACGTCCTAAACCTGTCAAAGTTTGCAACATACAAATGCTTGTAACTTTTTACTGGAGCGTCATAAAACCTTGAAATTTTGTAACAATAAAGTACTCGAGCCTATTGTAAATTTAAGCTATCGCTCAAAGCTATGCTACCCTTGAGTCCCAAATCAAACACTGATAAAACTTCCAATGGCCCTAACTTCTATACTACTAGAGCCTCTTGTCAATTTGAGCTATCGCTCAAAGCTATGCTACCCTTAAGTCCCAAATCAAACACTGATAAAACTTCAAACGCCCTAACTTCTATACAGTACGTCCTACACCTATCAAAGTTTGCAACATACAAATGCTTGTAACTTTTTACTGGAGCGTCATAAAACCTTGAAATTTTGTAACAATAAAGTACTCGAGCCTCTTGTCAATTTAAGCTATCGCTCAAAGCTATGCTACCCTTGAGTCCCAAATCAAACACTGATAAAACTTCAAAAGGTCTTAACTCCTATACGGTACGTCCTACACCTATCAAAGTTTGCAACATACAAATGCTTATAACTTTTTACTGGAGCGTCATAAAACCTTGAAATTTTGTAACAATAAATTACTCGAGCCTCTTGCCCATTTAAGATATCGCTCAAAGCTGTGCTACCTTTGAGTCCCAAATCAAGCACTGATAAAACTTCAAATGGCCCTAACTTCAATACGATACGTCCTACACCTGTCAAAGTTTGCAACATACAAATGCTTGTAACTTTTTACTGGAGCGTCATAAAACCTTGAAATTTTGTAACAATAAAGTACTCGAGCCTCTTGTCAATTTAAGCTATCGCTCAAAGCTATGCTACACTTGAGTCCCAAATCAAACACTGATAAAACTTCAAATGGCCCTAACTTCTATACGATACGTCCTACACCTATCAAAGTTTGCAACATACAAATGCTTGTAACTTTTTACTGGAGCGCCATAGAACCTTGAAATTTGGTAACAATAAAGTACTCTAGCCTCTTGTCAATTTAAGCTATCGCTCAACGCTATGCTACCCTTGAGTCCCAAATCAAACACTGATAAAACTTCAAATGGCCCTAACTTCTATACGGTACGTCCTACACCTATCAAAGTTTGCAACATACATATGCTTGTAACTTTTTACTGGAGCGTCATAAAACCTTGAAATTTTGTAACAATAAAGTACTCGATCCTCTTGTCAACTTAAGCTATCGCTCAAAGCTATGCTACCCTTGAGTCCCAAATCAAACACTGATAAAACTTCCAATGGCCCTAACTTCTATACTACTAGAGCCTCTTGTCAATTTAAGCTGTCGCTCAAAGCTATGCTACCCTTGAGCCCCAAATCAAACACTGATAAAACTTCAAATGGCCCTAACTTCTATACAGTACGTCCTACACCTATCAAAGTTTGCAACATACAAATGCTTGTAACTTTTTACTGGAGCGTCATAAAACCTTGAAATTTTGTAACAATAAAGTACTCGAGCCTCTTGTCAATTTAAGCTGTCGCTCAAAGCTATGCTACCCTTGAGTCCCAAATCACACAATGATAAAACTTCAAATGGCCCTAACTTCTATACGGTACGTCCTACACCTATCAAAGTTTGCAACATACAAATGCTTATAACTTTTTACTGGAGCGTCATAAAACCTTGAACTTTTGTAACAATAAAGTACTCGAGCCTCTTGTCAATTGAAGCTATCGCTCAAAGCTATGCTACCCTTCAGTCCCAAATCAAACACTGATAAAACTTCAAATGGCCCTAACTTCTATACGGTACGTCCTACACCTATCAAAGTCTGCAACATACAAATGCTTGTAACTTTTTACTGGAGCGCCATAGAACCTTGAAATTTGGTAACAATAAAGTACTCTAGCCTCTTGTCAATTTAAGCTATCGCTCAACGCTATGATAACCTTGAGTCCCAAATAAAAACTGATAAAACTTCAAATGGCCCTAACTTCTATACGGTACGTTCTACACCTATCAAAGTTTGCAGCATACAAATGCTTGTGACTTTTTACTGGAGCGTCATAAAACCTTGAAATTTTGTAACATTAAAGTACTCGAGCCTCTTGTCAAATTAAGCTATCGCTCAAAGCTATGCTACCCTTGAGTCCCAAATCAAACACTGATAAAACTTCAAATGGCCCTAACTTCTATACGGTACGTCCTACACCTATCAAAGTTTGCAACATACAAATTCTTGTAACTTTTTACTGGAGCGTCATAAAACCTTGAAATTTTGTAACAATAAAGTACTAGAGCCTTTTGTCAATTTGAGCTATCGCTCAAAGCTATGCTACCCTTGAGTCCCAAATCAAACACTGATAAAACTTCAAATGGCCCTAACTTCAATACGGTACGTCCTACACCTGTCAAAGTTTGCAACATACAAATGCTTGTAACTTTTTACTGGAGCGTCATAAAACCTTGAAATTTTGTAACAATAAAGTACTCAAGCCTCTTGTCAATTTAAGCTATCGCTCAAAGCTATGCTACACTTGAATCCCAAATTAAACACTGATAAAACTTCAAATAGCCCTAACTTCTATACGGTACGTCCTACACCTATCAAAGTTTGCAACATACATATGCTTGTAACTTTTTACTGGAGCATCATAAAACTTTGAAGTTTTGTAACAATAAAGTACTCGAGCCTCTTGTCAATTTAAGTTATCGCTCAAAGCTATATTACCCTTGAGTCCCAAATCAAACACTGATAAAACTTCAAATGGCCCTAACTTCTATAAAGTACGTCCTACACCTATCAAAGTTTGCAACATACATATGCTTGTAACTTTTTACTGGAGCGTCATAAAACCTTGAAATTTTGTAACCATAAAGTACTCGATCCTCTTGTCAATTTAAACTATCGCTCAAAGCTATGCTACCCTTGAGTCCCAAATCAAACACTGAAAAAACTTCCAATGGCCCTAACTTCTATACTACTAGAGCCTCTTGTCAATTTAAGCTATCGCTCAAAGCTATGCTACCCTTGAGTCACAAATCAAACACTGATAAAACTTCAAATGGCCCTAACTTCTATACAGTACGTCCTACACCTATCAAATTTTGCAACATACAAATGCTTGTAACTTTTTACTGGAGCGTCATAAAACCTTTCAATTTTGTAACAATAAAGTATTCGAGCACTTGACAATTTAAGCTATCGCTCAAAGCTATGCTACCCTTGAGTCCCAAATCAAACACTGATACAACTTCAAATGGCCCAAACTTCTATACGGTACGTCCTACACCTATCAAAGTTTGCAACATACATATGCTTGTAACTTTTTACTGGAGCGTCATAAAACCTTGAAATTTTGTAACAATAAAGTACTCGATCCTCTTGTCAACTTAAGCTATCGCTCAAAGCTATGCTACCCTTGAGTCCCAAATCAAACACTGATAAAACTTCCAATGGCCCTAACTTCTATACTACTAGAGCCTCTTGTCAATTTAAGCTGTCGCTCAAAGCTATGCTACCCTTGAGCCCCAAATCAAACACTGATAAAACTTCAAATGGCCCTAACTTCTATACGGTACGTCCTACACCTATCAAAGTTTGCAACATACAAATGCTTGTAACTTTTTACTGGAGCGTCATAAAACCTTGAAATTTTGTAACAATAAAGTACTCGAGCCTCTTGTCAATTTAAGCTGTCGCTCAAAGCTATGCTACCCTTGAGTCCCAAATCACACAATGATAAAACTTCAAATGGCCCTAACTTCTATACGGTACGTCCTACACCTATCAAAGTTTGCAACATACAAATGCTTATAACTTTTTACTGGAGCGTCATAAAACCTTGAAATTTTGTAACAATAAATTACTCGAGCCTCTTGCCAATTTAAGATATCGCTCAAAGCTGTGCTACCTTTGAGTCCCAAATCAAGTACTGATAAAACTTCAAATGGCCCTAACTTCAATACGGTACGTCCTACACCTGTCAAAGTTTGCAACATACAAATGCTTGTAACTTTTTACTGGAGCGTCATAAAACCTTGAACTTTTGTAACAATAAAGTACTCGAGCCTCTTGTCAATTTAAGCTATCGCTCAAAGCTATGCTACCCTTGAGTCCCAAATCAAACACTGATAAAACTTCAAATGGCCCTAACTTCTATACGGTATGTCCTACACCTATCAAAGTTTGCAACATACAAATGCTTGTAACTTTTTACTGGAGCGCCATAGAACCTTGAAATTTGGTAACAATAAAGTACTCTAGCCTCTTGTCAATTTAAGCTATCGCTCAACGCTATGATAACCTTGAGTCCCAAATAAAAACTGATAAAACTTCAAATGGCCCTAACTTCTATACGGTACGTTCTACACCTATCAAAGTTTGCAGCATACAAATGCTTGTGACTTTTTACTGGAGCGTCATAAAACCTTGAAATTTTGTAACATTAAAGTACTCGAGCCTCTTGTCAAATTAAGCTATCGCTCAAAGCTATGCTACCCTTGAGTCCCAAATCAAACACTGATAAAACTTCAAATGGCCCTAACTTCTATACGGTACGTCCTACACCTATCAAAGTTTGCAACATACAAATTCTTGTAACTTTTTACTGGAGCGTCATAAAACCTTGAAATTTTGTAACAATAAAGTACTAGAGCCTTTTGTCAATTTGAGCTATCGCTCAAAGCTATGCTACCCTTGAGTCCCAAATCAAACACTGATAAAACTTCAAATGGCCCTAACTTCAATACGGTACGTCCTACACCTGTCAAAGTTTGCAACATACAAATGCTTGTAACTTTTTACTGGAGCGTCATAAAACCTTGAAATTTTGTAACAATAAAGTACTCAAGCCTCTTGTCAATTTAAGCTATCGCTCAAAGCTATGCTACACTTGAATCCCAAATTAAACACTGATAAAACTTCAAATGGCCCTAACTTCTATAAAGTACGTCCTACACCTATCAAAGTTTGCAACATACATATGCTTGTAACTTTTTACTGGAGCGTCATAAAACCTTGCAATTTTGTAACAATAAAGTACTCGATCCTCTTGTCAATTTAAACTATCGCTCAAAGCTATGCTACCCTTGAGTCCCAAATCAAAACCTTAAAAAACTTCCAATGGCCCTAACTTCTATACTACTAGAGCCTCTTGTCAATTTAAGCTATCGCTCAAAGCTATGCTACCCTTGAGTCACAAATCAAACACTGATAAAACTTCAAATGGCCCTAACTTCTATACAGTACGTCCTACACCTATCAAAGTTTGCAACATACAAATGCTTGTAACTTTTTACTGGAGCGTCATAAAACCTTTCAATTTTGTAACAATAAAGTATTCGAGCACTTGACAATTTAAGCTATCGCTCAAAGCTATGCTACCCTTGAGTCCCAAATCAAACACTGATACAACTTCAAATGGCCCAAACTTCTATACAGTACGTCCTACACCTATCAAAGTTTGCAACATACAAATGCTTGTAACTTTTTACTGGAGCGTCATAAAACCTTATAATTTTGTAACAATAAAGTACTCGAGCCTCTTGTCAATTTAAGCTATCGCTCAAAGCTATGCTACCCTTGAGTCCCAAATCAAACACTGATAAAACTTCAAAAGGTCCTAACTCCTATACGGTACGTCCTACACCTATCAAAGTTTGCAACATACAAATGCTTATAACTTTTTACTGGAGCGTCATAAAACCTTGAAATTTTGTAACAATAAATTACTCGAGCCTCTTGCCCATTTAAGATATCGCTCAAAGCTGTGCTACCTTTGAGTCCCAAATCAAGCACTGATAAAACTTCAAATGGCCCTAACTTCAATACGATACGTCCTACACCTGTCAAAGTTTGCAACATACAAATGCTTGTAACTTTTTACTGGAGCGTCATAAAACCTTGAAATTTTGTAACAATAAAGTACTCGAGCCTCTTGTCAATTTAAGCTATCGCTCAAAGCTATGCTACCCTTGAGTCCCAAATCAAACACTGATAAAACTTCAAATGGCCCTAACTTCTATACGGTACGTCCTACACCTATCAAAGTTTGCAACATACAAATGCTTGTAACTTTTTACTGGAGCGCCATAGAACCTTGAAATTTGGTAACAATAAAGTACTCTAGCCTCTTGTCAATTTAAGCTATCGCTCAACGCTATGCTACCCTTGAGTCCCAAATCAAACACTGATAAAACTTCCAATGGCCCTAACTTCTATACTACTAGAGCCTCTTGTCAATTTAAGCTATCGCTCAAAGCTATGCTACCCTTGAGTCCCAAATCAAACACTGATAAAACTTCAAATGGCCCTAACTTCTATACAGTACGTCCTACACCTATCAAAGTTTGCAACATACAAATGCTTGTAACTTTTTACTGGAGCGTCATAAAACCTTGAAATTTTGTAACAATAAAGTACTCGACCCTATTGTAAATTTAAGCTATCGCTCAAAGCTATGCTACCCTTGAGTCCCAAATCAAACACTGATAAAACTTCCAATGGCCCTAACTTCTATACTACTAGAGCCTCTTGTCAATTTAAGCTATCGCTCAAAGCTATGCTACCCTTGAGTCCCAAATCAAACACTGATGAAACTTCAAACGCCCTAACTTCTATACAGTACGTCCTACACCTATCAAAGTTTGCAACATACAAATGCTTGTAACTTTTTACTGGAGCGTCATAAAACCTTGAAATTTTGTAACAATAAAGTACTCGATCCTCTTGTCAATTTAAGCTATCGCTCAAAGCTATGCTACCCTTGAGTCCCAAATCAAACACTGATAAAACTTCCAATGGCCCTAACTTCTATACTACTAGAGCCTCTTGTCAATTTAAGCTATCGCTCAAAGCTATACTACCCTTGAGTCCCAAATCAAACACTGATAAAACTTCAAATGGCCCTAACTTCTATACAGTACGTCCTACACCTATCAAAGTTTGCAACATACAAATGCTTGTAACTTTTTACTGGAGCGTCATAAAACCTTGAAATTTTGTAACAATAAAGTACTCGAGCCTCTTGTCAATTTAAGCTGTCGCTCAAAGCTATGCTACCCTTGAGTCCCAAATCAAACACTGATAAAACTTCAAATGGCTCTAACTTCTATACGGTACGTCCTACACCTATCAAAGTTTGCAACATACAAATTCTTGTAACTTTTTACTGGAGCGTCATAAAACCTTGAAATTTTGTAACAATAAAGTACTCGAGCCTTTTGTCAATTTGAGCTATCGCTCAAAGCTATGCTATCCTTGAGTCCCAAATCAAACACTGATAAAACTTCAAATGGCCCTAACTTCTATACGGTACGTCCTACACCTATCAAAGTTTGCAACATACAAATGCTTGTAACTTTTTACTGGAGCGTCATAAAACCTTGAAATTTTGTAACAATAAAGTACTCGAGCTTCTTGTCAATTTAAGCTATCGCTCAAAGCTATGCTACCCTTGAGTTCCAAATCAAACACTGATGAAACTTCAAATGGCCCTAACTTCTATACGGTACACTCTATACCTATCAAAGTTTGCAACATACAAATACTTTTTACTGGAGCGTCATAAAATCTTGAAATTTTGTAACAATAAAGTACTCAAGCCTCTTGTCAATTTAAGCTATCGCTCAAAGCTATGCTACACTTGAATCCCAAATTAAACACTGATAAAACTTCAAATAGCCCTAACTTCTATACGGTACGTCCTACACCTATCAAGGTTTGCAACATACATATGCTTGTAACTTTTTACTGGAGCGTCATAAAACCTTGAAATTTTGTAACAATAAAGTACTCGAGCCTCTTGTCAATTTAAGCTATCACTCAAAGCTATGTTACCCTTGAGTCCCAAATCAAACACTGATAAAACTTCAAATGGCCCTAACTTATATACGGTACGTCCTACACCTACCAAAGTTTGCAACATACATATGCTTGTAACTTTTTACTCGAGCGTCATAAAAACTTGAAATTTTGTAACAATAAAGTACTCGAGCCTATTGTAAATTTAAGCTATCGCTCAAAGCTATGCTACCCTTGAGTCCCAAATCAAACACTGATAAAACTTCCAATGGCCCTAACTTCTATACTACTAGAGCCTCTTGTCAATTTAAGCTATCGCTCAAAGCTATGCTACCCTTGAGTCCCAAATCAAACATTGATAAAACTTCAAACGCCCTAACTTCTATACAGTACGTCCTACACCTATCAAAGTTTGCAACATACAAATGCTTGTAACTTTTTACTGGAGCGTCATAAAACCTTGAAATTTTGTAACAATAAAGTACTCGATCCTCTTGTCAATTTAAGCTATCGCTCAAAGCTATGCTACCCTTGAGTCCCAAATCAAACACTGATAAAACTTCCAATGGCCCTAACTTCTATACTACTAGAGCCTCTTGTCAATCTAAGCTATCGCTAAAAGCTATGCTACCCTTGAGTCCCAAATCAAACACTGATAAAACTTCAAATGGCCCTAACTTCTATACAGTACGTCCTACACCTATCAAAGTTTGCAACATACAAATGCTTGTAACTTTTTACTGGAGCGTCATAAAACCTTGAAATTTTGTAACAATAAAGTACTCGAGCCTCTTGTCAATTTAAGCTGTCGCTCAAAGCTATGCTACCCTTGAGTCCCAAATCACACAATGATAAAACTTCAAATGGCCCTAACTTCTATACGGTACGTCCTACACCTATCAAAGTTTTCAAAATACAAATGCTTGTAACTTTTTATTGGAGCGTCATTAAACCTTGAAATTTTGTAAAAATAAAGTACTCGAGCCTCTTGTCAATTTAAGCTATCGCTCAAAGCTATGCCACTCTTGAGTCCCAAATCAAACACTGATAAAACTTCAAAAGGTCCTAACTCCTATACGGTACGTCCTACACCTATCAAAGTTTGCAATATACAAATGCTTATAACTTTTTACTGGAGCGTCATAAAACCTTGAAATTTTGTAACAATAAATTACTCGAGCCTCTTGCCAATTTAAGATATCGCTCAAAGCTGTGCTACCTTTGAGTCCCAAATCAAGTACTGATAAAACTTCAAATGGCCCTAACTTCAATACGGTACGTCCTACACCTGTCAAAGTTTGCAACATACAAATGCTTGTAACTTTTTACTGGAGCGTCATAAAACCTTGAACTTTTGTAACAAAAAAGTACTCGAGCCTCTTGTCAATTTAAGCTATCGCTCAAAGCTATGCTACCCTTGAGTCCCAAATCAAACACTGATAAAACTTCAAATGGCCCTAACTTATATACGGTACGTCCTACACCTATCAAAGTTTGCAACATACAAATGCTTGTAACTTTTTACTGGAGCGCCATAGAACCTTGAAATTTGGTAACAATAAAGTACTCTAGCCTCTTGTCAATTTAAGCTATCGCTCAACGCTATGATAACCTTGAGTCCCAAATAAAAACTGATAAAACTTCAAATGGCCCTAACTTCTATACGGTACGTCCTACACCTATCAAAGTTTGCAACATACAAATGCTTGTGACTTTTTACTGGAGCGTCATAAAACCTTGAAATTTTGTAACATTAAAGTACTCGAGCCTCTTGTCAAATTAAGCTATCGCTCAAAGCTATGCTACCCTTGAGTCCCAAATCAAACACTGATAAAACTTCAAATGGCCCTAACTTCTATACGGTACGTCCTACACCTATCAAAGTTTGCAACATACAAATTCTTGTATCTTTTAACTGGAGCGTCATAAAACCTTGAAATTTTGTAACAATAAAGTACTAGAGCCTTTTGTCAATTTGAGCTATCGCTCAAAGCTATGCTACCCTTGAGTCCCAAATCAAACACTGATAAAACTTCAAATGGCCCTAACTTCTATACGGTACGTCCTACACCTATCAAAGTTTGCAACATACAAATTCTTGTAACTTTTTACTGGAGCGTCATAAAATCTTGAAATTTTGTAACAATAAAGTACTCAAGCCTCTTGTCAATTTAAGCTATCGCTCAAAGCTATGCTACACTTGAATCCCAAATTAAACACTGATAAAACTTCAAATAGCCCTAACTTCTATACGGTACGTCCTACACCTATCAAAGTTTGCAACATACATATGCTTGTAACTTTTTACTGGAGCGTCATAAAACTTTGAAGTTTTGTAACAATAAAGTACTCGAGCCTCTTGTCAATTTAAGTTATCGCTCAAAGCTATATTACCCTTGAGTCCCAAATCAAACACCCAAATCAAACACTTCTTTACGGTACGTCCTACACCTATCAAAGTTTGCAACATACAAATGCTTGTAACTTTTTACTGGAGCGTCATAAAACCTTGAAATTTTGTAACAATAAAGTACTCGAGTCTCTTGTCAATTTGAGCTATCGCTCAAAGCTATGCTACCCTTGAGTCCCAAATCAAACACTGATAAAACTTCAAATGGCCCTAACTTCTATACGGTATGTCGTACACCTATCAAAGTTTGCAACATAGAAATGCTTGTAACTTTTTACTGGAGCTTCATAAAACCTTGAAATTTTACAACAATAAAGTACTCAAGCCTCCTGTCAATTTAAGCTATCGCTCAAAGCTATGCTACCCTTGAGTCCCAAATCAAACACTGATAAAACCTCAAATGGCCCTAACTTCTATACGGTACGTCCTACACCTATCAAAGTTTGCAATATACAAATGCTTGTAACTTTTTATTGGAGCGTCATAAAACCTTGAAATTTTGTAACAATAAGGTACTCGAGCCTCTTGTCAATTTAAGCTATCGCTCAAAGCTATGCTACCCTTGAGTCCCAAATCAAACACTGATAAAACTTCAAATGGCCCTAACTTCTATACGTTACGTCCTATACCTATCAAAGTTTGCAACATACAAATGCTTGTAACTTTTTACTGGAGCGTCATAAAACCTTGAAATTTTGTAACAATAAAGTACTCGAGCCTCTTGTCAATTTAAGCTATCGCTCAAAGCTATGCTACCCTTGAGTCCCAAATCAAACACTGATAAAACTTCTAATGGCCGTAACTTCTATACGGTGTACCCTATACTTATCAAAGTTTGCAACATCCAAATGCTTGTAACTTTTTACTGGAGTGACATAAAATCTGGAAATTTTGTAACAATAAAGTACTCGAGCCTCTTGTCAATTTAAGCTATCGCTCAAAGCTACGCTACCCTTGAGTCACAAATTACACACTGACAAAACTTCAAATAGCCCTACCTTCTATATGGTACGTCCTACACCTATCAAAGTTTGCAACATACAAATGCTTGTAACTTTTTACTGGAGCGCCATAAAACGTTGAAATTTTGTAACAATAAAGTACTCGAGCCTCTTGTCAATTTAAGCTATCTTTCAAAACTCTATACGGTACGTCCTACACCTATCAAAGTTTGCAACATACAAATGCTTGTTACTATTTACTGGAGCGTCATAAAACCTTGAAATTTTGTAACAATAAAGTACCCGAGACTCTTGTCAATTTAAGCTATCGCTCAAAGCTATGCTACCCTTGAGTCCCAAATCAAACACTGATAAAACTTCAAATAGCCCTAACTTCTATATAGTACGTCCTACACCTATCAAAGTTTGCAACATACAAATGCTTGTAACTTTTTACTGGAGCGTCATAAAATCTTGAAATTTTGTAACAATAAGGTACTCGAGCCTTTTGTCATTTTGAGCTATCGCTCAAAGCTATGCTACCCTTGAGTTCCAAATCAAACACTGATAAAACTTCAAATAGCCCTAACTTCTATATGGTACGACCTACACCTATCAAAGTTTGCAACATTCAAATGCTTGTAACTTTTTACTGGAGCGTCATAAAACCTTGAAATTTTGTGACAATAAAGTACTCGAGCCTCTTCTCAATTTAAGCAAATCGCTCAAAGCTATGCTATCCTTGAGTCCCAAACCAAACACTGATAAATCTTCAAATGGCCCTTACTTCTATACGGTACGTCCTACACCTATCAAAGTTTGCAACATACAAATGCTTTTAACTTTTTACTGGAGCGTCATAAAACCTTGAAATTTTGGAACAATAAAGTACTCGAGCTTCTTGTCAATTTAAGCTATCGCTCAAAGCTATGCTACAAATCAAACACTGATAAAACTTCAAATGGCCCTAACTTCTTTACGGTACGTCCTACACCTATCAAAGTTTGCAACATACAAATGCTTGTAACTTTTTACTGGAGCGCCATAGAACCTTGAAATTTGGTAACAATAAAGTACTCTAGCCTCTTGTCAAATTAAGCTATCGCTCAAAGCTATGCTACCCTTGAGTCCCAAATCAAACACTGATAAAACTTCAAATGGCTCTAACTTCTATACGGTACGTCCTACACCTATCAAAGTTTGCAACATACAAATTCTTGTAACTTTTTACTGGAGCGTCATAAAATCTTGAAATTTTGTAACAATAAAGTACTCAAGCCTCTTGTCAATTTAAGCTATCGCTCAAAGCTATGCTACACTTGAATCCCAAATTAAACACTGATAAAACTTCAAATAGCCCTAACTTCTATACGGTACGTCCTACACCTATCAAAGTTTGCAACATACATATGCTTGTAACTTTTTACTGGAGCGTCATAAAACTTTGAAGTTTTGTAACAATAAAGTACTCGAGCCTCTTGTCAATTTAAGTTATCGCTCAAAGCTATATTACCCTTGAGTCCCAAATCAAACACCCAAATCAAACACTTCTTTACGGTACGTCCTACACCTATCAAAGTTTGCAACATACAAATGCTTGTAACTTTTTACTGGAGCGTCATAAAACCTTGAAATTTTGTAACAATAAAGTACTCGAGTCTCTTGTCAATTTGAGCTATCGCTCAAAGCTATGCTACCCTTGAGTCCCAAATCAAACACTGATAAAACTTCAAATGGTCCTAACTTCTATACGGTATGTCGTACACCTATCAAAGTTTGCAACATAGAAATGCTTGTAACTTTTTACTGGAGCTTCATAAAACCTTGAAATTTTACAACAATAAAGTACTCAAGCCTCCTGTCAATTTAAGCTATCGCTCAAAGCTAAGCTACCCTTGAGTCCCAAATCAAACACTGATAAAACCTCAAATGGCCCTAACTTCTATACGGTACGTCCTACACCTATCAAAGTTTGCAATATACAAATGCTTGTAACTTTTTATTGGAGCGTCATAAAACCTTGAAATTTTGTAACAATAAGGTACTCGAGCCTCTTGTCAATTTAAGCTATCGCTCAAAGCTATGCTACCCTTGAGTCCCAAATCAAACACTGATAAAACTTCAAATGGCCCTAACTTCTATACGTTACGTCCTATACCTATCAAAGTTTGCAACATACAAATGCTTGTAACTTTTTACTGGAGCGTCATAAAACCTTGAAATTTTGTAACAATAAAGTACTCGAGCCTCTTGTCAATTTAAGCTATCGCTCAAAGCTATGCTACCCTTGAGTCCCAAATCAAACACTGATAAAACTTCTAATGGCCGTAACTTCTATACGGTGTACCCTATACTTATCAAAGTTTGCAACATCCAAATGCTTGTAACTTTTTACTGGAGTGACATAAAATCTGGAAATTTTGTAACAATAAAGTACTCGAGCCTCTTGTCAATTTAAGCTATCGCTCAAAGCTACGCTACCCTTGAGTCACAAATTACACACTGACAAAACTTCAAATAGCCCTACCTTCTATATGGTACGTCCTACACCTATCAAAGTTTGCAACATACAAATGCTTGTAACTTTTTACTGGAGCGCCATAAAACCTTGAAATTTTGTAACAATAAAGTACTCGAGCCTCTTGTCAATTTAAGCTATCTTTCAAAACTCTATACGGTACGTCCTACACCTATCAAAGTTTGCAACATACAAATGCTTGTTACTATTTACTGGAGCGTCATAAAACCTTGAAATTTTGTAACAATAAAGTACCCGAGACTCTTGTCAATTTAAGCTATCGCTCAAAGCTATGCTACCCTTGAGTCCCAAATCAAACACTGATAAAACTTCAAATAGCCCTAACTTCTATATAGTACGTCCTACACCTATCAAAGTTTGCAACATACAAATGCTTGTAACTTTTTACTGGAGCGTCATAAAATCTTGAAATTTTGTAACAATAAGGTACTCGAGCCTTTTGTCATTTTGAGCTATCGCTCAAAGCTATGCTACCCTTGAGTTCCAAATCAAACACTGATAAAACTTCAAATAGCCCTAACTTCTATATGGTACGACCTACACCTATCAAAGTTTGCAACATTCAAATGCTTGTAACTTTTTACTGGAGCGTCATAAAACCTTGAAATTTTGTGACAATAAAGTACTCGAGCCTCTTCTCAATTTAAGCAAATCGCTCAAAGCTATGCTATCCTTGAGTCCCTAACCAAACACTGATAAATCTTCAAATGGCCTTTACTTCTATACGGTACGTCCTACACCTATCAAAGTTTGCAACATACAAATGCTTTTAACTTTTTACTGGAGCGTCATAAAACCTTGAAATTTTGGAACAATAAAGTACTCGAGCTTCTTGTCAATTTAAGCTATCGCTCAAAGCTATGCTACAAATCAAACACTGATAAAACTTCAAATGGCCCTAACTTCTTTACGGTACGTCCTACACCTATCAAAGTTTGCAACATACAAATGCTTGTAACTTTTTACTGGAGCGCCATAGAACCTTGAAATTTGGTAACAATAAAGTACTCTAGCCTCTTGTCAAATTAAGCTATCGCTCAAAGCTATGCTACCCTTGAGTCCCAAATCAAACACTGATAAAACTTCAAATGGCCCTAACTTCTATACGGTACGTCCTACACCTATCAAAGTTTGCAACATACAAATTCTTGTAACTTTTTACTGGAGCGTCATAAAATCTTGAAATTTTGTAACAATAAAGTACTCAAGCCTCTTGTCAATTTAAGCTATCGCTCAAAGCTATGCTACACTTGAATCCCAAATTAAACACTGATAAAACTTCAAATAGCCCTAACTTCTATACGGTACGTCCTACACCTATCAAAGTTTGCAACATACATATGCTTGTAACTTTTTACTGGAGCGTCATAAAACTTTGAAGTTTTGTAACAATAAAGTACTCGAGCCTCTTGTCAATTTAAGTTATCGCTCAAAGCTATATTACCCTTGAGTCCCAAATCAAACACCCAAATCAAACACTTCTTTACGGTACGTCCTACACCTATCAAAGTTTGCAACATACAAATGCTTGTAACTTTTTACTGGAGCGTCATAAAACCTTGAAATTTTGTAACAATAAAGTACTCGAGTCTCTTGTCAATTTGAGCTATCGCTCAAAGCTATGCTACCCTTGAGTCCCAAATCAAACACTGATAAAACTTCAAATGGTCCTAACTTCTATACGGTATGTCGTACACCTATCAAAGTTTGCAACATAGAAATGCTTGTAACTTTTTACTGGAGCTTCATAAAACCTTGAAATTTTACAACAATAAAGTACTCAAGCATCCTGTCAATTTAAGCTATCGCTCAAAGCTATGCTACCCTTGAGTCCCAAATCAAACACTGATAAAACCTCAAATGGCCCTAACTTCTATACGGTACGTCCTACACCTATCAAAGTTTGCAATATACAAATGCTTGTAACTTTTTATTGGAGCGTCATAAAACCTTGAAATTTTGTAACAATAAGGTACTCGAGCCTCTTGTCAATTTAAGCTATCGCTCAAAGCTATGCTACCCTTGAGTCCCAAATCAAACACTGATAAAACTTCAAATGGCCCTAACTTCTATACGTTACGTCCTATACCTATCAAAGTTTGCAACATACAAATGCTTGTAACTTTTTACTGGAGCGTCATAAAACCTTGAAATTTTGTAACAATAAAGTACTCGAGCCTCTTGTCAATTTAAGCTATCGCTCAAAGCTATGCTACCCTTGAGTCCCAAATCAAACACTGATAAAACTTCTAATGGCCGTAACTTCTATACGGTGTACCCTATACTTATCAAAGTTTGCAACATCCAAATGCTTGTAACTTTTTACTGGAGTGACATAAAATCTGGAAATTTTGTAACAATAAAGTACTCGAGCCTCTTGTCAATTTAAGCTATCGCTCAAAGCTACGCTACCCTTGAGTCACAAATTACACACTGACAAAACTTCAAATAGCCCTACCTTCTATATGGTACGTCCTACACCTATCAAAGTTTGCAACATACAAATGCTTGTAACTTTTTACTGGAGCGTCATAAAACCTTGAAATTTTGTAACAATAAAGTACTCGAGCCTCTTGTCAATTTAAGCTATCTTTCAAAACTCTATACGGTACGTCCTACACCTATCAAAGTTTGCAACATACAAATGCTTGTAACTTTTTACTGGAGCGTCATAAAACCTTGAAATTTTGTAACAATAAAGTACCCGAGACTCTTGTCAATTTAAGCTATCGCTCAAAGCTATGCTACCCTTGAGTCCCAAATCAAACACTGATAAAACTTCAAATAGCCCTAACTTCTATATAGTACGTCCTACACCTATCAAAGTTTGCAACATACAAATGCTTGTAACTTTTTACTGGAGCGTCATAAAATCTTGAAATTTTGTAACAATAAGGTACTCGAGCCTTTTGTCATTTTGAGCTATCGCTCAAAGCTATGCTACCCTTGAGTTCCAAATCAAACACTGATAAAACTTCAAATAGCCCTAACTTCTATATGGTACGACCTACACCTATCAAAGTTTGCAACATTCAAATGCTTGTAACTTTTTACTGGAGCGTCATAAAACCTTGAAATTTTGTGACAATAAAGTACTCGAGCCTCTTCTCAATTTAAGCAAATCGCTCAAAGCTATGCTATCCTTGAGTCCCAAACCAAACACTGATAAATCTTCAAATGGCCCTTACTTCTATACGGTACGTCCTACACCTATCAAAGTTTGCAACATACAAATGCTTTTAACTTTTTACTGGAGCGTCATAAAACCTTGAAATTTTGGAACAATAAAGTACTCGAGCTTCTTGTCAATTTAAGCTATCGCTCAAAGCTATGCTACAAATCAAACACTGATAAAACTTCAAATGGCCCTAACTTCTTTACGGTACGTCCTACACCTATCAAAGTTTGCAACATACAAATGCTTGTAACTTTTTACTGGAGCGTCATAAAACCTTGAAATTTTGTAACAATAAAGTACTCGAGTCTCTTGTCAATTTGAGCTATCGCTCAAAGCTATGCTACCCTTGAGTCCCAAATCAAACACTGATAAAACTTTAAATGGCCCTAACTTCTATACGGTATGTCGTACACCTATCAAAGTTTGCAACATAGAAATGCTTGTAACTTTTTACTGGAGCTTCATAAAACCTTGAAATTTTACAACAATAAAGTACTCAAGCCTCCTGTCAATTTAAGCTATCGCTCAAAGCTATGCTACCCTTGAGTCCCAAATCAAACACTGATAAAACCTCAAATGGCCCTAACTTCTATACGGTACGTCCTACACCTATCAAAGTTTGCAATATACAAATGCTTGTAACTTTTTACTGGAGCGTCATAAAACCTTGAAATTTTGTAACAATAAGGTACTCGAGCCTCTTGTCAATTTAAGCTATCGCTCAAAGCTATGCTACCCTTGAGTCCCAAATCAAACACTGATAAAACTTCAAATGGACCTAACTTCTATACGTTACGTCCTATACCTATCAAAGTTTGCAACATACAAATGCTTGTAACTTTTTACTGGAGCGTCATAAAACCTTGAAATTTTGTAACAATAAAGTACTCGAGCCTCTTGTCAATTTAAGCTATCGCTAAAAGCTATGCTACCCTTGAGTCCCAAATCAAACACTGATAAAACTTCTAATGGCCGTAACTTCTATACGGTGCACCCTATACTTATCAAAGTTTGCAACATCCAAATGCTTGTAACTTTTTACTGGAGTGACATAAAATCTGGAAATTTTGTAACAATAAAGGACTCGAGCCTCTTGTCAATTTAAGCTATCGCTCAAAGCTACGCTACCCTTGAGTCACAAATTAAACACTGACAAAACTTCAAATAGCCCTACCTTCTATATGGTACGTCCTACACCTATCAAAGTTTGCAACATACAAATGCTTGTAACTTTTTACTGGAGCGCCATAAAACGTTGAAATTTTGTAACAATAAAGTACTCGAGCCTCTTGTCAATTTAAGCTATCTTTCAAAACTCTATACGGTACGTCCTACACTTATCAAAGTTTGCAACATACAAATGCTTGTTACTTTTTACTGGAGCGTCATAAAACCTTGAAATTTTGTAACAATAAAGTACCCGAGACTCTTGTCAATTTAAGCTATCGCTCAAAGCTATGCTACCCTTGAGTCCCAAATCAAACACTGATAAAACTTCAAATAGCCCTAACTTCTATATAGTACGTCCTACACCTATCAAAGTTTGCAACATACAAATGCTTGTAACTTTTTACTGGAGCGTCATAAAATCTTGAAATTTTGTAACAATAAGGTACTCGAGCCTTTTGTCAATTTGAGCTATCGCTCAAAGCTATGCTACCCTTGAGTTCCAAATCAAACACTGATAAAACTTCAAATAGCCCTAACTTCTATATGGTACGACCTACACCTATCAAAGTTTGCAACATACAAATGCTTGTAACTTTTTACTGGAGCGTCATAAAACCTTGAAATTTTGTGACAATAAAGTACTCGAGCCTCTTCTCAATTTAAGCTAATCGCTCAAAGCTATGCTATCCTTGAGTCCCAAATCAAACACTGATAAATCTTCAAATGGCCCTCAATTCTATACGGTACGTCCTACACCTATCAAAGTTTGCAACATACAAATGCTTTTAACTTTTTACTGGAGCGTCATAAAACCTTGAAATTTTGTAACAATAAAGTACTCGAGCTTCTTGTCAATTTAAGCTATCGCTCAAAGTTATGCTACCCTTGAGTCACAAATCAAACACTGATAAAACTTCAAATGGCCCTAACTTCTGTACGGTACGTCCTACACCTATCAAAGTTTGCAACATACAAATGCTTGTAACTTTTTATTGGAGCGTTATAAAACCTTGAAATTTTGTAACAATAAAGTACTCGAGTCTCTTGTCAATTTGAGCTATCGCTCAAAGCTATGCTACCCTTGAGTCCCAAATCAAACACTGATAAAACTTCAAATGGCCCTAACTTCTATACGGTATGTCGTACACCTATCAAAGTTTGCAACATAGAAATGCTTGTAACTTTTTACTGGAGCTTCATAAAACCTTGAAATTTTACAACAATAAAGTACTCAAGCCTCCTGTCAATTTAAGCTATCGCTCAAAGCTATGCTACCCTTGAGTCCCAAATCAAACACTGACAAAACCTCAAATGGCCCTAACTTCTATACGGTACGTCCTACACCATCAAAGTTTGCAATATACAAATGCTTGTAACTTTTTACTGGAGCGTCATAAAACCTTGAAATTTTGTAACAATAAGGTACTCGAGCCTCTAGTCAATTTAAGCTATCGCTCAAAGCTATGCTACCCTTGAGTCCCAAATCAAACACTGATAAAACTTCAAATGGCCCTAACTTCTATACGTTACGTCCTATACCTATCAAAGTTTGCAACATACAAATGCTTGTAACTTTTTACTGGAGCGTCATAAAACCTTGAAATTTTGTAACAATAAAGTACTCGAGCCTCTTGTCAATTTAAGCTATCGCTCAAAGCTATGCTACCCTTGAGTCCCAAATCAAACACTGATAAAACTTCTAATGGCCGTAACTTCTATACGGTGCACCCTATACTTATCAAAGTTTGCAACATCCAAATGCTTGTAACTTTTTACTGGAGTGACATAAAAGCTTGAAATTTTGTAACAATAAAGTACTCGAGCCTCTTGTCAATTTAAGCTATCGCTCAAAGCTATGCTACCCTTGAATCCCAAATCAAACACTGATAAAACTTCACATGGCCCTAACTTCTATACGGTACGTACAACACTTGTAAAAGTTTGCAACATACAAATGTTTGTAACTTTTTACTGGAGCGTCATAAAACCTTGAAAATTTGTAGCAATAAAGTACTCGAGCCTCTTGTCAATTTAAGCTATCGCTCAAAGCTATGCTACCCTTGAATCCCAAATCAAACACTGATAAAACTTCACATGGCCCTAACTTCTATACGGTACGTCCTACACCTATCAAAGTTTGCAACATACAAATGCTTGTTACTTTTTACTGGAGCGTCATAAAACCTTGAAATTTTGCAACAATAAAGTACCCGAGCCTCTTGTCAATTTAAGCTATCGCTCAAAGCTATGCTACCCTTGAGTCCCAAATCAAACACTGATAAAACTTCAAATGGCCCTAACTTCTATTTGGTGCACCCTATAACAATCAAAGTTTGCAACATACAAATGCTTGTAACTTTTTACTGGAGCGTCATAAAATCTGGAAATTTTGTAACAATAAAGTACTCGAGCCTCTTGTCAATTTAAGCTATCGCTCAAAGCTATGCTACCCTTGAGTCCCAAATCAAACACTGATAAAACTTCAAATAGCCCTAACTTCTATATGGTACGACCTACACCTATCAAAGTTTGTAACATACAAATGTTTGTAACTTTTTACTGGAGCGTCATAAAACCTTGAAATTTTGTGACAATAAAGTACTCGAGCCTCTTCTCAATTTAAGCTATCGCTCAAAGCGATGCTATCCTTGAGTCCCAAATCAAACACTGATAAATATTCAAATGGCCCTCACTTCTATACGGTACGTCCTACACCTATCAAAGTTTGCAACATACAAATGCTTGTAACTTTTTACTGGAGTGTCATAAAACCTTGAAATTTTGTAACAATAAAGTACTCGAGTCTCTTGTCAATTTGAGCTATCGCTCAAAGCTATGCTACCCTTGAGTCCCAAATTAAACACTGATAAAACTTCTAATGGCCGTAACTTCTATACGGTGCACCCTATACTTATCAAAGTTTGCAACATCCAAATGCTTGTAACTTTTTACGGGAGTGACATAAAATCTGGAAATTTTGTAACAATAAAGTACTCGAGCCTCTTGTCAATTTAAGCTATCGCTCAAAGCTATGCTACCCTTGAGTCCCAAATCAAACAATGATAAAACTTCACATGGCCCTAACTTCTATACGGAACGTCCTACACCTATCAAAGTTTGCAACATACAAATGCTTGTTACTTTTTACTGGAGCGTCATAAAACCTTGAAATTTTGTAGCAATAAAGTACTCGAGTCTCTTGTCAATTTGAGCTATCGCTCAAAGCTATGCTACCCTTGAGTCCCAAATCAAACACTGATAAAACTTCTAATGGCCGTAACTTCTATACGGTGCACCCTATACTTATCAAAGTTTGCAACATCCAAATGCTTGTAACTTTTTACTGGAGTGACATAAAATCTTGAAATTTTGTAACAATAAAGTACTCGAGCCTCTTGTCAATTTAAGCTATCGCTCAAAGCTAAGCTACCCTTGAGTCCCAAATCAAACACTGATAAAACTTCACATGGCCCTAACTTCTATACGGTACGTCCTACACCTATCAAAGTTTGCAACATACAAATGCTTGTTACTTTTTACTGGAGCGTCATAAAATCTTGAAATTTTGTAACAATAAAGTACTCGAGCCTCTTGTCAATTTAAGCTATCGCTCAAAGCTATGCTACCCTTGAGTCCCAAATCAAACACTGATAAAACTTCAAATGGCCCTAACTTCTATACGTTACGTCCTACACCTATCAAAGTTTGCAACATACAAATGCTTGTAACTTTTTACTGGAGCATCATAAAACCTTGAAATTTTGTAACAATAAAGTACTCGAGCCTCTTGTCAATTTAAGCTATCGCTCAAAGCTATGCTACCCTTGAGTTCCAAATCAAATACTGATAAAACTTCAAATAGCCCTAACTTCTATATAGTACGTCCTACACCTATCAAAGTTTGCAACATACAAATGCTTGTAACTTTTTACTGGCGCGTCATAAAACCTTGAAATTTTGTAACAATAAAGTACTCGAGCCTTTTGTCAATTTGAGCTATCGCTCAAAGCTATGCTACCCTTGAGTTCCAAATCAAACACTGATAAAACTTCAAATAGCCCTAACTTCTATATGGTACGACCTACACCTATCAAAGTTTGCAACATACAAATGCTTGTAACTTTTTACTGGAGCGTCATAAAACCTTGAAATTTTGTGACAATAAAGTTCTCGAGCCTCTTCTCAATTTAAGCTATCGCTCAAAGCGATGCTATCCTTGAGTCCCAAATCAAACACTGATAAATCTTCAAATGGCCCTCACTTCTATACGGTACGTCCTACACCTATCAAAGTTTGCAACATACAAATGCTTTTAACTTTTTACTGGAGCGTCATAAAATCTTGAAATTTTGTAACAATAAAGTACCCGAGCCTCTTGTCAATTTAAGCTATCGCTCAAAGCTATGCTACCCTTGAGTCCCAAATCAAACACTGATAAAACTTCAAATGGCCCTAACTTCTATATGGTGCACCCTATAACAATCAAAGTTTGCAACATACAAATGCTTGTAACTTTTTACTGGAGCGTCATAAAATCTGGAAATTTTGTAACAATAAAGTACTCGAGCCTCTTGTCAATTTAAGCTATCGCTCAAAGCTATGCTACCCTTGAGCCCCAAATCAAACACTGATAAAACTTCACATGGCCCTAACTTCTATACGGTACGTCCTACAACTATCAAAGTTTGCAACATACAAATGCTTGTTACTTTTTACTGGAGCGTCCTAAAACCTTGAAATTTTGTAACAATAAAGTACTCGAGTCTCTTGTCAATTTGAGCTATCGCTCAAAGCTATGCTACCCTTGAGTCCCAATCAAACACTGATAAAACTTCTAATGGCCGTAACTTCTATACGGTGCACCCTATACTTATCAAAGTTTGCAACATCCAAATGCTTGTAACTTTTTACTGGAGTGACATAAAATCTGGAAATTTTGTAACAATAAAGTACTCGAGCCTCTTGTCAATTTAAGCTATCGCTCAAAGCTATGCTACCCTTGAGTCCCAAATCAAACACTGATAAAACTTCAAATGGCCCTAACTTCTATACGGTACGTCCTACACCTATCAAAGTTTGCAACATACAAATGCTTGTTACTTTTTACTGGAGCGTCATAAAATCTTGAAATTTTGTAACAATAAAGTACTCGAGCCTCTTGTCAATTTAAGCTATCGCTCAAAGCTATGCTACCCCTGAGTCCCAAATCAAACACTGATAAAACGTCAAATGGCCCTAACTTCTATACGTTACGTTTTACACCTATCAAAGTTTGCAACATACAAATGCTTGTAACTTTTTACTGGAGCATCATAAAACCTTGAAATTTTGTAACAATAAAGTACTCGAGCCTCTTGTCAATTTAAGCTATCGCTCAAAGCTATGCTACCCTTGAGTTCCAAATCAAATACTGATAAAACTTCAAATAGCCCTAACTTCTATATAGTACGTCCTACACCTATCAAAGTTTGCAACATACAAATGCTTGTAACTTTTTACTGGAGCGTCATAAAACCTTGAAATTTTGTAACAATAAGGTACTCGAGCCTTTTGTCAATTTGAGCTATCGCTCAAAGCTATGCTACCCTTGAGTTCCAAATCAAACACTGATAAAACTTCAAATAGCCCTAACTTCTATATGGTACGACCTACACCTATCAAAGTTTGCAACATACAAATGCTTGTAACTTTTTACTGGAGCGTCATAAAACCTTGAAATTTTGTGACAATAAAGTACTCGAGCCTCTTCTCAATTTAAGCTATCGCTCAAAGCGATGCTATCCTTGAGTCCCAAATCAAACACTGATAAATCTTCAAATGGCCCTCACTTCTATACGGTACGTCCTACACCTATCAAAGTTTGCAACATACAAATGCTTTTAACTTTTTACTGGAGCGTCATAAAACCTTGAAATTTTGTAACAATAAAGTACTCGAGCTTCTTGTCAATTTAAGCTATCGCTCAAAGCTATGCTACCCTTGAGTCCCAAATCAAACACTGATAAAACTTCACATGGCCCTAACTTCTATACGGTACGTCCTACACCTATCAAAGTTTGCAACATACAAATGCTTGTTACTTTTTACTGGAGCGTCATAAAATCTTGAAATTTTGTAACAATAAAGTACTCGAGCCTCTTGTCAATTTAAGCTATCGCTCAAAGCTATGCTACCCTTGAGTCCCAAATCAAACACTGATAAAACTTCAAATGGCCCTAACTTCTATACGTTACGTCCTACACCTATCAAAGTTTGCAACATACAAATGCTTGTAACTTTTTACTGGAGCATCATAAAACCTTGAAATTTTGTAACAATAAAGTACTCGAGCCTCTTGTCAATTTAAGCTATCGCTCAAAGCTATGCTACCCTTGAGTTCCAAATTAAATACTCATAAAACTTAAAATAGCCCTAACTTCTATATAGTACGTCCTACACCTATCAAAGTTTGCAACATACAAATGCTTGTAACTTTTTACTGGAGCGTCATAAAACCTTGAAATTTTGTAACAATAAGGTACTCGAGCCTTTTGTCAATTTGAGCTATCGCTCAAAGCTATGCTACCCTTGAGTTCCAAATCAAACACTGATAAAACTTCAAATAGCCCTAACTTCTATATGGTACGACCTACACCTAGCAAAGTTTGCAACATACAAATGCTTGTAACTTTTTACTGGAGCGTCATAAAACCTTGAAATTTTGTGACAATAAAGTACTCGAGCCTCTTCTCAATTTAAGCTATCGCTCAAAGCGATGCTATCCTTGAGTCCCAAATCAAACACTGATAAATCTTCAAATGGCCCTCACTTCTATACGGTACGTCCTACACCTATCAAAGTTTGCAACATACAAATGCTTTTAACTTTTTACTGGAGCGTCATAAAACCTTGAAATTTTGTAACAATAAAGTACTCGAGCTTCTTGTCAATTTAAGCTATCGCTCAAAGCTATGCTACCCTTGAGTCACAAATCAAACACTGATAAAACTTCAAATGGCCCTAACTTCTTTACGATACGTCCTACACCTATCAAAGTTTGCAACATACAAATGCTTGTAACTTTTTACTGGAGCGTCATAAAACCTTGAAATTTTGTAACAATAAAGTACTCGAGTCTCTTGTCAATTTGAGCTATCGCTCCAAGCTATGCTACCCTTGAGTCCCAAATCAAACACTGATAAAACTTCAAATGGCCCTAACTTCTATACGGTATGTCGTACACCAATCAAAATTTGCAACATAGAATGCTTGTAACTTTTTACTGGAGCGTCATAAAACCTTGAAATTTTATAACAATAAAGTACTCAAGCCTCCTGTCAATTTAAGCTATCGATCAAAGCTAAGCTACCCTTGAGTCCCAAATCAAACACTGATAAAACCTCAAATGGCCCTAACTTCTATACGGTACATCCTACACCTATCAAAGTTTGCAACATACAAATGCTTGTAACTTTTTTCCGGGGGCGTCATAAAACCTTGAAATTTTGTAACAATAAAGTACTCGAGCCTCTTGTCAATTTAAGCTATCGCTCAAAGCTATGCTACCCTTGAGTCCCAAATCAAACACTGATAAAACTTCTAATGGCCGTAACTTCTATACGGTGCACCCTATACTTATCAAAGTTTGCAACATCCAAATGCTTGTAACTTTTTACTGGAGTGACATAAAATCTTGAAATTGTGTAACAATAAAGTACTCGAGCCTATTGTCAATTTAAGCTATCGCTCAAAGCTATGCTACCCTTGAGTCCCAAATCAAACACTGATAAAACTTCACATGGCCCTAACTTCTATACGGTACGTCCTACACCTATCAAAGTTTGCAACATACAAATGCTTGTTACTTTTTACTGGAGCGTCATAAAACCTTGAAATTTTGTAACAATAAGGTACTCGAGCCTTTTGTCAATTTGAGCTATCGCTCAAAGCTATGCTACCCTTGAGTTCCAAATCAAACACTGATAAAACTTCAAATAGCCCTAACTTCTATATGGTACGACCTACACCTATCAAAGTTTGCAACATACAAATGCTTGTAACTTTTTACTGGAGCGTCATAAAACCTTGAAATTTTGTGACAATAAAGTACTCGAGCCTCTTCTCAATTTAAGCTATCGCTCAAAGCGATACTATCCTTGAGTCCCAAATCAAACACTGATAAATCTTCAAATGGCCCTCACTTCTATACGGTACGTCCTACACCTATCAAAGTTTGCAACATACAAATGCTTTTAACTTTTTACTGGAGCGTCATAAAACCTTGAAATTTGGTAACAATAAAGTACTCGAGCCTCTTGTCAATTTAACCTATCGCTCAAAGCTATGCTACCCTTGAGTCACAAATCAAACACTGATAAAACTTCAAATGGCCCTAACTTCTTTACGGTACGTCCTACACCTATCAAAGTTTGCAACATACAAATGCTTGTAACTTTTTACTGGAGCGTCATAAAACCTTGAAATTTTGTAACAATAAAGTACTCGAGCCTCTTGTCAATTTAAGCTATCGCTCAAAGCTATGCTACCCTTGAGTCCCAAATCAAACACTGATAAAACTTCAAATAGCCCTAACTTCTATATGGTACGACCTACACCTATCAAAGTTTGTAACATACAAATGTTTGTAACTTTTTACTGGAGCGTCATAAAACCTTGAAATTTTGTGACAATAAAGTACTCGAGCCTCTTCTCAATTTAAGCTATCGCTCAAAGCGATGCTATCCTTGAGTCCCAAATCAAACACTGATAAATATTCAAATGGCCCTCACTTCTATACGGTACGTCCTACACCTATCAAAGTTTGCAACATACAAATGCTTGTAACTTTTTACTGGAGTGTCATAAAACCTTGAAATTTTGTAACAATAAAGTACTCGAGTCTCTTGTCAATTTGAGCTATCGCTCAAAGCTATGCTACCCTTGAGTCCCAAATTAAACACTGATAAAACTTCTAATGGCCGTAACTTCTATACGGTGCACCCTATACTTATCAAAGTTTGCAACATCCAAATGCTTGTAACTTTTTACGGGAGTGACATAAAATCTGGAAATTTTGTAACAATAAAGTACTCGAGCCTCTTGTCAATTTAAGCTATCGCTCAAAGCTATGCTACCCTTGAGTCCCAAATCAAACAATGATAAAACTTCACATGGCCCTAACTTCTATACGGAACGTCCTACACCTATCAAAGTTTGCAACATACAAATGCTTGTTACTTTTTACTGGAGCGTCATAAAACCTTGAAATTTTGTAGCAATAAAGTACTCGAGTCTCTTGTCAATTTGAGCTATCGCTCAAAGCTATGCTACCCTTGAGTCCCAAATCAAACACTGATAAAACTTCTAATGGCCGTAACTTCTATACGGTGCACCCTATACTTATCAAAGTTTGCAACATCCAAATGCTTGTAACTTTTTACTGGAGTGACATAAAATCTTGAAATTTTGTAACAATAAAGTACTCGAGCCTCTTGTCAATTTAAGCTATCGCTCAAAGCTAAGCTACCCTTGAGTCCCAAATCAAACACTGATAAAACTTCACATGGCCCTAACTTCTATACGGTACGTCCTACACCTATCAAAGTTTGCAACATACAAATGCTTGTTACTTTTTACTGGAGCGTCATAAAATCTTGAAATTTTGTAACAATAAAGTACTCGAGCCTCTTGTCAATTTAAGCTATCGCTCAAAGCTATGCTACCCTTGAGTCCCAAATCAAACACTGATAAAACTTCAAATGGCCCTAACTTCTATGCGTTACGTCCTACACCTATCAAAGTTTGCAACATACAAATGCTTGTAACTTTTTACTGGAGCATCATAAAACCTTGAAATTTTGTAACAATAAAGTACTCGAGCCTCTTGTCAATTTAAGCTATCGCTCAAAGCTATGCTACCCTTGAGTTCCAAATCAAATACTGATAAAACTTCAAATAGCCCTAACTTCTATATAGTACGTCCTACACCTATCAAAGTTTGCAACATACAAATGCTTGTAACTTTTTACTGGCGCGTCATAAAACCTTGAAATTTTGTAACAATAAAGTACTCGAGCCTTTTGTCAATTTGAGCTATCGCTCAAAGCTATGCTACCCTTGAGTTCCAAATCAAACACTGATAAAACTTCAAATAGCCCTAACTTCTATATGGTACGACCTACACCTATCAAAGTTTGCAACATACAAATGCTTGTAACTTTTTACTGGAGCGTCATAAAACCTTGAAATTTTGTGACAATAAAGTTCTCGAGCCTCTTCTCAATTTAAGCTATCGCTCAAAGCGATGCTATCCTTGAGTCCCAAATCAAACACTGATAAATCTTCAAATGGCCCTCACTTCTATACGGTACGTCCTACACCTATCAAAGTTTGCAACATACAAATGCTTTTAACTTTTTACTGGAGCGTCATAAAATCTTGAAATTTTGTAACAATAAAGTACCCGAGCCTCTTGTCAATTTAAGCTATCGCTCAAAGCTATGCTACCCTTGAGTCCCAAATCAAACACTGATAAAACTTCAAATGGCCCTAACTTCTATATGGTGCACCCTATAACAATCAAAGTTTGCAACATACAAATGCTTGTAACTTTTTACTGGAGCGTCATAAAATCTGGAAATTTTGTAACAATAAAGTACTCGAGCCTCTTGTCAATTTAAGCTATCGCTCAAAGCTATGCTACCCTTGAGCCCCAAATCAAACACTGATAAAACTTCACATGGCCCTAACTTCTATACGGTACGTCCTACAACTATCAAAGTTTGCAACATACAAATGCTTGTTACTTTTTACTGGAGCGTCCTAAAACCTTGAAATTTTGTAACAATAAAGTACTCGAGTCTCTTGTCAATTTGAGCTATCGCTCAAAGCTATGCTACCCTTGAGTCCCAATCAAACACTGATAAAACTTCTAATGGCCGTAACTTCTATACGGTGCACCCTATACTTATCAAAGTTTGCAACATCCAAATGCTTGTAACTTTTTACTGGAGTGACATAAAATCTGGAAATTTTGTAACAATAAAGTACTCGAGCCTCTTGTCAATTTAAGCTATCGCTCAAAGCTATGCTACCCTTGAGTCCCAAATCAAACACTGATAAAACTTCAAATGGCCCTAACTTCTATACGGTACGTCCTACACCTATCAAAGTTTGCAACATACAAATGCTTGTTACTTTTTACTGGAGCGTCATAAAATCTTGAAATTTTGTAACAATAAAGTACTCGAGCCTCTTGTCAATTTAAGCTATCGCTCAAAGCTATGCTACCCCTGAGTCCCAAATCAAACACTGATAAAACGTCAAATGGCCCTAACTTCTATACGTTACGTTTTACACCTATCAAAGTTTGCAACATACAAATGCTTGTAACTTTTTACTGGAGCATCATAAAACCTTGAAATTTTGTAACAATAAAGTACTCGAGCCTCTTGTCAATTTAAGCTATCGCTCAAAGCTATGCTACCCTTGAGTTCCAAATCAAATACTGATAAAACTTCAAATAGCCCTAACTTCTATATAGTACGTCCTACACCTATCAAAGTTTGCAACATACAAATGCTTGTAACTTTTTACTGGAGCGTCATAAAACCTTGAAATTTTGTAACAATAAGGTACTCGAGCCTTTTGTCAATTTGAGCTATCGCTCAAAGCTATGCTACCCTTGAGTTCCAAATCAAACACTGATAAAACTTCAAATAGCCCTAACTTCTATATGGTACGACCTACACCTATCAAAGTTTGCAACATACAAATGCTTGTAACTTTTTACTGGAGCGTCATAAAACCTTGAAATTTTGTGACAATAAAGTACTCGAGCCTCTTCTCAATTTAAGCTATCGCTCAAAGCGATGCTATCCTTGAGTCCCAAATCAAACACTGATAAATCTTCAAATGGCCCTCACTTCTATACGGTACGTCCTACACCTATCAAAGTTTGCAACATACAAATGCTTTTAACTTTTTACTGGAGCGTCATAAAACCTTGAAATTTTGTAACAATAAAGTACTCGAGCTTCTTGTCAATTTAAGCTATCGCTCAAAGCTATGCTACCCTTGAGTCTCAAATCAAACACTGATAAAACTTCACATGGCCCTAACTTCTATACGGTACGTCCTACACCTATCAAAGTTTGCAACATACAAATGCTTGTTACTTTTTACTGGAGCGTCATAAAATCTTGAAATTTTGTAACAATAAAGTACTCGAGCCTCTTGTCAATTTAAGCTATCGCTCAAAGCTATGCTACCCTTGAGTCCCAAATCAAACACTGATAAAACTTCAAATGGCCCTAACTTCTATACGTTACGTCCTACACCTATCAAAGTTTGCAACATACAAATGCTTGTAACTTTTTACTGGAGCATCATAAAACCTTGAAATTTTGTAACAATAAAGTACTCGAGCCTCTTGTCAATTTAAGCTATCGCTCAAAGCTATGCTACCCTTGAGTTCCAAATTAAATACTCATAAAACTTAAAATAGCCCTAACTTCTATATAGTACGTCCTACACCTATCAAAGTTTGCAACATACAAATGCTTGTAACTTTTTACTGGAGCGTCATAAAACCTTGAAATTTTGTAACAATAAGGTACTCGAGCCTTTTGTCAATTTGAGCTATCGCTCAAAGCTATGCTACCCTTGAGTTCCAAATCAAACACTGATAAAACTTCAAATAGCCCTAACTTCTATATGGTACGACCTACACCTAGCAAAGTTTGCAACATACAAATGCTTGTAACTTTTTACTGGAGCGTCATAAAACCTTGAAATTTTGTGACAATAAAGTACTCGAGCCTCTTCTCAATTTAAGCTATCGCTCAAAGCGATGCTATCCTTGAGTCCCAAATCAAACACTGATAAATCTTCAAATGGCCCTCACTTCTATACGGTACGTCCTACACCTATCAAAGTTTGCAACATACAAATGCTTTTAACTTTTTACTGGAGCATCATAAAACCTTGAAATTTTGTAACAATAAAGTACTCGAGCCTCTTGTCAATTTAAGCTATCGCTCAAAGCTATGCTACCCTTGAGTTCCAAATCAAATACTGATAAAACTTCAAATAGCCCTAACTTCTATATAGTACGTCCTACACCTATCAAAGTTTGCAACATACAAATGCTTGTAACTTTTTACTGGAGCGTCATAAAACCTTGAAATTTTGTAACAATAAGGTACTCGAGCCTTTTGTCAATTTGAGCTATCGCTCAAAGCTATGCTACCCTTGAGTTCCAAATCAAACACTGATAAAACTTCAAATAGCCCTAACTTCTATATGGTACGACCTACACCTATCAAAGTTTGCAACATACAAATGCTTTTAACTTTTTACTGGAGCGTCATAAAACCTTGAAATTTTGTGACAATAAAGTACTCGAGCCTCTTCTCAATTTAAGCTATCGCTCAAAGCGATGCTATCCTTGAGTCCCAAATCAAACACTGATAAATCTTCAAATGGCCCTCACTTCTATACGGTACGTCCTACACCTATCAAAGTTTGCAACATACAAATGCTTTTAACTTTTTACTGGAGCGTCATAAAACCTTGAAATTTTGTAACAATAAAGTACTCGAGCTTCTTGTCAATTTAAGCTATCGCTCAAAGCTATGCTACCCTTGAGTCCCAAATCAAACACTGATAAAACTTCACATGGCCCTAACTTCTATACGGTACGTCCTACACCTATCAAAGTTTGCAACATACAAATGCTTGTTACTTTTTACTGGAGCGTCATAAAATCTTGAAATTTTGTAACAATAAAGTACTCGAGCCTCTTGTCAATTTAAGCTATCGCTCAAAGCTATGCTACCCTTGAGTCCCAAATCAAACACTGATAAAACTTCAAATGGCCCTAACTTCTATACGTTACGTCCTACACCTATCAAAGTTTGCAACATACAAATGCTTGTAACTTTTTACTGGAGCATCATAAAACCTTGAAATTTTGTAACAATAAAGTACTCGAGCCTCTTGTCAATTTAAGCTATCGCTCAAAGCTATGCTACCCTTGAGTTCCAAATTAAATACTCATAAAACTTAAAATAGCCCTAACTTCTATATAGTACGTCCTACACCTATCAAAGTTTGCAACATACAAATGCTTGTAACTTTTTACTGGAGCGTCATAAAACCTTGAAATTTTGTAACAATAAGGTACTCGAGCCTTTTGTCAATTTGAGCTATCGCTCAAAGCTATGCTACCCTTGAGTTCCAAATCAAACACTGATAAAACTTCAAATAGCCCTAACTTCTATATGGTACGACCTACACCTAGCAAAGTTTGCAACATACAAATGCTTGTAACTTTTTACTGGAGCGTCATAAAACCTTGAAATTTTGTGACAATAAAGTACTCGAGCCTCTTCTCAATTTAAGCTATCGCTCAAAGCGATGCTATCCTTGAGTCCCAAATCAAACACTGATAAATCTTCAAATGGCCCTCACTTCTATACGGTACGTCCTACACCTATCAAAGTTTGCAACATACAAATGCTTTTAACTTTTTACTGGAGCGTCATAAAACCTTGAAATTTTGTAACAATAAAGTACTCGAGCTTCTTGTCAATTTAAGCTATCGCTCAAAGCTATGCTACCCTTGAGTCACAAATCAAACACTGATAAAACTTCAAATGGCCCTAACTTCTTTACGATACGTCCTACACCTATCAAAGTTTGCAACATACAAATGCTTGTAACTTTTTACTGGAGCGTCATAAAACCTTGAAATTTTGTAACAATAAAGTACTCGAGTCTCTTGTCAATTTGAGCTATCGCTCCAAGCTATGCTACCCTTGAGTCCCAAATCAAACACTGATAAAACTTCAAATGGCCCTAACTTCTATACGGTATGTCGTACACCAATCAAAATTTGCAACATAGAATGCTTGTAACTTTTTACTGGAGCGTCATAAAACCTTGAAATTTTATAACAATAAAGTACTCAAGCCTCCTGTCAATTTAAGCTATCGATCAAAGCTAAGCTACCCTTGAGTCCCAAATCAAACACTGATAAAACCTCAAATGGCCCTAACTTCTATACGGTACATCCTACACCTATCAAAGTTTGCAACATACAAATGCTTGTAACTTTTTTCCGGGGGCGTCATAAAACCTTGAAATTTTGTAACAATAAAGTACTCGAGCCTCTTGTCAATTTAAGCTATCGCTCAAAGCTATGCTACCCTTGAGTCCCAAATCAAACACTGATAAAACTTCTAATGGCCGTAACTTCTATACGGTGCACCCTATACTTATCAAAGTTTGCAACATCCAAATGCTTGTAACTTTTTACTGGAGTGACATAAAATCTTGAAATTTTGTAACAATAAAGTACTCGAGCCTCTTGTCAATTTAAGCTATCGCTCAAAGCTATGCTACCCTTGAGTCCCAAATCAAACACTGATAAAACTTCACATGGCCCTAACTTCTATACGGTACGTCCTACACCTATCAAAGTTTGCAACATACAAATGCTTGTTACTTTTTACTGGAGCGTCATAAAACCTTGAAATTTTGTAACAATAAGGTACTCGAGCCTTTTGTCAATTTGAGCTATCGCTCAAAGCTATGCTACCCTTGAGTTCCAAATCAAACACTGATAAAACTTCAAATAGCCCTAACTTCTATATGGTACGACCTACACCTATCAAAGTTTGCAACATACAAATGCTTGTAACTTTTTACTGGAGCGTCATAAAACCTTGAAATTTTGTGACAATAAAGTACTCGAGCCTCTTCTCAATTTAAGCTATCGCTCAAAGCGATACTATCCTTGAGTCCCAAATCAAACACTGATAAATCTTCAAATGGCCCTCACTTCTATACGGTACGTCCTACACCTATCAAAGTTTGCAACATACAAATGCTTTTAACTTTTTACTGGAGCGTCATAAAACCTTGAAATTTGGTAACAATAAAGTACTCGAGCCTCTTGTCAATTTAACCTATCGCTCAAAGCTATGCTACCCTTGAGTCACAAATCAAACACTGATAAAACTTCAAATGGCCCTAACTTCTTTACGGTACGTCCTACACCTATCAAAGTTTGCAACATACAAATGCTTGTAACTTTTTACTGGAGCGTCATAAAACCTTGAAATTTTGTAACAATAAAGCACTCGAGTCTCTTGTCAATTTGAGCTATCGCTCAAAGCTATGCTACCCTTGAGTCCCAAATCAAACTCTGATAAAACTTCAAATGGCCCTAACTTCTATACGGTATGTCGTACACCAATCAAAATTTGCAACATAGAAATGCTTGTAACTTTTTACTGGAGCTTCATAAAACCTTGAAATTTTATAACAATAAAGTACTCAAGCCTCCTGTCAATTTAAGCTATCGATCAAAGCTATGCTACCCTTGAGTCCCAAATCAAACACTGATAAAACCTCAAATGGCCCTAACTTCTATACGGTACGTCCTACACCTATCAAAGTTTGCAACATACAAATGCTTGTAATTTTTTACTGGAGCGCCATAGAACCTTGAAATTTGGTAACAATAAAGTACTCTAGCCTCTTGTCAATTTAAGCTATCGCTCAACGCTATGATACCCTTGAGTCCCAAATAAAACACTGATAAAACTTCAAATGGCCCTAACTTCTATACGGTACGTCCTACACCTATCAAAGTTTGCAACATACAAATGCTTGTGACTTTTTACTGGAGCGTCATAAAACCTTGAAATTTTGTAACAATAAAGTACCCGAGCCTCTTGTCAATTTAAGCTATCGCTCAAAGCTATGCTACCCTTGAGTCCCAAATCAAACACTGATAAAACTTCAAATGGCCCTAACTTCTATACGGTACGTCCTACACCTATCAAAGTTTGCAACATACAAATGCTTGTTACTTTTTACTGGAGCGTCATAAAACCTTGAAATTTTGTAACAATAAAGTACCCGAGCCTCTTGTCAATTTAAGCTATCGCTCAAAGCTATGCTACCCTTGAGTCCCAAATCAAACACGGATAAAACTTCAAATGGCCCTAACTTCTATATGGTGCACCCTATAACAATCAAAGTTTGCAACATACAAATGCTTGTAACTTTTTACTGGAGCGTCATAAAACCTTGAAATTTTGTAACAATAAAGTACTCGAGCCTCTTGTCAATTTAAGCTATCGCTCAAAGCTATGCTACCCTTGAATCCCAAATCAAATACTGATAAAACTTCAAATAGCCCTAACTTCTATATAGTACGTCCTACACCTATCAAAGTTTGCAACATACAAATGCTTGTAACTTTTTACTGGAGCGTCATAAAATCTTGAAATTTTGTAACAATAAGGTACTCGAGCCTTTTGTCAATTTGAGCTATCGCTCAAAGCTATGCTACCCTTGAGTTCCAAATCAAACACTGATAAAACTTCAAATAGCCCTAACTTCTATATGGTACGACCTACACCTATCAAAGTTTGCAACATACAAATGCTTGTAACTTTTTACTGGAGCGTCATAAAACCTTGAAATTTTGTGACAATAAAGTACTCGAGCCTCTTCTCAATTTAAGCTATCGCTCAAAGCTATGCTACCCTTGAGTCCCAAATCAAACACTGATAAAACTTCACATGGCCCTAACTTCTATATGGTACGACCTACACCTATCAAAGTTTGCAACATACAAATGCTTGTAACTTTTTACTGGAGCGTCATAAATCCTTGAAATTTTGTGACAATAAAGTACTCGAGCCTCTTCTCAATTTAAGCTATCGCTCAAAGCGATGCTATCCTTGAGTCCCAAATCAAACACTGATAAATCTTCAAATGGCCCTCACTTCTATACGGTACGTCCTACACCTATCAAAGTTTGCAACATACAAATGCTTTTAACTTTTTACTGGAGCGTCATAAAACCTTGAAATATTGTAACAATAAAGTACTCGAGCTTCTTGTCAATTTAACCTATCGCTCAAAGCTATGCTACCCTTGAGTCACAAATCAAACACTGATAAAACTTCAAATGGCCCTAACTTCTTTACGGTACGTCCTACACCTATCAAAGTTTGCAACATACAAATGCTTGTAACTTTATACTGGAGCGTCATAAAACCTTGAAATTTTGTATCAATAAAGTACTCGAGTCTCTTGTCAATTTGAGCTATCGCTCAAAGCTATGCTACCCTTGAGTCCCAAATCAAACACTGATAAAACTTCAAATGGCCCTAACTTCTATACGGTATGTCGTACACCAACCAAAATTTGCAACATAGAAATGCTTGTAACTTTTTACTGGAGCGTCATAAAACCTTGAAATTTTATAACAATAAAGTACTCAGGCCTCCTGTCAATTTAAGCTATCGCTCAAAGCTATGCTACCCTTGAGTCCCATATCAAACACTGATAAAACTTCAAATGGCCCTAACTTCTATACGGTACGTCCTACACCTATCAAAGTTTGCAATATACAAATTCTTGTAACTTTTTACTGGAGCGTCATAAAACCTTGAAATTTTGTAACAATAAAGTACTCGAGCCTTTTGTCACTTTGAGCTATCGCTCAAAGCTATGCTATCCTTGAGTCCCAAATCAAACACTGATAAAACTTCAAATGGCCCTAACTTCTGTACGGTACGTCCTACACCTATCAAAGTTTGCAACATACAAATGCTTGTAACTTTTTACTCTAGCGTCATAAAACCTTGAAATTTTTTAACAATAAAGTACTCTAGCCTCTTGTCAATTTAAGCTATCGCTCAAAGCTATGCTACCCTTGAGTCCCATATCAAACACTGATAAAACTTCAAATGGCCCTAACTTCTATACGGTACGTCCTACACCTATCAAAGTTTGCAATATACAAATTCTTGTAACTTTTTACTGGAGCGTCATAAAACCTTGAAATTTTGTAACAATAAAGTACTCGAGCCTTTTGTCAATTTGAGCTATCGCTCAAAGCTATGCTATCCTTGAGTCCCAAATCAAACACTGATAAAACTTCAAATGGCCCTAACTTCTATACGATACGTCCTACACCTATCAAAGTTTGCAACATACAAATGCTTGCAACTTTTTACTCTAGCGTCATAAAACCTTAAAATTTTTTAACAATAAAGTACTCGAGCTTCTTGTCAATTTAAGCTATCGCTCAAAGCTATGCTACCCTTGAGTTCCAAATCAAACACTGATAAAACTTCAAATGGCCCTAACTTCTATACGGTGCACCCTATACTTATCAAAGTTTGCAACATCCAAATGCTTGTAACTTTTTACTGGAGTGACATAAAATCTTGAAATTTTGTAACAATAAAGTACTCGAGCCTCTTGTCAATTTAAGCTATCGCTCAAAGCTATGCTACCCTTGAGTCCCAAATCAAACACTGATAAAACTTCACATGGCCCTAACTTCTATACGGTACGTCCTACACCTATCAAAGTTTGCAACATACAAATGCTTGTTACTTTTTACTAGAGCGTCATAAAACCTTGAAATTTTGTAACAATAAAGTACCCGAGCCTCTTGTCAATTTAAGCTATCGCTCAAAGCTATGCTACCCTTGAGTCCCAAATCAAACACTGATAAAACTTCAAATGGCCCTAACTTCTATATGGTGCACCCTATAACAATCAAAGTTTGCAACATACAAATGCTTGTAACTTTTTACTGGAGCGTCATAAAACCTTGAAATTTTGTAACAATAAAGTACTCGAGCCTCTTGTCAATTTAAGCTATCGCTCAAAGCTATGCTACCCTTGAGTCCCAAATCAAACACTGATAAAACTTCACATGGCCCTAACTTCTATATGGTACGACCTACACCTATCAAAGTTTGCAACATACAAATGCTTGTAACTTTTTACTGGAGCGTCATAAAACCTTGAAATTTTGTGACAATAAAGTACTCGAGCCTCTTCTCAATTTAAGCTATCGCTCAAAGCGATGCTATCCTTGAGTCCCAAATCAAACACTGATAAATCTTCAAATGGCCCTCACTTCTATACGGTACGTCCTACACCTATCAAAGTTTGCAACATACAAATGCTTTTAACTTTTTACTGGAGCGTCATAAAACCTTGAAATATTGTAACAATAAAGTACTCGAGCTTCTTGTCAATTTAACCTATCGCTCAAAGCTATGCTACCCTTGAGTCACAAATCAAACACTGATAAAACTTCAAATGGCCCTAACTTCTTTACGGTACGTCCTACACCTATCAAAGTTTGCAACATACAAATGCTTGTAACTTTATACTGGAGCGTCATAAAACCTTGAAATTTTGTATCAATAAAGTACTCGAGTCTCTTGTCAATTTGAGCTATCGCTCAAAGCTATGCTACCCTTGAGGCCCAAATCAAACACTGATAAAACTTCAAATGGCCCTAACTTCTATACGGTATGTCGTACACCAATCAAAATTTGCAACATAGAAATGCTTGTAACTTTTTACTGGAGCGTCATAAAACCTTGAAATTTTATAACAATAAAGTATTCAAGCCTCCTGTCAATTTAAGCTATCGATCAAAGCTATGCTACCCTTGAGTCCCAAATCAAACACTGATAAAACCTCAAATGGCCCTAACTTCTATACGCTACGTCCTACACCTATCAAAGTTTGCAACATACAAATGCTTGTAACTTTTTACTGGAGCGCCATAGAACCTTGAAATTTGGTAACAATAAAGTACTCTAGCCTCTTGTCAATTTAAGCTATCGCTCAACGCTATGATACCCTTGAGTCCCAAATAAAACACTGATAAAACTTCAAATGGCCCTAACTTCTATACGGTACGTCCTACACCTATCAAAGTTTGCAACATACAAATGCTTGTGACTTTTTAGTGGAGCGTCATAAAACCTTGAAATTTTGTAACATTAAAGTACTCGAGCCTCTTGTCAAATTAGGCTGTCGCTCAAAGCTATGCTACCCTTGAGTCCCATATCAAACACTGATAAAACTTCAAATGGCCCTAACTTCTATACGATACGTCCTACACCTATCAAAGTTTGCAATATACAAATTTTTGTAACTTTTTACTGGAGCGTCATAAAACCTTGAAATTTTGTAACAATAAAGTACCCGAGCCTTTTGTCAATTTGAGCTATCGCTCAAAGCTATGCTATCCTTGAGTCCCAAATCAAACACTGATAAAACTTCAAATGGCCCTAACTTCTATACGGTACGTCCTACACCTATTAAAGTTTGCAACATACAAATGCTTGTAACTTTTTACTCTAGCGTCATAAAACCTTGAAATTTTGTAACAATAAAGTACTCGAGCTTCTTGTCAATTTAAGCTATCGCTCAAAGCTATGCTACCCTTGAGTTCCAAATCAAACACTGATAAAACTTCAAATGGCCCTAACTTCTATACGGTGCACCCTATACTTATCAAAGTTTGCAACATACAAATGCTTGTAACTTTTTCCTGGAGCGTCATAAAATCTTGAAATTTTGTAACAATAAAGTACTCGAGCCTCTTGTCAATTTAAGCTTTCGCTCAAAGCTATGCTACACTTGAATCCCAAATTAAACACCGATAAATCTTCAAATGGCCCTCACTTCTATACGGTACGTCCTACACCTATCAAAGTTTGCAACATACAAATGCTTTTAACTTTTTACTGGAGCGTCATAAAACCTTGAAATATTGTAACAATAAAGTACTCGAGCTTCTTGTCAATTTAACCTATCGCTCAAAGCTATGCTACCCTTGAGTCACAAATCAAACACTGATAAAACTTCAAATGGCCCTAACTTCTTTACGGTACGTCCTACACCTATCACAGTTTGCAACATACAAATGCTTGTAACTTTTTACTGGAGCGTCATAAAACCTTGAAATTTTGTAACAATAAAGTACTCGAGTCTCTTGTCAATTTGAGCTATCGCTCAAAGCTATGCTACCCTTGAGTCCCAAATCAAACTCTGATAAAACTTCAAATGGCCCTAACTTCTATACGGTATGTCGTACACCAATCAAAATTTGCAACATAGAAATGCTTGTAACTTTTTACTGGAGCGTCATAAAACCTTGAAATTTTATAACAATAAAGTACTCAAGCCTCCTGTCAATTTAAGCTATCGATCAAAGCTATGCTACCCTTGAGTCCCAAATCAAACACTGATAAAACCTCAAATGGCCCTAACTTCTATACGGTACGTCCTACACCTATCAAAGTTTGCAACATACAAATGCTTGTAACTTTTTACTGGAGCGCCATAGAACCTTGAAATTTGGTAACAATAAAGTACTCTAGCCTCTTGTCAATTTAAGCTATCGCTCAACGCTATGATACCCTTGAGTCCCAAATAAAACACTGATAAAACTTCAAATGGCCCTAACTTCTATACGGTACGTCCTACACCTATCAAAGTTTGCAACATACAAATGCTTGTGACTTTTTACTGGAGCGTCATAAAACCTTGAAATTTTGTAACATTAAAGTACTCGAGCCTCTTGTCAAATTAAGCTGTCGCTCAAAGCTATGCTACCCTTGAGTCCCATATCAAACACTGATAAAACTTCAAATGGCCCTAACTTCTATACGGTACGTCCTACACCTATCAAAGTTTGCAATATACAAATTCTTGTAACTTTTTACTGGAGCGTCATAAAACCTTGAAATTTTGTAACAATAAAGTACTCGAGCCTTTTGTCAATTTGAGCTATCGCTCAAAGCTATGCTATCCTTGAGTCCCAAATCAAACACTGATAAAACTTCAAATGGCCCTAACTTCTATACGGTACGTCCTACACCTATCAAAGTTTGCAACATACAAATCCTTGTAACTTTTTACTCTAGCGTCATAAAACCTTGAAATTTTTTAACAATAAAGTACTCGAATTTCTTGTCAATTTAAGCTATCGCTCAAAGCTATGCTACCCTTGAGTTCCAAATCAAACACTGATAAAACTTCAAATGGCCCTAACTTCTATACGGTGCACCCTATACTTATCAAAGTTTGCAACATCCAAATGCTTGTAACTTTTTACTGGAGTGACATAAAATCTTGAAATTTTGTAACAATAAAGTACTCGAGACTCTTGTCAATTTAAGCTATCGCTCAAAGCTATGCTACCCTTGAGTCCCAAATCAAACACTGATAAAACTTCACATGGCCCTAACTTCTATACGGTACGTCCTACACCTATCAAAGTTTGCAACATACAAATGCTTGTTACTTTTTACTGGAGCGTCATAAAACCTTGAAATTTTGTAACAATAAAGTACCCGAGCCTCTTGTCAATTTAAGCTATCGCTCAAAGCTATGCTACCCTTGAGTCCCAAATCAAACACTGATAAAACTTCAAATGGCCCTAACTTCTATATGGTGCACCCTATAACAATCAAAGTTTGCAACATACAAATGCTTGTAACTTTTTTCTGGAGCGTCATAAAACCTTGAAATTTTGTAACAATAAAGTACTCGAGCCTCTTGTCAATTTAAGCTATCGCTCAAAGCTATGCTACCCTTGAATCCCAAATCAAATACTGATAAAACTTCAAATAGCCCTAACTTATATATAGTACAACCTACACCTATCAAAGTTTGCAACATACAAATGCTTGTAACTTTTTACTGGAGCGTCATAAAACCTTGAAATTTTGTGACAATAAAGTACTCGAGCCTCTTCTCAATTTAAGCTATCGCTCAAAGCGATGCTATCCTTGAGTCCCAAATCAAACACTGATAAATCTTCAAATGGCCCTCACTTCTATACGGTACGTCCTACACCTATCAAAGTTTGCAACATACAAATGCTTTTAACTTTTTACTGGAGCGTCATAAAACCTTGAAATATTGTAACAATAAAGTACTCGAGCTTCTTGTCAATTTAACCTATCGCTCAAAGCTATGCTACCCTTGAGTCACAAATCAAACACTGCTAAAACTTCAAATGGCCCTAACTTCTTTACGGTACGTCCTACACCTATCAAAGTTTGCAACATACAAATGCTTGTAACTTTTTACTGGAGCGTCATAAAACCTTGAAATTTTGTAACAATAAAGTACTCGAGTCTCTTGTCAATTTGAGCTATCGCTCAAAGCTATGCTACCCTTGAGTCCCAAATCAAACACTGATAAAACTTCAAATGGCCCTAACTTCTATACGGTATGTCGTACACCAATCAAAATTTGCAACATAGAAATGCTTGTAACTTTTTACTGGAGCGTCATAAAACCTTGAAATTTTATAACAATAAAGTACTCAAGCCTCCTGTCAATTTAAGCTATCGATCAAAGCTATGCTACCCTTGAGTCCCAAATCAAACACTGATAAAACCTCAAATGGCCCTAACTTCTATACGGTACGTCCTACACCTATCAAAGTTTGCAACATACAAATGCTTGTAACTTTTTACTGGAGCGCCATAGAACCTTGAAATTTGGTAACAATAAAGTACTCTAGCCTCTTGTCAATTTAAGCTATCGCTCAACACTATGATACCCTTGAGTCCCAAATAAAACACTGATAAAACTTCAAATGGCCCTAACTTCTATACGGTACGTCCTACACCTATCAAAGTTTGCAACATACAAATGCTTGTGACTTTTTACTGGAGCGTCATAAAACCTTGAAATTTTGTAACATTAAAGTACTCGAGCCTCTTGTCAAATTAAGCTGTCGTTCAAAGCTATGCTACCCTTGAGTCCCATATCAAACACTGATAAAACTTCAAATGGCCCTAACTTCTATACGGTACGTCCTACACCTATCAAAGTTTGCAATATACAAATTCTTGTAACTTTTTACTGGAGCGTCATAAAACCTTGAAATTTTGTAACAATAAAGTACCCGAGCCTTTTGTCAATTTGAGCTATCGCTCAAAGCTATGCTATCCTTGAGTCCCAAATCAAACACTGATAAAACTTCAAATGGCCCTAACTTCTATACGGTACGTCCTACACCTATCAAAGTTTGCAACATACAAATGCTTGTAACTTTTTACTCTAGCGTCATAAAACCTTGAAATTTTGTAACAATAAAGTACTCGAGCTTCTTGTCAATTTAAGCTATCGCTCAAAGCTATGCTACCCTTGAGTTCCAAATCAAACACTGATAAAACTTCAAATGGCCCTAACTTCTATACGGTGCACCCTATACTTATCAAAGTTTGCAACATACAAATGCTTGTAACTTTTTCCTGGAGCGTCATAAAATCTTGAAATTTTGTAACAATAAAGTACTCGAGCCTCTTGTCAATTTAAGCTTTCGCTCAAAGCTATGCTACACTTGAATCCCAAATTAAACACTGATAAAACTTCAAATAGCCCTAACTTCTATATGGTACGTCCTACACCTATCAAAGTTTGCAACATACAAATGCTTGTAACTTTTTACTGGAGGGTCATAAAACCTTGAAATTTTGTAACAATAAAGTACTCGAGCCTCTTCTCAATTTAAGCTATCGCTCAAAGCTATGCTATCCTTGAGTCCCAAATCAAACACTTATAAATCTTCAAATGGCCCTAACTTCTATACGGTACGTCCTACACCTATCAAAGTTTGCAACATACAAATGCTTGTAACTTTTTACTGGAGCGTCATAAAACCTTGAAATTTTGTAACAATAAAGTACTCGAGCTTCTTGTCAATTTAAGCTATCGGTCAAAGCTATGCCACCCTTGAGTCTGAAATCAAACACTGATAAAACTTCAAATGACCCTAACTTTTATACGGTATGTCGTACACCTATCAAAGTTTGCAACATAGAAATGCTTGAAACTTTTTACTGGAGCGTCATAAAATCTTGAAATTTTATAACAATAAAGTACTCTAGCCTCCTGTCAATTTAAGCTATCGCTCAAAGCTATGCTACCCTTGAGTCCCAAATCAAACACTGATAAAACTTCAAATAGTCCTAACTTCTATACGGTACGTCCTACACCTATCAAAGTTTGCAACATACAAATGCTTGTAACTTTTTACTGGAGCGTCATAAAACCTTGAAATTTTGTAACAATAAAGTACTCGAGCTTCTTGTCAATTTAAGCTATCGCTCAAAGCTATGCTACCCTTGAATCCCAAATCAAACACTGATAAAACTTCAAATGGCCCTAACTTCTTGACGGTACGTCCTACACCTATCAAAGTTTGCAACATACAAACGCTTGTAACTTTTTACTAGAACGTCATAAAACCTTGAAATTTTGTAACAATAAAGTACTCGAGCCTCTTGTCAATTTAAGCTATCGCTGAAAGCTATGCTACCCATGAGTCCCAAATCAAACACCGAAAAATCTTCAAATGGCCCTAACTTCTATATGGTACGTCCTACACCTATCAAAGTTTGCAACATACAAATGCTTGTAACTTTTTACTGGAGGGTCATAAAACCTTGAAATTTTGTAACAATAAAGTACTCGAGCCTCTTCTCAATTTAAGCTATCGCTCAAAGCTATGCTATCCTTGAGTCCCAAATCAAACACTTATAAATCTTCAAATGGCCCTAACTTCTATACTGTACGTCCTACACCTATCAAAGTTTACAACATACAAATGCTTGTAACTTTTTACTGGAGCGTCATAAAACCTTGAAATTTTGTAATAATAAAGTACTCGAGCCTCTTGTCAATTTAAGCTATCGCTCAAAGCTATGCTACCCTTGAGTCCCAAATCAAACACTGATAAAACTTCAAATGGCCCTAACTTCTATACGGTACGTCCTACACCTATCAAAGTTTGCAACATACAAATTCTTGTAACTTTTTACTGGAGCGTCATAAAACCTTGAAATTTTGTAACAATAAAGTACTCGAGTCTCCTGTCAATTTGGGCTATCGCTCAAAGCTATGCTACCCTTGAGTCCCAAATGAATCACTGATAAAACTTCAAATGGTCCTAACTTCTATACGGTATGTCGTACACCTATCAAAGTTTGCAACATAGAAATGCTTGTAACTTTTTACTGGTGCGTCATAAAACCTTGAAATTTTATAACAATAAAGTACTCTTGCCTCCTGTCAATTTAAGCTATCGCTCAAAGCTATGCTACCCTTGAGTCCCAAATCAAACACTGATAAAAACTCAAATGGCCCTTACTTCTATACGGTACGTCCTACACCTATCAAAGTTTGCAACATACAAATGCTTGTAACTTTTTACTGGAGCGCCATAAAACCTTGAAATTTTGTAATAATAAAGTACTCTAGCCTCTTGTCAATTTAAGCTATCGCTCAACGCTATGATACCCTTGAGTCCCAAATAAAACACTGATAAAACTTCAAATGGCCCTAACTTCCATACGGTACGTCCTACACCTCTCAAAGTTTGCAACATACAAATGCTTGTAACTTTTTACTGGAGCGTCATAAAACCTTGAAATTTTGTAACAATAAAAGTACTCGAGCCTTTTGTCAATTTAAGCTATCGCCCAAAGCTATGCTACCCTTGAGTCCCAAATCAAACACTGATAAATCTTCAAATGGCCCTAACTTCTATACGGTACGTCCTACACCTATCAAAGTTTGCAACATACAAATGCTTGTTACTTTTAACTGGAGCGACATAAAACTTTGAAATTTTGTAACAATAAAGTATTTGAGCTTCTTGTCAATTAAAGCTATCGTTCAAAGCTATGCTACCCTTGAGTCCCAAATCAAACACTGATAAAACTTCAAATGGCCCTAACTTCTATACGGTGCACCCTATACTTATCAAAGTTTGCAACATACAAATGCTTGTAACTTTTTTCTGGAGCGTCATAAAACCTTGAAATTTGGTAACAATAAAGTACTCGAGCCTCTTGTCAATTTAATCTATCGCTCAAAGCTATGCTACCCTTGAGTCCCAAATCAAACACTGATAAAGCTTCAAATGGCCCTAACTTCTATACGGTACGTCCTACACCTATCAAAGTTTGCAACATACAAATGCTTGTAACTTTTTACTCTAGCGTCATAAAACCTTGAAATTTTTTAACAATAAAGTACTCGAGCTTCTTGAAATTTTGTAACAACCCGAGCCAATTTAAGCTATCGCTCAAAGCTATGCTACCCTTGAGTTCCAAATCAAACACTGATAAAACTTCAAATGGCCCTAACTTCTATACGGTGCACCCTATACTTATCAAAGTTTGCAACATACAAATGCTTGTAACTTTTTCCTGGAGCGTCATAAAATCTTGAAATTTTGTAACAATAAAGTACTCGAGCCTCTTGTCAATTTAAGCTTTCGCTCAAAGCTATGCTACACTTGAATCCCAAATTAAACACTGATAAAACTTCAAATAGCCCTAACTTCTATATGGTACGTCCTACACCTATCAAAGTTTGCAACATACAAATGCTTGTAACTTTTTACTGGAGGGTCATAAAACCTTGAAATTTTGTAACAATAAAGTACTCGAGCTTCTTGTCAATTTAAGCTATCGCTCAAAGCTATGCTACCCTTGAATCCCAAATCAAACACTGATAAAACTTCAAATGGCCCTAACTTCTTGACGGTACGTCCTACACCTATCAAAGTTTGCAACATACAAACGCTTGTAACTTTTTACTAGAACGTCATAAAACCTTGAAATTTTGTAACAATAAAGTACTCGAGCCTCTTGTCAATTTAAGCTATCGCTCAAAGCTATGCTACACTTGAATCCCAAATGAAACACTGAGAAAACTTCAAATAGCCCTAACTTCTATATGGTACGTCCTACACCTATCAAAGTTTGCAACATACAAATGCTTGTAACTTTTTACTGGAGGGTCATAAAACCTTGAAATTTTGTAACAATAAAGTACTCGAGCCTCTTCTCAATTTAAGCTATCGCTCAAAGCTATGCTATCCTTGAGTCCCAAATCAAACACTTATAAATCTTCAAATGGCCCTAACTTCTATACTGTACGTCCTACACCTATCAAAGTTTGCAACATACAAATGCTTGTAACTTTTTACTGGAGCGTCATAAAACCTTGAAATTTTGTAATAATAAAGTACTCGAGCCTCTTGTCAATTTAAGCTATCGCTCAAAGCTATGCTACCCTTGAGTCCCAAATCAAACACTGATAAAACTTCAAATGGCCCTAACTTCTATACGGTACGTCCTACACCTATCAAAGTTTGCAACATACAAATTCTTGTAACTTTTTACTGGAGCGTCATAAAACCTTGAAATTTTGTAACAATAAAGTACTCGAGTCTCCTGTCAATTTGGGCTATCGCTCAAAGCTATGCTACCTTTGAGTCCCAAATCAATCACTGATAAAACTTCAAATGGCCCTAACTTCTATACGGTATGTCGTACACCTATCAAAGTTTGCAACATAGAAATGCTTGTAACTTTTTACTGGTGCGTCATAAAACCTTGAAATTTTATAACAATAAAGTACTCTTGCCTCCTGTCAATTTAAGCTATCGCTCAAAGCTATGCTACCCTTGAATCCCAAATCAAACACTGATAAAACCTCAAATGGCCCTTACTTCTATACGGTACGTCCTACACCTATCAAAGTTTGCAACATACAAATGCTTGTAACTTTTTACTGGAGCGCCATAAAACCTTGAAATTTTGTAATAATAAAGTACTCTAGCCTCTTGTCAATTTAAGCTATCGCTCAACGCTATGATACCCTTGCGTCCCAAATAAAACATTGATAAAACTTCAAATGGCCCTAACTTCCATACGGTACGTCCTACACCTCTCAAAGTTTGCAATATACAAATGCTTGTAACTTTTTACTGGAGCGTCATAAAACCTTGAAATTTTGTAACAATAAAGTACTCGAGCCTTTTGTCAATTTAAGCTATCGCCCAAAGCTATGCTACCCTTGAGTCCCAAATCAAACACTGATAAATCTTCAAATGGCCCTAACTTCTATACGGTACGTCCTACACCTATCAAAGTTTGCAACATACAAATGCTTGTTACTTTTAACTGGAGCGACATAAAACTTTGAAATTTTGTAACAATAAAGTATTTGAGCTTCTTGTCAATTAAAGCTATCGTTCAAAGCTATGCTACCCTTGAGTCCCAAATCAAACACTGATAAAACTTCAAATGGCCCTAACTTCTATACGGTACGTCCTACACCCATCAAAGTTTGCAACATACAAATGCTTGTAACTTTTTTCTGGAGCGTCATAAAACCTTGAAATTTGGTAACAATAAAGTACTCGAGCCTCTTGTCAATTTAATCTATCGCTCAAAGCTATGCTACCCTTGAGTCCCAAATCAAACACTGATAAAACTTCAAATGGCCCTAACTTCTATACGGTACGTCCTACACCTATCAAAGTTTGCAACATACAAATGCTTGTAACTTTTTACTGGAGCGTCATATAACCTTGAAATTTTGTAACAATAAAGTACTCGCGTCTCTTGTCAATTGAAGCTATCGCTCAAAGCTATGATACCCTTGATTCCCAAATCAAACACTGATAAAACTTCAAATGGCCCCAACTTCTATACGGTACGTCCTACACCTATGAAAGTTTGCAACATACAAATTCTTGTAACTTTTTACTGGAGCGTCTTAAAACCTTGAAATTTTGTAACAATAAAGTAACCGAGCCTCGTGTGAATTTAAGCTATCGCTCAAAGCTATGCTACTCTTGAGTCCCAAATCAAACACTGATAAAACTTCAAATGGCCCTAACTTCTATACGGTACGTCCTACACCTATCAAAGTTTGGAACATACAAATGCTTGGAGCGTCATAAAACCTTGAAATTTTGTAACAATAAAGTACTCGAGCCTCTTGTCAATTGAAGCTATCCCTTAAAGCTATGATACCCTTGAGTCCCAAATCAAACACTGATAAAACTTCAAATGGCCCTAACTTCTATACGGTACGTCCTACACCTATCAAAGTTTGCAACTTACAAATTCTTGTAACATTTTACTGGAGCGTCATAAAACCTTGAAATTTTGTAACAATAAAGTAACCGATCCTCTTGTCAATTTAAGCTATCGCTCAAAGCTATGCTACCCTTGAGTCCCAAATCAAACACTGATAAAGCTTCAAATGGCCCTAAATTCTATACCGTTTATCGTACACCTATCAAAGTTTGCAACATAGAAATGCTTATAACTTTTTACTGGAGCGTCATAAAACCTTGAAATTTTATAACAATAAAGTACTCTAGCCTCCTGTTAATTTAAGCTATCGCTCAAAGCTATGCTATCCTTGAGTCCCAAATCAACCACTGATAAAACTTCAAATGGCCCTAACTTCTATACGGTACGTCCTACACCTATCAAAGTTTGCAACATACTAATGCTTGTAACTTTTTACTGAAGCGCCATAAAACCATGAAATTTTGTAACAATAAAGTATTCGAGCTTCTTGTCAATTAACCCTAGAACACACACCCGGGCACAAATGTATCCACTTACAAATTTGCGGTGCTAAATCTCAGGATTGGCTTAACTTATGGCATAGAGATTTCGGATCTAGGAAATATAAATAATTTTTAATCTTTTAAAGGCTATTTCATCCAATTCGGATCAATGGTTCAGGAGCTACGAGCTTCCAAAGTCGACACCTACGGAAACACACACCCGGGATACGTTTGTACCACACCAGTTTATACTAAAGAAAAGGCAACAAACCATTTTATAGTGTGCTTAAATTATATTATTTTATTTGAAAGATGAAAATTATTAAATTACATATTATAAATATGAATTATCGTTACATATTATGCAGTCGGTGTTGGTGATCGAATGTTCAAGGCACATTGGCTTCTTACATTTGCCGCACACCTTTCTGGTTTTTGGACGCCGTTTTGTTTCTTGAGCATAATATAAATAGCAGGAACCGCTGATAGGTTTTGGCGTGCGGGCTGCGGCAGATGTCGATGGTTCCGCGTTCAACATTGATTCCAGCGGTCGGTTGAAATATGACTCAATCGCTATTTTAGTGGAGAAGTTTCGCGTGACTTGCCGATTTAGTGCACGTTCTTCAATAATTGGCATACACAATGCTTCAGCCAAGCTGCGAAGGAATTGCTTACGCTTGTTTGATTTAGCAGGCAGCATGGGGTTGTTTATTTCATATACTATGTATGCTGCAAGAGCTGTTATGTCCAACATGTTGAAAAATAATGACAATGGCCAACGTTTCGTCTGTCGTTGTGTAGGATATTCACTGAACAATTGGTCCATTTTATCAACGTCGCCCTTGGTCATATTATAAAATTCTATGATTTCAGGCTTCCCACCTTCAGCTATCTCGCCATCATAGTGCATTGACGAAAGCAGCGTCACTGATTTATTTTTCGTGGAACATAAGAGCACATCGTCACATTTTTTCTGAAGCCGAATAATGATGAACCAATTGGCCTATCCTTGTGCGCCTTCATATCCACAGGAATATACGTCTTGTTTTTGCGCAAAGTTCCAACGATTGTTAGGTTCCAGGTGAAAAGAAGTTCTGCAACTGGCAACGTCGTGAAAAAATTGTCCATCGTAATATTTCTTCCACTTCCTTGGTATCTGCTAGCCAAATCTTTCACAACTCGTTCCCCTTGGTTCGTTTCCCTTCCGGGCGCTACTGGGCCAGTATAAATTTGACCGTGCAGTGGATATGCATTTTTGGCATCGCAAATCCATCAAACTTTGATACCATATTTTGCAGGTTTTGATGGTATGTATTGGGTAAACCGTGTGCATCCACGGAAGGGAAATAACTGTTCGTCAATGGTTAAGTTTTCACTGGGCTTGTAGTGTGCATGAAGATTGGCATTCATTATGAGCCACAACTCAGTGATCGGTGCTGCTTTATCAGTTTGTGAGCGTGCAGCCCGAGTGTTTGCGTCGTCAAACCTTATAAACCGCAATATTGAACAAAAACGGTTGACTCCCATCGTGGCGCGATACAGAGGATAGCTTTTGACGTTCCACAAATCTCGAACACTTTCAGAATTGCTATGGTTTGCGCCAGTCATAATAAGAATGCCAAAAAATGCATACAACTCTGCTAACGTCAGTGACTTCCATGACTTGGGAATTGCATCAGGGTACCTTATGTTGTAAGCATTATACGTTGCTATTGCTTTTTTGTTTGTGTGACGCATAATTATATCCGCCATTTCCAAGCTCATAAAACATTTGAATGTTTTCTCTATTGACAACATTTCGGTGCTCCTAGATGGTCCGCACCGTTCTCGTAGAATACTATGGCGAAGGACTTGTCGATTGATGTTTGGTTGTTTGTTCCATTCAGTACCATCACGTGCCACATATTTTTCACTGCATACAGAAACTGCTACGTCTTCTTCATCCACTTCATCCATTTCTTCATCAGAGTCGACATTGTCAGCTAAATCTGCTTCCTCACATTGCTGAATTTCAGGATCGTCTTCAACATCAGATTGTTGAACTTCATTCAACTGAATGTCTTGTTCATCTTCCGACTCAGATGCATAGGTAACATCACCATCATCACAGTTTTCATCAAATAGAGACTGTACATATGACTCTCGCTGTTCATTAGTTAGTCTGCAAAAGAAAAAATTTAGTATATGCTTACATTTTTGATTATTTTATAACTTTTACTTTCTGTATTGTGCTGATGATAGATAATTATTTCTTCTTGAAGCCATTTTTGAACTATTAAGTTTTATTTTTTTATATTATATTTCAGTTTTTTATTTCCACGCCTTACACTTTTAAGCACCAAAATAATAATAAACATATGAATAACCAGCAGCAGACATAACAAATGCAAAAACAACCGTTGGTAAATCCAAATACAACATAAACCGGGGATTCAATTGAATTGATTATATTCACTTGAATATAATAGTTGCCCGCATGCACTCTTTTGCTTATAACTTTTGAACGAGGCAGAACATTTGAACCTTTTAAACGTTGAAATGCTTGTTTCATGTTAGACTACACATTTAACAAACAAAAATTAAAACATTTTTTTTTTGTATTCATCAGAGATATCAAAAACAGTATTTATCATGGGGCCTGTGAACTATTTTGCCTATGTCTTTTGAACCAGGTGGAATATTTCCATGGAATAACAACTAAAACATTTGTAAAATATTAATATATGCATTTAAACTTTAAAAAATTTTGAAATTGGTTCATTTAAACATTAGAAAAAGCCCAAATAAACTAGTAGGTACAAACGTACCCCGGGTGTGTGTTCTCGTAGAAAAAGTTGGGTATGCATCGTAGGGTTAAAGCTATCGTTCAAAGCTATGCTACCCTTGAGTCCCAAATCAAACACTGATAAAACTTCAAATGGCCCTAACTTCTGTACGGTACGTCCTACACCTATCAAAGTTTGCAACATACAAATGCTTGTAACTTTTTACTGGAGCGTCATAAAACCTTGAAATTTTGTAACAATAAAGTACTCGAGCCTCTTGTCAATTTAAGCTATCGCTCAAAGCTATGCTACCCTTGAGTCCCAAATCAAACACTGATAAATCTTCAAATGGCCCTAACTTCTATACGGTACGTCCTACACCTATCAAAGTTTGCAACATACAAATGCTTGAAACTTTTTACTGGAGCGTCATAAAACCTTGGAGTTTTGTAACAATAAAGTACTCGAGCCTCTTGTCAATTTAAGCTATCGCTCAAAGCTATGCTACCCTTGAGTCCCAAATCAAACACTGATAAAACTTCAAATGGCCCTAACTTCTATACGGTATGTCCTACACCTATCAAAGTTTGCAACATACAAATGCTTGTAACTTTTTACTGGAGCGTCATAAAACCTTGAAATTTTTAACAATAAAGTACTCGAGCCTCTTGTCAATTTAAGCTATCGTTCAAAGCTATGCTACCCTTGAGTCCCAAATCAAACACAGGTAAAACTTCAAATGGCCCTAACTTCAATACAGTACGTCCTACACCAATCAAAGTTTACAACACACAAATGCTTGTACTTTTAACTGGAGCGTCATAAAACCTTGAAATTTTGTAACAAAAAAGTACTCGAGCCTCTTGTCAATTTAAGCTATCGGTCAAAGCTATGCTAGCCTTCAGTCCCAAATCAAACACTGATAAAACTTCAAATGGCACTAGCTTCTATACGGTACGTCCTACACTTATCAAAGTTTGCAACATACAAATGCTTGTAACTTTTTACTGGAGCGTCATAAAACCTTGAAATTTTGTAACAATAAAGTACTCGAGCCTCTTGTCAATTTAAGGTATCGCTCAAAGCTATGCTACCCGTGAGTCCCAAATCAAACACTGATAAAACTTCAAATGGCTCTAACTTCTAAACGGTACGTCCTACACCAAAGTTCGCAACATACAAATGCATGTAACTTTTTACTGGAGCGTCATAAAACCTTGAAATTTTGTGACAATAAAATACTCGAGCCTCTTGTCAATTTAAGCTATCGCTCAAAGCTATGCTACCCCTCAGTCCCAAATCAAACACTGATAACATTTCAAATGGCCCTAACTTCTACACGGTACGTCCTAAACCTATCAAAGTTTGCAACATTCAAATGCTTGTAACTTTTTACTGGAGCGTCATAAAACCTTGAAATTTTGTAACAATAAATTACTCGAGCCTCTTGTCAATTTAAGCTCTCGCTCAAAGCTATTCTACCCTAGAGTCCCAAATCAAACATTGATAAAACTTCAAATAGTCCTAACTTATATACGGTACGTCCTACACCTATCAAAGTTTGCAACATACAAATGCTTGTAATTTTTACTGGAGCGTCATAAACCCTTGAAATTTTGTAACAATAAAGTACTCGAGCCTCTTGTCAATTTAAGCTATCGCTCAAAGCTATGCTACCCTTGAGTCCCAAATCAAACACTGATAAAACTTCAAATGGCCCTAACTTCTATACGGTACGTCCTACACCTATTAAAGTTTGCAACATACAAATGCTTGTAACTTTTTACTGGAGCTCCATAAAACCTTGAAATTTTGTAACAATAAAGTACTCGAACCTCTTGTCAATTTAAGCTATCGCTCAAAGCTATGCTACCCATGAGTCCCAAATCAAACACCGAAAAATCTTCAAATGGCCCTAACTTCTATATGGTACGTCCTACACCTATCAAAGTTTGCAACATACAAATGCTTGTAACTTTTTACTGGAGCGTCATAAAACCTTGAAATTTTGTAACAATAAAGTATTCGAGCTTCTTGTCAATTAACCCTAGAACACACACCCGGGCACAAATGTATCCACTTACAAATTTGCGGTGCTAAATCTCAGGATTGGCTTAACTTATGGCATAGAGATTTCGGATCTAGGAAATATAAATAATTTTTAATCTTTTAAAGGCTATTTCATCCAATTCGGATCAATGGTTCAGGAGCTACGAGCTTCCAAAGTCGACACCTACGGAAACACACACCCGGGATACGTTTGTACCACACCAGTTTATACTAAAGAAAAGGCAACAAACCATTTTATAGTGTGCTTAAATTATATTATTTTATTTGAAAGATGAAAATTATTAAATTACATATTATAAATATGAATTATCGTTACATATTATGCAGTCGGTGTTGGTGATCGAATGTTCAAGGCACATTGGCTTCTTACATTTGCCGCACACCTTTCTGGTTTTTGGACGCCGTTTTGTTTCTTGAGCATAATATAAATAGCAGGAACCGCTGATAGGTTTTGGCGTGCGGGCTGCGGCAGATGTCGATGGTTCCGCGTTCAACATTGATTCCAGCGGTCGGTTGAAATATGACTCAATCGCTATTTTAGTGGAGAAGTTTCGCGTGACTTGCCGATTTAGTGCACGTTCTTCAATAATTGGCATACACAATGCTTCAGCCAAGCTGCGAAGGAATTGCTTACGCTTGTTTGATTTAGCAGGCAGCATGGGGTTGTTTATTTCATATACTATGTATGCTGCAAGAGCCGTTATGTCCAACATGTTGAAAAATAATGACAATGGCCAACGTTTCGTCTGTCGTTGTGTAGGATATTCACTGAACAATTGGTCCATTTTATCAACGTCGCCCTTGGTCATATTATAAAATTCTATGATTTCAGGCTTCCCACCTTCAGCTATCTCGCCATCATAGTGCATTGACGAAAGCAGCGTCACTGATTTATTTTTCGTGGAACATAAGAGCACATCGTCACATTTTTTCTGAAGCCGAATAATGATGAACCAATTGGCCTATCCTTGTGCGCCTTCATATCCACAGGAATATACGTCTTGTTTTTGCGCAAAGTTCCAACGATTGTTAGGTTCCAGGTGAAAAGAAGTTCTGCAACTGGCAACGTCGTGAAAAAATTGTCCATCGTAATATTTCTTCCACTTCCTTGGTATCTGCTAGCCAAATCTTTCACAACTCGTTCCCCTTGGTTCGTTTCCCTTCCGGGCGCTACTGGGCCAGTATAAATTTGACCGTGCAGTGGATATGCATTTTTGGCATCGCAAATCCATCAAACTTTGATACCATATTTTGCAGGTTTTGATGGTATGTATTGGGTAAACCGTGTGCATCCACGGAAGGGAAATAACTGTTCGTCAATGGTTAAGTTTTCACTGGGCTTGTAGTGTGCATGAAGATTGGCATTCATTATGAGCCACAACTCAGTGATCGGTGCTGCTTTATCAGTTTGTGAGCGTGCAGCCCGAGTGTTTGCGTCGTCAAACCTTATAAACCGCAATATTGAACAAAAACGGTTGACTCCCATCGTGGCGCGATACAGAGGATAGCTTTTGACGTTCCACAAATCTCGAACACTTTCAGAATTGCTATGGTTTGCGCCAGTCATAATAAGAATGCCAAAAAATGCATACAACTCTGCTAACGTCAGTGACTTCCATGACTTGGGAATTGCATCAGGGTACCTTATGTTGTAAGCATTATACGTTGCTATTGCTTTTTTGTTTGTGTGACGCATAATTATATCCGCCATTTCCAAGCTCATAAAACATTTGAATGTTTTCTCTATTGACAACATTTCGGTGCTCCTAGATGGTCCGCACCGTTCTCGTAGAATACTATGGCGAAGGACTTGTCGATTGATGTTTGGTTGTTTGTTCCATTCAGTACCATCACGTGCCACATATTTTTCACTGCATACAGAAACTGCTACGTCTTCTTCATCCACTTCATCCATTTCTTCATCAGAGTCGACATTGTCAGCTAAATCTGCTTCCTCACATTGCTGAATTTCAGGATCGTCTTCAACATCAGATTGTTGAACTTCATTCAACTGAATGTCTTGTTCATCTTCCGACTCAGATGCATAGGTAACATCACCATCATCACAGTTTTCATCAAATAGAGACTGTACATATGACTCTCGCTGTTCATTAGTTAGTCTGCAAAAGAAAAAATTTAGTATATGCTTACATTTTTGATTATTTTATAACTTTTACTTTCTGTATTGTGCTGATGATAGATAATTATTTCTTCTTGAAGCCATTTTTGAACTATTAAGTTTTATTTTTTTATATTATATTTCAGTTTTTTATTTCCACGCCTTACACTTTTAAGCACCAAAATAATAATAAACATATGAATAACCAGCAGCAGACATAACAAATGCAAAAACAACCGTTGGTAAATCCAAATACAACATAAACCGGGGATTCAATTGAATTGATTATATTCACTTGAATATAATAGTTGCCCGCATGCACTCTTTTGCTTATAACTTTTGAACGAGGCAGAACATTTGAACCTTTTAAACGTTGAAATGCTTGTTTCATGTTAGACTACACATTTAACAAACAAAAATTAAAACATTTTTTTTTTGTATTCATCAGAGATATCAAAAACAGTATTTATCATGGGGCCTGTGAACTATTTTGCCTATGTCTTTTGAACCAGGTGGAATATTTCCATGGAATAACAACTAAAACATTTGTAAAATATTAATATATGCATTTAAACTTTAAAAAATTTTGAAATTGGTTCATTTAAGCATTAGAAAAAGCCCAAATAAACTAGTAGGTACAAACGTACCCCGGGTGTGTGTTCTCGTAGAAAAAGTTGGGTATGCATCGTAGGGTTAAAGCTATCGTTCAAAGCTATGCTACCCTTGAGTCCCAAACCAAACACTGATAAAACTTCAAATGGCCCTAACTTCTGTACGGTACGTCCTACACCTATCAAAGTTTGCAACATACAAATGCTTGTAACTTTTTACTGGAGCGCCATAAAACCTTGAAATTTTGTAATAATAAAGTACTCTAGCCTCTTGTCAATTTAAGCTATCGCTCAACGCTATGATACCCTTGCGTCCCAAATAAAACATTGATAAAACTTCAAATGGCCCTAACTTCCATACGGTACGTCCTACACCTCTCAAAGTTTGCAACATACAAATGCTTGTAACTTTTTACTGGAGCGCCATAAAACCTTGAAATTTTGTAATAATAAAGTACTCTAGCCTCTTGTCAATTTAAGCTATCGCTCAACGCTATGATACCCTTGCGTCCCAAATAAAACATTGATAAAACTTCAAATGGCCCTAACTTCCATACGGTACGTCCTACACCTCTCAAAGTTTGCAATATACAAATGCTTGTAACTTTTTACTGGAGCGTCATAAAACCTTGAAATTTTGTAACAATAAAGTACTCGAGCCTTTTGTCAATTTAAGCTATCGCCCAAAGCTATGCTACCCTTGAGTCCCAAATCAAACACTGATAAATCTTCAAATGGCCCTAACTTCTATACGGTACGTCCTACACCTATCAAAGTTTGCAACATACAAATGCTTGTTACTTTTAACTGGAGCGACATAAAACTTTGAAATTTTGTAACAATAAAGTATTTGAGCTTCTTGTCAATTAAACCTATCGTTCAAAGCTATGCTACCCTTGAGTCCCAAATCAAACACTGATAAAACTTCAAATGGCCCTAACTTCTATACGGTACGTCCTACACCCATCAAAGTTTGCAACATACAAATGCTTGTAACTTTTTTCTGGAGCGTCATAAAACCTTGAAATTTGGTAACAATAAAGTACTCGAGCCTCTTGTCAATTTAATCTATCGCTCAAAGCTATGCTACCCTTGAGTCCCAAATCAAACACTGATAAAACTTCAAATGGCCCTAACTTCTATACGGTACGTCCTACACCTATCAAAGTTTGCAACATACAAATGCTTGTAACTTTTTACTGGAGCGTCATATAACCTTGAAATTTTGTAACAATAAAGTACTCGCGTCTCTTGTCAATTGAAGCTATCGCTCAAAGCTATGATACCCTTGATTCCCAAATCAAACACTGATAAAACTTCAAATGGCCCCAACTTCTATACGGTACGTCCTACACCTATGAAAGTTTGCAACATACAAATTCTTGTAACTTTTTACTGGAGCGTCTTAAAACCTTGAAATTTTGTAACAATAAAGTAACCGAGCCTCGTGTGAATTTAAGCTATCGCTCAAAGCTATGCTACTCTTGAGTCCCAAATCAAACACTGATAAAACTTCAAATGGCCCTAACTTCTATACGGTACGTCCTACACCTATCAAAGTTTGGAACATACAAATGCTTGGAGCGTCATAAAACCTTGAAATTTTGTAACAATAAATTACTCGAGCCTCTTGTCAATTGAAGCTATCCTTTAAAGCTATGATACCCTTGAGTCCCAAATCAAACACTGATAAAACTTCAAATGGCCCTAACTTCTATACGGTACGTCCTACACCTATCAAAGTTTGCAACTTACAAATTCTTGTAATATTTTACTGGAGCGTCATAAAACCTTGAAATTTTGTAACAATAAAGTAACCGATCCTCTTGTCAATTTAAGCTATCGCTCAAAGCTATGCTACCCTTGAGTCCCAAATCAAACACTGATAAAGCTTCAAATGGCCCTAAATTCTATACCGTTTATCGTACACCTATCAAAGTTTGCAACATAGAAATGCTTATAACTTTTTACTGGAGCGTCATAAAACCTTGAAATTTTATAACAATAAAGTACTCTAGCCTCCTGTTAATTTAAGCTATCGCTCAAAGCTATGCTACCCTTGAGTCCCAAATCAACCACTGATAAAACTTCAAATGGCCCTAACTTCTATACGGTACGTCCTACACCTATCAAAGTTTGCAACATACTAATGCTTGTAACTTTTTACTGAAGCGCCATAAAACCATGAAATTTTGTAACAATAAAGTATTCGAGCTTCTTGTCAATTAACCCTAGAACACACACCCGGGCACAAATGTATCCACTTACAAATTTGCGGTGCTAAATCTCAGGATTGGCTTAACTTATGGCATAGAGATTTCGGATCTAGGAAATATAAATAATTTTTAATCTTTTAAAGGCTATTTCATCCAATTCGGATCAATGGTTCAGGAGCTACGAGCTTCCAAAGTCGACACCTACGGAAACACACACCCGGGATACGTTTGTACCACACCAGTTTATACTAAAGAAAAGGCAACAAACCATTTTATAGTGTGCTTAAATTATATTATTTTATTTGAAAGATGAAAATTATTAAATTACATATTATAAATATGAATTATCGTTACATATTATGCAGTCGGTGTTGGTGATCGAATGTTCAAGGCACATTGGCTTCTTACATTTGCCGCACACCTTTCTGGTTTTTGGACGCCGTTTTGTTTCTTGAGCATAATATAAATAGCAGGAACCGCTGATAGGTTTTGGCGTGCGGGCTGCGGCAGATGTCGATGGTTCCGCGTTCAACATTGATTCCAGCGGTCGGTTGAAATATGACTCAATCGCTATTTTAGTGGAGAAGTTTCGCGTGACTTGCCGATTTAGTGCACGTTCTTCAATAATTGGCATACACAATGCTTCAGCCAAGCTGCGAAGGAATTGCTTACGCTTGTTTGATTTAGCAGGCAGCATGGGGTTGTTTATTTCATATACTATGTATGCTGCAAGAGCCGTTATGTCCAACATGTTGAAAAATAATGACAATGGCCAACGTTTCGTCTGTCGTTGTGTAGGATATTCACTGAACAATTGGTCCATTTTATCAACGTCGCCCTTGGTCATATTATAAAATTCTATGATTTCAGGCTTCCCACCTTCAGCTATCTCGCCATCATAGTGCATTGACGAAAGCAGCGTCACTGATTTATTTTTCGTGGAACATAAGAGCACATCGTCACATTTTTTCTGAAGCCGAATAATGATGAACCAATTGGCCTATCCTTGTGCGCCTTCATATCCACAGGAATATACGTCTTGTTTTTGCGCAAAGTTCCAACGATTGTTAGGTTCCAGGTGAAAAGAAGTTCTGCAACTGGCAACGTCGTGAAAAAATTGTCCATCGTAATATTTCTTCCACTTCCTTGGTATCTGCTAGCCAAATCTTTCACAACTCGTTCCCCTTGGTTCGTTTCCCTTCCGGGCGCTACTGGGCCAGTATAAATTTGACCGTGCAGTGGATATGCATTTTTGGCATCGCAAATCCATCAAACTTTGATACCATATTTTGCAGGTTTTGATGGTATGTATTGGGTAAACCGTGTGCATCCACGGAAGGGAAATAACTGTTCGTCAATGGTTAAGTTTTCACTGGGCTTGTAGTGTGCATGAAGATTGGCATTCATTATGAGCCACAACTCAGTGATCGGTGCTGCTTTATCAGTTTGTGAGCGTGCAGCCCGAGTGTTTGCGTCGTCAAACCTTATAAACCGCAATATTGAACAAAAACGGTTGACTCCCATCGTGGCGCGATACAGAGGATAGCTTTTGACGTTCCACAAATCTCGAACACTTTCAGAATTGCTATGGTTTGCGCCAGTCATAATAAGAATGCCAAAAAATGCATACAACTCTGCTAACGTCAGTGACTTCCATGACTTGGGAATTGCATCAGGGTACCTTATGTTGTAAGCATTATACGTTGCTATTGCTTTTTTGTTTGTGTGACGCATAATTATATCCGCCATTTCCAAGCTCATAAAACATTTGAATGTTTTCTCTATTGACAACATTTCGGTGCTCCTAGATGGTCCGCACCGTTCTCGTAGAATACTATGGCGAAGGACTTGTCGATTGATGTTTGGTTGTTTGTTCCATTCAGTACCATCACGTGCCACATATTTTTCACTGCATACAGAAACTGCTACGTCTTCTTCATCCACTTCATCCATTTCTTCATCAGAGTCGACATTGTCAGCTAAATCTGCTTCCTCACATTGCTGAATTTCAGGATCGTCTTCAACATCAGATTGTTGAACTTCATTCAACTGAATGTCTTGTTCATCTTCCGACTCAGATGCATAGGTAACATCACCATCATCACAGTTTTCATCAAATAGAGACTGTACATATGACTCTCGCTGTTCATTAGTTAGTCTGCAAAAGAAAAAATTTAGTATATGCTTACATTTTTGATTATTTTATAACTTTTACTTTCTGTATTGTGCTGATGATAGATAATTATTTCTTCTTGAAGCCATTTTTGAACTATTAAGTTTTATTTTTTTATATTATATTTCAGTTTTTTATTTCCACGCCTTACACTTTTAAGCACCAAAATAATAATAAACATATGAATAACCAGCAGCAGACATAACAAATGCAAAAACAACCGTTGGTAAATCCAAATACAACATAAACCGGGGATTCAATTGAATTGATTATATTCACTTGAATATAATAGTTGCCCGCATGCACTCTTTTGCTTATAACTTTTGAACGAGGCAGAACATTTGAACCTTTTAAACGTTGAAATGCTTGTTTCATGTTAGACTACACATTTAACAAACAAAAATTAAAACATTTTTTTTTTTGTATTCATCAGAGATATCAAAAACAGTATTTATCATGGGGCCTGTGAACTATTTTGCCTATGTCTTTTGAACCAGGTGGAATATTTCCATGGAATAACAACTAAAACATTTGTAAAATATTAATATATGCATTTAAACTTTAAAAAATTTTGAAATTGGTTCATTTAAACATTAGAAAAAGCCCAAATAAACTAGTAGGTACAAACGTACCCCGGGTGTGTGTTCTCGTAGAAAAAGTTGGGTATGCATCGTAGGGTTAAAGCTATCGTTCAAAGCTATGCTACCCTTGAGTCCCAAATCAAACACTGATAAAACTTCAAATGGCCCTAACTTCTGTACGGTACGTCCTACACCTATCAAAGTTTGCAACATACAAATGCTTGTAACTTTTTACTGGAGCGTCATAAAACCTTGAAATTTTGTAACAATAAAGTACTCGAGCCTCTTGTCAATTTAAGCTATCGCTCAAAGCTATGCTACCCTTGAGTCCCAAATCAAACACTGATAAAACTTCAAATGGCCCTAACTTCTATACGGTACGTCCTACACCTATCAAAGTTTGCAACATACAAATGCTTGAAACTTTTTACTGGAGCGTCATAAAACCTTGGAGTTTTGTAACAATAAAGTACTCGAGCCTCTTGTCAATTTAAGCTATCGCTCAAAGCTATGCTACCCTTGAGTCCCAAATCAAACACTGATAAAACTTCAAATGGCCCTAACTTCTATACGGTATGTCCTACACCTATCAAAGTTTGCAACATACAAATGCTTGTAACTTTTTACTGGAGCGTCATAAAACCTTGAAATTTTTAACAATAAAGTACTCGAGCCTCTTGTCAATTTAAGCTATCGTTCAAAGCTATGCTACCCTTGAGTCCCAAATCAAACACAGGTAAAACTTCAAATGGCCCTAACTTCAATACAGTACGTCCTACACCAATCAAAGTTTACAACACACAAATGCTTGTACTTTTAACTGGAGCGTCATAAAACCTTGAAATTTTGTAACAAAAAAGTACTCGAGCCTCTTGTCAATTTAAGCTATCGCTCAAAGCTATGCTAGCCTTCAGTCCCAAATCAAACACTGATAAAACTTCAAATGGCACTAGCTTCTATACGGTACGTCCTACACTTATCAAAGTTTGCAACATACAAATGCTTGTAACTTTTTACTGGAGCGTCATAAAACCTTGAAATTTTGTAACAATAAAGTACTCGAGCCTCTTGTCAATTTAAGGTATCGCTCAAAGCTATGCTACCCGTGAGTCCCAAATCAAACACTGATAAAACTTCAAATGGCTCTAACTTCTAAACGGTACGTCCTACACCAAAGTTCGCAACATACAAATGCATGTAACTTTTTACTGGAGCGTCATAAAACCTTGAAATTTTGTGACAATAAAATACTCGAGCCTCTTGTCAATTTAAGCTATCGCTCAAAGCTATGCTACCCCTCAGTCCCAAATCAAACACTGATAACATTTCAAATGGCCCTAACTTCTACACGGTACGTCCTAAACCTATCAAAGTTTGCAACATTCAAATGCTTGTAACTTTTTACTGGAGCGTCATAAAACCTTGAAATTTTGTAACAATAAATTACTCGAGCCTCTTGTCAATTTAAGCTCTCGCTCAAAGCTATTCTACCCTAGAGTCCCAAATCAAACATTGATAAAACTTCAAATAGTCCTAACTTATATACGGTACGTCCTACACCTATCAAAGTTTGCAACATACAAATGCTTGTAATTTTTACTGGAGCGTCATAAACCCTTGAAATTTTGTAACAATAAAGTACTCGAGCCTCTTGTCAATTTAAGCTATCGCTCAAAGCTATGCTACCCTTGAGTCCCAAATCAAACACTGATAAAACTTCAAATGGCCCTAACTTCTATACGGTACGTCCTACACCTATTAAAGTTTGCAACATACAAATGCTTGTAACTTTTTACTGGAGCTCCATAAAACCTTGAAATTTTGTAACAATAAAGTACTCGAACCTCTTGTCAATTTAAGCTATCGCTCAAAGCTATGCTACCCATGAGTCCCAAATCAAACACCGAAAAATCTTCAAATGGCCCTAACTTCTATATGGTACGTCCTACACCTATCAAAGTTTGCAACATACAAATGCTTGTAACTTTTTACTGGAGCGTCATAAAACCTTGAAATTTTGTAAAAATAAAGTACTCGAGCCTCTTGTCAATTTAAGTTATCCCTCAAAGCTATCCCTTGAGTCCCAAATCAAACACTGATGAAACTTCAAACGGCCCTAACTTCTATACGGTACGTCCTACAACTGTCAAAGTTTGCAACATACAAATGCTTGTAACTTTTTACTGAAGCGTCATAAAACCTTGAAATTTTGTAACAATAAAGTACTCGAGCCTCTTGTCAATTTAAGCTTTCGCTCAAAGCTATGCTACCCTTGAGTCCCAAATCAAACACTGATAAAACTTCAAATGGCCCTAGCTTCTATACGGTACGTCCTACACCTATCAAAGTTTGCGACATACAAATGCTTGTAACTTTTTACTGGAGCGTCATAAAACCTTGAAATTTTGTAACAATAAAGTACTCGAGCCTCTTGTCAATTTAAGCTATCGCTCAAAGCTATGTTACCCTTGAGTCCCAAATAAAACACTGATAAAACTTCAAATGGCCCTAACTTCTATACGGTACGTCCTACACCTATCAAAGTTTGCAACATACAAATGCTTGTGACTTTTTACTGGAGCGTCATAAAACCTTAAAATTTTGTAACATTAAAGTACTCGAGCCTCTTGTCAAATTAAGCTGTCGCTCAAAGCTATGCTACCCTTGAGTCCCATATCAAACACTGATAAAACTTCAAATGGCCCTAACTTCTATACGGTACGTCCTACACCTATCAAAGTTTGCAACATGCAAAAGCTTGTAACTTTTTACTGGAGCGTCATAAAACCTTGAAATTTTGTGACAATAAAGTACTAGAGCCTCTTGTCAATTTAAGCTATCGCTCAAAGCTATGCTACCCTTGAGTCCCATATCAAACACTGATAAAACTTCAAATGGCCCTAACTTCTATACGGTACGTCCTACACCTATCAAACTTTGCAACATACAAATGCTTGTAACTTTTTACTGGAGCGTCATAAAACCTTTAAATTTTGTAACAATAAAGTACTCGAGCCTCTTGTCGATTTAAGGTATCGCTCAAAGCTATGCTACCCGTGAGTCCCAAATCAAACACTGATAAAACTTCAAATGGCTCTAACTTCTAAACGGTACGTCCTACACCAAACTTTGCAACATACAAATGCTTGTAAGTTTTTACTGGAGCGTGATAAAACAATGAAATTTTGTAACAATAAAGCACTCGAGCCTCTTGTCAATTTAAGCTATCGCTCAAAGCTATGCTACCCTTGAGTCCCAAATCAAACACTGATAAAACTTCAAATGGCCCTAACTTCTATACGGTACGTCCTACACCTATTAAAGTTTGCAACATACAAATGCTTGTAACTTTTTACTGGAGCTCCATAAAACCTTGAAATTTTGTAACAATAAAGTACTCGAACCTCTTGTCAATTTAAGCTATCGCTCAAAGCTATGCTACCCATGAGTCCCAAATCAAACACCGAAAAATCTTCAAATGGCCCTAACTTCTATATGGTACGTCCTACACCTATCAAAGTTTGCAACATACAAATGCTTGTAACTTTTTACTGGAGCGTCATAAAACCTTGAAATTTTGTAAAAATAAAGTACTCGAGCCTCTTGTCAATTTAAGTTATCCCTCAAAGCTATCCCTTGAGTCCCAAATCAAACACTGATGAAACTTCAAACGGCCCTAACTTCTATACGGTACGTCCTACAACTGTCAAAGTTTGCAACATACAAATGCTTGTAACTTTTTACTGAAGCGTCATAAAACCTTGAAATTTTGTAACAATAAAGTACTCGAGCCTCTTGTCAATTTAAGCTATCGCTCAAAGCTATGTTACCCTTGAGTCCCAAATAAAACACTGATAAAACTTCAAATGGCCCTAGCTTCTATACGGTACGTCCTACACCTATCAAAGTTTGCGACATACAAATGCTTGTAACTTTTTACTGGAGCGTCATAAAACCTTGAAATTTTGTAACAATAAAGTACTCGAGCCTCTTGTCAATTTAAGCTATCGCTCAAAGCTATGTTACCCTTGAGTCCCAAATAAAACACTGATAAAACTTCAAATGGCCCTAACTTCTATACGGTACGTCCTACACCTATCAAAGTTTGCAACATACAAATGCTTGTGACTTTTTACTGGAGCGTCATAAAACCTTGAAATTTTGTAACATTAAAGTACTCGAGCCTCTTGTCAAATTAAGCTGTCGCTCAAAGCTATGCTACCCTTGAGTCCCATATCAAACACTGATAAAACTTCAAATGGCCCTAACTTCTATACGGTACGTCCTACACCTATCAAAGTTTGCAACATACAAAAGCTTGTAACTTTTTACTGGAGCGTCATAAAACCTTGAAATTTTGTGACAATAAAGTACTAGAGCCTCTTGTCAATTTAAGCTATCGCTCAAAGCTATGCTACCCTTGAGTCCCATATCAAACACTGATAAAACTTCAAATGGCCCTAACTTCTATACGGTACGTCGTACACCTATCAAACTTTGCAACATACAAATGCTTGTAACTTTTTACTGGAGCGTCATAAAACCTTGAAATTTTGTAACAATAAAGTACTCGAGCCTCTTGTCGATTTAAGGTATCGCTCAAAGCTATGCTACCCGTGAGTCCCAAATCAAACACTGATAAAACTTCAAATGGCTCTAACTTCTAAACGGTACGTCCTACACCAAACTTTGCAACATACAAATGCTTGTAAGTTTTTACTGGAGCGTGATAAAACAATGACATTTTGTAACAATAAAGCACTCGAGCCTCTAGTCAATTTAAACTATCGTTCAAAGCTATGCTACCCATGAGTCCCAAATCAAACACTGATAAAACTTCAAATGGCCCTAACTTCTACACGGTACGTCCTAAACCTATCAAAATTTGCAACATTCAAATGCTTGTAACTTTTTACTGGAGCGTCATAAAACCTTGAAATTTTGTAACAATAAAGTACTCGAGCCTCTTGTCAATTTAAGCTGTCGCTCAAAGCTATGCTTCCCTTGAGCCCCAAATCAAACACTGATAAAACTTCAAATGGCCCTAACTTTTATACGGTACGACCTACACCTATCAAAGTTTGCAATATACAAATGATTGTAACTTTTTACTGGAGCGTCATAAAACCTTGAAATTTTGTAACAATAAAGTTCTCGAGCCTCTTGTCAATTTAAGCTATCGCTCAAAGCTATGCTACCCCTGAGTCCCAAATCAAACACTGATAAAACTTCAAATGGCCCTAACTTCTACACGGTACGTCCTAAGCCTATCAAAGTTTGCAACATTCAAATGCTTGTAACTTTTTACTGGAGCGTCATAAAACCTTGAAATTTTGTAACAATGAAGTACTCGAGCCTCTTGTCAATTTAAGCTATCGCTCAAAGCTATGCTACCCTTGAGTCCCAAATCAAACACTGATAAAACTTCAAATGGCCCTAACTTCTATACGGTACGTCCTACACCTATTAAAGTTTGCAACATACAAATGCTTGTAACTTTTTACTGGAGCGCCATAAAACCTTGAAATTTTGTAACAATAAAGTACTCGAGCCTCTTGTCAATTTAAGCTATCGCTGAAAGCTATGCTACCCATGAGTCCCAAATCAAACACCGATAAAACTTCAAAGCGCCCTAACTTCTCTATGGTACGTCCTACACCTATCAAAGTTTCCAACATACAAATGATTGTAACTTTTTACTGGAGCGTCATAAAACCTTGAAATTTTGTAACAATAAAGTACTCGAGCCTCTTGTCAATTTAAGCTATCCCTCAAAGCTATGCTACCCTTGAGTCCCAAATCAAACACTGATGAAACTTCAAACGGCCCTAACTCCTATATGGTACGTCCTACACCTGTCAAAGTTTGCAACATACAAATGCTTGTAACTTTTTACTGGAGCGTCATAAAACCTTGAAATTTTGTAACAATAAAGTACTCGAGCCTCTTGTCAATTTAAGCTGTCGCTCAAAGCTATGCTACCCTTGAGTCCCAAATCAAACACTGATAAAACTTCAAATGGCCCTAGCTTCTATACGGTACGTCCTACACCTATCAAAGTTTGCGACATACAAATGCTTGTAACTTTTTACTGGAGCGTCATAAAACCTTGAAATTTTGTAACAATAAAGTACTCGAGCCTGTTGTCAATTTAAGCTATCGCTCAAAGCTATGCTACCCTTGAGTCCCAAATCAAACACTGATAAAACTTCAAATGGCCCTAGCTTCTATACGGTACGTCCTACACCTATCAAAGTTTGCGACATACAAATGCTTGTAACTTTTTACTGGAGCGTCATAAAACCTTGAAATTTTGTAACAATAAAGTACTCGAGCCTGTTGTCAATTTAAGCTATCGCTCAAAGCTATGCTACCCTTGAGTCCCAAATCAAACACTGATAAAACTTCAAATGGCCCTAACTTCTATACAGTACGTCCTACACCAATCAAAGTTTGCAACACACAAATGCTTGTACTTTTAACTGGAGCGTCATAAAAACTTGAAATTTTGTAATAAAAAAGTACTCGAGCCTCTTGTCAATTTAAGCTATCGCTCAAAGCTATGCTACCCTTGAGTCTCAAATCAAACACTGATAAAACTTCAAATGGCCCTAACTTCTATACGGTATGTCCTACACCTATCAAAGTTGGCAACATACAAATGCTTGTAACTTTTTACTGAGCGTCATAAAACCTTGAAATTTTGTAACAATAAAGTACTCGAGCCTTTTGTCAGTTTAAACTATCGCTCAAAGCTATGCTACCCTTGAGTCCCAAATCAAACACTGATAAAACTTCAAATGGCCCTAGCTTCTATACGGTACGTCCTACACCTATCAAAGTTTGCGACATACAAATGCTTGTTACTTTTTAATGGAGCGTCATAAAACCTTGAAATTTTGTAACAATAAAGTACTCGAGCCTGTTGTCAATTTAAGCTATCGCTCAAAGCTATGCTACCCTTGAGTCCCAAACAAACATTGATAAAACTTCAAATTGCCCTAACGTCTTACAGTACGTCCTACACCAATCAAAGTTTACAACACACAAATGCTTGTACTTTTAACTGGAGCGTCATAAAACCTTGAAATTTTGTAACAAAAAAGTACTCGAGCCTCTTGTCTATTTAAGCTGTCGCTCAAAGCTATGCTACCCTTGAGTCCCAAATCAAACACTGATAAAACTTCAAATGGCCCTAGCTTCTATACGGTACGTCCTACACCTATCAAAGTTTGCAACATACAAATGCTTGTAACTTTTTACTGGAGCGTCATAAAACCTTGAAATTTTGTAACAATAAAGTACTCGAGCCTTTTGTCAGTTTAAACTATCGCTCAAAGCTATGCTACCCTTGAGTCCCAAATCAAACACTGATAAAACTTCAAATGGCCCTAGCTTCTATACGGTACGTCCTACACCTATCAAAGTTTGCGACATACAAATGCTTGTTACTTTTTAATGGAGCGTCATAAAACCTTGAAATTTTGTAACAATAAAGTACTCGAGCCTGTTGTCAATTTAAGCTATCGCTCAAAGCTATGCTACCCTTGAGTCCCAAACAAACATTGATAAAACTTCAAATTGCCCTAACGTCTTACAGTACGTCCTACACCAATCAAAGTTTACAACACACAAATGCTTGTACTTTTAACTGGAGCGTCATAAAACCTTTAAATTTTGTAACAATAAAGTACTCGAGCCTCTTGTCGATTTAAGGTATCGCTCAAAGCTATGCTACCCGTGAGTCCCAAATCAAACACTGATAAAACTTCAAATGGCTCTAACTTCTAAACGGTACGTCCTACACCAAACTTTGCAACATACAAATGCTTGTAAGTTTTTACTGGAGCGTGATAAAACAATGAAATTTTGTAACAATAAAGCACTCGAGCCTCTTGTCAATTTAAGCTATCGCTCAAAGCTATGCTACCCTTGAGTCCCAAATCAAACACTGATAAAACTTCAAATGGCCCTAACTTCTATACGGTACGTCCTACACCTATTAAAGTTTGCAACATACAAATGCTTGTAACTTTTTACTGGAGCTCCATAAAACCTTGAAATTTTGTAACAATAAAGTACTCGAACCTCTTGTCAATTTAAGCTATCGCTCAAAGCTATGCTACCCATGAGTCCCAAATCAAACACCGAAAAATCTTCAAATGGCCCTAACTTCTATATGGTACGTCCTACACCTATCAAAGTTTGCAACATACAAATGCTTGTAACTTTTTACTGGAGCGTCATAAAACCTTGAAATTTTGTAAAAATAAAGTACTCGAGCCTCTTGTCAATTTAAGTTATCCCTCAAAGCTATCCCTTGAGTCCCAAATCAAACACTGATGAAACTTCAAACGGCCCTAACTTCTATACGGTACGTCCTACAACTGTCAAAGTTTGCAACATACAAATGCTTGTAACTTTTTACTGAAGCGTCATAAAACCTTGAAATTTTGTAACAATAAAGTACTCGAGCCTCTTGTCAATTTAAGCTATCGCTCAAAGCTATGTTACCCTTGAGTCCCAAATAAAACACTGATAAAACTTCAAATGGCCCTAGCTTCTATACGGTACGTCCTACACCTATCAAAGTTTGCGACATACAAATGCTTGTAACTTTTTACTGGAGCGTCATAAAACCTTGAAATTTTGTAACAATAAAGTACTCGAGCCTCTTGTCAATTTAAGCTATCGCTCAAAGCTATGTTACCCTTGAGTCCCAAATAAAACACTGATAAAACTTCAAATGGCCCTAACTTCTATACGGTACGTCCTACACCTATCAAAGTTTGCAACATACAAATGCTTGTGACTTTTTACTGGAGCGTCATAAAACCTTGAAATTTTGTAACATTAAAGTACTCGAGCCTCTTGTCAAATTAAGCTGTCGCTCAAAGCTATGCTACCCTTGAGTCCCATATCAAACACTGATAAAACTTCAAATGGCCCTAACTTCTATACGGTACGTCCTACACCTATCAAAGTTTGCAACATACAAAAGCTTGTAACTTTTTACTGGAGCGTCATAAAACCTTGAAATTTTGTGACAATAAAGTACTAGAGCCTCTTGTCAATTTAAGCTATCGCTCAAAGCTATGCTACCCTTGAGTCCCATATCAAACACTGATAAAACTTCAAATGGCCCTAACTTCTATACGGTACGTCCTACACCTATCAAACTTTGCAACATACAAATGCTTGTAACTTTTTACTGGAGCGTCATAAAACCTTGAAATTTTGTAACAATAAAGTACTCGAGCCTCTTGTCGATTTAAGGTATCGCTCAAAGCTATGCTACCCGTGAGTCCCAAATCAAACACTGATAAAACTTCAAATGGCTCTAACTTCTAAACGGTACGTCCTACACCAAACTTTGCAACATACAAATGCTTGTAAGTTTTTACTGGAGCGTGATAAAACAATGACATTTTGTAACAATAAAGCACTCGAGCCTCTAGTCAATTTAAACTATCGTTCAAAGCTATGCTACCCATGAGTCCCAAATCAAACACTGATAAAACTTCAAATGGCCCTAACTTCTACACGGTACGTCCTAAACCTATCAAAATTTGCAACATTCAAATGCTTGTAACTTTTTACTGGAGCGTCATAAAACCTTGAAATTTTGTAACAATAAAGTACTCGAGCCTCTTGTCAATTTAAGCTGTCGCTCAAAGCTATGCTTCCCTTGAGCCCCAAATCAAACACTGATAAAACTTCAAATGGCCCTAACTTTTATACGGTACGACCTACACCTATCAAAGTTTGCAATATACAAATGATTGTAACTTTTTACTGGAGCGTCATAAAACCTTGAAATTTTGTAACAATAAAGTTCTCGAGCCTCTTGTCAATTTAAGCTATCGCTCAAAGCTATGCTACCCCTGAGTCCCAAATCAAACACTGATAAAACTTCAAATGGCCCTAACTTCTACACGGTACGTCCTAAGCCTATCAAAGTTTGCAACATTCAAATGCTTGTAACTTTTTACTGGAGCGTCATAAAACCTTGAAATTTTGTAACAATGAAGTACTCGAGCCTCTTGTCAATTTAAGCTATCGCTCAAAGCTATGCTACCCTTGAGTCCCAAATCAAACACTGATAAAACTTCAAATGGCCCTAACTTCTATACGGTACGTCCTACACCTATTAAAGTTTGCAACATACAAATGCTTGTAACTTTTTACTGGAGCGCCATAAAACCTTGAAATTTTGTAACAATAAAGTACTCGAGCCTCTTGTCAATTTAAGCTATCGCTGAAAGCTATGCTACCCATGAGTCCCAAATCAAACACCGATAAAACTTCAAAGCGCCCTAACTTCTCTATGGTACGTCCTACACCTATCAAAGTTTCCAACATACAAATGCTTGTAACTTTTTACTGGAGCGTCATAAAACCTTGAAATTTTGTAACAATAAAGTACTCGAGCCTCTTGTCAATTTAAGCTATCCCTCAAAGCTATGCTACCCTTGAGTCCCAAATCAAACACTGATGAAACTTCAAACGGCCCTAACTCCTATATGGTACGTCCTACACCTGTCAAAGTTTGCAACATACAAATGCTTGTAACTTTTTACTGGAGCGTCATAAAACCTTGAAATTTTGTAACAATAAAGTACTCGAGCCTCTTGTCAATTTAAGCTGTCGCTCAAAGCTATGCTACCCTTGAGTCCCAAATCAAACACTGATAAAACTTCAAATGGCCCTAGCTTCTATACGGTACGTCCTACACCTATCAAAGTTTGCGACATACAAATGCTTGTAACTTTTTACTGGAGCGTCATAAAACCTTGAAATTTTGTAACAATAAAGTACTCGAGCCTGTTGTCAATTTAAGCTATCGCTCAAAGCTATGCTACCCTTGAGTCCCAAATCAAACACTGATAAAACTTCAAATGGCCCTAACTTCTATACAGTACGTCCTACACCAATCAAAGTTTGCAACACACAAATGCTTGTACTTTTAACTGGAGCGTCATAAAAACTTGAAATTTTGTAATAAAAAAGTACTCGAGCCTCTTGTCAATTTAAGCTATCGCTCAAAGCTATGCTACCCTTGAGTCTCAAATCAAACACTGATAAAACTTCAAATGGCCCTAACTTCTATACGGTATGTCCTACACCTATCAAAGTTGGCAACATACAAATGCTTGTAACTTTTTACTGGAGCGTCATAAAACCTTGAAATTTTGTAACAATAAAGTACTCGAGCCTTTTGTCAGTTTAAACTATCGCTCAAAGCTATGCTACCCTTGAGTCCCAAATCAAACACTGATAAAACTTCAAATGGCCCTAGCTTCTATACGGTACGTCCTACACCTATCAAAGTTTGCGACATACAAATGCTTGTTACTTTTTAATGGAGCGTCATAAAACCTTGAAATTTTGTAACAATAAAGTACTCGAGCCTGTTGTCAATTTAAGCTATCGCTCAAAGCTATGCTACCCTTGAGTCCCAAACAAACATTGATAAAACTTCAAATTGCCCTAACGTCTTACAGTACGTCCTACACCAATCAAAGTTTACAACACACAAATGCTTGTACTTTTAACTGGAGCGTCATAAAACCTTGAAATTTTGTAACAAAAAAGTACTCGAGCCTCTTGTCTATTTAAGCTGTCGCTCAAAGCTATGCTACCCTTGAGTCCCAAATCAAACACTGATAAAACTTCAAATGGCCCTAGCTTCTATACGGTACGTCCTACACCTATCAAAGTTTGCAACATACAAATGCTTGTAACTTTTTACTGGAGCGTCATAAAACCTTGAAATTTTGTAACAATAAAGTACTCGAGCCTCTTGTCAATTTAAGCTATCGCTCAAAGCTATGCTGCCCTTGAGTCCCAAATCAAACACTGATAAAACTTCAAATGGCCCTAATTTCTATACGGTACGTCCTACACCTATCAAAGTTTACAACATACAAATGCTTGTAACTTTTTACTGGAGCGTCATAAAAGCTTGAAATTTTGTAACAATAAAGTACTCGAGCCTCTTGTCAATTTAAGGTATCGCTCAAAGCTATGCTACCCGTGAGTCCCAAATCAAACACTGATAAAACTTCAAATGGCTCTAACTTCTAAACGGTACGTCCAACACCAAAGTTCGCAACATACAAATGCTTGTAACTTTTTACTGGAGCGTCATAAAACCTTGAAATTTTGTAACAATAAAGTACTCGAGCCTCTTGTCAATTTAAGCTGTCGCTCAAAGCTATGCTACCCTTGAGTCCCAAATCAAACACTGATAAAACTTCAAATGGCCCTAGCTTCTATACGGTACGTCCTACACCTATCAAAGTTTGCGACATACAAATGCTTGTAACTTTTTACTGGAGCGTCATAAAACCTTGAAATTTTGTAACAATAAAGTACTCGAGCCTGTTGTCAATTTAAGCTATCGCTCAAAGCTATGCTACCCTTGAGTCCCAAATCAAACACTGATAAAACTTCAAATGGCCCTAACTTCTATACGGTATGTCCTACACCTATCAAAGTTGGCAACATACAAATGCTTGTAACTTTTTACTGGAGCGTCATAAAACCTTGAAATTTTGTAACAATAAAGTACTCGAGCCTTTTGTCAGTTTAAACTATCGCTCAAAGCTATGCTACCCTTGAGTCCCAAATCAAACACTGATAAAACTTCAAATGGCCCTAGCTTCTATACGGTACGTCCTACACCTATCAAAGTTTGCGACATACAAATGCTTGTAACTTTTTACTGGAGCGTCATAAAACCTTGAAATTTTGTAACAATAAAGTACTCGAGCCTGTTGTCAATTTAAGCTATCGCTCAAAGCTATGCTACCCTTGAGTCCCAAACAAACATTGATAAAACTTCAAATTGCCCTAACGTCTATACAGTACGTCCTACACCAATCAAAGTTTACAACACACAAATGCTTGTACTTTTAACTGGAGCGTCATAAAACCTTGAAATTTTGTAACAAAAAAGTACTCGAGCCTCTTGTCAATTTAAGCTGTCGCTCAAAGCTATGCTACCCTTGAGTCCCAAATCAAACACTGATAAAACTTCAAATGGCCCTAGCTTCTATACGGTACGTCCTACACCTATCAAAGTTTGCAACATACAAATGCTTGTAACTTTTTACTGGAGCGTCATAAAACCTTGAAATTTTGTAACAATAAAGTACTCGAGCCTCTTGTCAATTTAAGCTATCGCTCAAAGCTATGCTGCCCTTGAGTCTCAAATCAAACACTGATAAAACTTCAAATGGCCCTAATTTCTATACGGTACGTCCTACACCTATCAAAGTTTACAACATACAAATGCTTGTAACTTTTTACTGGAGCGTCATAAAAGCTTGAAATTTTGTAACAATAAAGTACTCGAGCCTCTTGTCAATTTAAGGTATCGCTCAAAGCTATGCTACCCGTGAGTCCCAAATCAAACACTGATAAAACTTCAAATGGCTCTAACTTCTAAACGGTACGTCCAACACCAAAGTTCGCAACATACAAATGCATGTAACTTTTTACTGGAGCGTCATAAAACCTTGAAATTTTGTGACAATAAAATACTCGAGCCTCTTGTCAATTTAAGCTATCGCTCAAAGCTATGCTACCCCTGAGTCCCAAATCAAACACTGATAACATTTCAAATGGCCCTAACTTCTACACGGTACGTCCTAAACCTATCAAAGTTTGCAACATTCAAATGCTTGTAACTTTTTACTGGAGCGTCATAAAACCTTGAAATTTTTAACAATAAATTACTCGAGCCTCTTGTCAATTTAAGCTCTCGCTCAAAGCTATTCTACCCTAGAGTCCCAAATCAAACATTGATAAAACTTCAAATGGTCCTAACTTGTATACGGTACGTCCTACACCTATCAAAGTTTGCAACATACAAATGCTTGTAATTTTTACTGGAGCGTCATAAACCCTTGAAATTTTGTAACAATAAAGTACTCGAGCCTCTTGTCAATTTAAGCTATCGCTCAAAGCTATGCTACCCTTGAGTCCCAAATCAAACACTGATAAAACTTCAAATAGCCCTAACTTCTATACGGTACGTCCTACACCTATTAAAGTTTGCAACATACAAATGCTTGTAACTTTTTACTGGAGCTCCATAAAACCTTGAAATTTTTTTACAATAAAGTACTCGAACCTCTTGTCAATTGAAGCTATCGCTCAAAGCTATGCTACCCATGAGTCCCAAATCAAACACCGAAAAATCTTCAAATGGCCCTAACTTCTATATGGTACGTCCTACACCTATCAAAGTTTGCAACATACAAATGCTTGTAACTTTTTACTGGAGCGTCATAAAACCTTGAAATTTTGTAACAATAAAGTATTCGAGCCTCTTGTCAATTTAAGTTATCCCTCAAAGCTATGCTACCCTTGAGTCCCAAATCAAACACTGATGAAACTTCAAACGGCCCTAACTTCTATACGGTACGTCCTACAACTGTCAAAGTTTGCAACATACAAATGCTTGTAACTTTTTACTATAGCGTCATAAAACCTTGAAATTTTGTAACAATAAAGTACTCGAGCCTCTTGTCAGTTTAAACTATCGCTCAAAGCTATGCTACCCTTGAGTCCCAAATCAAACACTGATAAAACTTCAAATGGCCCTAGCTTCTATACGGTACGTCCTACACCTATCAAAGTTTGCGACATACAAATGCTTGTAACTTTTTACTGGAGCGTCATAAAACCTTGAAATTTTGTAACAATAAAGTACTCGAGCCTGTTGTCAATTTAAGCTATCGCTCAAAGCTATGCTACCCTTGAGTCCCAAACAAACATTGATAAAACTTCAAATTGCCCTAACGTCTATACAGTACGTCCTACACCAATCAAAGTTTACAACACACAAATGCTTGTACTTTTAACTGGAGCATCATAAAACCTTGAAATTTTGTAACAAAAAAGTACTCGAGCCTCTTGTCAATTTAAGCTATCGCTCAAAGCTATGCTAGCCTTCAGTCCCAAATCAAACACTGATAAAACTTCAAATGGCACTAGCTTCTATACGGTACGTCCTACACCTATCAAAGTTTGCAACATACAAATGCTTGTAACTTTTTACTGGAGCGTCATAAAACCTTGAAATTTTGTAACAATAAAGTACTCGAGCCTCTTGTCAATTTAAGCTATCGCTCAGAGCTATGCTACCCTTGAGTCCCAAATCAAACACTGATAAAACTTCAAATGGCCCTAATTTCTATACGGTACGTCCTACACCTATCAAAGTTTACAACATACAAATGCTTGTAACTTTTTACTGGAGCGTCATAAAACCTTGAAATTTTGTAACAATAAAGTACTCGAGCCTCTTGTCAATTTAAGGTATCGCTCAAAGCTATGCTACCCGTGAGTCCCAAATCAAACACTGATAAAACTTCAAATGGCTCTAACTTCTAAACGGTACGTCCTACACCAAACTTCGCAACATACAAATGCATGTAACTTTTTACTGGAGCGTCATAAAACCTTGAAATTTTGTGACAATAAAATACTCGAGCCTCTTGTCAATTTAAGCTATCGCTCAAAGCTATGCTACCCCTGAGTCCCAAATCAAACACTGATAACATTTCAAATGGCCCTAACTTCTACACGGTACGTCCTAAACCTATCAAAGTTTGCAACATTCAAATGCTTGTAACTTTTTACTGGAGCTCCATAAAACCTTGAAATTTTGTAACAATAAAGTACTCGAACCTCTTGTCAATTTAAGCTATCGCTCAAAGCTATGCTACCCATGAGTCCCAAATCAAACACCGAAAAATCTTCAAATGGCCCTAACTTCTATATGGTACGTCCTACACCTATTAAAGTTTGCAACATTCAAATGCTTGTAACTTTTTACTGGAGCGTCATAAAACCTTGAAATTTTTAACAATAAATTACTCGAGCCTCTTGTCAATTTAAGCTCTCGCTCAAAGCTATTCTACCCTAGAGTCCCAAATCAAACATTGATAAAACTTCAAATGGTCCTAACTTATATACGGTACGTCCTACACCTATCAAAGTTTGCAACATACAAATGCTTGTAATTTTTACTGGAGCGTCATAAACCCTTGAAATTTTGTAACAATAAAGTACTCGAGCCTCTTGTCAATTTAAGCTATCGCTCAAAGCTATGCTACCCTTGAGTCCCAAATCAAACACTGATAAAACTTCAAATGGCCCTAACTTCTATACGGTACGTCCTACACCTATTAAAGTTTGCAACATACAAATGCTTGTAACTTTTTACTGGAGCTCCATAAAACCTTGAAATTTTGTAACAATAAAGTACTCGAACCTCTTGTCAATTTAAGCTATCGCTCAAAGCTATGCTACCCATGAGTCCCAAATCAAACACCGAAAAATCTTCAAATGGCCCTAACTTCTATATGGTACGTCCTACACCTATCAAAGTTTGCAACATACAAATGCTTGTAACTTTTTACTGGAGCGTCATAAAACCTTGAAATTTTGTAACAATAAAGTACTCGAGCCTCTTGTCAATTTAAGTTATCCCTCAAAGCTATGCTACCCTTGAGTCCCAAATCAAACACTGATGAAACTTCAAACGGCCCTAACTTCTATACGGTACGTCCTACAACTCTCAAAGTTTGCAACATACAAATGCTTGTAACTTTTTACTGGAGCGTCATAAAACCTTTAAATTTTGTAACAATAAAGTACTCGAGCCTCTTGTCAATTTAAGCTAGCGCTCAAAGCTATGCTACCCTTGAGTCCCAAATCAAACACTGATAAAACTTCAAATGGCCCTAACTTCTATACGGTACGTCCTACACCTATCAAAGTTTGCAACATACAATTGCTTGTAACTTTTTACTGGAGCGTCATAAAACCTTGAAATTTTGTAACAATAAAGTACTAGAGCCTCTTGTCAATTTAAGCTATCGCTCAAAGCTATGCTACCCTTGAGTCCCATATCAAACACTGATAAAACTTCAAATGGCCCTAACTTCTATACGGTACGTCCTACACCTATCAATCTTTGCAACATACAAATGCTTGTAACTTTTTACTGGAGCGTCATAAAACCTTGAAATTTTGTAACAATAAAGTACTCGAGCCTCTTGTCAATTTAAGGTATCGCTCAAAGCTATGCTACCCGTGAGTCCCAAATCAAACGCTGATAAAACTTCAAATGGCTCTAACTTCTAAACGGTACGTCCTACACCAAAGTTTGCAACATACAAATGCATGTAACTTTTTACTGGAGCGTCATAAAACCTTGAAATTTTGTGACAATAAAGTACTCGAGCCTCTTGTCAATTTAAGCTATCGCTCAAAGCTATGCTACCCCTGAGTCCCAAATCAAACACTGATAAAATTTCAAATGGCCCTAACTTCTACACGGTACGTCCTAAACCTATCAAAGTTTGCAACATTCAAATGCTTGTAACTTTTTACTGGAGCGTCATAAAACCTTGAAATTTTGTAACCATAAATTACTCGAGCCTCTTGTCAATTTAAGCTATCGCTCAAAGCTATGCTACCCTTGAGTCCCATATCAAACACTGATAAAACTTCAAATGGCCGTAACTTCTATACGGTACGTCCTACACCTATCAAACTTTGCAACATACAAATGCTTGTAACTTTTTACTGGAGCGTGATAAAACAATGAAATTTTGTAACAATAAAGCACTCGAGCCTCTAGTCAATTTAAACTATCGTTCAAAGCTATGCTACCCATGAGTCCCAAATCAAACACTGATAAAACTTCAAATGGCCCTAACTTCTACACGGTACGTCCTAAACCTATCAAAGTTTGCAACATTCAAATGCTTGTAACTTTTTACTGGAGCATCATAAAACCTTGAAATTTTGTAACAATCAAATACTCGAGCCTCTTGTCAATTTAAGCTGTCGCTCAAAGCTATGCTTCCCTTGAGCCCCAAATCAAACACTGATAAAACTTCAAATGGCCCTAACTTTTATACGGTACGTCCTACACCTATCAAAGTTTGCAATATACAAATGATTGTAACTTTTTACTGGAGCGTCATAAAACCTTGAAATTTTGTAACAATAAAGTTCTCGAGCCTCTTGTCAATTTAAGCTATCGCTCAAAGCTATGCTACCCCTGAGTCCCAAATCAAACACTGATAAAACTTCAAATGGCCCTAACTTCTACACGGTACGTCCTAAACCTATCAAAGTTTGCAACATTCAAATGCTTGTAACTTTTTACTGGAGCGTCATAAAACCTTGAAATTTTGTAACAATAAAGTACTCGAGCCTCTTGTCAATTTAAGCTATCGCTCAAAGCTATGCTACCCTTGAGTCCCAAATCAAACACTGATAAAACTTCAAATGGCCCTAACTTCTATACGGTACGTCCTACACCTATTAAAGTTTGCAACATACAAATGCTTGTAACTTTTTACTGGAGCGCCATAAAACCTTGAAATTTTGTAACAATAAAGTACTCGAGCCTCTTGTCAATTTAAGCTATCGCTGAAAGCTATGCTACCCATGAGTCCCAAATCAAACACCGATAAAACTTCAAAGGGCCCTAACTTCTATATGGTACGTCCTACACCTATCAAAGTTTCCAACATACAAATGCTTGTAACTTTTTACTGGAGCGTCATAAAACCTTGAAATTTTGTAACAATAAAGTACTCGAGCCTCTTGTCAATTTAAGCTATCCCTCAAAGCTATGCTACCCTTGAGTCCCAAATCAAACACTGATGAAACTTCAAACGGCCCTAACTCCTATACGGTACGTCCTACACCTGTCAAAGTTTGCAACATACAAATGCTTGTAACTTTTTACTGGAGCGTCATAAAACCTTGAAATTTTGTAACAATAAAGTACTCGAGCCTCTTGTCAATTTAAGCTGTCGCTTAAAGCTATGCTACCCTTGAGTCCCAAATCAAACACTGATAAAACTTCAAATGGCCCTAGCTTCTATACGGTACGTCCTACACCTATCAAAGTTTGCGACATACAAATACTTGTAACTTTTTACTGGAGCGTCATAAAACCTTGAAATTTTGTAACAATAAAGTACTCGAGCCTGTTGTCAATTTAAGCTATCGCTCAAAGCTATGCTACCCTTGAGTCCCAAATCAAACACTGATAAAACTTCAAATGGCCCTAACTTCTATACAGTACGTCCTACACCAATCAAAGTTTGCAACACACAAATGCTTGTACTTTTAACTGGAGCGTCATAAAACCTTGAAATTTTGTAACAAAAAAGTACTCGAGCCTCTTGTCAATTTAAGCTATCGCTCAAAGCTATGCTAGCCTTGAGTCGCAAATCAAACACTGATAAAACTCTAAATGGCCCTAACTTCTATACGGTGCATCCTATACCTATCAAAGTTTGCAACATACAAATGCTTGTAACTTTTTACTGGAGCGTCATAAAACCTTGAAATTTTGTAACAATAAAGTACTCGAGCCTCTTGTCAATTTAAGCTATCGCTCAAAGCTATGCTTCCCTTGAGTCCCAAATCAAACACTGATAAAACTTCAAATGGTCCTAACTTCTATACGTTACGTCCTACACCTATCAAAGTTTACAACATACAAATACTTGTAACTTTTTACTGGAGCGTCATAAAACCTTGAAATTTTGTAACAATAAAGTACTAGAGCCTCTTGTCAATTTAAGCTATCGCTCAAAGCTATGCTACACTTGAGTCCCAAATCAAACACTGATAAAACTTCAAATGGCCCTAACCTCTGTACGGTACGTCCTACACCTATCAAACTTTGCAACATACAAATGCTTGTAACTTTTTACTGGAGCGTGATAAAACCTTGAAATTTTGTAACAGTAAAGCACTCGAGCCTCTAGTCAATTTAAACTATCGCTCAAAGCTATTCTACCCTTGAGTCCCAAATCAAACACTGATAAAACTTCAAATGGCACTAGCTTCTATACGGTACGTCCTACACCTATCAAAGTTTGCAACATACAAATGTTTGTAACTTTTTACTGGAGCGTCATAAAACCTTGAAATTTTGTAACAATAAAGTACTCGAGCCTCTTGTCAATTTAAGTTATCGCTCAAAGCTATGCTACCCTTGAGTCCCAAATCAAACACTGATAAAACTTCAAATGGCCCTAACTTCTATACGGTACGTTCTACACCTATCACAGTTTGCAACATACAAATGCTTGTAACTTTTTACTGGAGCGTCATAAAATCTTGAAATTTTGTAACAATAAAGTACTCGAGCCTCTTGTCAATTTAAGCTGTCGCTCAAAGCTATGCTACCCTTGAGTCCTAAATCAAACACTGATAAAACTTCAAATGGCCCTAACTTCTATACGGTACGTCCTACACCTATCAAAGTTTGCAACATACAAATGCTTGTAACTTTTTATTGGAGCGTCATAAAACCTTGAAATTTTGTAACAATAAGGTACTAGAGCCTCTTGTCAATTTAAGCTATCGCTCAAAGCTATGCTACCCTTGAGTCCCAAATCAAACACTGATAAAACTTCAAATGGCCCTAGCCTCTATACGGTACGTCCTACACTTATCAAACTTTGCAACATACAAATGCTTGTAACTTTTTACTGGAGCGTGATAAAACCTTGAAATTTTGTAACAATAAAGCACTCGAGCCTCTAGTCAATTTAAACTATCGCTCAAAGCTATGCTACCCTTGAGTCCCAAATCAAACACTGATAAAACTTCAAATGGCACTAGCTTCTATACGGTACGTCCTACACCTATCAAAGTTTGCAACATACAAATGCTTGTAACTTTTTACTGGAGCGTCATAAAACCTTGAAATTTTGTAACAATAAAGTACTCGAGCCTCTTGTCAATTTAAGCTATCGCTCAAAGCTATGCTACCCTTAAGTCCCAAATCAAACACTGATAAAACTTCAAATGACCCTAACTTCTATACGGTACGTCCTACACCTATCAAAGTTTGCAACATACACATGCTTGTAACTTTTTACTGGAGCGTCATAAAACCTTGAAATTTTGTAACAATAAAGTACTCGAGCCTCTTGTCAATTTAAGCTATCGCTCAAAGCTATGCTTCCCTTGAGTCCCAGATCAAACACTGATAAAACTTCAAATGGCCCTAACTTCTATACGGTATGTCCTACACCTATCAAAGTTTGCAACATACAAATGCTTGTAACTTTTTACTGGAGCGTCATAAAACCTTGAAATTTTGTAACAATAAAGTACTCGAGCCTCTTGTCAGTTTAAACTATCGCTCAAAGCTATGCTACCCTTGAGTCCCAAATCAAACATTGATAAAACTTCAAATGGCCCTAGCTGCTATACGGTACGTCCTACACCTATCAAAGTTTGCGACATACAAATGCTTGTAACTTTTTACTGGAGCGTCATAAAACCTTGAAATTTTGTAACAATAAAGTTCTCGAGTCTGTTGTCAATTTAAGCTATCGCTCAAAGCTATGCTACCCTTGAGTCCAAAATCAAACACTGATAAAACTTCAAATGGCCCTAACTTCTATACAGTACGTCATACACCAATCAAAGTTTGCAACACACAAATGCTTGTACTTTTAACTGGAGCGCAATAAAACCTTGAAATTTTGTAACAAAAAAGTACTCGAGCCTCTTGTCAATTTAAGCTATCGCTCAAAGCTATGCTAGCCTTGAGTCGCAAATCAAACACTGATAAAACTCCAAATGGAACTAACTTCTATACGGTGCATCCTATACCTATCAAAGTTTGCAACATACAAATGCTTGTAACATTTTACTGGAGCGTTCAAAGCTATGCTACCCTTGAGTCCCAAATCAAACACTGATAAAACTTCAAATGGCCCTAACTTCTATACGGTACGTCCTACACCTATCAAAGTTTGCAACATACAAATGCTTGTAACTTTTTACTGGAGCGTCATAAAACCTTCAAATTTTGTAACAATAAAGTACTAGAGCCTCTTGTCAATTTAAGCTATCGCTCAAAGGTATGCTACCCTTGAGTCCCAAATCAAACACTGATAAAACTTCAAATGGCCCTAACTTCTATACGGTACGTCCTACACCTATCAAACTTTGCAACATACAAATGCTTGTAACTTTTTACTGGAGCGTGATAAAACCTTGAAATTTTATAACAATAAAGCACTCGAGCCTCTTGTCAATTTAAACCATCGCTCAAAGCTATGCTACCCTTGAGTCCCAAATCAAACACTGATGAAACTTCAAACGGCCCTAACTTCTATATGGTACGTCCTACACCTGTCAAAGTTTGCAACATACAAATGCTTGTAACTTTTTACTGGAGCGTCATAAAACATTAAAATTTTGTAACAATAAAGTACTCGAGCCACTTGTCAATTTAAGCTATCGCTCAAAGCTATGCTACCCTTGAGTCCCAAATCAAACACTGATAAAACTTCAAATGGCCCTAACTTCTAAACGGTACGTCCTACACCAAAGTTTGCAACATACAAATGCATTTAACTTTTTACTGGAGCGTCATAAAACCTTGAAATTTTGTAACAATAAAGTACTCGAGCCTCTTGTCAATTTAAGCTGTCGCTCAAAGCTATGCTGCCCTTGAGTCCCAAATCAAACACTGATAAAACTTCAAATGGCCCTAACTTCTATACGGTACGTCCTACACCTATCAAAGTTTGCAATATACAAATGCTTGTAACTTTTTACTGGAGCGTCATAAAACCTTGAAATTTTGTAACAATAAAGTACTCGAGCCTGTTGTCAATTTAAGCTATCGCTCAAAGCTATGCTACCCTTGAGTCCCAAACAAACATTGATAAAACTTCAAATTGCCCTAACGTCTATACAGTACGTCCTACACCAATCAAAGTTTACAACACACAAATGCTTGTACTTTTAACTGGAGCGTCATAAAACCTTGAAATTTTGTAACAAAAAAGTACTCGAGCCTCTTGTCAATTTAAGCTATCGCTCAAAGCTATGCTAGCCTTCAGTCCCAAATCAAACACTGATAAAACTTCAAATGGCACTAGCTTCTATACGGTACGTCCTACACCTATCAAAGTTTGCAACATACAAATGCTTGTAACTTTTTACTGGAGCGTCATAAAACCTTGAAATTTTGTAACAATAAAGTACTCGAGCCTCTTGTCAATTTAAGCTATCGCTCAGAGCTATGCTACCCTTGAGTCCCAAATCAAACACTGATAAAACTTCAAATGGCCCTAATTTCTATACGGTACGTCCTACACCTATCAAAGTTTACAACATACAAATGCTTGTAACTTTTTACTGGAGCGTCATAAAACCTTGAAATTTTGTAACAATAAAGTACTCGAGCCTCTTGTCAATTTAAGGTATCGCTCAAAGCTATGCTACCCGTGAGTCCCAAATCAAACACTGATAAAACTTCAAATGGCTCTAACTTCTAAACGGTACGTCCTACACCAAACTTCGCAACATACAAATGCATGTAACTTTTTACTGGAGCGTCATAAAACCTTGAAATTTTGTGACAATAAAATACTCGAGCCTCTTGTCAATTTAAGCTATCGCTCAAAGCTATGCTACCCCTGAGTCCCAAATCAAACACTGATAACATTTCAAATGGCCCTAACTTCTACACGGTACGTCCTAAACCTATCAAAGTTTGCAACATTCAAATGCTTGTAACTTTTTACTGGAGCTCCATAAAACCTTGAAATTTTGTAACAATAAAGTACTCGAACCTCTTGTCAATTTAAGCTATCGCTCAAAGCTATGCTACCCATGAGTCCCAAATCAAACACCGAAAAATCTTCAAATGGCCCTAACTTCTATATGGTACGTCCTACACCTATTAAAGTTTGCAACATTCAAATGCTTGTAACTTTTTACTGGAGCGTCATAAAACCTTGAAATTTTTAACAATAAATTACTCGAGCCTCTTGTCAATTTAAGCTCTCGCTCAAAGCTATTCTACCCTAGAGTCCCAAATCAAACATTGATAAAACTTCAAATGGTCCTAACTTATATACGGTACGTCCTACACCTATCAAAGTTTGCAACATACAAATGCTTGTAATTTTTACTGGAGCGTCATAAACCCTTGAAATTTTGTAACAATAAAGTACTCGAGCCTCTTGTCAATTTAAGCTATCGCTCAAAGCTATGCTACCCTTGAGTCCCAAATCAAACACTGATAAAACTTCAAATGGCCCTAACTTCTATACGGTACGTCCTACACCTATTAAAGTTTGCAACATACAAATGCTTGTAACTTTTTACTGGAGCTCCATAAAACCTTGAAATTTTGTAACAATAAAGTACTCGAACCTCTTGTCAATTTAAGCTATCGCTCAAAGCTATGCTACCCATGAGTCCCAAATCAAACACCGAAAAATCTTCAAATGGCCCTAACTTCTATATGGTACGTCCTACACCTATCAAAGTTTGCAACATACAAATGCTTGTAACTTTTTGCTGGAGCGTCATAAAACCTTGAAATTTAGTAACAATAAAGTACTCGAGCCTCTTGTCAATTTAAGTTATCCCTCAAAGCTATGCTACCCTTGAGTCCCAAATCAAACACTGATGAAACTTCAAACGGCCCTAACTTCTATACGGTACGTCCTACAACTGTCAAAGTTTGCAACATACAAATGCTTGTAACTTTTTACTGGAGCGTCATAAAACCTTTAAATTTTGTAACAATAAAGTACTCGAGCCTCTTGTCAATTTAAGCTAGCGCTCAAAGCTATGCTACCCTTGAGTCCCAAATCAAACACTGATAAAACTTCAAATGGCCCTAACTTCTATACGGTACGTCCTACACCTATCAAAGTTTGCAACATACAATTGCTTGTAACTTTTTACTGGAGCGTCATAAAACCTTGAAATTTTGTAACAATAAAGTACTAGAGCCTCTTGTCAATTTAAGCTATCGCTCAAAGCTATGCTACCCTTGAGTCCCATATCAAACACTGATAAAACTTCAAATGGCCCTAACTTCTATACGGTACGTCCTACACCTATCAATCTTTGCAGCATACAAATGCTTGTAACTTTTTACTGGAGCGTCATAAAACCTTGAAATTTTGTAACAATAAAGTACTCGAGCCTCTTGTCAATTTAAGGTATCGCTCAAAGCTATGCTACCCGTGAGTCCCAAATCAAACGCTGATAAAACTTCAAATGGCTCTAACTTCTAAACGGTACGTCCTACACCAAAGTTTGCAACATACAAATGCATGTAACTTTTTACTGGAGCGTCATAAAACCTTGAAATTTTGTGACAATAAAGTACTCGAGCCTCTTGTCAATTTAAGCTATCGCTCAAAGCTATGCTACCCCTGAGTCCCAAATCAAACACTGATAAAATTTCAAATGGCCCTAACTTCTACACGGTACGTCCTAAACCTATCAAAGTTTGCAACATTCAAATGCTTGTAACTTTTTACTGGAGCGTCATAAAACCTTGAAATTTTGTAACCATAAATTACTCGAGCCTCTTGTCAATTTAAGCTATCGCTCAAAGCTATGCTACCCTTGAGTCCCATATCAAACACTGATAAAACTTCAAATGGCCGTAACTTCTATACGGTACGTCCTACACCTATCAAACTTTGCAACATACAAATGCTTGTAACTTTTTACTGGAGCGTGATAAAACAATGAAATTTTGTAACAATAAAGCACTCGAGCCTCTAGTCAATTTAAACTATCGTTCAAAGCTATGCTACCCATGAGTCCCAAATCAAACACTGATAAAACTTCAAATGGCCCTAACTTCTACACGGTACGTCCTAAACCTATCAAAGTTTGCAACATTCAAATGCTTGTAACATTTTACTGGAGCATCATAAAACCTTGAAATTTTGTAACAATCAAATACTCGAGCCTCTTGTCAATTTAAGCTGTCGCTCAAAGCTATGCTTCCCTTGAGCCCCAAATCAAACACTGATAAAACTTCAAATGGCCCTAACTTTTATACGGTACGTCCTACACCTATCAAAGTTTGCAATATACAAATGATTGTAACTTTTTACTGGAGCGTCATAAAACCTTGAAATTTTGTAACAATAAAGTTCTCGAGCCTCTTGTCAATTTAAGCTATCGCTCAAAGCTATGCTACCCCTGAGTCCCAAATCAAACACTGATAAAACTTCAAATGGCCCTAACTTCTACACGGTACGTCCTAAACCTATCAAAGTTTGCAACATTCAAATGCTTGTAACTTTTTACTGGAGCGTCATAAAACCTTGAAATTTTGTAACAATAAAGTACTCGAGCCTCTTGTCAATTTAAGCTATCGCTCAAAGCTATGCTACCCTTGAGTCCCAAATCAAACACTGATAAAACTTCAAATGGCCCTAACTTCTATACGGTACGTCCTACACCTATTAAAGTTTGCAACATACAAATGCTTGTAACTTTTTACTGGAGCGCCATAAAACCTTGAAATTTTGTAACAATAAAGTACTCGAGCCTCTTGTCAATTTAAGCTATCGCTGAAAGCTATGCTACCCATGAGTCCCAAATCAAACACCGATAAAACTTCAAAGGGCCCTAACTTCTATATGGTACGTCCTACACCTATCAAAGTTTCCAACATACAAATGCTTGTAACTTTTTACTGGAGCGTCATAAAACCTTGAAATTTTGTAACAATAAAGTACTCGAGCCTCTTGTCAATTTAAGCTATCCCTCAAAGCTATGCTACCCTTGAGTCCCAAATCAAACACTGATGAAACTTCAAACGGCCCTAACTCCTATACGGTACGTCCTACACCTGTCAAAGTTTGCAACATACAAATGCTTGTAACTTTTTACTGGAGCGTCATAAAACCATGAAATTTTGTAACAATAAAGTACTCGAGCCTCTTGTCAATTTAAGCTGTCGCTTAAAGCTATGCTACCCTTGAGTCCCAAATCAAACACTGATAAAACTTCAAATGGCTCTAGCTTCTATACGGTACGTCCTACACCTATCAAAGTTTGCGACATACAAATGTTTGTAACTTTTTACTGGAGCGTCATAAAACCTTGAAATTTTGTAACAATAAAGTACTCGAGCCTGTTGTCAATTTAAGCTATCGCTCAAAGCTATGCTACCCTTGAGTCCCAAATCAAACACTGATAAAACTTCAAATGGCCCTAACTTCTATACAGTACGTCCTACACCAATCAAAGTTTGCAACACACAAATGCTTGTACTTTTAACTGGAGCGTCATAAAACCTTGAAATTTTGTAACAAAAAAGTACTCGAGCCTCTTGTCAATTTAAGCTATCGCTCAAAGCTATGCTAGCCTTGAGTCGCAAATCAAACACTGATAAAACTCCAAATGGCCATAACTTCTATACGGTGCATCCTATACCTATCAAAGTTTGCAACATACAAATGCTTGTAACTTTTTACTGGAGCGTCATAAAACCTTGAAATTTTGTAACAATAAAGTACTCGAGCCTCTTGTCAATTTAAGCTATCGCTCAAAGCTATGCTACCCTTGAGTCCCAAATCAAACACTGATAAAACTTCAAATGGTCCTAACTTCTATACGTTACGTCCTACACCTATCAAAGTTTACAACATACAAATACTTGTAACTTTTTACTGGAGCGTCATAAAACCTTGAAATTTTGTAACAATAAAGTACTAGAACCTCTTGTCAATTTAAGCTATCGCTCAAAGCTATGCTACACTTGAGTCCCAAATCAAACACTGATAAAACTTCAAATGGCCCTAACCTCTGTACGGTACGTCCTACACCTATCAAACTTTGCAACATACAAATGCTTGTAACTTTTTACTGGAGCGTGATAAAACCTTGAAATTTTGTAACAGTAAAGCACTCGAGCCTCTAGTCAATTTAAACAATCGCTCAAAGCTATGCTACCCTTGAGTCCCAAATCAAACACTGATAAAACTTCAAATGGCACTAGCTTCTATACGGTACGTCCTACACCTATCAAAGTTTGCAACATACAAATGTTTGTAACTTTTTACTGGAGCGTCATAAAACCTTGAAATTTTGTAACAATAAAGTACTCGAGCCTCTTGTCAATTTAAGTTATCGCTCAAAGCTATGCTACCCTTGAGTCCCAAATCAAACACTGATAAAACTTCAAATGGCCCTAACTTCTATACGGTACGTTCTACACCTATCAAAGTTTGCAACATACAAATGCTTGTAACTTTTTACTGGAGCGTCATAAAATCTTGAAATTTTGTAACAATAAAGTACTCGAGCCTCTTGTCAATTTAAGCTGTCGCTCAAAGCTATGCTACCCTTGAGTCCTAAATCAAACACTGATAAAACTTCAAATGGCCCTAACTTCTATACGGTACGTCCTACACCTATCAAAGTTTGCAACATACAAATGCTTGTAACTTTTTATTGGAGCGTCATAAAACCTTGAAATTTTGTAACAATAAAGTACTAGAGCCTCTTGTCAATTTAAGCTATCGCTCAAAGCTATGCTACCCTTGAGTCCCAAATCAAACACTGATAAAACTTCAAATGGCCCTAGCCTCTATACGGTACGTCCTACACTTATCAAACTTTGCAACATACAAATGCTTGTAACTTTTTACTGGAGCGTGATAAAACCTTGAAATTTTGTAACAATAAAGCACTCGAGCCTCTAGTCAATTTAAACTATCGCTCAAAGCTATGCTACCCTTGAGTCCCAAATCAAACACTGATAAAACTTCAAATGGCACTAGCTTCTATACGGTACGTCCTACACCTATCAAAGTTTGCAACATACAAATGCTTGTAACTTTTTACTGGAGCGTCATAAAACCTTGAAATTTTGTAACAATAAAGTACTCGAGCCTCTTGTCAATTTAAGCTATCGCTCAAAGCTATGCTACCCTTAAGTCCCAAATCAAACACTGATAAAACTTCAAATGACCCTAACTTCTATACGGTACGTCCTACACCTATCAAAGTTTGCAACATACACATGCTTGTAACTTTTTACTGGAGCGTCATAAAACCTTGAAATTTTGTAACAATAAAGTACTCGAGCCTCTTGTCAATTTAAGCTATCGCTCAAAGCTATGCTTCCCTTGAGTCCCAGATCAAACACTGATAAAACTTCAAATGGCCCTAACTTCTATACGGTATGTCCTACACCTATCAAAGTTTGCAACATACAAATGCTTGTAACTTTTTACTGGAGCGTCATAAAACCTTGAAATTTTGTAACAATAAAGTACTCGAGCCTCTTGTCAGTTTAAACTATCGCTCAAAGCTATGCTACCCTTGAGTCCCAAATCAAACATTGATAAAACTTCAAATGGCCCTAGCTGCTATACGGTACGTCCTACACCTATCAAAGTTTGCGACATACAAATGCTTGTAACTTTTTACTGGAGCGTCATAAAACCTTGAAATTTTGTAACAATAAAGTTCTCGAGTCTGTTGTCAATTTAAGCTATCGCTCAAAGCTATGCTACCCTTGAGTCCCAAATCAAACACTGATAAAACTTCAAATGGCGCTAACTTCTATACAGTACGTCATACACCAATCAAAGTTTGCAACACACAAATGCTTGTACTTTTAACTGGAGCGCAATAAAACCTTGAAATTTTGTAACAAAAAAGTACTCGAGCCTCTTGTCAATTTAAGCTATCGCTCAAAGCTATGCTAGCCTTGAGTCGCAAATCAAACACTGATAAAACTCCAAATGGAACTAACTTCTATACGGTGCATCCTATACCTATCAAAGTTTGCAACATACAAATGCTTGTAACATTTTACTGGAGCGTTCAAAGCTATGCTACCCTTGAGTCCCAAATCAAACACTGATAAAACTTCAAATGGCCCTAACTTCTATACGGTACGTCCTACACCTATCAAAGTTTGCAACATACAAATGCTTGTAACTTTTTACTGGAGCGTCATAAAACCTTCAAATTTTGTAACAATAAAGTACTAGAGCCTCTTGTCAATTTAAGCTATCGCTCAAAGGTATGCTACCCTTGAGTCCCAAATCAAACACTGATAAAACTTCAAATGGCCCTAACTTCTATACGGTACGTCCTACACCTATCAAACTTTGCAACATACAAATGCTTGTAACTTTTTACTGGAGCGTGATAAAACCTTGAAATTTTGTAACAATAAAGCACTCGAGCCTCTTGTCAATTTAAACCATCGCTCAAAGCTATGCTACCCTTGAGTCCCAAATCAAACACTGATGAAACTTCAAACGGCCCTAACTTCTATATGGTACGTCCTACACCTGTCAAAGTTTGCAACATACAAATGCTTGTAACTTTTTACTGGAGCGTCATAAAACATTAAAATTTTGTAACAATAAAGTACTCGAGCCACTTGTCAATTTAAGCTATCGCTCAAAGCTATGCTACCCTTGAGTCCCAAATCAAACACTGATAAAACTTCAAATGGCCCTAACTTCTAAACGGTACGTCCTACACCAAAGTTTGCAACATACAAATGCATTTAACTTTTTACTGGAGCGTCATAAAACCTTGAAATTTTGTAACAATAAAGTACTCGAGCCTCTTGTCAATTTAAGCTGTCGCTCAAAGCTATGCTGCCCTTGAGTCCCAAATCAAACACTGATAAAACTTCAAATGGCCCTAACTTCTATACGGTACGTCCTACACCTATCAAAGTTTGCAATATACAAATGCTTGTAACTTTTTACTGGAGCGTCATAAAACCTTGAAATTTTGTAACAATAAAGTTCTCGAGCCTCTTGTCAATTTAAGCTATCGCTCAAAGCTATGCTTCCCTTGAGCCCCAAATCAAACACTAATAAAACTTCAAATGGCCCTAACTTCTATACGGTACGTCCTACACCTGTCAAAGTTTGCAACATACAAATGCTTGTAACTTTTTACTGGAGCGTCATAAAACCTTGAAATTTTGTAACAATAAAGTACTCGAGCCTCTTGTCAATTTAAGCTATCGCTCAAAGCTATGCTACCCCTGAGTCCCAAATCAAACACTGATAAAACTTCAAATGGCCCTAACTTCTACACGGTACGTCCTAAGCCTATCAAAGTTTGCAACATTCAAATGCTTGTAACTTTTTACTGGAGCGTCATAAAACCTTGAAATTTTGTAACAAAGTACTCGAGCCTCTTGTCAATTTAAGCTCTCGCTCAAAGCTATGCTACCCTTGAGTCCCAAATCAAACATTGAAAAAACTTCAAATGGTCCTAACTTGTATACGGTACGTCCTACACCTATCAAAGTTTGCAACATACAAATGCTTGTAATTTTTACTGGAGCGTCATAAAACCTTGAAATTTTGTAACAATAAAGTACTCGAGCCTCTTGTCAATTTAAGCTATCCCTCAAAGCTATGCTACCCTTGAGTCCCAAATCAAACACTGATGAAACTTCAAACGGCCCTAACTTCTATACGGTACGTCCTACACCTGTCAAAGTTTGCAACATACAAATGCTTGTAACTTTTTACTGGAGCGTCATAAAACCTTGAAATTCTGTAACAATAAAGTACTCGAGCCTGTTGTCAATTTAAGCTATCGCTCAAGGCTATGCTAGCCTTGAGTCGCAAATCAAACACTGATAAAACTCCAAATGGCCCTAACTTCTATACGGTGCATCCTATACCTATCAAAGTTTGCAACATACAAATGCTTGTAACTTTTTACTGGAGCGTCATAAAACCTTGACATTTTGTAACAATAAAGTACTCGAGCCTCTTGTCAATTTAAGCTATCGCTCAAAGCTATGCTACCCTTGAGTCCCAAATCAAACACTGATAAAACTTCAAATGGCCCTAACTTCTACACGGTACGTCCTAAGCCTATAAAAGTTTGCAACATTCAAATGCTTGTAACTTTTTACTGGAGCGTCATAAAACCTTGAAATTTTGTAACAAAGTACTCGAGCCTCTTGTCAATTTAAGCTCTCGCTCAAAGCTATGCTACCCTTGAGTCCCAAATCAAACATTGAAAAAACTTCAAATGGTCCTAACTTCTATACGGTACGTCCTACACCTATCAAAGTTTGCAACATACAAATGCTTGTAATTTTTACTGGAGCGTCATAAAACCTTGAAATTTTGTAACAATAAAGTACTCGAGCCTCTTGTCAATTTAAGCTATCCCTCAAAGCTATGCTACCCTTGAGTCCCAAATCAAACACTGATGAAACTTCAAACGGCCCTAACTTCTATACGGTACGTCCTACACCTGTCAAAGTTTGCAACATACAAATGCTTGTAACTTTTTACTGGAGCGTCATAAAACCTTGAAATTTTGTAACAATAAAGTACTCGAGCCTCTTGTCAATTTAAGCTATCGCTCAAAGCTATGCTACCCTTAAGTCCCAAATCAAACACTGATAAAACTTCAAATGACCCTAACTTCTATACGGTACGTCCTACACCTATCAAAGTTTGCAACATACACATGCTTGTAACTTTTTACTGGAGCGTCATAAAACCTTGAAATTTTGTAACAATAAAGTACTCGAGCCTCTTGTCAATTTAAGCTATCGCTCAAAGCTATGCTTCCCTTGAGTCCCAGATCAAACACTGATAAAACTTCAAATGGCCCTAACTTCTATACGGTATGTCCTACACCTATCAAAGTTTGCAACATACAAATGCTTGTAACTTTCTACTGGAGCGTCATAAAACCTTGAAATTTTGTAACAATAAAGTACTCGAGCCTCTTGTCAGTTTAAACTATCGCTCAAAGCTATGCTACCCTTGAGTCCCAAATCAAACACTGATAAAACTTCAAATGGCCCTAGCTGCTATACGGTACGTCCTACACCTATCAAAGTTTGCGACATACAAATGCTTGTAACTTTTTACTGGAGCGTCATAAAACCTTGAAATTTTGTAACAATAAAGTTCTCGAGTCTGTTGTCAATTTAAGCTATCGCTCAAAGCTATGCTACCCTTGAGTCCCAAATCAAACACTGATAAAACTTCAAATGGCCCTAACTTCTATACAGTACGTCATACACCAATCAAAGTTTGCAACACACAAATGCTTGTACTTTTAACTGGAGCGCAATAAAACCTTGAAATTTTGTAACAAAAAAGTACTCGAGCCTCTTGTCAATTTAAGCTATCGCTCAAAGCTATGCTAGCCTTGAGTCGCAAATCAAACACTGATAAAACTCCAAATGGAACTAACTTCTATACGGTGCATCCTATACCTATCAAAGTTTGCAACATACAAATGCTTGTAACATTTTACTGGAGCGTTCAAAGCTATGCTACCCTTGAGTCCCAAATCAAACACTGATAAAACTTCAAATGGCCCTAACTTCTATACGGTACGTCCTACACCTATCAAAGTTTGCAACATACAAATGCTTGTAACTTTTTACTGGAGCGTCATAAAACCTTCAAATTTTGTAACAATAAAGTACTAGAGCCTCTTGTCAATTTAAGCTATCGCTCAAAGGTATGCTACCCTTGAGTCCCAAATCAAACACTGATAAAACTTCAAATGGCCCTAACTTCTATACGGTACGTCCTACACCTATCAAACTTTGCAACATACAAATGCTTGTAACTTTTTACTGGAGCGTGATAAAACCTTGAAATTTTGTAACAATAAAGCACTCGAGCCTCTTGTCAATTTAAACCATCGCTCAAAGCTATGCTACCCTTGAGTCCCAAATCAAACACTGATGAAACTTCAAACGGCCCTAACTTCTATATGGTACGTCCTACACCTGTCAAAGTTTGCAACATACAAATGCTTGTAACTTTTTACTGGAGCGTCATAAAACATTAAAATTTTGTAACAATAAAGTACTCGAGCCACTTGTCAATTTAAGCTATCGCTCAAAGCTATGCTACCCTTGAGTCCCAAATCAAACACTGATAAAACTTCAAATGGCCCTAACTTCTAAACGGTACGTCCTACACCAAAGTTTGCAACATACAAATGCATTTAACTTTTTACTGGAGCGTCATAAAACCTTGAAATTTTGTAACAATAAAGTACTCGAGCCTCTTGTCAATTTAAGCTGTCGCTCAAAGCTATGCTACCCTTGAGTCCCAAATCAAACACTGATAAAACTTCAAATGGCCCTAACTTCTATACGGTACGTCCTACACCTATCAAAGTTTGCAATATACAAATGCTTGTAACTTTTTACTGGAGCGTCATAAAACCTTGAAATTTTGTAACAATAAAGTTCTCGAGCCTCTTGTCAATTTAAGCTATCGCTCAAAGCTATGCTTCCCTTGAGCCCCAAATCAAACACTAATAAAACTTCAAATGGCCCTAACTTCTATACGGTACGTCCTACACCTGTCAAAGTTTGCAACATACAAATGCTTGTAACTTTTTACTGGAGCGTCATAAAACCTTGAAATTTTGTAACAATAAAGTACTAGAGCCTCTTGTCAATTTAAGCTATCGCTCAAAGGTATGCTACCCTTGAGTCCCAAATCAAACACTGATAAAACTTCAAATGGCCCTAACTTCTATACGGTACGTCCTACACCTATCAAACTTTGCAACATACAAATGCTTGTAACTTTTTACTGGAGCGTGATAAAACCTTGAAATTTTGTAACAATAAAGCACTCGAGCCTCTTGTCAATTTAAACCATCGCTCAAAGCTATGCTACCCTTGAGTCCCAAATCAAACACTGATGAAACTTCAAACGGCCCTAACTTCTATATGGTACGTCCTACACCTGTCAAAGTTTGCAACATACAAATGCTTGTAACTTTTTACTGGAGCGTCATAAAACCTTGAAATTTTGTAACAAAGTACTCGAGCCTCTTGTCAATTTAAGCTCTCGCTCAAAGCTATGCTACCCTTGAGTCCCAAATCAAACACTGATGAAACTTCAAACGGCCCTAACTTCTATACGGTACGTCCTACACCTGTCAAAGTTTGCAACATACAAATGCTTGTAACTTTTTACTGGAGCGTCATAAAACCTTGAAATTCTGTAACAATAAAGTACTCGAGCCTGTTGTCAATTTAAGCTATCGCTCAAGGCTATGCTAGCCTTGAGTCGCAAATCAAACACTGATAAAACTCCAAATGGCCCTAACTTCTATACGGTGCATCCTATACCTATCAAAGTTTGCAACATACAAATGCTTGTAACTTTTTACTGGAGCGTCATAAAACCTTGACATTTTGTAACAGTAAAGTACTCGAGCCTCTTGTCAATTTAAGCTATCGCTCAAAGCTATGCTACCCTTGAGTCCCAAATCAAACACTGATAAAACTTCAAATGGCCCTAACTTCTATACGGTACGTCCTACACCTATCAAAGTTTGCAACATACAAATGCTTGTAACTTTTTACTGGAGCGTCATAAAACCTTGAAATTTTGTAACAATAAGGCACTCGAGCCTCTTGTCAATTTAAACAATCGCTCAAAGCTATGCTACCCTTGAGTCCCAAATGAAACACTGATAAAACTTCAAGTGGCACTAGCTTCTATACGGTACGTCCTACACCTATCAAAGTTTGCAACATACAAATGCTTGTAACTTTTTACTGGAGCGTCATAAAACCTTGAAATTTTGTAACAATAAAGTACTCGAGCCGCTTGTCAATTTAAGCTATCGCTGAAAGCTATGCTACCCTTGAGTCCCAAATCAAACACTGATAAAACTTCAAATGGGCCTAATTTCTATACGGTACGTCCTACACCTATCAAAGTTTACAACATACAAATGCTTGTAACTTTTTACTGGAGCGTCATAAAACCTTGACATTTTGTAACAATAAAGTACTCGAGCCTCTTGTCAATTTAAGGTATCGCTCAAAGCTATGCTACCCTTGAGTCCCAAATCAAACACTGATAAAACTTCAAATGGCCCTAACTTCTAAACGGTACGTCCTACACCAAAGTTTGCAACATACAAATGCATTTAACTTTTTACTGGAGCGTCATAAAAACTTGAAATTTTGTAACAATAAAGTACTCGAGCCTCTTGTCAATTTAAGCTCTCGCTCAAAGCTATGCTACCCTTGAGTCCCAAATCAAACATTGAAAAAACTTCAAATGGTCCTAACTTCTATACGGTACGTCCTACACCTATCAAAGTTTGCAACATACAAATGCTTGTAATTTTTACTGGAGCGTCATAAAACCTTGAAATTTTGTAACAATAAAGTACTCGAGCCGCTTGTCAATTTAAGCTATCGCTGAAAGCTATGCTACCCTTGAGTCCCAAATCAAACACTGATAAAACTTCAAATGGGCCTAATTTCTATACGGTACGTCCTACACCTATCAAAGTTTACAACATACAAATGCTTGTAACTTTTTACTGGAGCGTCATAAAACCTTGACATTTTGTAACAATAAAGTACTCGAGCCTCTTGTCAATTTAAGGTATCGCTCAAAGCTATGCTACCCTTGAGTCCCAAATCAAACACTGATAAAACTTCAAATGGCCCTAACTTCTAAACGGTACGTCCTACACCAAAGTTTGCAACATACAAATGCATTTAACTTTTTACTGGAGCGTCATAAAAACTTGAAATTTTGTAACAATAAAGTACTCGAGCCTCTTGTCAATTTAAGCTCTCGCTCAAAGCTATGCTACCCTTGAGTCCCAAATCAAACATTGAAAAAACTTCAAATGGTCCTAACTTCTATACGGTACGTCCTACACCTGTCAAAGTTTGCAACATACAAATGCTTGTAACTTTTTACTGGAGCGTCATAAAACCTTGAAATTTTGTAACAATAAAGTACTCGAGCCTCTTGTCAATTTAAGCTATCGCTCAAAGCTATGCTACCCTTAAGTCCCAAATCAAACACTGATAAAACTTCAAATGACCCTAACTTCTATACGGTACGTCCTACACCTATCAAAGTTTGCAACATACACATGCTTGTAACTTTTTACTGGAGCGTCATAAAACCTTGAAATTTTGTAACAATAAAGTACTCGAGCCTCTTGTCAATTTAAGCTATCGCTCAAAGCTATGCTTCCCTTGAGTCCCAGATCAAACACTGATAAAACTTCAAATGGCCCTAACTTCTATACGGTATGTCCTACACCTATCAAAGTTTGCAACATACAAATGCTTGTAACTTTCTACTGGAGCGTCATAAAACCTTGAAATTTTGTAACAATAAAGTACTCGAGCCTCTTGTCAGTTTAAACTATCGCTCAAAGCTATGCTACCCTTGAGTCCCAAATCAAACACTGATAAAACTTCAAATGGCCCTAGCTGCTATACGGTACGTCCTACACCTATCAAAGTTTGCGACATACAAATGCTTGTAACTTTTTACTGGAGCGTCATAAAACCTTGAAATTTTGTAACAATAAAGTTCTCGAGTCTGTTGTCAATTTAAGCTATCGCTCAAAGCTATGCTACCCTTGAGTCCCAAATCAAACACTGATAAAACTTCAAATGGCCCTAACTTCTATACAGTACGTCATACACCAATCAAAGTTTGCAACACACAAATGCTTGTACTTTTAACTGGAGCGCAATAAAACCTTGAAATTTTGTAACAAAAAAGTACTCGAGCCTCTTGTCAATTTAAGCTATCGCTCAAAGCTATGCTAGCCTTGAGTCGCAAATCAAACACTGATAAAACTCCAAATGGAACTAACTTCTATACGGTGCATCCTATACCTATCAAAGTTTGCAACATACAAATGCTTGTAACATTTTACTGGAGCGTTCAAAGCTATGCTACCCTTGAGTCCCAAATCAAACACTGATTAAACTTCAAATGGCCCTAACTTCTATACGGTACGTCCTACACCTATCAAAGTTTGCAACATACAAATGCTTGTAACTTTTTACTGGAGCGTCATAAAACCTTCAAATTTTGTAACAATAAAGTACTAGAGCCTCTTGTCAATTTAAGCTATCGCTCAAAGGTATGCTACCCTTGAGTCCCAAATCAAACACTGATAAAACTTCAAATGGCCCTAACTTCTATACGGTACGTCCTACACCTATCAAACTTTGCAACATACAAATGCTTGTAACTTTTTACTGGAGCGTGATAAAACCTTGAAATTTTGTAACAATAAAGCACTCGAGCCTCTTGTCAATTTAAACCATCGCTCAAAGCTATGCTACCCTTGAGTCCCAAATCAAACACTGATGAAACTTCAAACGGCCCTAACTTCTATATGGTACGTCCTACACCTGTCAAAGTTTGCAACATACAAATGCTTGTAACTTTTTACTGGAGCGTCATAAAACATTAAAATTTTGTAACAATAAAGTACTCGAGCCACTTGTCAATTTAAGCTATCGCTCAAAGCTATGCTACCCTTGAGTCCCAAATCAAACACTGATAAAACTTCAAATGGCCCTAACTTCTAAACGGTACGTCCTACACCAAAGTTTGCAACATACAAATGCATTTAACTTTTTACTGGAGCGTCATAAAACCTTGAAATTTTGTAACAATAAAGTACTCGAGCCTCTTGTCAATTTAAGCTGTCGCTCAAAGCTATGCTACCCTTGAGTCCCAAATCAAACACTGATAAAACTTCAAATGGCCCTAACTTCTATACGGTACGTCCTACACCTATCAAAGTTTGCAATATACAAATGCTTGTAACTTTTTACTGGAGCGTCATAAAACCTTGAAATTTTGTAACAATAAAGTTCTCGAGCCTCTTGTCAATTTAAGCTATCGCTCAAAGCTATGCTTCCCTTGAGCCCCAAATCAAACACTAATAAAACTTCAAATGGCCCTAACTTCTATACGGTACGTCCTACACCTGTCAAAGTTTGCAACATACAAATGCTTGTAACTTTTTACTGGAGCGTCATAAAACCTTGAAATTTTGTAACAATAAAGTACTCGAGCCTCTTGTCAATTTAAGCTATCGCTCAAAGCTATGCTACCCCTGAGTCCCAAATCAAACACTGATAAAACTTCAAATGGCCCTAACTTCTACACGGTACGTCCTAAGCCTATCAAAGTTTGCAACATTCAAATGCTTCTAACTTTTTACTGGAGCGTCATAAAACCTTGAAATTTTGTAACAAAGTACTCGAGCCTCTTGTCAATTTAAGCTCTCGCTCAAAGCTATGCTACCCTTGAGTCCCAAATCAAACATTGAAAAAACTTCAAATGGTCCTAACTTCTATACGGTACGTCCTACACCTATCAAAGTTTGCAACATACAAATGCTTGTAATTTTTACTGGAGCGTCATAAAACCTTGAAATTTTGTAACAATAAAGTACTCGAGCCTCTTGTCAATTTAAGCTATCCCTCAAAGCTATGCTACCCTTGAGTCCCAAATCAAACACTGATGAAACTTCAAACGGCCCTAACTTCTATACGGTACGTCCTACACCTGTCAAAGTTTGCAACATACAAATGCTTGTAACTTTTTACTGGAGCGTCATAAAACCTTGAAATTCTGTAACAATAAAGTACTCGAGCCTGTTGTCAATTTAAGCTATCGCTCAAGGCTATGCTAGCCTTGAGTCGCAAATCAAACACTGATAAAACTCCAAATGGCCCTAACTTCTATACGGTGCATCCTATACCTATCAAAGTTTGCAACATACAAATGCTTGTAACTTTTTACTGGAGCGTCATAAAACCTTGACATTTTGTAACAGTAAAGTACTCGAGCCTCTTGTCAATTTAAGCTATCGCTCAAAGCTATGCTACCCTTGAGTCCCAAATCAAACACTGATAAAACTTCAAATGGCCCTAACTTCTATACGGTACGTCCTACACCTATCAAAGTTTGCAACATACAAATGCTTGTAACTTTTTACTGGAGCGTCATAAAACCTTGAAATTTTGTAACAATAAGGCACTCGAGCCTCTTGTCAATTTAAACAATCGCTCAAAGCTATGCTACCCTTGAGTCCCAAATGAAACACTGATAAAACTTCAAGTGGCACTAGCTTCTATACGGTACGTCCTACACCTATCAAAGTTTGCAACATACAAATGCTTGTAACTTTTTACTGGAGCGTCATAAAACCTTGAAATTTTGTAACAATAAAGTACTCGAGCCGCTTGTCAATTTAAGCTATCGCTGAAAGCTATGCTACCCTTGAGTCCCAAATCAAACACTGATAAAACTTCAAATGGGCCTAATTTCTATACGGTACGTCCTACACCTATCAAAGTTTACAACATACAAATGCTTGTAACTTTTTACTGGAGCGTCATAAAACCTTGACATTTTGTAACAATAAAGTACTCGAGCCTCTTGTCAATTTAAGGTATCGCTCAAAGCTATGCTACCCTTGAGTCCCAAATCAAACACTGATAAAACTTCAAATGGCCCTAACTTCTAAACGGTACGTCCTACACCAAAGTTTGCAACATACAAATGCATTTAACTTTTTACTGGAGCGTCATAAAAACTTGAAATTTTGTAACAATAAAGTACTCGAGCCTCTTGTCAATTTAAGCTCTCGCTCAAAGCTATGCTACCCTTGAGTCCCAAATCAAACATTGAAAAAACTTCAAATGGTCCTAACTTCTATACGGTACGTCCTACACCTATCAAAGTTTGCAACATACAAATGCTTGTAATTTTTACTGGAGCGTCATAAAACCTTGAAATTTTGTAACAATAAAGTACTCGAGCCTCTTGTCAATTTAAGCTATCGCTCAAAGCTATGCTACCCTTGAGTCCCAAATCAAACACTGATAAAACTTCAAATGGTCCTAACTTCTATACGGTACGTTCTATACCTCTCAAAGTTTGCAACATACAAATGCTTGTAACTTTTTACTGGAGCGTCATAAAACCTTGAAATTTTGTAACAATAAAGTACTCGAGCCTCTTGTCAATTTAAGCTATCCCTCAAAGCTATGCTACCCTTGAGTCCCAAATCAAACACTGATGAAACTTCAAACGGCCCTAACTTCTATACGGTACGTCCTACACCTGTCAAAGTTTGCAACATACAAATGCTTGTAACTTTTTACTGGAGCGTCATAAGACCTTGAAATTTTGTAACAATAAAGTACTCGAGCCTCTTGTCAATTTAAGCTATCGCTCAAAGCTATGCTACCCCTGAGTCCAAAATCAAACACTGATAAAACTTCAAACGGCCCTAACTTCTATACGGTACGTCCTACACCTGTCAAAGTTTGCAACATACAAATGCTCGTAACTTTTTACTGGAGCGTCATAAGACCTTGAAATTTTGTAACAATAAAGTACTCGAGCCTCTTGCCAATTTAAGCTATAGCTCAAAGCTATGCTACCCTTGAGTCCCAAATCAAACACTGATAAAACTTCAAATGGCCCTGACTTCTGTACGGTACGTCCTACACCTATCAAAGTTTGCAACAAACAAATGCTTGTAACTTTTTACTGGAGCGTCATAAAACCTTGAAATTTTGTAACAATAAAGTACTCGAGCCTCTTGTCAATTTAAGCTATCGCTCAAAGCTATGCTACCCTTGAGTCCCAAATAAAACACTGATAAAACTTCAAATGGTCCTAACTTCTATACGGTACGTTCTATACCTCTCAAAGTTTGCAACATACAAATGCTTGTAACTTTTTACTGGAGCGTCATAAAACCTTGAAATTTTGTAACAATAAAGTACTCGAGCCTCTTGTCACTTTAAGCTATCGCTCAAAGCTATGCTACCCTTGAGTCCCAAATCAAACACTGATAAAACTTCAAATGGCCCTAACTTCTATACGGTATGTCCTACACCTATCAAAGTTTGCAACATACAAATGCTTGTAACTTTTTATTGGAGCGTGATAAAACCTTGAAATTTGGTAACAATAAAGTACTCGAGCCTCTTGTCAATTTAAGCTATCGCTCAAAGCTATGCTACCCTTGAGTCCCAAATCAAACACTGATGAAACTTCAAACGGCCCTAACTTCTATACGGTACGTCCTACACCTGTCAAAGTTTGCAACATACAAATGCTTGTAACTTTTTACTGGAGCGTCATAAGACCTTGAAATTTTGTAACAATAAAGTACTCGAGCCTCTTGTCAATTTAAGCTATCGCTCAAAGCTATGCTACCCTTGAGTCCCAAATCAAACACTAAAAAAACTTCAAATGGCCCTGACTTCTGTACGGTACGTCCTACACCTATCAAAGTTTGCAACATACAAATGCTTGTAACTTTTTACTGGAGCGTCATAAAACCTTGAAATTTTGTAACAATAAAGTACTCGAGCCTCTTGTCAATTTAAGCTATCGCTCAAAGCTATGCTACCCTTGAGTCCCAAATCAAACACTGATAAAACTTCAAATGGTCCTAACTTCTATACGCTACGTTCTATACCTCTCAAAGTTTGCAACATACAAATGCTTGTAACTTTTTACTGGAGCGTCATAAAACCTTGAAATTTTGTAACAATAAAGTACTCGAGCCTCTTGTCAATTTAAGCTATCCCTCAAAGCTATGCTACCCTTGAGTCCCAAATCAAACACTGATGAAACTTCAAACGGCCCTAACTTCTATACGGTACGTCCTACACCTGTCAAAGTTTGCAACATACAAATGCTTGTAACTTTTTACTGGAGCGTCATAAGACCTTGAAATTTTGTAACAATAAAGTACTCGAGCCTCTTGTCAATTTAAGCTATCGCTCAAAGCTATGCTACCCCTGAGTCCAAAATCAAACACTGATAAAACTTCAAACGGCCCTAACTTCTATACGGTACGTCCTACACCTGTCAAAGTTTGCAACATACAAATGCTTGTAACTTTTTACTGGAGCGTCATAAGACCTTGAAATTTTGTAACAATAAAGTACTCGAGCCTCTTGTCAATTTAAGCTATCGCTCAAAGCTATGCTACCCTTGAGTCCCAAATCAAACACTGATAAAACTTCAAATGGCCCTGACTTCTGTACGGTACGTCCTACACCTATCAAAGTTTGCAACATACAAATGCTTGTAACTTTTTATTGGAGCGTGATAAAACCTTGAAATTTGGTAACAATAAAGTACTCGAGCCTCTTGTCAATTTAAGCTATCGCTCAAAGCTATGCTACCCTTGAGTCCCAAATCAAACACTGATGAAACTTCAAACGGCCCTAACTTCTATACGGTACGTCCTACACCTGTCAAAGTTTGCAACATACAAATGCTTGTAACTTTTTACTGGAGCGTCATAAGACCTTGAAATTTTGTAACAATAAAGTACTCGAGCCTCTTGTCAATTTAAGCTATCGCTCAAAGCTATGCTACCCTTGAGTCCCAAATCAAACACTGATAAAACTTCAAATGGCCCTGACTTCTGTACGGTACGTCCTACACCTATCAAAGTTTGCAACATACAAATGCTTGTAACTTTTTACTGGAGCGTCATAAAACCTTGAAATTTTGTAACAATAAAGTACTCGAGCCTCTTGTCAATTTAAGCTATCGCTCAAAGCTATGCTACCCTTGAGTCCCAAATCAAACACTGATAAAACTTCAAATGGTCCTAACTTCTATACGCTACGTTCTATACCTCTCAAAGTTTGCAACATACAAATGCTTGTAACTTTTTACTGGAGCGTCATAAAACCTTGAAATTTTGTAACAATAAAGTACTCGAGCCTCTTGTCAATTTAAGCTATCCCTCAAAGCTATGCTACCCTTGAGTCCCAAATCAAACACTGATGAAACTTCAAACGGCCCTAACTTCTATACGGTACGTCCTACACCTGTCAAAGTTTGCAACATACAAATGCTTGTAACTTTTTACTGGAGCGTCATAAGACCTTGAAATTTTGTAACAATAAAGTACTCGAGCCTCTTGTCAATTTAAGCTATCGCTCAAAGCTATGCTGCCCCTGAGTCCAAAATCAAACACTGATAAAACTTCAAACGGCCCTAACTTCTATACGGTACGTCCTACACCTGTCAAAGTTTGCAACATACAAATGCTTGTAACTTTTTACTGGAGCGTCATAAGACCTTGAAATTTTGTAACAATAAAGTACTCGAGCCTCTTGTCAATTTAAGCTATCGCTCAAAGCTATGCTACCCTTGAGTCCCAAATCAAACACTGATAAAACTTCAAATGGCCCTGACTTCTGTACGGTACGTCCTACACCTATCAAAGTTTGCAACATACAAATGCTTGTAACTTTTTACTGGAGCGTCATAAAACCTTGAAATTTTGTAACAATAAAGTACTCGAGCCTCTTGTCAATTTAAGCTATCGCTCAAAGCTATGCTACCCTTGAGTCCCAAATAAAATACTGATAAAACTTCAAATGGTCCTAACTTCTATACGGTACGTTCTATACCTCTCAAAGTTTGCAACATACAAATGCTTGTAACTTTTTACTGGAGCGTCATAAAACCTTGAAATTTTGTAACAATAAAGTACTCGAGCCTCTTGTCACTTTAAGCTATCGCTCAAAGCTATGCTACCCTTGAGTCCCAAATCAAACACTGATACAACTTCAAATGGCCCTAACTTCTATACGGTACGTCCTACACCTATCAAAGTTTGCAACATACAAATGCTTGTAACTTTTTATTGGAGCGTGATAAAACCTTGAAATTTGGTAACAATAAAGTACTCGAGCCTCTTGTCAATTTAAGCTATCGCTCAAAGCTATGCTACCCTTGAGTCCCAAATCAAACACAGATAAAACTTCAAATGGCCCTAACTTCTATACGGTACGTCCTACACCTATCAAAGTTTGCAACATACAAATGCTTGTAACTTTTTACTGGAGCGTCATAAGACCTTGAAATTTTGTAACAATAAAGTACTCGAGCCTCTTGTAAATTTAAGCTATCGCTCAAAGCTATGCTACCCCTGAGTCCCAAATCAAACACTGATAAAACTACAAATGGTCCTAACTTCTATACGGTACGTTCTATACCTGTCAAAGTTTGCAACATACAAATGCTTGTATTTTTTTACTGGAGCGTCATAAAACCTTGAAATTTTGTAACAATAAAGTACTCGATTGTCAATTTAAGCTATCGCTCAAAGCTATGCTACCCTTGAGTCCCAAATCAAACATTGATAAAACTTCAAATGGTCCTAACTTCATTACGGTACGTCCTACACCTATCAAAGTTTGCAACATACAAATGCTTCTAATTTTTACTGGAGCGTCATAAAACCTTGAAATTTTGTAACAATAAAGTACTCGAGCCTCTTGTCAATTTAAGCTATCGCTCAAAGCTATGCTACCCTTGAGTCCCAAATCAAACACTGATAAAACTTCAAATGGCCCTAACTTCTATACGGTACGTCCTACACCTATTAAAGTTTGCAACATACAAATGCTTGTAACTTTTTACTGGAGCGCCATAAAACCTTGAAATTTTGTAACAATAAAGTACTCGAGCCTCTTGTCAATTTAAGCTATCGCTCAAAGCTATGCTACCCTTGAGTCCCAAATCAAACACTGATAAAACTTCAAATGACCCTAACTTCTATACGGTACGTCGTACACCTATCAAAGTTTGCAACATACAAATGCTTGTAACTTTTTACTGGAGCGTCATAAAACTTTGAAATTTTGTAACATTAAAGTACTCGAGCCTCTTGTCACTTTAAGCTATCGCTCAAAGCTATGCTACCCTTGAGTCCCAAATCAAACACTGATAAAACTTCAATTGGCCCTAACTTCTATACGGTACGTCCCACACCTCTCAAAGTTTGCAACATACAAATACTTGTAACTTTTTATTGGAGCGTCATAAAACCATGAAATTTGGTAACAATAAAGTACTCGAGCCTCTTGTCAATTTAAGCTATCGCTCAAAGCTATGCTACCCTTGAGTCCCAAATCAAACACTGATAAAATTCAAATGGCCCTAACTTGTATACGGTACGTCCTACACCTATCAAAGTTTGCAACATACAAATGCTTGTAACTTTTTACTGGAGCGTCATAATATCTTGAAATTTTGCAACAATAAAGTACTCGAGCCTCTTGTCTATTTAAGCTATCGCTCAAAGCTATGCTACCCATGAGTCCCAAATCAAACACCGATAAAACTTCAAATGGCCCTAACTTCTATATGGTACGTCCTACACCTATCAAAGTTTGCAGCATACAAATGGTTGTAACTTTTTACTGGAGCGTCAGAAAACTTTGAAATTTTGTAACAATAAAGTACTCGAGCCTCTTGTCAATTTAAGCTATCCCTCAAAGCTATGCTACCCTTGAGTCCCAAATCAAACACTGATGAAACTTCAAACGGCCCTAACTTCTATACGGTACGTCCTACACCTGTCAAAGTTTGCAACATACAAATGCTTATAACTTTTTACTGGAGCGTCATAAGACCTTGAAATTTTGTAACAATAAAGTACTCGAGCCTCTTGTCAATTTAAGCTATCGCTCAAAGCTATGCTACCCTTGAGTCCCAAATCAAACACTGATAAAACTTCAAATGACCCTAACTTCTATACGGTACGTCGTACACCTATCAAAGTTTGCAACATACAAATGCTTGTAACTTTTTACTGGAGCGTCATAAAACTTTGAAATTTTGTAACATTAAAGTACTCGAGCCTCTTGTCAATTTAAGCTATTGCTCAAAGCTATGCTACCCTTGAGTCCCAAATCAAACACTGATAAAACTTCAAATGGTCCTAACTTCTATACGGTACGTTCTATACCTCTCAAAGTTTGCAACATACAAATGCTTGTAACTTTTTACTGGAGCGTCATAAAACCTTGAAATTTTTTAACAATAAAGTACTCGAGCCTCTTGTCACTTTAAGCTATCGCTCAAAGCTATGCTACCCTTGAGTCCCAAATCAAACACTGATAAAACTTCAATTGGCCCTAACTTCTATACGGTACGTCCCACACCTCTCAAAGTTTGCAACATACAAATACTTGTAACTTTTTATTGGAGCGTCATAAAACCATGAAATTTGGTAACAATAAAGTACTCGAGCCTCTTGTCAATTTAAGCTATCGCTCAAAGCTATGCTACCCTTGAGTCCCAAATCAAACACTGATAAAATTCAAATGGCCCTAACTTGTATACGGTACGTCCTACACCTATCAAAGTTTGCAACATACAAATGCTTGTAACTTTTTACTGGAGCGTCATAATATCTTGAAATTTTGCAACAATAAAGTACTCGAGCCTCTTGTCTATTTAAGCTATCGCTCAAAGCTATGCTACCCTTGAGTCCCAAGTCAAACACTGATAAAACTTCAAATGGCCCTAACTTCTATACGGTACGTCCTACACCTATCATAGTTTGCAACATACAAATGCTTGTAACTTTTTACTAGAGCGTCATAATATCTTGAAATTTTGTGACAATAAAGTACTCGAGCCTCTTGTCAATTTAAGCTATCGCTCAAAGCTATGCTACCCCTGAGTCCCAAACCAAACACTAATAAAACTTCAAATGGTCCTAACTTCTATACGGTACGTTCTATACCTGTCAAAGTTTGCAACATACAAATGCTTGTAACTTTTTACTGGAGCTTCATAAAACCGTGAAATTTTGTAACAATAAAGTACTCGATTGTCAATTTAAACTATCGCTCAAAGCTATGCTACCATTGAATCCCAAATCAAACACTGATAAAACTTCAAATGGCCCTAACTTCTATACGGTACGTACTACTCCTATCAAAGTTTGCAACATACAAATGCTTGTAACTTTTTACTGGAGCGTCATAAAACCTTGAAATTTTGTAACAATAAAGTACTCGAGTCTCTTGTCTATTTAAGCTATCGCTCAAAGCTATGCTACCCTTGAGTCCCAAGTCAAACACTGATAAAACTTCAAATGGCCCTAACTTCTATACGGTACGTCCTACACCTATCATAGTTTGCAACATACAAATGCTTGTAACTTTTTACTGGAGCGTCATAAAACCTTGAAATTTTGTAACAATAAAGTATTCGAGCCTCTTGTCAATTTAAGCTATCGCTCAAAGCTATGCTACCCTTGAGTCCCAAATCAAACACTGATAAAACTTCAAATGGTCCTAACTTCTATACGGTACGTTCTACACCTGTCAAAGTTTGCAACATACAAATGCTAGTAACTTTTTACTGGAGCGTCATAAAACCTTGAAATTTTGTAACAATAAAGTACTCGAGCCTCTTGCCAATTTAAAATATCGTTCAAAGCTATGCTACCCTTGAGTCCCAAATCAAACACTGATAAAACTTCAAATGGTCCTAACTTCTATAAGATACGTCCTACACCTATCAAAGTTTGCAACATACAAATGCTTGTAACTTTTAACTGGAGCGTCATAAAACCTTGAAATTTTGTAACAATAAAGTACTCGAGCCTCTTGTCAATTTAAGCTATCGCTCAAAGCTATGCTGCCCTTGAGTCCCAAATCAAACACTTATAAAACTTCAAATGGCCCTAACTTCTATACGGTACGTCCTACACCTGTCAAAGTTTCCAACATACAAATGCTTGTAACTTTTTACTGGAGCGTTATAAAACCTTGAAATTTTGTAACAATAAAGTACTCGAGCCTCTTGTCAATTTAAGCTATCGCTCAAAGCTATGCTATCCTTGAGTCCCAAATCAAACACTGATAAAACTTCAAATGGCCCTAACTTCTATACGGTATGTCCTACACCTGTCAAAATTTGCAACATACAAATGCTTGTAACTTTTTACTGGAGCGTCATAAAACATTGAAATTTTGTAACAATAAAGTACTCGAGGCTCTTGCCAATTTAAGCTATCGCTCAAAGATATGCTACCCTTGAGTCCCAAATCAAACACTGATAAAACTTCAAATGGCCCTAACTTCTATACGGTACGTCCTACACCTATCAAAGTTTGCAACATACAAATGCTTGTAACTTTTTACTGGAGCGTCATAAAATCTTGAAATTTTGTAACAATAAAGTACTCGAGCCTCTTGTCAATTTAAGCTATCGATCAAAGCTGGAGTCTCAAATCAAACACTGATAAAACTTCAAATGGTCCTAACTTCTGTACGGTACGTCCTACACCTGTCAAAGTTTGCAACATACAATTGCTTGTAACTTTTTACTGGAGCGTCATAAAACTTTGAAATTTTGTAACAATAAAGTATTCGAGCCTCTTGTCAATTTAAGCTATCGCTCAAAGCAATAGCTACCATTGAGTCCCAAATCAAACACTGATAAAACTTCAAATGGCCCTAACTTCTATACGGTACGTCCTACACCTATCAAAGTTTGCAACATACAAATGCTTGTATCTTTTTGCTGGAGCGTCATAAAACCTTGAAATTTTGTAACAATAAAGTTCTCGAGCCTCTTGTCAATTTAAGCTATCGCTCAAAGCTATGCTACCCTTGAGTCCCAAATCAAACACTGATAAAACTTCAAATGGCCCTAACTTCTATATGGTACGTCCTACACCTATCAAAGTTTGCAACATACAGATGCTTGTAACTTTTTACTGGAGCGTCATAAAACCTTGAAATTTTGTAACAATAAAGTACTCGAGCCTCTTGTCAATTTAAGCTATCGCTCAAAGCTATGCTACCCTTGATTCCCAAATCAAACACTGATAAAACTGCAAATGGCCCTAACTTCTATACGGTACGTCCTACACCTATCAAAGGTTGCAACATACAAATGCTTGTAACTTTTTACTGGAGCGTCATAAAACCTTGAAATTTTGTAGCAATAAAGTACTCGAGCCTCTTGTCAATTTAAGCTATCGCTCAAAGCTATGGTACCCTTGAGTCCCAAATCAAACACCGATAAAACTTCAAATGGCCCTAACTTCTATACGGTACGTCCTACACCTAACAAAGTTTGCAACATACAAATGCTTGTAACTTTTTACTGGAGCGTCATAAAACCTTGAAATTTTGTAACAATAAAGTACTCGAGCCTCTTGACAATTTAAGCTATCGCTCAAAGCTATGCTACCCTTGAGTCCCAAATCAAACACTGATAAAACTTCAAATGGCCCTTACTTCTATACGGTACGTCCTACACCTATCAAAGTTTACAACATACAAATGCTTGTAACTTTTTACTGGAGCGTCATAAAACCTTGAAATTTTGTAACAATAAAGCACTCGAGCCTCTTGTCAATTTAAGCTATCGCTCAAACTATGCTGCCCTTGAGTCCCAAATCAAACACTGATAAAACTTCAAATGGCCCTAACTTCTATACGGTACGTCCTACACCTATCAAAGTTTGCAACATACAGATGCTTGTAACTTTTTACTGGAGCGTCATAAAACCTTGAAATTTTGTAACAATAAAGTACTCGAGCCTCTTGTCAATTTAAGCTATCGCTCGAAGCTATGCTACCCTTGAGTCCGAAATCAAACACTAATAAAATTTCAAATGGCCCTTACTTCTATACGGTACGTCCTACACCTATCAAAATTTGCAACATACAAATGCTTGTAACTTTTTACTGGAGCGTCATAAAACCTTGAAATTTTGTAACAATAAAGTACTCGAGCCTCTTGTCAATTTAAGCTATCGATCAAAGCTATGCTACCCTTGAGTCCCAAATCAAACACTGATAAAGCTTCAAATGGCCCTAACTTCTATACGGTACGTCCTACACCTATCAAAGTTTGCAACATACAAATGCTTGTATCTTTTTAATGGAGCGTCATAAAACCTTGAAATTTTTTAACCATAAAATACTCGAGCCTCTTGTCAATTTCAGCAATCGCTCAAAGCTATGCTACCCTTGGGTCCCAAATCAAACACTGATAAAACTTCAAATGGCCCTAACTTCTATACGGTACGCCCTACATCTGTCAAAGTTTGCAACATACAAAGGCTTGTAACTTTTTACTGGAGCGTCATAAAACCTTGAAATTTTGTAACAATAAAGTACTCGAGCCTCTTGCCAATTTAATCTATCGCCCAAAGCTATGCTACCCTTGAGTCCCAAATCAAACACTGATAAAACTTCAAATGGCCCTAACTTCTATACGGTACGTCCTACACCTATCAAAGTTTGCAACATACAACTGCTTGTAGCTTTTTACAGGAGCGTCATAAAACCTTGAAATTTTGTAACAATAAAGTACTCGAGCCTCTTGTCAATTTAAGCTATCGGTCAAAGCTATGCTACCCTTGAGTCCCAAATCAAACACTGATAAAGCTTCAAATGGCCCTAACTTCTATACGGTACGTCCCACACCTATCAAAGTTTGCAACATACAAATGCTTGTAACTTTTTACTGGAGCGTCATAAAACCTTGAAATTTTGTAACAAAGTACTCGAGCCTCTTGTCAATTTAAGCTCTCGCTCAAAGCTATGCTACCCTTGAGTCCCAAATCAAACATTGAAAAAACTTCAAATGGTCCTAACTTCTATACGGTACGTCCTACACCTATCAAAGTTTGCAACATACAAATGCTTGTAATTTTTACTGGAGCGTCATAAAACCTTGAAATTTTGTAACAATAAAGTACTCGAGCCTCTTGTCAATTTAAGCTATCCCTCAAAGCTATGCTACCCTTGAGGCCCAAATCAAACACTGATGAAACTTCAAACGGCCCTAACTTCTATACGGTACGTCCTACACCTGTCAAAGTTTGCAACATACAAATGCTTGTAACTTTTTATTGGAGCGTCATAAAACCTTGAAATTCTGTAACAATAAAGTACTCGAGCCTGTTGTCAATTTAAGCTATCGCTCAAGGTTATGCTAGCCTTGAGTCGCAAATCAAACACTGATAAAACTCCAAATGGCCCTAACTTCTATACGGTGCATCCTATACCTATCAAAGTTTGCAACATACAAATGCTTGTAACTTTTTACTGGAGCGTCATAAAACCTTGACATTTTGTAACAATAAAGTACTCGAGCCTCTTGTCAATTTAAGCTATCGCTCAAAGCTATGCTACCCTTGAGTCCCAAATCAAACACTGATAAAACTTCAAATGGCCCTAACTTCTATACGGTACGTCCTACACCTATCAAAGTTTGCAACATACAAATGCTTGTAACTTTTTACTGGAGCGTCATAAAACCTTGAAATTTTGTAACAATAAGGCACTCGAGCCTCTTGTCAATTTAAACAATCGCTCAAAGCTATGCTACCCTTGAGTCCCAAATGAAACACTGATAAAACTTCAAGTGGCACTAGCTTCTATACGGTACGTCCTACACCTATCAAAGTTTGCAACATACAAATGCTTGTAACTTTTTACTGGAGCGTCATAAAACCTTGAAATTTTGTAACAATAAAGTACTCGAGCCGCTTGTCAATTTAAGCTATCGCTGAAAGCTATGCTACCCTTGAGTCCCAAATCAAACACTGATAAAACTTCAAATGGGCCTAATTTCTATACGGTACGTCCTACACCTATCAAAGTTTACAACATACAAATGCTTGTAACTTTTTACTGGGGCGTCATAAAACCTTGAAATTTTGTAACAATAAAGTACTCGAGCCTCTTGTCAATTTAAGGTATCGCTCAAAGCTATGCTACCCTTGAGTCCCAAATCAAACATTGAAAAAACTTCAAATGGTCCTAACTTCTATACGGTACGTCCTACACCTATCAAAGTTTGCAACATACAAATGCTTGTAATTTTTACTGGAGCGTCATAAAACCTTGAAATTTTGTAACAATAAAGTACTCGAGCCTCTTGTCAATTTAAGCTATCGCTCAAAGCTATGCTACCCTTGAGTCCCAAATCAAACACTGATAAAACTTCAAATGGCAATAACTTCTATACGGTACGTCCTACACCTATTAAAGTTTGCAACATACAAATGCTTGTAACTTTTTACTGGAGCGCCATAAAACCTTGAAATTTTGTAACAATAAAGTACTCGAGCCTCTTGTCAATTTAAGCTATCGCTCAAAGCTATGCTACCCATGAGTCCCAAATCAAACACCGATAAAACTTCAAATGGCCCTAACTTCTATATGGTACGTCCTACACCTATCAAAGTTTGCAACATACAAATGCTTGTAACTTTTTACTGGAGCGTCAGAAAACCTTTAAATTTTGTAACAATAAAGTTCTCGAGCCTCTTGTCAATTTAAGCTATCCCTCAAAGCTATGCTACCCTTGAGTCCCAAATCAAACACTGATAAAACTTCAAATGGTCCTAACTTCTATACGGTACGTTCTATACCTCTCAAAGTTTGCAACATACAAATGCTTGTAACTTTTTACTCGAGCGTCATAAAACCTTGAAATTTTGTAACAATAAAGTACTCGAGCCTCTTGTCAATTTAAGCTATCCCTCAAAGCTATGCTACCCTTGAGTCCCAAATCAAACACTGATGAAACTTCAAACGGCCCTAACTTCTATACGGTACGTCCTACACCTGTCAAAGTTTGCAACATACAAATGCTTGTAACTTTTTACTGGAGCGTCATAAGACCTTGAAATTTTGTAACAATAAAGTACTCGAGCCTCTTGTCAATTTAAGCTATCGCTCAAAGCTATGCTACCCCTGAGTCCAAAATCAAACACTGATAAAACTTCAAACGGCCCTAACTTCTATACGGTACGTCCTACACCTGTCAAAGTTTGCAACATACAAATGCTCGTAACTTTTTACTGGAGCGTCATAAGACCTTGAAATTTTGTAACAATAAAGTACTCGAGCCTCTTGTCAATTTAAGCTATAGCTCAAAGCTATGCTACCCTTGAGTCCCAAATCAAACACTGATAAAACTTCAAATGGCCCTGACTTCTGTACGGTACGTCCTACACCTATCAAAGTTTGCAACATACAAATGCTTGTAACTTTTTACTGGAGCGTCATAAAACCTTGAAATTTTGTAACAATAAAGTACTCGAGCCTCTTGTCAATTTAAGCTATCGCTCAAAGCTATGCTACCCTTGAGTCCCAAATAAAACACTGATAAAACTTCAAATGGTCCTAACTTCTATACGGTACGTTCTATACCTCTCAAAGTTTGCAACATACAAATGCTTGTAACTTTTTACTGGAGCGTCATAAAACCTTGAAATTTTGTAACAATAAAGTACTCGAGCCTCTTGTCACTTTAAGCTATCGCTCAAAGCTATGCTACCCTTGAGTCCCAAATCAAACACTGATAAAACTTCAAATGGCCCTAACTTCTATACGGTATGTCCTACACCTATCAAAGTTTGCAACATACAAATGCTTGTAACTTTTTATTGGAGCGTGATAAAACCTTGAAATTTGGTAACAATAAAGTACTCGAGCCTCTTGTCAATTTAAGCTATCGCTCAAAGCTATGCTACCCTTGAGTCCCAAATCAAACACTGATGAAACTTCAAACGGCCCTAACTTCTATACGGTACGTCCTACACCTGTCAAAGTTTGCAACATACAAATGCTTGTAACTTTTTACTGGAGCGTCATAAGACCTTGAAATTTTGTAACAATAAAGTACTCGAGCCTCTTGTCAATTTAAGCTATCGCTCAAAGCTATGCTACCCTTGAGTCCCAAATCAAACACTGATAAAACTTCAAATGGCCCTGACTTCTGTACGGTACGTCCTACACCTATCAAATTTTGCAACATACAAATGCTTGTAACTTTTTACTGGAGCGTCATAAAACCTTGAAATTTTGTAACAATAAAGTACTCGAGCCTCTTGTCAATTTAAGCTATCGCTCAAAGCTATGCTACCCTTGAGTCCCAAATCAAACACTGATAAAACTTCAAATGGTCCTAACTTCTATACGGTACGTTCTATACCTCTCAAAGTTTGCAACATACAAATGCTTGTAACTTTTTACTGGAGCGTCATAAAACCTTGAAATTTTGTAACAATAAAGTACTCGAGCCTCTTGTCAATTTAAGCTATCCCTCAAAGCTATGCTACCCTTGAGTCCCAAATCAAACACTGATGAAACTTCAAACGGCCCTAACTTCTATACGGTACGTCCTACACCTGTCAAAGTTTGCAACATACAAATGCTTGTAACTTTTTACTGGAGCGTCATAAGACCTTGAAATTGTGTAGCAATAAAGTACTCGAGCCTCTTGTCAATTTAAGCTATCGCTCAAAGCTATGCTACCCCTGAGTCCAAAATCAAACACTGATAAAACTTCAAACGGCCCTAACTTCTATACGGTACGTCCTACACCTGTCAAAGTTTGCAACATACAAATGCTTGTAACTTTTTACTGGAGCGTCATAAGACCTTGAAATTTTGTAACAATAAAGTACTCGAGCCTCTTGTCAATTTAAGCTATCGCTCAAAGCTATGCTACCCTTGAGTCCCAAATAAAACACTGATAAAACTTCAAATGGTCCTAACTTCTATACGGTACGTTCTATACCTCTCAAAGTTTGCAACATACAAATGCTTGTAACTTTTTACTGGAGCGTCATAAAACCTTGAAATTTTGTAACAATAAAGTACTCGAGCCTCTTGTCACTTTAAGCTATCGCTCAAAGCTATGCTACCCTTGAGTCTCAAATCAAACACTGATAAAACTTCAAATGGCCCTAACTTCTATACGGTACGTCCTACACCTATCAAAGTTTGCAACATACAAATGCTTGTAACTTTTTATTGGAGCGTGATAAAACCTTGAAATTTGGTAACAATAAAGTACTCGAGCCTCTTGTCAATTTAAGCTATCGCTCAAAGCTATGCTACCCTTGAGTCCCAAATCAAACATTGATAAAACTTCAAATGGTCCTAACTTCATTACGGTACGTCCTACACCTATCAAAGTTTGCAACATACAAATGCTTCTAATTTTTACTGGAGCGTCATAAAACCTTGAAATTTTGTAACAATAAAGTACTCGAGCCTCTTGTCAATTTAAGCTATCGCTCAAAGCTATGCTACCCTTGAGTCCCAAATCAAACACTGATAAAACTTCAAATGGCCCTAACTTCTATACGGTACGTCCTACACCTATTAAAGTTTGCAACATACAAATGCTTGTAACTTTTTACTGGAGCGCCATAAAACCTTGAAATTTTGTAACAATAAAGTACTCGAGCCTCTTGTCAATTTAAGCTATCGCTCAAAGCTATGCTACCCATGAGTCCCAAATCAAACACCGATAAAACTTCAAATGGCCCTAACTTCTATATGGTACGTCCTACACCTATCAAAGTTTGCAGCATACAAATGGTTGTAACTTTTTACTGGAGCGTCAGAAAACTTTGAAATTTTGTAACAATAAAGTACTCGAGCCTCTTGTCAATTTAAGCTATCCCTCAAAGCTATGCTACCCTTGAGTCCCAAATCAAACACTGATGAAACTTCAAACGGCCCTAACTTCTATACGGTACGTCCTACACCTGTCAAAGTTTGCAACATACAAATGCTTATAACTTTTTACTGGAGCGTCATAAGACCTTGAAATTTTGTAACAATAAAGTACTCGAGCCTCTTGTCAATTTAAGCTATCGCTCAAAGCTATGCTACCCTTGAGTCCCAAATCAAACACTGATAAAACTTCAAATGGCCCTAACTTCTATACGGTACGTCGTACACCTATCAAAGTTTGCAACATACAAATGCTTGTAACTTTTTACTGGAGCGTCATAAAACTTTGAAATTTTGTAACATTAAAGTACTCGAGCCTCTTGTCAATTTAAGCTATTGCTCAAAGCTATGCTACCCTTGAGTCCCAAATCAAACACTGATAAAACTTCAAATGGTCCTAACTTCTATACGGTACGTTCTATACCTCTCAAAGTTTGCAACATACAAATGCTTGTAACTTTTTACTGGAGCGTCATAAAACCTTGAAATTTTTTAACAATAAAGTACTCGAGCCTCTTGTCACTTTAAGCTATCGCTCAAAGCTATGCTACCCTTGAGTCCCAAATCAAACACTGATAAAACTTCAATTGGCCCTAACTTCTATACGGTACGTCCCACACCTCTCAAAGTTTGCAACATACAAATACTTGTAACTTTTTATTGGAGCGTCATAAAACCATGAAATTTGGTAACAATAAAGTACTCGAGCCTCTTGTCAATTTAAGCTATCGCTCAAAGCTATGCTACCCTTGAGTCCCAAATCAAACACTGAAAAAATTCAAATGGCCCTAACTTGTATACGGTACGTCCTACACCTATCAAAGTTTGCAACATACAAATGCTTGTAACTTTTTACTGGAGCGTCATAATATCTTGAAATTTTGCAACAATAAAGTACTCGAGCCTCTTGTCTATTTAAGCTATCGCTCAAAGCTATGCTACCCTTGAGTCCCAAGTCAAACACTGATAAAACTTCAAATGGCCCTAACTTCTATACGGTACGTCCTACACCTATCATAGTTTGCAACATACAAATGCTTGTAACTTTTTACTGGAGCGTCATAATATCTTGAAATTTTGTGACAATAAAGTACTCGAGCCTCTTGTCAATTTAAGCTATCGCTCAAAGCTATGCTACCCCTGAGTCCCAAACCAAACACTGATAAAACTTCAAATGGTCCTAACTTCTATACGGCACGTTCTATACCTGTCAAAGTTTGCAACATACAAATGCTTGTAACTTTTTACTGGAGCTTCATAAAACCGTGAAATTTTGTAACAATAAAGTACTCGATTGTCAATTTAAACTATCGCTCAAAGCTATGCTACCATTGAATCCCAAATCAAACACTGATAAAACTTCAAATGGCCCTAACTTCTATACGGTACGTACTACTCCTATCAAAGTTTGCAACATACAAATGCTTGTAACTTTTTACTGGAGCGTCATAAAACCTTGAAATTTTGTAACAATAAAGTACTCGAGTCTCTTGTCTATTTAAGCTATCGCTCAAAGCTATGCTACCCTTGAGTCCCAAGTCAAACACTGATAAAACTTCAAATGGCCCTAACTTCTATACGGTACGTCCTACACCTATCATAGTTTGCAACATACAAATGCTTGTAACTTTTTACTGGAGCGTCATAAAACCTTGAAATTTTGTAACAATAAAGTATTCGAGCCTCTTGTCAATTTAAGCTATCGCTCAAAGCTATGCTACCCTTGAGTCCCAAATCAAACACTGATAAAACTTCAAATGGTCCTAACTTCTATACGGTACGTTCTACACCTGTCAAAGTTTGCAACATACAAATGCTAGTAACTTTTTACTGGAGCGTCATAAAACCTTGAAATTTTCTAACAATAAAGTACTCGAGCCTCTTGCCAATTTAAAATATCGTTCAAAGCTATGCTACCCTTGAGTCCCAAATCAAACACTGATAAAACTTCAAATGGTCCTAACTTCTATAAGATACGTCCTACACCTATCAAAGTTTGCAACATACAAATGCTTGTAACTTTTAACTGGAGCGTCATAAAACCTTGAAATTTTGTATCAATAAAGTACTCGAGCCTCTTGTCAATTTAAGCTATCGCTCAAAGCTATGCTGCCCTTGAGTCCCAAATCAAACACTTATAAAACTTCAAATGGCCCTAACTTCTATACGGTACGTCCTACACCTGTCAAAGTTTCCAACATACAAATGCTTGTAACTTTTTACTGGAGCGTTATAAAACCTTGAAATTTTGTAACAATAAAGTACTCGAGCCTCTTGTCAATTTAAGCTATCGCTCAAAGCTATGCTATCCTTGAGTCCCAAATCAAACACTGATAAAACTTCAAATGGCCCTAACTTCTATACGGTATGTCCTACACCTGTCAAAATTTGCAACATACAAATGCTTGTAACTTTTTACTGGAGCGTCATAAAACATTGAAATTTTGTAACAATAAAGTACTCGAGGCTCTTGCCAATTTAAGCTATCGCTCAAAGATATGCTACCCTTGAGTCCCAAATCAAACACTGATAAAACTTCAAATGGCCCTAACTTCTATACGGTACGTCCTACACCTATCAAAGTTTGCAACATACAAATGCTTGTAACTTTTTACTGGAGCGTCATAAAATCTTGAAAGTTTGTAACAATAAAGTACTCGAGCCTCTTGTCAATTTAAGCTATCGATCAAAGCTGGAGTCTCAAATCAAACACTGATAAAACTTCAAATGGTCCTAACTTCTGTACGGTACGTCCTACACCTGTCAAAGTTTGCAACATACAAATGCTTGTAACTTTTTACTGGAGCGTCATAAAACTTTGAAATTTTGTAACAATAAAGTATTCGAGCCTCTTGTCAATTTAAGCTATCGCTCAAAGCAATAGCTACCATTGAGTCCCAAATCAAACACTGATAAAACTTCAAATGGCCCTAACTTCTATACGGTACGTCCTACACCTATCAAAGTTTGCAACATACAAATGCTTGTATCTTTTTGCTGGAGCGTCATAAAACCTTGAAATTTTGTAACAATAAAGTTCTCGAGCCTCTTGTCAATTTAAGCTATCGCTCAAAGCTATGCTACCCTTGAGTCCCAAATCAAACACTGATAAAACTTCAAATGGCCCTAACTTCTATATGGTACGTCCTACACCTATCAAAGTTTGCAACATACAGATGCTTGTAACTTTTTACTGGAGCGTCATAAAACCTTGAAATTTTGTAACAATAAAGTACTCAAGCCTCTTGTCAATTTAAGCTATCGCTCAAAGCTATGCTACCCTTGATTCCCAAATCAAACACTGATAAAACTGCAAATGGCCCTAACTTCTATACGGTACGTCCTACACCTATCAAAGGTTGCAACATACAAATGCTTGTAACTTTTTACTGGAGCGTCATAAAACCTTGAAATTTTGTAGCAATAAAGTACTCGAGCCTCTTGTCAATTTAAGCTATCGCTCAAAGCTATGGTACCCTTGAGTCCCAAATCAAACACCGATAAAACTTCAAATGGCCCTAACTTCTATACGGTACGTCCTACACCTAACAAAGTTTGCAACATACAAATGCTTGTAACTTTTTACTGGAGCGTCATAAAACCTTGAAATTTTGTAACAATAAAGTACTCGAGCCTCTTGACAATTTAAGCTATCGCTCAAAGCTATGCTACCCTTGAGTCCCAAATCAAACACTGATAAAACTTCAAATGGCCCTTACTTCTATACGGTACGTCCTACACCTATCAAAGTTTACAACATACAAATGCTTGTAACTTTTTACTAGAGCGTCATAAAACCTTGAAATTTTGTAACAATAAAGCACTCGAGCCTCTTGTCAATTTAAGCTATCGCTCAAACTATGCTACCCTTGAGTCCCAAATCAAACACTGATAAAACTTCAAATGGCCCTAACTTCTATACGGTACGTCCTACACCTATCAAAGTTTGCAACATACAGATGCTTGTAACTTTTTACTGGAGCGTCATAAAACCTTGAAATTTTGTAACAATAAAGTACTCGAGCCTCTTGTCAATTTAAGCTATCGCTCAAAGCTATGCTACCCTTGAGTCCGAAATCAAACACTAATAAAATTTCAAATGGCCCTTACTTCTATACGGTACGTCCTACACCTATCAAAATTTGCAACATACAAATGCTTGTAACTTTTTACTGGAGCGTCATAAAACCTTGAAATTTTGTAACAATAAAGTACTCGAGCCTCTTGTCAATTTAAGCTATCGATCAAAGCTATGCTACCCTTGAGTCCCAAATCAAACACTGATAAAGCTTCAAATGGCCCTAACTTCTATACGGTACGTCCTACACCTATCAAAGTTTGCAACATACAAATGCTTGTATCTTCTTAATGGAGCGTCATAAAACCTTGAAATTTTTTAACCATAAAATACTCGAGCCTCTTGTCAATTTCAGCAATCGCTCAAAGCTATGCTACCCTTGGGTCCCAAATCAAACACTGATAAAACTTCAAATGGCCCTAACTTCTATACGGTACGCCCTACATCTGTCAAAGTTTGCAACATACAAAGGCTTGTAACTTTTTACTGGAGCGTCATAAAACCTTGAAATTTTGTAACAATAAAGTACTCGAGCCTCTTGCCAATTTAATCTATCGCCCAAAGCTATGCTACCCTTGAGTCCCAAATCAAACACTGATAAAACTTCAAATGGGCCTAATTTCTATACGGTACGTCCTACACCTATCAAAGTTTGCAACATACAACTGCTTGTAGCTTTTTACAGGAGCGTCATAAAACCTTGAAATTTTGTAACAATAAAGTACTCGAGCCTCTTGTCAATTTAAGCTATCGCTCAAAGCTATGCTACCCTTGAGTCCCAAATCAAACACTGATAAAGCTTCAAATGGCCCTAACTTCTATACGGTACGTCCCACACCTATCAAAGTTTGCAACATACAAATGCTTGTAACTTTTTACTGGAGCGTCATAAAACCTTGAAACTTTGTAACAATAAAGTACTCGAGCCTCTTGTCACTTTAAGCTCTCGCTCAAAGCTGTGCTGCCCTTGAGTCCCAAATCAAACACTGATAAAGCTTCAAATGGCCTTAACTTCTATACGGTACGTCCTACACTTATCAAAGTTTGCAACGTATAAATGCTTGTAACTTTTTACTGGAGCGTCATAAAACCTTGAAAAAGTACTCGAGCCTCTTGTCAATTTAAGCTATCGCTCAAAGCTATGCTACCCTTGAGTCCCAAATCAAACACTGATAAAACTGCAAATGGCCCAAACTTCTATACGGTACGTCCTACACCTATCAAAGTTTGCAACATACAAATGCTTGTAACTTTTCACTGGAGCGTCATAAAACTTTGAAATTTTGTAACAATAAAGTACTTGAGCCTCTTGTCAATTTAAGCTATCGCTCAAAGCTATGCTACCCTTGAGTCCCAAATCAAACACTGATAAAACTTCAAATGGCCCTAATTTCTATACGGTACGTCCTACACCTATCAAAGTTTGCAACATACAAATGCTTGTAACTTTTTACTGGAGCGTCATAAAACCTTGAAAGTTTGTAACAATAAAGTTCTCGAGACTCGTGTCAATTTAAGCTATCGCTCAAAGCTATGCTACCCTTGAGTCCCAAATCAAACACAGATAAAACTTCAAATGGCCTTAACTTCTGTATGGTACATCCTGCACCTATCAAAGTTTGCAACATACAAATGCTTGTAACTTTTTACTGGAACGTCTTAAAACCTTGAAATTTTGTAACAATAAAGTACCCGAGCCTCTTGTCAATTTAAGCTATCGCTCAAAGCTATGCTACCCTTGAGTCCCAAATCAAACACTAATAAAAGTTCAAATGGCCCTTACTTCTATACGGTACGTCCTACACCTATCAAAGTTTGCAACATACAAATGCTTGTAACTTTTTACTGGAGCGTCATAAAACTTTGAAATTTTGTAACAATAAAGTACTCGAGCCTCTTGTCAATTTAAGCTATCGCTCAAAGCTATGCTACCCTTGAGTCCCAAATCAAACACTGATAAAACTGCAAATGGCCCAAACTTCTATACGGTACGTCCTACACCTGTCAAAGTTTGCAACATACAAATGCTGGTAACTTTAACTGGAGCGTCATGAAACCTTGAAATCTTGTAACAATAAAGTACTCGAGCGTCTTGTCAATTTAAGCTATCGCTCAAAGCTATGCTACCCTTGAGTCCCAAATCAAACACTGATACAACTTCAAATGGCCCTTACTTCTATACGGTACGTCCTACACCTGTCAAAGTGTGCAACATACAAATGCTTGTAACTTTTTACTGGAGCGTCATAAAACCTTGAAATTTTGTAACAATAAAGTACTCGAGCCTCTTGTCAATTTAAGTTATCGCTCAAAGCTATGCTACCCTTGAGTCCCAAATCAAACACTGATAAAACTTCAAATGGTCCTAACTTCTATACGGTACGTCCTACACCTGTCAAAGTTTGCAACATACAAATGCTAGTAACTTTTTACTGGAGCGTCATAAAACCTTGAAATTTTGTAACAATAAAGTACTCGAGCCTCTTGTCAATTTAAACTATCGCTCAAAGCTATGCTACCCTTGAGTCCCAAATCAAACACTGATAAAACTTCAAATGGCCCTAACTTCTATACGGTACGTCCTACACCTATCAAAGTTTGCAACATACAAATGCTTGTAACTTTTTAATGGAGCGTCATAAAACCTTGAAATTTTTTAACCATAAAATACTCGAGCCTCTTGTGAATTTCAGCTAGCGCTCAAAGCTATGCTACCCTTGAGTCCCAAATCAAACACTGATAAAACTTCAAATGGCCCTAACTTCTATACGGTACGCCCTACATCTGTCAAAGTTTGCAACATACAAATGCTTGTAACTTTTTACTGGAGCGTCATAAAAGCTTGAAATTTTGTAACAATAAAGTACTCGAGCCTCTTGTCAATTTAAGCTATCGCTCAAAGCTATGCTACCCTTGAGTCCCAAATCAAACACTGATAAAACTTCAAATGGCCCTAACTTCTATACGGTACGCCCTACATCTGTCAAAGTTTGCAACATACAAATGCTTGTAACTTTTTACTGGAGCGTCATAAAACCTTGAAATTTTGTAACAATAAAGTACTCGAGCCTCTTGTCTATTTAAGCTATCGCTCAAAGCTATGCTACCCTTGAGTCCCAAATCAAACACTAATAAAAGTTCAAATGGCCCTTACTTCTATACGGTACGTCCTACACCTATCAAAGTTTGCAACATACAAATGCTTGTAACTTTTTACTGGAGCGTCATAAAACCTTGAAATTTTATAACAATAAAGTACTCGAGCCTCTTGTCAATTTAAGCTATCGCTCAAAGCTATGCTACCCTTGAGTCCCAAATCAAACACTGATAAAACTTCAAATGGCCCTTACTTCTATACGGTACGTCCTACACTTATCAAAGTTTGCAACGTACAAATGCTTGTAACTTTTTACTGGAGCGTCATAAAACCTTGAAAAAGTACTCGAGCCTCTTGTCAATTTAAGCTATCGCTCAAAGCTATGCTACCCTTGAGTCCCAAATCAAACACTGATAAAACTTCAAATGGCCCTAACTTCTATACGGTACGCCCTACATCTGTCAAAGTTTGCAACATACAAATGCTTGTAACTTTTTACTGGAGCGTCATAAAACCTTGAAATTTTGTAACAATAAAGTACTCGAGCCTCTTGTCAATTTAAGCTATCGCTCAAAGCTATGCTACCCTTGAGTCCCAAATCAAACACTGATAAAACTTCAAATGGCCCTAACTTCTATACGGTACGCCCTACATCTGTCAAAGTTTGCAACATACAAATGCTTGTAACTTTTTACTGGAGCGTCATAAAACCTTGAAATTTTGTAACAATAAAGTACTCGAGCCTCTTGTCAGTTTAAGCTATCGCTCAAAGCTATGCTACCCTTGAGTCCCAAATCAAACACTAATAAAAGTTCAAATGGCCCTTACTTCTATACGGTACGTCCTACACCTATCAAAGTTTGCAACATACAAATGCTTGTAACTTTTTACTGGAGCGTCATAAAACCTTGAAATTTTGTAACAATAAAGTACTCGAGCCTCTTGTCAATTTAAGCTATCGCTCAAAGCTATGCTACCCTTGAGTCCCAAATCAAACACTGATAAAACTTCGAATGGCCCTTACTTCTATACTGTACGTCCTACACCTATCAAAGTTTGCAACATACAAATGCTTGTAACTTTTTACTGGAGCGTCATAAAACCTTGAAATTTTGTAACAATAAAGTACTCGAGCCTCTTGTCAATTTAAGCTATCGCTCAAAGCTATGCTATCCTTGAGTCCCAAATCAAACACTGATAAAACTTCAAATGGCCCTAACTTCTATACGGTACGTCCTACACCTATCAAAGTTTGCAACATACAAATGCTTGTAACTTTTGACTGGAGCTTCATAAAACCTTGAAATTTTGTAACAATAAAGTACTCGAGCCTCTTGTCAATTTAAGCTATCGCTCAAAGCTATGCTACCCTTGAGTCCCAAATCAAACACTGATAAAACTTCAAATGGCCCTTACTTCTATACGGTACGTCCTACACTTATCAAAGTTTGCAACGTACATATGCTTGTAACTTTTTACTGGAGCGTCATAAAACCTTGAAAAAGTACTCGAGCCTCTTGTCAATTTAAGCTATCGCTCAAAGCTATGCTACCCTTGAGTCCCAAATCAAACACTGATAAAACTGCAAATGGCCCAAACTTCTATACGGCACGTCCTACACCTATCAAAGTTTGCAACATACAAATGCTTGTAACTTTTTACTGGAGCGTCATAAAACTTTGAAATTTTGTAACAATAAAGTACTCGAGCCTCTTGTCAATTTAAGCTATCGCTCAAAGCTATGCTACCCTTGAGTCCCAAATCAAACACTGATAAAACTTCAAATGGCCCTAATTTCTATACGGTACGTCCTACACCTATCAAAGTTTGCAACATACAAATGCTTGTAACTTTTTACTGGAGCGTCATAAAACCTTGAAAGTTGGTAACAATAAAGTACTCGAGCCTCTTGTCAATTTAAGCTATCGCTCAAAGCTATGCTACCCTTGAGTCCCAAATCAAACACTGATAAAACTTCAAATGGCCCTAACTTCTATACGGTACGCCCTGCATCTGTCAAAGTTTGCAACATACAAATGCTTGTAACTTTTTACTGGAGCGTCATAAAACCTTGAAATTTTGTAACAATAAAGTACTCGAGCCTCTTGTCAGTTTAAGCTATCGCTCAAAGCTATGCTACCCTTGAGTCCCAAATCAAACACTAATAAAAGTTCAAATGGCCCTTACTTCTATACGGTACGTCCTACACCTATCAAAGTTTGCAACATACAAATGCTTGTAACTTTTTACTGGAGCGTCATAAAACCTTGAAATTTTGTAACAATAAAGTACTCGAGCCTCTTGTCAATTTAAGCTATCGCTCAAAGCTATGCTACCATTGAGTCCCAAATCAAACACTGATAAAACTTCGAATGGCCCTTACTTCTATACTGTACGTCCTACACCTATCAAAGTTTGCAACATACAAATGCTTGTAACTTTTTACTGGAGCGTCATAAAACCTTGAAATTTTGTAACAATAAAGTACTCGAGCCTCTTGTCAATTTAAGCTATCGCTCAAAGCTATGCTAACCTTGAGTCCCAAATCAAACACTGATAAAACTTCAAATGGCCCTAACTTCTATACGGTACGTCCTACACCTATCAAAGTTTGCAACATACAAATGCTTGTAACTTTTGACTGGAGCGTCATAAAACCTTGAAATTTTGTAACAATAAAGTACTCGAGCCTCTTGTCAATTTAAGCTATCGCTCAAAGCTATGCTACCCTTGAGTCCCAAATCAAACACTGATAAAACTTCAAATGGCCCTTACTTCTACACGGTACGTCCTACACTTATCAAAGTTTGCAACGTACATATGCTTGTAACTTTTTACTGGAGCGTCATAAAACCTTGAAAAAGTACTCGAGCCTCTTGTCAATTTAAGCTATCGCTCAAAGCTATGCTACCCTTGAGTCCCAAATCAAACACTGATAAAACTGCAAATGGCCCAAACTTCTATACGGCACGTCCTACACCTATCAAAGTTTGCAACATACAAATGCTTGTAACTTTTTACTGGAGCGTCATAAAACTTTGAAATTTTGTAACAATAAAGTACTCGAGCCTCTTGTCAATTTAAGCTATCGCTCAAAGCTATGCTATCCTTGAGTCCCAAATCAAACACTGATAAAACTTCAAATGGCCCTAACTTCTATACGGTACGTCCTACACCTATCAAAGTTTGCAACATACAAATGCTTGTAACTTTTGACTGGAGCGTCATAAAACCTTGAAATTTTGTAACAATAAAGTACTCGAGCCTCTTGTCAATTTAAGCTATCGCTCAAAGCTATGCTACCCTTGAGTCCCAAATCAAACACTGATAAAACTTCAAATGGCCCTTACTTCTACACGGTACGTCCTACACTTATCAAAGTTTGCAACGTACATATGCTTGTAACTTTTTACTGGAGCGTCATAAAACCTTGAAAAAGTACTCGAGCCTCTTGTCAATTTAAGCTATCGCTCAAAGCTATGCTACCCTTGAGTCCCAAATCAAACACTGATAAAACTTCAAATGGCCCTAACTTCTATACGGTACGCCCTACATCTGTCAAAGTTTGCAACATACAAATTCTTGTAACTTTTTACTGGAGCGTCATAAAACCTTGAAATTTTGTAACAATAAAGTACTCGAGCCTCTTGTCAGTTTAAGCTATCGCTCAAAGCTATGCTACCCTTGAGTCCCAAATCAAACACTAATAAAAGTTCAAATGGCCCTTACTTCTATACGGTACGTCCTACACCTATCAAAGTTTGCAACATACAAATGCTTGTAACTTTTTACTGGAGCGTCATAAAACCTTGAAATTTTGTAACAATAAAGTACTCGAGCCTCTTGTCAATTTAAGCTATCGCTCAAAGCTATGCTACCCTTGAGTCCCAAATCAAACACTGATAAAACTTCGAATGGCCCTTACTTCTATACTGTACGTCCTACACCTATCAAAGTTTGCAACATACAAATGCTTGTAACTTTTTACTGGAGCGTCATAAAACCTTGAAATTTTGTAACAATAAAGTACTCGAGCCTCTTGTCAATTTAAGCTATCGCTCAAAGCTATGCTATCCTTGAGTCCCAAATCAAACACTGATAAAACTTCAAATGGCCCTAACTTCTATACGGTACGTCCTACACCTATCAAAGTTTGCAACATACAAATGCTTGTAACTTTTGACTGGAGCGTCATAAAACCTTGAAATTTTGTAACAATAAAGTACTCGAGCCTCTTGTCAATTTAAGCTATCGCTCAAAGCTATGCTACCCTTGAGTCCCAAATCAAACACTGATAAAACTTCGAATGGCCCTTACTTCTATACTGTACGTCCTACACCTATCAAAGTTTGCAACATACAAATGCTTGTAACTTTTTACTGGAGCGTCATAAAACCTTGAAAGTTGGTAACAATAAAGTTCGCGAGACTCGTGTCAATTTAAGCTATCGCTCAAAGCTATGCTACCCTTGAGTCGCAAATCAAACACAGATAAAACTTCAAATGGCCTTAACTTCTGTACGGTACGTCCTGCACCTATCAAAGTTTGCAACATACAAATGCTTGTAACTTTTTACTGGAGCGTCTTAAAACCTTGAAATTTTGTAACAATAAAGTACTCGAGCCTCTTGTCAATTTAAGCTATCGCTCAAACTATGCTACCCTTGAGTCCCAAATCAAACACTGATAAAACTTCAAATGGCCCTAACTTCTATACGGCACGTCCTACACCTATCAAAGTTTGCAACATACAGATGCTTGTAACTTTTTACTGGAGCGTCATAAAACCTTGAAATTTTGTAACAATAAAGTACTCGAGCCTCTTGTCAATTTAAGCTATCGCTCAAAGCTATGCTACCCTTGAGTCCGAAATCAAACACTAATAAAATTTCAAATGGCCCTTACTTCTATACGGTACGTCCTACACCTATCCAAATTTGCAACATACAAATGCTTGTAACTTTTTACTGGAGCGTCTTAAAACCTTGAAATTTTGTAACAATAAAGTACTCGAGCCTCTTGTCAATTTAAGCTATCGCTCAAACTATGCTACCCTTGAGTCCCAAATCAAACACTGATAAAACTTCAAATGGCCCTAACTTCTATACGGCACGTCCTACACCTATCAAAGTTTGCAACATACAGATGCTTGTAACTTTTTACTGGAGCGTCATAAAACCTTGAAATTTTGTAACAATAAAGTACTCGAGCCTCTTGTCAATTTAAGCTATCGATCAAAGCTATGCTACCCTTGAGTCCCAAATCAAACACTGATAAAGCTTCAAATGGCCCTGACTTCTATATGGTACGTCCTACACCTATCAAAGTTTGCAACATACAAATGCTTGTAACTTTTTAATGGAGCGTCATAAAACCTTGAAATTTTTTAACCATAAAATACTCGAGCCTCTTGTCAATTTCAGCAATCGCTCAAAACTATGCTACCCTTGGGTCCCAAATCAAACACTGATAAAACTTCAAATGGCCCTAACTTCTATACGGTACGCCCTACATCTGTCAAAGTTTGCAACATTCAAATGCTTGTAACTTTTTACTGGAGCGTCATAAAACCTTGAAATTTTGTAACAATAAAGTACTCGAGCCTCTTGTCAATTTAAGCTATCGCTCAAAGCTATGCTATCCTTGAGTCCCAAATCAAACACTGATAAAACTTCAAATGGCCCTAACTTCTATACGGTACGTCCTACACCTATCAAAGTTTTCAAACATACAAATGCTTGTAACTTTTTACTGGAGCGTCATAAAACTTTGAAATTTTGTGACAATAAAGTACTCGAGCCTCTTGTCAATTTAAGCTATCGCTCAAAGCTATGCTACCCTTGAGTCCCAAATCAAACACTGATAAAACTTCAAATGGCCCTTACTTCTATACGGCACGTCCTACACTTATCAAAGTTTGCAACGTACAAATGCTTGTAACTTTTTACTGGAGCGTCATAAAACTTTGAAATTTTGTAACAATAAAGTACTCGAGCCTCTTGTCAATTTAAGCTATCGCTCAAAGCTATGCTACCCTTGAGTCCCAAATCAAACACTGATAAAACTGCAAATGGCCCCAACTTCTATACGGTACGTCCTACACCTATCAAAGTTTGCAACATACAAATGCTTGTAACTTTTTACTGGAGCGTCATAAAACTTTGAAATTTTGTAACAATAAAGTACTCGAGCCTCTTGTCAATTTAAGCTATCGCTCAAAGCTATGCTACCCTTGAGTCCCAAATCAAACACTGATAAAACTTCAAATGGCCCTAATTTCTATACGGTACGTCCTACACCTATCAAAGTTTGCAACATATAAATGCTTGTAACTTTTTACTGGAGCGTCATAAAACTTTGAAATTTTGTAACAATAAAGTACTCGAGCCTCTTGTCAATTTAAGCTATCGCTCAAAGCTATGCTACCCTTGAGTCCCAAATCAAACACTGATAAAACTTCAAATGGCCTTAACTTCTGTACGGTACGTCCTGCATCTATCAAAGTTTGCAACATACAAATGCTTGTAACTTTTTACTGGAGCGTCATAAAACCTTGAAATTTTGTAACAATAAAGTACTCGAGCCTCTTGTCAATTTAAGCTATCGCTCAAAGCTATGCTACCCTTGAGTCCCAAATCAAACACTAATAAAAGTTCAAATGGCCCTTACTTCTATACGGTACGTCCTACACCTATCAAAGTTTGCAACATACAAATGCTTGTAACTTTTTACTGGAGCGTCATAAAACTTTGAAATGTTGGAACAATAAAGTACTCGAGCCTCTTGTCAATTTAAGCTATCGCTCAAAGCTATGCTACCCTTGAGTCCAAAATCAAACACTGATAAAACTTCAAATGGCCCTTACTTCTATACGGCACGTCCTACACTTATCAAAGTTTGCAACGTACAAATGCTTGTAACTTTTTACTGGAGCGTCATAAAACTTTGAAATTTTGTAACAATAAAGTACTCGAGCCTCTTGTCAATTTAAGCTATCGCTCAAAGCTATGCTACCCTTGAGACCCAAATCAAACACTGATAAAACTGCAAATGGCCCAAACTTCTATACGGTACGTCCTACACCTGTCAAAGTTTGCAACATACAAATGCTGGTAACTTTAACTGGAGCGTCATGAAACCTTGAAATTTTGTAACAATAAAGTACTCGAGCGTCTTGTCAATTTAAGCTATCGCTCAATGCTATGCTACCCTTGAGTCCCAAATCAAACACAGACAAAACTTCAAATGGCCCTAACTTCTATACGGTACGTCCTACAACTATCAAAGTTTGCAACATACAAATGCTTGTAACTTTTTACTGGAGCGTCATAAAACCTTGAAATTTTGTAACAATAAAGTACTCGAGCCTCTTGTCAATTTAAGCTATCGCTCAAAGCTATGCTACCCTTGAGTCCCAATTCAAACACTGATAAAACTTCAAATGGCCCTTACTTCTATACGGTACGTCCTACACCTATCAAAGTTTGCTACATACAAATGCTTGTAACTTTTTACTGGAGCGTCATAAAACCTTGAAATTTTGTAACAATAAAGTACTCGAGCCTCTTGTCAATTTAAGCTATCGCTCAAACTATGCTACCCTTGAGTCCCAAATCAAACACTGATAAAACTTCAAATGGCCCTAACTTCTATACGGTACATCCTACACCTATCAAAGTTTGCAACATACAGATGCTTGTAACTTTTTACTGGAGCGTCATAAAACCTTGAAATTTTGTAAGAATAAAGTACTCGAGCCTCTTGTCAATTTAAGCTATCGCTCAAAGCTATGCTACCCTTGAGTCCGAAATCAAACACTAATAAAATTTCAAATGGCCCTTACTTCTATACGGTACGTCCTACACCTATCAAAATTTGCAACATACAAATGCTTGTAACTTTTTACTGGGGCGTCATAAAACCTTGAAATTTTGTAACAATAAAGTACTCGAGCCTCTTGCCAATTTAAGCTATCGCCCAAAGCTATGCTACCCTTGAGTCCCAAATCAAACACTGATAAAACTTCAAATGGCCCTAACTTCTATACGGTACGTCCTACACCTATCAAAGTTTGCAACATACAACTGCTTGTAGCTTTTTACAGGAGCGTCATAAAACCTTGAAATTTTGTAACAATAAAGTACTCGAGCCTCTTGTCAATTTAAGCTATCGCTCAAAGCTATGCTACCCTTGAGTCCCAAATCAAACACTGATAAAACTGCAAATGGTCCTAACTTCTATACGGTACTTCCTACACCTATCAAAGTTTGCAACATACAAATGCTTGTAAGTTTTTACTGGAGCGTCATAAAACCTTGAAATTTTGTAACAATAAAGTACTCGAGCCTCTTGTCAATTTAAGCTATCGCTCAAAGCTATGCTATCCTTGAGTCCCAAATCAAACACTGATAAAACTTCAAATGGCTCTAACTTCTATACGGTACGTCCTACACCTATCAAAGTTTGCAACATACAAATGCTTGTAACTTTTGACTGGAGCGTCATAAAACCTTGAAATTTTGTAACAATAAAGTACTCGAGCCTCTTGTCAATTAAAGCTATCGCTCAAAGCAATGCTACCCTTGAGTCCCAAATCAAACACTGATAAAACTTCAAATGACCCTTACTTTTATACGGTACGTCCTACACTTATCAAAGGTTGCAACGTACAAATGCTTGTAACTTTTTACTGGAGCGTCATAAAACCTTGAAAAAGTACTCGAGCCTCTTGTCAATTTAAGCTATCGCTCAAAGCTATGCTACCCTTGAGTCCCAAATCAAACACTAATAAAAGTTCAAATGGCCCTTACTTCTATACGGTACGTCCTACAACTATCAAAGTTTGCAACATACAAATGCTTGTAACTTTTTACTGGAGCGTCATAAAACCTTGAAATTTTGTAACAATAAAGTACTCGAGCCTCTTGTCAATTTAAGCTATCGCTCAAAGCTATGCTACCCTTGAGTCCCAAATCAAACACTGATAAAACTTCAAATGGCCCTTACTTCTATACGGTACGTCCTACAACTATCAAAGTTTGCAACATACAAATGCTTGTAACTTTTTACTGGAGCGTCATAAAACCTTGAAATTTTGTAAGAATAAAGTACTCGAGCCTCTTGTCAATTTAAGCTATCGCTCAAAGCTATGCTACCCTTGAGTCCGAAATCAAACACTAATAAAATTTCAAATGGCCCTTACTTCTATACGGTACGTCCTACACCTATCAAAATTTGCAACATACAAATGCTTGTAACTTTTTACTGGAGCGTCATAAAACCTTGAAATTTTGTAACAATAAAGTACTCGAGCCTCTTGTCAATTTAAGCTATCGATCAAAGCTATGCTACCCTTGAGTGCCAAATCAAACACTGATAAAGCTTCAAATGGCCCTAACTTCTATACGGTACGTCCTACACCTATCAAAGTTTGCAACATACAAATGCTTGTAACTTTTTAATGGAGCGTCATAAAACCTTAAAATTTTTTAACCATAAAATACTCGAGCCTCTTGTCAATTTCAGCAATCGCTCAAAGCTATGCTACCCTTGGGTCCCAAATCAAACACTGATAAAACTTCAAATGGCCCTAACTTCTATACGGTACGCCCTACATCTGTCAAAGTTTGCAACATACAAATGCTTGTAACTTTTTACTGGAGCATCATAAAACCTTGAAATTTTGTAACAATAAAGTACTCGAGCCTCTTGTCAATTTAAGCTATCGCTCAAAGCTATGCTACCCTTGAGTCCCAAATCAAACACTGATAAAACTTCAAATGGCCCTTACTTCTATACGGTACGTCCTACAACTATCAAAGTTTGCAACATACAAATGCTTGTAACTTTTTACTGGAGCGTCATAAAACCTTGAAATTTTGTAAGAATAAAGTACTCGAGCCTCTTGTCAATTTAAGCTATCGCTCAAAGCTATGCTACCCTTGAGTCCGAAATCAAACACTAATAAAATTTCAAATGGCCCTTACTTCTATACGGTACGTCCTACACCTATCAAAATTTGCAACATACAAATGCTTGTAACTTTTTACTGGAGCGTCATAAAACCTTGAAATTTTGTAACAATAAAGTACTCGAGCCTCTTGTCAATTTAAGCTATCGATCAAAGCTATGCTACCCTTGAGTGCCAAATCAAACACTGATAAAGCTTCAAATGGCCCTAACTTCTATACAGTACGTCCTACACCTATCAAAGTTTGCAACATACAAATGCTTGTAACTTTTTAATGGAGCGTCATAAAACCTTAAAATTTTTTAACCATAAAATACTCGAGCCTCTTGTCAATTTCAGCAATCGCTCAAAGCTATGCTACCCTTGGGTCCCAAATCAAACACTGATAAAACTTCAAATGGCCCTAACTTCTATACGGTACGTCCTACACCTATCAAAGTTTGCAACATACAAATGCTTGTAACTTTTTAATGGAGCGTCATAAAAGCTTAAAATTTTTTAACCATAAAATACTCGAGCCTCTTGTCAATTTCAGCAATCGCTCAAAGCTATGCTACCCTTGGGTCCCAAATCAAACACTGATAAAACTTCAAATGGCCCTAACTTCTATACGGTACGCCCTACATCTGTCAAAGTTTGCAACATACAAATGCTTGTAACTTTTTACTGGAGCGTCATAAAACCTTGAAATTTTGTAACAATAAAGTACTCGAGCCTCTTGTCAATTTAAGCTATCGCTCAAAGCTATGCTACCCTTGAGTCCCAAATCAAACACTGATAAAACTTCAAATGGCCCTAACTTCTATACGGTACGCCCTACATCTGTCAAAGTTTGCAACATGCAAATGCTTGTAACTTTTTACTGGAGCGTCATAAAACCTTGAAATTTTGTAACAATAAAGTACTCGAGCCCACTTGTCAATTTAAGCTGTCGCTCAAAGCTATGCTACCCTTGAGTCCCAAATCAAACACTAATAAAAGTTCAAATGGCCCTTACTTCTATACGGTACGTCCTACAACTATCAAAGTTTGCAACATACAAATGCTTGTAACTTTTTACTGGAGCGTCATAAAACCTTGAAATTTTGTAACAATAAAGTACTCGAGCCTCTTGTCAATTTAAGCTATCGCTCAAACTATGCTACCCTTGAGTCCCAAATCAAACACTGATAAAACTTCAAATGGCCCTAACTTCTATACGGTACATCCTACACCTATCAAAGTTTGCAACATACAGATGCTTGTAACTTTTTACTGGAGCGTCATAAAGCATTGAAATTTTGTAAGAATAAAGTACTCGAGCCTCTTGTCAATTTAAGCTATCGCTCAAAGCTATGCTACCCTTGAGTCCGAAATCAAACACTAATAAAATTACAAATGGCCCTTACTTCTATACGGTACGTCCTACACCTATCAAAATTTGCAACATACAAATGCTTGTAACTTTTTACTGGAGCGTCATAAAACCTTGAAATTTTGTAACAATAAAGTACTCGAGCCTCTTGTCAATTTAAGCTATCGATCAAAGCTATGCTACCCTTGAGTGCCAAATCAAACACTGATAAAGCTTCAAATGGCCCTAACTTCTATACGGTACGTCCTACACCTATCAAAGTTTGCAACATACAAATGCTTGTAACTTTTTAATGGAGCGTCATAAAACCTTAAAATTTTTTAACCATAAAATACTCGAGCCTCTTGTCAATTTCAGCAATCGCTCAAAGCTATGCTACCCTTGGGTCCCAAATCAAACACTGATTAAACTTCAAATGGCCCTAACTTCTATACGGTACGCCCTACATCTGTCAAAGTTTGCAACATACAAATGCTTGTAACTTTTTACTGGAGCGTCATAAAACCTTGAAATTTTGTAACAATAAAGTACTCGAGCCTCTTGCCAATTTAAGCTATCGCCCAAAGCTATGCTACCCTTGAGTCCCAAATCAAACACTGATAAAACTTCAAATGGCCCTAACTTCTATACGGTACGTCCTACACCTATCAAAGTTTGCAACATACAACTGCTTGTAGCTTTTTACAGGAGTGTCATAAAACCTTGAAATTTTGTAACAATAAAGTACTCGAGCCTCTTGTCAATTTAAGCTATCGCTCAAAGCTATGCTACCCTTGAGTCCCAAATCAAACACTGATAAAACTGCAAATGGTCCTAACTTCTATACGGTACTTCCTACACCTATCAAAGTTTGCAACATACAAATGCTTGTAACTTTTTACTGGAGCGTCATAAAACCTTGAAATTTTGTAACAATAAAGTACTCGAGCCTCTTGTCAATTTAAGCTATCGCTCAAAGCTATGCTATCCTTGAGTCCCAAATCAAACACTGATAAAACTTCAAATGGCCCTAACTTCTATACGGTACGTCCTACACCTATCAAAGTTTGCAACATACAAATGCTTGTAACTTTTGACTGGAGCGTCATAAAACCTTGAAATTTTGTAACAATAAAGTACTCGAGCCTCTTGTCAATTTAAGCTATCGCTCAAAGCAATGCTACCCTTGAGTCCCAAATCAAACACTGATAAAACTTCAAATGACCCTTACTTCTATACGGTACGTCCTACACTTATCAAAGTTTGCAACGTACAAATGCTTGTAACTTTTTACTGGAGCGTCATAAAACCTTGAAAAAGTACTCGAGCCTCTTGTCAATTTAAGCTATCGCTCAAAGCTATGCTACCCTTGAGTCCCAAATCAAACACTAATAAAAGTTCAAATGGCCCTTACTTCTATACGGTACGTCCTACACCTATCAAAGTTTGCAACATACAAATGCTCGTAACTTTTTACTGGAGCGTCATAAAACCTTGAAATTTTTTAACCATAAAATACTCGAGCCTCTTGTCAATTTCAGCTAGCGCTCAAAGCTATGCTACCCTTGAGTCCCAAATCAAACACTGATAAAACTTCAAATGGCCCTAACTTCTATACGGTACGCCCTACATCTGTCAAAGTTTGCAACATACAAATGCTTGTAACTTTTTACTGGAGCGTCATAAAATCTTGAAATTTTGTAACAATAAAGTACTCGAGCCTCTTGTCAATTTTAGCTATCGCTCAAAGCTATGCTACCCTTGAGTCCCAAATCAAACACTAATAAAATTTCAAATGGCCCTTACTTCTATACGGTACGTCCTACACCTATCAAAGTTTGCAACATACAAATGCTTGTAACTTTTTACTGGAGCGTCATAAAACCTTGAAATTTTTTAACCATAAAATACTCGAGCCTCTTGTCAATTTCAGCTAGCGCTCAAAGCTATGCTACCCTTGAGTCCCAAATCAAACACTGATAAAACTTCAAATGGCCCTAACTTCTATACGGTACGCCCTACATCTGTCAAAGTTTGCAACATACAAATGCTTGTAACTTTTTACTGGAGCGTCATAAAACCTTGAAATTTTGTAACAATAAAGTACTCGAGCCTCTTGTCAATTTAAGCTATCGCTCAAAGCTATGCTACCCTTGAGTCCCAAATCAAACACTAATAAAAGTTCAAATGGCCCTTACTTCTATACGGTACGTCCTACACCTATCAAAGTTTGCAACATACAAATGCTTGTAACTTTTTACTGGAGCGTCATAAAATTTTGAAATTTTAAACAATAAAGTACTCGAGCCTCTTGTCTACTTAAGCTATCGCTCAAAGCTATGCTACCCTTGAGTCCCAAATCAAACACTGATAAAACTTCAAATGGCCCTTACTTCTATACGGTACGTCCTACACTTATCAAAGTTTGCAACGTACAAATGCTTGTAACTTTTTACTGGAGCGTCATAAAACCTTGAAAAAGTACTCGAGCCTCTTGTCAATTTAAGCTATCGCTCAAAGCTATGCTACCCTTGAGTCCCAAATCAAACACTGATAAAACTCCAAATGGCCCAAACTTCTATACGGTACGTCATACACCTATCAAAGTTTGCAACATACAAATGCTTTTAACTTTTTACTGGAGCGTCATAAAACTTTGAAATTTTGTAACAATAAAGTACTCGAGCCTCTTGTCAATTTAAGCTATCGCTCAAAGCTATGCTACCCTTGAGTCCCAAATCAAACACTGATAAAACTTCAAATGGCCCTAATTTCTATACGGTACGTCCTACACCTATCAGAGTTTGCAACATACAAATGCTTGTAACTTTTTACTGGAGCGTCATAAAACTTTGAAAGTTGGTAACAATAAAGTTCTCGAGACTCGTGTCAATTTAAGCTATCGCTCAAAGCTATGCTACCCTTGAGTCCCAAATCAAACACAGATAAAACTTCAAATGGCCTTAACTTCTGTACGGTACGTCCTGCACCTATCAAAGTTTGCAACATACAAATGCTTGTAACTTTTTACTGGAGCGTCATAAAACCTTGAAATTTTGTAACAATAAAGTACTCGAGCCTCTTGTCAATTTAAGCTATCGCTCAAAGCTATGCTACCCTTGAGTCCCAAATCAAACACTAATAAAAGTTCAAATGGCCCTTACTTCTATACGGTACGTCCTACACCTATCAAAGTTTGCAACATACAAATGCTTGTAACTTTTTACTGGAGCGTCATAAAACCTTGAAATTTTTTAACCATAAAATACTCGAGCCTCTTGTCAATTTCAGCTAGCGCTCAAAGCTATGCTACCCTTGTGTCCCAAATCAAACACTGATAAAACTTCAAATGGCCCTAACTTCTATACGGTACGCCCTACATTTGTCAAAGTTTGCAACATACAAATGCTTGTAACTTTTTACTGGAGCGTCATAAAACCTTGAAATTTTGTAACAATAAAGTACTCGAGCCTCTTGTCAATTTAAGCTATCGCTCATAGCTATGCTACCCTTGAGTCCCAATTCAAACACTAATAAAAATTCAAATGGCCCTTACTTCTATACGGTACGTCCTACACCTATCAAAGTTTGCAACATACAAATGCTTGTAACTTTTTACTGGAGCGTCATAAAATTTTGAAATTTTGTAACAATAAAGTACTCGAGCCTCTTGTCAATTTAAGCTATCGCTCAAAGCTATGCTACCCTTGAGTCCCAAATCAAACACTGATAAAACTTCAAATGGCCCTTACTTCTATACGGTACGTCCTACACTTATCAAAGTTTGCAACGTACAAATGCTTGTAACATTTTACTGGAGCGTCATAAAACCTTGAAAAAGTACTCGGGCCTCTTGTCAATTTAAGCTATCGCACAAAGCTATGTTACCCTTGAATCCCAAATCAAACACTGATAAAACTGCAAATGGCCCAAACTTCTATACGGTACGTCATACACCTGTCAAAGTTTGCAACAAACAAATGCTGGTAACTTTAACTGGAGCGTCATGAAACCTTGAAATTTTGGAACAATAAAGTACTCGAGCGTCTTGTCAATTTAAGCTATCGCTCAAAGCTATGCTACCCTTGAGTCCCAAATCAAACACTGATACAACTTCAAATGGCCCTTACTTCTATACGGTACGTCCTACACCTGTCAAAGTGTGCAACATACAAATGCTTGTAACTTTTTACTGGAGCGTCATAAAACCTTGAAATTTTGTAACAATAAAGTACTCGAGCCTCTTGTCAATTTAAGTTATCGCTCAAAGCTATGCTACCCTTAAGTCCCAAATCAAACACTGATAAAACTTCAAATGGTCCTAACTTCTATTCGGTACGTCCTACACCTGTCAAAGTTTGCAACATACAAATGCTAGTAACTTTTTACTGGAGCGTCATAAAACCTTGAAATTTTGTAACAATAAAGTACTCGAGCCTCTTGTCAATTTAAACTATCGCTCAAAGCTATGCTACCCTTGAGTCCCAAATCAAACACTGATAAAACTTCAAATGGCCGTAACTTCTATACGGTGCGTCCTACACCTATCAAAGTTTGCAACATACAAATGCTTGTAACTTTTTAATGGAGCGTCATAAAACCTTGAAATTTTTTAACCATAAAATACTCGAGCCTCTTGTAAATTTCAGCTAGCGGTCAAAGCTATGCTACCCTTGAGTCCCAAATCAAACACTGATAAAACTTCAAATGGCCCTAACTTCTATACGGTACGCCCTACATCTGTCAAAGTTTGCAACATACAAATGCTTGTAACTTTTTACTGGAGCGTCATAAAACCTTGAAATTTTGTAACAATAAAGTACTCGAGACTCTTGCCAATTTAAGCTATCGCCCAAAGCTATGCTACCCTTGAATCCCAAATCAAACACTGATAAAACTTCAAATGGCCCTAACTTCTATACGGTACGTCCTACACCTATCAAAGTTTGCAACATACAACTGCTTGTAGCTTTTTACCGGAGCGTCATAAAACCTTTAAATTTTGTAACAATAAAGTACTCGAGCCTCTTGTCAATTTAAGCTATCGCTCAAAGCTATGCTACCCTTGAGTCCCAAATCAAACACTGATAAAATTTCAAATGGCCCTAATTTCTATACGGTACGTCCTACACCTATCAAAGTTTGCAACGTACAAATGCTTGTAACTTTTTACTGGAGCGTCATAAAACCTTGAAAGTTTGTAACAATAAAGTACTCGAGCCTCTTGTCAATTTAAGCTATCGCTCAAAGCTATGCTACCCTTGAGTCCCAAATCAAACACTAATAAAAGTTCAAATGGGCCCTAACTTCTATACGGTACGTCCTACACCTATCAAAGTTTGCAACATACATTTGCTGGTAACTTTAACTGGAGCGTCATGAAACCTTGAAATTTTGTAACAATAAAGTACTCGAGCGTCTTGTCAATTTAAGCTATCGCTCAAAGCTATGCTACCCTTGAGTCCCAAATCAAACACTGATACAACTTCAAATGGCCCTTACTTCTATACGGTACGTCCTACACCTGTCAAAGTTTGCAACATACAAATGCTTGTAACTTTTTACTGGAGCGTCATAAAACCTTGAAATTTTGTAACAATAAAGTATTCGAGCCTCTTGTCAATTTAAACTATCGCTCAAAGCTATGCTGCCCTTGAGTCCCAAATCAAACACTGATAAAACTTCAAAGGGCCCTAACTTCTATACGGTACGTCCTACACCTGTCAAAGTTTGCAACATACAAATGCTTGTAACTTTTTACTGGAGCGTTATAAAACCTTGAAATTTTGTAACAATAAAGTACTCGAGCCTCTTGTCAATTTAAGCTACCGCTCAAAGCTATGCTACCCTTGAGTCACGAATCAAACACTGATAAAACTTCAAATGGCCCTAACTTCCATACGGTACGTCCTACACCTATCAAAGTTTGCAACATACAAATGCTTGTAACTTTTTACTGGAACGTCATAAAATCTTGAAATTTTGTAACAATAAAGTACTCGAGCCTCTTGTCAATTTAAGCTATCGCTCAAAGCTTGAGTCTCAAATCAAACACTGATAAAACTTCAAATGGCCCTAACTTCTGTACGGTACATCCTACACCTGTCAAAGTTTGCAACATACAAATGCTTGTAACTTTTTACTGGAGCGTCATAAAACCTTGGAATTTTGTAACAATAAAGTACTCGAGCATCTTGTCAATTTAAGCTATCGCTCAAAGCAATAGCTACCATTGAGTCCCAAATCAAACACTGATAAAACTTCCAATGGCCCTAACTTCTATACGGTACGTCCTACACCTATCAAAGTTTGCAACATAAATTTGCTGGTAACTTTAACTGGAGCGTCATGAAACCTTGAAATTTTCTAACAGTAAAGTACTCGAGCGTCTTGTCAATTTAAGCTATCGCTCAAAGCTATGCTACTCTTGAGTCCCAAATCAAATACTGATACAATTTCAAATGGCCCTTACTTCTATACGGTACGTATTACACCTGTCAAAGTTTGCAACATACAAATGCTTATAACTTTTTACTGGAGCGTCATAAAACCTTGAAATTTTGTCACAATAAAGTACTCGAGCCTCTTGTCAATTTAAGTTATCGCTCAAAGCTATGCTACCCTTGAGTCCCAAATCAAACACTGATAAAACTTCAAATGGCCCTTACCTCTATACGGTACGCCCTACACCTATCAAAGTTTGCAACATACAAATGCTTGTAACTTTTTACTGGAGCGTCATAACACCTTGAAATTTTGTAACAATAAAGTACTCGAGCCTCTTGTCAATTTAAGCTATCGCTCAAAGCTATGCTACCCTTGAGTCCCAAATCAAACACTGATACAACTTCAAATGGCCCTTACTTCTATACGGTACGTCCTACACCTGTCAAAGTGTGCAACATACAAATGCTTGTAACTTTTTACTGGAGCGTCATAAAACCTTGAAATTTTGTAACAATAAAGTACTCGAGCCTCTTGTCAATTTAAGTTATCGCTCAAAGCTATGCTACCCTTAAGTCCCAAATCAAACACTGATAAAACTTCAAATGGTCCTAACTTCTATTCGGTACGTCCTACACCTGTCAAAGTTTGCAACATACAAATGCTAGTAACTTTTTACTGGAGCGTCATAAAACCTTGAAATTTTGTAACAATAAAGTACTCGAGCCTCTTGTCAATTTAAACTATCGCTCAAAGCTATGCTACCCTTGAGTCCCAAATCAAACACTGATAAAACTTCAAATGGCCGTAACTTCTATACGGTGCGTCCTACACCTATCAAAGTTTGCAACATACAAATGCTTGTAACTTTTTAATGGAGCGTCATAAAACCTTGAAATTTTTTAACCATAAAATACTCGAGCCTCTTGTCAATTTCAGCTAGCGGTCAAAGCTATGCTACCCTTGAGTCCCAAATCAAACACTGATAAAACTTCAAATGGCCCTAACTTCTATACGGTACGCCCTACATCTGTCAAAGTTTGCAACATACAAATGCTTGTAACTTTTTACTGGAGCGTCATAAAACCTTGAAATTTTGTAACAATAAAGTACTCGAGCCTCTTGCCAATTTAAGCTATCGCCCAAAGCTATGCTACCCTTGAATCCCAAATCAAACACTGATAAAACTTCAAATGGCCCTAACTTCTATACGGTACGTCCTACACCTATCAAAGTTTGCAACATACAACTGCTTGTAGCTTTTTACCGGAGCGTCATAAAACCTTTAAATTTTGTAACAATAAAGTACTCGAGCCTCTTGTCAATTTAAGCTATCGCTCAAAGCTATGCTACCCTTGAGTCCCAAATCAAACACTGATAAAATTTCAAATGGCCCTAATTTCTATACGGTACGTCCTACACCTATCAAAGTTTGCAACGTACAAATGCTTGTAACTTTTTACTGGAGCGTCATAAAACCTTGAAAGTTTGTAACAATAAAGTACTCGAGCCTCTTGTCAATTTAAGCTATCGCTCAAAGCTATGCTACCCTTGAGTCCCAAATCAAACACTAATAAAAGTTCAAATGGGCCCTAACTTCTATACGGTACGTCCTACACCTATCAAAGTTTGCAACATACATTTGCTGGTAACTTTAACTGGAGCGTCATGAAACCTTGAAATTTTGTAATAATAAAGTACTCGAGCGTCTTGTCAATTTAAGCTATCGCTCAAAGCTATGCTACCCTTGAGTCCCAAATCAAACACTGATACAACTTCAAATGGCCCTTACTTCTATACGGTACGTCCTACACCTGTCAAAGTTTGCAACATACAAATGCTTGTAACTTTTTACTGGAGCGTCATAAAACCTTGAAATTTTGTAACAATAAAGTATTCGAGCCTCTTGTCAATTTAAACTATCGCTCAAAGCTATGCTGCCCTTGAGTCCCAAATCAAACACTGATAAAACTTCAAAGGGCCCTAACTTCTATACGGTACGTCCTACACCTGTCAAAGTTTGCAACATACAAATGCTTGTAACTTTTTACTGGAGCGTTATAAAACCTTGAAATTTTGTAACAATAAAGTACTCGAGCCTCTTGTCAATTTAAGCTACCGCTCAAAGCTATGCTACCCTTGAGTCACGAATCAAACACTGATAAAACTTCAAATGGCCCTAACTTCCATACGGTACGTCCTACACCTATCAAAGTTTGCAACATACAAATGCTTGTAACTTTTTACTGGAACGTCATAAAATCTTGAAATTTTGTAACAATAAAGTACTCGAGCCTCTTGTCAATTTAAGCTATCGCTCAAAGCTTGAGTCTCAAATCAAACACTGATAAAACTTCAAATGGCCCTAACTTCTGTACGGTACATCCTACACCTGTCAAAGTTTGCAACATACAAATGCTTGTAACTTTTTACTGGAGCGTCATAAAACCTTGGAATTTTGTAACAATAAAGTACTCGAGCATCTTGTCAATTTAAGCTATCGCTCAAAGCAATAGCTACCATTGAGTCCCAAATCAAACACTGATAAAACTTCCAATGGCCCTAACTTATATACGGTACGTCCTACACCTATCAAAGTTTGCAACATACAAATGCTTGTAACTTTTGCTGGAGCGTCATAAAACCTTGAAATTTTGTAACAATAAAGTACTCGAGCCTCTTGTCAATTTAAGCTATCGCTCAAAGCTATGCTACCCTTGAGTCCCAAATCAAACACTGATAAAACTTCAAATGGTCCTAACTTCCATACGGTACGTCCTACACCTATCAAAGTTTGCAACATACAGATGCTTGTAACTTTTTACTGGAGCGTCATAAAACCATGAAATTTTGTAACAATAAAGTTCTCGAGACTCGTGTCAATTTAAGCAATCGCTCAAAGCTATGCTACCCTTGAGTCCCAAATCAAACACAGATAAAACTTCAAATGGCCTTAACTTCTGTACGGTACGTCCTGCACTTATCAAAGTTTGCAACATACAAATACTTGTAACTTTTTACTGGAGCGTCATAAAACCTTGAAATTTTGTAACAATAAAGTACTCGAGCCTCTTGTCAATTTAAGCTATCGCTCAAAGCTATGCTACCCTTGAGTCCCAAATCAAACACTGATAAAAGTTCAAATGGCCCTAACTTCTATACGGTACGTCCTACACCTATCAAAGTTTGCAACATAAATTTGCTGGTAACTTTAACTGGAGCGTCATGAAACCTTGAAATTTTCTAACAGTAAAGTACTCGAGCGTCTTGTCAATTTAAGCTATCGCTCAAAGCTATGCTACTCTTGAGTCCCAAATCAAATACTGATACAATTTCAAATGGCCCTTACTTCTATACGGTACGTATTACACCTGTCAAAGTTTGCAACATACAAATGCTTATAACTTTTTACTGGAGCGTCATAAAACCTTGAAATTTTGTCACAATAAAGTACTCGAGCCTCTTGTCAATTTAAGTTATCGCTCAAAGCTATGCTACCCTTGAGTCCCAAATCAAACACTGATAAAACTTCAAATGGCCCTTACCTCTATACGGTACGCCCTACACCTATCAAAGTTTGCAACATACAAATGCTTGTAACTTTTTACTGGAGCGTCATAACACCTTGAAATTTTGTAACAATAAAGTACTCGAGCCTCTTGTCAATTTAAGCTATCGCTCAAAGCTATGCTACCCTTGAGTCCCAAATCAAACACTGATACAACTTCAAATGGCCCTTACTTCTATACGGTACGTCCTACACCTGTCAAAGTGTGCAACATACAAATGCTTGTAACTTTTTACTGGAGCGTCATAAAACCTTGAAATTTTGTAACAATAAAGTACTCGAGCCTCTTGTCAATTTAAGTTATCGCTCAAAGCTATGCTACCCTTAAGTCCCAAATCAAACACTGATAAAACTTCAAATGGTCCTAACTTCTATTCGGTACGTCCTACACCTGTCAAAGTTTGCAACATACAAATGCTAGTAACTTTTTACTGGAGCGTCATAAAACCTTGAAATTTTGTAACAATAAAGTACTCGAGCCTCTTGTCAATTTAAACTATCGCTCAAAGCTATGCTACCCTTGAGTCCCAAATCAAACACTGATAAAACTTCAAATGGCCCTAACTTCTATACGGTACGCCCTACATCTGTCAAAGTTTGCAACATACAAATGCTTGTAACTTTTTACTGGAGCGTCATAAAACCTTGAAATTTTGTAACAATAAAGTACTCGAGCCTCTTGCCAATTTAAGCTATCGCCCAAAGCTATGCTACCCTTGAATCCCAAATCAAACACTGATAAAACTTCAAATGGCCCTAACTTCTATACGGTACGTCCTACACCTATCAAAGTTTGCAACATACAACTGCTTGTAGCTTTTTACCGGAGCGTCATAAAACCTTTAAATTTTGTAACAATAAAGTACTCGAGCCTCTTGTCAATTTAAGCTATCGCTCAAAGCTATGCTACCCTTGAGTCCCAAATCAAACACTGATAAAATTTCAAATGGCCCTAATTTCTATACGGTACGTCCTACACCTATCAAAGTTTGCAACGTACAAATGCTTGTAACTTTTTACTGGAGCGTCATAAAACCTTGAAAGTTTGTAACAATAAAGTACTCGAGCCTCTTGTCAATTTAAGCTATCGCTCAAAGCTATGCTACCCTTGAGTCCCAAATCAAACACTAATAAAAGTTCAAATGGGCCCTAACTTCTATACGGTACGTCCTACACCTATCAAAGTTTGCAACATACATTTGCTGGTAACTTTAACTGGAGCGTCATGAAACCTTGAAATTTTGTAACAATAAAGTACTCGAGCGTCTTGTCAATTTAAGCTATCGCTCAAAGCTATGCTACCCTTGAGTCCCAAATCAAACACTGATACAACTTCAAATGGCCCTTACTTCTATACGGTACGTCCTACACCTGTCAAAGTTTGCAACATACAAATGCTTGTAACTTTTTACTGGAGCGTCATAAAACCTTGAAATTTTGTAACAATAAAGTATTCGAGCCTCTTGTCAATTTAAACTATCGCTCAAAGCTATGCTGCCCTTGAGTCCCAAATCAAACACTGATAAAACTTCAAAGGGCCCTAACTTCTATACGGTACGTCCTACACCTGTCAAAGTTTGCAACATACAAATGCTTGTAACTTTTTACTGGAGCGTTATAAAACCTTGAAATTTTGTAACAATAAAGTACTCGAGCCTCTTGTCAATTTAAGCTACCGCTCAAAGCTATGCTACCCTTGAGTCACGAATCAAACACTGATAAAACTTCAAATGGCCCTAACTTCCATACGGTACGTCCTACACCTATCAAAGTTTGCAACATACAAATGCTTGTAACTTTTTACTGGAACGTCATAAAATCTTGAAATTTTGTAACAATAAAGTACTCGAGCCTCTTGTCAATTTAAGCTATCGCTCAAAGCTATGCTACCCTTGAGTCCGAAATCAAACACTGATAAAACTTCAAATGGCCCTTACTTCTATACGGTACGTCCTACACCTATCAAAGTTTGCAACATACAAATGCTTGTAACTTTTTACTGGAGCGTCATAAAACCTTGGAATTTTGTAACAATAAAGTACTCGAGCATCTTGTCAATTTAAGCTATCGCTCAAAGCAATAGCTACCATTGAGTCCCAAATCAGACACTGATAAAACTTCAAATGGCCCTAACTTCTATACGGTACGTCCTACACCTATCAAAGTTTGCAACATACAAAAGCTTGTAACTTTTGCTGGAGCGTCATAAAACCTTGAAATTTTGTAACAATAAAGTACTCGAGCCTCTTGTCAATTTAAGCTATCGCTCAAAGCTATGCTACCCTTGAGTCCCAAATCAAACACTGATAAAACTTCAAATGGTCCTAACTTCCATACGGTACGTCCTACACCTATCAAAGTTTGCAACATACAGATGCTTGTAACTTTTTACTGGAGCGTCATAAAACCATGAAATTTTGTAACAATAAAGTTCTCGAGACTCGTGTCAATTTAAGCAATCGCTCAAAGCTATGCTACCCTTGAGTCCCAAATCAAACACAGATAAAACTTCAAATGGCCTTAACTTCTGTACGGTACGTCCTGCACTTATCAAAGTTTGCAACATACAAATACTTGTAACTTTTTACTGGAGCGTCATAAAACCTTGAAATTTTGTAACAATAAAGTACTCGAGCCTCTTGTCAATTTAAGCTATCGCTCAAAGCTATGCTACCCTTGAGTCCCAAATCAAACACTAATAAAAGTTCAAATGGCCCTAACTTCTATACGGTACGTCCTACACCTATCAAAGTTTGCAACATAAATTTGCTGGTAACTTTAACTGGAGCGTCATGAAACCTTGAAATTTTCTAACAGTAAAGTACTCGAGCGTCTTGTCAATTTAAGCTATCGCTCAAAGCTATGCTACTCTTGAGTCCCAAATCAAATACTGATACAATTTCAAATGGCCCTTACTTCTATACGGTACGTATTACACCTGTCAAAGTTTGCAACATACAAATGCTTATAACTTTTTACTGGAGCGTCATAAAACCTTGAAATTTTGTCACAATAAAGTACTCGAGCCTCTTGTCAATTTAAGTTATCGCTCAAAGCTATGCTACCCTTGAGTCCCAAATCAAACACTGATAAAACTTCAAATGGCCCTTACCTCCATACGGTACGCCCTACACCTATCAAAGTTTGCAACATACAAATGCTTGTAACTTTTTACTGGAGCGTCATAACACCTTGAAATTTTGTAACAATAAAGTACTCGAGCCTCTTGTCAATTTAAGCTATCGCTCAAAGCTATGCTACCCTTGAGTCCCAAATCAAACACTGATAAATCTTCAAATGGCCCTAACTTCTATAATGTACGTCCTACACCTATCAAAGTTTGCAACATAAAAATGCTTGTAACTTTTTACTGGAGAGTCATAAAACCTTGAAATTTTGTAACAATAAAGAACTCGAGCCTCTTTTCAATTTAAGCTATCGCTCAAAGCTATGCTACCCTTGAATCCCAAATCAAACACTGATAAAACTTCAAATGGCCCTAACTTCTATACGGTACGTCCTACACCCGTCAAAGTTTGCAACATACAAATGCATGTAACTTTTTACTGGAGCGTCATAAAACTTTGGAATTTTGTAACAATAAAGTACTCGAGCCTCTTGTCTATTTAAGCTATCGCTCAAAGCTATGCTACCCTTGAGGCCCAAATCAAACACTGATACAACTTCAAATGGCCCTTACTTCTATACGGTACGTCCTACACCTGTCAAAGTTTGCAACATACAAATGCTTGTAACTTTTTACTGGAGCGTCATAAAACCTTGAAATTTTGTAACAATAAAGTACTCGAGCCTATTGTCAATTTAAGTTATCGCTCAAAACTATGCTACCCTTGAGTACCAAATCAAACACTGATAAAACTTCAAATGGTCCTAACTTCTATACGGTACGTCCTACACCTGTCAAAGTTTGCAACATACAAATGCTAGTAACTTTTTACTGGAGCGTCATAAAACCTTGAAATTTTGTAACAATAAAGTATTCGAGCCTCTTGTCAATTTAAACTATCGCTCAAAGCTATGCTGCCCTTGAGTCCCAAATCAAACACTGATAAAACTTCAAATGGCCCTAACTTCTATACGGTACGTCCTACACCTGTCAAAGTTTGCAACATACAAATGCTTGTAACTTTTTACTGGAGCGTTATAAAACCTTGAAATTTTGTAACAATAAAGTACTCGAGCCTCTTGTCAATTTAAGCTACCGCTCAAAGTTATGCTACCCTTGAGTCACAAATCAAACACTGATAAAACTTCAAATGGCCCTAACTTCCATACGGTACGTCCTACACCTATCAAAGTTTGCAACATACAAATGCTTGTAACTTTTTACTGGAGCGTCATAAAATCTTGAAATTTTGTAACAATAAAGTACTCGAGCCTCTTGTCAATTTAAGCTATCGCTCAAAGCTTGAGTCTCAAATCAAACACTGATAAAACTTCAAATGGCCCTAACTTCTGTACGGTACATCCTACACCTGTCAAAGTTTGCAACATACAAATGCTTGTAACTTTTTATTGGAGCGTCATAAAACCTTGGAATTTTGTAACAATAAAGTACTCGAGCCTCTTGTCAATTTAAGCTATCGCTCAAAGCAATAGCTACCATTGAGTCCCAAATCAAACACTGATAAAACTTCAAATGGCCCTAACTTCTATACGGTACGTCCTACACCTATCAAAGTTTGCAACATACAAATGCTTGTAACTTTTTGCTGGAGCGTCATAAAACCTTGAAATTTTGTAACAATAAAGTACTCGAGCCTCTTGTTAATTTAAGCTATCGCTCAAAGCTATGCTACCCTTGAGTCCCAAATCAAACACTGATAAAACTTCAAATGGTCCTAACTTCTATACGGTACGTCCTACACCTATCAAAGTTTGCAACATACAGATGCTTGTAACTTTTTACTGGAGCGTCATAAAACCTTGAAATTTTGTAACAATAAAGTACTCGAGCCTCTTGTCAATTTAAGCTATCGCTCAAAGCTATGCTACCCTTGAGTCCGAAATCAAACACTGATAAAACTTCAAATGGCCGTTACTTCTATACGGTACGTCCTACACCTATCAAAGTTTGCAACATACAAATGTTTGTAACTTTTTACTGGAGCGTCATAAAACCATGAAATTTTGTAACAATAAAGTTCTCGAGACTCGTGTCAATTTAAGCAATCGCTCAAAGCTATGCTACCCTTGAGTCCCAAATCAAACACTAATAAAAGTTCAAATGGGCCCTAACTTCTATACGGTACGTCCTACACCTATCAAAGTTTGCAACATACATTTGCTGGTAACTTTAACTGGAGCGTCATGAAACCTTGAAATTTTGTAACAATAAAGTACTCGAGCGTCTTGTCAATTTAAGCTATCGCTCAAAGCTATGCTACCCTTGAGTCCCAAATCAAACACTGATACAACTTCAAATGGCCCTTACTTCTATACGGTACGTCCTACACCTGTCAAAGTTTGCAACATACAAATGCTTGTAACTTTTTACTGGAGCGTCATAAAACCTTGAAATTTTGTAACAATAAAGTATTCGAGCCTCTTGTCAATTTAAACTATCGCTCAAAGCTATGCTGCCCTTGAGTCCCAAATCAAACACTGATAAAACTTCAAATGGCCCTAACTTCTATACGGTACGTCCTACACCTGTCAAAGTTTGCAACATACAAATGCTTGTAACTTTTTACTGGAGCGTTATAAAACCTTGAAATTTTGTAACAATAAAGTACTCGAGCCTCTTGTCAATTTAAGCTACCGCTCAAAGCTATGCTACCCTTGAGTCACGAATCAAACACTGATAAAACTTCAAATGGCCCTAACTTCCATACGGTACGTCCTACACCTATCAAAGTTTGCAACATACAAATGCTTGTAACTTTTTACTGGAACGTCATAAAATCTTGAAATTTTGTAACAATAAAGTACTCGAGCCTCTTGTCAATTTAAGCTATCGCTCAAAGCTTGAGTCTCAAATCAAACACTGATAAAACTTCAAATGGCCCTAACTTCTGTACGGTACATCCTACACCTGTCAAAGTTTGCAACATACAAATGCTTGTAACTTTTTACTGGAGCGTCATAAAACCTTGGAATTTTGTAACAATAAAGTACTCGAGCATCTTGTCAATTTAAGCTATCGCTCAAAGCAATAGCTACCATTGAGTCCCAAATCAAACACTGATAAAACTTCCAATGGCCCTAACTTCTATACGGTACGTCCTACACCTATCAAAGTTTGCAACATACAAATGCTTGTAACTTTTGCTGGAGCGTCATAAAACCTTGAAATTTTGTAACAATAAAGTACTCGAGCCTCTTGTCAATTTAAGCTATCGCTCAAAGCTATGCTACCCTTGAGTCCCAAATCAAACACTGATAAAACTTCAAATGGTCCTAACTTATATACGGTACGTCCTACACCTATCAAAGTTTGCAACATACAGATGCTTGTAACTTTTTACTGGAGCGTCATAAAACCTTGAAATTTTGTAACAATAAAGTACTCGAGCCTCTTGTCAATTTAAGCTATCGCTCAAAGCTATGCTACCCTTGAGTCCGAAATCAAACACTGATAAAACTTCAAATGGCCCTTACTTCTATACGGTACGTCCTACACCTATCAAAGTTTGCAACATACAAATGCTTGTAACTTTTTACTGGAGCGTCATAAAACCTTGGAATTTTGTAACAATAAAGTACTCGAGCATCTTGTCAATTTAAGCTATCGCTCAAAGCAATAGCTACCATTGAGTCCCAAATCAGACACTGATAAAACTTCAAATGGCCCTAACTTCTATACGGTACGTCCTACACCTATCAAAGTTTGCAACATACAAAAGCTTGTAACTTTTGCTGGAGCGTCATAAAACCTTGAAATTTTGTAACAATAAAGTACTCGAGCCTCTTGTCAATTTAAGCTATCGCTCAAAGCTATGCTACCCTTGAGTCCCAAATCAAACACTGATAAAACTTCAAATGGTCCTAACTTCCATACGGTACGTCCTACACCTATCAAAGTTTGCAACATACAGATGCTTGTAACTTTTTACTGGAGCGTCATAAAACCATGAAATTTTGTAACAATAAAGTTCTCGAGACTCGTGTCAATTTAAGCAATCGCTCAAAGCTATGCTACCCTTGAGTCCCAAATCAAACACAGATAAAACTTCAAATGGCCTTAACTTCTGTACGGTACGTCCTGCACTTATCAAAGTTTGCAACATACAAATACTTGTAACTTTTTACTGGAGCGTCATAAAACCTTGAAATTTTGTAACAATAAAGTACTCGAGCCTCTTGTCAATTTAAGCTATCGCTCAAAGCTATGCTACCCTTGAGTCCCAAATCAAACACTGATACAACTTCAAATGGCCCTTACTTCTATACGGTACGTCCTACACCTATCAAAGTTTGCAACATAAATTTGCTGGTAACTTTAACTGGAGCGTCATGAAACCTTGAAATTTTCTAACAGTAAAGTACTCGAGCGTCTTGTCAATTTAAGCTATCGCTCAAAGCTATGCTACTCTTGAGTCCCAAATCAAATACTGATACAATTTCAAATGGCCCTTACTTCTATACGGTACGTATTACACCTGTCAAAGTTTGCAACATACAAATGCTTATAACTTTTTACTGGAGCGTCATAAAACCTTGAAATTTTGTCACAATAAAGTACTCGAGCCTCTTGTCAATTTAAGTTATCGCTCAAAGCTATGCTACCCTTGAGTCCCAAATCAAACACTGATAAAACTTCAAATGGCCCTTACCTCTATACGGTACGCCCTACACCTATCAAAGTTTGCAACATACAAATGCTTGTAACTTTTTACTGGAGCGTCATAACACCTTGAAATTTTGTAACAATAAAGTACTCGAGCCTCTTGTCAATTTAAGCTATCGCTCAAAGCTATGCTACCCTTGAGTCCCAAATCAAACACTGATAAATCTTCAAATGGCCCTAACTTCTATAATGTACGTCCTACACCTATCAAAGTTTGCAACATAAAAATGCTTGTAACTTTTTACTGGAGAGTCATAAAACCTTGAAATTTTGTAACAATAAAGAACTCGAGCCTCTTTTCAATTTAAGCTATCGCTCAAAGCTATGCTACCCTTGAATCCCAAATCAAACACTGATAAAACTTCAAATGGCCCTAACTTCTATACGGTACGTCCTACACCTGTCAAAGTTTGCAACATACAAATGCATGTAACTTTTTACTGGAGCGTCATAAAACCTTGGAATTTTGTAACAATAAAGTACTCGAGCCTCTTGTCAATTTAAGTTATCGCTCAAAACTATGCTACCCTTGAGTACCAAATCAAACACTGATAAAACTTCAAATGGTCCTAACTTCTATACGGTACGTCCTACACCTGTCAAAGTTTGCAACATACAAATGCTTGTAACTTTTTACTGGAGCGTCATAAAACCTTGAAATTTTGTAACAATAAAGTACTCGAGCCTCTTGTCAATTTAAGTTATCGCTCAAAACTATGCTACCCTTGAGTACCAAATCAAACACTGATAAAACTTCAAATGGTCCTAACTTCTATACGGTACGTCCTACACCTGTCAAAGTTTGCAATATACAAATGCTAGTAACTTTTTACTGGAGCGTCATAAAACCTTGAAATTTTGTAACAATAAAGTATTCGAGCCTCTTGTCAATTTAAACTATCGCTCAAAGCTATGCTGCCCTTGAGTCCCAAATCAAACACTGATAAAACTTCAAATGGCCCTAACTTCTATACGGTACGTCCTACACCTGTCAAAGTTTGCAACATACAAATGCTTGTAACTTTTTACTGGAGCGTTATAAAACCTTGAAATTTTGTAACAATAAAGTACTCGAGCCTCTTGTCAATTTAAGCTACCGCTCAAAGCTATGCTACCCTTGAGTCACAAATCAAACACTGATAAAACTTCAAATGGCCCTAACTTCCATACGGTACGTCCTACACCTATCAAAGTTTGCAACATACAAATGCTTGTAACTTTTTGCTGGAGCGTCTTAAAACCTTGAAATTTTGTAACAATAAAGTACTCGAGCCTCTTGTTAATTTAAGCTATCGCTCAAAGCTATGCTACCCTTGAGTCCCAAATCAAACACTGATAAAACTTCAAATGGTCCTAACTTCTATACGGTACGTCCTACACCTATCAAAGTTTGCAACATACAGATGCTTGTAACTTTTTACTGGAGCGTCATAAAACCTTGAAATTTTGTAACAATAAAGTACTCGAGCCTCTTGTCAATTTAAGCTATCGCTCAAAGCTATGCTACCCTTGAGTCCGAAATCAAACACTGATAAAACTTCAAATGGCCGTTACTTCTATACGGTACGTCCTACACCTATCAAAGTTTGCAACATACAAATGTTTGTAACTTTTTACTGGAGCGTCATAAAACCATGAAATTTTGTAACAATAAAGTTCTCGAGACTCGTGTCAATTTAAGCAATCGCTCAAAGCTATGCTACCCTTGAGTCCCAAATCAAACACAGATAAAACTTCAAATGGCCTTAACTTCTGTACGGTACGTCCTGCACCTATCAAAGTTTGCAACATACAAATGCTTGTAACTTTTTACTGGAGAGTCATAAAACCTTGAAATTTTGTAACAATAAAGAGCTCGAGCCTCTTTTCAATTTAAGCTATCGCTCAAAGCTATGCTACCCTTGAATCCCAAATCAAACACTGATAAAACTTCAAATGGCCCTAACTTCTATACGGTACGTCCTACACCTGTCAAAGTTTGCAACATACAAATGCATGTAACTTTTTACTGGAGCGTCATAAAACCTTGGAATTTTGTAACAATAAAGTACTCGAGGCTCTTGTCAATTTAAGTTATCGCTCAAAGCTATGCTACCCTTGAGTCCCAAATCAAACACTGATAAAACTTCAAATGGTTCTAACTTCTATACGGTACGTCCTACACCTGTCAAAGTTTGCAACATACAAATGCTAGTAACTTTTTACTGGAGCGTCATAAAACCTTGAAATTTTGTAACAATAAAGTACTCGAGCCTCTTGTCAATTTAAACTATCGCTCAAAGCTATGCTACCCTTGAGTCCCAAATCAAACACTGATAAAACTTCAAATGGTCCTAACTTCTATAAGGTACATCCTACACCTATCAAAGTTTGCAACATACAAATGCTTGTAACTTTTAACTGGAGCGTCATAAAACCTTGAAATTTTGTAACAATAAAGTACTCGAGCCTCTTGTCAATTTAAGCTATCGCTCAAAGCTATGCTGCCCTTGAGTCCCAAATCAAACACTGATAAAACTTCAAAAGGCCCTAACTTCTATACGGTACGTCCTATACCTGTCAAAGTTTGCAACATACAAATGCTTGTAACTTTTTACTGGAGCGTCATAAAACATTGAAATTTTGTAACAATAAAGTACTCGAGCCTCTTGTCAATTTAAGCTATCGCTCAAAGCTATGCTACCCTTGAGTCCCAAATCAAATACTGATAAAGCTTCAAATGGCCCTAACTTCTATACGGTACGTCCTACACCTATCAAAGTTTGCAACATACAAATGCTTGTAACTTTTTACTGGAGCGTCATAAAATCTTGAAATTTTGTTACAATAAAGTACTCGAGCCTCTTGTCAATTTAAGCTATCGCTCAAAGCTTGAGTCTGTAATCAAACACTGATAAAACTTCAAATGGCCCTAACTTCTGTACGGTACATCCTACACCTGTCAAAGTTTGCAACATACAAATGCTTGTAACTTTTTACTGGAGCGTCATAAAACCTTGGAATTTTTTAACAATAAAGTACTCGAGCCTCTTGTCAATTTAAGTTATCGCTCAAAGCTATGCTACCCTTGAGGCCCAAATCAAACACTGATAAAACTTCAAATGGCCCTAACCTCTATACGGTACGTCCTACACCTATCAAAGTTTGCAACATACAAATGCTTGTAACTTTTTACTGGAGCGTCATAAAACCTTGAAATTTTGTAACAATAAAGTACTCGAGCCTCTTGTCAATTTAAGCTATCGCTCAAAGCTATGCTATCCTTGAGTCCCAAATCAAACACTGATAAATCTTCAAATGGCCCTAACTTCTATAAGGTACGTCTTACACCTATCAAAGTTTGCAACATAAAAATGCTTGTAACTTTTTACTGGAGAGTCATAAAACCTTGAAATTTTGTAACAATAAAGAACTCGAGCCTCTTTTCAATTTAAGCTATCGCTCTAAGCTATGCTACCCTTGAGTCCCAAATCAAACACTGATAAAACTTCAAATGGCCCTAACTTCTATACGGTACGTCCTACACCGGTCAAAGTTTGCAACATACAAATGCATGTAAATTTTTACTGGAGCGTCATAAAACCTTGGAATTTTGTAACAATAAAGTACTCGAGCCTCTTGTCAATTTAAGTTATCGCTCAAAGCTATGCTACCCTTGAATCCCAAATCAAACACTGATAAAACTTCAAATGGTCCTAACTTCTATACGGTACGTCCTACACCTGTCAAAGTTTGCAACATACAAATGCTAGTAACTTTTTACTGGAGCGTCATAAAACCTTGAAATTTTGTAACAATAAAGTACTCGAGCCTCTTGTCAATTTAAACTATCGCTCAAAGCTATGCTACCCTTGAGTCCCAAATCAAACACTGATAAAACTTCAAATGGTCCTAACTTCTATACGGTACGTCCTACACCTATCAAAGTTTGCAATATACAAATGCTTGTAACTTTTTGCTGGAGCGTCATAAAACCTTGAAATTTTGTAACAATAAAGTACTCGAGCCTCTTGTCAATTTAAGGTATCGCTCAAAGCTATGCTGTCCCAAATCAAACACTGATAAAACTTCAAATGGCCCTAACTTCTATACGGTACGTCCTACACCTATCAAAGTTTGCAACTTACAGATGCTTGTAACTTTTTACTGGAGCGTCATAAAACCTTGAAATTTTGTAACAATAAAGTACTCGAGCCTCTTGTCAATTTAAGCTATCGCTCAAAGCTGAGCTACCCTTGAGTCCCAAATCAAACACTGATAAAACTTCAAATGGCCTTAACTTCTATACGGTACGTCCTACAGCTTTCAAAGTTTGCAACATACAAATGCTTGTAACTTTTTACTGGAGCGTCATAAAACCTTGAAATTTTGTAACAATAAAGTACTCGAGCCTCTTGTCAATTTAAGTTATCGCTCAAAGCTATGCTACCCTTGAATCCGAAATCAAACACTGATAAAACTTCAAATGGCCCTTACTTCTATACGGTACGTCCTACACCTATCAAAGTTTGCAACATACAAATGCTTGTAACTTTTTACTGGAGCGTCATAAGACCTTGAAATTTTGTAACAATAAAGTACTCGAGCCTCTTGTCAATTTAAGCTATCGATCAAAGCTATGCTACCCTTGAGTCCCAAATCAAACACTGATAAAACTTCAAATGGCCCTAGCTTCTATACGGTACGTCCTACACCTATCAAAGTTTGCAACATACAAATACTTGTAACTTTTTAATGGAGCGTCATGAAACCTTGAAATTTTGTAACAGTAAAGTACTCGAGCGTCTTGTCAATTTAAGATATCGCTCAAAGCTATGCTACCCTTGAGTCCCAAATCAAACACTGATACAACTTCAAATGGCCCTTACTTCTATACGGTACGTCCTACACCTGTCAAAATTTGCAACATATAAATGCTTGTAACTTTTTATTGGATCGTCATAAAACCTTGAAATTTTGTAACAATAAAGTACTCGAGCCTCTTGTCAATTTAAGTTATCGCTCAAAGCTATGCTACCCTTGAGTCCCAAATCAAACACTGATAAAACTTCAAATGGCCCTAACCTCTATACGGTACGTCCTACACCTATCAAAGTTTGCAACATACAAATGCTTGTAACTTTTTACTGGAGCGTCATAAAACCTTGAAATTTTGTAACAATAAAGTACTCGAGCCTCTTGTCAATTTAAGCTATCGCTCAAAGCTATGCTACCCTTGAGTCCCAAATCAAACACTGATAAATCTTCAAATGGCCCTAACTTCTATAAGGTACGTCCTACACCTATCAAAGTTTGCAACATAAAAATGCTTGTAACTTTTTACTGGAGAGTCATAAAACCTTGAAATTTTGTAACAATAAAGAACTCCAGCCTCTTTTCAATTTAAGCTATCGCTCAAAGCTATGCTACCCTTGAGTCCCAAGTCAAACACTGATACAACTTCAAATGGCCCTAACTTCTGTACGGTACATCCTACACCTGTCAAAGTTTGCAGCATACAAATGCTTGTAACTTTTTACTGGAGCGTCATAAAACCTTGGAATTTTGTAACAATAAAGTACTCGAGCCTCTTGTCAATTTAAGCTATCGCTCAAAGCAATAGCTACCCTTAAGTCCCAAATCAAACACTGATAAAACTTCAAATGGCCCTAACTTCTATACGGTACGTCCTACACCTATCAAAGTTTGCAACATACAAATGCTTGTAACTTTTTAATGGAGCGTCATAAAACCTTGAAATTTTGTAACCATAAAACCTTGAAATTTTTTAACAATAAAGTACTCGAGCCTCTTATCAATTTAAGCTATCGCTCAAAGCTATGCTACCCTTGAGTCCCAAATCAAACACTGATAAAACTTCAAATGGCCCTGACTTCTATACGGTACGCCCTACATCTGTCAAAGTTTGCAACATACAAATGCTTGTAACTTTTTACTGGAGCGTCATAAAACCTTGAAATTTTGTAACAATAAATTACTCGAGCCTCTTTTCAATTTAAGCTATCGCTCTAAGCTATGCTACCCTTGAGTCCCAAATCAAACACTGATAAAACTTCAAATGGCCCTAACTTCTATACGGTACGTCCTACACCGGTCAAAGTTTGCAACATACAAATGCATGTAAATTTTTACTGGAGCGTCATAAAACCTTGGAATTTTGTAACAATAAAGTACTCGAGCCTCTTGTCAATTTAAGTTATCGCTCAAAGCTATGCTACCCTTGAATCCCAAATCAAACACTGATAAAACTTCAAATGGTCCTAACTTCTATACGGTACGTCCTACACCTAACAAAGTTTGCAACATACAAATGCTTGTAACTTTTTACTGGAGCGTCATAAAACCTTGAAATTTTGTAACAATAAAGTACTCGAGCCTCTTGTCAATTTAAACTATCGCTCAAAGCTATGCTACCCTTGAGTCCCAAATCAAACACTGATAAAACTTCAAATGGTCCTAACTTCTATACGGTACGTCCTACACCTATCAAAGTTTGCAATATACAAATGCTTGTAACTTTTTGCTGGAGCGTCATAAAACCTTGAAATTTTGTAACAATAAAGTACTCGAGCCTCTTGTCAATTTAAGGTATCGCTCAAAGCTATGCTGTCCCAAATCAAACACTGATAAAACTTCAAATGGCCCTAACTTCTATACGGTACGTCCTACACCTATCAAAGTTTGCAACTTACAGATGCTTGTAACTTTTTACTGGAGCGTCATAAAACCTTGAAATTTTGTAACAATAAAGTACTCGAGCCTCTTGTCAATTTAAGCTATCGCTCAAAGCTGAGCTACCCTTGAGTCCCAAATCAAACACTGATAAAACTTCAAATGGCCCTAACTTCTATACGGTACGTCCTACAGCTTTCAAAGTTTGCAACATACAAATGCTTGTAACTTTTTACTGGAGCGTCATAAAACCTTGAAATTTTGTAACAATAAAGTACTCGAGCCTCTTGTCAATTTAAGTTATCGCTCAAAGCTATGCTACCCTTGAATCCGAAATCAAACACTGATAAAACTTCAAATGGCCCTTACTTCTATACGGTACGTCCTACACCTATCAAAGTTTGCAACATACAAATGCTTGTAACTTTTTACTGGAGCGTCATAAGACCTTGAAATTTTGTAACAATAAAGTACTCGAGCCTCTTGTCAATTTAAGCTATCGATCAAAGCTATGCTACCCTTGAGTCCCAAATCAAACACTGATAAAACTTCAAATGGCCCTAGCTTCTATACGGTACGTCCTACACCTATCAAAGTTTGCAACATACAAATACTTGTAACTTTTTAATGGAGCGTCATGAAACCTTGAAATTTTGTAACAGTAAAGTACTCGAGCGTCTTGTCAATTTAAGATATCGCTCAAAGCTATGCTACCCTTGAGTCCCAAATCAAACACTGATACAACTTCAAATGGCCCTTACTTCTATACGGTACGTCCTACACCTGTCAAAATTTGCAACATATAAATGCTTGTAACTTTTTATTGGATCGTCATAAAACCTTGAAATTTTGTCACAATAAAGTACTCGAGCCTCTTGTCAATTTAAGTTATCGCTCAAAGCTATGCTACCCTTGAGTCCCAAATCAAACACTGATAAAACTTCAAATGGCCCTTACCTCTATACGGTACGCCCTACACCTATCAAAGTTTGCAACATACAAATGCTTGTAACTTTTTACTGGAGCGTCATAACACCTTGAAATTTTGTAACAATAAAGTACTCGAGCCTCTTGTCAATTTAAGCTATCGCTCAAAGCTATGCTACCCTTGAGTCCCAAATCAAACACTGATAAATCTTCAAATGGCCCTAACTTCTATAATGTACGTCCTACACCTATCAAAGTTTGCAACATAAAAATGCTTGTAACTTTTTACTGGAGAGTCATAAAACCTTGAAATTTTGTAACAATAAAGAACTCGAGCCTCTTTTCAATTTAAGCTATCGCTCAAAGCTATGCTACCCTTGAATCCCAAATCAATCACTGATAAAACTTCAAATGGCCCTAACTTCTATACGGTACGTCCTACACCCGTCAAAGTTTGCAACATACAAATGCATGTAACTTTTTACTGGAGCGTCATAAAACTTTGGAATTTTGTAACAATAAAGTACTCGAGCCTCTTGTCTATTTAAGCTATCGCTCAAAGCTATGCTACCCTTGAGGCCCAAATCAAACACTGATACAACTTCAAATGGCCCTTACTTCTATACGGTACGTCCTACACCTGTCAAAGTTTGCAACATACAAATGCTTGTAACTTTTTACTGGAGCGTCATAAAACCTTGAAATTTTGTAACAATAAAGTACTCGAGCCTATTGTCAATTTAAGTTATCGCTCAAAACTATGCTACCCTTGAGTACCAAATCAAACACTGATAAAACTTCAAATGGTCCTAACTTCTATACGGTACGTCCTACACCTGTCAAAGTTTGCAACATACAAATGCTAGTAACTTTTTACTGGAGCGTCATAAAACCTTGAAATTTTGTAACAATAAAGTATTCGAGCCTCTTGTCAATTTAAACTATCGCTCAAAGCTATGCTGCCCTTGAGTCCCAAATCAAACACTGATAAAACTTCAAATGGCCCTAACTTCTATACGGTACGTCCTACACCTGTCAAAGTTTGCAACATACAAATGCTTGTAACTTTTTACTGGAGCGTTATAAAACCTTGAAATTTTGTAACAATAAAGTACTCGAGCCTCTTGTCAATTTAAGCTACCGCTCAAAGTTATGCTACCCTTGAGTCACAAATCAAACACTGATAAAACTTCAAATGGCCCTAACTTCCATACGGTACGTCCTACACCTATCAAAGTTTGCAACATACAAATGCTTGTAACTTTTTACTGGAGCGTCATAAAATCTTGAAATTTTGTAACAATAAAGTACTCGAGCCTCTTGTCAATTTAAGCTATCGCTCAAAGCTTGAGTCTCAAATCAAACACTGATAAAACTTCAAATGGCCCTAACTTCTGTACGGTACATCCTACACCTGTCAAAGTTTGCAACATACAAATGCTTGTAACTTTTTATTGGAGCGTCATAAAACCTTGGAATTTTGTAACAATAAAGTACTCGAGCCTCTTGTCAATTTAAGCTATCGCTCAAAGCAATAGCTACCATTGAGTCCCAAATCAAACACTGATAAAACTTCAAATGGCCCTAACTTCTATACGGTACGTCCTACACCTATCAAAGTTTGCAACATACAAATGCTTGTAACTTTTTGCTGGAGCGTCATAAAACCTTGAAATTTTGTAACAATAAAGTACTCGAGCCTCTTGTTAATTTAAGCTATCGCTCAAAGCTATGCTACCCTTGAGTCCCAAATCAAACACTGATAAAACTTCAAATGGTCCTAACTTCTATACGGTACGTCCTACACCTATCAAAGTTTGCAACATACAGATGCTTGTAACTTTTTACTGGAGCGTCATAAAACCTTGAAATTTTGTAACAATAAAGTACTCGAGCCTCTTGTCAATTTAAGCTATCGCTCAAAGCTATGCTACCCTTGAGTCCGAAATCAAACACTGATAAAACTTCAAATGGCCGTTACTTCTATACGGTACGTCCTACACCTATCAAAGTTTGCAACATACAAATGTTTGTAACTTTTTACTGGAGCGTCATAAAACCATGAAATTTTGTAACAATAAAGTTCTCGAGACTCGTGTCAATTTAAGCAATCGCTCAAAGCTATGCTACCCTTGAGTCCCAAATCAAACACTAATAAAAGTTCAAATGGGCCCTAACTTCTATACGGTACGTCCTACACCTATCAAAGTTTGCAACATACATTTGCTGGTAACTTTAACTGGAGCGTCATGAAACCTTGAAATTTTGTAACAATAAAGTACTCGAGCGTCTTGTCAATTTAAGCTATCGCTCGAAGCTATGCTACCCTTGAGTCCCAAATCAAACACTGATACAACTTCAAATGGCCCTTACTTCTATACGGTACGTCCTACACCTGTCAAAGTTTGCAACATACAAATGCTTGTAACTTTTTACTGGAGCGTCATAAAACCTTGAAATTTTGTAACAATAAAGTATTCGAGCCTCTTGTCAATTTAAACTATCGCTCAAAGCTATGCTGCCCTTGAGTCCCAAATCAAACACTGATAAAACTTCAAAGGGCCCTAACTTCTATACGGTACGTCCTACACCTGTCAAAGTTTGCAACATACAAATGCTTGTAACTTTTTACTGGAGCGTTATAAAACCTTGAAATTTTGTAACAATAAAGTACTCGAGCCTCTTGTCAATTTAAGCTACCGCTCAAAGCTATGCTACCCTTGAGTCACGAATCAAACACTGATAAAACTTCAAATGGCCCTAACTTCCATACGGTACGTCCTACACCTATCAAAGTTTGCAACATACAAATGCTTGTAACTTTTTACTGGAACGTCATAAAATCTTGAAATTTTGTAACAATAAAGTACTCGAGCCTCTTGTCAATTTAAGCTATCGCTCAAAGCTTGAGTCTCAAATCAAACACTGATAAAACTTCAAATGGCCCTAACTTCTGTACGGTACATCCTACACCTGTCAAAGTTTGCAACATACAAATGCTTGTAACTTTTTACTGGAGCGTCATAAAACCTTGAAATTTTGTAACAATAAAGTACTCGAGCATCTTGTCAATTTAAGCTATCGCTCAAAGCAATAGCTACCATTGAGTCCCAAATCAAACACTGATAAAACTTCAAATGGCCCTAACTTCTATACGGTACGTCCTACACCTATCAAAGTTTGCAACATACAAATGCTTGTAACTTTTGCTGGAGCGTCATAAAACCTTGAAATTTTGTAACAATAAAGTACTCGAGCCTCTTGTCAATTTAAGCTATCGCTCAAAGCTATGCTACCCTTGAGTCCCAAATCAAACACTGATAAAACTTCAAATGGTCCTAACTTATATACGGTACGTCCTACACCTATCAAAGTTTGCAACATACAGATGCTTGTAACTTTTTACTGGAGCGTCATAAAACCTTGAAATTTTGTAACAATAAAGTACTCGAGCCTCTTGTCAATTTAAGCTATCGCTCAAAGCTATGCTACCCTTGAGTCCGAAATCAAACACTGATAAAACTTCAAATGGCCCTTACTTCTATACGGTACGTCCTACACCTATCAAAGTTTGCAACATACAAATGCTTGTAACTTTTTACTGGAGCGTCATAAAACCTTGGAATTTTGTAACAATAAAGTACTCGAGCATCTTGTCAATTTAAGCTATCGCTCAAAGCAATAGCTACCATTGAGTCCCAAATCAGACACTGATAAAACTTCAAATGGCCCTAACTTCTATACGGTACGTCCTACACCTATCAAAGTTTGCAACATACAAAAGCTTGTAACTTTTGCTGGAGCGTCATAAAACCTTGAAATTTTGTAACAATAAAGTACTCGAGCCTCTTGTCAATTTAAGCTATCGCTCAAAGCTATGCTACCCTTGAGTCCCAAATCAAACACTGATAAAACTTCAAATGGTCCTAACTTCCATACGGTACGTCCTACACCTATCAAAGTTTGCAACATACAGATGCTTGTAACTTTTTACTGGAGCGTCATAAAACCATGAAATTTTGTAACAATAAAGTTCTCGAGACTCGTGTCAATTTAAGCAATCGCTCAAAGCTATGCTACCCTTGAGTCCCAAATCAAACACAGATAAAACTTCAAATGGCCTTAACTTCTGTACGGTACGTCCTGCACTTATCAAAGTTTGCAACATACAAATACTTGTAACTTTTTACTGGAGCGTCATAACACCTTGAAATTTTGTAACAATAAAGTACTCGAGCCTCTTGTCAATTTAAGCTATCGCTCAAAGCTATGCTACCCTTGAGTCCCAAATCAAACACTGATAAATCTTCAAATGGCCCTAACTTCTATAATGTACGTCCTACACCTATCAAAGTTTGCAACATAAAAATGCTTGTAACTTTTTACTGGAGCGTCATAAAACCTTGAAATTTTGTAACAATAAAGTACTCGAGCCTCTTGTCAATTTAAGCTATCGCTCAAAGCTATGCTACCCTTGAGTCCCAAATCAAACACTAATAAAAGTTCAAATGGCCCTAACTTCTATACGGTACGTCCTACACCTATCAAAGTTTGCAACATAAATTTGCTGGTAACTTTAACTGGAGCGTCATGAAACCTTGAAATTTTCTAACAGTAAAGTACTCGAGCGTCTTGTCAATTTAAGCTATCGCTCAAAGCTATGCTACTCTTGAGTCCCAAATCAAATACTGATACAATTTCAAATGGCCCTTACTTCTATACGGTACGTATTACACCTGTCAAAGTTTGCAACATACAAATGCTTATAACTTTTTACTGGAGCGTCATAAAACCTTGAAATTTTGTCACAATAAAGTACTCGAGCCTCTTGTCAATTTAAGTTATCGCTCAAAGCTATGCTACCCTTGAGTCCCAAATCAAACACTGATAAAACTTCAAATGGCCCTTACCTCTATACGGTACGCCCTACACCTATCAAAGTTTGCAACATACAAATGCTTGTAACTTTTTACTGGAGCGTCATAACACCTTGAAATTTTGTAACAATAAAGTACTCGAGCCTCTTGTCAATTTAAGCTATCGCTCAAAGCTATGCTACCCTTGAGTCCCAAATCAAACACTGATAAATCTTCAAATGGCCCTAACTTCTATAATGTACGTCCTACACCTATCAAAGTTTGCAACATAAAAATGCTTGTAACTTTTTACTGGAGAGTCATAAAACCTTGAAATTTTGTAACAATAAAGAACTCGAGCCTCTTTTCAATTTAAGCTATCGCTCAAAGCTATGCTACCCTTGAATCCCAAATCAAACACTGATAAAACTTCAAATGGCCCTAACTTCTATACGGTACGTCCTACACCTGTCAAAGTTTGCAACATACAAATGCATGTAACTTTTTACTGGAGCGTCATAAAACCTTGGAATTTTGTAACAATAAAGTACTCGAGCCTCTTGTCTATTTAAGCTATCGCTCAAAGCTATGCTACCCTTGAGGCCCAAATCAAACACTGATACAACTTCAAATGGCCCTTACTTCTATACGGTACGTCCTACACCTGTCAAAGTTTGCAACATACAAATGCTTGTAACTTTTTACTGGAGCGTCATAAAACCTTGAAATTTTGTAACAATAAAGTACTCGAGCCTCTTGTCAATTTAAGTTATCGCTCAAAACTATGCTACCCTTGAGTACCAAATCAAACACTGATAAAACTTCAAATGGTCCTAACTTCTATACGGTACGTCCTACACCTGTCAAAGTTTGCAATATACAAATGCTAGTAACTTTTTACTGGAGCGTCATAAAACCTTGAAATTTTGTAACAATAAAGTATTCGAGCCTCTTGTCAATTTAAACTATCGCTCAAAGCTATGCTGCCCTTGAGTCCCAAATCAAACACTGATAAAACTTCAAATGGCCCTAACTTCTATACGGTACGTCCTACACCTGTCAAAGTTTGCAACATACAAATGCTTGTAACTTTTTACTGGAGCGTTATAAAACCTTGAAATTTTGTAACAATAAAGTACTCGAGCCTCTTGTCAATTTAAGCTACCGCTCAAAGCTATGCTACCCTTGAGTCACAAATCAAACACTGATAAAACTTCAAATGGCCCTAACTTCCATACGGTACGTCCTACACCTATCAAAGTTTGCAACATACAAATGCTTGTAACTTTTTGCTGGAGCGTCATAAAACCTTGAAATTTTGTAACAATAAAGTACTCGAGCCTCTTGTTAATTTAAGCTATCGCTCAAAGCTATGCTACCCTTGAGTCCCAAATCAAACACTGATAAAACTTCAAATGGTCCTAACTTCTATACGGTATGTCCTACACCTATCAAAGTTTGCAACATACAGATGCTTGTAACTTTTTACTGGAGCGTCATAAAACCTTGAAATTTTGTAACAATAAAGTACTCGAGCCTCTTGTCAATTTAAGCTATCGCTCAAAGCTATGCTACCCTTGAGTCCGAAATCAAACACTGATAAAACTTCAAATGGCCGTTACTTCTATACGGTACGTCCTACACCTATCAAAGTTTGCAACATACAAATGTTTGTAACTTTTTACTGGAGCGTCATAAAACCATGAAATTTTGTAACAATAAAGTTCTCGAGACTCGTGTCAATTTAAGCAATCGCTCAAAGCTATGCTACCCTTGAGTCCCAAATCAAACACAGATAAAACTTCAAATGGCCTTAACTTCTGTACGGTACGTCCTGCACCTATCAAAGTTTGCAACATACAAATGCTTGTAACTTTTTACTGGAGAGTCATAAAACCTTGAAATTTTGTAACAATAAAGAACTCGAGCCTCTTTTCAATTTAAGCTATCGCTCAAAGCTATGCTACCCTTGAATCCCAAATCAAACACTGATAAAACTTCAATTGGCCCTAACTTCTATACGGTACGTCCTACACCTGTCAAAGTTTGCAACATACAAATGCATGTAACTTTTTACTGGAGCGTCATAAAACCTTGGAATTTTGTAACAATAAAGTACTCGAGGCTCTTGTCAATTTAAGTTATCGCTCAAAGCTATGCTACCCTTGAGTCCCAAATCAAACACTGATAAAACTTCAAATGGTTCTAACTTCTATACGGTACGTCCTACACCTGTCAAAGTTTGCAACATACAAATGCTAGTAACTTTTTACTGGAGCGTCATAAAACCTTGAAATTTTGTAACAATAAAGTACTCGAGCCTCTTGTCAATTTAAACTATCGCTCAAAGCTATGCTACCCTTGAGTCCCAAATCAAACACTGATAAAACTTCAAATGGTCCTAACTTCTATAAGGTACATCCTACACCTATCAAAGTTTGCAACATACAAATGCTTGTAACTTTTAACTGGAGCGTCATAAAACCTTGAAATTTTGTAACAATAAAGTACTCGAGCCTCTTGTCAATTTAAGCTATCGCTCAAAGCTATGCTGCCCTTGAGTCCCAAATCAAACACTGATAAAACTTCAAAAGGCCCTAACTTCTATACGGTACGTCCTATACCTGTCAAAGTTTGCAACATACAAATGCTTGTAACTTTTTACTGGAGCGTCATAAAACATTGAAATTTTGTAACAATAAAGTACTCGAGCCTCTTGTCAATTTAAGCTATCGCTCAAAGCTATGCTACCCTTGAGTCCCAAATCAAATACTGATAAAGCTTCAAATGGCCCTAACTTCTATACGGTACGTCCTACACCTATCAAAGTTTGCAACATACAAATGCTTGTAACTTTTTACTGGAGCGTCATAAAATCTTGAAATTTTGTTACAATAAAGTACTCGAGCCTCTTGTCAATTTAAGCTATCGCTCAAAGCTTGAGTCTGTAATCAAACACTGATAAAACTTCAAATGGCCCTAACTTCTGTACGGTACATCCTACACCTGTCAAAGTTTGCAACATACAAATGCTTGTAACTTTTTACTGGAGCGTCATAAAACCTTGGAATTTTTTAACAATAAAGTACTCGAGCCTCTTGTCAATTTAAGTTATCGCTCAAAGCTATGCTACCCTTGAGGCCCAAATCAAACACTGATAAAACTTCAAATGGCCCTAACCTCTATACGGTACGTCCTACACCTATCAAAGTTTGCAACATACAAATGCTTGTAACTTTTTACTGGAGCGTCATAAAACCTTGAAATTTTGTAACAATAAAGTACTCGAGCCTCTTGTCAATTTAAGCTATCGCTCAAAGCTATGCTATCCTTGAGTCCCAAATCAAACACTGATAAATCTTCAAATGGCCCTAACTTCTATAAGGTACGTCTTACACCTATCAAAGTTTGCAACATAAAAATGCTTGTAACTTTTTACTGGAGAGTCATAAAACCTTGAAATTTTGTAACAATAAAGAACTCGAGCCTCTTTTCAATTTAAGCTATCGCTCTAAGCTATGCTACCCTTGAGTCCCAAATCAAACACTGATAAAACTTCAAATGGCCCTAACTTCTATACGGTACGTCCTACACCGGTCAAAGTTTGCAACATACAAATGCATGTAAATTTTTACTGGAGCGTCATAAAACCTTGGAATTTTGTAACAATAAAGTACTCGAGCCTCTTGTCAATTTAAGTTATCGCTCAAAGCTATGCTACCCTTGAATCCCAAATCAAACACTGATAAAACTTCAAATAGTCCTAACTTCTATACGGTACGTCCTACACCTGTCAAAGTTTGCAACATACAAATGCTAGTAACTTTTTACTGGAGCGTCATAAAACCTTGAAATTTTGTAACAATAAAGTACTCGAGCCTCTTGTCAATTTAAACTATCGCTCAAAGCTATGCTACCCTTGAGTCCCAAATCAAACACTGATAAAACTTCAAATGGTCCTAACTTCTATACGGTACGTCCTACACCTATCAAAGTTTGCAATATACAAATGCTTGTAACTTTTTGCTGGAGCGTCATAAAACCTTGAAATTTTGTAACAATAAAGTACTCGAGCCTCTTGTCAATTTAAGGTATCGCTCAAAGCTATGCTGTCCCAAATCAAACACTGATAAAACTTCAAATGGCCCTAACTTCTATACGGTACGTCCTACACCTATCAAAGTTTGCAACTTACAGATGCTTGTAACTTTTTACTGGAGCGTCATAAAACCTTGAAATTTTGTAACAATAAAGTACTCGAGCCTCTTGTCAATTTAAGCTATCGCTCAAAGCTGAGCTACCCTTGAGTCCCAAATCAAACACTGATAAAACTTCAAATGGCCTTAACTTCTATACGGTACGTCCTACAGCTTTCAAAGTTTGCAACATACAAATGCTTGTAACTTTTTACTGGAGCGTCATAAAACCTTGAAATTTTGTAACAATAAAGTACTCGAGCCTCTTGTCAATTTAAGTTATCGCTCAAAGCTATGCTACCCTTGAATCCGAAATCAAACACTGATAAAACTTCAAATGGCCCTTACTTCTATACGGTACGTCCTACACCTATCAAAGTTTGCAACATACAAATGCTTGTAACTTTTTACTGGAGCGTCATAAGACCTTGAAATTTTGTAACAATAAAGTACTCGAGGCTCTTGTCAATTTAAGCTATCGATCAAAGCTATGCTACCCTTGAGTCCCAAATCAAACACTGATAAAACTTCAAATGGCCCTAGCTTCTATACGGTACGTCCTACACCTATCAAAGTTTGCAACATACAAATACTTGTAACTTTTTAATGGAGCGTCATGAAACCTTGAAATTTTGTAACAGTAAAATACTCGAGCGTCTTGTCAATTTAAGATATCGCTCAAAGCTATGCTACCCTTGAGTCCCAAATCAAACACTGATACAACTTCAAATGGCCCTTACTTCTATACGGTACGTCCTACACCTGTCAAAATTTGCAACATATAAATGCTTGTAACTTTTTATTGGATCGTCATAAAACCTTGAAATTTTGTAACAATAAAGTACTCGAGCCTCTTGTCAATTTAAGTTATCGCTCAAAGCTATGCTACCCTTGAGTCCCAAATCAAACACTGATAAAACTTCAAATGGCCCTAACCTCTATACGGTACGTCCTACACCTATCAAAGTTTGCAACATACAAATGCTTGTAACTTTTTACTGGAGCGTCATAAAACCTTGAAATTTTGTAACAATAAAGTACTCGAGCCTCTTGTCAATTTAAGCTATCGCTCAAAGCTATTCTACCCTTGAGTCCCAAATCAAACACTGATAAATCTTCAAATGGCCCTAACTTCTATAAGGTACGTCCTACACCTATCAAAGTTTGCAACATAAAAATGCTTGTAACTTTTTACTGGAGAGTCATAAAACCTTGAAATTTTGTAACAATAAAGAACTCCAGCCTCTTTTCAATTTAAGCTATCGCTCAAAGCTATGCTACCCTTGAGTCCCAAGTCAAACACTGATACAACTTCAAATGGCCCTAACTTCTGTACGGTACATCCTACACCTGTCAAAGTTTGCAACATACAAATGCTTGTAACTTTTTACTGGAGCGTCATAAAACCTTGGAATTTTGTAACAATAAAGTACTCGAGCCTCTTGTCAATTTAAGCTATCGCTCAAAGCAATAGCTACCCTTAAGTCCCAAATCAAACACTGATAAAACTTCAAATGGCCCTAACTTCTATACGGTACGTCCTACACCTATCAAAGTTTGCAACATACAAATGCTTGTAACTTTTTAATGGAGCGTCATAAAACCTTGAAATTTTGTAACCATAAAGTACTCGAGCCTCTTGTCAATTTAAGCTATCGCTCAAAGCTATGCTACCCTTGAGTCCCAAATCAAACACTGATAAAACTTCAAATGGCCCTGACTTCTATACGGTACGCCCTACATCTGTCAAAGTTTGCAACATACAAATGCTTGTAACTTTTTACTGGAGCGTCATAAAACCTTGAAATTTTGTAACAATAAATTACTCGAGCCTCTTTTCAATTTAAGCTATCGCTCTAAGCTATGCTACCCTTGAGTCCCAAATCAAACACTGATAAAACTTCAAATGGTCCTAACTTCTATACGGTACGTCCTACACCTATCAAAGTTTGCAATATACAAATGCTTGTAACTTTTTGCTGGAGCGTCATAAAACCTTGAAATTTTGTAACAATAAAGTACTCGAGCCTCTTGTCAATTTAAGGTATCGCTCAAAGCTATGCTGTCCCAAATCAAACACTGATAAAACTTCAAATGGCCCTAACTTCTATACGGTACGTCCTACACCTATCAAAGTTTGCAACTTACAGATGCTTGTAACTTTTTACTGGAGCGTCATAAAACCTTGAAATTTTGTAACAATAAAGTACTCGAGCCTCTTGTCAATTTAAGCTATCGCTCAAAGCTGAGCTACCCTTGAGTCCCAAATCAAACACTGATAAAACTTCAAATGGCCTTAACTTCTATACGGTACGTCCTACAGCTTTCAAAGTTTGCAACATACAAATGCTTGTAACTTTTTACTGGAGCGTCATAAAACCTTGAAATTTTGTAACAATAAAGTACTCGAGCCTCTTGTCAATTTAAGTTATCGCTCAAAGCTATGCTACCCTTGAATCCGAAATCAAACACTGATAAAACTTCAAATGGCCCTTACTTCTATACGGTACGTCCAACACCTATCAAAGTTTGCAACATACAAATGCTTGTAACTTTTTACTGGAGCGTCATAAGACCTTGAAATTTTGTAACAATAAAGTACTCGAGCCTCTTGTCAATTTAAGCTATCGATCAAAGCTATGCTACCCTTGAGTCCCAAATCAAACACTGATAAAACTTCAAATGGCCCTAGCTTCTATACGGTACGTCCTACACCTATCAAAGTTTGCAACATACAAATACTTGTAACTTTTTAATGGAGCGTCATGAAACCTTGAAATTTTGTAACAGTAAAGTACTCGAGCGTCTTGTCAATTTAAGATATCGCTCAAAGCTATGCTACCCTTGAGTCCCAAATCAAACACTGATACAACTTCAAATGGCCCTTACTTCTATACGGTACGTCCTACACCTGTCAAAATTTGCAACATATAAATGCTTGTAACTTTTTATTGGATCGTCATAAAACCTTGAAATTTTGTAACAATAAAGTACTCGAGCCTCTTGTCAATTTAAGTTATCGCTCAAAGCTATGCTACCCTTGAGTCCCAAATCAAACACTGATAAAACTTCAAATGGCCCTAACCTCTATACGGTACGTCCTACACCTATCAAAGTTTGCAACATACAAATGCTTGTAACTTTTTACTGGAGCGTCATAAAACCTTGAAATTTTGTAACAATAAAGTACTCGAGCCTCTTGTCAATTTAAGCTATCGCTCAAAGCTATGCTACCCTTGAGTCCCAAATCAAACACTGATAAATCTTCAAATGGCCCTAACTTCTATAAGGTACGTCCTACACCTATCAAAGTTTGCAACATAAAAATGCTTGTAACTTTTTACTGGAGAGTCATAAAACCTTGAAATTTTGTAACAATAAAGAACTCCAGCCTCTTTTCAATTTAAGCTATCGCTCAAAGCTATGCTACCCTTGAGTCCCAAGTCAAACACTGATACAACTTCAAATGGCCCTAACTTCTGTACGGTACATCCTACACCTGTCAAAGTTTGCAACATACAAATGCTTGTAACTTTTTACTGGAGCGTCATAAAACCTTGGAATTTTGTAACAATAAAGTACTCGAGCCTCTTGTCAATTTAAGCTATCGCTCAAAGCAATAGCTACCCTTAAGTCCCAAATCAAACACTGATAAAACTTCAAATGGCCCTAACTTCTATACGGTACGTCCTACACCTATCAAAGTTTGCAACATACAAATGCTTGTAACTTTTTAATGGAGCGTCATAAAACCTTGAAATTTTGTAACCATAAAGTACTCGAGCCTCTTGTCAATTTAAGCTATCGCTCAAAGCTATGCTACCCTTGAGTCCCAAATCAAACACTGATAAAACTTCAAATGGCCCTGACTTCTATACGGTACGCCCTACATCTGTCAAAGTTTGCAACATACAAATGCTTGTAACTTTTTACTGGAGCGTCATAAAACCTTGAAATTTTGTAACAATAAATTACTCGAGCCTCTTTTCAATTTAAGCTATCGCTCTAAGCTATGCTACCCTTGAGTCCCAAATCAAACACTGATAAAACTTCAAATGGCCCTAACTTCTATACGGTACGTCCTACACCGGTCAAAGTTTGCAACATACAAATGCATGTAAATTTTTACTGGAGCGTCATAAAACCTTGGAATTTTGTAACAATAAAGTACTCGAGCCTCTTGTCAATTTAAGTTATCGCTCAAAGCTATGCTACCCTTGAATCCCAAATCAAACACTGATAAAACTTCAAATGGTCCTAACTTCTATACGGTACGTCCTACACCTAACAAAGTTTGCAACATACAAATGCTTGTAACTTTTTACTGGAGCGTCATAAAACCTTGAAATTTTGTAACAATAAAGTACTCGAGCCTCTTGTCAATTTAAACTATCGCTCAAAGCTATGCTACCCTTGAGTCCCAAATCAAACACTGATAAAACTTCAAATGGTCCTAACTTCTATACGGTACGTCCTACACCTATCAAAGTTTGCAATATACAAATGCTTGTAACTTTTTGCTGGAGCGTCATAAAACCTTGAAATTTTGTAACAATAAAGTACTCGAGCCTCTTGTCAATTTAAGGTATCGCTCAAAGCTATGCTGTCCCAAATCAAACACTGATAAAACTTCAAATGGCCCTAACTTCTATACGGTACGTCCTACACCTATCAAAGTTTGCAACTTACAGATGCTTGTAACTTTTTACTGGAGCGTCATAAAACCTTGAAATTTTGTAACAATAAAGTACTCGAGCCTCTTGTCAATTTAAGCTATCGCTCAAAGCTGAGCTACCCTTGAGTCCCAAATCAAACACTGATAAAACTTCAAATGGCCCTAACTTCTATACGGTACGTCCTACAGCTTTCAAAGTTTGCAACATACAAATGCTTGTAACTTTTTACTGGAGCGTCATAAAACCTTGAAATTTTGTAACAATAAAGTACTCGAGCCTCTTGTCAATTTAAGTTATCGCTCAAAGCTATGCTACCCTTGAATCCGAAATCAAACACTGATAAAACTTCAAATGGCCCTTACTTCTATACGGTACGTCCTACACCTATCAAAGTTTGCAACATACAAATGCTTGTAACTTTTTACTGGAGCGTCATAAGACCTTGAAATTTTGTAACAATAAAGTACTCGAGCCTCTTGTCAATTTAAGCTATCAATCAAAGCTATGCTACCCTTGAGTCCCAAATCAAACACTGATAAAACTTCAAATGGCCCTAGCTTCTATACGGTACGTCCTACACCTATCAAAGTTTGCAACATACAAATACTTGTAACTTTTTAATGGAGCGTCATGAAACCTTGAAATTTTGTAACAGTAAAGTACTCGAGCGTCTTGTCAATTTAAGATATCGCTCAAAGCTATGCTACCCTTGAGTCCCAAATCAAACACTGATACAACTTCAAATGGCCCTTACTTCTATACGGTACGTCCTACACCTGTCAAAATTTGCAACATATAAATGCTTGTAACTTTTTATTGGATCGTCATAAAACCTTGAAATTTTGTAACAATAAAGTACTCGAGCCTCTTGTCAATTTAAGTTATCGCTCAAAGCTATGCTACCCTTGAGTCCCAAATGAAACACTGATAAAACTTCAAATGGCCCTAACCTCTATACGGTACGTCCTACACCTATCAAAGTTTGCAACATACAAATGCTTGTAACTTTTTACTGGAGCGTCATAAAACCTTGAAATTTTGTAACAATAAAGTACTCGAGCCTCTTGTCAATTTAAGCTATCGCTCAAAGCTATGCTACCCTTGAGTCTCAAATCAAACACTGATAAATCTTCAAATGGCCCTAACTTCTATAAGGTACGTCCTACACCTATCAAAGTTTGCAACATAAAAATGCTTGTAACTTTTTACTGGAGAGTCATAAAACCTTGAAATTTTGTAACAATAAAGAACTCCAGCCTCTTTTCAATTTAAGCTATCGCTCAAAGCTATGCTACCCTTGAGTCCCAAGTCAAACACTGATACAACTTCAAATGGCCCTAACTTCTGTACGGTACATCCTACACCTGTCAAAGTTTGCAACATACAAATGCTTGTAACTTTTTACTGGAGCGTCATAAAACCTTGGAATTTTGTAACAATAAAGTACTCGAGCCTCTTGTCAATTTAAGCTATCGCTCAAAGCAATAGCTACCCTTGAGTCCCAAATCAAACACTGATAAAACTTCAAATGGCCCTAATTTCTATACGGTACGTCCTACACCTATCAAAGTTTGCAACATACAAATGCTTGTAACTTTTTAATGGAGCGTCATAAAACCTTGAAATTTTGTAACCATAAAGTACTCGAGCCTCTTGTCAATTTAAGCTATCGCTCAAAGCTATGCTACCCTTGAGTCCCAAATCAAACACTGATAAAACTTCAAATGGCCCTGACTTCTATACGGTACGCCCTACATCTGTCAAAGTTTGCAACATACAAATGCTTGTAACTTTTTACTGGAGCGTCATAAAACCTTGAAATTTTGTAACAATAAATTACTCGAGCCTCTTGTCAATTTAAGCTATCGCTCAAAGCTATGCTACCCTTGAGTCCCAAATCGAACACTGATACAACTGCAAATGGCCCTAACTTCTATACGGTACGTCCTACACCTAACAAAGTTTGCAACATACAAATGCTTGTAACTTTTTACTGGAGCGTCATAAAACTTGAAATTTTGTAACAATAAAGTACTCGAGCCTCTTGTCAATTTAAACTATCGCTCAAAGCTATGCTACCCTTGAGTCCCAAATCAAACACTGATAAAACTTCAAATGGTCCTAACTTCTATAAGGTACGTCCTACACCTATCAAAGTTTGCAACATACAAATGCTTGTAACTTTTAACTGGAGCGTCATAAAACATTGAAATTTTTTAACAATAAAGTACTCGAGCCTCTTGTCAATTTAAGCTACCGATCAAAGCTATGCTACCCTTGAGTCCCAAATCAAAAACTGATAAAACTTCAAATGGCCCTAACTTCTATACGGTACGTCCTACACCTGTCAAAGTTTGCAACATACAAATGCATGTAACTTTTTACTGGAGCGTCATAAAACCTTGGAATTTTGTGACAATAAAGTACTCGAGCCTCTTGTCTACTTAAGCTATGGCTCAAAGCTATGCTACCCTTGAGTCCCAAGTCAAACACTGATAAAACTTCAAATGGCCCTAACTTCTACACGGTACGTCCTACACCTATCATAGTTTGCAACATACACATGCTTGTAACTTTTTACTGGAGCGTCATAAAACCTTGGAATTTTGTAACAATAAAGTACTCGAGCCTCTTGTCAATTTAAGTTATCGCTCAAAGCTATGCTACCCTTGAGTCCCAAATCAAACACTGATAAAACTTCAAATGGTCCTAACTTCTATACGGTACGTCCTACACCTGTCAAAGTTTGCAACATACAAATGCTAGTAACTTTTTACTGGAGCGTCATAAAACTTGAAATTTTGTAACAATAAAGTACTCGAGCCTCTTGTCAATTTAAACTATCGCTCAAAGCTATGCTACCCTTGAGTCCCAAATCAAACACTGATAAAACTTCAAATGGTCCTAACTTCTATAAGGTACGTCCTACACCTATCAAAGTTTGCAACATACAAATGCTTGTAACTTTTAACTGGAGCGTCATAAAACATTGAAATTTTTTAACAATAAAGTACTCGAGCCTCTTGTCAATTTAAGCTACCGATCAAAGCTATGCTACCCTTGAGTCCCAAATCAAACACTGATAAAACTTCAAATGGCCCTTACTTCTATACGGTACGTCCTACACCTATCAAAGTTTGCAACATACAGATGCTTGTAACTTTTTACTGGAGCGTCATAAAACCTTGAAATTTTGTAACAATAAAGTACTCGAGCCTCTTGTCAATTTAAGATATCGCTCAAAGCTATGCTACCCTTGACTCCGAAATCAAACACTGATAAAACTTCAAATGGCCCTTACTTCTATACGGTACGTCCTACAACTATCAAAGTTTGCAACATACAAATGCTTGTAACTTTTTACTGGAGCGTCATAAGACCTTGAAATTTTGTAACAATAAAGTACTCGAGCCTCTTTTCAATTTAAGCTATCGCTCAAAGCTATGCTACCCTTGAGTCCCAAATCAAAAACTGATAAAACTTCAAATGGCCCTAACCTAACGTCCTACACCTGTCAAAGTTTGCAACATACAAATGCATGTAACTTTTTACTGGAGCGTCATAAAACCTTGGAATTTTGTGACAATAAAGTACTCGAGCCTCTTGTCTATTTAAGCTATCGCTCAAAGCTATGCTACCCTTGAGTCCCAAGTCAAACACTGATAAAACTTCAAATGGCCCTAACTTCTACACGGTACGTCCTACACCTATCATAGTTTGCAACATACAAATGCTTGTAACTTTTTACTGGAGCGTCATAAAACCTTGAAATTTTGTAACAATAAAGTACTCGAGCCTATTGTCAATTTAAGTTATCGTTCAAAGCTATGCTACCCTTGAGTCCCAAATCAAACACTGATAAAACTTCAAATGGTCCTAACTTCTATACGGTACGTCCTACACCTGTCAAAGTTTGCAACATACAAATGCTAGTAACTTTTTACTGGAGCGTCATAAAACCTTGAAATTTTGTAACAATAAAGTACTCGAGCCTCTTGTCAATTTAAACTATCGCTCAAAGCTATGCTGCCCTTGAGTCCCAAATCAAACACTGATAAAACTTCAAATGGTCCTAACTTCTATAAGGTACGTCCTACACCTATCAAAGTTTGCAACATACAAATGCTTGTAACTTTTAACTGGAGCGTCATAAAATATTGAAATTTTTTAACAATAAAGTACTCGAGCCTCTTGTCAATTTAAGCTATCGCTCAAAGCTATGCTACCCTTGAGTCCCAAATCAAACACTGATAAAGCTGCAAATGGCCCTAACTTCTATACGGTACGTCCTACACCTATCAAAGTTTGCAACATACAAATGCTTGTAACTTTTTACTGGAGCGTCATAAAACCTTGAAATTTTGTTACAATAAAGTACTCGAGCCTCTTGTCAATTTAAGCTATCGCTCAAAGCTATGCTACCCTTGAGTCCCAAATCAAACACTGATAAAACTTCAAATGGCCCTAACTTCTATACGGTACGCCCTACATCTGTCAAAGTTTGCAACATACAAATGCTTGTAACTTTTTACTGGAGCGTCATAAAACCTTGAAATTTTGTAACAATAAAGTACTCGAGCCTCTTGTCAATTTAAGCTATCGCCCAAAGCTATGCTACCCTTGAGTCCCAAATCGAACACTGATAAAACTTCAAATGGCCCTAACTTCTATACGGTACGTCCTACACCTATCAAAGTTTGCAAGATACAACTGCTTGTAGCTTTTTACTGGAGCGTCATAAAACCTTGAAATTTTGTAACAATAAAGTACTCGAGCTTCTTGTCAATTTAAGCTATCGCTCAAAGCTATGCTACCCTTGAGTCCCAAATCAAACACTGATAAAACTGCAAATGGCCCTAACTTCTATACGGTACGTCCTACACCTATCAAAGTTTGCAACATACAAATGCTTGTAACTTTTTACTGGAGCGTCATAAAACCTTGAAATTTTGTAACAATAAAGAACTCGAGCCTCTTTTCAATTTAAGGTATCGCTCAAAGCTATGCTACCCTTGAGTCCCAAATCAAACACTGATAAAACTTCAAATGGCCCTAACTTCTATACGGTACGTCCTACACCTGTCAAAGTTTGCAACATACAAATGCATGTAACTTTTTACTGGAGCGTCATAAAACCTTGGAATTTTGTAAAAATAAAGTACTCGAGCCTCTTGTCTATTTAAGCTATCGCTCAAAGCTATGCTACCCTTGAGTCCCAAGTCAAACACTGATAAAACTTCAAATGGCCCTAACTTCTATACGGTACGTCCTACACCTATCATAGTTTGCAACATACAAATGCTTGTAACTTTTTACTGGAGCGTCATAAAACCTTGAAATTTTGTAACAATAAAGTACTCGAGCCTCTTGTCAATTTAAGTTATCGCTCAAAGCTATGCTACCCTTGAGTCCCAAATCAAACACTGATAAAACTTCAAATGGTCCTAACTTCTATACGGTACGTCCTACACCTGTCAAAGTTTGCAACATACAAATGCTTGTAACTTTTTACTGGAGCGTCATAAAACCTTGAAATTTTGTAACAATAAAGTACTCGAGCCTCTTGTCAATTTAAGCTATCGCCCAAAGCTATGCTACCCTTGAGTCCCAAATCGAACACTGATAAAACTTCAAATGGCCCTAACTTCTATACGGTACGTCCTACACCTATCAAAGTTTGCAAGATACAACTGCTTGTAGCTTTTTACTGGAGCGTCATAAAACCTTGAAATTTTGTAACAATAAAGTACTCGAGCTTCTTGTCAATTTAAGTTATCGCTCAAAGCTATGCTACCCTTGAGTCCCAAATCAAACACTGATAAAACTGCAAATGGCCCTAACTTCTATACGGTACGTCCTACACCTATCAAAGTTTGCAACATACAAATGCTTGTAACTTTTTACTGGAGCGTCATAAAACCTTGAAATTTTGTAACAATAAAAAACTCGAGCCTCTTTTCAATTTAAGCTATCGCTCAAAGCTATGCTACCCTTGAGTCCCAAATCAAACACTGATAAAACTTCAAATGGCCCTAACTTCTATACGGTACGTCCTACACCTGTCAAAGTTTGCAACATACAAATGCATGTAACTTTTTACTGGAGCGTCATAAAACCTTGGAATTTTGTAAAAATAAAGTACTCGAGCCTCTTGTCTATTTAAGCTATCGCTCAAAGCTATGCTACCCTTGAGTCCCAAGTCAAACACTGATAAAACTTCAAATGGCCCTAACTTCTATACGGTACGTCCTACACCTATCATAGTTTGCAACATACAAATGCTTGTAACTTTTTACTGGAGCGTCATAAAACCTTGAAATTTTGTAACAATAAAGTACTCGAGCCTCTTGTCAATTTAACTTATCGCTCAAAGTTATGCTACCCTTGAGTCCCAAGTCAAACACTGATAAAACTTCAAATGGCCCTAACTTCTATACGGTACGTCCTACACCTATCATAGTTTGCAACATACAAATGCTTGTAACTTTTTACTGGAGCGTCATAAAACCTTGAAATTTTGTAACAATAAAGTACTCGAGCCTCTTGTCAATTTAAGCTATCGCTCAAAGCTATGCTACCCTTGAGTCCCAAATCAAACACTGATAAAACTTCAAATGGCCCTAACTTCTATACGGTACGCGCTACATCTGTCAAAGTTTGCAACATACAAATGCTTGTAACTTTTTACTGGAGCGTCATAAAACCTTGAAATTCTTTAACAATAAAGTACTCGAGCCTCTTGTCAATTTAAGCTATCGCTCAAAGCTATGCTACCCTTGAGTCCCAAATCAAACACTGATAAAACTTCAAATGGCCCTTACTTCTATACGGTACGTCCTACACCTATCAAAGTTTGCAACATACAAATGCTTGTAACTTTTTACTGGAGCGTCATAAAACCTTGAAATTTTGTAACAATAAAGTACTCGAGCCTATTGTCAATTTAAGCTATCGCTCAAAGCTATGCTACCCTTGAGTCCCAAATCAAACACTGATAAATCTTCAAATGGCCCTAACTTCTATAAGATACGTCCTACACCTATCAAAGTTTGCAACATAAAAATGCTTGTAACTTTTTACTGGAGAGTCATAAAACCTTGAAATTTTGTAACAATAAAGAACTCGAACCTCTTTTCAATTTAAGCTATCGCTCAAAGCTATGCTACCCTTGAGTCCCAAATCAAAAACTGATAAAACTTCAAATGGCCCTAACCTAACGTCCTACACCTGTCAAAGTTTGCAACATACAAATGCATGTAACTTTTTACTGGAGCGTCATAAAACCTTGGAATTTTGTGACAATAAAGTACTCGAGCCTCTTGTCTATTTAAGCTATCGCTCAAAGCTATGCTACCCTTGAGTCCCAAGTCAAACACTGATAAAACTTCAAATGGCCCTAACTTCTACACGGTACGTCCTACACCTATCATAGTTTGCAACATACAAATGCTTGTAACTTTTTACTGGAGCGTCATAAAACCTTGAAATTTTGTAACAATAAAGTACTCGAGCCTCTTGTCAATTTAAGTTATCGCTCAAAGCTATGCTACCCTTGAGTCCCAAATCAAACACTGATAAAACTTCAAATGGTCCTAACTTCTATACGGTACGTCCTACACCTGTCAAAGTTTGCAACATACAAATGCTAGTAACTTTTTACTGGAGCGTCATAAAACCTTGAAATTTTGTAACAATAAAGTACTCGAGCCTCTTGTCAATTTAAACTATCGCTCAAAGCTATGCTACCCTTGAGTCCCAAATCAAACACTGATAAAACTTCAAATGGTCCTAACTTCTATAAGGTATGTCCTACACCTATCAAAGTTTGCAACATACAAATGCATGTAACTTTTTACTGGAGCGTCATAAAACCTTGGAATTTTGTAAAAATAAAGTACTCGAGCCTCTTGTCAATTTAAGCTATCGCTCAAAGCTATGCTACCCTTGAGTCCCAAATCAAACACTGATAAAGCTGCAAATGGCCCTAACTTCTATACGGACCGTCCTACACCTATCAAAGTTTGCAACATACAAATGCTTGTAACTTTTTACTGGAGCGTCATAAAATCTTGAAATTTTGTTACAATAAAGTACTCGAACCATTTGTCAATTTAAGCTATCGCTCAAAGCTTGAGTATCTAATCAAACACTGATAAAACTTCAAATGGCCCTAACTTCTGTACGGTACATCCTACACCTGTCAAAGTTTGCAACATACAAATGCGTGTAACTTTTTACTGGAGCGTCATAAAACCTTGGAATTTTGTAACAATAAAGTTCTCGAGCCTCTTGTCAATTTAAGCTATCGCTCAAAGCAATAGCTACCATTGAGTCCCAAATCAAACACTGATAAAACTTCAAATGGCCCTAACTTCTATACGGTACGTCCTACACCTATCAAAGTTTGTAACATACAAATGCTTGTAACTTTTTGCTGGAGCGTCATAAAACCTTGAAATTTTGTAACAATAAAGTACTCGAGCCTCTTGTCAATTTAAACTATCGCTCAAAGCTATGCTACCCTTGAGTCCCAAATCAAACACTGATAAAACTTCAAATGGTCCTAACTTCTATAAGGTATGTCCTACACCTATCAAAGTTTGCAACATACAAATGCATGTAACTTTTTACTGGAGCGTCATAAAACCTTGGAATTTTGTAAAAATAAAGTACTCGAGCCTCTTGTCAATTTAAGCTATCGCTCAAAGCTATGCTACCCTTGAGTCCCAAATCAAACACTGATAAAGCTGCAAATGGCCCTAACTTCTATACGGTACGTCCTACACCTATCAAAGTTTGCAACATACAAATGCTTGTAACTTTTTACTGGAGCGTCATAAAATCTTGAAATTTTGTTACAATAAAGTACTCGAACCTCTTGTCAATTTAAGCTATCGCTCAAAGCTTGAGTATCTAATCAAACACTGATAAAACTTCAAATGGCCCTAACTTCTGTACGGTACATCCTACACCTGTCAAAGTTTGCAACATACAAATGCGTGTAACTTTTTACTGGAGCGTCATAAAACCTTGGAATTTTGTAACAATAAAGTACTCGAGCCTCTTGTCAATTTAAGCTATCGCTCAAAGCAATAGCTACCATTGAGTCCCAAATCAAACACTGATAAAACTTCAAATGGCCCTAACTTCTATACGGTACGTCCTACACCTATCAAAGTTTGTAACATACAAATGCTTGTAACTTTTTGCTGGAGCGTCATAAAACCTTGAAATTTTGTAACAATAAAGTACTCGAGCCTCTTGTCAATTTAAGCTATCGATCAAAGCTATGCTACCCTTGAGTCCCAAATCAAACACTGATAAAACTTCAAATGGCCCTTACTTCTATACGGTACGTCCTACACCTATCAAAGTTTGCAACATACAAATGCTTGTAACTTTTTAATGGAGCGTCATAAAACCTTGAAATTTTGTAACCATAAAGTACTCGAGCCTCTTGTCAATTTAAGCTATCGCTCAAAGCTATGCTACCCATGAGTCCCAAATCAAACACTGATAAAACTTCAAATGGCCCTAACTTCTATACGGTACGCCCTACATCTGTCAAAGTTTGCAACATACAAATGCTTGTAACTTTTTACTGGAGCGTCATAAAACCTTGAAATTTTGTAACAATTAAGTACTCGAGCCTCTTGTCAATTTAAGCTATCGCTCAAAGCTATGCTACCCTTGAGTCCCAAATCAAACACTGATAAAACTTCAAATGGCCCTAACTTCTATACGGTACGTCCTACACCTGTCAAAGTTTGCAACATACAAATGCATGTAACTTTTTACTGGAGCGTCATAAAACCTTGGAATTGTGTAACAATAAAGTACTCGAGCCTCTTGTCTATTTAAGCTATCGCTCAAAGCTATGCTACCCTTGAGTCCCAAGTCAAACACTGATAAAACTTCAAATGGCCCTAACTTCTATACGGTACGTCCTACACCTATCATAGTTTGCAACATACAAATGCTTGTAACTTTTTACTGGAGCGTCATAAAACCTTGAAATTTTGTAACAATAAAGTACTCGAGCCTCTTGTCAATTTAAGTTATCGCTCAAAGCTATGCTACCCTTGAGTCCCAAATCAAACACTGATAAAACTTCAAATGGTCCTAACTTCTATACGGTACGTCCTACACCTGTCAAAGTTTGCAACATACAAATGCTAGTAACTTTTTACTGGAGCGTCATAAAACCTTGAAATTTTGTAACAATAAAGTACTCGAGCCTCTTGTCAATTTAAACTATCGCTCAAAGCTATGCTACCCTTGAGTCCCAAATCAAACACTGATAAAACTTCAAATGGTCCTAACTTCTATAAGGTACGTCCTACACCTATCAAAGTTTGCAACATACATATGCTTGTAAATTTTAACTGGAGCGTCATAAAACCTTGAAATTTTGTAACCATAAAGTATTCGAGCCTCTTATCAATTTAAGCTATCGCTCAAAGCTATGCTACCCTTGAGTCCTAAATCAAACACTGATAAAACTTCAAATGGCCCTAACTTCTATACGGTACGCCCTACATCTGTCAAAGTTTGCAACATACAAATGCTTGTAACTTTTTACTGGAGCGTCATAAAACCTTGAAATTTTGTAACAATAAAGTACTCGAGCCTCTTGTCAATTTAAGCTATCGTCCAAAGCTATGCTACCCTTGAGTCCCTAATCGAACACTGATAAAACTTCAAATAGCCCTAACTTCTATACGGTACGTCCTACACCTATCAAAGTTTGCAAGATACAACTGCTTGTAGCTTTTTACTGGAGCGTCATAAAACCTTGAAATTTTGTAACAATAAAGTACTCGAGCTTCTTGTCAATTTAAGCTATCGCTCAAAGCTATGCTACCCTTGAGTCCCAAATCAAACACTGATAAAACTGCAAATGGCCCTAACTTCTATACGGTACGTCCTACACCTATCAAAGTTTGCAACATACAAATGCTTATAACTTTTTACTGGAGCGTCATAAAACCTTGAAATTTTGTAACAATAAAGAACTCGAGCCTCTTTTCAATATAAGCTATCGCTCAAAGCTATGCTACCCTTGAGTCCCAAATCAAACACTGATAAAACTTCAAATGGCCCTAACTTCTATACGGTACGTCCTACACCTGTCAAAGTTTGCAACATACAAATGCATGTAACTTTTTACTGGAGCGTCATAAAACCTTGGAATTTTGTAAAAATAAAGTACTCGAGCCTCTTGTCTATTTAAGCTATCGCTCAAAGCTATGCTACCCTTGAGTCCCAAGTCAAACACTGATAAAACTTCAAATGGCCCTAACTTCTATACGGTACATCCTACTCCTATCATAGTTTGCAACATACAAATGCTTGTAACTTTTTACTGGAGCGTCATAAAACCTTGAAATTTTGTAACAATAAAGTACTCGAGCCTCTTGTCAATTTAAGTTATCGCTCAAGCTATGCTACCCTTGAGTCCCAAATCAAACACTGATAAAACTTCAAATGGTCCTAACTTCTATACGGTACGTCCTACACCTGTCAAAGTTTGCAACATACAAATGCTAGTAACTTTTTACTGGAGCGTCATAAAACCTTGAAATTTTGTAACAATAAAGTACTCGAGCCTCTTGTCAATTTAAACTATCGCTCAAAGCTATGCTACCCTTGAGTCCCAAATCAAACACTGATAAAACTTCAAATGGTCCTAACTTCTATAAGGTACGTCCTACACCTATCAAAGTTTCCAACATACAAATGCTTGTAACTTTTAACTGGAGCGTCATAAAACCTTGAAATTTTGTAACAATAAAGTACTCGAGCCTCTTGTCAATTTAAGCTATCGCTCAAAGCTATGCTACCCTTGAGTCCCAAATCAAACACTGATAAAACTTCAAATGGTCCTAACTTCTATAAGGTACATCCTACACCTATCAAAGTTTGCAACATACAAATGCTTGTAACTTTTAACTGGAGCGTCATAAAACCTTGAAATTTTGTAACAATAAAGTACTCGAGCCTCTTGTAAATTTAAGCTATCGCTCAAAGCTATGCTACCCTTGAGTCCCAAATCAAACACTGATAAAACTTCAAATGGCCCTAAATTCTATACGGTACGTCCTATACCTGTCAAAGTTTGCAACATACAAATGCTTGTAACTTTTTACTGGAGCGTCATAAAACATTGAAATTTTTTAACAATAAAGTACTCGAGCCTCTTGTCAATTTAAGCTATCGCTCAAAGCTATGCTACCCTTGAGTCCCAAATCAAACACTGATAAAGCTTCAAATCGCCCTAACTTCTATACGGTACGTCCTACACCTATCAAAGTTTGCAACATACAAATACTTGTAACTTTTTACTGGAGCGTCATAAAATCTTGAAATTTTGTTACAATAAAGTACACGAGCCTCTTGTCAATTTAAGCTATCGCTCAAAGCTTGAGTCTCTAATCAAACACTGATAAAACTTCAAATGGCCCTAACTTCTGTACGGTACATCCTACACCTGTCAAAGTTTGCAACATACGAATGCTTGTAACTTTTTACTGGAGCGTCATAAAACCTTGGAATTTTGTAACAATAAAGTACTCGAGCCTCTTGTCAATTTAAGCTATCGCTCAAAGCAATAGCTACCATTGGGTCCCAAATCCAACACTGATAAAACTTCAAATGGCCCTAACTTCTATACGGTACGTCCTACACCTATCAAAGTTTGCAACATACAAATGCTTGTAACTTTTTAATGGAGCGTCATAAAACCTTGAAATTTTGTAACCATAAAGTACTCGAGCCTCTTGTCAATTTAAGCTATCGCTCAAAGCTATGCTACCCTTGAGTCCCAAATCAAACACTGATAAAACTGCAAATGGCCCTAACTTCTATACGGTACGCCCTACATCTGTCAAAGTTTGCAACATACAAATGCTTGTAACTTTTTACTGGAGCGTCATAAAACCTTGAAATTTTGTAACAATAAAGTACTCGAGCCTCTTGTCAATTTAAGCTATCGCCCAAAGCTATGCTACCCTTGAGTCCCAAATCGAACACTGATAAAACTTCAAATGGCCCTAACTTATATACGGTACGTCCTACACCTATCAAAGTTTGCAACATAAAACTGCTTGTAGCTTTTTACTGGAGCGTCATAAAACCTTGAAATTTTGTAACAATAAAGTACTCGAGATTCTTGTCAATTTAAGCTATTGCTCAAAGTTATGCTACCCTTGAGTCCCAAATCAAACACTGATAAAACTGCAAAAGGCCCTAACTTCTATACGGTACGTCCTACACCTATCAACGTTTGCAACATACAAATGCTTGTAACTTTTTACTGGAGCGTCATAAAACCTTGAAATTTTGTAACAATAAAGAACTCGAGCCTCTTGTCAATTTAAGCTATCGCTCAAAGCTATGCTACCCTTGAGTCCCAAATCAAACACTGATAAAACTTCAAATGGCCCTAACTTCTATACGGTACGTCCTACACCTAACAAAGTTTGCAACTTACAAATGCATGTAACTTTTTACTGGAGCGTCATAAAACCTTGAAATTTTGTAACAATAAAGTACTCGAGCCTCTTGTCAATTTAAGCTATCGCTCAAAGCTATGCTGCCCTTGAGTCCCAAATCAAACACTGATAAAACTTCAAATGGTCCTAACTTCTATACGGTACGTCCTACACCTGTCAAAGTTTGCAACATACAAATGCATGTAACTTTTTACTGGAGCGTCATAAAAACTTGGAATTGTGTAACAATAAAGTACTCGAGCCTCTTGTCAATTTAAACTATCGCTCAAAGCTATGCTACCCTTGAGTCCCAAATCAAACACTGATAAAACTTCAAATGGTCCTAACTTCTATAAGGTACGTCCCACACCTATCAAAGTTTGCAACATACAAATGCTTGTAAATTTTAACTGGAGCGTCATAAAACCTTGAAATTTTGTAACAATAAAGTACTCGAGCGTCTTGTCAATTTAAGCTATCGCTCAAAGCTATGCTGCCCTTGAGTACCAAATCAAACACTGATAAAACTTCAAATGGCCCTAACTTCTATACGGTACGCCCTACACCTGTCAAAGTTTGCAACATACAAATGCTTGTAACTTTTTACTGGAGCGTTATAAAACCTTGAAATTTTGTAACAATAAAGTACTCGAGCCTCTTGTCAATTTAAGCTATCGCTCAAAGCTATGCTACCCTTGAGTCCCAAATCAAACACTGATAAAACTTCAAATGGCCCTAACTTCTATACCGTACGTGCTATACCTGTCAAAGTTTGCAACATACAAATGCTTGTAACTTTTTACTGGAGCGTCATAAAACATTGAAATTTTTTAACAATAAAGTACTCGAGCCTCTTGTCAATTTAAGCTATCGCTCAAAGCTATGCTACCCTTGAGTCCCAAATCAAACACTGATAAAGCTTCAAATGGCCCTAACTTCTATACGGTACGTCCTACACCTATCAAAGTTTGCAACATACAAATGCTTGTAACTTTTTACTGGAGCGTCATAAAATCTTGAAATTTTGTTACAATAAAGTACTCGAGCCTCTTGACAATTTAAGCTATCGCTCAAAGCTTGAGTCTCTAATCAAACACTGATAAAACTTCAAATGGCCCTAACTTCTGTACGGTACATCCTACACCTGTCAAAATTTGCAACATACAAATGCTTGTAACTTTTTACTGGAGCGTCATAAAACCTTGGAATTTTGTAACAATAAAGTACTCGAGCCTCTTGTCAATTTAAGCTTTCGCTCAAAGCAATAGCTACCATTGAGTCCCAAATCAAACAGTGATAAAACTTCAAATGGCCCTAACTTCTATACGGTACGTCCTACACCTATCAAAGTTTGCAACATACAAATGCTTGTAACTTTTTGCTGGAGCGTCATAAAACCTTGAAATTTTGTAACAATAAAGTCCTCGAGCCTCTTGTCAATTTAAGCTATCGCTCAAAGCTATGGTACCCTTGAGTCCCAAATCAAACACTGATAAAACTTCAAATGGCCCTAACTTCTATACGGTACGTCCTACACCTATCAAAGTTTGCAACATACAAATGCTTGTAACTTTTTACTGGAGCGTCATAAGACCTTGAAATTTTGTAACAATAAAGTACTCGAGCCCCTTGTCAATTTAAGCTATCGATCAAAGCTATGCTACCCTTGAGTCCCAAATCAAATACTGATAAAACTTCAAATGGCCCTTACTTCTATACGGTACGTCCTACACCTATCAAAGTTTTCAACATACAGATGCTTGTAACTTTTTACTGGAGCGTCATAAAACCTTGAAATTTTGTAACAATAAAGTACTCGAGCCTCTTGTCAATTTATGCTATCGCTCAAAGCTATGCTACCCTTGAGTCCGAAATCAAACACTGATAAAACTTCAAATGGCCCTTACTTCTATACGGTACGTCCTACACCTATCAAAGTTTGCAACATACAAATGCTTGTAACTTTTTACTGGAGCGTCATAAGACCTTGAAATTTTGTAACAATAAAGTACTCGAGCCTCTTGTCAATTTAAGCTATCGATCAAAGCTATGCTACCCTTGAGTCCCAAATCAAACACTGATAAAACTTCAAATAGCCCTAACTTCTATACGGTACGTCCTACACCTATCAAAGTTTGCAACATACAAATGCTTGTAACTTTTTAATGGAGCGTCATAAAACCTTGAAATTTTGTAACAATAAAGTACTCGAGCCTCTTGTCAATTTAAGCTATCGCTCAAAGCTATGCTACCCTTGAGTCCCAAATCAAACACTGATAAAACTTCAAATGGCCCTAACTTCTATACGGTACGTCCTACACCTATCAAAGTTTGCAACATACAAATGCTTGTAACTTTTTAATGGAGCGTCATAAAACCTTGAAATTTTGTAACAATAAAGTACTCGAGCCTCTTGTCAATTTAAGCTATCGCTCAAAGCTATGCTACCCTTGAGTCCCAAATCAAACACTGATAAAACTTCAAATGGCCCTAACTTCTATACGGTACGTCCTACACCTATCAAAGTTTGGAACATACAAATGTTTGTAACTTTTTACTGGAACGTCATAAAACCTTGAAATTTTGTAACAATAAAGTACTCGAGCCTCTTGTCAATTTAAGCTATCCCTCAAAGCTATGTTACCCTTGAGTCCTAAATCAAACACTGATAAAACTTCAAATGGCCCTAACTTCTTTACGGTACGTCGTACACCTATCATAGTTTGCAACATACAAATGCATGTAACTTTTTACTGGAACGTCATAAAACCTTGAAATTTTGTAAGAATAAAGAACTCGAGCTTCTTGTCAATTTAAGCTATCGCTCAAAGCTATGCTACCTTTGAGTCTCAAATCAAACACTGATAAAACTTCAAATGGGCCTTACTTCTATACGGTACGTCCTACACCTATCAAAGTTTGCAACATACAAATGCTTGTAACTTTTTACTGGAGCGTCATAAAATCTTGAAATTTTGTTACAATAAAGTACTCGAGCCTCTTGTCAATTTAAGCTATCGCTCAAAGCTTGAGTCTCTAATCAAACACTGATAAAACTTCAAATGGCCCTAACTTCTGTACGGTACATCCTACACCTGTCAAAATTTGCAACATACAAATGCTTGTAACTTTTTACTGGAGCGTCATAAAACCTTGGAATTTTGTAACAATAAAGTACTCGAGCCTCTTGTCAATTTAAGCTTTCGCTCAAAGCAATAGCTACCATTGAGTCCCAAATCAAACAGAGATAAAACTTCAAATGGCCCTAACTTCTATACGGTACGTCCTACACCTATCAAAGTTTGCAACATACAAATGCTTGTAACTTTTTGCTGGAGCGTCATAAAACCTTGAAATTTTGTAACAATAAAGTACTCGAGCCTCTTGTCAATTTAAGTTATCGCTCAAAGCTATGGTACCCTTGAGTCCCAAATCAAACACTGATAAAACTTCAAATGGCCCTAACTTCTATACGGTACGTCCTACACCTATCAAAGTTTGCAACATACAAATGCTTGTAACTTTTTACTGGAGCGTCATAAGACCTTGAAATTTTGTAACAATAAAGTATTCGAGCCCCTTGTCAATTTAAGCTATCGATCAAAGCTATGCTACCCTTGAGTCCCAAATCAAATACTGATAAAACTTCAAATGGCCCTTACTTCTATACGGTACGTCCTACACCTATCAAAGTTTTCAACATACAGATGCTTGTAACTTTTTACTGGAGCGTCATAAAACCTTGAAATTTTGTAACAATAAAGTACTCGAGCCTCTTGTCAATTTATGCTATCGCTCAAAGCTATGCTACCCTTGAGTCCGAAATCAAACACTGATAAAACTTCAAATGGCCCTTACTTCTATACGGTACGTCCTACACCTATCAAAGTTTGCAACATACAAATGCTTGTAACTTTTTACTGGAGCGTCATAAGACCTTGAAATTTTGTAACATTAAAGTACTCGAGCCTCTTGTCAATTTAAGCTATCGATCAAAGCTATGCTACCCTTGAGTCCCAAATCAAACACTGATAAAACTTCAAATAGCCCTAACTTCTATACGGTACGTCCTACACCTATCAAAGTTTGCAACATACAAATGCTTGTAACTTTTTAATGGAGCGTCATAAAACCTTGAAATTTTGTAACAATAAAGTACTCGAGCCTCTTGTCAATTTAAGCTATCGCTCAAAGCTATGCTACCCTTGAGTCCCAAATCAAACACTGATAAAACTTCAAATGGCCCTAACTTCTATACGGTACGTCCTACACCTATCAAAGTTTGCAACATACAAATGCTTGTAACTTTTTAATGGAGCGTCATAAAACCTTGAAATTTTGTAACAATAAAGTACTCGAGCCTCTTGTCAATTTAAGCTATCGCTCAAAGCTATGCTACCCTTGAGTCCCAAATCAAACACTGATAAAACTTCAAATGGCCCTAACTTCTATACGGTACGTCCTACACCTATCAAATTTTGGAACATACAAATGTTTGTAACTTTTTACTGGAACGTCATAAAACCTTGAAATTTTGTAACAATAAAGTACTCGAGCCTCTTGTCAATTTAAGCTATCCCTCAAAGCTATGTTACCCTTGAGTCCTAAATCAAACACTGATAAAACTTCAAATGGCCCTAACTTCTTTACGGTACGTCGTACACCTATCATAGTTTGCAACATACAAATGCATGTAACTTTTTACTGGAACGTCATAAAACCTTGAAATTTTGTAAGAATAAAGTACTCTAGCTTCTTGTCAATTTAAGCTATCGCTCAAAGCTATGCTACCTTTGAGTCCCAAATCAAACACTGATAAAACTTCAAATGGGCCTTACTTCTATACGGTACGTCCTACACCTATCAAAGTTTGCAACATACAAATGCTTGTAACTTTTTACTGGAGCGTCATAAAATCTTGAAATTTTGTTACAATAAAGTACTCGAGCCTCTTGTCAATTTAAGCTATCGCTCAAAGCTTGAGTCTCTAATCAAACACTGATAAAACTTCAAATGGCCCTAACTTCTGTACGGTACATCCTACACCTGTCAAAATTTGCAACATACAAATGCTTGTAACTTTTTACTGGAGCGTCATAAAACCTTGGAATTTTGTAACAATAAAGTACTCGAGCCTCTTGTCAATTTAAGCTTTCGCTCAAAGCAATAGCTACCATTGAGTCCCAAATCAAACAGTGATAAAACTTCAAATGGCCCTAACTTCTATACGGTACGTCCTACACCAATCAAAGTTTGCAACATACAAATGCTTGTAACTTTTAGCTGGAGCGTCATAAAACCTTGAAATTTTGTAACAATAAAGTACTCGAGCCTCTTGTCAATTTAAGCTATCGCTCAAAGCTATGGTACCCTTGAGTCCCAAATCAAACACTGATAAAACTTCAAATGGCCCTAACTTCTATACGGTACGTCCTACACCTATCAAAGTTTGCAACATACAAATGCTTGTAACTTTTTACTGGAGCGTCATAAGACCTTGAAATTTTGTAACAATAAAGTACTCGAGCCCCTTGTTAATTTAAGCTATCGATCAAAGCTATGCTACCCTTGAGTCCCAAATCAAATACTGATAAAACTTCAAATGGCCCTTACTTCTATACGGTACGTCCTACACCTATCAAAGTTTTCAACATACAGATGCTTGTAAATTTTTTACTGGAGCGTCATAAAACCTTGAAATTTTGTAACAATAAAGTACTCGAGCCTCTTGTCAATTTATGCTATCGCTCAAAGCTATGCTACCCTTGAGTCCGAAATCAAACACTGATAAAACTTCAAATGGCCCTTACTTCTATACGGTACGTCCTACACCTATCAAAGTTTGCAACATACAAATGCTTGTAACTTTTTACTGGAGCGTCATAAGACCTTGAAATTTTGTAACAATAAAGTACTCGAGCCTCTTGTCAATTTAAGCTATCGATCAAAGCTATGCTACCCTTGAGTCCCAAATCAAACACTGATAAAACTTCAAATAGCCCTAACTTCTATACGGTACGTCCTACACCTATCAAAGTTTGCAACATACAAATGCTTGTAACTTTTTAATGGAGCGTCATAAAACCTTGAAATTTTGTAACAATAAAGTACTCGAGCCTCTTGTCAATTTAAGCTATCGCTCAAAGCTATGCTACCCTTGAGTCCCAAATCAAACACTGATAAAACTTCAAATGGCCCTAACTTCTATACGGTACGTCCTACACCTATCAAAGTTTGCAACATACAAATGCTTGTAACTTTTTAATGGAGCGTCATAAAACCTTGAAATTTTGTAACAATAAAGTACTCGAGCCTCTTGTCAATTTAAGCTATCGCTCAAAGCTATGCTACCCTTGAGTCCCAAATCAAACACTGATAAAACTTCAAATGGCCCTAACTTCTATACGGTACGTCCTACACCTATCAAAGTTTGGAACATACAAATGTTTGTAACTTTTTACTGGAACGTCATAAAACCTTGAAATTTTGTAACAATAAAGTACTCGAGCCTCTTGTCAATTTAAGCTATCCCTCAAAGCTATGTTACCCTTGAGTCCTAAATCAAACACTGATAAAACTTCAAATGGCCCTAACTTCTTTACGGTACGTCGTACACCTATCATAGTTTGCAACATACAAATGCATGTAACTTTTTACTGGAACGTCATAAAACCTTGAAATTTTGTAAGAATAAAGTACTCGAGCTTCTTGTCAATTTAAGCTATCGCTCAAAGCTATGCTACCTTTGAGTCCCAAATCAAACACTGATAAAACTTCAAATGGCCCTTACTTCTATACGGTACGTCCTACACCTATCAAAGTTTGCAACATACAAATGCTTGTAACTTTTTACTGGAGCGTCATAAAACTTTGAAAAAGTACTCCAGCCTCTTGTCAATTTATGCTATCGCTCAAAGCTATGCTACCCTTGAGTCCCAAATCAAAAACTGATAAGACTTCAAATGGCCCTAACTTCTATACGGTACGTCCTACACCTATCAAAGTTTGGAACATACAAATGTTTGTAACTTTTTACTGGAACGTCATAAAACCTTGAAATTTTGTAACAATAAAGTACTCGAGCCTCCTGTCAATTTAAGCTATCGCTCAAAGCTATGTTACCCTTGAGTCCTAAATCAAACACTGATAAAACTTCAAATGGCCCTAACTTCTTTACGGTACGTCGTACACCTATCATAGTTTGCCACATACAAATGCTTGTAACTTTTTACTGGAGCGTCATAAAACCTTGAAATTTTGTAACAATAAAGTACTCGAGCCTCTTGTCAATTTAAGCTATCGCTCGAAGCTATGCCACCCTTGAGTCCCAAATCAAACACTGATAAAACTGCAAGTGGCCCTAACTTCTATACGGTACGTCCTACACCTATCAAAGTTTGCAACATACAAATGCTTGTAACTTTTTACTGGAGCGTAATAAACCTTGAAATTTTGTAACAATAAAGTATTCGAGCCTCTTGTCAATTTAAGCTATCGCTCAAAGCTATGCTACCCTTGTCAATTTAAGCTATCGATCAAAGCTATGCTACCCTTGAGTCCCAAATCAAACACTGATAAATTTTCAAATGGCCCTAACTTCTATACGGTACGTCCTACACCTATCAAAGTTTGCAACATACAAATGCTTGTAACTTTTTAATGGAGCGTCATAAAACCTTGAAATTTTTTAACCATAAAATACTCGAGCCTCTTGTCAATTTCAGCTATCGCTCAAAGCTATGCCACCCTTGAGTCCCAAAACAAACACTGATAAAACTTCAAATGGCCCTAACTTCTATACGGTACGCCCTACATCCGTCAAAGTTTGCAACATACAAATGTTTGTAACTTTTTACTGGAGTGTCATAAAACCTTGAAATTTTCTAACAATAAAGTACTCGAGCCTCTTGTCAATTTAAGCTATCGCCCAAAGCTATGCTACCCTTGAGTCCCAAATCAAACACTGATAAAACTTCAAATGGCCCTAACTTATATACGGTACGTCCTACACCTATCAAAGTTTGCAACATACAACTGCTTGTAAATTTTTACTGGAGCGTCATAAAACCTTGAAATTTTGCGACAATAAAGTACTCGAGCCTCTTGTCAATTTAAGCTATCGCTCAAAGCTATGCTACCCTTGAGTCCCAAATCAAGCACTGATAAAACTGAAAATGGCCCTAACTTCTATACGGTACGTCCTACACCTATCAAAGTTTGCAACATACAAATGCTTGTAACTTTTTGCTGGAGCGTCATAAAACCTTGAAATTTTGTAACAATAAAGTACTCGAGCCTCTTGTCAATTTAAGCTATCGCTCAAAGCTATGCTACCCTTGTCAATTTAAGCTATCGATCAAAGCTATGCTACCCTTGAGTCCCAAATCAAACACTGATAAATTTTCAAATGGCCCTAACTTCTATACGGTACGTCCTACACCTATCAAAGTTTGCAACATACAAATGCTTGTAACTTTTTAATGGAGCGTCATAAAACCTTGAAATTTTTTAACCATAAAATACTCGAGCCTCTTGTCAATTTCAGCTATCGCTCAAAGCTATGCCACCCTTGAGTCCCAAATCAAACACTGATAAAACTTCAAATGGCCCTTACTTCTATACGGTACGTCCTACACTTATCAAAGTTTGCAACATACAAATGCTTGTAACTTTTTACTGGAGCGGCATAAAACCTTGAAATTTTGTAACAATAAAGTACTCGAGCCTTTTGTCAATTTAAGCTATCGCTCAAAGCTATGCTACCCTTGAGTCCCAAATCAAACACTGATAAAACTTCAAATGGCCCTAACTTCTATACGGTACGTCCTACACCTATCAAAGTTTGCAACATACAAATGCTTGTAACTTCTTACTGGAGCGTCATAAAGCCTTGAAATCTTGTAACAATAAAGTACTCGAGCCTCTTTTCAATTTAAGCTATCGCTCAAAGCTATGCTATTTTTGAGTCCCAAATCAAACACTGATAAAACTTCAAATGGCCCTAACTTCTATACGGTACGTCCTACACCTATCAAAGTGTGCAACATACAAATGCTTGTAACTTTTTACTGGAGCGCCATAAAGCCTTGAAATTTTGTAACAATAAAGTACGCGAGCCTCTTGTCAATTTAAGCTATCGCTCAAAGCTATGCTACCCTTGAGTCCCAAATCAAACAGTGATAAAACTTCAAATGGCCCTTACTTCTATACGGTACGTCCTACACCTATCAAAGTTTGCAACATAAAAATGCTTGTAACTTTTTACTGGAGCGTCATAAAACCTTGAAATTTTGTAACAATAAAGTACTCGAGCCTCTTGTCAATTTAAGCTATCGCGTAAAGCTATGCTACCCTTGCGTCCCAAATCAAACACTGATAAAACTTCAAATGGCCCTAACTTCTATACGGTACGTCCTACACCTATCAAAGTTTGCAACATACAAATGCTTGTAACTTTTTACTGGAGCGTCATGAAACCTTGAAATTTTGTAACAATAAAGTACTCGAGCCTCTTGTCAATTTAAGCTATCGCTCAAAGCTATGCTACCCTTGAGTCCCAAATCAAACACTGATAAAACTTCAAATGGCCCTAACTTATATACGGTACGTCCTACACCTATCAAAGTTTGCAACATACAAATGCTTGTAACTTTTTACTGGAGCGTCATAAAACCTTGAAATTTTGTAACAATAAAGTACTCGAGCCTCTTGTCAATTTAAGCTATCGCTCAAAGCTATGCTAACCTTGAGTCCCAAATCAAACACTGATAAAACTTCAAATGGCCCTCACTTCTATACGGTACGTCCTACACCTGTCAAAGTTTGCAACATACAAATGCTTGTAACTTTTTACTGGAGCGTCATAAAACCTTGAAATTTTGTAACAATAAAGTACTCGAGCCTCTTGCCAATTTAAGCTATAGCTCAAAGCTATGCTACCCTTGAGTCCCAAACCAAACACTGATAAAACTTCAAATGGCCCTAACTTCTATACGTTACGTCCTACACCTATCAAAGTTTGCAACATACAAATGCTTGTAACTTTTTACTGGAGCGTCATAAAACCTTGAAATTTTGTAACAATAAAGTACTCGAGCCTCTTGTCAATTTAAGCTATCGCTCAAAGCTATGCTACCCTTGTCAATTTAAGCTATCGATCAAAGCTATGCTACCCTTGAGTCCCAAATCAAACACTGATAAAACTTCAAATGGCCCTAACTTCTATACGGTACGTCCTACACCTATCAAAGTTTGCAACATACAACTGCTTGTAAATTTTTACTGGAGCGTCATAAAACCTTGAAATTTTGCGACAATAAAGTACTCGAGCCTCTTGTCAATTTAAGCTATCGCTCAAAGCTATGCTACCCTTGAGTCCCAAATCAAGCACTGATAAAACTGAAAATGGCCCTAACTTCTATACGGTACGTCCTACACCTATCAAAGTTTGCAACATACAAATGCTTGTAACTTTTTGCTGGAGCGTCATAAAACCTTGAAATTTTGTAACAATAAAGTACTCGAGCCTCTTGTCAATTTAAGCTATCGCTCAAAGCTATGCTACCCTTGTCAATTTAAGCTATCGCTCAAAGCTATGCCACCCTTGAGTCCCAAATCAAACACTGATAAAACTTCAAATGGTCCTAACTTCTATGCGGTACGCCCTACATCTGTCAAAGTTTGCAACATACAAATGCTTCTAACTGTTTACTGGAGCGTCATAAAACTTTGAAATTTTGTAACAATAAAGTACTCGAGCCTCTTGCCAATTTAAGCTATCGCCCAAAGCTATGCTACCCTTGAGTGCCAAATCAAACACTGATAAAACTTCAAATGGCCCTAACTTCTATACGGTACGTCCTACACCTATCAAAGTTTGCAACATACAACTGCTTGTAGCTTTTTACTGGAGCGTCATAAAACTTTGAAATTTTGTAACAATAAAGTACTCGAGCCTCTTGCCAATTTAAGCTATCGCCCAAAGCTATGCTACCCTTGAGTCCCAAATCAAACACTGATAAAACTTCAAATGGCCCTAACTTCTATACGGTACGTCCTACACCTATCAAAGTTTGCAACATACAACTGCTTGTAGCTTTTTACTGGAGCGTCATAAAACCTTGAAATTTTGTAACAATAAAGTACTCGAGCCTCTTGTCAATTTAAGCTATCGCTCAAAGCTATGCTACCCTTGAGTCCCAAATCAAACACTGATAAAACTGCAAATGGCCCTAACTTCTATACGGTACGTCCTACACCTATCAAAGTTTGCAACATACAAATGCTTGTAACTTTTTACTGGAGCGTCATAAAACCTTGAAATTTTGTAACAATAAAGTACTCGAGCCTCTTGTCAATTTAAGCTATCGCTCAAAGCTATGCTATTCTTGAGTCCCAAATCAAACACTGATAAAACTTCAAATGGCCCTAACTTCTATACGGTACGTCCTACACCTCTCAAAGTTTGCAAAATACAAATGCTTGTAACTTTTGACTGGAGCGTCATAAAACCATGAAATTTTGTGACAATAAAGTACTCGAGCCTCTTGTCAATTTAAGCTATCGATCAAAGCTATGCTACCCTTGAGTACCAAATCAAACACTGATAAAACTTCAAATGGCCCTTACTTCTATACGGTACGTCCTACACTTATCAAAGTTTGCAACATACAAATGCTTGTAACTTTTTACTGGAGCGGCATAAAACCTTGAAATTTTGTAACAATAAAGTACTCGAGCCTCTTGTCAATTTAAGCTATCGCTCAAAGCTATGCTACCCTTGAGTCCCAAATCAAACACTGATAAAACTTCAAATGGCCCTAACTTCTATACGGTACGTCCTACACCTATCAAAGTTTGCAACATACAAATGCTTGTAACTTCTTACTGGAGCGTCATAAAGCCTTGAAATCTTGTAACAATAAAGTACTCGAGCCTCTTTTCAATTTAAGCTATCGCTCAAAGCTATGCTATTTTTGAGTCCCAAATCAAACACTGATAAAACTTCAAATGGCCCTAACTTCTATACGGTACGTCCTACACCTATCAAAGTGTGCAACATACAAATGCTTGTAACTTTTTACTGGAGCGCCATAAAGCCTTGAAATTTTGTAACAATAAAGTACGCGAGCCTCTTGTCAATTTAAGCTATCGCTCAAAGCTATGCTACCCTTGAGTCCCAAATCAAACAGTGATAAAACTTCAAATGGCCCTTACTTCTATACGGTACGTCCTACACCTATCAAAGTTTGCAACATAAAAATGCTTGTAACTTTTTACTGGAGCGTCATAAAACCTTGAAATTTTGTAACAATAAAGTACTCGAGCCTCTTGTCAATTTAAGCTATCGCGTAAAGCTATACCCTTGCGTCCCAAATCAAACACTGATAAAACTTCAAATGGCCCTAACTTCTATACGGTACGTCCTACACCTATCAAAGTTTGCAACATACAAATGCTTGTAACTTTTTACTGGAGCGTCATGAAACCTTGAAATTTTGTAACAATAAAGTACTCGAGCCTCTTGTCAATTTAAGCTATCGCTCAAAGCTATGCTACCCTTGAGTCCCAAATCAAACACTGATAAAACTTCAAATGGCCCTAACTTCTATACGGTACGTCCTACACCTATCAAAGTTTGCAACATACAAATGCTTGTAACTTTTTACTGGAGCGTCATAAAACCTTGAAATTTTGTAACAATAAAGTACTCGAGCCTCTTGTCAATTTAAGCTATCGCTCAAAGCTATGCTAACCTTGAGTCCCAAATCAAACACTGATAAAACTTCAAATGGCCCTCACTTCTATACGGTACGTCCTACACCTGTCAAAGTTTGCAACATACAAATGCTTGTAACTTTTTACTGGAGCGTCATAAAACCTTGAAATTTTGTAACAATAAAGTACTCGAGCCTCTTGCCAATTTAAGCTATAGCTCAAAGCTATGCTACCCTTGAGTCCCAAACCAAACACTGATAAAACTTCAAATGGCCCTAACTTCTATACGGTACGTCCTACACCTATCAAAGTTTGCAACATACAAATGCTTGTAACTTTTTACTGGAGCGTCATAAAACCTTGAAATTTTGTAACAATAAAGTACTCGAGCCTCTTGTCAATTTAAGCTATCGCTCAAAGCTATGCTACCCTTGTCAATTTAAGCTATCGATCAAAGCTATGCTACCCTTGAGTCCCAAATCAAACACTGATAAAACTTCAAATGGCCCTAACTTCTATACGGTACGTCCTACACCTATCAAAGTTTGCAACATACAACTGCTTGTAAATTTTTACTGGAGCGTCATAAAACCTTGAAATTTTGCGACAATAAAGTACTCGAGCCTCTTGTCAATTTAAGCTATCGCTCAAAGCTATGCTACCCTTGAGTCCCAAATCAAGCACTGATAAAACTGAAAATGGCCCTAACTTCTATACGGTACGTCCTACACCTATCAAAGTTTGCAACATACAAATGCTTGTAACTTTTTGCTGGAGCGTCATAAAACCTTGAAATTTTGTAACAATAAAGTACTCGAGCCTCTTGTCAATTTAAGCTATCGCTCAAAGCTATGCTACCCTTGTCAATTTAAGCTATCGCTCAAAGCTTTGCCACCCTTGAGTCCCAAATCAAACACTGATAAAACTTCAAATGGTCCTAACTTCTATGCGGTACGCCCTACATCTGTCAAAGTTTGCAACATACAAATGCTTCTAACTTTTTACTGGAGCGTCATAAAACTTTGAAATTTTGTAACAATAAAGTACTCAAGCCTCTTGCCAATTTAAGCTATCGCCCAAAGCTATGCTACCCTTGAGTCCCAAATCAAACACTGATAAAACTTCAAATGGCCCTAACTTCTATACGGTACGTCCTACACCTATCAAAGTTTGCAACATACAACTGCTTGTAGCTTTTTACTGGAGCGTCATAAAACCTTGAAATTTTGTAACAATAAAGTACTCGAGCCTCTTGCCAATTTAAGCTATCGCCCAAAGCTATGCTACCCTTGAGTCCCAAATCAAACACTGATAAAACTTCAAATGGCCCTAACTTCTATACGGTACGTCCTACACCTATCAAAGTTTGCAACATACAAATGATTGTAACTTTTTACTGGAGCGTCATAAAACCTCGAAATTTTGAAACAATAAAGTACTCGAGCCTCTTGTCAATTTAAGCTATCGCTCAAAGCTATGCTATTCTTGAGCCCCAAATCAAACACAGATAAAACTTCAAATGGCCCTAACTTCTATACGGTACGTCCTACACCTCTCAAAGTTTGCAAAATACAAATGCTTGTAACTTTTGACTGGAGCGTCATAAAACCATGAAATTTTGTGACAATAAAGTACTCGAGCCTCTTGTCAATTTAAGCTATCGCTCAAAGCTATGCTACCCTTGAGTACCAAATCAAACACTGATAAAACTTCAAATGGCCCTTACTTCTATACGGTACGTCCTACACTTATCAAAGTTTGCAACATACAAATGCTTGTAACTTTTTACTGGAGCGGCATAAAACCTTGAAATTTTGTAACAATAAAGTACTCGAGCCTCTTGTCAATTTAAGCTATCGCTCAAAGCTATGCTACCCTTGAGTCCCAAATCAAACACTGATAAAACTTCAAATGGCCCTAACTTCTATACGGTACGTCCTACACCTATCAAAGTTTGCAACATACAAATGCTTGTAACTTCTTACTGGAGCGTCATAAAGCCTTGAAATCTTGTAACAATAAAGTACTCGAGCCTCTTTTCAATTTAAGCTATCGCTCAAAGCTATGCTATTTTTGAGTCCCAAATCAAACACTGATAAAACTTCAAATGGCCCTAACTTCTATACGGTACGTCCTACACCTATCAAAGTGTGCAACATACAAATGCTTGTAACTTTTTACTGGAGCGCCATAAAGCCTTGAAATTTTGTAACAATAAAGTACGCGAGCCTCTTGTCAATTTAAGCTATCGCTGAAAGCTATGCTACCCTTGAGTCCCAAATCAAACAGTGATAAAACTTCAAATGGCCCTTACTTCTATACGGTACGTCCTACACCTATCAAAGTTTGCAACATAAAAATGTTTGTAACTTTTTACTGGAGCGTCATAAAACCTTGAAATTTTGTAACAATAAAGTACTCGAGCCTCTTGTCAATTTAAGCTATCGCTTTAAGCTATGCTACTCTTGCGTCCCAAATCAAACACTGATAAAACTTCAAATGGCCCTAACTTCTATACGGTACGTCCTACACCTATCAAAGTTTGCAACATACAAATGCTTGTAACTTTTTACTGGAGCGTCATAAGACCTTGAAATTTTGTAACAATAAAGTACTCGAGCCTCTTGTCAATTTAAGCTATCGCTCAAAGCTATGCTAACCTTGAGTCCCAAATCAAACACTGATAAAACTTCAAATGGCCCTCACTTCTATACGGTACGTCCTACACCTGTCAAAGTTTGCAACATACAAATGCTTGTAACTTTTTACTGGAGCGTCATAAAACCTTGAAATTTTGTAACAATAAAGTACTCGAGCCTCTTGCCAATTTAAGCTATCGCTCAAAGCTATGCTACCCTTGAGTCCCAAACCAAACACTGATAAAACTTCAAATGGCCCTAACTTCTATACGGTACGTCCTACACCTATCAAAGTTTGCAACATACAAATGCTTGTAACTTTTTGCTGGAGCGTCATAAAACCTTGAAATCTTGTAACAATAAAGTACTCGAGCCTCTCGTCAATTTAAGCTATCGCTCAAAGCTATGCTACCCTTGAGTCCCAAATCCAACTCCGATAAAACTTCAAATGGCCCTAACTTCTACACGGTACGTCCTACACCTATCAAAGTTTGCAACATACAAATGCTTGTAACTTTTTACTGGAGCGCCATAAAACCTTGAAAATTTGTAACAATAAAGTTCTCGAGCCTCTTGTCATTTTAAGCTATCGCTCAAAGCTATGCTACCCTTGAGTCCCAAATCAAACACTGATAACACTTCAAATAGCCCTAACTTCTATACGGTACGTCGCACAGTGTGAGATTTAGTCAATCTAGCATCTCAAAATTAATTTTTATATGAAGTTTTAGAGATATCAACTTGAAATTTGGCACGATCGTTAAGGAGATTATAAGCTTCAGTATGGTGAAAGATAACTAGTTCCAACTAGTGTCAAAGGGGACTAATTCCGAACTATCCTCAAAAACACTAGTTGGGGACAATTTTTTTTTACACATTTATATTAAAAATTTCTTCTTTTTTTCTCTTCTAACTAAAACTTGTCGATATATTGATATAAATACCCACATACAACCATTTCCATAAAATGTTTCAAGTTTCGAACTTTAGTTTTCGATGATTCTTTGCAAATGAGAAAAATAAAAAGTTAATGTTGTTTCAATGTTAAATTTATTGATATCTAAAACATAATAAAGAGGAAAAATTAAAAAATTCAACGAAAGTTATTCAAAGAATGGAAAATATTCAAAATAAGATATTAATCAAAAACCAAAATAAAGAAGTTATATACAAATTATACAAAAGTAAAAAGCGAAAAGTAGAAATTAAAAAAAATAAGAATTTTATACAAAAATAAAAATTCCAGAGAGCTGCAAGCAAAGTTTTTTATGCTAAATCATCAAATTCATCATTTAGTTGGGTGTCAGACAAAAGTGCAATGATCTCAGAAGGTAAAGTAGAACGCTTGGTTTTTGGGGGCAAACGTAAACTTGCAATCAAAGGGTCTGACGTGATAAGCAACCTATGCAATAAATCTATGTTGGTGTCAACTCGGGACGTTTTTCTTGTGAACAGTTCGCGATACTGTCTCGACTCTTTATTGCGTGCTTCTTGCGCTTCTTCAGAAAAGTTTGCTATGGGAAGAATGCATGAAATGATAGCTCCTCCATGAAACAATATTTTGTGGAGAGTTACTGGCATATAGTACCAAGGATATAAACTCAAATAAAGCTCTCTTGTTTCTGACGTAAAATTTTGGAACGCATCTATATTGATAAAATAGCCGCTGCTTATGCAAATAAGTATTACTCGAAACTCGAATGCTTACCCTTGCTCTTTTTATAGCTGTACCTCTCGAAGGGGATGCAGCCGACAACTCTTTGACAATGTTTGCTGAGTCTCTTTTTCCACTGGATCTCAGATGCATTGCGGTAGCCATAGTTAATTTTTCCGAAGCTAAATTTGATATTAACTCTTTGCATTTCCGTTTTTGTGTACTCGAAGCACTTTCAGCAAACTCTTTTTCTCGCCTTCGGCGTTGCGGTATTTGTTTTGAAGTTGATGGTGCGTGATCAAGAGCAAAATCAACAGCAGAAATTTTTGAACTTAGCCAAATAGCATTGTCATGCATAAATCTTGCTTTATCACGGTGAGATTTGCTCCATCGCGATTGAAATTGGAAGCAAAGCTTTTTTATACGATTTTTAATTTTGGTATCGTCAACATCTGATCCAAAAATTGACATAACGTGCTTTTCGACCGCTTCTGTTTTTTCGCTTTTCACCTTGCTCAACCAAATCCAAAATAGCTCCTCTCGCGATATTTCACTCATACTAAAAAAAGGCAAAAAATGGGCAGGATTTTATTTTTTAAATTTGTTTTGGGCACATTAACAAAGATTCTGCTGGCATTCCCATCACGAAACTCCGTGAGACTTGGAAGTTCTAGTCTATCAAAGATTTGAAAGCTTTAAAATTTGTTTTACCTTTTAGGTGGTTATAAAACAATTTTTTCAAAATACTTGAGTGCAAAAATAAATATTGTATAAAACAAAAATTTTAAGTTTAAGTAATAACCTTCAATACAAAAAAGATTTTAGGCCAAAAAAAACCACTCACAACTTCGACCAGATCACTCAAACTTTTGTGATCAATGCAAGCTTGCAAATCAATTGTTGCATGCTATGCAATTGCACGTGTTTGATAGCTGTTATCACGCCAATAACATTTTTTATTCTCTTTTGTGTTTGTTTTCGTAACAATTGGGGTCTCTTCTCACGTAAAAAAAAATATGAGCGAGTTACGAAAACATTTTTTTTTGAATTTCGAGATGCTAGATTGACTAAATCTCACACTGTGCGTCGTACACCCATCAAAGTTTGCAACATACAAATGCTTGTAACTTTTTACTGGAGCGTCATAAAACATTGAAATTTAGTAACAATAAAGTACTCGAGCCTCTTGTCAATTTAAGCGATCGCTCAAAGCTATGCTACCCTTGAGTCGCAAATCAAACACTGATAAAACTTCAAATGGCCCTAACTTCTATACGGAGCATCCTATACCTATCAAAGTTTGCAACATACAAATGCTTGTAACTTTTTACTGGAGCGTCATAAAACCTTGAAATTTTGTAACAATAAAGTACTCGAGCCTCTTGTCAATTTAAGCTATCGCTCAAAGCTATGCTACCCTTGAGTCCCAAATCAAACACTGATAAGACTTCAAATGGCCCTAACTTCTATACGGTACGTCCTACACCTGTCAAAGTTTGCAACATACAAATGCATGTAACTTTTTACTGGAACGTCATAAAACCTTGAAATTTTGTAACAATAAAGTGCTCGAGCCAATTGAGGCTATCGCTCAAAGCTATGCTACCCTTGAGTCCCAAATCAAACACTGATAAAACTTCAAATGACCCTAACTTCTATACGGTACGTCGTACACCTATCAAAGTTTGCAACATACAAATGCTTGTAACTTTTTACTGGAGCGTCATAAAACAATGAAATTTTGTAACAATAAAGTACTCGAGCCTCTTGTCAATTTAAGCTATCGCTGAAAGCTATGCTACCCTTGAGTCCCAAATCAAACAGTGATAAAACTTCAAATGGCCCTAACTTCTATACGGTACGTCCTACACCTATCAAAGTTTGCAACATACAAATGCTTGTAATTTTTTACTGGAGCGTCATAAAACCTTGAAATTTTGTAACAATAAAGTACTCGAGCCTCTTGTCAATTTAAGCTATCGCGCAAAGCTATGCTACCCTTGAGTCCCAAATCAAACACTGATAAAACTTCAAATGGCCCTAACTTCTTTACGGTACGTCCTACACCTATCAACGTTTGCAACATACAAATGCTTGTAACTTTTTACTGGAGCGTCATAAAAGCTTGAAATTTTGTAACAATAAAGTACTCGAGCCTCTTGTCAATTTAAGCGATCGCTCAAAGCTATGCTACCCTTGAGTCGCAAATCAAACACTGATAAAACTTCAAATGGCCCTAACTTCTATACGGTACGTCCTACACCTATTCAAGTTTGCAACATACAAATGCTTGTAACTTTTTACTGGAGCGTCATAAAACCTTGAAATTTTGTAACAATAAAGTACTCGAGCCTCTTGTCAATTTAAGCTATCGCTCAAAGCTATGCTAACCTTGAGTCCCAAATCAAATACTGATAAAACTTCAAATGGCCCTAACTTCTATACGGTACGTCCTACACCTGTCAAAGTTTGCAACATACAAATGCTTGTAACTTTTTACTGGAGCGTCATAAAGCCTTGAAATTTTGTAACAATAAAGTACTCGTGCCTCTTGTCAATTTAAGCTATCGCTCAAAGCTATGCTACCCTTGAGTCCCAAACCAAACACCGATAAAACTTCAAATGGCCCTAACTTCTATACGGTACGTCCTACACCTGTCAAAGTTTGCAACATACAAATGATTGTAACTTTTTACTGGAGCGTCATAAAACCTTGAAATTTTGTAACAATAAAGTACTCGAGCCTCTTGTCAATTTAAGCTATCGCTCAAAGCTATGCTACCCTTGAGTCCCAAATCAAACACTGATAAAACTTCAAATGGCCCTAACTTCTATACGGTACGTCCTACACCTATCAAAGTTTGCAACATACAAATGCTTGTAACTTTTTACTGGAGCGCCATAAAACCTTGAAATCTTGTAACAATAAAGTACTCGAGCCTCTTGTCAATTTAAGCTATCGCTCAAAGCTATGCTACTCTTGAGTCCCAAATCAAACACTGATAAAACTTCAAATGGCCCTTACTTCTATACGGTATGTCCTACACCTATCAAAGTTTGCAACATACAAAGGCTTGTAACTTTTTACTGGAGCGTCATAAAACCTTGAAAATTTGTAACAATAAAGTACTCGAGCCTCTTGTCAATTTAAGCTATCGCTCAAAGCTATGCTACCCTTGAGTCCCAAATCCAACTCCGATAAAACTTCAAATGGCCCTAACTTCTACACGGTACGTCCTACACCTATCAAAGTTTGCAACATACAAATGCTTGTAACTTTTTACTGGAGCGCCATAAAGCCTTGAAATTTTGTAACAATAAAGTACTCGAGCCTCTTGTCAATTTAAGCTATCGCTGAAAGCTATGCTACCCTTGAGTCCCAAATCAAACACTGATAAGACTTCAAATGGCCCTAACTTCTATACGGTACGTCCTACACCTGTCAAAGTTTGCAACATACAAATGCATGTAACTTTTTACTGGAACGTCATAAAACCTTGAAATTTTGTAACAATAAAGTGCTCGAGCCAATTGAGGCTATCGCTCAAAGCTATGCTACCCTTGAGTCCCAAATCAAACACTGATAAAACTTCAAATGACCCTAACTTCTATACGGTACGTCGTACACCTATCAAAGTTTGCAACATACAAATGCTTGTAACTTTTTACTGGAGCGTCATAAAACAATGAAATTTTGTAACAATAAAGTACTCGAGCCTCTTGTCAATTTAAGCTATCGCTGAAAGCTATGCTACCCTTGAGTCCCAAATCAAACAGTGATAAAACTTCAAATGGCCCTAACTTCTATACGGTACGTCCTACACCTATCAAAGTTTGCAACATACAAATGCTTGTAATTTTTTACTGGAGCGTCATAAAACCTTGAAATTTTGTAACAATAAAGTACTCGAGCCTCTTGTCAATTTAAGCTATCGCGCAAAGCTATGCTACCCTTGAGTCCCAAATCAAACACTGATAAAACTTCAAATGGCCCTAACTTCTTTACGGTACGTCCTACACCTATCAACGTTTGCAACATACAAATGCTTGTAACTTTTTACTGGAGCGTCATAAAAGCTTGAAATTTTGTAACAATAAAGTACTCGAGCCTCTTGTCAATTTAAGCGATCGCTCAAAGCTATGCTACCCTTGAGTCGCAAATCAAACACTGATAAAACTTCAAATGGCCCTAACTTCTATACGGTACGTCCTACACCTATTCAAGTTTGCAACATACAAATGCTTGTAACTTTTTACTGGAGCGTCATAAAACCTTGAAATTTTGTAACAATAAAGTACTCGAGCCTCTTGTCAATTTAAGCTATCGCTCAAAGCTATGCTAACCTTGAGTCCCAAATCAAATACTGATAAAACTTCAAATGGCCCTAACTTCTATACGGTACGTCCTACACCTGTCAAAGTTTGCAACATACAAATGCTTGTAACTTTTTACTGGAGCGTCATAAAGCCTTGAAATTTTGTAACAATAAAGTACTCGTGCCTCTTGTCAATTTAAGCTATCGCTCAAAGCTATGCTACCCTTGAGTCCCAAACCAAACACCGATAAAACTTCAAATGGCCCTAACTTCTATACGGTACGTCCTACACCTGTCAAAGTTTGCAACATACAAATGATTGTAACTTTTTACTGGAGCGTCATAAAACCTTGAAATTTTGTAACAATAAAGTACTCGAGCCTCTTGTCAATTTAAGCTATCGCTCAAAGCTATGCTACCCTTGAGTCCCAAATCAAACACTGATAAAACTTCAAATGGCCCTAACTTCTATACGGTACGTCCTACACCTATCAAAGTTTGCAACATACAAATGCTTGTAACTTTTTACTGGAGCGCCATAAAACCTTGAAATCTTGTAACAATAAAGTACTCGAGCCTCTTGTCAATTTAAGCTATCGCTCAAAGCTATGCTACTCTTGAGTCCCAAATCAAACACTGATAAAACTTCAAATGGCCCTTACTTCTATACGGTATGTCCTACACCTATCAAAGTTTGCAACATACAAATGCTTGTAACTTTTTACTGGAGCGTCATAAAACCTTGAAAATTTGTAACAATAAAGTACTCGAGCCTCTTGTCAATTTAAGCTATCGCTCAAAGCTATGCTACCCTTGAGTCCCAAATCCAACTCCGATAAAACTTCAAATGGCCCTAACTTCTACACGGTACGTCCTACACCTATCAAAGTTTGCAACATACAAATGCTTGTAACTTTTTACTGGAGCGCCATAAAGCCTTGAAATTTTGTAACAATAAAGTACTCGAGCCTCTTGTCAATTTAAGCTATCGCTGAAAGCTATGCTACCCTTGAGTCCCAAATCAAACAGTGATAAAACTTCAAATGGCCCTTACTTCTATACGGTACGTCCTACACCTATCAAAGTTTGCAACATAAAAATGCTTGTAACTTTTTACTGGAGCGTCATAAAACCTTGAAATTTTGTAACAATAAAGTACTGGAGCCTCTTGTCAATTTAAGCTATCGCGCAAAGCTATGCTACCCTTGAGTCCCAAATCAAACACTGATAAAACTTCAAATGGCCCTAACTTCTATACGGTACGTCCTACACCTATCAAAGTTTGCAACATAAAAATGCTTGTAACTTTTTACTGGAGCGTCATAAAACCTTGAAATTTTGTAACAATAAAGTACTCGAGCCTCTTGTCAATTTAAGCTATCGCGCAAAGCTATGCTACCCTTGAGTCCCAAATCAAACACTGATAAAACTTCAAATGGCCCTAACTTCTATACGGTACGTCCTACACCTATGAAAGTTTGCAATATACAAATGCTTGTAACTTTTTACTGGAACGTCATAAAACCTTGAAATTTTGTAACAATAAAGTGCTCGAGCCTCTTGTCAATTGAGGCTATCGCTCAAAGCTATGCTACCCTTGAGTCCCAAATCAAACACTGATAAAACTTCAAATGACCCTAACTTCTATACGGTACGTCCTGCACCTACCAAAGTTTGCAACATACAAATGCTTGTAACTTTTTACTGGAGCGTCATAAAACATTGAAATTTTGTAACAATAAAGTACTCGAGCCTCTTGTCAATTTAAGCTATCGCTCAAAGCTATGCTACCCTTGAGTCGCAAATCAAACACTGATAAAACTTCAAATGACCCTAACTTCTATACGGTGCATCCTATACCTATTAAAGTTTGCAACATACAAATGCTTGTAACTTTTTACTGGAGCGTCATAAAACCTTGAAATTTTGTAACAATAAAGTACTCTAGCCTCTTGTCAATTTAAGCTATCGCTCAAAGCTATGCTACCCTTGAGTCCCAAATCAAACACTGATAAGACTTCAAATGGCCCTAACTTCTATACGGTACGTCCTACACCTGTCAAAGTTTGCAACATACAAATGCATGTAACTTTTTACTGGAACGTCATAAAACCTTGAAATTTTGTAACAATAAAGTGCTCGAGCCAATTGAGGCTATCGCTCAAAGCTATGCTACCCTTGAGTCCCAAATCAAACACTGATAAAACTTCAAATGACCCTAACTTCTATACGGTACGTCGTACACCTATCAAAGTTTGCAACATACAAATGCTTTTAACTTTTTACTGGAGCGTCATAAAACAGTGAAATTTTGTAACAATAAAGTACTCGAGCCGCTTGTCAATTTAAGCTATCGCTGAAAGCTATGCTACCCTTGAGTCCCAAATCAAACAGTGATAAAACTTCAAATGGCCCTTACTTCTATACGGTACGTCCTACACCTATCAAAGTTTGCAACATAAAAATGCTTGTAACTTTTTACTGGAGCGTCATAAAACCTTGAAATTTTGTAACAATAAAGTACTCGAGCCTCTTGTCAATTTAAGCTATCGCGCAAAGCTATGCTACCCTTGAGTCCCAAATCAAACACTGATAAAACTTCAAATGGCCCTAACTTCTATACGGTACGTCCTACACCTATCAAAGTTTGCAATATACAAATGCTTGTAACTTTTTACTGGAGCGTCATAAAACCTTGAAATTTTGTAACAATAAAGTACTCGAGCCTCTTGTCAATTTAAGCTATCGCTCAAAGCTATGCTACCCTTGAGTCCCAAATCAAACACTGATAAAACTTCAAATGGCCCTAACTTCTATACGGTACGTCCTACACCTATCAAAGTTTGAAACATACAAATGCTTGTAACTTTTTACTGGAGCGTCATAAAACCTTGAAATTTTGTAACAATAAAGTACTCGAGCCTCTTGTCAATTTAAGCTATCGCTCAAAGCTATGCTAACCTTGAGTCCCAAATCAAACACTGATAAAACTTAAAATGGCCCTAACTTCTATACGGTACGTCCTACACCTGTCAAAGTTTGCAACATACAAATGCTTGTAAATTTTTGCTGGAGCGTCATAAAGCCTTGAAATTTTGTAACAATAAAGTACTCGTGCCTCTTGTCAATTTAAGCTATCGCTCAAAGCTATGCTACCCTTGAGTCCCAAACCAAACACCGATAAAGCTTCAAATGGCCCTAACTTCTATACGGTACGTCCTACACCTGTCAAAGTTTGCAACATACAAATGATTATAACTTTTTACTGGAGCGTCATAAAACCTTGAAATTTTGTAACAATAAAGTACTCGAGCCTCTTGTCAATTTAAGCTATCGCTCAAAGCTATGCTACCCTTGAGTCCCAAATCAAACACTGATAAAACTTCAAATGGCCCTAACTTCTATACGGTACGTCCTACACCTATCAAAGTTTGCAACATACAAATGCTTGTAACTTTTTACTGGAGCGCCATAAAACCTTGAAATCTTGTAACAATAAAGTACTCGAGCCTCTTGTCAATTTAAGCTATCGCTCAAAGCTATGCTACTCTTGAGTCCCAAATCAAACACTGATAAAACTTCAAATGGCCCTTACTTCTATACGGTATGTCCTACACCTATCAAAGTTTGCAACATACAAATGCTTGTAACTTTTTACTGGAGCGTCATAAAACCTTGAAAATTTGTAACAATAAAGTACTCGAGCCTCTTGTCAATTTAAGCTATCGCTGAAAGCTATGCTACCCTTGAGTCCCAAATCAAACAGTGATAAAACTTCAAATGGCCCTTACTTCTATACGGTACGTCCTACACCTATCAAAGTTTGCAACATAAAAATGCTTGTAACTTTTTACTGGAGCGTCATAAAACCTTGAAATTTTGTAACAATAAAGTACTGGAGCCTCTTGTCAATTTAAGCTATCGCGCAAAGCTATGCTACCCTTGAGTCCCAAATCAAACACTGATAAAACTTCAAATGGCCCTAACTTCTATACGGTACGTCCTACACCTATCAAAGTTTGCAACATAAAAATGCTTGTAACTTTTTACTGGAGCGTCATAAAACCTTGAAATTTTGTAACAATAAAGTACTCGAGCCTCTTGTCAATTTAAGCTATCGCGCAAAGCTATGCTACCCTTGAGTCCCAAATCAAACACTGATAAAACTTCAAATGGCCCTAACTTCTATACGGTACGTCCTACACCTATGAAAGTTTGCAATATACAAATGTTTGTAACTTTTTACTGGATCGTCATAAAACCTTGAAATTTTGTAACAATAAAGTGCTCGAGCCTCTTGTCAATTGAGGCTATCGCTCAAAGCTATGCTACCCTTGAGTCCCAAATCAAACACTGATAAAACTTCAAATGACCCTAACTTCTATACGGTACGTCCTGCACCTACCAAAGTTTGCAACATACAAATGCTTGTAACTTTTTACTGGAGCGTCATAAAACATTGAAATTTTGTAACAATAAAGTACTCGAGCCTTTTGTCAATTTAAGCTATCGCTCAAAGCTATGCTACCCTTGAGTCGCAAATCAAACACTGATAAAACTTCAAATGACCCTAACTTCTATACGGTGCATCCTATACCTATTAAAGTTTGCAACATACAAATGCTTGTAACTTTTTACTGGAGCGTCATAAAACCTTGAAATTTTGTAACAATAAAGTACTCTAGCCTCTTGTCAATTTAAGCTATCGCTCAAAGCTATGCTACCCTTGAGTCCCAAATCAAACACTGATAAGACTTCAAATGGCCCTAACTTCTATACGGTACGTCCTACACCTGTCAAAGTTTGCAACATACAAATGCATGTAACTTTTTACTGGAACGTCATAAAACCTTGAAATTTTGTAACAATAAAGTGCTCGAGCCAATTGAGGCTATCGCTCAAAGCTATGCTACCCTTGAGTCCCAAATCAAACACTGATAAAACTTCAAATGACCCTAACTTCTATACGGTACGTCGTACACCTATCAAAGTTTGCAACATACAAATGCTTTTAACTTTTTACTGGAGCGTCATAAAACAGTGAAATTTTGTAACAATAAAGTACTCGAGCCGCTTGTCAATTTAAGCTATCGCTGAAAGCTATGCTACCCTTGAGTCCCAAATCAAACAGTGATAAAACTTCAAATGGCCCTTACTTCTATACGGTACGTCCTACACCTATCAAAGTTTGCAACATAAAAATGCTTGTAAGTTTTTACTGGAGCGTCATAAAACCTTGAAATTTTGTAACAATAAAGTACTCGAGCCTCTTGTCAATTTAAGCTATCGCGCAAAGCTATGCTACCCTTGAGTCCCAAATCAAACACTGATAAAACTTCAAATGGCCCTAACTTCTATACGGTACGTCCTACACCTATCAAAGTTTGCAATATACAAATGCTTGTAACTTTTTACTGGAGCGTCATAAAACCTTGAAATTTTGTAACAATAAAGTACTCGAGCCTCTTGTCAATTTAAGCTATCGCTCAAAGCTATGCTACCCTTGAGTCCCAAATCAAACACTGATAAAACTTCAAATGGCCCTAACTTCTATACGGTACGTCCTACACCTATCAAAGTTTGAAACATACAAATGCTTGTAACTTTTTACTGGAGCGTCATAAAACCTTGAAATTTTGTAACAATAAAGTACTCGAGCCTCTTGTCAATTTAAGCTATCGCTCAAAGCTATGCTAACCTTGAGTCCCAAATCAAACACTGATAAAACTTTAAATGGCCCTAACTTCTATACGGTACGTCCTACACCTGTCAAAGTTTGCAACATACAAATGCTTGTAAATTTTTGCTGGAGCGTCATAAAGCCTTGAAATTTTGTAACAATAAAGTACTCGTGCCTCTTGTCAATTTAAGCTATCGCTCAAAGCTATGCTACCCTTGAGTCCCAAACCAAACACCGATAAAGCTTCAAATGGCCCTAACTTCTATACGGTACGTCCTACACCTGTCAAAGTTTGCAACATACAAATGATTGTAACTTTTTACTGGAGCGTCATAAAACCTTGAAATTTTGTAACAATAAAGTACTCGAGCCTCTTGTCAATTTAAGCTATCGCTCAAAGCTATGCTACCCTTGAGTCCCAAATCAAACACTGATAAAACTTCAAATGGCCCTAACTTCTATACGGTACGTCCTACACCTATCAAAGTTTGCAACATACAAATGCTTGTAACTTTTTACTGGAGCGTCATAACACCTTTAAATCTTGTAACAATAAAGTACTCGAGCCTCTTGTCAATTTAAGCTATCGCTCAAAGCTATGCTACTCTTGAGTCCCAAATCAAACACTGATAAAACTTCAAATGGCCCTTACTTCTATACGGTATGTCCTACACCTATCAAAGTTTGCAACATACAAATGCTTGTAACTTTTTACTGGAGCGTCATAAAACCTTGAAAATTTGTAACAATAAAGTACTCGAGCCTCTTGTCAATTTAAGCTATCGCTCAAAGCTATGCTACCCTTGAGTCCCAAATCCAACTCCGATAAAACTTCAAATGGCCCTAACTTCTACACGGTACGTCCTACACCTATCAAAGTTTGCAACATACAAATGCTTGTAACTTTTTACTGGAGCGCCATAAAGCCTTGAAATTTTGTAACAATAAAGTACTCGAGCCTCTTGTCAATTTAAGCTATCGCTGAAAGCTATGCTACCCTTGAGTCCCAAATCAAACAGTGATAAAACTTCAAATGGCCCTTACTTCTATACGGTACGTCCTACACCTATCAAAGTTTGCAACATAAAAATGCTTGTAAGTTTTTACTGGAGCGTCATAAAACCTTGAAATTTTGTAACAATAAAGTACTCGAGCCTCTTGTCAATTTAAGCTATCGCGCAAAGCTATGCTACCCTTGAGTCCCAAATCAAACACTGATAAAACTTCAAATGGCCCTAACTTCTATACGGTACGTCCTACACCTATCAAAGTTTGCAATATACAAATGCTTGTAACTTTTTACTGGAGCGTCATAAAACCTTGAAATTTTGTAACAATAAAGTACTCGAGCCTCTTGTCAATTTAAGCTATCGCTCAAAGCTATGCTACCCTTGAGTCCCAAATCAAACACTGATAAAACTTCAAATGGCCCTAACTTCTATACGGTACGTCCTACACCTATCAAAGTTTGAAACATACAAATGCTTGTAACTTTTTACTGGAGCGTCATAAAACCTTGAAATTTTGTAACAATAAAGTACTCGAGCCTCTTGTCAATTTAAGCTATCGCTCAAAGCTATGCTAACCTTGAGTCCCAAATCAAACACTGATAAAACTTTAAATGGCCCTAACTTCTATACGGTACGTCCTACACCTGTCAAAGTTTGCAACATACAAATGCTTGTAAATTTTTGCTGGAGCGTCATAAAGCCTTGAAATTTTGTAACAATAAAGTACTCGTGCCTCTTGTCAATTTAAGCTATCGCTCAAAGCTATGCTACCCTTGAGTCCCAAACCAAACACCGATAAAGCTTCAAATGGCCCTAACTTCTATACGGTACGTCCTACACCTGTCAAAGTTTGCAACATACAAATGATTGTAACTTTTTACTGGAGCGTCATAAAACCTTGAAATTTTGTAACAATAAAGTACTCGAGCCTCTTGTCAATTTAAGCTATCGCTCAAAGCTATGCTACCCTTGAGTCCCAAATCAAACACTGATAAAACTTGAAATGGCCCTAACTTCTATACGGTACGTCCTACACCTATCAAAGTTTGCAACATACAAATGCTTGTAACTTTTTACTGGAGCGTCATAACACCTTTAAATCTTGTAACAATAAAGTACTCGAGCCTCTTGTCAATTTAAGCTATCGCTCAAAGCTATGCTACTCTTGAGTCCCAAATCAAACACTGATAAAACTTCAAATGGCCCTTACTTCTATACGGTATGTCCTACACCTATCAAAGTTTGCAACATACAAATGCTTGTAACTTTTTACTGGAGCGTCATAAAACCTTGAAAATTTGTAACAATAAAGTACTCGAGCCTCTTGTCAATTTAAGCTATCGCTCAAAGCTATGCTACCCTTGAGTCCCAAATCCAACTCCGATAAAACTTCAAATGGCCCTAACTTCTACACGGTACGTCCTACACCTATCAAAGTTTGCAACATACAAATGCTTGTAACTTTTTACTGGAGCGCCATAAAGCCTTGAAATTTTGTAACAATAAAGTACTCGAGCCTCTTGTCAATTTAAGCTATCGCTGAAAGCTATGCTACCCTTGAGTCCCAAATCAAACAGTGATAAAACTTCAAATGGCCCTTACTTCTATACGGTACGTCCTACACCTATCAAAGTTTGCAACATAAAAATGCTTGTAACTTTTTACTGGAGCGTCATAAAACCTTGAAATTTTGTAACAATAAAGTACTCGAGCCTCTTGTCAATTTAAGCTATCGCGCAAAGCTATGCTACCCTTGAGTCCCAAATCAAACACTGATAAAACTTCAAATGGCCCTAACTTCTATACGGTACGTCCTACACCTATCAAAGTTTGCAACATACAAATGCTTGTAACTTTTTACTGGAGCGTCATAAAACCTTGAATTTTGGTAACAATAAAGTACTCGAGGCTCTTGTCATTTTAAGCTATCGCTCAAAGCTATGCTACCCTTGAGTCCCAAATCAAACACTGATAACACTTCAAATGGCCCTAACTTCTATACGGTACGTCCTACACCTATGAAAGTTTGCAATATACAAATGCTTGTAACTTTTTACTGGAACGTCATAACACCTTGAAATTTTGTAACAATAAAGTGCTCGAGCCTCTTGTCAATTGAGGCTATCGCTCAAAGCTATGCTACCCTTGAGTCCCAAATCAAACACTGATAAAACTTCAAATGACCCTAACTTCTATACGGCACGTCCTACACCTATCAAAGTTTGCAACATACAAATGCTTGTAACTTTTTACTGGAGCGTCATAAAACATTGAAATTTTGTAACAATAAAGTACTCGAGTCTCTTGTCAATTTAAGCTATCGCTCAAAGCTATGCTACCCTTGAGTCGCAAATCAAACACTGATAAAACTTCAAATGACCCTAACTTCTATACGGTGCATCCTATACCTATCAAAGTTTGCAACATACAAATGCTTGTAACTTTTTACTGGAGCGTCATAAAACCTTGAAATTTTGTAACAATAAAGTACTCGAGCCCCTTGTCAATTTAAGCTATCGCTCAAAGCTATGCTACCCTTGAGTCCCAAATCAAACACTGATAAGACTTCAAATGGCCCTAACTTCTATACGGTACGTCCTACACCTGTCAAAGTTTGCAACATACAAATGCATGTAACTTTTTACTGGAACGTCATAAAACCTTGAAATTTTGTAACAATAAAGTGCTCGAGCCTCTTGTCAATTGAGGCTATCGCTCAAAGCTATGCTACCCTTGAGTCCCAAATCAAACACTGATAAAACTTCAAATGACCCTAACTTCTATACGGTACGTCCTACACCTATCAAAGTTTGCAACATACAAATGCTTGTAACTTTTTACTGGAGCGTCATAAAACCTTGAAATTTTGTAACAATAAAGTACTCGAGCCTCTTGTCAATTTAAGCTATCGCTCAAAGCTATGCTACCCTTGACTCCCAAATCAAACACTGATAAAACTTCAAATGGCCCAAACTTCTATACGGTACGTCCTGCATCTATCAAAGTTTTCAACATACAAATGCTTGTAACTTTTTACTGGAACGTCATAAAACCTTGAAATTTTGTAACAATAAAGTACTCGAGCCTCTTGTCAATTTAAGCTATCGCTCGAAGCTATGCTACCCTTGAGTCCCAAATCAAACACAGATAAAACTTCAAATGGCCCTAACTTCTATACGGTACGTCCTACACCTATCAAAGTTTGCAACATACAAATGCTTGTAACTTTTTACTGGGGCGTCATAAAACCTTGAAATCTTGCCACACTAAAGTACTCGAGCCTCTTGTCAATGTAAGCTATCGCTCAAAGCTATGCTACTCTTGAGTCCCAAATCAAACACTGATAAAACTTCAAATGGCCCTAACTTATATACGGTACGCCCTACACCTATCAAAGTTTGCAACATTCAAATGCTTCTAACTTTTTACTGGAGCGTCATAAAACCTTGAAATTTTGTAACAATAAAGTGCTCGAGAATCTTGTCAATTGAGGCTATCGCTCAAAACTATGCTACCCTTGAGTCCCAAATCAAACACTGATAAAACTTCAAATGACCCTAACTTCTATACGGTACGTCCTACACCTGTCAAAGTTTGCAACATACAAATGCATGTAACTTTTTACTGGAGCGTCATAAAACATTGAAATTTTGTAACAATAAAGTACTCGAGCCTCTTGTCAATTTAAGCTATCGCTCAAAGCTATGCTACGCTTGAGTCGCAAATCAAACACTGATAAAACTTCAAATGACCCTAACTTCTATACGGTGCATCCTATACCTATCAAAGTTTGCAACATACAAATGCTTGTAACTTTTTACTGGAGCGTCATAAAACCTTGAAATTTTGTAACAATAAAGTACTCGAGCCCCTTGTCAATTTAAGCTATCGCTCAAAGCTATGCTACCCTTGAGTCCCAAATCAAACACTGATAAGACTTCAAATGGCCCTAACTTCTATACGGTACGTCCTACACCTGTCAAAGTTTGCAACATACAAATGCATGTAACTTTTTACTATAACGTCATAAAACCTTGAAAATTTGTAACAATAAAGTGCTCGAGCCTCTTGTCAATTGAGGCTATCGCTCAAAGCTATGCTACCCTTGAGTCCCAAATCAAACACTGATAAAACTTCAAATGGCCCTAACTTCTATACGGTACGTCCTACACCTGTCAAAGTTTGCAACATACAAATGCATGTAACTTTTTACTGGAACGTCATAAAACCTTGAAATTTTGTAACAATAAAGTGCTCGAGCCTCTTGTCAATTGAGGCTATCGCTCAAAGCTATGCTACCCTTGAGTCCCAAATCAAACACTGATAAAACTTCAAATGACCCTAACTTCTATACGGTACGTCCTACACCTATCAAAGTTTGCAACATACAAATGCTTGTAACTTTTTACTGGGGCGTCATAAAACCTTGAAATCTTGCCACACTAAAGTACTCGAGCCTCTTGTCAATGTAAGCTATCGCTCAAAGCTATGCTACTCTTGAGTCCCAAATCAAACACTGATAAAACTTCAAATGGCCCTAACTTATATACGGTACGTCCTACACCTATCAAAGTTTGCAACATTCAAATGCTTCTAACTTTTTACTGGAGCGTCATAAAACCTTGAAATTTTGTAACAATAAAGTGCTCGAGAATCTTGTCAATTGAGGCTATCGCTCAAAACTATGCTACACTTGAGTCCCAAATCAAACACTGATAAAACTTCAAATGACCCTAACTTCTATACGGTACGTCCTACACCTGTCAAAGTTTGCAACATACAAATGCATGTAACTTTTTACTGGAGCGTCATAAAACATTGAAATTTTGTAACAATAAAGTACTCGAGCCTCTTGTCAATTTAAGCTATCGCTCAAAGCTATGCTACGCTTGAGTCGCAAATCAAACACTGATAAAACTTCAAATGACCCTAACTTCTATACGGTGCATCCTATACCTATCAAAGTTTGCAACATACAAATGCTTGTAACTTTTTACTGGACCGTCATAAAACCTTGAAATCTTGCCACACTAAAGTACTCGAGCCTCTTGTCAATGTAAGCTATCGCTCAAAGCTATGCTACTCTTGAGTCCCAAATCAAACACTGATAAAACTTCAAATGGCCCTAACTTATATACGGTACGTCCTACACCTATCAAAGTTTGCAACATACAAATGCTTGTAACTTTTTACTGGAGCGTCATAGAACCTTGAAATTTTGTAACAATAAAGTACTCGAGCCTCTTGTCAATTTAAGCTATCGCGCAAAGCTATGCTACCCTTGAGTCCCAAATCAAACACTGATAAAACTTCAAATGGCCCTAACTTCTATACGGTACGTCCTACACCTATCAAAGTTTGCAACATACAAATGCTTGTAACTTTTTACTGGAGCGTCATAAAACCTTGAAATTTTGTAACAATAAAGTACTCGAGCCTCTTGTCAATTTAAGTAATCGCGCAAAGCTATGCTACCCTTGAGTTCCAAATCAAACACTGATAAAACTTCAAATGGCCCTAACTTCTATACGGTACGTCCTACACCTATCAAAGTTTGCAACATAAAAATGCTTGTAACTTTTTACTGGGGCGTCATAAAACTTTGAAATTTTGTAACAATAAAGTACTCGAGTCCCTTGTCAATTTAAGCTATCGCTCAAAGCTATGCTACCCTTGAGTCCCAAATCAAACACTGATAAAACATCAAATGGCCCTTACTTCTATACGGTACGTTCTACACCTATCAAAGTTTGCAACATACAAATGCTTGTAACTTTTTACTGGAGCGTCATAAAACCTTGAAAGTTTGTATCAATAAAGTACTCGAGCCTCTTGTCAATTTAAGCTATCGCGGAAAGCTATGCTACCCTTGAGTCCCAAATCAAACACTGATAAAACTTCAAATGGTCTTCTATACGGTACGTCCTACACCTATCAAAAATTGCAACATTCAAATGCTTCTAACTTTTTACTGGAGCGTCATAAAACCTTGAAATTTTGTAACAATAAAGTGCTCGAGCCTCTTGTCAATTGAGGCTATCGCTCAAAACTATGCTACCCTTGAGTCCCAAATCAAATACTGATAAAACTTCAAATGACCCTAACTTCTATACGGTACGTCCTACACCTATCAAAGTTTGCAACATACAAATGCTTGTAACTTTTTACTGGAGCGTCATAAAACCTTGAAATTTTCTAACAATAAAGTACTCGAGCCTCTTGTCAATTTAAGCTATCGCTCAAAGCTATGCTACCCTTGAGTCCCAAATCAAACACTGATAAGACTTCAAATGGCCCTAACTTCTATACGGTACGTCCTACACCTGTCAAAGTTTGCAACATACAAATGCATGTAACTTTTTACTGGAGCGTCATAAAACATTGAAATTTTGTAACAATAAAGTACTCGAGCCTCTTGTCAATTTAAGCTATCGCTCAAAGCTATGCTACCCTTGAGTCGCAAATCAAACACTGATAAAACTTCAAATGACCCTAACTTCTATACGGTGCATCCTATACCTATCAAAGTTTGCAACATACAAATGCTTGTAACTTTTTACTGGAGCGTCATAAAACCTTGAAATTTTGTAACAATAAAGTACTCGAGCCCCTTGTCAATTTAAGCTATCGCTCAAAGCTATGCTCCCTTGAGTCCCAAATCAAACACTGATAAGACTTCAAATGGCCCTAACTTCTATACGGTACGTCCTACACCTGTCAAAGTTTGCAACATACAAATGCATGTAACTTTTTACTGGAACGTCATAAAACCTTGAAAATTTGTAACAATAAAGTGCTCGAGCCTCTTGTCAATTTAAGTTATCGCGCAAAACTATGCTACCCTTGAGTTCCAAATCAAACACTGATAAAACTTCAAATGGCCCTAACTTCTATACGGTACGTCCTACACCTATCAAAGTTTGCAACATACAAATGCTTGTAACTTTTTACTGGGGCGTCATAAAACTTTGAAATTTTGTAACAATAAAGTACTCGAGGCCCTTGTCAATTTAAGCTATCGCTCAAAGCTATGCTACCCTTGAGTCCCAAATCAAACTCTGATAAAACTTCAAATGGCCCTAACTTCTACACGGTACGTCCTACGCCTATCAAAGTTTGCAACATAAAAATGCTTGTAACTTTTTACTGGGGCGTCATAAAACTTTGAAATTTTGTAACAATAAAGTACTCGAGCCTCTTGTCAATGTAAGCTATCGCTCAAAGCTATGCTACTCTTGAGTCCCAAATCAAACACTGATAAAACTTCAAATGGCCCTAACTTATATACGGTACGTCCTACACCTATCAAAGTTTGCAACATACAAATGCTTGTAACTTTTTACTGGAGCGTCATAAAACCTTGAAATTTTGTAACAATAAAGTACTCGAGCCTCTTGTCAATTTAAGCTATCGCGCAAAGCTATGCTACCCTTGAGTCCCAAATCAAACACTGATAAAACTTCAAATGGCCCTAACTTCTATACGGTACGTCCTACACCTATCAAAGTTTGCAGCATACAAATGCTTGTAACTTTTTACTGGAGCGTCATAAAACCTTGAAATTTTGTAACAATAAAAGTGCTCGAGCCTCTTGTCAACTGAGGCTATCGCTCAAAACTATGCTACCCTTGAGTCCCAAATCAAACACTGATAAAACTTCAAATGACCCTAACTTCTATACGGTACGTCCTACACCTATCAAAGTTTGCAACATACAAATGCTTGTAACTTTTTACTGGAGCGTCATAAAACCTTGAAATTTTGTAACAATAAAGTACTCGAGCCCCTTGTCAATTTAAGCTATCGCTCAAAGCTATGCTCCCTTGAGTCCCAAATCAAACACTGATAAGACTTCAAATGGCCCTAACTTCTATACGGTACGTCCTACACCTGTCAAAGTTTGCAACATACAAATGCATGTAACTTTTTACTGGAACGTCATAAAACCTTGAAAATTTGTAACAATAAAGTGCTCGAGCCTCTTGTCAATTTAAGTTATCGCGCAAAGCTATGCTACCCTTGAGTTCCAAATCAAACACTGATAAAACTTCAAATGGCCCTAACTTCTATACGGTACGTCCTACACCTATCAAAGTTTGCAACATAAAAATGCTTGTAACTTTTTACTGGGGCGTCATAAAACTTTGAAATTTTGTAACAATAAAGTACTCGAGGCCCTTGTCAATTTAAGCTATCGCTCAAAGCTATGCTACCCTTGAGTCCCAAATCAAACTCTGATAAAACTTCAAATGGCCCTAACTTCTACACGGTACGTCCTACGCCTATCAAAGTTTGCAACATAAAAATGCTTGTAACTTTTTACTGGGGCGTCATAAAACTTTGAAATTTTGTAACAATAAAGTACTCGAGCCTCTTGTCAATGTAAGCTATCGCTCAAAGCTATGCTACTCTTGAGTCCCAAATCAAACACTGATAAAACTTCAAATGGCCCTAACTTATATACGGTACGTCCTACACCTATCAAAGTTTGCAACATACAAATGCTTGTAACTTTTTACTGGAGCGTCATAAAACCTTGAAATTTTGTAACAATAAAGTACTCGAGCCTCTTGTCAATTTAAGCTATCGCGCAAAGCTATGCTACCCTTGAGTCCCAAATCAAACACTGATAAAACTTCAAATGGCCCTAACTTCTATACGGTACGTCCTACACCTATCAAAGTTTGCAGCATACAAATGCTTGTAACTTTTTACTGGAGCGTCATAAAACCTTGAAATTTTGTAACAATAAAAGTGCTCGAGCCTCTTGTCAACTGAGGCTATCGCTCAAAACTATGCTACCCTTGAGTCCCAAATCAAACACTGATAAAACTTCAAATGACCCTAACTTCTATACGGTACGTCCTACACCTATCAAAGTTTGCAACATACAAATGCTTGTAACTTTTTACTGGAGCGTCATAAAACCTTGAAATTTTGTAACAATAAAGTACTCGAGCCTCTTGTCAATTTAAGCTATCGCTCAAAGCTATGCTACCCTTGAGTCCCAAATCAAACACTGATAAGACTTCAAATGGCCCTAACTTCTATACGGTACGTCCTACACCTGTCAAAGTTTGCAACATACAAATGCATGTAACTTTTTACTGGAGCGTCATAAAACATTGAAATTTTGTAACAATAAAGTACTCGAGCCTCTTGTCAATTTAAGCTATCGCTCAAAGCTATGCTACCCTTGAGTCGCAAATCAAACACTGATAAAACTTCAAATGACCCTAACTTCTATACGGTGCATCCTATACCTATCAAAGTTTGCAACATACAAATGCTTGTAACTTTTTACTGGAGCGTCATAAAACCTTGAAATCTTGCCACACTAAAGTACTCGAGCCTCTTGTCAATGTAAGCTATCGCTCAAAGCTATACTACTCTTGAGTACCAAATCAAACACTGATAAAACTTCAAATGGCCCTAACTTATATACGGTACGTCCTACACCTATCAAAGTTTGCAACATACAAATGCTTGTAACTTTTTACTGGAGCGTCATAAAACCTTGAAATTTTGTAACAATAAAGTACTCGAGCCTCTTGTCAATTTAAGCTATCGCGCAAAGCTATGCTACCCTTGAGTCCCAAATCAAACACTGATAAAACTTCAAATGGCCCTAACTTCTATACGGTACGTCCTACACCTATCAAAGTTTGCAACATACAAATGCTTGTAACTTTTTACTGGAGCGTCATAAAACCTTGAAATTTTGTAACAATAAAGTACTCGAGCCTCTTGTCAATTTAAGTAATCGCGCAAAGCTATGCTACCCTTGAGTTCCAAATCAAACACTGATAAAACTTCAAATGGCCCTAACTTCTATACGGTACGTCCTACACCTATCAAAGTTTGCAACATAAAAATGCTTATAACTTTTTACTGGGGCGTCATAAAACTTTGAAATTTTGTAACAATAAAGTACTCGAGCCCCTTGTCAATTTAAGCTATCGCTCAAAGCTATGCTACCCTTGAGTCCCAAATCAAACACTGATAAAACATCAAATGGCCCTTACTTCTATACGGTATGTTCTACACCTATCAAAGTTTGCAACATACAAATGCTTGTAACTTTTTACTGGAGCGTCATAAAACCTTGAAAGTTTGTATCAATAAAGTACTCGAGCCTCTTGTCAATTTAAGCTATCGCGGAAAGCTATGCTACCCTTGAGTCCCAAATCAAACACTGATAAAACTTCAAATGGTCTTCTATACGGTACGTCCTACACCTATCAAAAATTGCAACATTCAAATGCTTCTAACTTTTTACTGGAGCGTCATAAAACCTTGAAATTTTGTAACAATAAAGTGCTCGAGCCTCTTGTCAATTGAGGCTATCGCTCAAAACTATGCTACCCTTGAGTCCCAAATCAAACACTGATAAAACTTCAAATGACCCTAACTTCTATACGGTACGTCCTACACCTATCAAAGTTTGCAACATACAAATGCTTGTAACTTTTTACTGGAGCGTCATAAAACCTTGAAATTTTGTAACAATAAAGTACTCGAGCCTCTTGTCAATTTAAGCTATCGCTCAAAGCTATGCTACCCTTGAGTCCCAAATCAAACACTGATAAGACTTCAAATGGCCCTAACTTCTATACGGTACGTCCTACACCTGTCAAAGTTTGCAACATACAAACGCATGTAACTTTTTACTGGAGCGTCATAAAACATTGAAATTTTGTAACAATAAAGTACTCGAGCCTCTTGTCAATTTAAGCTATCGCTCAAAGCTATGCTACCCTTGAGTCGCAAATCAAACACTGATAAAACTTCAAATGACCCTAACTTCTATACGGTGCATCCTATACCTATCAAAGTTTGCAACATACAAATGCTTGTAACTTTTTACTGGAGCGTCATAAAACCTTGAAATTTTGTAACAATAAAGTACTCGAGCCCCTTGTCAATTTAAGCTATCGCTCAAAGCTATGCTCCCTTGAGTCCCAAATCAAACACTGATAAAACTTCAAATGACCCTAACTTCTATACGGTACGTCCTACACCTATCAAAGTTTGCAACATACAAATGCTTGTAACTTTTTACTGGGGCGTCATAAAACCTTGAAATCTTGCCACACTAAAGTACTCGAGCCTCTTGTCAATTTAAGCTATCGCGCAAAGCTATGCTACCCTTGAGTCCCAAATCAAACACTGATAAAACTTCAAATGGCCCTAACTTCTATACGGTACGTCCTACACCTATCAAAGTTTGCAACATACAAATGCTTGTAACTTTTTACTGGAGCGTCATAAAACCTTGAAATTTTGTGACAATAAAGTACTCGAGCCTCTTGTCAATTTAAGTTATCGCGCAAAGCTATGCTACCCTTGAGTTCCAAATCAAACACTGATAAAACTTCAAATGGCCCTAACTTCTATACGGTACGTCCTACACCTATCAAAGTTTGCAACATAAAAATGCTTGTAACTTTTTACTGATGCGTCATAAAACTTTGAAATTTTGTAACAATAAAGTACTCGAGCCCCTTGTCAATTTAAGCTATCGCTCAAAGCTATGCTACCCTTGAGTCCCAAATCAAACTCTGATAAAACTTCAAATGGCCCTAACTTCTACACGGTACGTCCTACACCTATCAAAGTTTGCAACATAAAAATGCTTGTAACTTTTTACTGGGGCGTCATAAAACTTTGAAATTTTGTAACAATAAAGTACTCGAGCCTCTTGTCAATGTAAGCTATCGCTCAAAGCTATGCTACTCTTGAGTACCAAATCAAACACTGATAAAACTTCAAATGGCCCTAACTTATATACGGTACGTCCTACACCTATCAAAGTTTGCAACATACAAATGCTTGTAACTTTTTACTGGAGCGTCATAAAACCTTGAAATTTTGTAACAATAAAGTACTCGAGCCTCTTGTCAATTTAAGCTATCGCGCAAAGCTATGCTACCCTTGAGTCCCAAATCAAACACTGATAAAACTTCAAATGGCCCTAGCTTCTATACGGTACGTCCTACACCTATCAAAGTTTGCAACATACAAATGCTTGTAACTTTTTACTGGAGCGTCATAAAACCTTCAAATTTTGTAACAATAAAGTACTCGAGCCTCTTGTCAATTTAAGCTATCGCTCAAAGCTATGCTCCCTTGAGTCCCAAATCAAACACTGATAAAACTTCAAATGACCCTAACTTCTATACGGTACGTCCTACACCTATCAAAGTTTGCAACATACAAATGCTTGTAACTTTTTACTGGGGCGTCATAAAACCTTGAAATCTTGCCACACTAAAGTACTCGAGCCTCTTGTCAATTTAAGCTATCGCGCAAAGCTATGCTACCCTTGAGTCCCAAATCAAACAATGATAAAACTTCAAATGGCCCTAACTTCTATACGGTACGTCCTACACCTATCAAAGTTTGCAACATACAAATGCTTGTAACTTTTTACTGGAGCGTCATAAAACCTTGAAATTTTGTGACAATAAAGTACTCGAGCCTCTTGCCAATTTAAGTTATCGCGCAAAGCTATGCTACCCTTGAGTTCCAAATCAAACACTGATAAAACTTCAAATGGCCCTAACTTCTATACGGTACGTCCTACACCTATCAAAGTTTGCAACATAAAAATGCTTGTAACTTTTTACTGGGGCGTCATAAAACTTTGAAATTTTGTAACAATAAAGTACTCGAGCCCCTTGTCAATTTAAGCTATCGCTCAAAGCTATGCTACCCTTGAGTCCCAAATCAAACTCTGATAAAACTTCAAATGGCCCTAACTTCTACACGGTACGTCCTACACCTATCAAAGTTTGCAACATAAAAATGCTTGTAACTTTTTACTGGGGCGTCATAAAACTTTGAAATTTTGTAACAATAAAGTACTCGAGCCTCTTGTCAATGTAAGCTATCGCTCAAAGCTATGCTACTCTTGAGTACCAAATCAAACACTGAAAAAACTTCAAATGGCCCTAACTTATATACGGTACGTCCTACACCTATCAAAGTTTTCAACATACAAATGCTTGTAACTTTTTACTGGAGCGTCATAAAACCTTGAAATTTTGTAACAAAAAAGTACTCGAGCCTCTTGTCAATTTAAGCTATCGCGCAAAGCTATGCTACCCTTGAGCCCCAAATCAAACACTGATAAAACTTCAAATGGCCCTAACTTCTATACGGTACGTCCTACACCTATCAAAGTTTGCAACATACAAATGCTTGTAACTTTTTACTGGAGCGTCATAAAACCTTGAAATTTTGTAACAATAAAGTACTCGAGCCTCTTGTCAATTTAAGTAATCGCGCAAAGCTATGCTACCCTTGAGTTCCAAATCAAACACTGATAAAACTTCAAATGGCCCTAACTTCTATACGGTACGTCCTACACCTATCAAAGTTTGCAACATAAAAATGCTTATAACTTTTTACTGGGGCGTCATAAAACTTTGAAATTTTGTAACAATAAAGTACTCGAGCCCCTTGTCAATTTAAGCTATCGCTCAAAGCTATGCTACCCTTGAGTCCCAAATCAAACACTGATAAAACATCAAATGGCCCTTACTTCTATACGGTACGTTCTACACCTATCAAAGTTTGCAACATACAAATGCTTGTAACTTTTTACTGGAGCGTCATAAAACCTTGAAAGTTTGTATCAATAAAGTACTCGAGCCTCTTGTCAATTTAAGCTATCGCGGAAAGCTATGCTACCCTTGAGTCCCAAATCAAACACTGATAAAACTTCAAATGACCCTAACTTCTATACGGTACGTCCTACACCTATCAAAGTTTGCAACATACAAATGCTTGTAACTTTTTACTGGAGCGTCATAAAACCTTGAAATTTTGTAACAATAAAGTACTCGAGCCTCTTGTCAATTTAAGCTATCGCTCAAAGCTATGCTACCCTTGAGTCCCAAATCAAACACTGATAAGACTTCAAATGGCCCTAACTTCTATACGGTACGTCCTACACCTGTCAAAGTTTGCAACATACAAATGCATGTAACTTTTTACTGGAGCGTCATAAAACATTGAAATTTTGTAACAATAAAGTACTCGAGCCTCTTGTCAATTTAAGCTATCGCTCAAAGCTATGCTACCCTTGAGTCGCAAATCAAACACTGATAAAACTTCAAATGACCCTAACTTCTATACGGTGCATCCTATACCTATCAAAGTTTGCAACATACAAATGCTTGTAACTTTTTACTGGAGCGTCATAAAACCTTGAAATTTTGTAACAATAAAGTACTCGAGCCCCTTGTCAATTTAAGCTATCGCTCAAAGCTATGCTCCCTTGAGTCCCAAATCAAACACTGATAAGACTTCAAATGGCCCTAACTTCTATACGGTACGTCCTACACCTGTCAAAGTTTGCAACATACAAATGCATGTAACTTTTTACTGGAACGTCATAAAACCTTGAAAATTTGTAACAATAAAGTGCTCGAGCCTCTTGTCAATTGAGGCTATCGCTCAAAGCTATGCTACCCTTGAGTCCCAAATCAAACACTGATAAAACTTCAAATGGCCCTAACTTCTATACGGTACGTCCTACACCTGTCAAAGTTTGCAACATACAAATGCATGTAACTTTTTACTGGAACGTCATAAAACCTTGAAATTTTGTAACAATAAAGTGCTCGAGCATCTTGTCAATTGAGGCTATCGCTCAAAGCTATGCTACCCTTGAGTCCCAAATCAAACACTGATAAAACTTCAAATGACCCTAACTTCTATACGGTACGTCCTACACCTATCAAAGTATGCAACATACAAATGCTTGTAACTTTTTACTGGAGCGTCATAAAACCTTGAAATTTTGTGACAATAAAGTACTCGAGCCTCTTGTCAATTTAAGTTATCGCGCAAAGCTATGCTACCCTTGAGTTCCAAATCAAACACTGATAAAACTTCAAATGGCCCTAACTTCTATACGGTACGTCCTACACCTATCAAAGTTTGCAACATAAAAATGCTTGTAACTTTTTACTGGGGCGTCATAAAACTTTGAAATTTTGTAACAATAAAGTACTCGAGCCCCTTGTCAATTTAAGCTATCGCTCAAAGCTATGCTACCCTTGAGTCCCAAATCAAACTCTGATAAAACTTCAAATGGCCCTAACTTCTACACGGTACGTCCTACACCTATCAAAGTTTGCAACATAAAAATGCTTGTAACTTTTTACTGGGGCGTCATAAAACTATGAAATTTTGTAACAATAAAGTACTCGAGCCTCTTGTCAATGTAAGCTATCGCTCAAAGCTATGCAACTCTTGAGTCCCAAATCAAACACTGATAAAACTTCAAATGGCCCTAACTTATATACGGTACGTCCTACACCTATTAAAGTTTGCAACATACAAATGCTTGTAACTTTTTACTGGAGCGTCATAAAACCTTGAAATTTTGTAACAATAAAGTACTCGAGCCTCTTGTCAATTTAAGCTATCGCGCAAAGCTATGCTACCCTTGAGTCCCAAATCAAACACTGATAAAACTTCAAATGGCCCTAACTTCTATACGGTACGTCCTACACCTATCAAAGTTTGCAGCATACAAATGCTTGTAACTTTTTACTGGAGCGTCATAAAACCTTGAAATTTTGTAACAATAAAGTGCTCGAGCCTCTTGTCAATTGAGGCTATCGCTCAAAACTATGCTACCCTTGAGTCCCAAATCAAACACTGATAAAACTTCAAATGACCCTAACTTCTATACGGTACGTCCTACACCTATAAAAGTTTGCAACATACAAATGCTTGTAACTTTTTACTGGAGCGTCATAAAACCTTGAAATTTTGTAACAATAAAGTACTCGAGCCTCTTGTCAATTTAAGCTATCGCTCAAAGCTATGCTACCCTTGAGTCCCAAATCAAACACTGATAAGACTTCAAATGGCCCTAACTTCTATACGGTACGTCCTACACCTGTCAAAGTTTGCAACATACAAATGCATGTAACTTTTTACTGGAGCGTCATAAAACATTGAAATTTTGTAACAATAAAGTACTCGAGCCTCTTGTCAATTTAAGCTATCGCTCAAAGCTATGCTACCCTTGAGTCGCAAATCAAACACTGATAAAACTTCAAATGACCCTAACTTCTATACGGTGCATCCTATACCTATCAAAGTTTGCAACATACAAATGCTTGTAACTTTTTACTGGAGCGTCATAAAACCTTGAAATCTTGCCACACTAAAGTACTCGAGCCTCTTGTCAATGTAAGCTATCGCTCAAAGCTATGCTACTCTTGAATCCCAAATCAAACACTGATAAAACTTCAAATGGCCCTAACTTATATACGGTACGTCCTACACCTATCAAAGTTTGCAACATACAAATGCTTGTAACTTTTTACTGGAGCGTCATAAAACCTTGAAATTTTGTAACAATAAAGTACTCGAGCCTCTTGTCAATTTAAGCTATCGCGCAAAGCTATGCTACCCTTGAGTCCCAAATCAAACACTGATAAAACTTCAAATGGCCCTAACTTCTATACGGTACGTCCTACATCTATCAAAGTTTGCAACATACAAATGCTTGTAACTTTTTACTGGAGCGTCATAAAACCTTGAAATTTTGTAACAATAAAGTGCTCGAGCCTCTTGTCAATTGAGGCTATCGCTCAAAACTATGCTACCCTTGAGTCCCAAATCAAACACAGATAAAACTTCAAATGACCCTAACTTCTATACGGTACGTCCTACACCTATCAAAGTTTGCAACATAGAAATGCTTGTAACTTTTTACTGGAGCGTCATAAAACCTTGAAATTTTGTAACAATAAAGTACTCGAGCCTCTTGTCAATTTAAGCTATCGCTCAAAGCTATGCTACCCTTGAGTCCCAAATCAAACACTGATAAGACTTCAAATGGCCCTAACTTCTATACGGTACGTCCTACACCTGTCAAAGTTTGCAACATACAAATGCATGTAACTTTTTACTGGAGCGTCATAAAACATTGAAATTTTGTAACAATAAAGTACTCGAGCCTCTTGTCAATTTAAGCTATCGCTCGAAGCTATGCTACCCTTGAGTCGCAAATCAAACACTGATAAAACTTCAAATGACCCTAACTTCTATACGGTGCATCCTATACCTATCAAAGTTTGCAACATACAAATGCTTGTAACTTTTTACTGGAGCGTCATAAAACCTTGAAATCTTGCCACACTAAAGTACTCGAGCCTCTTGTCAATGTAAGCTATCGCTCAAAGCTATGCTACTCTTGAGTCCCAAATCAAACACTGATAAAACTTCAAATGGCCCTAACTTATATACGGTACGTCCTACACCTATCAAAGTTTGCAACATACAAATGCTTGTAACTTTTTACTGGAGCGTCATAAAACCTTGAAATTTTGTAACAATAAAGTACTCGAGCCTCTTGTCAATTTAAGCTATTGCGCAAAGCTATGCTACCCTTGAGTCCCAAATCAAACACTGATAAAACTTCAAATGGCCCTAACTTCTATACGGTACGTCCTACACCTATCAAAGTTTGCAACATACAAATGCTTGTAACTTTTTACTGGAGCGTCATAAAACCTTGAAATTTTGTAACAATAAAGTACTCGAGCCTCTTGTCAATTTAAGCTATCGCGCAAAGCTATGCTACCCTTGAGTCCCAAATCAAACACTGATAAAACTTCAAATGGCCCTAACTTCTATACGGTACGTCCTACATCTATCAAAGTTTGCAACATACAAATGCTTGTAACTTTTTACTGGAGCGTCATAAAACCTTGAAATTTTGTAACAATAAAGTGCTCGAGCCTCTTGTCAATTGAGGCTATCGCTCAAAACTATGCTACCCTTGAGTCCCAAATCAAACACTGATAAAACTTCAAATGACCCTAACTTCTATACGGTACGTCCTACACCTATCAAAGTTTGCAACATACAAATGCTTGTAACTTTTTACTGGAGCGTCATAAAACCTTGAAATTTTGTAACAATAAAGTACTCGAGCCTCTTGTCAATTTAAGCTATCGCTCAAAGCTATGCTACCCTTGAGTCCCAAATCAAACACTGATAAGACTTCAAATGGCCCTAACTTCTATACGGTACGTCCTACACCTGTCAAAGTTTGCAACATACAAATGCATGTAACTTTTTACTGGAGCGTCATAAAACATTGAAATTTTGTAACAATAAAGTACTCGAGCCTCTTGTCAATTTAAGCTATCGCTCGAAGCTATGCTACCCTTGAGTCGCAAATCAAACACTGATAAAACTTCAAATGACCCTAACTTCTATACGGTGCATCCTATACCTATCAAAGTTTGCAACATACAAATGCTTGTAACTTTTTACTGGAGCGTCATAAAACCTTGAAATCTTGCCACACTAAAGTACTCGAGCCTCTTGTCAATGTAAGCTATCGCTCAAAGCTATGCTACTCTTGAGTCCCAAATCAAACACTGATAAAACTTCAAATGGCCCTAACTTATATACGGTACGTCCTACACCTATCAAAGTTTGCAACATACAAATGCTTGTAACTTTTTACTGGAGCGTCATAAAACCTTGAAATTTTGTAACAATAAAGTACTCGAGCCTCTTGTCAATTTAAGCTATCGCTCAAAGCTATGCTACCCTTGAGTCCCAAATCAAACACTGATAAAACTTCAAATGGCCCTAACTTCTATACGGTACGTCCTACACCTATCAAAGTTTGCAACATACAAATGCTTGTAACTTTTTACTGGAGCGTCATAAAACCTTGAAATTTTGTAACAATAAAGTACTCGAGCCTCTTGTCAATTTAAGTTATCGCGCAAAGCTATGCTACCCTTGAGTTCCAAATCAAACACTGATAAAACTTCAAATGGCCCTAACTTCTATACGGTACGTCCTACACCTATCAAAGTTTGCAACATAAAAATGCTTGTAACTTTTTACTGGGGCGTCATAAAACTTTGAAATTTTGTAACAATAAAGTACTCGAGCCCCTTGTCAATTTAAGCTATCGCTCAAAGCTATGCTACCCTTGAGTCCCAAATCAAACTCTGATAAAACTTCAAATGGCCCTAACTTCTACACGGTACGTCCTACACCTATCAAAGTTTGCAACATAAAAATGCTTGTAACTTTTTACTGGGGCGTCATAAAACTTTGAAATTTTGCAACAATAAAGTACTCGAGCCCCTTGTCAATTTAAGCTATCGCTCAAAGCTATGCTACCCTTGAGTCCCAAATCAAACACTGATAAAACATCATATGGCCCTTACTTCTATACGGTACGTTCTACACCTATCAAAGTTTGCAACATACAAATGCTTGTAACTTTTTACTGGAGCGTCATAAAACCTTGAAATTTTGTATCAATCAAGTACTCGAGCCTCTTGTCAATTTAAGCTATCGCGGAAAGCTATGCTACCCTTGAGTCCCAAATCAAACACTGATAAAACTTCAAATGGTCTTCTATACGGTACGTCCTACACCTATCAAAAATTGCAACATTCAAATGCTTCTAACTTTTTACTGGAGCGTCATAAAACCTTGAAATTTTGTAACAATAAAGTACTCGAGCCTTTTGTCAATTTAAGCTATCGCTCAAAGCTATGCTACCCTTGAGTCCCAAATCAAATTCTGATAAAACTTCAAATGGCCCTAACTTCTACACGGTACGTCCTACACCTATCAAAGTTTGCAACATACAAATGCTTGTAACTTTTTACTGGAGCGTCATAAAACCTTGAAATTTTGTAACAATAAAGTACTCGAGCCTCTTGTCAATTTAAGCTATCGCGGAAAGCTATGCTACCCTTGAGTCCCAAATCAAACACTGATAAAACTTCAAATGGCCTTTTATACGGTACGTCCTACACCTATCAAAAATTGCAACATTCAAATGCTTCTAACTTTTTACTGGAGCGTCATAAAACCTTGAAATTTTGTAAGAATAAAGTACTCGAGCTTCTTGTCAATTTAAGCTATCGCTCAAAGCTATGCTACCCTTGAGTCCCAAATCAAACACTGATAAAACTTCAAATGACCCTAACTTCTATACGGTACGTCCTACACCTATCAAAGTTTGCAACATACAAATGCATGTAACTTTTTACTGGAGCGTCATAAAACTTTGAAAATTTGTAACAATGAAGTACTCGAGTCTCTTGTCAATTTAAGCTATCGCTCAAAGCTATGCTACCCTTGAGTTTCAAATCAAACACAGATAAAACTTCAAATGGCCCTAACTTCTATATGGTACGTCGTACACCTATCAAAGTTTGCAACATACAAATGCTTGTAACTTTTTACTGGAACGTCATAAAACCTTGAAATCTTGCAACACTAAAGTACTCGAGCCTCTTGTCAATTTAAGCTATCGCTCGAAGCTATGCTACCCTTGAGTCGCAAATCAAACACTGATAAAACTTCAAATGACCCTAACTTCTATACGGTGCATCCTATACCTATCAAAGTTTGCAACATACAAATGCTTGTAACTTTTTACTGGAGCGTCATAAAACCTTGAAATCTTGCCACACTAAAGTACTCGAGCCTCTTGTCAATGTAAGCTATCGCTCAAAGCTATGCTACTCTTGAGTCCCAAATCAAACACTGATAAAACTTCAAATGGCCCTAACTTATATACGGTACGTCCTACACCTATCAAAGTTTGCAACATACAAATGCTTGTAACTTTTTACTGGAGCGTCATAAAACCTTGAAATTTTGTAACAATAAAGTACTCGAGCCTCTTGTCAATTTAAGCTATCGCGCAAAGCTATGCTACCCTTGAGTCCCAAATCAAACACTGATAAAACTTCAAATGGCCCTAACTTCTATACGGTACGTCCTACACCTATCAAAGTTTGCAACATACAAATGCTTGTAACTTTTTACTGGAGCGTCATAAAACCTTGAAATTTTGTAACAATAAAGTACTCGAGCCTCTTGTCAATTTAAGTTATCGCGCAAAGCTATGCTACCCTTGAGTTCCAAATCAAACACTGATAAAACTTCAAATGGCCCTAACTTCTATACGGTACGTCCTACACCTATCAAAGTTTGCAACATAAAAATGCTTGTAACTTTTTACTGGGGCGTCATAAAACTTTGAAATTTTGTAACAATAAAGTACTCGAGCCCCTTGTCAATTTAAGCTATCGCTCAAAGCTATGCTACCCTTGAGTCCCAAATCAAACTCTGATAAAACTTCAAATGGCCCTAACTTCTACACGGTACGTCCTACACCTATCAAAGTTTGCAACATAAAAATGCTTGTAACTTTTTACTGGGGCGTCATAAAACTTTGAAATTTTGCAACAATAAAGTACTCGAGCCCCTTGTCAATTTAAGCTATCGCTCAAAGCTATGCTACCCTTGAGTCCCAAATCAAACACTGATAAAACATCATATGGCCCTTACTTCTATACGGTACGTTCTACACCTATCAAAGTTTGCAACATACAAATGCTTGTAACTTTTTACTGGAGCGTCATAAAACCTTGAAATTTTGTATCAATAAAGTACTCGAGCCTCTTGTCAATTTAAGCTATCGCGGAAAGCTATGCTACCCTTGAGTCCCAAATCAAACACTGATAAAACTTCAAATGGTCTTCTATACGGTACGTCCTACACCTATCAAAAATTGCAACATTCAAATGCTTCTAACTTTTTACTGGAGCGTCATAAAACCTTGAAATTTTGTAACAATAAAGTACTCGAGCCTCTTGTCAATTTAAGCTATCGTGCAAAGCTATGCTACAATTGAGTCCCAAATGAAACACTGATAAAACTTCAAATGGCCCTAACTTCTATACGGTACGTCCTACACCTATCAAAGTTTGCAACATACAAATGCTTGTAACTTTTTACTGGAGCGTCATAAAACCTTGAAATTTTGTAACAATAAAGTACTCGAGCCTCTTGTCAATTTAAGCTATCGCGCAAAGCTATGCTACCCTTGAGCCCCAAATCAAACACTGATAAAACTTCAAATGGCCCTAACTTCTATACGGTACGTCCTACACCTATCAAAGTTTGCAACATACAAATGCTTGTAACTTTTTACTGGAGCGTCATAAAACCTTGAAATTTTGTAACAATAAAGTACTCGAGCCTCTTGTCAATTTAAGTAATCGCGCAAAGCTATGCTACCCTTGAGTTCCAAATCAAACACTGATAAAACTTCAAATGGCCCTAACTTCTATACGGTACGTCCTACACCTATCAAAGTTTGCAACATAAAAATGCTTATAACTTTTTACTGTGGCGTCATAAAACTTTGAAATTTTGTAACAATAAAGTACTCGAGCCCCTTGTCAATTTAAGCTATCGCTCAAAGCTATGCTACCCTTGAGTCCCAAATCAAACACTGATAAAACATCAAATGGCCCTTACTTCTATACAGTACGTTCTACAACTATCAAAGTTTGCAACATACAAATGCTTGTAACTTTTTACTGGAGCGTCATAAAACCTTGAAAGTTTGTATCAATAAAGTACTCGAGCCTCTTGTCAATTTAAGCTATCGCGGAAAGCTATGCTACCCTTGAGTCCCAAATCAAACACTGATAAACCTTCAAATGGTCTTCTATACGGTACGTCCTACACCTATCAAAAATTGCAACATTCAAATGCTTCTAACTTTTTACTGGAGCGTCATAAAACCTTGAAATTTTGTAACAATAAAGTGCTCGAGCCTCTTGTCAATTGAGGCTATCGCTCAAAACTATGCTACCCTTGAGTCCCAAATCAAACACTGATAAAACTTCAAATGACCCTAACTTCTATACGGTACGTCCTACACCTATCAAAGTTTGCAACATACAAATGCTTGTAACTTTTTACTGGAGCGTCATAAAACCTTGAAATTTTGTAACAATAAAGTACTCGAGCCTCTTGTCAATTTAAGCTATCGCTCAAAGCTATGCTACCCTTGAGTCCCAAATCAAACACTGATAAGACTTCAAATGGCCCTAACTTCTATACGGTACGTCCTACACCTGTCAAAGTTTGCAACATACAAATGCATGTAACTTTTTACTGGAGCGTCATAAAACATTGAAATTTTGTAACAATAAAGTACTCGAGCCTCTTGTCAATTTAAGCTATCGCTCAAAGCTATGCTACCCTTGAGTCGCAAATCAAACACTGATAAAACTTCAAATGACCCTAACTTCTATACGGTGCATCCTATACCTATCAAAGTTTGCAACATACAAATGCTTGTAACTTTTTACTGGAGCGTCATAAAACCTTGAAATTTTGTAACAATAAAGTACTCGAGCCCCTTGTCAATTTAAGCTATCGCTCAAAGCTATGCTCCCTTGAGTCCCAAATCAAACACTGATAAGACTTCAAATGGCCCTAACTTCTATACGGTACGTCCTACACCTGTCAAAGTTTGCAACATACAAATGCATGTAACTTTTTACTGGAACGTCATAAAACCTTGAAAATTTGTAACAATAAAGTGCTCGAGCCTCTTGTCAATTGAGGCTATCGCTCAAAGCTATGCTACCCTTGAGTCCCAAATCAAACACTGATAAAACTTCAAATGGCCCTAACTTCTATACGGTACGTCCTACACCTGTCAAAGTTTGCAACATACAAATGCATGTAACTTTTTACTGGAACGTCATAAAACCTTGAAATTTTGTAACAATAAAGTGCTCGAGCATCTTGTCAATTGAGGCTATCGCTCAAAGCTATGCTACCCTTGAGTCCCAAATCAAACACTGATAAAACTTCAAATGACCCTAACTTCTATACGGTACGTCCTACACCTATCAAAGTTTGCAACATACAAATGCTTGTAACTTTTTACTGGAGCGTCATAAAACCTTGAAATTTTGTGACAATAAAGTACTCGAGCCTCTTGTCAATTTAAGTTATCGCGCAAAGCTATGCTACCCTTGAGTTCCAAATCAAACACTGATAAAACTTCAAATGGCCCTAACTTCTATACGGTACGTCCTACACCTATCAAAGTTTGCAACATAAAAATGCTTGTAACTTTTTACTGGGGCGTCATAAAACTTTGAAATTTTGTAACAATAAAGTACTCGAGCCCCTTGTCAATTTAAGCTATCGCTCAAAGCAATGCTACCCTTGAGTCCCAAATCAAACTCTGATAAAACTTCAAATGGCCCTAACTTCTACACGGTACGTCCTACACCTATCAAAGTTTGCAACATAAAAATGCTTGTAACTTTTTACTGGGGCATCATAAAACTTTGAAATTTTGTAACAATAAAGTACTCGAGCCTCTTGTCAATGTAAGCTATCGCTCAAAGCTATGCTACTCTTGAGTCCCAAATCAAACACTGATAAAACTTCAAATGGCCCTAACTTATATACGGTACGTCCTACACCTATTAAAGTTTGCAACATACAAATGCTTGTAACTTTTTACTGGAGCGTCATAAAACCTTGAAATTTTGTAACAATAAAGTACTCGAGCCTCTTGTCAATTTAAGCTATCGCGCAAAGCTATGCTACCCTTGAGTCCCAAATCAAACACTGATAAAACTTCAAATGGCCCTAACTTCTATACGGTACGTCCTACACCTATCAAAGTTTGCAGCATACAAATGCTTGTAACTTTTTACTGGAGCGTCATAAAACCTTGAAATTTTGTAACAATAAAGTGCTCGAGCCTCTTGTCAATTGAGGCTATCGCTCAAAACTATGCTACCCTTGAGTCCCAAATCAAACACTGATAAAACTTCAAATGACCCTAACTTCTATACGGTACGTCCTACACCTATAAAAGTTTGCAACATACAAATGCTTGTAACTTTTTACTGGAGCGTCATAAAACCTTGAAATTTTGTAACAATAAAGTACTCGAGCCTCTTGTCAATTTAAGCTATCGCTCAAAGCTATGCTACCCTTGAGTCCCAAATCAAACACTGATAAGACTTCAAATGGCCCTAACTTCTATACGGTACGTCCTACACCTGTCAAAGTTTGCAACATACAAATGCATGTAACTTTTTACTGGAGCGTCATAAAACATTGAAATTTTGTAACAATAAAGTACTCGAGCCTCTTGTCAATTTAAGCTATAGCTCAAAGCTATGCTACCCTTGAGTCGCAAATCAAACACTGATAAAACTTCAAATGACCCTAACTTCTATACGGTGCATCCTATACCTATCAAAGTTTGCAACATACAAATGCTTGTAACTTTTTACTGGAGCGTCATAAAACCTTGAAATCTTGCCACACTAAAGTACTCGAGCCTCTTGTCAATGTAAGCTATCGCTCAAAGCTATGCTACTCTTGAGTCCCAAATCAAACACTGATAAAACTTCAAATGGCCCTAACTTATATACGGTACGTCCTACACCTATCAAAGTTTGCAACATACAAATGCTTGTAACTTTTTACTGGAGCGTCATAAAACCTTGAAATTTTGTAACAATAAAGTACTCGAGCCTCTTGTCAATTTAAGCTATCGCGCAAAGCTATGCTACCCTTGAGTCCCAAATCAAACACTGATAAAACTTCAAATGGCCCTAACTTCTATACGGTACGTCCTACATCTATCAAAGTTTGCAACATACAAATGCTTGTAACTTTTTACTGGAGCGTCATAAAACCTTGAAATTTTGTAACAATAAAGTGCTCGAGCCTCTTGTCAATTGAGGCTATCGCTCAAAACTATGCTACCCTTGAGTCCCAAATCAAACACTGATAAAACTTCAAATGACCCTAACTTCTATACGGTACGTCCTACACCTATCAAAGTTTGCAACATACAAATGCTTGTAACTTTTTACTGGAGCGTCATAAAACCTTGAAATTTTGTAACAATAAAGTACTCGAGCCTCTTGTCAATTTAAGCTATCGCTCAAAGCTATGCTACCCTTGAGTCCCAAATCAAACACTGATAAGACTTCAAATGGCCCTAACTTCTATACGGTACGTCCTACACCTGTCAAAGTTTGCAACATACAAATGCATGTAACTTTTTACTGGAGCGTCATAAAACATTGAAATTTTGTAACAATAAAGTACTCGAGCCTCTTGTCAATTTAAGCTATCGCTCGAAGCTATGCTACCCTTGAGTCGCAAATCAAACACTGATAAAACTTCAAATGACCCTAACTTCTATACGGTGCATCCTATACCTATCAAAGTTTGCAACATACAAATGCTTGTAACTTTTTACTGGAGCGTCATAAAACCTTGAAATCTTGCCACACTAAAGTACTCGAGCCTCTTGTCAATGTAAGCTATCGCTCAAAGCTATGCTACTCTTGAGTCCCAAATCAAACACTGATAAAACTTCAAATGGCCCTAACTTATATACGGTACGTCCTACACCTATCAAAGTTTGCAACATATAAATGCTTGTAACTTTTTACTGGAGCGTCATAAAACCTTGAAATTTTGTAACAATAAAGTACTCGAGCCTCTTGTCAATTTAAGCTATTGCGCAAAGCTATGCTACCCTTGAGTCCCAAATCAAACACTGATAAAACTTCAAATGGCCCTAACTTCTATACGGTACGTCCCACACATATCAAAGTTTGCAACATATAAATGCTTGTAACTTTTTACTGGAGCGTCATAAAACCTTGAAATTTTGTAACAATAAAGTACTCGATCCTCTTGTCAATTTAAGCTATCGCGCAAAGCTATGCTACCCTTGAGTCCCAAATCAAACACTGATAAAACTTCAAATGGCCCTAACTTCTATACGGTACGTCCTACATCTATCAAAGTTTGCAACATACAAATGCTTGTAACTTTTTTCTGGAGCGTCATAAAACCTTGAAATTTTGTAACAATAAAGTGCTCGAGCCTCTTGTCAATTGAGGCTATCGCTCAAAACTATGCTACCCTTGAGTCCCAAATCAAACACTGATAAAACTTCAAATGACCCTAACTTCTATACGGTACGTCCTACACCTATCAAAGTTTGCAACATACAAATGCTTGTAACTTTTTACTGGAGCGTCATAAAACCTTGAAATTTTGTAACAATAAAGTACTCGAGCCTCTTGTCAATTTAAGCTATCGCTCAAAGCTATGCTACCCTTGAGTCCCAAATCAAACACTGATAAGACTTCAAATGGCCCTAACTTCTATACGGTACGTCCTACACCTGTCAAAGTTTGCAACATACAAATGCATGTAACTTTTTACTGGAGCGTCATAAAACATTGAAATTTTGTAACAATAAAGTACTCGAGCCTCTTGTCAATTTAAGCTATCGCTCGAAGCTATGCTACCCTTGAGTCGCAAATCAAACACTGATAAAACTTCAAATGACCCTAACTTCTATACGGTGCATCCTATACCTATCAAAGTTTGCAACATACAAATGCTTGTAACTTTTTACTGGAGCGTCATAAAACCTTGAAATCTTGCCACACTAAAGTACTCGAGCCTCTTGTCAATGTAAGCTATCGCTCAAAGCTATGCTACTCTTGAGTCCCAAATCAAACACTGATAAAACTTCAAATGGCCCTAACTTATATACGGTACGTCCTACACCTATCAAAGTTTGCAACATACAAATGCTTGTAACTTTTTACTGGAGCGTCATAAAACCTTGAAATTTTGTAACAATAAAGTACTCGAGCCTCTTGTCAATTTAAGCTATCGCTCAAAGCTATGCTACCCTTGAGTCCCAAATCAAACACTGATAAAACTTCAAATGGCCCTAACTTCTATACGGTACGTCCTACACCTATCAAAGTTTGCAACATACAAATGCTTGTAACTTTTTACTGGAGCGTCATAAAACCTTGAAATTTTGTAACAATAAAGTACTCGAGCCTCTTGTCAATTTAAGTTATCGCGCAAAGCTATGCTACCCTTGAGTTCCAAATCAAACACTGATAAAACTTCAAATGGCCCTAACTTCTATACGGTACGTCCTACACCTATCAAAGTTTGCAACATAAAAATGCTTGTAACTTTTTACAGGGGCGTCATAAAACTTTGAAATTTTGTAACAATAAAGTACTCGAGCCCCTTGTCAATTTAAGCTATCGCTCAAAGCTATGCTACCCTTGAGTCCCAAATCAAACTCTGATAAAACTTCAAATGGCCCTAACTTCTACACGGTACGTCCTACACCTATCAAAGTTTGCAACATAAAAATGCTTGTAACTTTTTACTGGGGCGTCATAAAACTTTGAAATTTTGCAACAATAAAGTACTCGAGCCCCTTGTCAATTTAAGCTATCGCTCAAAGCTATGCTACCCTTGAGTCCCAAATCAAACACTGATAAAACATCATATGGCCCTTACTTCTATACGGTACGTTCTACACCTATCAAAGTTTGCAACATACAAATGCTTGTAACTTTTTACTGGAGCGTCATAAAACCTTGAAATTTTGTAACAATAAAGTACTCGAGCCTTTTGTCAATTTAAGCTATCGCTCAAAGCTATGCTACCCTTGAGTCCCAAATCAAATTCTGATAAAACTTCAAATGGCCCTAACTTCTACACGGTACGTCCTACACCTATCAAAGTTTGCAACATACAAATGCTTGTAACTTTTTACTGGAGCGTCATAAAACCTTGAAATTTTGTAACAATAAAGTACTCGAGCCTCTTGTCAATTTAAGCTATCGCGGAAAGCTATGCTACCCTTGAGTCCCAAATCAAACACTGATAAAACTTCAAATGGCCTTTTATACGGTACGTCCTACACCTATCAAAAATTGCAACATTCAAATGCTTCTAACTTTTTACTGGAGCGTCATAAAACCTTGAAATTTTGTAAGAATAAAGTACTCGAGCTTCTTGTCAATTTAAGCTATCGCTCAAAGCTATGCTACCCTTGAGTCCCAAATCAAACACTGATAAAACTTCAAATGGCCCAAACTTCTATACGGTACGTCCTACACCTGTCAAAGTTTGCAACATACAAATGCTTGTAACTTTTTACTGGAGCGTCATAAAACCTTGAAATTTTGTAACAATAAAGTACTCGAGCCTCTTGTCAATTTAAGTTATCGCGCAAAGCTATGCTACCCTTGAGTTCCAAATCAAACACTGATAAAACTTCAAATGGCCCTAACTTCTATACGGTACGTCCTACACCTATCAAAGTTTGCAACATAAAAATGCTTGTAACTTTTTACAGGGGCGTCATAAAACTTTGAAATTTTGTAACAATAAAGTACTCGAGCCCCTTGTCAATTTAAGCTATCGCTCAAAGCTATGCTACCCTTGAGTCCCAAATCAAACTCTGATAAAACTTCAAATGGCCCTAACTTCTACACGGTACGTCCTACACCTATCAAAGTTTGCAACATAAAAATGCTTGTAACTTTTTACTGGGGCGTCATAAAACTTTGAAATTTTGCAACAATAAAGTACTCGAGCCCCTTGTCAATTTAAGCTATCGCTCAAAGCTATGCTACCCTTGAGTCCCAAATCAAACACTGATAAAACATCATATGGCCCTTACTTCTATACGGTACGTTCTACACCTATCAAAGTTTGCAACATACAAATGCTTGTAACTTTTTACTGGAGCGTCATAAAACCTTGAAATTTTGTATCAATAAAGTACTCGAGCCTCTTGTCAATTTAAGCTATCGCGGAAAGCTATGCTACCCTTGAGTCCCAAATCAAACACTGATAAAACTTCAAATGGTCTTCTATACGGTACGTCCTACACCTATCAAAAATTGCAACATTCAAATGCTTCTAACTTTTTACTGGAGCGTCATAAAACCTTGAAATTTTGTAACAATAAAGTACTCGAGCCTCTTGTCAATTTAAGCTATCGTGCAAAGCTATGCTACAATTGAGTCCCAAATGAAACACTGATAAAACTTCAAATGGCCCTAACTTCTATACGGTACGTCCTACACCTATCAAAGTTTGCAACATACAAATGCTTGTAACTTTTTACTGGAGCGTCATAAAACCTTGAAATTTTGTAACAATAAAGTACTCGAGCCTCTTGTCAATTTAAGCTATCGCGCAAAGCTATGCTACCCTTGAGCCCCAAATCAAACACTGATAAAACTTCAAATGGCCCTAACTTCTATACGGTACGTCCTACACCTATCAAAGTTTGCAACATACAAATGCTTGTAACTTTTTACTGGAGCGTCATAAAACCTTGAAATTTTGTAACAATAAAGTACTCGAGCCTCTTGTCAATTTAAGTAATCGCGCAAAGCTATGCTACCCTTGAGTTCCAAATCAAACACTGATAAAACTTCAAATGGCCCTAACTTCTATACGGTACGTCCTACACCTATCAAAGTTTGCAACATAAAAATGCTTATAACTTTTTACTGTGGCGTCATAAAACTTTGAAATTTTGTAACAATAAAGTACTCGAGCCCCTTGTCAATTTAAGCTATCGCTCAAAGCTATGCTACCCTTGAGTCCCAAATCAAACACTGATAAAACATCAAATGGCCCTTACTTCTATACGGTACGTTCTACAACTATCAAAGTTTGCAACATACAAATGCTTGTAACTTTTTACTGGAGCGTCATAAAACCTTGAAAGTTTGTATCAATAAAGTACTCGAGCCTCTTGTCAATTTAAGCTATCGCGGAAAGCTATGCAACCCTTGAGTCCCAAATCAAACACTGATAAACCTTCAAATGGTCTTCTATACGGTACGTCCTACACCTATCAAAAATTGCAACATTCAAATGCTTCTAACTTTTTACTGGAGCGTCATAAAACCTTGAAATTTTGTAACAATAAAGTGCTCGAGCCTCTTGTCAATTGAGGCTATCGCTCAAAACTATGCTACCCTTGAGTCCCAAATCAAACACTGATAAAACTTCAAATGACCCTAACTTCTATACGGTACGTCCTACACCTATCAAAGTTTGCAACATACAAATGCTTGTAACTTTTTACTGGAGCGTCATAAAACCTTGAAATTTTGTAACAATAAAGTACTCGAGCCTCTTGTCAATTTAAGCTATCGCTCAAAGCTATGCTACCCTTGAGTCCCAAATCAAACACTGATAAGACTTCAAATGGCCCTAACTTCTATACGGTACGTCCTACACCTGTCAAAGTTTGCAACAGATAAATGCATGTAACTTTTTACTGGAGCGTCATAAAACATTGAAATTTTGTAACAATAAAGTACTCGAGCCTCTTGTCAATTTAGGCTATCGCTCAAAGCTATGCTACCCTTGAGTCGCAAATCAAACACTGATAAAACTTCAAATGACCCTAACTTCTATACGGTGCATCCTATACCTATCAAAGTTTGCAACATACAAATGCTTGTAACTTTTTACTGGAGCGTCATAAAACCTTGAAATTTTGTAACAATAAAGTACTCGAGCCCCTTGTCAATTTAAGCTATCGCTCAAAGCTATGCTCCCTTGAGTCCCAAATCAAACACTGATAAGACTTCAAATGGCCCTAACTTCTATACGGTACGTCCTACACCTGTCAAAGTTTGCAACATACAAATGCATGTAACTTTTTACTGGAACGTCATAAAACCTTGAAAATTTGTAACAATAAAGTGCTCGAGCCTCTTGTCAATTGAGGCTATCGCTCAAAGCTATGCTACCCTTGAGTCCCAAATCAAACACTGATAAAACTTCAAATGGCCCTAACTTCTATACGGTACGTCCTACACCTGTCAAAGTTTGCAACATACAAATGCATGTAACTTTTTACTGGAACGTCATAAAACCTTGAAATTTTGTAACAATAAAGTGCTCGAGCATCTTGTCAATTGAGGCTATCGCTCAAAGCTATGCTACCCTTGAGTCCCAAATCAAACACTGATAAAACTTCAAATGACCCTAACTTCTATACGGTACGTCCTACACCTATCAAAGTTTGCAACATACAAATGCTTGTAACTTTTTACTGGAGCGTCATAAAACCTTGAAATTTTGTGACAATAAAGTACTCGAGCCTCTTGTCAATTTAAGTTATCGCGCAAAGCTATGCTACCCTTGAGTTCCAAATCAAACACTGATAAAACTTCAAATGGCCCTAACTGCTATACGGTACGTCCTACACCTATCAAAGTTTGCAACATAAAAATGCTTGTAACTTTTTACTGGGGCGTCATAAAACTTTGAAATTTTGTAACAATAAAGTACTCGAGCCCCTTGTCAATTTAAGCTATCGCTCAAAGCTATGCTACCCTTGAGTCCCAAATCAAACTCTGATAAAACTTCAAATGGCCCTAACTTCTACACGGTACGTCCTACACCTATCAAAGTTTGCAACATAAAAATGCTTGTAACTTTTTACTGGGGCGTCATAAAACTTTGAAATTTTGTAACAATAAAGTACTCGAGCCTCTTGTCAATGTAAGCTATCGCTCAAAGCTATGCTACTCTTGAGTCCCAAATCAAACACTGATAAAACTTCAAATGGCCCTAACTTATATACGGTACGTCCTACACCTATTAAAGTTTGCAACATACAAATGCTTGTAACTTTTTACTGGAGCGTCATAAAACCTTGAAATTTTGTAACAATAAAGTACTCGAGCCTCTTGTCAATTTAAGCTATCGCGCAAAGCTATGCTACCCTTGAGTCCCAAATCAAACACTGATAAAACTTCAAATGGCCCTAACTTCTATACGGTACGTCCTACACCTATCAAAGTTTGCAGCATACAAATGCTTGTAACTTTTTACTGGAGCGTCATAAAACCTTGAAATTTTGTAACAATAAAGTGCTCGAGCCTCTTGTCAATTGAGGCTATCGCTCAAAACTATGCTACCCTTGAGTCCCAAATCAAACACTGATAAAACTTCAAATGACCCTAACTTCTATACGGTACGTCCTACACCTATAAAAGTTTGCAACATACAAATGCTTGTAACTTTTTACTGGAGCGTCATAAAACCTTGAAATTTTGTAACAATAAAGTACTCGAGCCTCTTGTCAATTTAAGCTATCGCTCAAAGCTATGCTACCCTTGAGTCCCAAATCAAACACTGATAAGACTTCAAATGGCCCTAACTTCTATACGGTACGTCCTACACCTGTCAAAGTTTGCAACATACAAATGCATGTAACTTTTTACTGGAGCGTCATAAAACATTGAAATTTTGTAACAATAAAGTACTCGAGCCTCTTGTCAATTTAAGCTATAGCTCAAAGCTATGCTACCCTTGAGTCGCAAATCAAACACTGATAAAACTTCAAATGACCCTAACTTCTATACGGTGCATCCTATACCTATCAAAGTTTGCAACATACAAATGCTTGTAACTTTTTACTGGAGCGTCATAAAACCTTGAAATCTTGCCACACTAAAGTACTCGAGCCTCTTGTCAATGTAAGCTATCGCTCAAAGCTATGCTACTCTTGAGTCCCAAATCAAACACTGATAAAACTTCAAATGGCCCTAACTTATATACGGTACGTCCTACACCTATCAAAGTTTGCAACATACAAATGCTTGTAACTTTTTACTGGAGCGTCATAAAACCTTGAAATTTTGTAACAATAAAGTACTCGAGCCTCTTGTCAATTTAAGCTATCGCGCAAAGCTATGCTACCCTTGAGTCCCAAATCAAACACTGATAAAACTTCAAATGGCCCTAACTTCTATACGGTACGTCCTACACCTATCAAAGTTTGCAACATACAAATGCTTGTAACTTTTTACTGGAGCGTCATAAAACCTTGAAATTTTGTAACAATAAAGTGCTCGAGCCTCTTGTCAATTGAGGCTATCGCTCAAAACTATGCTACCCTTGAGTCCCAAATCAAACACTGATAAAACTTCAAATGACCCTAACTTCTATACGGTACGTCCTACACCTATCAAAGTTTGCAACATACAAATGCTTGTAACTTTTTACTGGAGCGTCATAAAACCTTGAAATTTTGTAACAATAAAGTACTCGAGCCTCTTGTCAATTTAAGCTATCGCTCAAAGCTATGCTACCCTTGAGTCCCAAATCAAACACTGATAAGACTTCAAATGGCCCTAACTTCTATACGGTACGTCCTACACCTGTCAAAGTTTGCAACATACAAATGCATGTAACTTTTTACTGGAGCGTCATAAAACATTGAAATTTTGTAACAATAAAGTACTCGAGCCTCTTGTCAATTTAAGCTATCGCTCGAAGCTATGCTACCCTTGAGTCGCAAATCAAACACTGATAAAACTTCAAATGACCCTAACTTCTATACGGTGCATCCTATACCTATCAAAGTTTGCAACATACAAATGCTTGTAACTTTTTACTGGAGCGTCATAAAACCTTGAAATCTTGCCACACTAAAGTACTCGAGCCTCTTGTCAATGTAAGCTATCGCTCAAAGCTATGCTACTCTTGAGTCCCAAATCAAACACTGATAAAACTTCAAATGGCCCTAACTGATATACGGTACGTCCTACACCTATCAAAGTTTGCAACATATAAATGCTTGTAACTTTTTACTGGAGCGTCATAAAACCTTGAAATTTTGTAACAATAAAGTACTCGAGCCTCTTGTCAATTTAAGCTATTGCGCAAAGCTATGCTACCCTTGAGTCCCAAATCAAACACTGATAAAACTTCAAATGGCCCTAACTTCTATACGGTACGTCCCACACATATCAAAGTTTGCAACATACAAATGCTTGTAACTTTTTACTGGAGCGTCATAAAACCTTGAAATTTTGTAACAATAAAGTACTCGATCCTCTTGTCAATTTAAGCTATCGCGCAAAGCTATGCTACCCTTGAGTCCCAAATCAAACACTGATAAAACTTCAAATGGCCCTAACTTCTATACGGTACGTCCTACATCTATCAAAGTTTGCAACATACAAATGCTTGTAACTTTTTTCTGGAGCGTCATAAAACCTTGAAATTTTGTAACAATAAAGTGCTCGAGCCTCTTGTCAATTGAGGCTATCGCTCAAAACTATGCTACCCTTGAGTCCCAAATCAAACACTGATAAAACTTCAAATGACCCTAACTTCTATACGGTACGTCCTACACCTATCAAAGTTTGCAACATACAAATGCTTGTAACTTTTTACTGGAGCGTCATAAAACCTTGAAATTTTGTAACAATAAAGTACTCGAGCCTCTTGTCAATTTAAGCTATCGCTCAAAGCTATGCTACCCTTGAGTCCCAAATCAAACACTGATAAGACTTCAAATGGCCCTAACTTCTATACGGTACGTCCTACACCTGTCAAAGTTTGCAACATACAAATGCATGTAACTTTTTACTGGAGCGTCATAAAACATTGAAATTTTGTAACAATAAAGTACTCGAGCCTCTTGTCAATTTAAGCTATCGCTCGAAGCTATGCTACCCTTGAGTCGCAAATCAAACACTGATAAAACTTCAAATGACCCTAACTTCTATACGGTGCATCCTATACCTATCAAAGTTTGCAACATACAAATGCTTGTAACTTTTTACTGGAGCGTCATAAAACCTTGAAATCTTGCCACACTAAAGTACTCGAGCCTCTTGTCAATGTAAGCTATCGCTCAAAGCTATGCTACTCTTGAGTCCCAAATCAAACACTGATAAAACTTCAAATGGCCCTAACTTATATACGGTACGTCCTACACCTATCAAAGTTTGCAACATACAAATGCTTGTAACTTTTTACTGGAGCGTCATAAAACCTTGAAATTTTGTAACAATAAAGTACTCGAGCCTCTTGTCAATTTAAGCTATCGCGCAAAGCTATGCTACCCTTGAGTCCCAAATCAAACACTGATAAAACTTCAAATGGCCCTAACTTCTATACGGTACGTCCTACACCTATCAAAGTTTGCAACATACAAATGCTTGTAACTTTTTACTGGAGCGTCATAAAACCTTGAAATTTTGTAACAATAAAGTACTCGAGCCTCTTGTCAATTTAAGTTATCGCGCAAAGCTATGCTACCCTTGAGTTCCAAATCAAACACTGATAAAACTTCAAATGGCCCTAACTTCTATACGGTACGTCCTACACCTATCAAAGTTTGCAACATAAAAATGCTTGTAACTTTTTACAGGGGCGTCATAAAACTTTGAAATTTTGTAACAATAAAGTACTCGAGCCCCTTGTCAATTTAAGCTATCGCTCAAAGCTATGCTACCCTTGAGTCCCAAATCAAACTCTGATAAAACTTCAAATGGCCCTAACTTCTACACGGTACGTCCTACACCTATCAAAGTTTGCAACATAAAAATGCTTGTAACTTTTTACTGGGGCGTCATAAAACTTTGAAATTTTGCAACAATAAAGTACTCGAGCCCCTTGTCAATTTAAGCTATCGCTCAAAGCTATGCTACCCTTGAGTCCCAAATCAAACACTGATAAAACATCATATGGCCCTTACTTCTATACGGTACGTTCTACACCTATCAAAGTTTGCAACATACAAATGCTTGTAACTTTTTACTGGAGCGTCATAAAACCTTGAAATTTTGTATTAATAAAGTACTCGAGCCTCTTGTCAATTTAAGCTATCGCGGAAAGCTATGCTACCCTTGAGTCCCAAATCAAACACTGATAAAACTTCAAATGGTCTTCTATACGGTACGTCCTACACCTATCAAAAATTGCAACATTCAAATGCTTCTAACTTTTTACTGGAGCGTCATAAAACCTTGAAATTTTGTAACAATAAAGTACTCGAGCCTCTTGTCAATTTAAGCTATCGTGCAAAGCTATGCTACAATTGAGTCCCAAATGAAACACTGATAAAACTTCAAATGGCCCTAACTTCTATACGGTACGTCCTACACCTATCAAAGTTTGCAACATACAAATGCTTGTAACTTTTTACTGGAGCGTCATAAAACCTTGAAATTTTGTAACAATAAAGTACTCGAGCCTTTTGTCAATTTAAGCTATCGCTCAAAGCTATGCTACCCTTGAGTCCCAAATCAAATTCTGATAAAACTTCAAATGGCCCTAACTTCTACACGGTACGTCCTACACCTATCAAAGTTTGCAACATACAAATGCTTGTAACTTTTTACTGGAGCGTCATAAAACCTTGAAATTTTGTAACAATAAAGTACTCGAGCCTCTTGTCAATTTAAGCTATCGCGGAAAGCTATGCTACCCTTGAGTCCCAAATCAAACACTGATAAAACTTCAAATGGCCTTTTATACGGTACGTCCTACACCTATCAAAAATTGCAACATTCAAATGCTTCTAACTTTTTACTGGAGCGTCATAAAACCTTGAAATTTTGTAAGAATAAAGTACTCGAGCTTCTTGTCAATTTAAGCTATCGCTCAAAGCTATGCTACCCTTGAGTCCCAAATCAAACACTGATAAAACTTCAAATGGCCCAAACTTCTATACGGTACGTCCTACACCTGTCAAAGTTTGCAACATACAAATGCATGTAACTTTTTACTGGAGCGTCATAAAACTTTGAAAATTTGTAACAATGAAGTACTCGAGTCTCTTGTCAATTTAAGCTATCGCTCAAAGCTATGCTACCCTTGAGTTTCAAATCAAACACAGATAAAACTTCAAATGGCCCTAACTTCTATATGGTACGTCGTACACCTATCAAAGTTTGCAACATACAAATGCTTGTAACTTTTTACTGGAACGTCATAAAACCTTGAAATCTTGCAACACTAAAGTACTCGAGCCTCTTGTCAATTTAAGCTATCGCTCGAAGCTATGCTACCCTTGAGTCGCAAATCAAACACTGATAAAACTTCAAATGACCCTAACTTCTATACGGTGCATCCTATACCTATCAAAGTTTGCAACATACAAATGCTTGTAACTTTTTACTGGAGCGTCATAAAACCTTGAAATCTTGCCACACTAAAGTACTCGAGCCTCTTGTCAATGTAAGCTATCGCTCAAAGCTATGCTACTCTTGAGTCCCAAATCAAACACTGATAAAACTTCAAATGGCCCTAACTTATATACGGTACGTCCTACACCTATCAAAGTTTGCAACATACAAATGCTTGTAACTTTTTACTGGAGCGTCATAAAACCTTGAAATTTTGTAACAATAAAGTACTCGAGCCTCTTGTCAATTTAAGCTATCGCGCAAAGCTATGCTACCCTTGAGTCCCAAATCAAACACTGATAAAACTTCAAATGGCCCTAACTTCTATACGGTACGTCCTACACCTATCAAAGTTTGCAACATACAAATGCTTGTAACTTTTTACTGGAGCGTCATAAAACCTTGAAATTTTGTAACAATAAAGTACTCGAGCCTCTTGTCAATTTAAGTTATCGCGCAAAGCTATGCTACCCTTGAGTCCCAAATCAAACACTGATAAAACTTCAAATGGCCCTAACTTCTATACGGTACGTCCTACACCTATCAAAGTTTGCAACATAAAAATGCTTGTAACTTTTTACTGGGGCGTCATAAAACTTTGAAATTTTGTAACAATAAAGTACTCGAGCCCCTTGTCAATTTAAGCTATCGCTCAAAGCTATGCTACCCTTGAGTCCCAAATCAAACTCTGATAAAACTTCAAATGGCCCTAACTTCTACACGGTACGTCCTACACCTATCAAAGTTTGCAACATAAAAATGCTTGTAACTTTTTACTGGGGCGTCATAAAACTTTGAAATTTTGCAACAATAAAGTACTCGAGCCCCTTGTCAATTTAAGCTATCGCTCAAAGCTATGCTACCCTTGAGACCCAAATCAAACACTGATAAAACATCATATGGCCCTTACTTCTATACGGTACGTTCTACACCTATCAAAGTTTGCAACATACAAATGCTTGTAACTTTTTACTGGAGCGTCATAAAACCTTGAAATTTTGTATCAATAAAGTACTCGAGCCTCTTGTCAATTTAAGCTATCGCGGAAAGCTATGCTACCCTTGAGTCCCAAATCAAACACTGATAAAACTTCAAATGGTCTTCTATACGGTACGTCCTACACCTATAAAAAATTGCAACATTCAAATGCTTCTAACTTTTTACTGGAGCGTCATAAAACCTTGAAATTTTGTAACAATAAAGTACTCGAGCATCTTGTCAATTTAAGCTATCGTGCAAAGCTATGCTACAATTGAGTCCCAAATGAAACACTGATAAAACTTCAAATGGCCCTAACTTCTATACGGTACGTCCTACACCTATCAAAGTTTGCAACATACAAATGCTTGTAACTTTTTACTGGAGCGTCATAAAACCTTGAAATTTTGTAACAATAAAGTACTCGAGCCTTTTGTCAATTTAAGCTATCGCTCAAAGCTATGCTACCCTTGAGTCCCAAATCAAACACTGATAAAACTTCAAATGGCCCAAACTTCTATACGGTACGTCCTACACCTGTCAAAGTTTGCAACATACAAATGCATGTAACTTTTTACTGGAGCGTCATAAAACTTTGAAAATTTGTAACAATGAAGTACTCGAGTCTCTTGTCAATTTAAGCTATCGCTCAAAGCTATGCTACCCTTGAGTTTCAAATCAAACACAGATAAAACTTCAAATGGCCCTAACTTCTATATGGTACGTCGTACACCTATCAAAGTTTGCAACATACAAATGCTTGTAACTTTTTACTGGAACGTCATAAAACCTTGAAATCTTGCAACACTAAAGTACTCGAGCCTCTTGTCAATGTAAGCTATAGCTCAAAGCTATGGTACCCTTGAGTCCCAAATCAAATTCTGATAAAACTTCAAATGGCCCTAACTTCTACACGGTACGTCCTACACCTATCAAAGTTTGCAACATACAAATGCTTGTAACTTTTTACTGGAGCGTCATAAAACCTTGAAATTTTGTAACAATAAAGTACTCGAGCCTCTTGTCAATTTAAGCTATCGCGGAAAGCTATGCTACCCTTGAGTCCCAAATCAAACACTGATAAAACTTCAAATGGCCTTTTATACGGTACGTCCTACACCTATCAAAAATTGCAACATTCAAATGCTTCTAACTTTTTACTGGAGCGTCATAAAACCTTGAAATTTTGTAAGAATAAAGTACTCGAGCTTCTTGTCAATTTAAGCTATCGCTCAAAGCTATGCTACCCTTGAGTCCCAAATCAAACACTGATAAAACTTCAAATGGCCCAAACTTCTATACGGTACGTCCTACACCTGTCAAAGTTTGCAACATACAAATGCATGTAACTTTTTACTGGAGCGTCATAAAACTTTGAAAATTTGTAACAATGAAGTACTCGAGTCTCTTGTCAATTTAAGCTATCGCTCAAAGCTATGCTACCCTTGAGTTTCAAATCAAACACAGATAAAACTTCAAATGGCCCTAACTTCTATATGGTACGTCGTACACCTATCAAAGTTTGCAACATACAAATGCTTGTAACTTTTTACTGGAACGTCATAAAACCTTGAAATCTTGCAACACTAAAGTACTCGAGCCTCTTGTCAATGTAAGCTATAGCTCAAAGCTATGGTACTCTTGAGTCCCAAATCAAACACTGATAAAACTTCAAATGGCCCTAACTTCTATACGGTACGTCCCACACCTATCAAAGTTTGCAACATACAAATGCTTGTAACTTTTTACTGGAGCGTCATAAAACCTTGAAATTTTGTAACAATAAAGTACTCGAGCCTCTTGTCAATTTAAGCTATCGCTCAAAGCTATGCTACCCTTGAGTCCCAAATCAAGCACTGAGAAAACTTCAAATGGCCCTTACTTCTATACGGTATGTCCTACACTTATCAAAGTTTGCAAAATACAAATGCTTGTAACTTTTTACTGGAGCGTCATAAAACCTTGAAATTTTGTAACAATAAAGTACTCGAGCCCCTTGTCAATTTAAGCTATCGCTCAAAGCTATGCTACCCTTGAGTCCCAAATCAAACACTGATAAAACTTCAAATGGCCCTAACTTCTATACGGTACGTCCTACACCTATCAAAGTTTACAACATACAAATGCTTGTAACTTTTTACTGGAGCGTCATAAAAACTTGAAATTTTGTAACAATAAAGTACTCGAGCCTCTTGTCAATTTAAGCTATCGCTCAAAGCTATGCTACCCTTGAGTCCCAAATCAAACTCTGATAAAACTTCAAATGGCCCTAACTTCTACACGGTACGTCCTACACCTATCAAAGTTTACAACATAAAAATGCTTGTAACTTTTTACTGGAGCGTCATAAAACCTTGAAATTTTGTAACAATAAAGTACTCGAGCCCCTTGTCAATTTAAGCTATCGCTCAAAGCTATGCTACCCTTGAGTCCCAAATCAAACACTGATAAAACATCAAATGGCCCTTACTTCTATACGGTACGTCCTACACCTATCAAAGTTTGCAAAATACAAATGCTTGTAACTTTTTACTGGAGCGTCATAAAACCTTGAAATTTTGTAACAATAAAGTACTCGAGCCTCTTGTCAATTTAAGCTATCGCGGAAAGCTATGCTACCCTTGAGGCCCAAATCAAACACAGATAAAACTTGAAATGGCCTTCTATACGGTACGTCCTACACCTATCAAAAATTGCAACATTCAAATGCTTCTAACTTTTTACTGGAGCGTCATAAAACCTTGAAATTTTGTAACAATAAAGTACTCGAGCCTCTTGTCAATTTAAGCTATCGCTCAAAGCTATGCTACCCTTGAGTCCCAAATCAAACTCTGATAAAACTTCAAAAGGCCCTAACTTCTACACGGTACGTCCTACACCTATCAAAGTTTGCAACATACAAATGCTTGTAACTTTTTACTAGAGCGTCATAAAACCATGAAATTTTGTAACAATAAAGTACTCGAGCCTCTTGTCAACTTAAGCTATCGCTCAAAGCTATGCTAACCTTGAGTCCCAAATCAAACACTGACCAAACTTCAAATGGCCCTAACTTCTATATGGTACGTCCTACACCTATCAAAGTTTGCAACATGCAAATGCTTGTAACTTTTTACTGGAGCGTCATAAAACTTTGAAATTTTGTAACAATAAAGTACTCGAGCCTCTTGTCAATTTAAGCTTCGCTCAAAGCTATGCTACCCTTGAGTCACAAATCAAACACTGATAAAACTTCAAATGGCCCTTACTTCTATACGGTACGTCCTACACCTATCAAAGTTTGCAACATACAAATGCTTGTAACTTTTTACTGGAGCGTCTTAAAACCTTGAAATTTTGTAACAATAAAGTACTCGAGCCTCTTGTCAATTTAAGCTATCGCTCAAAGCTATGCTACCCTTGAGTCCCAAATCAAACACTGATAAAACTTCAAATGGCCTTCTATACGGTACGTCCTACACCTATCAAAAATTGCAACATTCAAATGCTTCTAACTTTTTACTGGAGCGTCATAAAACCTTGAAATTTTGTAACAATAAAGTACTCGAGCCTCTTGTCAATTTAAGCTATACCGGAAAGCTATGCTACCCTTGAGGCCCAAATCAAACACAGATAAAACTTCAAATGGCCTTCTATACGGTACGTCCTACACCTATCAAAAATTGCAACATTCAAATGCTTCTAACTTTTTACTGGAGCGTCATAAAACCTTGAAATTTTGTAACAATAAAGCACTCGAGCCTCTTTTCAATTTAAGCTATCGCTCAAAGCTATGCTACTCTTGAGTTCTAAATCAAGCACTGAGAAAGCTTCAAATGGCCCTAACATATATACGGTACGTCCTACACCTATCAAAGTTTGCAACATACAAATGCTTGTAACTTTTTACTGGAGCGTCATAAAACTTTGAAAATTTGTAACAATGAAGTACTCGAGCCTCTTGTCAATTTAAGCTATCGCTCAAAGCTATGCTACCTTTGAGTTTCAAATCAAACACAGATAAAACTTCAAATGGCCCTAACTTCTATATGGTACGTCCTGCACCTATCAAAGTTTGCAACATACAAATGCTTGTAACTTTTTACTGGAGCGTCATAAAACCTTGAAATCTTGCAACACTAAAGTACTCGAGCCCCTTGTCAATTTAAGCTATCGCTCAAAGCTATGCTACCCTTGAGTCCCAAATCAAACACTGATAAAACATCAAATGGCCCTTACTTCTATACGGTACGTTCTACACCTATCAAAGTTTGCAACATACAAATGCTTGTAACTTTTTACTGGAGCGTCATAAAACCTTGAAATTTTGTATCAATAAAGTACTCGAGCCTCTTGTCAATTTAAGCTATCGCGGAAAGCTATGCTACCCTTGAGTCCCAAATCAAACACTGATAAAACTTCAAATGGTCTTCTATACGGTACGTCCTACACCTATCAAAAATTGCAACATTCAAATGCTTCTAACTTTTTACTGGAGCGTCATAAAACCTTGAAATTTTGTAAGAATAAAGTACTCGAGCTTCTTGTCAATTTAAGCTATCGCTCAAAGCTATGCTACCCTTGAGTCCCAAATCAAACACTGATAAAACTTCAAATGGCCCAAACTTCTATACGGTACGTCCTACACCTGTCAAAGTTTGCAACATACAAATGCATGTAACTTTTTACTGGAACGTCATAAAACCTTGAAATTTTGTAACAATAAAGTGCTCGAGCCTCTTGTCAATTGAGGCTATCGCTCAAAGCTATGCTACCCTTGAGTCCCAAATCAAACACTGATAAAACTTCAAATGACCCTAACTTCTATACGGTACGTCCTACACCTATCAAAGTTTGCAACATACAAATGCTTGTAACTTTTTACTGGAGCGTCATAAAACCTTGAAATTTTGTAACAAAAAAGTACTCGAGCCTCTTGTCAATTTAAGCTATCGCTCAAAGCTATGCTACCCTTGACTCCCAAATCAAACACTGATAAAACTTCAAATGGCCCTAACTTCTATACGGTACGTCCTGCACCTATCAAAGTTTTCAACATACAAATGCTTGTAACTTTTTACTGGAACGTCATAAAACCTTGAATTTTGTAACAATAAAGTACTCGAGCCTCTTGTCAATTTAAGCTATCGCTCAAAGCTATGCTACCCTTGAGTCCCAAATCAAACACAAATAAAACTTCAAATGACCCTAACTTCTATACGGTACGTCCTACACCTATCAAAGTTTGCAACATACAAATGCTTGTAACTTTTTACTGGAGCGTCATAAAACCTTGAAATCTTGCCACACTAAAGTACTCGAGCCTCTTGTCAATGTAAGCTATCGCTCAAAGCTATGCTACTCTTGAGTCCCAAATCAAACACTGATAAAACTTCAAATGGCCCTAACTTATATACGGTACGTCCTACACCTATCAAAGTTTGCAACATACAAATGCTTGTAACTAACTGGAGCGTCATAAAACTTTGAAAATTTGTAACAATGAAGTACTCGAGTCTTTTGTCAATTTAAGCTATCGCTCAAAGCTATGCTACCCTTGAGTTTCAAATCAAACACAGATAAAACTTCAAATGGCCCTAACTTCTATATGGTACGTCCTACACCTATCAAAGTTTGCAACATACAAATGCTTGTAACTTTTTACTGGAGCGTCATAAAACCTTGAAATCTTGAAACACTAAAGTACTCGAGCCTCTTGTCAATGTAAGCTATCGCGGAAAGCTATGCTACCCTTGAGTCCCAAATCAAACACTGATAAAACTTCAAATGGCCTTTTATACGGTACGTCCTACACCTATCAAAAATTGGAACATTCAAATGCTTCTAACTTTTTACTGGAGCGTCATAAAACCTTGAAATTTTGTAAGAATAAAGTACTCGAGCTTCTTGTCAATTTAAGCTATCGCGGAAAGCTATGCTACCCTTGAGTCCCAAATCAAACACTGATAAAACTTCAAATGGCCCTAACTTCTATACGGTACGTCCTACACCTATCAAAGTTTGCAACATACAAATGCTTGTAACTTTTTACTGGAGCGTCATAAAACCTTGAAATTTTGTAACAATAAAGTACTCGAGCCTTTTGTCAATTTAAGCTATCGCTCAAAGCTATGCTACCCTTGAGTCCCAAATCAAACTCTGATAAAACTTCAAATGGCCCTAACTTCTACACGGTACGTCCTACACCTATCAAAGTTTGCAACATACAAATACTTGTAACTTTTTACTGGAGCGTCATAAAACCTTGAAATTTTGTAACAATAAAGTACTCGAGCCTCTTGTCAATTTAAGCTATCGCGGAAAGCTATGCTACCCTTGAGTCCCAAATCAAACACTGATAAAACTTCAAATGGCCTTTTATACGGTACGTCCTACACCTATCAAAAATTGCAACATTCAAATGCTTCTAACTTTTTACTGGAGCGTCATAAAACCTTGAAATTTTGTAAGAATAAAGTACTCGAGCTTCTTGTCAATTTAAGCTATCGCTCAAAGCTATGCTACCCTTGAGTCCCAAATCAAACACTGATAAAACTTCAAATGGCCCAAACTTCTATACGGTACGTCCTACACCTGTCAAAGTTTGCAACATACAAATGCATGTAACTTTTTACTGGAACGTTATAAAACCTTGAAATTTTGTAACAATAAAGTGCTCGAGCCTCTTGTCAATTGAGGCTATCGCTCAAAGCTATGCTACCCTTGAGTCCCAAATCAAACACTGATAAAACTTCAAATGACCCTAACTTCTATACGGTACGTCCTACACCTATCAAAGTTTGCAACATACAAATGCTTGTAACTTTTTACTGGAGCGTCATAAAACCTTGAAATTTTGTAACAATAAAGTACTCGAGCCTCTTGTCAATTTAAGCTATCGCTCAAAGCTATGCTACCCTTGACTCCCAAATCAAACACTGATAAAACTTCAAATGGCCCTAACTTCTATACGGTACGTCCTGCACCTATCAAAGTTTTCAACATACAAACGCTTGTAACTTTTTACTGGAACGTCATAAAACCTTGAATTTTGTAACAATAAAGTACTCGAGCCTCTTGTCAATTTAAGCTATCGCTCAAAGCTATGCTACCCTTGAGTCCCAAATCAAACACAGATAAAACTTCAAATGATTCTAACTTCTATACGGTACGTCCTACACCTATCAAAGTTTGCAACATACAAATGCTTGTAACTTTTTACTGGAGCGTCATAAAACCTTGAAATTTTGTAACAATAAAGTACTCGAGCCTCTTGTCAATTTAAGCTATCGCGGAAAGCTATGCTACCCTTGAGTCCCAAATCAAACACTGATAAAACTTCAAATGGCCTTTTATACGGTACGTCCTACACCTATAAAAAATTGCAACATTCAAATGCTTCTAACTTTTTACTGGAGCGTCATAAAACCTTCAAATTTTGTAAGAATAAAGTACTCGAGCTTCTTGTCAATTTAAGCTATCGCTCAAAGCTATGCTACCCTTGAGTCCCAAATCAAACACTGATAAAACTTCAAATGGCCCAAACTTCTATACGGTACGTCCTACACCTGTCAAAGTTTGCAACATACAAATGCATGTAACTTTTTACTGGAACGTCATAAAACCTTGAAATTTTGTAACAATAAAGTGTTCGAGCCTCTTGTCAATTGAGGCTATCGCTCAAAGCTATGCTACCCTTGAGTCCCAAATCAAACACTGATAAAACATCAAATGGCCCTTACTTCTATACGGTATGTTCTACACCTATCAAAGTTTGCAACATACAAATGCTTGTAACTTTTTACTGGAGCGTCATAAAACCTTGAAATTTTGTATCAATAAAGTACTCGAGCCTCTTGTCAATTTAAGCTATCGCGGAAAGCTATGCTACCCTTGAGTCCCAAATCAAACACTGATAAAACTTCAAATGGTCTTCTATACGGTACGTCCTACACCTATCAAAAATTGCAACATTCAAATGCTTCTAACTTTTTACTGGAGCGTCATAAAACCTTGAAATTTTGTAACAATAAAGTACTCGAGCCTCTTGTCAATTTAAGCTATCGTGCAAAGCTATGCTACAATTGAGTCCCAAATGAAACACTGATAAAACTTCAAATGGCCCTAACTTCTATACGGTACGTCCTACACCTATCAAAGTTTGCAACATACAAATGCTTGTAACTTTTTACTGGAGCGTCATAAAACCTTGAAATTTTGTAACAATAAAGTACTCGAGCCTTTTGTCAATTTAAGCTATCGCTCAAAGCTATGCTACCCTTGAGTCCCAAATCAAACTCTGATAAAACTTCAAATGGCCCTAACTTCTACACGGTACGTCCTACACCTATCAAATTTTGCAACATACAAATGCTTGTAACTTTTTACTGGAGCGTCATAAAACCTTGAAATTTTGTAACAATAAAGTACTCGAGCCTCTTGTCAATTTAAGCTATCGCGGAAAGCTATGCTACCCTTGAGTCCCAAATCAACCACTGATAAAACTTCAAATGGCCTTTTATACGGTACGTCCTACACCTATCAAAAATTGCAACATTCAAATGCTTCTAACTTTTTACTGGAGCGTCATAAAACCTTGAAATTTTGTAAGAATAAAGTACTCGAGCTTCCTGTCAATTTAAGCTATCGCTCAAAGCTATGCTACCCTTGAGTCCCAAATCAAACACTGATAAAACTTCAAATGGCCCAAACTTCTATACGGTACGTCCTACACCTGTCAAAGTTTGCAACATACAAATGCATGTAACTTTTTACTGGAACGTCATAAAACCTTGAAATTTTGTAACAATAAAGTGCTCGAGCCTCTTGTCAATTGAGGCTATCGCTCAAAGCTATGCTACCCTTGAGTCCCAAATCAAACACTGATAAAACTTCACATGACCCTAACTTCTATACGGTACGTCCTACACCTATCAAAGTTTGCAACATACAAATGCTTGTAACTTTTTACTGGAGCGTCATAAAACCTTGAAATTTTGTAACAATAAAGTACTCGAGCCTCTTGTCAATTTAAGCTATCGCTCAAAGCTATGCTACCCTTGACTCCCAAATCAAACACTGATAACACTTCAAATGGCCCTAACTTCTATAAGGGTACGTCCTGCACCTATCAAAGTTTTCAACATACAAATGCTTGTAACTTTTTACTGGAACGTCATAAAACCTTGAATTTTGTAACAATAAAGTACTCGAGCCTCTTGTCAATTTAAGCTATCGCTCAAAGCTATGCTACCCTTGAGTCCCAAATCAAACACAGATAAAACTTCAAATGACCCTAACTTCTATACGGTACGTCCTACACCTATCAAAGTTTGCAACATACAAATGCTTGTAACTTTTTACTGGAGCGTCATAAAACCTTAAAATCTGGCCACACTAAAGTACTCGAGCCTCTTGTCAATGTAAGCTATCGCTCAAAGCTATGCTACTCTTGAGTCCCAAATCAAACACTGATAAAACTTCAAATGGCCCTAACTTATATACGGTACGTCCTACACCTATCAAAGTTTGCAACATACAAATGCTTGTAACTAACTGGAGCGTCATAAAACTTTGAAAATTTGTAACAATGAAGTACTCGAGTCTCTTGTCAATTTAAGCTATCGCTCAAAGCTATGCTACCCTTGAGTTTCAAATCAAACACAGATAAAACTTCAAATGGCCCTAACTTCTATATGGTACGTCCTACACCTATCAAAGTTTGCAACATACAAATGCTTGTAACTTTTTACTGGAGCGTCATAAAACCTTGAAATCTGGAAACACTAAAGTACTCGAGCCTCTTGTCAATGTAAGCTATCGCTCAAAGCTATGCTACTCTTGAGTCCCAAATCAAACACTGATAAAACTTCAAATGGCCCTAACTTCTAGACGGTACGTCCCACACCTATCAAAGTTTGCAACATACAAATGCTTGTAACTTTTTACTGGAGCGTCATAAAACCTTGAAATTTTGTAACAATAAAGTACTCGAGCCTCTTGTCAATTTAAGCTATCGCTCAAAGCTATGCTACCCTTGAGTCCCAAATCAAGCACTGAGAAAACTTCAAATGGCCCTTACTTCTATACGGTATGTCCTACACTTATCAAAGTTTGCAAAATACAAATGCTTGTAACTTTTTACTGGAGCGTCATAAAACCTTGAAATTTTGTAACAATAAAGTATCCAAGCCTCTTGTCAATTTAAGCTATCGTGCAAAGCTATGCTACCCTTGAGTCCCAAATCAAACACTGATAAAACTACAAATGGCCCTAACTTCTATACGGTACGTCCTACACCTATCAAAGTTTACAACATACAAATGCTTGTAACTTTTTACTGGAGCGTCATAAAAACTTGAAATTTTGTAACAATAAAGTACTCGAGCCTCTTGTCAATTTAAGCTATCGCTCAAAGCTATGCTACCCTTGAGTCCCAAATCAAACTCTGATAAAACTTCAAATGGCCCTAACTTCTATACGGTACGTCCCACACCTATCAAAGTTTGCAACATACAAATGCTTGTAACTTTTTACTGGAGCGTCATAAAACCTTGAAATTTTGTATCAATAAAGTACTCCAGCCTCTTGTCAATTTAAGCTATCGCGGAAAGCTATGCTACCCTTGAGTCCCAAATCAAACACTGATAAAACTTCAAATGGTCTTCTATACGGTACGTCCTACACCTATCAAAAATTGCAACATACAAATGCTTGTAACTTTTTACTGGAGCGTCATAAAACCTTGAAATTTTGTAACAATAAAGTACTCGAGCCTCTTGTCAATTTAAGCTATCGCGGAAAGCTATGCTACCCTTGAGTCCCAAATCAAACACTGATAAAACTTCAAATGGCCTTTTATACGGTACTTCCTACACCTATCAAAAATTGCAACATTCAAATGCTTCTAACTTTTTACTGGAGCGTCATAAAACCTTGAAATTTTGTAAGAATAAAGTACTCGAGCTTCTTGTCAATTTAAGCTATCGCTCAAAGCTATGCTACCCTTGAGTCCCAAATCAAACACTGATAAAACTTCAAATGGCCCAAACTTCTATACGGTACGTCCTACACCTGTCAAAGTTTGCAACATACAAATGCATGTAACTTTTTACTGGAACGTCATAAAACCTTGAAATTTTGTAACAATAAAGTGCTCGAGCCTCTTGTCAATTGAGGTTATCGCTCAAAGCTATGCTACCCTTGAGTCCCAAATCAAACACTGATAAAACTTCAAATGACCCTAACTTCTATACGGTACGTCCTACACCTATCAAAGTTTGCAACATACAAATGCTTGTAACTTTTTACTGGAGCGTCATAAAACCTTGAAATTTTGTAAGAATAAAGTACTCGAGCTTCTTGTCAATTTAAGCTATCGCTCAAAGCTATGCTACCCTTGACTCCCAAATCAAACACTGATAAAACTTCAAATGGCCCTAACTTCTATACGGTACGTCCTGCACCTATCAAAGTTTTCAACATACAAATGCTTGTAACTTTTTACTGGAACGTCATAAAACCTTGAATTTTGTAACAATAAAGTACTCGAGCCTCTTGTCAATTTAAGCTATCGCTCAAAGCTATGCTACCCTTGAGTCCCAAATCAAACACAGATAAAACTTCAAATGACCCTAACTTCTATACGGTACGTCCTACACCTATCAAAGTTTGCAACATACAAATGCTTGTAACTTTTTACTGGAGCGTCATAAAACCTTAAAATCTGGCCACACTAAAGTACTCGAGCCTCTTGTCAATGTAAGCTATCGCTCAAAGCTATGCTACTCTTGAGTCCCAAATCAAACACTGATAAAACTTCAAATGGCCCTAACTTATATACGGTACGTCCTACACCTATCAAAGTTTGCAACATACAAATGCTTGTAACTAACTGGAGCGTCATAAAACTTTGAAAATTTGTAACAATGAAGTACTCGAGTCTCTTGTCAATTTAAGCTATCGCTCAAAGCTATGCTACCCTTGAGTTTCAAATCAAACACAGATAAAACTTCAAATGGCCCTAACTTCTATATGGTACATCCTACACCTATCAAAGTTTGCAACATACAAATGCTTGTAACTTTTTACTGGAGCGTCATAAAACCTTGAAATCTTGAAACACTAAAGTACTCGAGCCTCTTGTCAATGTAAGCTATCGCTCAAAGCTATGCTACTCTTGAGTCCCAAATCAAACACTGATAAAACTTCAAATGGCCCTAACTTCTATACGGTACGTCCCACACCTATCAAAGTTTGCAACATACAAATGCTTGTAACTTTTTAATGGCGCGTCATAAAACCTTGAAATTTTGTAACAATAAAGTACTCGAGCCTCTTGTCAATTTAAGCTATCGCTCAAAGCTATGCTACCCTTGAGTCCCAAATCAAGCACTGATTAAACTTCAAATGGCCCTTACTTCTATACGGTATGTCCTACACTTATCAAAGTTTGCAAAATACAAATGCTTGTAACTTTTTACTGGAGCGTCATAAAACCTTGAAATTTTGTAACAATAAAGTATCCAAGCCTCTTGTCAATTTAAGCTATCGTGCAAAGCTATGCTACCCTTGAGTCCCAAATGAAACACTGATAAAAGTTCAAATGGCCCTAACTTCTATACGGTACGTCCTACACCTATCAAAGTTTGCAACATACAAATGCTTGTAACTTTTTACTGGAGCGTCATAAAACCTTGAAATTTTGTAACAATAAAGTACTCGAGCCTTTTGTCAATTTAAGCTATCGCTCAAAGCTATGCTACCCTTGAGTCCCAAATCAAACTCTGTAAAACTTCAAATGGCCCTAACTTCTACACGGTACGTCCTACACCTATCAAAGTTTGCAACATACAAATGCTTGTAACTTTTTACTGGAGCGTCATAAAACCTTGAAATTTTGTAACAATAAAGTACTCGAGCCTCTTGTCAATTTAAGCTATCGCGGAAAGCTATGCTACCCTTGAGTCCCAAATCAAACACTGATAAAACTTCAAATGGCCTTTTATACGGTACGTCCTACACCTATCAAAAATTGCAACATTCAAATGCTTCTAACTTTTTGCTGGAGCGTCATAAAATCTTGAAATTTTGTAAGAATAAAGTACTCGAGCTTCTTGTCAATTTAAGCTATCGCTCAAAGCTATGCTACCCTTGAGTCCCAAATCAAACACTGATAAAACTTCAAATGGCCCAAACTTCTATACGGTACGTCCTACACCTGTCAAAGTTTGCAACATACAAATGCATGTAACTTTTTACTGGAACGTCATAAAACCTGGAAATTTTGTAACAATAAAGTGCTCGAGCCTCTTGTCAATTGAGGCTATCGCTCAAAGCTATGCTACTCTTGAGTCCCAAATCAAACACTGATAAAACTTCAAATGACCCTAACTTCTATACGGTACGTCCTGCACCTATCAAAGTTTTCAACATACAAATGCTTGTAACTTTTTACTGGAACGTCATAAAACCTTGAATTTTGTAACAATAAAGTACTCGAGCCTCTTGTCAATTTAAGCTATCGCTCAAAGCTATGCTACCCTTGAGTCCCAAATCAAACACAGATAAAACTTCAAATGACCCTAACTTCTATACCGTACGTCCTACACCTATCAAAGTTTGCAACATACAAATGCTTGTAACTTTTTACTGGAGCGTCATAAAACCTTGAAATCTTGCCACACTAAAGTACTCGAGCCTCTTGTCAATGTAAGCTATCGCTCAAAGCTATGCTACTCTTGAGTCCCAAATCAAACACTGATAAAACTTCAAATGGCCCTAACTTATATACGGTACGTCCTACACCTATCAAAGTTTGCAACATACAAATGCTTGTAACTAACTGGAGCGTCATAAAACTTTGAAAATTTGTAACAATGAAGTACTCGAGTCTCTTGTCAATTTAAGCTATCGCTCAAAGCTATGCTACCCTTGAGTTTCAAATCAAACACAGATAAAACTTCAAACTACACCTATCAAAGTTTGCAACATACAAATGCTTGTAACTAACTGGAGCGTCATAAAACTTTGAAAATTTGTAACAATGAAGTACTCGAGTCTCTTGTCAATTTAAGCTATCGCTCAAAGCTATGCTACCCTTGACTCCCAAATCAAACACTGATAAAACTTCAAATGGCCCTAACTTCTATACGGTACGTCCTGCACCTATCAAAGTTTTCAACATACAAATGCTTGTAACTTTTTACTGGAGCGTCATAAAACCTTGAAATCTTGCCACACTAAAGTACTCGAGCCTCTTGTCAATTTAAGCTATCGCTCAAAGCTATGCTACCCTTGAGTCCCAAATCAAGCACTGAGAAAACTTCAAATGGCCCTTACTTCTATACGGTATGTCCTACACTTATCAAAGTTTGCAAAATACAAATGCTTGTAACTTTTTACTGGAGCGTCATAAAACCTTGAAATTTTGTAACAATAAAGTATCCAAGCCTCTTGTCAATTTAAGCTATCGTTCAAAGCTATGCTACCCTTGAGTCCCAAATCAAACACTGATAAAATTTCAAATGGCCCTAACTTCTATACGGTACGTCCTACACCTATCAAAGTTTACAACATACAAATGCTTGTAACTTTTTACTGGAGCGTCATAAAAACTTGAAATTTTGTAACAATAAAGTACTCGAGCCTCTTGTCAATTTAAGCTATCGCTCAAAGCTATGCTACCCTTGAGTCCCAAATCAAACTCTGATAAAACTTCAAATGGCCCTAACTTCTACACGGTACGTCCTACACCTATCAAAGTTTACAACATAAAAATGCTTGTAACATTTTACTGGAGCGTCATAAAACCTTGAAATTTTGTAACAATAAAGTACTCGAGCCCCTTGTCAATTTAAGCTATCGCTCAAAGCTATGCTACCCTTGAGTCCCAAATCAAACACTGATAAAACATCAAATGGCCCTTACTTCTATACGGTACGTCCTACACCTATCAAAGTTTGCAAAATACAAATGCTTGTAACTTTTTACTGGTGCGTCATAAAACCTTGAAATTTTGTAACAATAAAGTACTCGACCCTCTTGTCAATTTAAGCTATCGCGGAAAGCTATGCTACCCTTGAGGCCCAAATCAAACACAGATAAAACTTGAAATGGCCTTCTATACGGTACGTCCTACACCTATCAAAAATTGCAACATTCAAATGCTTCTAACTTTTTACTGGAGCGTCATAAAACCTTGAAATTTTGTAACAATAAAGTACTCGAGCCTCTTGTCAATTTAAGCTATCGCTCAAAGCTATGCTACCCTTGAGTCCCAAATCAAACTCTGATAAAACTTCAAAAGGCCCTAACTTCTACACGGTACGTCCTACACCTATCAAAGTTTGCAACATACAAATGCTTGTAACTTTTTACTAGAGCGTCAGAAAACCTTGAAATTTTGTAACAATAAAGTACTCGAGCCTCTTGTCAACTTAAGCTATCGCTCAAAGCTATGCTAACCTTGAGTCCCAAATCAAACACTGACCAAACTTCAAATGGCCCTAACTTCTATATGGTACGTCCTACACCTATCAAAGTTTGCAACATGCAAATGCTTGTAACTTTTTACTGGAGCGTCATAAAACTTTGAAATTTTGTAACAATAAAGTACTCGAGCCCCTTGTCAATTTAAGCTATCGCTCAAAGCTATGCTACCCTTGAGTCCCAAATCAAACTCTGATAAAACTTCAAAAGGCCCTAACTTCTACACGGTACGTCCTACACCTATCAAAGTTTGCAACTTACAAATGCTTGTAACTTTTTACTAGAGCGTCATAAAACCTTGAAATTTTGTAACAATAAAGTACTCGAGCCTCTTGTCAACTTAAGCTATCGCTCAAAGCTATGCTAACCTTGAGTCCCAAATCAAACACTGACCAAACTTCAAATGGCCCTAACTTCTATATGGTACGTCCTACACCTATCAAAGTTTGCAACATGCAAATGCTTGTAACTTTTTACTGGAGCGTCATAAAACCTTGAAATTTTGTAACAATAAAGTACTCGAGCCTCTTGTCAATTTAAGCTATTGCTCAAAGCTATGCTACCCTTGAGTCCCAAATCAAACACTGATAAAACTTCAAATGGCCCTTACTTCTATACGGTACGTCCTACACCTATCAAAGTTTGCAACATACAAATGCTTGTAACTTTTTACTGGAGCGTCAAAAACCTTGAAATTTTGTAACAATAAACTACTCGAGCCTCTTGTCAATTTAAGCTATCGCTCAAAGCTATGCTACCCTTGAGTCCCAAATCAAACACTGATAAAACTTCAAATGGCCCTTACTTCCATACGGTACGTCCTACACCTATCAAAGTTTGCAACATACAAATGCTTGTAACTTTTTACTGGAGCGTCATAAAACCTTGAAATCTTGCAACACTAAAGTACTCGAGCCTCTTGTCAATGTAAGCTATCGCTCGAAGCTATGCTACTCTTGAGTCCCAAATCAAACACTTATAAAACTTCAAATGGCCCTAACTTCTATACGGTACGTCCTACACCTATCAAAGTTTGCAACATACAAATGCTTGTAAATTTTTACTGGAGCGTCATAAAACCTTGAAATTTTGTAACAATAAAGTACTCGAACCTCTTGTCAATTTAAGCTATCGCTCAAAGCTATGCTACCCTTGAGTCCCAAATCAAACTCTGATAAAACTTCAAATGGCCCTAACTTCTACACGGTACGTCCTACACCTATCAAAGTTTGCAACATAAAAATGCTTGTAACTGTTTACTGGAGCGTCATAAAACCTTGAAATCTTGCAACACTAAAGTACTCGAGCCTCTTGTCAATGTAAGCTATCGCTCGAAGCTATGCTACTCTTGAGTCCCAAATCAAACACTTATAAAACTTCAAATGGCCCTAACTTCTATACGGTACGTCCTACACCTATCAAAGTTTGCAACATACAAATGCTTGTAACTTTTTACTGGAGCGTCATAAAACCTTGAAATTTTGTAACAATAAAGTACTCGAGCCTCTTGTCAATTTAAGCTATCGCTCAAAGCTATGCTACCCTTGAGTCCCAAATCAAACACTGATAAAACTTCAAATGGCCCTTACTTCTATACGGTACGTCCTACACCTATCAAAGTTTGCAACATACAAATGCTTGTAACTTTTTACTGGAGCGTCAAAAACCTTGAAATGTTGTAACAATAAACTACTCGAGCCTCTTGTCAATTTAAGCTATCGCGGAAAGCTATGCTACCCTTGAGGCCCAAATCAAACACAGATAAAACTTCAAATGGCCTTCTATACGGTACGTCCTACACCTATCAAAAATTGCAACATTCAAATGCTACTAACTTTTTATTATAGCGTCATAAAACCTTGAAATTTTGTAACAATAAAGTACTCGAGCCTCTTGTCAATTTAAGCTATCGCTCAAAGCTATGCTACTCTTGAGTTCTAAATCAAGCACTGAGAAAGCTTCAAATGGCCCTTACTTATATACGGTACGTCCTACGCCTATCAAAGTTTGCAACATACAAATGCTTGTAACTTTTTACTGGAGCGTCATAAAACTTTGAAAATTTGTAACAATGAAGTACTCGAGCCTCTTGTCAATTTAAGCTATCGCTCAAAGCTATGCTACCTTTGAGTTTCAAATCAAACACAGATAAAACTTTAAATGGCCCTAACTTCTATATGGTACGTCCTACACCTATCAAAGTTTGCAACATACAAATGCTTGTAACTGTTTACTGGAGCGTCATAAAACCTTGAAATCTTGCAACACTAAAGTACTCGAGCCTCTTGTCAATGTAAGCTATCGCTCGAAGCTATGCTACTCTTGAGTCCCAAATCAAACACTTATAAAACTTCAAATGGCCCTAACTTCTATACGGTACGTCCTACACCTATCAAAGTTTGCAACATACAAATGCTTGTAACTTTTTACTGGAGCGTCATAAAACCTTGAAATTTTGTAACAATAAAGTACTCGAGCCTCTTGTCAATTTAAGCTATCGCTCAAAGCTATGCTACCCTTGAGTCCCAAATCAAACTCTGATAAAAGTTCAAATGGCCCTAACTTCTACACGGTACGTCCTACACCTATCAAAGTTTGCAACATAAAAATGCTTGTAACTGTTTACTGGAGCGTCATAAAACCTTGAAATTTTGTAACAATAAAGTACTCGAGCCCCTTGTCAATTTAAGCTATCGCTCAAAGCTATGCTACCCTTGAGTTTCAAATCAAACACAGATAAAACATCAAATGGCCCTTACTTTTATACGGTACGTCCAACACCTATCAAAGTTTGCAAAATACAAATGCTTGTAACTTTTTACTGGAGCGTCATAAAACCTTGAAATTTTGTAACAATAAAGTACTCGAGCCTCTTGTCAATTTAAGCTATCGCGGAAAGCTATGCTACCCTTGAGGCCCAAATCAAACACAGATAAAACTTTAAATGGCCTTCTATACGGTACGTCTATACCTATCAAAAATTGCAACATCCAAATACTTCTAACTTTTTACTGGAGCTTCATAAAACCTTGAAATTTTGTAACAATAAAGTACTCGAGCCTCTTGTCAATTTAAGGTAACGCTCAAAGCTATGCTACTCTTGAGTTCTAAATCAAGCACTGAGAAAACTTCAAAGGCCCTAACTTATATACGGTACGTCCTACACCTATCAAAGTTTGCAACATACAAATGCTTGTAACTTTTTACTGGAGCGTCTTAAAACTTTGAAAATTTGTAACAATGAAGTACTCGAGCCTCTTGTCAATTTAAGCTATCGCTCAAAGCTATGCTACCCTTGAGTTTTAAATCAAACACAGATAAAACTTCAAATGGCCCTAACTTCTATATGGTACGTCCTACACCTATCAAAGTTTGCAACATACAAATGCTTGTAACTTTTTACTGGAGCGTCATAAAACCTTGAAATCTTGCAACACTAAAGTACTCGAGCCTCTTGTCAATGTAAGCTATCGCTCAAAGCTATGCTACTCTTGAGTCCCAAATCAAACACTGATAAAACTTCAAATGGCCCTAACTTCTATACGGTACGTCCTACACCTTGTCAATTTAAGCTATCGCGGAAAGCTATGCTACCCTTGAGGCCCAAATCAAACACAGATAAAACTTCAAATGGCCTTCTATACGGTACGTCCTACACCTATCAAAAATTGCAACATTCAAATGCTTCTAACTTTTTACTGGAGCGTCATAAAACCTTGAAATTTTGTAACAATAAAGTACTCGAGCCTCTTGTCAATTTAAGCTATCGCTCAAAGCTATGCTACTCTTGAGTTCTAAATCAAGCACTGAGAAAACTTCAAATGGCCCTAACTTATATACGGTACGTCCAACACCTATCAAAGTTTGCAACATACAAATGCTTGTAACTTTTTACTGGAGCGTCATAAAACCTTGAAATTTTGTAACAATAAAGTACTCGAGCCCCTTGTCAATTTAAGCTATCGCTCAAAGCTATGCTACCCTTGAGTCCCAAATCAAACACTGATAAAACATCAAATGGCCCTTACTTCTATACGGTACGTCCTACACCTATCAAAGTTTGCAAAATACAAATGCTTGTAACGTTTTACTGGAGCGTCATAAAACCTTGAAATTTTGTAACAATAAAGTACTCGAGCCTCATGTCAATTTAAGCTATCGCGGAAAGCTATGCTACCCTTGAGGCCCAAATCAAACACAGATAAAACTTCAAATGGCCTTCTATACGGTACGTCCTACACCTATCAAAAATTGCAACATTCAAATGCTTCTAACTTTTTACTGGAGCGTCATAAAACCTTGAAATTTTGTAACAATAAAGTACTCGAGCCTCTTGTCAATTTAAGTTATCGCTCAAAACTATGCTACTCTTGAGTTATAAACCAAGCACTGAGAAAACTTGAGTCCCAAATCAAACACAGATAAAACTTCAAATGGCCTTCTATACGGTACGTCCTACACCTATCAAAAATTGCAACATTCAAATGCTTCTAACTTTTTACTGGAGCGTCATAAAACCTTGAAATTTTGTAACAATAAAGTACTCGAGCCTCTTGTCAATTTAAGCTATCGCTCAAAGCTATGCTACTCTTGAGTTCTAAATCAAGCACTGAGAAAACTTCAAATGGCCCTAACTTATATACGGTACGTCCTACACCTATCAAAGTTTGCAACATACAAATGCTTGTAACTTTTTACTGGAGCGTCATAAAATCTTGAAATTTTGTTACAATAAATTACTCGAGCCTCTTGTCAATTTAAGCTATCGCTCAAAGCTATGCTACCCTTGAGTCCCAAAATCAAACACTGATAAAACTTCCAATGGCCCTAACTTCTGTATGGTAGGTCCTACACCTATCAAAGTTTGCAAAATACAAATGCTTGTAACTTTTTACTGGAGCGTCATAAATGGCCCTAACTTATATACGGTACGTCCAACACCTATCAAAGTTTGCAACATACAAATGCTTGTAACTTTTTACTGGAGCGTCATAAAACCTTGAAATTTTGTAACAATAAAGTACTCGAGCCCCTTGTCAATTTAAGCTATCGCTCAAAGCTATGCTACCCTTGAGTCCCAAATCAAACACTGATAAAACATCAAATGGCCCTTACTTCTATACGGTACGTCCTACACCTATCAAAGTTTGCAAAATACAAATGCTTGTAACGTTTTACTGGAGCGTCATAAAACCTTGAAATTTTGTAACAATAAAGTACTCGAGCCTCATGTCAATTTAAGCTATCGCGGAAAGCTATGCTACCCTTGAGGCCCAAATCAAACACAGATAAAACTTCAAATGGCCTTCTATACGGTACGTCCTACACCAATCAAAAATTGCAACATTCAAATGCTTCTAACTTTTTACTGGAGCGTCATAAAACCTTGAAATTTTGTAACAATAAAGTACTCGAGCCTCTTGTCAATTTAAGCTATCGCTCAAAGCTATGCTACTCTTGAGTTCTAAATCAAGCACTGAGAAAACTTCAAATGGCCCTAACTTATATACGGTACGTCCAACACCTATCAAAGTTTGCAACATACAAATGCTTGTAACTTTTTACTGGAGCGTCATAAAACCTTGAAATTTTGTAACAATAAAGTACTCGAGCCCCTTGTCAATTTAAGCTATCGCTCAAAGCTATGCTACCCTTGAGTCCCAAATCAAACACTGATAAAACATCAAATGGCCCTTACTTCTATACGGTACGTCCTACACCTATCAAAGTTTGCAAAATACAAATGCTTGTAACGTTTTACTGGAGCGTCATAAAACCTTGAAATTTTGTAACAATAAAGTACTCGAGCCTCATGTCAATTTAAGCTATCGCGGAAAGCTATGCTACCCTTGAGGCCCAAATCAAACACAGATAAAACTTCAAATGGCCTTCTATACGGTACGTCCTACACCTATCAAAAATTGCAACATTCAAATGCTTCTAACTTTTTACTGGAGCGTCATAAAACCTTGAAATTTTGTAACAATAAAGTACTCGAGCCTCTTGTCAATTTAAGTTATCGCTCAAAACTATGCTACTCTTGAGTTATAAACCAAGCACTGAGAAAACTTGAGTCCCAAATCAAACACAGATAAAACTTCAAATGGCCTTCTATACGGTACGTCCTACACCTATCAAAAATTGCAACATTCAAATGCTTCTAACTTTTTACTGGAGCGTCATAAAACCTTGAAATTTTGTAACAATAAAGTACTCGAGCCTCTTGTCAATTTAAGCTATCGCTCAAAGCTATGCTACTCTTGAGTTCTAAATCAAGCACTGAGAAAACTTCAAATGGCCCTAACTTATATACGGTACGTCCTACACCTATCAAAGTTTGCAACATACAAATGCTTGTAACTTTTTACTGGAGCGTCATAAAATCTTGAAATTTTGTTACAATAAATTACTCGAGCCTCTTGTCAATTTAAGCTATCGCTCAAAGCGATGCTACCCTTGAGTCCCAAAATCAAACACTGATAAAACTTCCAATGGCCCTAACTTCTGTATGGTAGGTCCTACACCTATCAAAGTTTGCAAAATACAAATGCTTGTAACTTTTTACTGGAGCGTCATAAATGGCCCTAACTTATATACGGTACGTCCTACACCTATCAAAGTTTGCAACATACAAATGCTTGTAACTTTTTACTGGAGCGTCATAAAACTTTGAAAATTTGTAACAATGAAGTACTCGAGCCTCTTGTCAATTTAAGCTATCGCTCAAAGCTATGCTACCCTTGAGTTTCAAATCAAACACAGATAAAACTTCAAATGGCCCTAACTTCTATATGGTACGTCCTACACCTATCAAAGTTTGCAACATACAAATGCTTGTAACTTTTTACTGGAGCGTCATAAAACCTTGAAATCTTGCAACACTAAAGTACTCGAGCCTCTTGTCAATGTAAGCTATCGCTCAAAGCTATGCTACTCTTGAGTCCCAAATCAAACACAGATAAAACTTCAAATGGCCTTCTATACGGTACGTCCTACACCTATCAAAAATTGCAACATTCAAATGCTTCTAACTTTTTACTGGAGCGTCATAAAACCTTGAAATTTTGTAACAATAAAGTACTCGAGCCTCTTGTCAATTTAAGCTATCGCTCAAAGCTATGCTACTCTTGAGTTCTAAATCAAGCACTGAGAAAACTTCAAATGGCCCTAACTTATATACGGTACGTCCTACACCTATCAAAGTTTGCAACATACAAATGCTTGTAACTTTTTACTGGAGCGTCATAAAACCTTGAAATTTTGTAACAATAAAGGACTCGAGCCCCTTGTCAATTTAAGCTATCGCTCAAAGCTATGCTACCCTTGAGTCCCGAATCAAACACTGATAAAACATCAAATGGCCCTTACTTCTATACGGTACGTCCTACACCTATCAAAGTTTGCAAAATACAAATGCTTGTAACTTTTTACTGGAGCGTCATAAAACCTTGAAATTTTGTAACAATAAAGTACTCGAGCCTCTTGTCAATTTAAGCTATCGCGGAAAGCTATGCTACCCTTGAGGCCCAAATCAAACACAGATAAAACTTCAAATGGCCTTCTATACGGTACGTCCTACACCTATCAAAAATTGCAACATTCAAATGCTTCTAACTTTTTACTGGAGCGTCATAAAACCTTGAAATTTTGTAACAATAAAGTACTCGAGCCTCTTGTCAATTTAAGCTATCGCTCAAAGCTATGCTACTCTTGAGTTCTAAATCAAGCACTGAGAAAACTTCAAATGGCCCTAACTTATATACGGTACGTCCTACACCTATCAAAGTTTGCAACATACAAATGCTTGTAACTTTTTACTGGAGCGTCATAAAACTTTGAAAATCTGTAACAATGAAGTACTCGAGCCTCTTGTCAATTTAAGCTATCGATCAAAGCTATGCTACCCTTGAGTTTCAAATCAAACACAGATAAAACTTCAAATGGCCCTAACTTCTATACGGTACGTCCTACACCTATCAAAGTTTGCAACATACAAATGCTTGTAACTTTTTACTGGAGCGTCATAAAACCTTGAAATTTTGTAACAATAAAGTACTCGAGCCTCTTGTCAATGTAAGCTATCGCTCAAAGCTATGCTACTCTTGAGTCCCAAATCAAACACTGATAAAACTTCAAATGGCCCTAACTTCTATACGGTACGTCCTACACCTATCAAAGTTTGCAACATACAAATGCTTGTAACTTTTTACTGGAGCGTCATAAAACCTTGAAATTTTGTAACAATAAAGTACTCGAGCCTCTTGTCAATTTAAGCTATCGCTCAAAGCTATGCTACCCTTGAGTCCCAAATCAAACTCTGATAAAACTTCAAATGGCCCTAACTTCTACATGGTACGTTCTACACCTATCAAAGTTTGCAACATAAAAATGCTTGTAACTTTTTACTGGAGCGTCATAAAACCTTGAAATTTTGTAACAATAAAGTACTCGAGCCCCTTGTCAATTTAAGCTATCGCTCAAAGCTATGCTACCCTTGAGTCCCAAATCAAACACTGATAAAACATCAAATGGCCCTTACTTCTATACGGTACGTCCTACACCTATCAAAGATTGCAACATACAAATGCTTGTAACTTTTTACTGGAGCGTCATAAATCCTTGAAATTTGGTAACAATAAAGGACTCGAGCCCCTTGTCAATTTAAGCTATCGCTCAAAGCTATGCTACCCTTGAGTCCCAAATCAAACTCTGATAAAACTTCAAATGGTCCTTACTTCTATACGGTACGTCCTACACCTATCAAACTTTGCAACATAAAAATGCTTGTAACTTTTTACTGGAGCGTCATAAAACCTTGAAATTTTGTAACAATAAAGTACTGGAGCCTCTTGTCAATTTAAGCTATCGCTCAAAGCTATGCTACCCTTGAGTCCCAAATCAAACACTGATAAAACATCAAATGGCCCTTACTTCTATACGGTACGTCCTACACCTATCAAAGTTTGCAACATACAAATGCTTGTAACTTTTTACTGGAGCGTCATAAAACCTTGAAATTTTGTAACAATAAAGGACTCGAGCCCCTTGTCAATTTAAGCTATCGCTCAAAGCTATGCTACCCTTGAGTCCCAAATCAAACACTGATAAAACATCAAATGACCCTTACTTCTATACGGTACGTCCTACACCTATCAAAGTTTGCAACATACAAATGCTTGTAACTTTTTACTGGAGCGTCATAAAACCTTGAAATTTTGTAACAATAAAGGACTCGAGCCCCTTGTCAATTTAAGCTATCGCTCAAAGCTATGCTACCCTTGAGTCCCGAATCAAACACTGATAAAACATCAAATGGCCCTTACTTCTATACGGTACGTCCTACACCTATCAAAGTTTGCAAAATACAAATGCTTGTAACTTTTTACTGGAGCGTCATAAAACCTTGAAATTTTGTAACAATAAAGTACTCGAGACTCTTGTCAATTTAAGCTATCGCGGAAAGCTATGCTACCCTTGAGGCCCAAATCAAACACAAATAAAACTTCAAATGGCCTTCTATACGGTACGTCCTACACCTATCAAAAATTGCAACATTCAAATGCTTCTAACTTTTTACTGGAGCGTCATAAAACCTTGAAATTTTGTAACAATAAAGTACTCGAGCCTCTTGTCAATTTAAGCTATCGCTCAAAGCTATGCTACTCTTGAGTTCTAAATCAAGCACTGAGAAAACTTCAAATGGCCCTAACTTATATACGGTACGTCCTACACCTATCAAAGTTTGCAACATACAAATGCTTGTAAATTTTTACTGGAGCGTCATAAAACTTTGAAAATTTGTAACAATGAAGTACTCGAGCCTCTTGTCAATTTAAGCTATCGCTCAAAGCTATGCTACCCTTGAGTTTCAAATCAAACACAGATAAAACTTCAAATGGCCCTAACTTCTATATGGTACGTCCTACACCTATCAAAGTTTGCAACATACAAATGCTTGTAACTTTTTACTGGAGCGTCATAAAACCTTGAAATCTTGCAACACTAAAGTACTCGAGCCTCTTGTCAATTTAAGCTATCGCTCAAAGCTATGCTACCCTTGAGTCCCAAATCAAACACTGATAAAACATCAAATGGCCCTTACTTCTATACGGTACGTCCTACACCTATCAAAGTTTGCAACATACAAATGCTTGTAACTTTTTACTGGAGCGTCATAAAACCTTGAAATTTTGTAACAATAAAGTACTCGAGCCTCTTGTCAATTTAAGCTATCGCTCAAAGCTATGCTACCCATGAGTCCCAAATCAAGCACTGAGAAAACTTCAAATGGCCCTCACTTCTATACGGTATGTCCTACACCTATCAAACTTTGCAACATACAAATGCTTGTAACTTTTTACTGGAGCGTCATAAAACCTTGAAATTTTGTAACAATAATGTACTCGATCCTCTTGTCATTTCAAGCTATCGTGCAAAGCTATGCTACCCTTGAGTCCCAAATCAAACACTGATAAAACTTCAAATGGCCCTAACTTCTATACGGTACGTCCTACACCTATCAAAGTTTGCAACATACAAATGCTTGTAACTTTTTACTGGAGCGTCATAAAACCTTGAAATTTTGTAACAATAAAGTACTCGAGCCTCTTGTCAATTTAAGCTATCGCTCAAAGCTATGCTACCCTTGAGTCCCAAATCAAACTCTGATAAAACTTCAAATGGCCCTAACTTCTACATGGTACGTCCTACACCTATCAAAGTTTGCAACATAAAAATGCTTGTAACTTTTTACTGGAGCGTCATAAAACCTTGAAATTTTGTAACAATAAAGTACTCGAGCCCCTTGTCAATTTAAGCTATCGCTCAAAGCTATGCTACCCTTGAGTCCCAAATCAAACACTGATAAAACATCAAATGGCCCTTACTTCTATACGGTACGTCCTACACCTATCAAAGTTTGCAACATACAAATGCTTGTAACTTTTTACTGGAGCGTCATAAAACCTTGAAATTTTGTAACAATAAAGTACTCGAGCCTCTTGTCAATTTAAGCTATCGCGGAAAGCTCTGCTACCCTTGAGGCCCAAATCAAACACAGATAAAACTTCAAATGGCCTTCTATACGGTACGTCCTACACCTATCAAAAATTGCAACATTCAAATGCTTCTAACTTTTTACTGGAGCGTCATAAAACCTTGAAATTTTGTAACAATAAAGTACTCGAGCCTCGTGTCAATTTAAGTTTTCGCTCAAAGCTATGCTACTCTTGAGTTCTAAATCAAGCACTGAGAAAACTTCAAATGGCCCTAACTTATATACGGTACGTCCTACACCTATCAAAGTTTGCAACATACAAATGCTTGTAACTTTTTACTGGAGCGTCATAAAACCTTGAAATTTTGTAACAATAAAGTACTCGAGCCCCTTGTCAATTTAAGCTATCGCTCAAAGCTATGCTACCCTTGAGTCCCAAATCAAACACTGATAAAACATCAAATGGCCCTTACTTCTATACGGTACGTCCTACACTTATCAAAGTTTGCAACATACAAATGCTTGTAACTTTTTACTGGAGCGTCATAAAACTTTGAAAATTTGTAACAATGAAGTACTCGAGCCTCTTGTCAATTTAAGCTATCGCTCAAAGCTATGCTACTCTTGAGTTTAAAATCAAACACAGATAAAACTTCAAATGGCCCTAACTTCTATATGGTACGTCCTACACCTATCAAAGTTTGCAACATACAAATGCTTGTAACTTTTTACTGGAGCGTCATAAAACCTTGAAATCTTGCAACACTAAAGTACTCGAGCCGCTTGTCAATGTACGCTATCGCTCAAAGCTATGCTACTCTTGAGTCCCAAATCAAACACTGATAAAACTTCAAATGGCCCTAACTTCTATACGGTACGTCCTACACCTATCAAAGTTTGCAACATACAAATGCTTGTAACTTTTTACTGGAGCGTCATAAAACCTTGAAATTTTGTAACAATAAAGTATTCGAGCCTCTTGTCAATTTAAGATATCGCTCAAAGCTATGCTACCCTTCAGTCCCAAATCAAGCACTGAGAAAACTTCAAATGGCCCTTACTTCTATACGGTACGTCCTACACCTATCAAAAATTGCAACATTCAAATGCTTCTAACTTTTTACTGGAGCGTCATAAAACCTTGAAATTTTGTAACAATAAAGTACTCGAGCCTCTTGTCAATTTAAGCTATCGTGCAAAGCTATGCTACCCTTGAGTCCCAAATCAAACACTGAGAAAACTTCAAATGGCCCTAACTTATATACGGTACGTCCTACACCTATCAAAGTTTGCAACATACAAATGCTTGTAACTTTTTACTGGAGCGTCATAAAACCTTGAAATTTTGTAACAATAAAGGACTCGAGCCCCTTGTCAATTTAAGCTATCGCTCAAAGCTATGCTACCCTTGAGTCCCGAATCAAACACTGATAAAACATCAAATGGCCCTTACTTCTATACGGTACGTCCTACACCTATCAAAGTTTGCAAAATACAAATGCTTGTAACTTTTTACTGGAGCGTCATAAAACCTTGAAATTTTGTAACAATAAAGTACTCGAGCCTCTTGTCAATTTAAGCTATCGCGGAAAGCTATGCTACCCTTGAGGCCCAAATCAAACACAGATAAAACTTCAAATGGCCTTCTATACGGTACGTCCTACACCTATCAAAAATTGCAACATTCAAATGCTTCTAACTTTTTACTGGAGCGTCATAAAACCTTGAAATTTTGTAACAATAAAGTACTCGAGCCTCTTGTCAATTTAAGCTATCGCTCAAAGCTATGCTACTCTTGAGTTCTAAATCAAGCACTGAGAAAACTTCAAATGGCCCTAACTTATATACGGTACGTCCTACACCTATCAAAGTTTGCAACATACAAATGCTTGTAACTTTTTACTGGAGCGTCATAAAACTTTGAAAATTTGTAACAATGAAGTACTCGAGCCTCTTGTCAATTTAAGCTATCGATCAAAGCTATGCTACCCTTGAGTTTCAAATCAAACACAGATAAAACTTCAAATGGCCCTAACTTCTATACGGTACGTCCTACACCTATCAAAGTTTGCAACATACAAATGCTTGTAACTTTTTACTGGAGCGTCATAAAACCTTGAAATTTTGTAACAATAAAGTACTCGAGCCTCTTGTCAATGTAAGCTATCGCTCAAAGCTATGCTACTCTTGAGTCCCAAATCAAACACTGATAAAACTTCAAATGGCCCTAACTTCTATACGGTACGTCCTACACCTATCAAAGTTTGCAACATACAAATGCTTGTAACTTTTTACTGGAGCGTCATAAAACCTTGAAATTTTGTAACAATAAAGTACTCGAGCCTCTTGTCAATTTAAGCTATCGCTCAAAGCTATGCTACCCTTGAGTCCCAAATCAAACTCTGATAAAACTTCAAATGGCCCTAACTTCTACATGGTACGTTCTACACCTATCAAAGTTTGCAACATAAAAATGCTTGTAACTTTTTACTGGAGCGTCATAAAACCTTGAAATTTTGTAACAATAAAGTACTCGAGCCCCTTGTCAATTTAAGCTATCGCTCAAAGCTATGCTACCCTTGAGTCCCAAATCAAACACTGATAAAACATCAAATGGCCCTTACTTCTATACGGTACGTCCTACACCTATCAAAGATTGCAACATACAAATGCTTGTAACTTTTTACTGGAGCGTCATAAATCCTTGAAATTTGGTAACAATAAAGGACTCGAGCCCCTTGTCAATTTAAGCTATCGCTCAAAGCTATGCTACCCTTGAGTCCCAAATCAAACTCTGATAAAACTTCAAATGGTCCTTACTTCTATACGGTACGTCCTACACCTATCAAAGTTTGCAACATAAAAATGCTTGTAACTTTTTACTGGAGCGTCATAAAACCTTGAAATTTTGTAACAATAAAGTACTGGAGCCTCTTGCCAATTTAAGCTATCGCTCAAAGCTATGCTACCCTTGAGTCCCAAATCAAACACTGATAAAACATCAAATGGCCCTTACTTCTATACGGTACGTCCTACACCTATCAAAGTTTGCAACATACAAATGCTTGTAACTTTTTACTGGAGCGTCATAAAACCTTGAAATTTTGTAACAATAAAGGACTCGAGCCCCTTGTCAATTTAAGCTATCGCTCAAAGCTATGCTACCCTTGAGTCCCAAATCAAACACTGATAAAACATCAAATGACCCTTACTTCTATACGGTACGTCCTACACCTATCAAAGTTTGCAACATACAAATGCTTGTAACTTTTTACTGGAGCGTCATAAAACCTTGAAATTTTGTAACAATAAAGGACTCGAGCCCCTTGTCAATTTAAGCTATCGCTCAAAGCTATGCTACCCTTGAGTCCCGAATCAAACACTGATAAAACATCAAATGGCCCTTACTTCTATACGGTACGTCCTACACCTATCAAAGTTTGCAAAATACAAATGCTTGTAACTTTTTACTGGAGCGTCATAAAACCTTGAAATTTTGTAACAATAAAGTACTCGAGACTCTTGTCAATTTAAGCTATCGCGGAAAGCTATGCTACCCTTGAGGCCCAAATCAAACACAGATAAAACTTCAAATGGCCTTCTATACGGTACGTCCTACACCTATCAAAAATTGCAACATTCAAATGCTTCTAACTTTTTACTGGAGCGTCATAAAACCTTGAAATTTTGTAACAATAAAGTACTCGAGCCTCTTGTCAATTTAAGCTATCGCTCAAAGCTATGCTACTCTTGAGTTCTAAATCAAGCACTGAGAAAACTTCAAATGGCCCTAACTTATATACGGTACGTCCTACACCTATCAAAGTTTGCAACATACAAATGCTTGTAAATTTTTACTGGAGCGTCATAAAACTTTGAAAATTTGTAACAATGAAGTACTCGAGCCTCTTGTCAATTTAAGCTATCGCTCAAAGCTATGCTACCCTTGAGTTTCAAATCAAACACAGATAAAACTTCAAATGGCCCTAACTTCTATATGGTACGTCCTACACCTATCAAAGTTTGCAACATACAAATGCTTGTAACTTTTTACTGGAGCGTCATAAAACCTTGAAATCTTGCAACACTAAAGTACTCGAGCCTCTTGTCAATTTAAGCTATCGCTCAAAGCTATGCTACCCTTGAGTCCCAAATCAAACACTGATAAAACATCAAATGGCCCTTACTTCTATACGGTACGTCCTACACCTATCAAAGTTTGCAACATACAAATGCTTGTAACTTTTTACTGGAGCGTCATAAAACCTTGAAATTTTGTAACAATAAAGTACTCGAGCCTCTTGTCAATTTAAGCTATCGCTCAAAGCTATGCTACCCATGAGTCCCAAATCAAGCACTGAGAAAACTTCAAATGGCCCTCACTTCTATACGGTATGTCCTACACCTATCAAACTTTGCAACATACAAATGCTTGTAACTTTTTACTGGAGCGTCATAAAACCTTGAAATTTTGTAACAATAATGTACTCGATCCTCTTGTCATTTTAAGCTATCGTGCAAAGCTATGCTACCCTTGAGTCCCAAATCAAACACTGATAAAACTTCAAATGGCCCTAACTTCTATACGGTACGTCCTACACCTATCAAAGTTTGCAACATACAAATGCTTGTAACTTTTTACTGGAGCGTCATAAAACCTTGAAATTTTGTAACAATAAAGTACTCGAGCCTCTTGTCAATTTAAGCTATCGCTCAAAGCTATGCTACACTTGAGTGCCAAATCAAACTCTGATAAAACTTCAAATGGCCCTAACTTCTACATGGTACGTCCTACACCTATCAAAGTTTGCAACATAAAAATGCTTGTAACTTTTTACTGGAGCGTCATAAAACCTTGAAATTTTGTAACAATAAAGTACTCGAGCCCCTTGTCAATTTAAGCTATCGCTCAAAGCTATGCTACCCTTGAGTCCCAAATCAAACACTGATAAAACATCAAATGGCCCTTACTTCTATACGGTACGTCCTACACCTATCAAAGTTTGCAACATACAAATGCTTGTAACTTTTTACTGGAGCGTCATAAAACCTTGAAATTTTGTAACAATAAAGTACTCGAGCCTCTTTGCAATTTAAGCTATCGCGGAAAGCTCTGCTACCCTTGAGGCCCAAATCAAACACAGATAAAACTTCAAATGGCCTTCTATACGGTACGTCCTACACCTATCAAAAATTGCAACATTCAAATGCTTCTAACTTTTTACTGGAGCGTCATAAAACCTTGAAATTTTGTAACAATAAAGTACTCGAGCCTCGTGTCAATTTAAGTTTTCGCTCAAAGCTATGCTACTCTTGAGTTCTAAATCAAGCACTGAGAAAACTTCAAATGGCCCTAACTTATATACGGTACGTCCTACACCTATCAAAGTTTGCAACATACAAATGCTTGTAACTTTTTACTGGAGCGTCATAAAACCTTGAAATTTTGTAACAATAAAGTACTCGAGCCCCTTGTCAATTTAAGCTATCGCTCAAAGCTATGCTACCCTTGAGTCCCAAATCAAACACTGATAAAACATCAAATGGCCCTTACTTCTATACGGTACGTCCTACACCGATCAAAGTTTGCAACATACAAATGCTTGTAACTTTTTACTGGAGCGTCATAAAACTTTGAAAATTTGTAACAATGAAGTACTCGAGCCTCTTGTCAATTTAAGCTATCGCTCAAAGCTATGCTACTCTTGAGTTTAAAATCAAACACAGATAAAACTTCAAATGGCCCTAACTTCTATATGGTACGTCCTACACCTATCAAAGTTTGCAACATACAAATGCTTGTAACTTTTTACTGGAGCGTCATAAAACCTTGAAATCTTGCAACACTAAAGTACTCGAGCCGCTTGTCAATGTACGCTATCGCTCAAAGCTATGCTACTCTTGAGTCCCAAATCAAACACTGATAAAACTTCAAATGGCCCTAACTTCTATACGGTACGTCCTACACCTATCAAAGTTTGCAACATACAAATGCTTGTAACTTTTTACTGGAGCGTCATAAAACCTTGAAATTTTGTAACAATAAAGTACTCGAGCCTCTTGTCAATTTAAGCTATCGCTCAAAGCTATGCTACCCTTCAGTCCCAAATCAAGCACTGAGAAAACTTCAAATGGCCCTTACTTCTATACGGTATGTCCTACACCTATCAAAGTTTGCAACATACAAATGCTTGTAACTTTTTACTGGAACGTCATAAAACCTGGAAATTTTGTAACAATAAAGTATTCGAGCCTCTTGTCAATTTAAGCTATCGTGCAAAGCTATGCTACCCTTGAGTCCCAAATCAAACACTGATAAAACTTCAAATGGCCCTAACTTCTATACGGTACGTCCTACACCTATCAATGTTTGCAACATACAAATGCTTGTAACTTTTTACTGGAGCGTCATAAAACCTTGAAATTTTGTAACAATAAAGTACTCGAGCCTCTTGTCAATTTAAGCTATCGCTCAAAGCTATGCTACTCTTAAGTTCTAAATCAAGCACTGAGAAAACTTCAAATGGCCCTAACTTATATACAGTACGTCCTACACCTATGAAAGTTTGCAACATACAAATGCTTGTAACTTTTTACTGGAGCGTCATAAAACCTTGAAATTTTGTAACAATAAAGTACTCGAGCCCCTTGTCAATTAAAGCTATCGCTCAAAGCTATGCTACCCTTGAATCCCAAATCAAACACTGATAAAACATCAAATGGCCCTTACTTCTTTACGGTACGTCCTACACCTATCAAAGTTTGCAAAATACAAATGCTTGTAACTTTTTACTGGAGCGTCATAAAACCTTGAAATTTTGTAACAATAAAGTACTCGAGCCTCTTGTCAATTTAAGCTATCGCTCAAAGCTATGCTACTCTTGAGTTCTATATCAAGCACTGAAAAAACTTCAAATGGCCCTAACTTATATACGGTACGTCCTACACCTATCAAAGTTTGCAACATACAAATGCTTGTAACTTTTTACTGGAGCGTCATAAAACCTTGAAATTTTGTAACAATAAAGTACTCGAGCCCCTTGTCAATTAAAGCTATCGCTCAAAGCTATGCTACCCTTGAGTCCCAAATCAAACACTGATAAAACATCAAATGGCCCTAACTTCTATACGTTACGTCCTACACCTATCAAAGTTTGCAACATACAAATGCTTGTAAGTTTTTACTGGAGCGTCATAAAACCTTGAAATTTTGTAACAATAAAGTACTCGAGCCTCTTGTCAATTTAAGCTATCGCTCAAAGCTATGCTACCCTTGAGTCCCAAATCAAACACTGATAAGACTTCAAATGGCCCTAACTTCTATACGGTACGTCCTACACCTGTCAAAGTTTGCAACATACAAATGCATGTAACTTTTTACTGGAACGTCATAAAACCTTGAAATTTTGTAGCAAGAAAGTGCTCGAGCCAATTGAGGCTATCGCTCAAAGCTATGCAACCCTTGAGTCCCAAATCAAACACTGATAAAACTTCAAATGACCCTAACTTCTATACGGTACGTCGTACACCTATCAAAGTTTGCAACATACAAATGCTTGTAACTTTTTACTGGAGCGTCATAAAACATTGAAATTTTGTAACAATAAAGTACTCGAGCCTCTTGTCAATTTAAGCTATCGCTGAAAGCTATGCTACCCTTGAGTCCCAAATCAAACAGTGATAAAACTTCAAATGGCCCTTACTTCTATATGGTACACCTATCAAAGTTTGCAACATAAAAATGCTTGTAACTTTTTACTGGAGCGTCATAAAACCTTGAAATTTTGTAACAATAAAGTACTCGAGCCTCTTGTCAATTTAAGCTATCGCGCAAAGCTATGCTACCCTTGAGTCCCAAATCAAACACTGATAAAACTTCAAATGGCCCTAACTTCTATACGGTACGTCCTACACCTATCAAAGTTTGCAACATACAAATGCTTGTAACTTTTTACTGGAGCGTCATAAAACCTTGAAATTTTGTAACATTAAAGTACTCGAGCCTCTTCTCAATTTAAGCTATCGCTCAAAGCTATGCTACCCTTGAGTCCCAAATCAAACACTGATAAAACTTCAAATGGCCCTAACTTCTATACGGTACGTCCTACACCTATCAAAGTTTGCAACATACAAATGCTTGTAACTTTTTACTGGAGCGTCATAAAACCTTGAAATTTTGTAACAATAAAGTACTCGAGCCTCTTGTCAATTTAAGTTATCGCTCAAAGCTATGCTACCCTTGAGTCCCAAATCCAACTCCGATAAAACTTCAAATGGCCCTAACTTCTACACGGTACGTCCTACACCTATCAAAGTTTGCAACATACAAATGCTTGTAACTTTTTCCTGGAGCGCCATAAAGCCTTGAAATTTTGTAACTATAAAGTACTCGAGCCTCTTGTCAATTTAAGCTATCGCTGAAAGCTTTGCTACCCTTGAGTCCCAAATCAAACAGTGATAAAACTTCAAAAGGCCCTTACTTCTATACGGTACGTCCTACACCTATCAAAGTTTGCAACATAAAAATGCTTGTAACTTTTTACTGGAGCGTCATAAAACCTTGAAATTTTGTAACAATAAAGTACTCGAGCCCCTTGTCAATTTAAGCTATCGCTCAAAGCTATGCTACCCTTGAGTCCCAAATCAAACACTGATAAAACATCAAATGGCCCTTACTTCTATACGGTACGTCCTACACCTATCAAAGTTTGCAAAATACAAATGCTTGTAACTTTTTACTGGAGCGTCATAAAACATTGAAATTTTGTAACAATAAAGTACTCGAGCCTCTTGTCAATTTAAGCTATCGCTGAAAGCTATGCTACCCTTGAGTCCCAAATCAAACAGTGATAAAACTTCAAATGGCCCTTACTTCTATATGGTACACCTATCAAAGTTTGCAACATAAAAATGCTTGTAGCTTTTTACTGGAGCGTCATAAAACCTTGAAATTTTGTAACAATAAAGTACTCGAGCCTCTTGTCAATTTAAGCTATCGCGCAAAGCTATGCTACCCTTGAGTCCCAAATCAAACACTGATAAAACTTCAAATGGCCCTAACTTCTATACGGTACGTCCTACACCTATCAAAGTTTGCAACATACAAATGCTTGTAACTTTTTACTGGAGCGTCATAAAACCTTGAAATTTTGTAACAATAAAGTACTCGAGCCTCTTCTCAATTTAAGCTATCGCTCAAAGCTATGCTACCCTTGAGTCCCAAATCAAACACTGATAAAACTTCAAATGGCCCTAACTTCTATACGGTACGTCCTACACCTATCAAAGTTTGCAACATACAAATGCTTGTAACTTTTTACTGGAGCGTCATAAAACCTTGAAATTTTGTAACAATAAAGTACTCGAGCCTCTTGTCAATTTAAGTTATCGCTCAAAGCTATGCTACCCTTGAGTCCCAAATCATACACAGATAAAAGTTCAAATGGCCTTCTATACGGTACGTCCTACACCTATCAAAAATTGCAACATTCAAATGCTTCTAACTTTTTACTGGAGCGTCATAAAACCTTGAAATTTTGTAACAATAAAGTACTCCAGCCTTGCTACTCTTGAGTTCTAAATCAAGCACTGAGAAAACTTCAAATGGCCCTAACTTATATACGGTACGTCCTACACCTATCAAAGTTTGCAACATACAAATGCTTGTAACTTTTTACTGGAGCGTCATACAACTTTGAAAATTTGTAACAATGAAGTACTCGAGCCTCTTGTCAATTTAAGCTATCGCTCAAAGCTATGCTACCCTTGAGTTTCAAATCAAACACAGATAAAACTTCAAATGGCCCTAACTTCTATATGGTACGTCCTACACCTATCAAAGTTTGCAACATACAAATGCTTGTAACTTTTTACTGGAGCGTCATAAAACCTTGAAATTTTGTAACAATAAAGTACTCGAGCCTCTTGTCAATTTAAGCTATCGCTCAAAGCTATGCTACTCTTAAGTTCTAAATCAAGCACTGAGAAAACTTCAAATGGCCCTAACTTATATACAGTACGTCCTACACCTATGAAAGTTTGCAACATACAAATGCTTGTAACTTTTTACTGGAGCGTCATAAAACCTTGAAATTTTGTAACAATAAAGTACTCGAGCCCCTTGTCAATTAAAGCTATCGCTCAAAGCTATGCTACCCTTGAATCCCAAATCAAACACTGACAAAACATCAAATGGCCCTTACTTCTTTACGGTACGTCCTACACCTATCAAAGTTTGCAACATACAAATGCTTGTAAGTTTTTACTGGAGCGTCATAAAACCTTGAAATTTTGTAACAATAAAGTACTCGAGCCTCTTGTCAATTTAAGCTATCGCTCAAAGCTATGCTACCCTTGAGTCCCAAATCAAACACTGATAAGACTTCAAATGGCCCTAACTTCTATACGGTACGTCCTACACCTGTCAAAGTTTGCAACATACAAATGCATGTAACTTTTTACTGGAACGTCATAAAACCTTGAAATTTTGTAACAAGAAAGTGCTCGAGCCAATTGAGGCTATCGCTCAAAGCTATGCAACCCTTGAGTCCCAAATCAAACACTGATAAAACTTCAAATGACCCTAACTTCTATACGGTACGTCGTACACCTATCAAAGTTTGCAACATACAAATGCTTGTAACTTTTTACTGGAGCGTCATAAAACATTGAAATTTTGTAACAATAAAGTACTCGAGCCTCTTGTCAATTTAAGCTATCGCTGAAAGCTATGCTACCCTTGAGTCCCAAATCAAACAGTGATAAAACTTCAAATGGCCCTTACTTCTATATGGTACACCTATCAAAGTTTGCAACATAAAAATGCTTGTAACTTTTTACTGGAGCGTCATAAAACCTTGAAATTTTGTAACAATAAAGTACTCGAGCCTCTTGTCAATTTAAGCTATCGCGCAAAGCTATGCTACCCTTGAGTCCCAAATCAAACACTGATAAAACTTCAAATGGCCCTAACTTCTATACGGTACGTCCTACACCTATCAAAGTTTGCAACATACAAATGCTTGTAACTTTTTACTGGAGCGTCATAAAACCTTGAAATTTTGTAACAATAAAGTACTCGAGCCTCTTCTCAATTTAAGCTATCGCTCAAAGCTATGCTACCCTTGAGTCCCAAATCAAACACTGATAAAACTTCAAATGGCCCTAACTTCTATACGGTACGTCCTACACCTATCAAAGTTTGCAACATACAAATGCTTGTAACTTTTTACTGGAGCGTCATAAAACCTTGAAATTTTGTAACAATAAAGTACTCGAGCCTCTTGTCAATTTAAGCTATCGCTCAAAGCTATGCTACCCTTGAGTCCCAAATCCAACTCCGATAAAACTTCAAATGGCCCTAACTTCTACACGGTACGTCCTACACCTATCAAAGTTTGCAACATACAAATGCTTGTAACTTTTTCCTGGAGCGCCATAAAGCCTTGAAATTTTGTAACTATAAAGTACTCGAGCCTCTTGTCAATTTAAGCTATCGCTGAAAGCTTTGCTACCCTTGAGTCCCAAATCAAACAGTGATAAAACTTCAAAAGGCCCTTACTTCTATACGGTACGTCCTACACCTATCAAAGTTTGCAACATAAAAATGCTTGTAACTTAACTTCTACACGGTACGTCCTACACCTATCAAAGTTTGCAACATACAAATGCTTGTAACTTTTTCCTGGAGCGCCATAAAGCCTTGAAATTTTGTAACTATAAAGTACTCGAGCCTCTTGTCAATTTAAGCTATCGCTGAAAGCTTTGCTACCCTTGAGTCCCAAATCAAACAGTGATAAAACTTCAAAAGGCCCTTACTTCTATACGGTACGTCCTACACCTATCAAAGTTTGCAACATAAAAATGCTTGTAACTTTTTACTGGAGCGTCATAAAACCTTGAAATTTTGTAACAATAAAGTACTCAAGCCCCTTGTCAATTTAAGCTATCGCTCAAAGCTATGCTACCCTTGAGTCCCAAATAAAACACTGATAAAACATCAAATGGCCCTTACTTCTATACGGTACGTCCTACACCTATCAATGTTTGCAAAATACAAATGCTTGTAACTTTTTACTGGAGCGTCACAAAACCTTGAAATTTTGTAACAATAAAGTACTCGAGCCTCTTGTCAATTTAAGCTATCGCGGAAAGCTATGCTACCCTTGAGGCCCAAATCATACACAGATAAAAGTTCAAATGGCCTTCTATACGGTACGTCCTACACCTATCAAAAATTGCAACATTCAAATGCTTCTAACTTTTTACTGGAGCGTCATAAAACCTTGAAATTTTGTAACAATAAAGTACTCCAGCCTTGCTACTCTTGAGTTCTAAATCAAGCACTGAGAAAACTTCAAATGGCCCTAACTTATATACGGTACGTCCTACACCTATCAAAGTTTGCAACATACAAATGCTTGTAACTTTTTACTGGAGCGTCATACAACTTTGAAAATTTGTAACAATGAAGTACTCGAGCCTCTTGTCAATTTAAGCTATCGCTCAAACCTATGCTACCCTTGAGTTTCAAATCAAACACAGATAAAACTTCAAATGGCCCTAACTTCTATATGGTACGTCCTACACCTATCAAAGTTTGCAACATACAAATGCTTGTAACTTTTTACTGGAGCGTCATAAAACCTTGAAATCTTTCAACACTAAAGTACTCGAGCCGCTTGTCAATGTACGCTATCGCTCAAAGCTATGCTACTCTTGAGTCCCAAATCAAACACTGATAAAACTTCAAATGGCCCTAACTTCTATACGGTACGTCCTACACCTATCAAAGTTTGCAACATACAAATGCTTGTAACTTTTTACTGGAACGTCATAAAACCTTGAAATTTTGTAACAATAAAGTACTCGAGCCTCTTGTCAATTTAAGCTATCGCTCAAAGCTATGCTACCCTTCAGTCCCAAATCAAGCACTGAGAAAACTTCAAATGGCCTTTACTTCTATACGGTATGTCCTACACCTATCAAAGTTTGCAACATACAAATGCTTGTAACTTTTTACTGGAACGTCATAAAACCTTGAAATTTTGTAACAATAAAGTATTCGAGCCTCTTGTCAATTTAAGCTATCGTGCAAAGCTATGCTACCCTTGAGTCCCAAATCAAACACTGATAAAACTTCAAATGGCCCTAACTTCTATACGGTACGTCCTACACCTATCAATGTTTGCAACATACAAATGCTTGTAACTTTTTACTGGAGCGTCATAAAACCTTGAAATTTTGTAACAATAAAGTACTCGAGCCTCTTGTCAATTTAAGCTATCGCTCAAAGCTATGCTACTCTTAAGTTCTAAATCAAGCACTGAGAAAACTTCAAATGGCCCTAACTTATATACAGTACGTCCTACACCTATGAAAGTTTGCAACATACAAATGCTTGTAACTTTTTACTGGAGCGTCATAAAACCTTGAAATTTTGTAACAATAAAGTACTCGAGCCCCTTGTCAATTTAAGCTATCGCTCAGAGCTATGCTACCCTTGAGTCCCAAATCAAACACTGATAAAACATCAAATGGCCCTTACTTATTTACGGTACGTCCTATACCTATCAAAGTTTGCAAAATACAAATGCTTGTAACTTTTTACTGGAGCGTCATAAAACCTTGAAATTTTGTAACAATAAAGTACTCGAGCCTCTTGTCAATTTAAGCTATCGCTCAAAGCTATGCTACTCTTGAGTTCTATATCAAGCACTGAGAAAACTTCAAATGGCCCTAACTTATATACGGTACGTCCTACACCTATCAAAGTTTGCAACATACAAATGCTTGTAACTTTTTACTGGACCGTCATAAAACCTTGAAATTTTGTAACAATAAAGTACTCGAGCCACTTGTCAATTAAAGCTATCGCTCAAAGCTATGCTACCCTTGAGTCCCAAATCAAACACTGATAAAACATCAAATGGCCCTTACTTCTATACGGTACGTCCTACACCTATCAAAGTTTGCAAAATACAAATGCTTGTAACTTTTTACTGGAGCGTCATAAAACCTTGAAATTTTGTAACAATAAAGTACTCGAGCCTCTTGTCAATTTAAGCTATCGCTCAAAGCTATGCTACTCTTGAGTTCTATATCAAGCACTGAGAAAACTTCAAATGGCCCTAACTTATATACGGTATGTCCTACACTTATCAAAGTTTGCAACATACAAATGCTTGTAACTTTCTACTGGAGCGTCATAAAACTTTGAAAATTTGTAACAATGAAGTACTCGAGCCTCTTGTCAATTTAAGCTATCGCTCAAAGCTATGCTACCCTTGAGTTTAAAATCAAACACAGATAAAACTTCAAATGGCCCTAACTTCTATATGGTACGTCCTACACCTATCAAAGTTTGCAACATACAAATGCTTGTAACTTTTTACTGGAGCGTCATAAAACCTTGAAATCTTGCAACACTAAAGTACTCGAGCCTCTTGTCAATGTAAGCTATCGCTCAAAGCTATGCTACTCTTGAGTCCCAAATCAAACACTGATAAAACTTCAAATGGCCCTAACTTCTATACGGTACGTCCTACACCTATCAAAGTTTGCAACATACAAATGCTTGTAAGTTTTTACTGTGGCGTCATAAAACCTTGAAATTTTGTAACAATAAAGTACTCGAGCCTCTTGTCAATTTAAGCTATCGCTCAAAGCTATGCTACCCTTGAGTCCCAAATCAAACACTGATAAGACTTCAAATGGCCCTAACTTCTATACGGTACGTCCTACACCTGTCAAAGTTTGCAACATACAAATGCATGTAACTTTTTACTGGAACGTCATAAAACCTTGAAATTTTGTAACAATAAAGTGCTCGAGCCAATTGAGGCTATCGCTCAAAGCTATGCTACCCTTGAGTCCCAAATCAAACACTGATAAAACTTCAAATGACCCTAACTTCTATACGGTACGTCGTACACCTATCAAAGTTTGCAACATACAAATGCTTGTAACTTTTTACTGGAGCGTCATAAAACATTGAAATTTTGTAACAATAAAGTACTCGAGCCTCTTGTCAATTTAAGCTATCGCTGAAAGCTATGCTACCCTTGAGTCCCAAATCAAACAGTGATAAAACTTCAAATGGCCCTAACTTCTATACGGTACGTCCTACACCTATCAAAGTTTGCAACATACAAATGCTTGTAACTTTTTACTGGAGCGTCATAAAACCTTGAAATTTTGTAACAATAAAGTACTCGAGCCTCTTCTCAATTTAAGCTATCGCTCAAAGCTATGCTACACTTGAGTCCCAAATCAAACACTGATAAAACTTCAAATGGCCCTAACTTCTATACGGTACGTCCTACACCTATCAAAGTTTGCAACATACAAATGCTTGTAACTTTTTACTGGAGCGTCATAAAACCTTGAAATTTTGTAACAATAAAGTACTCGAGCCTCTTGTCAATTTAAGCTATCGCTCAAAGCTATGCTACCCTTGAGTCCCAAATCCAACTCCGATAAAACTTCAAATGGCCCTAACTTCTACACGGTACGTCCTACACCTATCAAAGTTTGCAACATACAAATGCTTGTAACTTTTTCCTGGAGCGCCCTAAAGCCTTGAAATTTTGTAACAATAAAGTACTCGAGCCTCTTGTCAATTTAAGCTATCGCTGAAAGCTATGCTACCCTTGAGTCCCAAATTAAACAGTTATAAAACTTCAAATGGCCCTTACTTCTATACGGTACGTCCTACACCTATCAAAGTTTGCAACATAAAAATGCTTGTAACTTTTTACTGGAGCGTCATAAAACCTTGAAATTTTGTAACAATAAAGTACTCGAGCCTCTTGTCAATTTAAGCTATCGCTCAAAGCTATGCTACCCTTGAGTCCCAAATCCAACTCCGATAAAACTTCAAATGGCCCTAACTTCTACATGGTACGTCCTACACCTATCAAAGTTTGCAACATACAAATGCTTGTAACTTTTTCCTGGAGCGCCCTAAAGCCTTGAAATTTTGTAACAATAAAGTACTCGAGCCTCTTGTCAATTTAAGCTATCGCTGAAAGCTATGCTACCCTTGAGTCCCAAATCAAACAGTGATAAAACTTCAAATGGCCCTTACTTCTATACGGTACGTCCTACACCTATCAAAAATTGCAACATTCAAATGCTTCTAACTTTTTACTGGAGCGTCATAAAACCTTGAAATTTTGTAACAATAAAGTACTCGAGCCTTGCTACTCTTGAGTTCTAAATCAAGCACTGAGAAAACTTCAAATGGCCCTAACTTATATACGGTACGTCCTACACCTATCAAAGTTTGCAACATACAAATGCTTGTAACTTTTTACTGGAGCGTCATACAACCTTGAAATTTTGTAACAATAAAGTGCTCGAGCCAATTGAGGCTATCGCTCAAAGCTATGCTACCCTTGAGTCCCAAATGAAACACTGATAAAACTTCAAATGACCCTAACTTCTATACGGTACGTCGTACACCTATCAAAGTTTGCAACATACAAATGCTTGTAACTTTTTACTGGAGCGTCATAAAACATTGAAAATTTGTAACAATGAAGTACTCGAGCCTCTTGTCAATTTAAGCTATCGCTCAAAGCTATGCTACCCTTGAGTTTCAAATCAAACACAGATAAAACTTCAAATGGCCCTAACTTCTATACGGTACGTCCTACACCTATCAAAGTTTGCAACATACAAATGCTTGTAACTTTTTACTGGAGCGTCATAAAACCTTGAAATTTTGTAACACTAAAGTACTCGAGCCTCTTGTCAATGTAAGCTATCGCTCAAAGCTATGCTACTCTTGAGTCCCAAATCAAACACTGATAAAACTTCAAATGGCCCTAACTTCTATACGGTACGTCCTACACCTATCAAAGTTTGCAACATAAAAATGCTTGTAACTTTTTACTGGAGCGTCATAAAACCTTGAAATTTTGTAACAATAAAGTACTCGAGCCTCTTGTCAATTTAAGCTATCGCTCAAAGCTATGCTACTCTTAAGTTCTAAATCAAGCACTGAGAAAACTTCAAATGGCCCTAACTTATATACAGTACGTCCTACACCTATGAAAGTTTGCAACATACAAATGCTTGTAACTTTTTACTGGAGCGTCATAAAACCTTGAAATTTTGTAACAATAAAGTACTCGAGCCCCTTGTCAATTAAAGCTATCGCTCAAAGCTATGCTACCCTTGAGTCCCAAATCAAACACTGATAAAACATCAAATGGCCCTTACTTATTTACGGTACGTCCTACACCTATCAAAGTTTGCAAAATACAAATGCTTGTAACTTTTTACTGGAGCGTCATAAAACCTTGAAATTTTGTAACAATAAAGTACTCGAGCCTCTTGTCAATTTAAGCTATCGCTCAAAGCTATGCTACTCTTGAGTTCTATATCAAGCACTGAGAAAACTTCAAATGGCCCTAACTTATATACGGTACGTCCTACACCTATCAAAGTTTGCAACATACAAATGCTTGTAACTTTTTACTGGACCGTCATAAAACCTTGAAATTTTGTAACAATAAAGTACTCGAGCCACTTGTCAATTAAAGCTATCGCTCAAAGCTATGCTACCCTTGAGTCCCAAATCAAACACTGATAAAACATCAAATGGCCCTTACTTCTATACGGTACGTCCTACACCTATCAAAGTTTGCAAAATACAAATGCTTGTAACTTTTTACTGGAGCGTCATAAAACCTTGAAATCTTGCAACACTAAAGTACTCGAGCCTCTTGTCAATGTAAGCTATCGCTCAAAGCTATGCTACTCTTCAGTCCCAAATCAAACACTGATAAAACTTCAAATGGCCCTAACTTCTATACGGTACGTCCTACACCTATCAAAGTTTGCAACATACAAATGCTTGTAAGTTTTTACTGTGGCGTCATAAAACCTTGAAATTTTGTAACAATAAAGTACTCGAGCCTCTTGTCAATTTAAGCTATCGCTCAAAGCTATGCTACCCTTGAGTCCCAAATCAAACACTGATAAGACTTCAAATGGCCCTAACTTCTATACGGTACGTCCTACACCTGTCAAAGTTTGCAACATACAAATGCATGTAACTTTTTACTGGAACGTCATAAAACCTTGAAATTTTGTAACAATAAAGTGCTCGAGCCAATTGAGGCTATCGCTCAAAGCTATGCTACCCTTGAGTCCCAAATCAAACACTGATAAAACTTCAAATGACCCTAACTTCTATACGGTACGTCGTACACCTATCAAAGTTTGCAACATACAAATGCTTGTAACTTTTTACTTTAGCGTCATAAAACATTGAAATTTTGTAACAATAAAGTACTCGAGCCTCTTGTCAATTTAAGCTATCGCTGAAAGCTATGCTACCCTTGAGTCCCAAATCAAACAGTGATAAAACTTCAAATGGCCCTAACTTCTATACGGTACGTCCTACACCTATCAAAGTTTGCAACATACAAATGCTTGTAACTTTTTACTGGAGCGTCATAAAACCTTGAAATTTTGTAACAATAAAGTACTCGAGCCTCTTGTCAATTTAAGCTATCGCTCAAAGCTATGCTACCCTTGAGTCCCAAATCCAACTCCGATAAAACTTCAAATGGCCCTAACTTCTACACGGTACGTCCTACACCTATCAAAGTTTGCAACATACAAATGCTTGTAACTTTTTCCTGGAGCGCCCTAAAGCCTTGAAATTTTGTAACAATAAAGTACTCGAGCCTCTTGTCAATTTAAGCTATCGCTGAAAGCTATGCTACCCTTGAGTCCCAAATTAAACAGTGATAAAACTTCAAATGGCCCTTACTTCTATACGGTACGTCCTACACCTATCAAAGTTTGCAACATAAAAAAAGTTTGCAACAATTTAAGCTATCGCTCAAAGCTATGCTACCCTTGAGTCCCAAATCCAACTCCGATAAAACTTCAAATGGCCCTAACTTCTACACGGTACGTCCTACACCTATCAAAGTTTGCAACATACAAATGCTTGTAACTTTTTCCTGGAGCGCCCTAAAGCCTTGAAATTTTGTAACAATAAAGTACTCGAGCCTCTTGTCAATTTAAGCTATCGCTGAAAGCTATGCTACCCTTGAGTCCCAAATCAAACAGTGATAAAACTTCAAATGGCCCTTACTTCTATACGGTACGTCCTACACCTATCAAAAATTGCAACATTCAAATGCTTCTAACTTTTTACTGGAGCGTCATAAAACCTTGAAATTTTGTAACAATAAAGTACTCGAGCCTTGCTATTCTTGAGTTCTAAATCAAGCACTGAGAAAACTTCAAATGGCCCTAACTTATATACGGTACGTCCTACACCTATCAAAGTTTGCAACATACAAATGCTTGTAACTTTTTACTGGAGCGTCATACAACCTTGAAATTTTGTAACAATAAAGTGCTCGAGCCAATTGAGGCTATCGCTCAAAGCTATGCTACCCTTGAGTCCCAAATGAAACACTGATAAAACTTCAAATGACACTAACTTCTATACGGTACGTCGTACACCTATCAAAGTTTGCAACATACAAATGCTTGTAACTTTTTACTGGAGCGTCATAAAACATTGAAAATTTGTAACAATGAAGTACTCGAGCCTCTTGTCAATTTAAGCTATCGCTCAAAGCTATGCTACCCTTGAGTTTCAAATCAAACACAGATAAAACTTCAAATGGCCCTAACTTCTATACGGTACGTCCTACACCTATCAAAGTTTGCAACATACAAATGCTTGTAACTTTTTACTGGAGCGTCATAAAACCTTGAAATTTTGTAACACTAAAGTACTCGAGCCTCTTGTCAATGTAAGCTATCGCTCAAAGCTATGCTACTCTTGAGTCCCAAATCAAACACTGATAAAACTTCAAATGGCCCTAACTTCTATACGGTACGTCCTACACCTATCAAAGTTTGCAACATAAAAATGCTTGTAACTTTTTACTGGAGCGTCATAAAACCTTGAAATTTTGTAACAATAAAGTACTCGAGCCTCTTGTCAATTTAAGCTACCGCGGAAAGCTATGCTACCCTTGAGGCCCAAATCAAACACAGATAAAACTTCAAATGGCCTTCTATACGGTACGTCCTACACCTATCAAAAATTGCAACATTCAAATGCTTCTAACTTTTTACTGGAGCGTCATAAAACCTTGAAATTTTGTAACAATAAAGTACTCGAGCCTCTTGTCAATTTAAGCTATCGCTCAAAGCTATGCTACTCTTGAATTCTAAATCAAGCACTGAGAAAACTTCAAATGGCCCTAACTTATATACGGTACGTCCTACACCTATCAAAGTTTACAACATACAAATGCTTGTAACTTTTTACTGGAGCGTCATAAAACCTTGAAATTTTGTAACAATAAAGGACTCGAGCCCCTTGTCAATTTAAGCTATCGCTCAAAGCTATGCTACCCTTCAGTCCCAAATCAATCACTGATAAAACATCAAATGGCCCTTACTTCTATACGGTACGTCCTACACCTATCCAAGTTTGCAAAATACAAATGCTTGTAACTTTTTACTGGAGCGTCATAAAACCTTGAAATCTTGCAACACTAAAGTACTCGAGCCTCTTGTCAATGTAAGCTATCGCTCAAAGCTATGCTACTCTTGAGTCCCAAATCAAACACTGATAAAACTTCAAATGGCCCTAACTTCTATACGGTACGTCCTACACCTATCAAAGTTTGCAACATACAAATGCTTGTAACTTTTTACTGGAGCGTCATAAAACCTTGAAATTTTGTAACAATAAAGTACTCGAGCCTCTTGTCAATTTAAGCTATCGCTCAAAGCTATGCTACCCTTGAGTCCCAAATCAAGCACTGAGAAAAGTTCAAATGGCCCTTACTTCTATACGGTATGTCCTACACCTATGAAAGTTTGCAACATACAAATGCTTGTAACTTTTTACTGGAGCGTCATAAAACCTTGAAATTTTGTAACAATAAAGTACTCGAGCCCCTTGTCAATTTAAGCTATCGCTCAAAGCGATGCTACTCTTGAGTTCTAAATCAAGCACTGAGAAAACTTCAAATGGCCCTAACTTATATACGGTACGTCCTACACCTATCAAAGTTTGCAACATACAAATGCTTGTAACTTTTTACTGGAGCGTCATAAAACCTTGAAATTTTGTAACAATAAAGTACTCGAGCCCCTTGTCAATTTAAGCTATCGCTCAAAGCTATGCTACTCTTGAGTTCTAAATCAAGCACTGAGAAAACTTCAAATGGCCCTAACTTATATACGGTACGTCCTACACCTATCAAAGTTTGCAACATACAAATGCTTGTAACTTTTTACTGGAGCGTCATAAAACTTTGAAAATTTGTAACAATGAAGTACTCGAGCCTCTTGTCAATTTAAGCTATCGCTCAAAGCTATGCTACCCTTGAGTTTAAAATCAAACACAGATAAAACTTCAAATGGCCCTAACTTCTATATTGTACGTCCTACACCTATCAAAGTTTGCAACATACAAATGCTTGTAACTTTTTACTGGAGCGTCATAAAACCTTGGAATCTTGCAACACTAAAGTACTCGAGCCTCTTGTCAATGTAAGCTATCGCTCAAAGCTATGCTACTCTTGAGTCCCAAATCAAACACTGATAAAACTTCAAATGGCCCTAACTTCTATACGGTACGTCCTACACCTATCAAAGTTTGCAACATACAAATGCTTGTAACTTTTTACTGGAGCGTCATAAAACCTTGAAATTTTGTAACAATAAAGTACTCGAGCCTCTTGTCAATTTAAGCTATCGCTCAAAGCTATGCTACCCTTGAGTCCCAAATCAAGCACTGAGAAAACTTCAAATGGCCCTTACTTCTATACGGTATGTCCTACACCTATCAAAGTTTGCAACATACAAATGCTTGTAACTTTTTACTGGAACGTCATAAAACCTTGAAATTTTGTAACAATAAAGTACTCGAGCCTCTTGTCAATTTAAGCTATCGTGCAAAGCTATGCTACCCTTGAGTCCCAAATCAAACACTGATAAAACTTCAAATGGCCCTAACTTCTATACGGTACGTCCTACACCTATCAAAATTTGCAACATACAAATGCTTGTAACTTTTTACTGGAGCGTCATAAAACCTTGAAATTTTGTAACAATAAAGTACTCGAGCCTCATGTCAATTTAAGCTATCGCGGAAAGCTATGCTACCCTTGAGGCCCAAATCAAACACAGATATAACTTCAAATGGCCTTCTACACGGTACGTCCTACACCTATCAAAAATTACAACATTCAAATGCTTCTAACTTTTTACTGGAGCGTCATAAAACCTTGAAATTTTGTAACAATAAAGTACTCGAGCCTCTTGTCAATTTAAGCTATCGCTCAAAGCTATGCTACTCTTGAGTTCTAAATCAAGCACTGAGAAAACTTCAAATGGCCCTAACTTATATACGGTACGTCCTACACCTATCAAAGTTTGCAACATACAAATGCTTGTAACGTTTTACTGGAGCGTCATAAAACCTTGAAATTTTGTAACAATAAAGTACTCGAGCCCCTTGTCAATTTAAGCTATCGCTCAAAGCTATGCTACCCTTGAGTACCAAATCAAACACTGATAAAACATCAAATGGCCCTTACTTCTATACGGTACGTCCTACACCTATCAAAGTTTGCAAAATACAAATGCTTGTAACTTTTTACTGGAGTGTCATAAAACCTTAAAATTTTGTAACAATAAAGTACTCGAGCCTCTTGTCAATTTAAACTATCGCGGAAAGCTATGCTACCCTTGAGGCCCAAATCAAACACAGATAAAACTTCAAATGGCCTTTTATACGGTACGTCCTACACCTATCAAAAATTGCAACATTCAAATGCTACTAACTTTTTACTGGAGCGTCATAAAACCTTGAAATTTTGAAACAATAAAGTACTCGAGCCTCTTGTCAATTTAAGCTATCGCTCAAAGCTATGCTACTCTTGAGTCCTAAATCAAGCACTGAGAAAACTTCAAATGGCCCTAACTTATATATGGTACGTCCTACACCTATCAAAGTTTGCAACATACAAATGCTTGTAACTTTTTACTGGAGCGTCATAAAACTTTGAAAATTTGTAACAATGAAGTACTCGAGTCTCTTGTCAATTTAAGCTATCGCTCAAAGCTATGCTACCCTTGAGTTTCAAATCAAACACAGATAAAACTTCAAATGGCCCTAACTTCTATATGGTACGTCCTACACCTATCAAAGTTTGCAACATACAAATGCTTGAAACTTTTTACTGGAGCGTCATAAAACCTTGAAATCTTGCAACACTAAAGTACTCGAGCCTCTTGTCAATGTAAGCTATCGCTCAAAGCTATGCTACTCTTGAGTCCCAAATCAAATACTGATAAAACTTCAAATGGCCCTAACTTCTATACGGTACGTCCTACACCTATCAAAGTTTGCAACATACAAATGCTTGTAATTTTTTACTGGAGCGTCATAAAAACTTGAAATTTTGTAACAATAAAGTACTCGAGCCTCTTGTCAATTTAAGCTATCGCTCAAAGCTATGCTACCCTTGAGTCCCAAATCAAACTCTGATAAAACTTCAAATGGCCCTAACTTCTACACGGTGCGTACTACACCTATCAAAGTTTGCAACATAAAAATGCTTGTAACTTTTTACTGGAGCGTCATTAAACCTTGAAATTTTGTAACAATAAAGTACTCGAGCCCCTTGTCAATTTAAGCTATCGCTCAAAGCTATGCTACCCTTGAGTCCCAAATCAAACACTGATAAAACATCAAATGGCCCTTACTTCTATACGGTACGTCCTACACCTATCAAAGTTTGCAAAATACAAATGCTTGTACCTTTTTACTGGAGCGTCATAAAACCTTGAAGTTTTGTAACAATAAAGTACTCGAGCCTCTTGTCAATTTAAGCTATCGCGGAAAGCTATGCTACCCTTGAGGCCCAAATCAAACACAGATAAAACTTCAAATGGCCTTCTATACGGTACGTCCTACACCTATCAAAAATTGCAACATTCAAATGCTTCTAACTTTTTACTGGAGCGTCATAAAACCTTGAAATTTTGTAACAATAAAGTACTCGAGCCTCTTGTCAATTTAAACTATCGCGGAAAGCTATGCTACCCTTGAGGCCCAAATCAAACACAGATAAAACTTCAAATGGCCTTTTATACGGTACGTCCTACACCTATCAAAAATTGCAACATTCAAATGCTTCTAACTTTTTACTAGAGCGTCATAAAACCTTGAAATTTTGCAACAATAAAGTACTCGAGCCTCTTGTCAATTTAAGCTATCGCTCAAAGCTATGCTACTCTTGAGTCCTAAATCAAGCACTGAGAAAACTTCAAATGGCCCTAACTTATATACGGTACGTCCAACACCTATCAAAGTTTGCAACATACAAATGCTTGTAACTTTTTACTGGAGCGTCATAAAACTTTGAAAATTTGTAACAATGAAGTACTCGAGTCTCTTGTCAATTTAAGCTATCGCTCAAAGCTATGCTACCCTTGAGTTTCAAATCAAACACAGATAAAACTTCAAATGGCCCTAACTTCTATATGGTACGTCCTACACCTATCAAAGTTTGCAACATACAAATGCTTGTAACTTTTTCCTGGAGCGTCATAAAACCTTGAAACCTTGCAACACTAAAGTACTCGAGCCTCTTGTCAATGTAAGCTATCGCTCAAAGCTATGCTACTCTTGAGTCCCAAATCAAACACTGATAAAACTTCAAATGGCCCTAACTTCTATACGGTACGTCCTACACCTATCAAAGTTTGCAACATACAAATGCTTGTAACTTTTTACTGGAGCGTCATAAAAACTTGAAATTTTGTAACAATAAAGTACTCGAGCCTCTTGTCAATTTAAGCTATCGCTCAAAGCTATGCTACCCTTGAGTCCCAAATCAAACTCTGATAAAACTTCAAATGGCCCTAACTTCTACACGGTGCGTCCTACACCTATCAAAGTTTGCAACATAAAAATGCTTGTAACTTTTTACTGGAGCGTCATTAAACCTTGAAATTTTGTAACAATAAAGTACTCGAGCCCCTTGTCAATTTAAGCTATCGCTCAAAGCTATGCTACCCTTGAGTCCCAAATCAAACACTGATAAAACATCAAATGGCCCTTACTTCTATACGGTACGTCCTACACCTATCAAAGTTTGCAAAACACAAATGCTTGTACCTTTTTACTGGAGCGTCATAAAACCTTGAAGTTTTGTAGCAATAAAGTACTCGAGCCTCTTGTCAATTTAAGCTATCGCGGAAAGCTATGCTACCCTTGAGGCCCAAATCAAACACAGATAAAACTTCAAATGGCCTTCTATACGGTACGTCCTACACCTATCAAAAATTGCAACATTCAAATGCTTCTAACTTTTTACTGGAGCGTCATAAAACCTTGAAATTTTGTAACAATAAAGTACTCGAGCCTCTTGTCAATTTAAGCTATCGCACAAAGCTATGCTACCCTTGAGTCCCAAATCAAACTCTGATAAAACTTCAAATGGCCCTAACTTCTACACGGTACGTCCTACACCTATCAAAGTTTGCAACATAAAAATGCTTGTAACTTTTTACTGGAGCGTCATAAAACCTTGAAATTTTGTAACAATAAAGTACTCGAGCCTCTTGTCAATGTAAGCTATCGCTCAAAGCTATGCTACTCTTGAGTCCCAAATCAAACACTGATAAAACTTCAAATGGCCCTAACTTCTATACGGTACGTCCTACACCTATCAAAGTTTGCAACATACAAATAATTGTAATTTTTTACTGGAGCGTCATAAAAACTTGAAATTTTGTAACAATAAAGTACTCGAGCCTCTTGTCAATTTAAGCTATCGCTCAAAGCTATGCTACCCTTGAGTCCCAAATCAAACTCTGATAAAACTTCAAATGGCCCTAACTTCTACACGGTGCGTCCTACACCTATCAAAGTTTGCAACATAAAAATGCTTGTAACTTTTTACTGGAGCGTCATTAAACCTTGAAATTTTGTAACAATAAAGTACTCGAGCCCCTTGTCAATTTAAGCTATCGCTCAAAGCTATGCTACCCTTGAGTCCCAAATCAAACACTGATAAAACATCAAATGGCCCTTACTTCTATACGGTACGTCCTACACCTATCAAAGTTTGCAAAATACAAATGCTTGTACCTTTTTACTGGAGCGTCATAAAACCTTGAAGTTTTGTAACAATAAAGTACTCGAGCCTCTTGTCAATTTAAGCTATCGCGGAAAGCTATGCTACCCTTGAGGCCCAAATCAAACACAGATAAAACTTCAAATGGCCTTCTATACGGTACGTCCTACACCTATCAAAAATTGCAACATTCAAATGCTTCTAACTTTTTACTGGAGCGTCATAAAACCTTGAAATTTTGTAACAATAAAGTACTCGAGCCTCTTGTCAATTTAAACTATCGCGGAAAGCTATGCTACCCTTGAGGCCCAAATCAAACACAGATAAAACTTCAAATGGCCTTTTATACGGTACGTCCTACACCTATCAAAAATTGCAACATTCAAATGCTTCTAACTTTTTACTGGAGCGTCATAAAACCTTGAAATTTTGCAACAATAAAGTACTCGAGCCTCTTGTCAATTTAAGCTATCGCTCAAAGCTATGCTACTCTTGAGTCCTAAATCAAGCACTGAGAAAACTTCAAATGGCCCTAACTTATATACGGTACGTCCTACACCTATCAAAGTTTGCAACATACAAATGCTTGTAACTTTTTACTGGAGCGTCATAAAACTTTGAAAATTTGTAACAATGAAGTACTCGAGTCTCTTGTCAATTTAAGCTATCGCTCAAAGCTATGCTACCCTTGAGTTTCAAATCAAACACAGATAAAACTTCAAATGGCCCTAACTTCTATATGGTACGTCCTACACCTATCAAAGTTTGCAACATACAAATGCTTGTAACTTTTTACTGGAGCGTCATAAAACCTTGAAATCTTGCAACACTAAAGTACTCGAGCCTCTTGTCAATGTAAGCTATCGCTCAAAGCTATGCTACTCTTGAGTCCCAAATCAAACACTGATAAAACATCAAATGGCCCTTACTTCTATACGGTACGTCCTACACCTATCAAAGTTTGCAAAACACAAATGCTTGTACCTTTTTACTGGAGCGTCATAAAACCTTGAAGTTTTGTAGCAATAAAGTACTCGAGCCTCTTGTCAATTTAAGCTATCGCGGAAAGCTATGCTACCCTTGAGGCCCAAATCAAACACAGATAAAACTTCAAATGGCCTTCTATACGGTACGTCCTACACCTATCAAAAATTGCAACATTCAAATGCTTCTAACTTTTTACTGGAGCGTCATAAAACCTTGAAATTTTGTAACAATAAAGTACTCGAGCCTCTTGTCAATTTAAGCTATCGCACAAAGCTATGCTACCCTTGAGTCCCAAATCAAACTCTGATAAAACTTCAAATGGCCCTAACTTCTACACGGTACGTCCTACACCTATCAAAGTTTGCAACATAAAAATGCTTGTAACTTTTTACTGGAGCGTCATAAAACCTTGAAATTTTGTAACAATAAAGTACTCGAGCCTCTTGTCAATTTAAGCTATCGCTCAAAGCTATGCTACCCTTGAGTCCCAAATCAAGCACTGAGAAAACTTCAAATGGCCCTTACTTCTATACGGTATGTCCTACACTTATCAAAGTTTGCAACATACAAATGCTTGTAACTTTTTACTGGAGCGTCATAAAACCTTGAAATTTTGTAACAATAAAGTACTCGAGCCTCTTGTCAATTTAAGCTATCGCGGAAAGCTATGCTACCCTTGAGGCCCAAATCAAACACAGATAAAACTTCAAATGGCCTTCTATACGGTACGTCCTACACCTATCAAAAATTGCAACATTCAAATGCTTCTAACTTTTTACTGGAGCGTCATAAAACCTTGAAATTTTGTAACAATAAAGTACTCGAGCCTCTTGTCAATTTAAGCTATCGCTCAAAGCTATGCTACCCTTGAGTCTCAAATCAAGCACTGAGAAAACTTCAAATGGCCCTTACTTCTACACGGTATGTCCTACACTTATCAAAGTTTGCAACATACAAATGCTTGTAACTTTTTACTGGAGCGTCATAAAACCTTGAAATTTTGTAACAATAAAGTACTCGAGCCTCTTGTCAATTTAAGCTATCGTGCAAAGCTATGCTACCCTTGAGTCCCAAATCAAACACTGATAAAACTTCAAATGGCCCTAACTTCTATACGGTACGTCCTACACCTATCAAAGTTTGCAACATACAAATGCTTGTAACTTTTTACTGGAGCGTCATAAAAACTTGAAATTTTGTAACAATAAAATACTCGAGCCTCTTGTCAATTTAAGCTATCGCTGAAAGCTATGCTACCCTTGAGTCCTAAATCAAACTCTGATAAAACTTCATATGGCCCTAACTTCTACACGGTACGTCCTACACCTATCAAAGTTTGCAACATAAAAATTCTTGTAACTTTTTACTGGAGCGTCATAAAACCTTGAAATTTTGTAACAATAAAGTACTCGAGCCCCTTGTCAATTTAACCTATCGCTCAAAGCTATGCTACCCTTGAGTCCCAAATCAAACACTGATAAAACATCAAATGGCCCTTACTTCTATACGGTACGTCCTACACCTATCAAAGTTTGCAAAATACAAATGCTTGTAACTTTTTACTGGAGCGTCATAAAACCTTGAAATTTTGTAACAATAAAGTACTCGAGCCTCTTGTCAATTTAAGCTATCGCGGAAAGCTATGCTACCCTTGAGGTCCAAATCAAACACAGATAAAACTTCAAATGGCCTTCTATACGGTACGTCCTACACCTATCAAAAATTGCAACATTCAAATGCTTCTAACTTTTTACTGGAGCGTCATAAAACCTTGAAATTTTGTAACAATAAAGTACTCGAGCCTCTTGTCAATTTAAGCTATCGCTCAAAGCTATGCTACCCTTGAGTCTCAAATCAAGCACTGAGAAAACTTCAAATGGCCCTTACTTCTACACGGTATGTCCTACACTTATCAAAGTTTGCAACATACAAATGCTTGTAACTTTTTACTGGAGCGTCATAAAACCTTGAAATTTTGTAACAATAAAGTACTCGAGCCTCTTGTCAATTTAAGCTATCGTGCAAAGCTATGCTACCCTTGAGTCCCAAATCAAACACTGATAAAACTTCAAATGGCCCTAACTTCTATACGGTACGTCCTACACCTATCAAAGTTTGCAACATACAAATGCTTGTAACTTTTTACTGGAGCGTCATAAAAACTTGAAATTTTGTAACAATAAAATACTCGAGCCTCTTGTCAATTTAAGCTATCGCTGAAAGCTATGCTACCCTTGAGTCCTAAATCAAACTCTGATAAAACTTCATATGGCCCTAACTTCTACACGGTACGTCCTACACCTATCAAAGTTTGCAACATAAAAATTCTTGTAACTTTTTACTGGAGCGTCATAAAACCTTGAAATTTTGTAACAATAAAGTACTCGAGCCCCTTGTCAATTTAACCTATCGCTCAAAGCTATGCTACCCTTGAGTCCCAAATCAAACACTGATAAAACATCAAATGGCCCTTACTTCTATACGGTACGTCCTACACCTATCAAAGTTTGCAAAATACAAATGCTTGTAACTTTTTACTGGAGCGTCATAAAACCTTGAAATTTTGTAACAATAAAGTACTCGAGCCTCTTGTCAATTTAAGCTATCGCGGAAAGCTATGCTACCCTTGAGGCCCAAATCAAACACAGATAAAACTTCAAATGGCCTTCTATACGGTACGTCCTACACCTATCAAAAATTGCAACATTCAAATGCTTCTAACTTTTTACTGGAGCGTCATAAAACCTTGAAATTTTGTAACAATAAAGTACTCGAGCCTCTTGTCAATTTAAGCTATCGCTCAAAGCTATGCTACTCTTGAGTTCTAAATCAAGCACTGAGAAAGCTTCAAATGGCCCTAACTTATATATGGTACGTCCTACACCTATCAAAGTTTGCAACATACAAATGCTTGTAACTTTTACTGGAGCGTCATAAAACTTTGAAAATTTGCAATGAAGTACTCGAGCCTCTTGTCAATTTAAGCTATCGCTCAAAGCTATGCTACCTTTGAGTTTCAAATCAACCACAGATAAAACTTCAAATGGACCTAACTTCTATATGGTACGTCCTACACCTATCAAAGTTTGCAACATACAAATGCTTGTAACTTTTTACTGGAGCGTCATAAAACCTTGAAATCTGGCAACACTAAAGTACTCGAGCCTCTTGTCAATGTAAGCTATCGCTCGAAGCTATGCTACTCTTGAGTCCCAAATCAAACACTTATAAAACTTCAAATGGCCCTAACTTATATACGGTACGTCCTACACCTATCAAAGTTTGCAACATACAAATGCTTGTAACTTTTTACTGGAGCGTCATAAAACCTTGAAATTTTGTAACAATAAAGTACTCGAGCCTCTTGTCAATTTAAGCTATCGCGGAAAGCTATGCTACCCTTGAGGCCCAAATCAAACACAGATAAAACTTCAAATGGCCTTCTATACGGTACGTCCTACACCTATCAAAAATTGCAACATTCAAATGCTTCTAACTTTTTACTGGAGCGTCATAAAACCTTGAAATTTTGTAACAATAAAGTACTCGAGCCTCTTGTCAATTTAAGCTATCGCTCAAAGCTATGCTACCCTTGAGTCTCAAATCAAGCACTGAGAAAACTTCAAATGGCCCTTACTTCTACACGGTATGTCCTACACTTATCAAAGTTTGCAACATACAAATGCTTGTAACTTTTTACTGGAGCGTCATAAAACCTTGAAATTTTGTAACAATAAAGTACTCGAGCCTCTTGTCAATTTAAGCTATCGTGCAAAGCTATGCTACCCTTGAGTCCCAAATCAAACACTGATAAAACTTCAAATGGCCCTAACTTCTATACGGTACGTCCTACACCTATCAAAGTTTGCAACATACAAATGCTTGTAACTTTTTACTGGAGCGTCATAAAAACTTGAAATTTTGTAACAATAAAATACTCGAGCCTCTTGTCAATTTAAGCTATCGCTGAAAGCTATGCTACCCTTGAGTCCTAAATCAAACTCTGATAAAACTTCATATGGCCCTAACTTCTACACGGTACGTCCTACACCTATCAAAGTTTGCAACATAAAAATTCTTGTAACTTTTTACTGGAGCGTCATAAAACCTTGAAATTTTGTAACAATAAAGTACTCGAGCCCCTTGTCAATTTAACCTATCGCTCAAAGCTATGCTACCCTTGAGTCCCAAATCAAACACTGATAAAACATCAAATGGCCCTTACTTCTATACGGTACGTCCTACACCTATCAAAGTTTGCAAAATACAAATGCTTGTAACTTTTTACTGGAGCGTCATAAAACCTTGAAATTTTGTAACAATAAAGTACTCGAGCCTCTTGTCAATTTAAGCTATCGCGGAAAGCTATGCTACCCTTGAGGCCCAAATCAAACACAGATAAAACTTCAAATGGCCTTCTATACGGTACGTCCTACACCTATCAAAAATTGCAACATTCAAATGCTTCTAACTTTTTACTGGAGCGTCATAAAACCTTGAAATTTTGTAACAATAAAGTACTCGAGCCTCTTGTCAATTTAAGCTATCGCTCAAAGCTATGCTACTCTTGAGTTCTAAATCAAGCACTGAGAAAGCTTCAAATGGCCCTAACTTATATATGGTACGTCCTACACCTATCAAAGTTTGCAACATACAAATGCTTGTAACTTTTACTGGAGCGTCATAAAACTTTGAAAATTTGCAATGAAGTACTCGAGCCTCTTGTCAATTTAAGCTATCGCTCAAAGCTATGCTACCTTTGAGTTTCAAATCAACCACAGATAAAACATCAAATGGACCTAACTTCTATATGGTACGTCCTACACCTATCAAAGTTTGCAACATACAAATGCTTGTAACTTTTTACTGGAGCGTCATAAAACCTTGAAATCTGGCAACACTAAAGTACTCGAGCCTCTTGTCAATGTAAGCTATCGCTCGAAGCTATGCTACTCTTGAGTCCCAAATCAAACACTTATAAAACTTCAAATGGCCCTAACTTATATACGGTACGTCCTACACCTATCAAAGTTTGCAACATACAAATGCTTGTAACTTTTTACTGGAGCGTCATAAAACCTTGAAATTATGTAACAATAAAGTACTCGAGCCCCTTGTAAATTTAAGCTATCGCTCAAAGCTATGCTACCCTTGAGTCCCAAATCAAACACTGATAAAACATCAAATGGCCCTTACTTCTATACGGTACGTCCTACACCTATAAAAGTTTTCAAAATACAAATGCTTGTAACTTTTTACTGTAGCGTCATAAAACCTTGAAATTTTGTAACAATAAAGTACTCGAGCCTCTTGTCAATTTAAGCTATCGCGGAAAGCTATGCTACCCTTGAGGCCCAAATCAAACACAGATAAAACTTCAAATGGCCTTCTATACGGTACGGCCTACACCTATCAAAAATTGCAACATTCAAATGCTTCTAACTTTTTACTGGAGCGTCATAAAACCTTGAAATTTTGTAACAATAAAGTACTCGAGCCTCTTGTCAATTTAAGCTATCGCTCAAAGCTATGCTACTCTTGAGTTCTAAATCAAGCACTGAGAAAACTTCAAATGGCCCTAACTTATATACGGTACGTCCTACACCTATCAAAGTTTGCAACATACAAATGCTTGTAACTTTTTACTGGAGCGTCATAAGACTTTGAAAATTTGTAAGAATGAAGTACTCGAGCCTCTTGTCAATGTAAGCTATCGCTCAAAGCTATGCTACCCTTGAGTTTCAAATCAAACACAGATAAAACTTCAAATGGTCTTCTATACGGTACGTCCTACACTTATCAAAAATTGCAACATTCAAATGCTTCTAACTTTTTACTGGAGCGTCATAAAACCTTGAAATTTTGTAACAATAAAGTACTCGAGCCTCTTGTCAATTTAAGCTATCGCTGAAAGCTATGCTACCCTTGAGTCCTAAATCAAACTCTGATAAAACTTCAAATGGCCCTAACTTCTACACGGTACGTCCTACACCTATCAAAGTTTGCAACATAAAAATTCTTGTAACTTTTTACTGGAGCGTCATAAAACCTTGAAATTTTGTAACAATAAAGTACTCGAGCCCCTTGTCAATTTAACCTTCCGCTCAAAGCTATGCTACCCTTGAGTCCCAAATCAAACACTGATAAAACATCAAATGGCCCTTACTTCTATACGGTACGTCCTACACCTATCAAAGTTTGCAAAATACAAATGCTTGTAACTTTTTACTGGAGCGTCATAAAACCTTGAAATTTTGTAACAATAAAGTACTCGAGCCTCTTGTCAATTTAAGCTATCGCGGAAAGCTATGCTACCCTTGAGGCCCAAATCAAACACAGATAAAACTTCAAATGGCCTTCTATACGGTACGTCCTACACCTATCAAAAATTGCAACATTCAAATGCTTCTAACTTTTTACTGGAGCGTCATAAAACCTTGAAATTTTGTAACAATAAAGTACTCGAGCCTCTTGTCAATTTAAGCTATCGCTCAAAGCTATGCTACTCTTGAGTTCTAAATCAAGCACTGAGAAAGCTTCAAATGGCCCTAACTTATATATGGTACGTCCTACACCTATCAAAGTTTGCAACATACAAATGCTTGTAACTTTTTACTGGAGCGTCATAAAACTTTGAAAATTTGCAATGAAGTACTCGAGCCTCTTGTCAATTTAAGCTATCGCTCAAAGCTATGCTACCTTTGAGTTTCAAATCAACCACAGATAAAACTTCAAATGGACCTAACTTCTATATGGTACGTCCTACACCTATCAAAGTTTGCAACATACAAATGCTTGTAACTTTTTACTGGAGCGTCATAAAACCTTGAAATCTGGCAACACTAAAGTACTCGAGCCTCTTGTCAATGTAAGCTATCGCTCGAAGCTATGCTACTCTTGAGTCCCAAATCAAACACTTATAAAACTTCAAATGGCCCTAACTTATATACGGTACGTCCTACACCTATCAAAGTTTGCAACATACAAATGCTTGTAACTTTTTACTGGAGCGTCATAAAACCTTGAAATTATGTAACAATAAAGTACTCGAGCCCCTTGTAAATTTAAGCTATCGCTCAAAGCTATGCTACCCTTGAGTCCCAAATCAAACACTGATAAAACATCAAATGGCCCTTACTTCTATACGGTACGTCCTACACCTATCAAAGTTTTCAAAATACAAATGCTTGTAACTTTTTACTGTAGCGTCATAAAACCTTGAAATTTTGTAACAATAAAGTACTCGAGCCTCTTGTCAATTTAAGCTATCGCGGAAAGCTATGCTACCCTTGAGGCCCAAATCAAACACAGATAAAACTTCAAATGGCCTTCTATACGGTACGGCCTACACCTATCAAAAATTGCAACATTCAAATGCTTCTAACTTTTTACTGGAGCGTCATAAAACCTTGAAATTTTGTAACAATAAAGTACTCGAGCCTCTTGTCAATTTAAGCTATCGCTCAAAGCTATGCTACTCTTGAGTTCTAAATCAAGCACTGAGAAAACTTCAAATGGCCCTAACTTATATACGGTACGTCCTACACCTATCAAAGTTTGCAACATACAAATGCTTGTAACTTTTTACTGGAGCGTCATAAGACTTTGAAAATTTGTAAGAATGAAGTACTCGAGCCTCTTGTCAATGTAAGCTATCGCTCAAAGCTATGCTACCCTTGAGTTTCAAATCAAACACAGATAAAACTTCAAATGGTCTTCTATACGGTACGTCCTACACTTATCAAAAATTGCAACATTCAAATGCTTCTAACTTTTTACTGGAGCGTCATAAAACCTTGAAATTTTGTAACAATAAAGTACTCGAGCCTCTTGTCAATTTAAGGTATCGCTCAAAGCTATGCTACTCTTGAGTTCTAAATCAAGCACTGAGAAAACTTCAAATGGCCCTAACTTATATACGGTACGTCCTACACCTATCAAAGTTTGCAACATACAAATGCTTGTAACTTTTTACTGGAGCGTCATAAAACTTTGAAAATTTGTAACAATGAAGTACTCGAGCCTCTTGTCAATTTAAGCTATCGCTCAAAGCTATGCTACCCTTGAGTTTCAAATCAAACACAGATAAATCTTCAAATGGCCCTAACTTCTATATGGTACGTCCTACACCTATCAAAGTTTGCAACATACAAATGCTTGTAACTTTTTACTGGAGCGTCATAAAACCTTGAAATCTTGCAACACTAAAGTACTCGAGCCTCTTGTCAATGTAAGCTATCGCTCAAAGCTATGCTACTCTTGAGTCCCAAATCAAACACAGATAAAACTTCAAATGGCCTTCTATACGGTACGTCCTACACTTATCAAAAATTGCAACATTCAAATGCTTCTAACTTTTTACTGGAGCGTCATAAAACCTTGAAATTTTGTAACAATAAAGTACTCGAGCCTCTTGTCAATTTAAGCTATCGCTCAAAGCTATGCTACTCTTGAGTTCTAAATCAAGCACTGAGAAAACTTCAAATGGCCCTAACTTCTATACGGTACGTCCTACACCTATCAAAGTTTGCAACATACAAATGCTTGTAACTTTTTACTGGAGCGTCATAAAACCTTGAAATTTTGTAACAATAAAGGACTCGAGCCCCTTGTCAATTTAAGCTATCGCTCAAAGCTATGCTACCCTTGAGTCCCGAATCAAACACTGATAAAACATCAAATGGCCCTTACTTCTATACGGTACGTCCTACACCTATCAAAGTTTGCAACATACAAATGCTTGTAACTTTTTACTGGAGCTTCATAAAACCTTGAAATCTTGCAACACTAAAGTACTCGAGCCTCTTGTCAATGTAAGCTATCGCTCAAAGCTATGCTAATCTTGAGTCCCAAATCAAACACTGATAAAACTTCAAATGGCCCTAACTTCTATACGGTACGTCCTACACCTATCAAAGTTTGCAACATACAAATGCTTGTAACTTTTTACTGGAGCGTCATAAAACTTTGAAAATTTGTAACAATGAAGTACTCGAGCCTCTTGTCAATTTAAGCTATCGCTCAAAGCTATGCTACCCTTGAGTTTCAAATCAAACACAGATAAAACTTCAAATGGCCCTAACTTCTATATGGTACGTCCTACACCTATCAAAGTTTGCAACATACAAATGCTTGTAACTTTTTACTGGAGCTTCATAAAACCTTGAAATCTTGCAACACTAAAGTACTCGAGCCTCTTGTCAATGTAAGGTATCGCTCAAAGCTATGCTACTCTTGAGTCCCAAATCAAACACTGATAAAACTTCAAATGGCCCTAACTTCTATACGGTACGTCCTACACCTATCAAAGTTTGCAACATACAAATGCTTGTAACTTTTTACTGGAGCTTCATAAAACCTTGAAATTTTGTAACAATAAAGTACTCGAGCCTCTTGTCAATTTAAGCTATCGCTCAAAGCTATGCTACCCTTGAGTCCCAAATCAAGCACTGAGAAAACTTCAAATGGCACTTACTTCTATACGGTATGTCCTACACCTATCAAACTTTGAAACATACAAATGCTTGTAACTTTTTACTGGAGCGTTATAAAACCTTGAAATTTTGTAACAATAATGTACTCGATCCTCTTGTCATTTTAAGCTATCGTGCAAAGCTATGCTACCCTTGAGTCTCAAATCAAACACTGATAAAACTTCAAATGGCCCTAACTTCTATACGGTACGTCCTACACCTATCAAAGTTTGCAACATCCAAATGCTTGTAACTTTTTACTTGAGCGTCATAAAACCTTGAAATTTTGTAGCAAGAAAGTACTCGAGCCTCTTGTCAATTTAAGCTATCGCTCAAAGCTATGCTACCCTTGAGTCCCAAATCAAACTCTGATAAAACTTCAAATGGCCCTAACTTCTACATGGTACGTCCTACACCTATCAAAGTTTGCAACATATAAATGCTTGTAACTTTTTACTGGAGCGTCATAAAACCTTGAAATTTTGTAACAATAAAGTACTCGAGCCCCTTGTAAATTTAAGCTATCGCTCAAAGCTATGCTACCCTTGAGTCCCAAATCAAACACTGATAAAACATCAAATGGCCCTTACTTCTTTACGGTACGTCCTACACCTATCAAAGTTTGCAAAATACAAATGCTTGTAACTTTTTACTGGAGCGTCATAAAACCTTGAAATTTTGTAACAATAAAGTACTCGAGCCCCTTGTAAATTTAAGCTATCGCTCAAAGCTATGCTACCCTTGAGTCCCAAATCAAACACTGATAAAACATCAAATGGCCCTTACTTCTTTACGGTACGTCCTACACCTATCAAAGTTTGCAAAATACAAATGCTTGTAACTTTTTACTGGAGCGTCATAAAACCTTGAAATTTTGTAACAATAAAGTACTCGAGCCTCTTGTCAATTTAAGCTATCGCTCAAAGCTATGCTACTCTTGAGTTCTAAATCAAGCACTGAGAAAACTTCAAATGGCCCTAACTTATATACGGTACGTCCTACACCTATCAAAGTTTGCAACATACAAATGCTTGTAACTTTTTACTGGAGCGTCATAAGACTTTGAAAATTTGTAACAATGAAGTACTCGAGCCTCTTGTCAATTTAAGCTATCGCTCAAAGCTATGCTACCCTTGAGTCCCAAATCAAACTCTGATAAAACTTCAAATGGCCCTAACTTCTACATGGTACGTCCTACACCTATCAAAGTTTGCAACATAAAAATGCTTGTAACTTTTTACTGGAGTGTCATAAAACCTTGAAATTTTGTAACACTAAAGTACTTGAGCCCCTTGTCAATTTAAGCTATCGCTCAAAGCTATGCTACCCTTGAGTCCCAAATTAAACACTGATAAAACATCAAATGGCCCTTACTTCTATACGGTACGTCCTACACCTACCAAAGTTTGCAACATACAAATGCTTGTAACTTTTTACTGGAGCTTCATAAAACCTTGAAATTTTGTAACAATAAAGTACTCGAGCCTCTTGTCAATTTAAGCTATCGCTCAAAGCTATGCTACTCTTGAGTTCTAAATCAAGCACTGAGAAAACTTCAAATGGCCCTAACTTATATACGGTACGTCCTACACCTATCAAAGTTTGCAACATATAAATGCTTGTAACTTTTTACTGGAGCGTCATAAAACCTTGAAATTTTGTAACAATAAAGTACTCGAGCCCCTTGTAAATTTAAGCTATCGCTCAAAGCTATGCTACCCTTGAGTCCCAAATCAAACACTGATAAAACATCAAATGGCCCTTACTTCTTTACGGTACGTCCTACACCTATCAAAGTTTGCAAAATACAAATGCTTGTAACTTTTTACTGTAGCTTCATAAAACCTTGAAATTTTGTAACAATAAAGTACTCGAGCCTCTTGTCAATTTAAGCTATCGCTCAAAGCTATGCTACCCTTGAGTCCCAAATCAAGCACTGAGAAAACTTCAAATGGCCCTTACTTCTATACGGTATGTCCTACACCTATCAAACTTTGCAACATACAAATGCTTGTAACTTTTTACTGGAGCGTCATAAAACCTTGAAATTTTGTAACAATAATGTACTCGATCCTCTTGTCATTTTAAGCTATCGTGCAAAGCTATGCTACCCTTGAGTCCCAAATCAAACACTGATAAAACATCAAATGGCCCTTACTTCTTTACGGTACGTCCTACACCTATCAAAGTTTGCAAAATACAAATGCTTGTAACTTTTTACTGGAGCGTCATAAAACCTTGAAATTTTGTAACAATAAAGTACTCGAGCCTCTTGTCAATTTAAGCTATCGCTCAAAGCTATGCTACTCTTGATTTCTAAATCAAGCACTGAGAAAACTTCGAATGGCCCTAACTTATATACGGTACGTCCTACACCTATCAAAGTTTGCAACATACAAATGCTTGTAACTTTTTACTGGAGCGTCATAAGACTTTGAAAATTTGTAACAATGAAGTACTCGAGCCTCTTGTCAATTTAAGCTATCGCTCAAAGCTATGCTACCCTTGAGTCCCAAATCAAACTCTGATAAAACTTCAAATGGCCCTAACTTCTACATGGTACGTCCTACACCTATCAAAGTTTGCAACATAAAAATGCTTGTAACTTTTTACTGGAGTGTCATAAAACCTTGAAATTTTGTAACACTAAAGTACTTGAGCCCCTTGTCAATTTAAGCTATCGCTCAAAGCTATGCTACCCTTGAGTCCCAAATCAAGCACTGAGAAAATTTCAAATGGCCCTTACTTCTATACGGTATGTCCTACACCTATCAAACTTTGCAACATACAAATGCTTGTAACTTTTTACTGGAGCGTCATAAAACCTTGAAATTTTGTAACTATAATGTACTCGATCCTCTTGTCATTTTAAGCTATCGTGCAAAGCTATGCTACCCTTGAGTCTCAAATCAAACACTGATAAAACTTCAAATGGCCCTAACTTCTATACGGTACGTCCTACACCTATCAAAGTTTGCAACATACAAATGCTTGTAACTTTTTACTTGAGCGTCATAAAACCTTGAAATTTTGTAGCAATAAAGTACTTGAGCCCCTTGTCAATTTAAGCTATCGCTCAAAGCTATGCTACCCTTGAGTCCCAAATCAAACTCTGATAAAACTTCAAATGGCCCTAACTTCTACATGGTACGTCCTACACCTATCAAAGTTTGCAACATAAAAATGCTTGTAACTTTTTACTGGAGTATCATAAAACCTTGAAATTTTGTAACACTAAAGTACTTGAGCCCCTTGTCAATTTAAGCTATCGCTCAAAGCTATGCTACCCTTGAGTCCCAAATTAAACACTGATAAAACATCAAATGGCCCTTACTTCTATACGGTACGTCCTACACCTACCAAAGTTTGCAACATACAAATGCTTGTAACTTTTTACTGGAGCGTCATAAAACCTTGAAATTTTGTAACAATAAAGTACTCGAGCCTCTTGTCAATTTAAGCTATCGCTCAAAGCTATGCTACTCTTGAGTTCTAAATCAAGCACTGAGAAAACTTCAAATGGCCCTAACTTATATACGGTACGTCCTACACCTATCAAAGTTTGCAACATATAAATGCTTGTAACTTTTTACTGGAGCGTCATAAAACCTTGAAATTTTGTAACAATAAAGTACTCGAGCCCCTTGTAAATTTAAGCTATCGCTCAAAGCTATGCTACCCTTGAGTCCCAAATCAAACACTGATAAAACATCAAATGGCCCTTACTTCTTTACGGTACGTCCTACACCTATCAAAGTTTGCAAAATACAAATGCTTGTAACTTTTTACTGTAGCTTCATAAAACCTTGAAATTTTGTAACAATAAAGTACTCGAGCCTCTTGTCAATTTAAGCTATCGCTCAAAGCTATGCTACCCTTGAGTCCCAAATCAAGCACTGAGAAAACTTCAAATGGCCCTTACTTCTATACGGTATGTCCTACACCTATCAAACTTTGCAACATACAAATGCTTGTAACTTTTTACTGGAGCGTCATAAAACCTTGAAATTTTGTAACAATAATGTACTCGATCCTCTTGTCATTTTAAGCTATCGTGCAAAGCTATGCTACCCTTGAGTCTCAAATCAAACACTGATAAAACTTCAAATGGCCCTAACTTCTATACGGTACGTCCTACACCTATCAAAGTTTGCAACATACAAATGCTTGTAACTTTTTACTTGAGCGTCATAAAACCTTGAAATTTTGTAGCAATAAAGTACTCGAGCCTCTTGTCAATTTAAGCTATCGCTCAAAGCTATGCTACCCTTGAGTCCCAAATCAAACTCTGATAAAACTTCAAATGGCCCTAACTTCTACATGGTACGTCCTACACCTATCAAAGTTTGCAACATAAAAATGCTTGTAACTTTTTACTGGAGTGTCATAAAACCTTGAAATTTTGTAACACTAAAGTACTTGAGCCCCTTGTCAATTTAAGCTATCGCTCAAAGCTATGCTACCCTTGAGTATCAAATTAAACACTGATAAAACATCAAATGGCCCTTACTTCTATACGGTACGTCCTACACCTACCAAAGTTTGCAACATACAAATGCTTGTAACTTTTTACTGGAGCGTCATAAGACTTTGAAAATTTGTAACAATGAAGTACTCGAGCCTCTTGTCAATTTAAGCTATCGCTCAAAGCTATGCTACCCTTGAGTTTCAAATCAAACACAGATAAAACTTCAAATGGCCCTAACTTCTATATGGTACGTCCTACACCTATCAAAGTTTGCAACATACAAATGCTTGTAACTTTTTACTGGAGCATCATAAAACCTTGAAATCTTGCAACACTAAAGTACTCGAGCCTCTTGTCAATGTAAGCTATCGCTCAAAGCTATGCTACTCTTGAGTCCCAAATCAAACACAGATAAAACTTCAAATGGCCTTCTATACGGTACGTCCTACACTTATCAAAAATTGCAACATTCAAATGCTTCTAACTTTTTACTGGAGCGTCATAAAACCTTGAAATTTTGTAACAATAAAGTACTGGAGCCTCTTGTCAATTTAAGGTATCGCTCAGAGCTATGCTACTTTTGAGTTCTAAATCAAGCACTGAGAAAACTTCAAATGGCCCTAACTTATATACGGTACGTCCTACACCTATCAAAGTTTGCTACATACAAATGCTTGTAACTTTTTACTGGAGCGTCATAAAACCTTGAAACCTTGCAACACTAAAGTACTCGAGCCTCTTGTCAATGTAAGCTATCGCTCAAAGCTATGCTACTCTTGAGTCCCAAATCAAACACTGATAAAACTTCAAATGGCCCTAACTTCTATACGGTACGTCCTACACCTATCAAAGTTTGCAACATACAAATGCTTGTAACTTCTTACTGGAGCGTCATAAAACCTTGAAATCTTGCAACACTAAAGTACTCGAGCCTCTTGTCAATGTAAGCTATCGCTCAAATCTATGCTACTCTTGAGTCCCAAATCAAACACTGATAAAACTTCAAATGGCCCTAACTTCTATACGGTACGTCCTACACCATGTCAATTTAAGCTATCGCGGAAAGCTATGCTACCCTTGAGGCCCAAATCAAACATAGATAAAACTTCAAATGGCCTTCTATACGGTACGTCCTACACCTATCAAAAATTGCAACATTCAAATACTTCTAACTTTTTACTGGAGCGTCATAAAACCTTGTAATTTTGTAACAATAAAGTACTCGAGCCTCTTGTCAATTTAAGCTATCGCTCAAAGCTATGCTACTCTTGAGTTCTAAATCAAGCACTGAGAAAACTTCAAATGGCCCTAACTTATATACGGTACGTCCTACACCTATCAAAGTTTGCAACATACAAATGCTTGTAACTTTTTACTGGAGCGTCATAAAACCTTGAAATTTTGTAACAATAAAGTACTCGAGCCCATTGTAAATTTAAGCTATCGCTCAAAGCTATGCTACCCTTGAGTCCCAAATCAAACACTGATAAAACATCAAATGGCCCTTACTTCTATACGGTACGTCCTACACCTATCAAAGTTTGCAAAATACAAATGCTTGTAACTTTTTACTGGAGCGTCATAAAACCTTGAAATTTTGTAACAATAAAGTACTCGAGCCTCTTGTCAATTTAAGCTATCGCGGAAAGCTATGCTACCCTTGAGGCCCAAATCAAACACAGATAAAACTTCAAATGGCCTTCTATACGGTACGTCCTACACCTATCAAAAATTGCAACATTCAAATGCTTGTAACTTTTTACTGGAGCGTCATAAAACCTTGAAATTTTGTAACAATAAAGTACTCGAGCCTCTTGTCAATTTAAGCTATCGCTCAAAGCTATGCTACTCTTGAGTTCTAAATCAAGCACTGAGAAAACTTCAAATGGCCCTAACTTATATACGGTACGTCCTACACCTATCAAAGTTTGCAACATACAAATGCTTGTAAATTTTTACTGGAGCGTCATAAGACTTTGAAAATTTGTAACAATGAAGTACTCGAGCCTCTTGTCAATTTAAGCTATCGCTCAAAGCTATGCTACCCTTGAGTTTCAAATCAAACACAGATAAAACTTCAAATGGCCCTAACTTCTATATGGTACGTCCTACACCTATCAAAGTTTGCAACATACAAATGCTTGTAACTTTTTACTGGAGCGTCATAAAACCTTGAAATCTTGCAACACTAAAGTACTCGAGCCTCTTGTCAATGTAAGCTATCGCTCAAAGCTATGCTACTCTTGAGTCCCAAATCAAACACAGATAAAACTTCAAATGGCCTTCTATACGGTACGTCCTACACTTATCAAAAATTGCAACATTCAAATGCTTCTAACTTTTTACTGGAGCGTCATAAAACCTTGAAATTTTGTAACAATAAAGTACTCGAGCCTCTTGTCAATTTAAGCTATCGCTCAAAGCTATGCTACTCTTGAGTTCTAAATCAAGCACTGAGAAAACTTCAAATGGCCCTAACTTATATACGGTATGTCCTACACCTATCAAAGTTTGCAACATACAAATGCTTGTAACTTTTTACTGGAGCGTCATAAAACCTTGAAATTTTGTAACAATAAAGGACTCGAGCCCCTTGTCAATTTAAGCTATCGCTCAAAGCTATGCTACCCTTGAGTCCCGAATCAAACACTGATAAAACATCAAATGGCCCTTACTTCTATACGGTACGTCCTACACCTATCAAAGTTTGAAAAATACAAATGCTTGTAACTTTTTACTGGAGCGTCATAAAACCTTGAAATTTTGTAACAATAAAGTACTGGAGCCTCTTGTCAATTTAAGGTATCGCTCAGAGCTATGCTACTCTTGAGTTCTAAATCAAGCACTGAGAAAACTTCAAATGGCCCTAACTTATATACGGTACGTCCTACACCTATCAAAGTTTGCTACATACAAATGCTTGTAACTTTTTACTGGAGCGTCATAAAACCTTGAAACCTTGCAACACTAAAGTACTCGAGCCTCTTGTCAATGTAAGCTATCGCTCAAAGCTATGCTACTCTTGAGTCCCAAATCAAACACTGATAAAACTTCAAATGGCCCTAACTTCTATACGGTACGTCCTACACCTATCAAAGTTTGCAACATACAAATGCTTGTAACTTCTTACTGGAGCGTCATAAAACCTTGAAATCTTGCAACACTAAAGTACTCGAGCCTCTTGTCAATGTAAGCTATCGCTCAAATCTATGCTACTCTTGAGTCCCAAATCAAACACTGATAAAACTTCAAATGGCCCTAACTTCTATACGGTACGTCCTACACCTTGTCAATTTAAGCTATCGCGGAAAGCTATGCTACCCTTGAGGCCCAAATCAAACATAGATAAAACTTCAAATGGCCTTCTATACGGTACGTCCTACACCTATCAAAAATTGCAACATTCAAATACTTCTAACTTTTTACTGGAGCGTCATAAAACCTTGTAATTTTGTAACAATAAAGTACTCGAGCCTCTTGTCAATTTAAGCTATCGCTCAAAGCTATGCTACTCTTGAGTTCTAAATCAAGCACTGAGAAAACTTCAAATGGCCCTAACTTATATACGGTACGTCCTACACCTATCAAAGTTTGCAACATACAAATGCTTGTAACTTTTTACTGGAGCGTCATAAAACCTTGAAATTTTGTAACAATAAAGTACTCGAGCCCCTTGTAAATTTAAGCTATCGCTCAAAGCTATGCTACCCTTGAGTCCCAAATCAAACACTGATAAAACATCAAATGGCCCTTACTTCTATACGGTACGTCCTACACCTATCAAAGTTTGCAAAATACAAATGCTTGTAACTTTTTACTGGAGCGTCATAAAACCTTGAAATTTTGTAACAATAAAGTACTCGAGCCTCTTGTCAATTTAAGCTATCGCGGAAAGCTATGCTACCCTTGAGGCCCAAATCAAACACAGATAAAACTTCAAATGGCCTTCTATACGGTACGTCCTACATCTATCAAAAATTGCAACATTCAAATGCTTCTAACTTTTTACTGGAGCGTCATAAAACCTTGAAATTTTGTAACAATAAAGTACTCGAGCCTCTTGTCAATTTAAGCTATCGCTCAAAGCTATGCTACTCTTGAGTTCTAAATCAAGCACTGAGAAAACTTCAAATGGCCCTAACTTATATACGGTACGTCCTACACCTATCAAAGTTTGCAACATACAAATGCTTGTAAATTTTTACTGGAGCGTCATAAGACTTTGAAAATTTGTAACAATGAAGTACTCGAGCCTCTTGTCAATTTAAGCTATCGCTCAAAGCTATGCTACCCTTGAGTTTCAAATCAAACACAGATAAAACTTCAAATGGCCCTAACTTCTATATGGTACGTCCTACACCTATCAAAGTTTGCAACATACAAATGCTTGTAACTTTTTACTGGAGCGTCATAAAACCTTGAAATCTTGCAACACTAAAGTACTCGAGCCTCTTGTCAATGTAAGCTATCGCTCAAAGCTATGCTACTCTTGAGTCCCAAATCAAACACAGATAAAACTTCAAATGGCCTTCTATACGGTACGTCCTACACTTATCAAAAATTGCAACATTCAAATGCTTCTAACTTTTTACTGGAGCGTCATAAAACCTTGAAATTTTGTAACAATAAAGTACTCGAGCCTCTTGTCAATTTAAGCTATCGCTCAAAGCTATGCTACTCTTGAGTTCTAAATCAAGCACTGAGAAAACTTCAAATGGCCCTAACTTATATACGGTACGTCCTACACCTATCAAAGTTTGCAACATACAAATGCTTGTAACTTTTTACTGGAGCGTCATAAAACCTTGAAATTTTGTAACAATAAAGGACTCGAGCCCCTTGTCAATTTAAGCTATCGCTCAAAGCTATGCTACCCTTGAGTCCCGAATCAAACACTGATAAAACATCAAATGGCCCTTACTTCTATACGGTACGTCCTACACCTATCAAAGTTTGAAAAATACAAATGCTTGTAACTTTTTACTGGAGCGTCATAAAACCTTGAAATTTTGTAACAATAAAGTACTCGAGCCTCTTGTCAATTTAAGCTATCGCGGAAAGCTATGCTACCCTTGAGGCCCAAATCAAACACAGATAAAACTTCAAATGGCCTTCTATACGGTACGTCCTACACCTATCAAAAATTGCAACATTCAAATGCTACTAACTTTTTACTGGAGCGTCATAAAACCTTGAAATTTTGTAACAATAAAGTACTCGAGCCTCTTGTCAATTTAAGTTATCGCTCAAAGCTATGCTACTCTTGAGTTCTAAATCAAGCACTGAGAAAACTTCAAATGGCCCTAACTTATATACGGTACGTCCTACACCTATCAAAGTTTGCAACATACAAATGCTTGTAAATTTTTACTGGAGCGTCATAAGACTTTGAAAATTTGTAACAATGAAGTACTCGAGCCTCTTGTCAATTTAAGCTATCGCTCAAAGCTATGCTACCCTTGAGTTTCAAATCAAACACAGAGAAAACTTCAAATGGCCCAAACTTCTATATGGTACGTCCTACACCTATCAAAGTTTGCAACATACAAATGCTTGTAACTTTTTACTGGAGCGTCATAAAACCTTGAAATCTTGCAACACTAAAGTACTCGAGCCTCTTGTCAATGTAAGCTATCGCTCAAAGCTATGCTACTCTTGAGTCCCAAATCAAACACAGATAAAACTTCAAATGGCCTTCTATACGGTACGTCCTACACTTATCAAAAATTGCAACATTCAAATGCTTCTAACTTTTTACTGGAGCGTCATAAAACCTTGAAATTTTGTAACAATAAAGTACTCGAGCCTCTTGTCAATTTAAGCTATCGCTCAAAGCTATGCTACTCTTGAGTTCTAAATCAAGCACTGAGAAAACTTCAAATGGCCCTAACTTATATACGGTACGTCCTACACCTATCAAAGTTTGCAACATACAAATGCTTGTAACTTTTTACTGGAGCGTCATAAAACCTTGAAATTTTGTAACAATAAAGGACTCGAGCCTCTTGTCAATTTAAGCTATCGCTCAAAGCTATGCTACCCTTGAGTTTCAAATCAAACACAGATAAAACTTCAAATGGCCCTAACTTCTATATGGTACGTCCTACACCTATCAAAGTTTGCAACATACAAATGCTTGTAACTTTTTACTGGAGCGTCATAAAACCTTGAAATCTTGCAACACTAAAGTACTCGAGCCTCTTGTCAATGTAAGCTATCGCTCAAAGCTATGCTACTCTTGAGTCCCAAATCAAACACAGATAAAACTTCAAATGGCCTTCTATACGGTACGTCCTACACTTATCAAAAATTGCAACATTCAAATGCTTCTAACTTTTTACTGGAGCGTCATAAAACCTTGAAATTTTGTAACAATAAAGTACTCGAGCCTCTTGTCAATTTAAGGTATCGCTCAAAGCTATGCTACTCTTGAGTTCTAAATCAAGCACTGAGAAAACTTCAAATGGCCCTAACTTATATACGGTACGTCCTACACCTATCAAAGTTTGCTACATACAAATGCTTGTAACTTTTTACTGGAGCGTCATAAAACCTTGAAACCTTGCAACACTAAAGTACTCGAGCCTCTTGTCAATGTAAGCTATCGCTCAAAGCTATGCTACTCTTGAGTCCCAAATCAAACACTGATAAAACTTCAAATGGCCCTAACTTCTATACGGTACGTCCTACACCTATCAAAGTTTGCAACATACAAATGCTTGTAACTTCTTACTGGAGCGTCATAAAACCTTGAAATCTTGCAACACTAAAGTACTCGAGCCTCTTGTCAATGTAAGCTATCGCTCAAATCTATGCTACTCTTGAGTCCCAAATCAAACACTGATAAAACTTCAAATGGCCCTAACTTCTATACGGTACGTCCTACACCTTGTCAATTTAAGCTATCGCGGAAAGCTATGCTACCCTTGAGGCCCAAATCAAACATAGATAAAACTTCAAATGGCCTTCTATACGGTACGTCCTACACCTATCAAAATTTGCAACATTCAAATACTTCTAACTTTTTACTGGAGCGTCATAAAACCTTGAAATTTTGTAACAATAAAGTACTCGAGCCTCTTGTCAATTTAAGCTATCGCTCAAAGCTATGCTACTCTTGAGTTCTAAATCAAGCACTGAGAAAACTTCAAATGGCCCTAACTTATATACGGTACGTCCTACACCTATCAAAGTTTGCAACATACAAATGCTTGTAACTTTTTACTGGAGCGTCATAAAACCTTGAAATTTTGTAACAATAAAGTACTCGAGCCCCTTGTAAATTTAAGCTATCGCTCAAAGCTATGCTACCCTTGAGTCCCAAATCAAACACTGATAAAACATCAAATGGCCCTTACTTCTATACGGTACGTCCTACACCTATCAAAGTTTGCAAAATACAAATGCTTGTAACTTTTTACTGGAGCGTCATAAAACCTTGAAATTTTGTAACAATAAAGTACTCGAGCCTCTTGTCAATTTAAGCTATCGCGGAAAGCTATGCTACCCTTGAGGCCCAAATCAAACACAGATAAAACTTCAAATGGCCTTCTATACGGTACGTCCTACACCTATCAAAAATTGCAACATTCAAATGCTTCTAACTTTTTACTGGAGCGTCATAAAACCTTGAAATTTTGTAACAATAAAGTACTCGAGCCTCTTGTCAATTTAAGCTATCGCTCAAAGCTATGCTACTCTTGAGTTCTAAATCAAGCACTGAGAAAACTTCAAATGGCCCTAACTTATATACGGTACGTCCTACACCTATCAAAGTTTGCTACATACAAATGCTTGTAACTTTTTACTGGAGCGTCATAAAACCTTGAAATCTTGCAACACTAAAGTACTCGAGCCTCTTGTCAATGTAAGCTATCGCTCAAATCTATGCTACTCTTGAGTCCCAAATCAAACACTGATAAAACTTCAAATGGCCCTAACTTCTATACGGTACGTCCTACACCTTGTCAATTTAAGCTATCGCGGAAAGCTATGCTACCCTTGAGGCCCAAATCAAACATAGATAAAACTTCAAATGGCCTTCTATACGGTACGTCCTACACCTATCAAAAATTGCAACATTCAAATACTTCTAACTTTTTACTGGAGCGTCATAAAACCTTGAAATTTTGTAACAATAAAGTACTCGAGCCTCTTGTCAATTTAAGCTATCGCTCAAAGCTATGCTACTCTTGAGTTCTAAATCAAGCACTGAGAAAACTTCAAATGGCCCTAACTTATATACGGTACGTCCTACACCTATCAAAGTTTGCAACATACAAATGCTTGTAACTTTTTACTGGAGCGTCATAAAACCTTGAAATTTTGTAACAATAAAGTACTCGAGCCCCTTGTAAATTTAAGCTATCGCTCAAAGCTATGCTACCCTTGAGTCCCAAATCAAACACTGATAAAACATCAAATGGCCCTTACTTCTATACGGTACGTCCTACACCTATCAAAGTTTGCAAAATACAAATGCTTGTAACTTTTTACTGGAGCGTCATAAAACCTTGAAATTTTGTAACAATAAAGTACTCGAGCCTCTTGTCAATTTAAGCTATCGCGGAAAGCTATGCTACCCTTGAGGCCCAAATCAAACACAGATAAAACTTCAAATGGCCTTCTATACGGTACGTCCTACACCTATCAAAAATTGCAACATTCAAATGCTTCTAACTTTTTACTGGAGCGTCATAAAACCTTGAAATTTTGTAACAATAAAGTACTCGAGCCTCTTGTCAATTTAAGCTATCGCTCAAAGCTATGCTACTCTTGAGTTCTAAATCAAGCACTGAGAAAACTTCAAATGGCCCTAACTTATATACGGTACGTCCTACACCTATCAAAGTTTGCTACATACAAATGCTTGTAACTTTTTACTGGAGCGTCATAAAACCTTGAAACCTTGCAACACTAAAGTACTCGAGCCTCTTGTCAATGTAAGCTATCGCTCAAAGCTATGCTACTCTTGAGTCCCAAATCAAACACTGATAAAACTTCAAATGGCCCTAACTTCTATACGGTACGTCCTACACCTATCAAAGTTTGCAAAATACAAATGCTTGTAACTTTTTACTGGAGCGTCATAAAACCTTGAAATTTTGTAACAATAAAGTACTCGAGCCTCTTGTCAATTTAAGCTATCGCGGAAAGCTATGCTACCCTTGAGGCCCAAATCAAACACAGATAAAACTTCAAATGGCCTTCTATACGGTACGTCCTACACCTATCAAAAATTGCAACATTCAAATGCTTCTAACTTTTTACTGGAGCGTCATAAAACCTTGAAATTTTGTAACAATAAAGTACTCGAGCCTCTTGTCAATTTAAGCTATCGCTCAAAGCTATGCTACTCTTGAGTTCTAAATCAAGCACTGAGAAAACTTCAAATGGCCCTAACTTATATACGGTACGTCCTACACCTATCAAAGTTTGCAACATACAAATGCTTGTAAATTTTTACTGGAGCGTCATAAGACTTTGAAAATTTGTAACAATGAAGTACTCGAGCCTCTTGTCAATTTAAGCTATCGCTCAAAGCTATGCTACCCTTGAGTTTCAAATCAAACACAGATAAAACTTCAAATGGCCCTAACTTCTATATGGTACGTCCTACACCTATCAAAGTTTGCAACATACAAATGCTTGTAACTTTTTACTGGAGCGTCATAAAACCTTGAAATCTTGCAACACTAAAGTACTCGAGCCTCTTGTCAATGTAAGCTATCGCTCAAAGCTATGCTACTCTTGAGTCCCAAATCAAACACAGATAAAACTTCAAATGGCCTTCTATACGGTACGTCCTACACCTATCAAAAATTGCAACATTCAAATGCTTCTAACTTTTTACTGGAGCGTCATAAAACCTTGAAATTTTGTAACAATAAAGTACTCGAGCCTCTTGTCAATTTAAGCTATCGCTCAAAGCTATGCTACTCTTGAGTTCTAAATCAAGCACTGAGAAAACTTCAAATGGCCCTAACTTATATACGGTACGTCCTACACCTATCAAAGTTTGCAACATACAAATGCTTGTAACTTTTTACTGGAGCGTCATAAAACCTTGAAATTTTGTAACAATAAAGGACTCGAGCCCCTTGTCAATTTAAGCTATCGCTCAAAGCTATGCTACCCTTGAGTCCCGAATCAAACACTGATAAAACATCAAATGGCCCTTACTTCTATACGGTACGTCCTACACCTATCAAAGTTTGCAAAATACAAATGCTTGTAACTTTTTACTGGAGCGTCATAAAACCTTGAAGTTTTGTAACAATAAAGTACTCGAGCCTCTTGTCAATTTAAGCTATCGCGGAAAGCTATGCTACCCTTGAGGCCCAAATCAAACACAGATAAAACTTCAAATGGCCTTCTATACGGTACGTCCTACACCTATCAAAAATTGCAACATTCAAATGCTTCTAACTTTTTACTGGAGCGTCATAAAACCTTGAAATTTTGTAACAATAAAGTACTCGAGCCTCTTGTCAATTTAAGCTATCGCTCAAAGCTATGCTACTCTTGAGTTCTAAATCAAGCACTGAGAAAACTTCAAATGGCCCTAACTTATATACGGTACGTCCTACACCTATCAAAGTTTGCAACATACAAATGCTTGTAAATTTTTACTGGAGCGTCATAAGACTTTGAAAATTTGTAACAATGAAGTGCTCGAGCCTCTTGTCAATTTAAGCTATCGCTCAAAGCTATGTTACCCTTGAGTTTCAAATCAAACACAGATAAAACTTCAAATGGCCCTAACTTCTATATGGTACGTCCTACACCTATCAAAGTTTGCAACATACAAATGCTTGTAACTTTTTACTGGAGCGTCATAAAACCTTGAAATCTTGCAACACTAAAGTACTCGAGCCTCTTGTCAATGTAAGCTATCGCTCAAAGCTATGCTACTCTTGAGTCCCAAATCAAACACAGATAAAACTTCAAATGGCCTTCTATACGGTACGTCCTACACTTATCAAAGTTTGCAACATTCAAATGCTTCTAACTTTTTACTGGAGCGTCATAAAACCTTGAAATTTTGTAACAATAAAGTACTCGAGCCTCTTGTCAATTTAAGCTATCGCTCAAAGCTATGCTACTCTTGAGTTCTAAATCAAGCACTGAGAAAACTTCAAATGGCCCTTACTTCTATACGGTACGTCCTACACCTATCAAAGTTTGCAAAATACAAATGCTTGTAACTTTTTACTGGAGCGTCATAAAACCTTGAAATTTTGTAACAATAAAGTACTCGAGCCTCTTGTCAATTTAAGCTATCGCGGAAAGCTATGCTACCCTTGAGGCCCAAATCAAACACAGATAAAGCTTCAAATGGCCTTCTATACGGTACGTCCTACACCTATCAAAAATTGCAACATTCAAATGCTTCTAACTTTTTACTGTAGCGTCATAAAACCTTGAAATTTTGTAACAATAAAGTACTCGAGCCTCTTGTCAATTTAAGCTATCGCTCAACGCTATGCTACTCTTGAGTTCTAAATCAAGCACTGAGAAAACTTCAAATGGCCCTAACTTATATACGGTACGTCCTACACCTATCAAAGTTTGCAACATACAAATGCTTGTAAATTTTTACTGGAGCGTCATAAAACTTTGAAAATTTGTAACAATGAAGTACTCGAGCCTCTTGTCAATTTAAGCTATCGCTCAAAGCTATGCTACCCTTGAGTCCCGAATCAAACACTGATAAAACATCAAATGGCCCTTACTTCTATACGGTACGTCCTACACCTATCAAAGTTTGCAAAATACAAATGCTTGTAACTTTTTACTGGAGCGTCATAAAACCTTGAAATTTTGTAACAATAAAGTACTCGAGCCTCTTGTCAATTTAAGCTATCGCGGAAAGCTATGCTACCCTTGAGGCCCAAATCAAACACAGATAAAACTTTAAATGGCCTTCTATACGGTACGTCCTACACCTATCAAAAATTGCAACATTCAAATGCTTCTAACTTTTTACTGGAGCGTCATAAAACCTTGAAATTTTGTAACAATAAAGTACTCGAGCCTCTTGTCAATTTAAGCTATCGCTCAACGCTATGCTACTCTTGAGTTCTAAATCAAGCACTGAGAAAACTTCAAATGGCCCTAACTTATATACGGTACGTCCTACACCTATCAAAGTTTGCAACATACAAATGCTTGTAAATTTTTACTGGAGCGTCATAAAACTTTGAAAATTTGTAACAATGAAGTACTCGAGCCTCTTGTCAATTTAAGCTATCGCTCAAGGCTATGCTACCCTTGAGTTTCAAATCAAGCACTGAGAAAACTTCAAATGGCCCTAACTTTTATATGGTACGTCCTACACCTATCAAAGTTTGCAACATACAAATGCTTGTAACTTTTTACTGGAGCGTCATAAAACCTTGAAATCTTGCAACACTAAAGTACTCGAGCCTCTTGTCAATGTAAGCTATCGCTCAAAGCTATGCTACCCTTGAGTCCCAAATCAAGCACTGAGAAAACTTCAAATGGCCCTTACTTCTATACGGTATGTCCTACACCTATCAAACTTTGCAACATACAAATGCTTGTAACTTTTTACTGGAGCGCCATAAAACCTTGAAATTTTGTAACAATAATGTACTCGATCCTCTTGTAATTTTAAGCTATCGTGCAAAGCTAAGCTACCCTTGAGTCTCAAATCAAACACTGATAAAACTTCAAATGGCCCTAACTTCTATACGGTACGTCCTACAACTATCAAAGTTTGCAACATACAAATGCTTGTAACTTTTTACTTGAGCGTCATAAAACCTTGAAATTTTGTAGCAATAAAGTACTCGAGCCTCTTGTCAATTTAAGCTATCGCTCAAAGCTATGCTACCCTTGAGTCCCAAATCAAACTCTGATAAAACTTCAAATGGCCCTAACTTCTACATGGTACGTCCTACACCTATCAAAGTTTGCAACATAAAAATGCTTGTAACTTTTTACTGGAGTGTCATAAAACCTTGAAATTTTGTAACACTAAAGTACTTGAGCCCCTTGTCAATTTAAGCTATCGCTCAAAGCTATGCTACCCTTGAGTCCCAAATCAAACACTGATAAAACATCAAATGGCCCTTACTTCTATACGGTACGTCCTACACCTACCAAAGTTTGCAACATACAAATGCTTGTAACTTTTTACTGGAGCGTCATAAAACCTTGAAATTTTGTAACAATAAAGTACTCGAGCCTCTTGTCAATTTAAGCTATCGCGGAAAGCTATGCTACCCTTGAGGCCCAAATCAAACACAGATAAAACTTCAAATGGCCTTCTATACGGTACGTCCTACACCTATCAAAAATTGCAACATTCAAATGCTTCTAACTTTTTACTGTAGCGTCATAAAACCTTGAAATTTTGTAACAATAAAGTACTCGAGCCTCTTGTCAATTTAAGCTATCGCTCAACGCTATGCTACTCTTGAGTTCTAAATCAAGCACTGAGAAAACTTCAAATGGCCCTAACTTATATACGGTACGTCCTACACCTATCAAAGTTTGCAACATACAAATGCTTGTAAATTTTTACTGGAGCGTCATAAAACTTTGAAAATTTGTAACAATGAAGTACTCGAGCCTCTTGTCAATTTAAGCTATCGCTCGAAGCTATGCTACCCTTGAGTTTCAAATCAAACACAGATAAAACTTCAAATGGCCCTAACTTCTATATGGTACGTCCTACACCTATCAAAGTTTGCAACATACAAATGCTTGTAACTTTTTACTGGAGCGTCATAAAACCTTGAAATCTTGCAACACTAAAGTACACGAGCCTCTTGTCAATTTAAGCTATCGTGCAAAGCTATGCTACCCTTGAGTCCCAAATCAAACACTGATAAAACTTCAAATGGCCCTAACTTCTATACGGTACGTCCTACACCTATCAAAGTTTGCAACATACAAATGCTTGTAACTTTTTACTGGAGCGTCATAAAACCTTGAAATTTTGTAACAATAAAGGACTCGAGCCCCTTGTCAATTTAAGCTATCGCTCAAAGCTATGCTACCCTTGAGTCCCGAATCAAACACTGATAAAACATCAAATGGCCCTTACTTCTATACGGTACGTCCTACACCTATCAAAGCTTGCAAAATACAAATGCTTGTAACTTTTTACTGGAGCGTCATAAAACCTTGAAATTTTGTAACAATAAAGTACTCGAGCCTCTTGTCAATTTAAGCTATCGCGGAAAGCTATGCTACCCTTGAGTCTCAAATCAAACACTGATAAAACTTCAAATGGCCCTAACTTCTATACGGTACGTCCTACAACTATCAAAGTTTGCAACATACAAATGCTTGTAACTTTTTACTTGAGCGTCATAAAACCTTGAAATTTTGTAGCAATAAAGTACTCGAGCCTCTTGTCAATTTAAGCTATCGCTCAAAGCTATGCTACCCTTGAGTCCCAAATCAAACTCTGATAAAACTTCAAATGGCCCTAACTTCTACATGGTACGTCCTACACCTATCAAAGTTTGCAACATTAAAAATGCTTGTAACTTTTTACTGGAGTGTCATAAAACCTTGAAATTTTGTAACACTAAAGTACTTGAGCCCCTTGTCAATTTAAGCTATCGCTCAAAGCTATGCTACCCTTGAGTCCCAAATCAAACACTGATAAAACATCAAATGGCCCTTACTTCTATACGGTACGTCCTACACCTACCAAAGTTTGCAACATACAAATGCTTGTAACTTTTTACTGGAGCGTCATAAAACCTTGAAATTTTGTAACAATAAAGTACTCGAGCCTCTTGACAATTTAAGCTATCGCGGAAAGCTATGCTACCCTTGAGGCCCAAATCAAACACAGATAAAACTTCAAATGGCCTTCTATACGGTACGTCCTACACCTATCAAAAATTGCAACATTCAAATGCTTCTAACTTTTTACTGGAGCGTCATAAAACCTTGAAATTTTGTAACAATAAAGTACTCGAGCCTCTTGTCAATTTAAGCTTTCGCTCAAAGCTATGCTACTCTTGAGTTCTAAATCAAGCACTGAGAAAACTTCAAATGGCCCTAACTTATATACGGTACGTCCTACACCTATCAAAGTTTGCAACATACAAAAGCTTGTAACTTTTTACTGGAGCGTCATAAAACCTTGAAATTTTGTAACAATAAAGTACTCGAGCCCCTTGTCAATTTAAGCTATCGCTCAAAGCTATGCTACCCTTGAGTCCCAAATCAAACACTGATAAAACATCAAATGGCCCTTACTTCTATACGGTACGTCCTACACCTATCAAAGTTTGCAACATACAAATGCTTGTAACTTTTTACTGGAGCGTCATAAAACTTTGAAAATTTGTAACAATGAAGTACTCGAGCCTCTTGTCAATTTAAGCTATCGCTCAAAGCTATGCTACCCTTGAGTTTAAAATCAAACACAGATAAAACTTCAAATGGCCCTAACTTCTATATGGTACGTCCTACACCTATCAAAGTTTGCAACATACAAATGCTTGTAACTTTTTACTGGAGCGTCATAAAACCTTGAAATCTTGCAACACTAAAGTACTCGAGCCTCTTGTCAATGTAAGCTATCGCTCAAAGCTATGCTACTCTTGAGTCCCAAATCAAACACTGATAAAACTTCAAATGGTCTTAACTTCTATACGGTACGTCCTACACCTATCAAAGTTTGCAACATACAAATGCTTGTAACTTTTTACTGGAGCGTCATAAAACCTTGAAATTTTGTAACAATAAAGTACTCGAGCCTCTTGTCAATTTAAGCTATCGCTCAAAGCTATGCTACCCTTGAGTCCCAAATCAAGCACTAAAAAAACTTCAAATGGCCCTTACTTCTATACGGTATGTCCTACACCTATCAAAGTTTGCAACATACAAATGCTTGTAACTTTTTACTGGAACGTCATAAAACCTTGAAATTTTGTAACAATAAAGTACTCGAGCCTCTTGCCAATTTAAGCTATCGTGCAAAGTTATGCTACCCTTGAGTCCCAAATCAAACACTGATAAAACTTCAAATGGCCCGAACTTCTATACGGTACGTCCTACACCTATCAAAGTTTGCAACATACAAATGCTTGTAACTTTTTACTGGAGCGTCATAAAACCTTGAAATTTTGTAACAATAAAGTACTCGAGCCTCTTGTCAATTTAAGCTATCGCTCAAAGCTCTTCTACTCTTTTGTTCTAAATCAAGCACTGAGAAAACTTCAAATAGCCCTAACTTATATACGGTACGTCCTACACCTATCAAAGTTTGCAACATACAAATGCTTGTAACTTTTTACTGGAGCGTCATAAAACCTTGAAATTTTGTAACAATAAAGGACTCGAGCCCCTTGTCAATTTAAGCTATCGCTCAAAGCTATGCTACCCTTGAGTCCCGAATCAAACACTGATAAAACATCAAATGGCCCTTACTTCTATACGGTACGTCCTACACCTATCAAAGTTTGCAAAATACAAATGCTTGTAACTTTTTACTGGAGCGTCATAAAACCTTGAAATTTTGTAACAATAAAGTACTCGAGCCTCTTGTCACTTTAAGCTATCGCGGAAAGCTATGCTACCCTTGAGGCCCAAATCAAACACAGATAAAACTTCAAATGGCCTTCTCTATGGTACGTCCTACACCTATCAAAAATTGCAACATTCAAATGCTTCTAACTTTTTACTGGAGCGTCATAAAACCTTGAAATTTTGTAACAATAAAGTACTCGAGCCTCTTGTCAATTTAAGCTATCGCTCAACGCTATGCTACTCTTGAGTTCTAAATCAAGCACTGAGAAAACTTCAAATGGCCCTAACTTATATACGGTACGTCCTACACCTATCAAAGTTTGCAACATACAAATGCTTGTAAATTTTTACTGGAGCGTCATAAAACTTTGAAAATTTGTAACAATGAAGTACTCGAGCCTCTTGTAAATGTAAGCTATCGCTCAAAGCTATGCTACCCTTCAGTTTCAAATCAAACACAGATAAAACTTCAAATGGCCCTAACTTCTATATGGTACGTCCTACACCTATCAAAGTTTGCAACATACAAATGCTTGTAACTTTTTACTGGAGCGTCATAAAACCTTGAAATCTTGCAACACTAAAGTACTCGAGCCTCTTGTCAATTTAAGCTATCGTGCAAAGCTATGCTACCCTTGAGTCCCAAATCAAACACTGATAAAACTTCAAATGGCCCGAACTTCTATAAGGTACGTCCTACACCTATCAAAGTTTGCAACATACAAATGCTTGTAACTTTTTACTGGAGCGTCATAAAACCTTGAAATTTTGTAACAATAAAGTACTCGAGCCTCTTGTCAATTTAAGCTATCGCTCAAAGCTATGCTACTCTTTTGTTCTAAATCAAGCACTGAGAAAACTTCAAATAGCCCTAACTTATATACGGTACGTCCTACACCTATCAAAGTTTGCAACATACAAATGCTTGTAACTTTTTACTGGAGCGTCATAAAACCTTGAAATTTTGTAACAATAAAGGACTCGAGCCCCTTGTCAATTTAAGCTATCGCTCAAAGCTATGCTACCCTTGAGTCCCGAATCAAACACTGATAAAACATCAAATGGCCCTTACTTCTATACGGTACGTCCTACACCTATCAAAGTTTGCAAAATACAAATGCTTGTAACTTTTTACTGGAGCGTCATAAAACCTTGAAATTTTGTAACAATAAAGTACTCGAGCCTCTTGTCAATTTAAGCTATCGCGGAAAGCTATGCTACCCTTGAGGCCCAAATCAAACACAGATAAAACTTCAAATGGCCTTCTATATGGTACGTCCTACACCTATCAAAAATTGCAACATTCAAATGCTTCTAACTTTTTACTGGAGCGTCATAAAACCTTGAAATTTTGTAACAATAAAGTACTCGAGCCTCTTGTCAATTTAAGCTATCGCTCAACGCTATGCTACTCTTGAGTCCTAAATCAAGCACTGAGAAAACTTCAAATGGCCCTAACTTATATACGGTACGTCCTACACCTATCAAAGTTTGCAACATACAAATGCTTGTAAATTTTTACTGGAGCGTCATAAAATTTTAAAATTTGTAACAATGAAGTACTCGAGCCTCTTGTCAATTTAAGCTATCGCTCAAAGCTATGCTACCCTTGAGTTTCAAATCAAACACAGATAAAACTTCAAATGGCCCTAACTTCTATATGGTACGTCCTACACCTATCAAAGTTTGCAACATACAAATGCTTGTAACTTTTTACTGGAGCGTCATAAAACCTTGAAATCTTGCAACACTAAAGTACTCGAGCCTCTTGTCAATGTAAGCTATCGCTCAAAGCTATGCTACCCTTGAGTCCCAAATCAAGCACTGAGAAAACTTCAAATGGCCCTTACTTCTATACGGTATGTCCTACACCTATCAAACTTTGCAACATACAAATGCTTGTAACTTTTTACTGGAGCGTCATAAAACTTTGAAATTTTGTAACAATAATGTACTCGATCCTCTTGTCATTTGAAGCTATCGTGCAAAGCTAAGCTACCCTTGAGTCTCAAATCAAACACTGATAAAACTTCAAATGGCCCTAACTTCTATACGGTACGTCCTACAACTATCAAAGTTTGCAACATACAAATGCTTGTAACTTTTTATTTGAGCGTCATAAAACCTTGAAATTTTGTAGCAATAAAGTACTCGAGCCTCTTGTCAATTTAAGCTATCGCTCAAAGCTATGCTACCCTTGAGTCCCAAATCAAACTCTGATAAAACTTCAAATGGCCCCAACTTCTACATGGTACGTCCTACACCTATCAAAGTTTGCAACATAAAAATGCTTGTAACTTTTTACTACAGCGTCATAAAACCTTGAAATTTTGTAACACTAAAGTACTTGAGCCCCTTGTCAATTTAAGCTATCGCTCAAAGCTATGCTACCCTTGAGTCCCAAATCAAACACTGATAAAACATCAAATGGCCCTTACTTCTATACGGTACGTCCTACACCTACCAAAGTTTGCAACATACAAATGCTTGTAACTTTTTACTGGAGCGTCATAAAACCTTGAAATTTTGTAATAATAAAGTACTCGAGCCTCTTGTCAATTTAAGCTATCGCGGAAAGCTATGCTACCATTGAGGCCCAAATCAAACACAGATAAAACTTCAAATGGCCTTCTATACGGTACGTGCTACACCTATCAAAAATTGCAACATTCAAATGCTTCTAACTTTTTACTGGAGCGTCATAAAACCTTGAAATTTTGTAACAATAAAGTACTCGAACCTCTTGTCAATTTAAGCTTTCGCTCAAAGCTATGCTACTCTTGAGTTCTAAATCAAGCACTGAGAAAACTTCAAATGGCCCTAACTTATATACGGTACGTCCTACACCTATCAAAGTTTGCAACATACAAAAGCTTGTAACTTTTTACTGGAGCGTCACAAAACCTTGAAATTTTGTAACAATAAAGTACTCGAGCCCCTTGTCAATTTAAGCTATCGCTCAAAGCTATGCTACCCTTGAATCCCAAATCAAACACTGATAAAACATCAAATGGCCCTTACTTCTATACGGTACGTCCTACACCTATCAAAGTTTGCAACATACAAATGCTTGTAACTTTTTACTGGAGCGTCATAAAACTTTGAAAATTTGTAACAATGAAGTACTCGAGCCTCTTGTCAATTTAAGCTATCGCTCAAAGCTATGCTACCCTTGAGTTGAAAATCAAACACAGATAAAACTTCAAATGGCCCTAACTTCTATATGGTACGTCCTACACCTATCAAAGTTTGCAACATACAAATGCTTGTAACTTTTTACTGGAGCGTCATAAAACCTTGAAATCTTGCAACACTAAAGCACTCGAGCCTCTTGTCAATTTAAGCTATCGCTCAAAGCTATGCTACCCTTGAGTCCCAAATCAAGCACTGAGAAAACTTCAAATGGCCCTTACTTCTATACGGTATGTCCTACACCTATCAAAGTTTGCAACATACAAATGCTTGTAACTTTTTACTGGAACGTCATAAAACCTTGAAATTTTGTAACAATAAAGTACTCGAGCCTCTTGTCAATTTAAGCTATCGTGCAAAGCTATGCTACCCTTGAGTCCCAAATCAAACACTGATAAAACTTCAAATGGCCCTAACTTCTATACGGTACGTCCTACACCTATCAAAGTTTGCAACATACAAATGCTTGTAACTTTTTACTGGAGCGTCATATAACCTTGAAATTTTGTAACAATAAAGTACTCGAGCCTCTTGTCAATTTAAGCTATCGCGGAAAGCTATGCTACCCTTGAGGCCCAAATCAAACACAGATAAAACTTCAAATGGCCTTCTATACGGTACGTCCTACACCTATCAAAAATTGCAACATTCAAATGCTTCTAACTTTTTACTGGAGCGTCATAAAACCTTGAAATTTTGTAACAATAAAGTACTCGAGTCTCTTGTCAATTTAAGCTATCGCTCAAAGCTATGCTACTCTTGAGTTCTAAATCAAGCACTGAGAAAACTTCAAATAGCCCTAACTTATATACTGTACGTCCTACACCTATCAAAGTTTGCAACATACAAATGCTTGTAACTTTTTACTGGAGCGTCATATAACCTTGAAATTTTGTAACAATAAAGTACTCGAGCCTCTTGTCAATTTAAGCTATCGCGGAAAGCTATGCTACCCTTGAGGCCCAAATCAAACACAGATAAAACTTCAAATGGCCTTCTATACGGTACGTCCTACACCTATCAAAAATTGCAACATTCAAATGCTTCTAACTTTTTACTGGAGCGTCATAAAACCTTGAAATTTTGTAACAATAAAGTACTCGAGTCTCTTGTCAATTTAAGCTATCGCTCAAAGCTATGCTACTCTTGAGTTCTAAATCAAGCACTGAGAAAACTTCAAATAGCCCTAACTTATAAACGGTACGTCCTACACCTATCAAAGTTTGCAACATACAAATGCTTGTAACTTTTTACTGGAGCGTCATAAAACCTTGAAATTTTGTAACAATAAAGGACTCGAGCCCCTTGTCAATTTAAGCTATCGCTCAAAGCTATGCTACCCTTGAGTCCCGAATCAAACACTGATAAAACATCAAATGGCCCTTACTTCTATACGGTACGTCCTACACCTATCAAAGTTTGCAAAATACAAATGCTTGTAACTTTTTACTGGAGCGTCATAAAACCTTGAAATTTTGTAACAATAAAGTACTCGAGCCTCTTGTCAATTTAAGCTATCGCGGAAAGCTATGCTACCCTTGAGGCCCAAATCAAACACAGATAAAACTTCAAATGGCCTTCTATACGGTACGTCCTACACCTATCAAAAATTGCAACATTCAAATGCTTCTAACTTTTTACTGGAGCGTCATAAAACCTTGAAATTTTGTAACAATAAAGTACTCGAGCCTCTTGTCAATTTAAGCTATCGCTCAACGCTATGCTACTCTTGAGTTCTAAATCAAGCACTGAGAAAACTTCAAATGGCCCTAACTTATATACGGTACGTCCTACACCTATCAAAGTTTGCAACATACAAATGCTTGTAAATTTTTACTGGAGCGTCATAAGACTTTGAAAATTTATAACAATGAAGTACTCGAGCCTCTTGTCAATTTAAGCTATCGCTCAAAGCTATGCTACCCTTGAATTTCAAATCAAACACAGATAAAACTTCAAATGGCCCTAACTTCTATATGGTACGTCCTACACCTATCAAAGTTTGCAACATACAAATGCTTGTAACTTTTTACTGGAGCGTCATAAAAACTTGAAATTTTGTAACAATAAAAAACTCGAGCCCCTTGTCAATTTAAGCTATCGCTCAAAGCTATGCTACCCTTGAGTCCCGAATCAAACACTGATAAAACATCAAATGGCCCTTACTTCTATACGGTACGTCCTACACCTATCAAAGTTTGCAAAATACAAATGCTTGTAACTTTTTACTGGAGCGTCATAAAACCTTGAAATTTTGTAACAATAAAGTACTCGAGCCTCTTGTCAATTTAAGCTATCGCGGAAAGCTATGCTACCCTTGAGGCCCAAATCAAACACAGATAAAACTTAAAATGGCCTTCTATACCGTACGTCGTACACCTATCAAAAATTGCAACATTCAAATGCTTCTAACTTTTTACTGGAGCGTCATAAAACCTTGAAATTTTGTAACAATAAAGTACTTGAGCTTCTTGTCAATTTAAGCTATCGCTCAACGCTATGCTACTCTTGAGTTCTAAATCAAGCACTGAGAAAACTTCAAATGGCCCTAACTTATATACGGTACGTCCTACACCTATCAAAGTTTGCAACATACAAATGCTTGTAAATTTTTACTGGAGCGTCATAAAACTTTGAAAATTTGTAACAATGAAGTACTCGAGCCTCTTGTCAATTTAAGCTATCGCTCAAAGCTATGCTACCCTTGAGTTTGAAATCAAACACAGATAAAACTTCAAATGGCCCTAACTTCTATATGGTACGTCCTACACCTATCAAAGTTTGCAACATACAAATGCTTGTAACTTTTTACTGGAGCGTCATAAAACCTTGAAATCTTGCAACACTAAAGTACTCGAGCCTCTTGTCAATTTAAGCTATCGTGCAAAGCTATGCTACCCTTGAGTCCCAAATCAAACACTGATAAAACTTCAAATGGCCCTAACTTCTATACGGTACGTCCTACACCTATCAAAGTTTGCAACATACAAATGCTTGTAACTTTTTACTGGAGCGTCATAAAACCTTGAAATTTTGTAACAATAAAGGACTCGAGCCCCTTGTCAATTTAAGCTATCGCTCAAAGCTATGCTACCCTTGAGTCCCGAATCAAACACTGATAAAACATCAAATGGCCCTTACTTCTATACGGTACGTCCTACACCTATCAAAGTTTGCAAAATACAAATGCTTATAACTTTTTACCGGAGCGTCATAAAACCTTGAAATTTTGTAACAATAAAGTACTCGAGCCTCTTGTCAATTTAAGCTATCGCGGAAAGCTATGCTACCCTTGAGGCCCAAATCAAGCACTGAGAAAACTTCAAATGGCCCTTACTTCTATACGGTATGTCCTACACCTATCAAACTTTGCAACATACAAATGCTTGTAACTTTTTACTGGAGCGTCATAAAACCTTGAAATTTTGTAACAATAATGTACTCGATCCTCTTGTCATTTTAAGCTATCGTGCAAAGCTATGCTACCCTTGAGTCTCAAATCAAACACTGATAAAACTTCAAATGGCCCTAACTTCTATACGGTACGTCCTACACCTATCAAAGTTTGCAACATACAAATGCTTGTAACTTTTTACTTGAGCGTCATAAAACCTTGAAATTTTGTAGCAATAAAGTACTCGAGCCTCTTGTCAATTTAAGCTATCGCTCAAAGCTATGCTACCCTTGAGTCCCAAATCAAACTCTGATAAAACTTCAAATGGCCCTAACTTATATACGGTACGTGCTACACCTATCAAAGTTTGCAACATACAAATGCTTGTAACTTTTTACTGGAGCGTCATAAAACCTTGAAATCTTGCAACACTAAAGTACTCGAGCCTCTTGTCAATGTAAGCTATCGCTCAAAGCTATGCTACTCTTGAGTCCCAAATCAAACACAGATAAAACTTCAAATGGCCTTCTATACGGTACGTCCTACACTTATCAAAAATTGCAACATTCAAATGCTTCTAACTTTTTACTGGAGCGTCATAAAACCTTGAAATTTTGTAACAATAAAGTACTCGAGCCTCTTGTCAATTTAAGCTATCGCTCAAAGCTATGCTACTCTTGAGTTCTAAATCAAGCACTGAGAAAACTTCAAATGGCCCTAACTTATATACGGTACGTCCTATACCTATCAAAGTTTGCAACATACAAATGCTTGTAACTTTTTACTGGAGCGTCATAAAACCTTGAAATTTTGTAACAATAAAGGACTCGAGCCCCTTGTCAATTTAAGCTATCGCTCAAAGCTATGCTACCCTTGAGTCCCGAATCAAACACTGATAAAACATCAAATGGCCCTTACTTCTATACGGTACGTCCTACACCTATCAAAGTTTGCAAAATACAAATGCTTGTAACTTTTTACTGGAGCGTCATAAAACCTTGAAATTTTGTAACAATAAAGTACTCGAGCCTCTTGTCAATTTAAGCTATCGCGGAAAGCTATGCTACCCTTGAGGCCCAAATCAAACACAGATAAAACTTCAAATGGCCTTCTATACGGTACGTCCTACACCTATCAAAAATTGCAACATTCAAATGCTTCTAACTTTTTACTGGAGCGTCATAAAACCTTGAAATTTTGTAACAATAAAGTACTCGAGCCTCTTGTCAATTTAAGCTATCGCTCAACGCTATGCTACTCTTGAGTTCTAAATGAAGCACTGAGAAAACTTCAAATGGCCCTAACTTATATACGGTACGTCCTACACCTATCAAAGTTTGCAACATACAAATGCTTGTAAATTTTTACTGGAGCGTCATAAAACTTTGAAAATTTGTAACAATGAAGTACTCGAGCCTCTTGTCAATTTAAGCTATCGCTCAAAGCTATGCTACCCTTGAGTTTCAAATCAAACACAGATAAAACTACAAATGGCCCTAACTTCTATATGGTACGTCCTACACCTATCAAAGTTTGCAACATACAAATGCTTGTAACTTTTTACTGGAGCGTCATAAAACCTTGAAATCTTGCAACACTAAAGTACTCGAGCCTCTTGTCAATTTAAGCTATCGTGCAAAGCTATGCTACCCTTGAGTCCCAAATCAAACACTGATAAAACTTCAAATGGCCCTAACTTCTATACGGTACGTCCTACACCTATCAAAGTTTGCAACATACAAATGCTTGTAACTTTTTACTGGAGCGTCATAAAACCTTGAAATTTTGTAACAATAAAGGACTCGAGCCCCTTGTCAATTTAAGCTATCGCTCAAAGCTATGCTACCCTTGAGTCCCGAATCAAACACTGATAAAACATCAAATGGCCCTTACTTCTATACGGTACGTCCTACACCTATCAAAGTTTGCAAAATACAAATGCTTGTAACTTTTTACTGGAGCGTCATAAAACCTTGAAATTTTGTAACAATAAAGTACTCGAGCCTCTTGTCAATTTAAGCTATCGCGGAAAGCTATGCTACCCTTGAGGCCCAAATCAAACACAGATAAAACTTCAAATGGCCTTCTATACGGTACGTCCTACACCTATCAAAAATTGCAACATTCAAATGCTTCTAACTTTTTACTGGAGCGTCATAAAACCTTGAAATTTTGTAACAATAAAGTACTCGAGCATCTTGTCAATTTAAGCTATCGCTCAACGCTATGCTACTCTTGAGTTCTAAATCAAGCACTGAGAAAACTTCAAATGGCCCTAACTTATATACGGTACGTCCTACACCTATCAAAGTTTGCAACATACAAATGCTTGTAAATTTTTACTGGAGCGTCATAAAACTTTGAAAATTTGTAACAATGAAGTACTCGAGCCTCTTGTCAATTTAAGCTATCGTTCAAAGCTATGCTACCCTTGAGTTTAAAATCAAACACAGATAAAACTTCAAATGGCCCTAACTTCTATATGGTACGTCCTACACCTATCAAAGTTTGCAACATACAAATGCTTGTAACTTTTTACTGGAGCGTCATAAAACCTTGAAATCTTGCAACACTAAAGTACTCGAGCCTCTTGTCAATGTAAGCTATCGCTCAAAGCTATGCTACCCTTGAGTTTCAAATCAAACACAGATAAAACTTCAAATGGCCCTAACTTCTATATGGTACGTCCTACACCTATCAAAGTTTGCAACATACAAATGCTTGTAACTTTTTACTGGAGCGTCATAAAACCTTGAAATCTTGCAACACTAAAGTACTCGAGCCTCTTGTCAATGTAAGCTATCGCTCAAAGCTATGCTACTCTTGAGTCCCAAATCAAACACAGATAAAACTTCAAATGGCCTTCTATACGGTACGTCCTACACCTATCAAAAATTGCAACATTCAAATGCTTCTAACTTTTTACTGGAGCGTCATAAAACCTTGAAATTTTGTAACAATAAAGTACTCGAGCCTCTTGTCAATTTAAGCTATCGCTCAACGCTATGCTACTCTTGAGTTCTAAATCAAGCACTGAGAAAACTTCAAATGGCCCTTACTTCTATACGGTATGTCCTACACCTATCAAACTTTGCAACATACAAATGCTTGTAACTTTTTACTGGAGCGTCATAAAACCTTGAAATTTTGTAACAATAATGTACTCGATCCTCTTGTCATTTTAAGCTATCGTGCAAAGCTATGCTACCCTTGAGTCTCAAATCAAACACTGATAAAACTTCAAATGGCCCTAACTTCTATACGGTACGTCCTACACCTATCAAAGTTTGCAACATACAAATGCTTGTAACTTTTTACTTGAGCGTCATAAAACCTTGAAATTTTGTAGCAATAAAGTACTCGAGCCTCTTGTCAATTTAAGCTATCGCTCAAAGCTATGCTACCCTTGAGTCCCAAATCAAACTCTGATAAAACTTCAAATGGCCCTAACTTATATACGGTACGTCCTACACCTATCAAAGTTTGCAACATACAAATGCTTGTAACTTTTTACTGGAGCGTCATAAGACTTTGAAAATTTGTAACAATGAAGTACTCGAGCCTCTTGTCAATTTATGCTATCGCTCAAAGCTATGCTACACTTGAGTTTCAAATCAAACACAGATAAAACTTCAAATGGCCCTAACTTCTATATGGTACGTCCTACACCTATCAAAGTTTGCAACATACAAATGCTTGTAACTTTTTACTGGAGCTTCATAAAACCTTGAAATCTTGCAACACTAAAGTACTCGAGCCTCTTGTCAATGTAAGCTATCGCTCAAAGCTATGCTACTCTTGAGTCCCAAATCAAACACAGATAAAACTTCAAATGGCCTTCTATACGGTACGTCCTACACTTATCAAAAATTGCAACATTCAAATGCTTCTAACTTTTTACTGGAGCGTCCTAAAACCTTGAAATTTTGTAACAATAAAGTACTCGAGCCTCTTGTCAATTTAAGCTATCGCTCAAAGCTATGCTACTCTTGAGTTCTAAATCAAGCACTGAGAAAACTTCAAATGGCCCTAACTTATATACGGTACGTCCTACACCTATCAAAGTTTGCAACATACAAATGCTTGTAACTTTTTACTGGAGCGTCATAAAACCTTGAAATTTTGTAACAATAAAGGACTCGAGCCCCTTGTCAATTTAAGCTATCGCTCAAAGCTATGCTACCCTTGAGTCCCGAATCAAACACTGATAAAACATCAAATGGCCCTTACTTCTATACGGTACGTCCTACACCTATCAAAGTTTGCAAAATACAAATGCTTGTAACTTTTTACTGGAGCGTCATAAAGCCTTGAAATTTTGTAACAATAAAGTACTCGAGCCTCTTGTCAATTTAAGCTATCGCGGAAAGCTATGCTACCCTTGAGGCCCAAATCAAACACAGATAAAACTTCAAATGGCCTTCTATACGGTACGTCCTACACCTATCAAAAATTGCAACATTCAAATGCTTCTAACTTTTTACTGGAGCGTCATAAAACCTTGAAATTTTGGAACAATAAAGTACTCGAGCCTCTTGTCAATTTAAGCTATCGCTCAACGCTATGCTACTCTTGAGTTCTAAATCAAGCACTGAGAAAACTTCAAATGGCCCTAACTTATATACGGTACGTCCTACACCTATCAAAGTTTGCAACATACAAATGCTTGTAAATTTTTACTGGAGCGTCATAAAACTTTGAAAATTTGTAACAATGAAGTACTCGAGCCTCTTGTCAATTTAAGCTATCGCTCAAAGCTATGCTACCCTTGAGTTTCAAATCAAACACAGATAAAACTTCAAATGGCCCTAACTTCTATATGGTACGTCCTACACCTATCAAAGTTTGCAACATACAAATGCTTGTAACTTTTTACTGGAGCGTCATAAAACCTTGAAATCTTGCAACATTAAAGTACTCGAGCCTCTTGTCAATTTAAGCTATCGTGCAAAGCTATGCTACCCTTGAGTCCCAAATCAAACACTGATAAAACTTCAAATGGCCCTAACTTCTATACGGTACGTCCTACACCTATCAAAGTTTGCAACATACAAATGCTTGTAACTTTTTACTGGAGCGTCATAAAACCTTGAAATTTTGTAACAATAAAGGACTCGAGCCCCTTGTCAATTTAAGCTATCGCTCAAAGCTATGCTACCCTTGAGTCCCGAATCAAACACTGATAAAACATCAAATGGCCCTTACTTCTATACGGTACGTCCTACACCTATCAAAGTTTGCAAAATACAAATGCTTGTAACTTTTTACCGGAGCGTCATAAAACCTTGAAATTTTGTAACAATAAAGTACTCGAGCCTCTTGTCAATTTAAGCTATCGCGGAAAGCTATGCTACCCTTGAGGCCCAAATCAAGCACTGAGAAAACTTCAAATGGCCCTTACTTCTATACGGTATGTCCTACACCTATCAAACTTTGCAACATACAAATGCTTCTAACTTTTTACTGGAGCGTCATAAAACCTTGAAATTTTGTAACAATAATGTACTCGATCCTCTTGTCATTTTAAGCTATCGTGCAAAGCTATGCTACCCTTGAGTCTCAAATCAAACACTGATAAAACTTCAAATGGCCCTAACTTCTATTCGGTACGTCCTACACCTATCAAAGTTTGCACATACAAATGCTTGTAACTTTTTACTTGAGCGTCATAAAACCTTGAAATTTTGTAGCAATAAAGTACTCGAGCCTCTTGTCAATTTAAGCTATCGCTCAAAGCTATGCTACCCTTGAGTCCCAAATCAAACTCTGATAAAACTTCAAATGGCCCTAACTTATATACGGTACGTCCTACACCTATCAAAGTTTGCAACATACAAATGCTTGTAACTTTTTACTGGAGCGTCATAAGACTTTGAAAATTTGTAACAATGAAGTACTCGAGCCTCTTGTCAATTTAAGCTATCGCTCAAAGCTATGCTACACTTGAGTTTCAAATCAAACACAGATAAAACTTCAAATGGCCCTAACTTCTATATGGTACGTCCTACACCTATCAAAGTTTGCAACATACAAATGCTTGTAACTTTTTACTGGAGCGTCATAAAACCTTGAAATCTTGCAACACTAAAGTACTCGAGCCTCTTGTCAATGTAAGCTATCGCTCAAAGCTATGCTACTCTTGAGTCCCAAATCAAACACAGATAAAACTTCAAATGGCCTTCTATACGGTACGTCCTACACTTATCAAAAATTGCAACATTCAAATGCTTCTAACTTTTTACTGGAGCGTCATAAAACCTTGAAATTTTGTAACAATAAAGTACTCGAGCCTCTTGTCAATTTAAGCTATCGCTCAAAGCTATGCTACTCTTGAGTTCTAAATCAAGCACTGAGAAAACTTCAAATGGCCCTAACTTCTATACGGTACGTCCTACACCTATCAAATTTTGCAAAATACAAATGCTTGTAACTTTTTACTGGAGCGTCGTAAAACCTTGAAATTTTGTAACAATAAAGTACTCGAGCCTCTTGTCAATTTAAGCTATCGCGAAAAGCTATGCTACCCTTGAGGCCCAAATCAAACACAGATAAAACTTCAAATGGCCTTCTATACGGTACGTCCTACACCTATCAAAAATTGCAACATTCAAATGCTTCTAACTTTTTACTGGAGCGTCATAAAACCTTGAAATTTTGTAACAATAAAGTACTCGAGCCTCTTGTCAATTTAAGCTATCGCTCAACGCTATGCTACTCTTGAGTTCTAAATCAAGCACTGAGAAAACTTCAAATGGCCCTAACTTATATACGGTACGTCCTACACCTATCAAAGTTTGCAACATACAAATGCTTGTAAATTTTTACTGGAGCGTCATAAAACTTTGAAAATTTGTAACAATGAAGTACTCGAGCCTCTTGTCAATTTAAGCTATCGCTCAAAGCTATGCTACCCTTGAGTTTCAAATCAAACACAGATAAAACTTCAAATGGCCCTAACTTCTATATGGTACGTCCTACACCTATCAAAGTTTGCAACATACAAATGCTTGTAACTTTTTACTGGAGCGTCATAAAACCTTGAAATCTTGCAACACTAAAGTACTCGAGCCTCTTGTCAATTTAAGCTATCGTGCAAAGCTATGCTACCCTTGAGTCCCAAATCAAACACTGATAAAACTTCAAATGGCCCTAACTTCTATACGGTACGTCCTACACCTATCAAAGTTTGCAACATACAAATGCTTGTAACTTTTTACTGGAGCGTCATAAAACCTTGAAATTTTGTAACAATAAAGGACTCGAGCCCCTTGTCAATTTAAGCTATCGCTCAAAGCTATGCTACCCTTGAGTCCCGAATCAAACACTGATAAAACATCAAATGGCCCTTACTTCTATACGGTACGTCCTACACCTATCAAAGTTTGCAAAATACAAATGCTTGTAACTTTTTACTGGAGCGTCATAAAACCTTGAAATTTTGTAACAATAAAGTACTCGAGCCTCTTGTCAATTTAAGCTATCGCGGAAAGCTATGCTACCCTTGAGGCCCAAATCAAACACAGATAAAACTTCAAATGGCCTTCTATACGGTACGTCCTACACCTATCAAAAATTGCAACATTCAAATGCTTCTAACTTTTTACTGGAGCGTCATAAAACCTTGAAATTTTGTAACAATAAAGTTCTCGAGCCTCTTGTCAATTTAAGCTATCGCTCAACGCTATGCTACTCTTGAGTTTAAAATCAAACACAGATAAAACTTCAAATGGCCCTAACTTCTATATGGTACGTCCTACACCTATCAAAGTTTGCAACATACAAATGCTTGTAACTTTTTACTGGAGCGTCATAAAACCTTGAAATCTTGCAACACTAAAGTACTCGAGCCTCTTGTCAATGTAAGCTATCGCTCAAAGCTATGCTACTCTTGAGTCCCAAATCAAACACTGATAAAACTTCAAGTGGTCCTAACTTCTATACGGTACGTCCTACACCTATCAAAGTTTGCAACATACAAATGCTTGTAACTTTTTACTGGAGCGTCATAAAACCTTGAAATTTTGTAACAATAAAGTACTCGAGCCTCTTGTCAATTTAAGCTATCGCTCAAAGCTATGCTACCCTTGAGTCCCAAATCAAGCACTGAGAAAACTTCAAATGGCCCTTACTTCTATACGGTATGATCTACACCTATCAAAGTTTGCAACATACAAATGCTTGTAACTTTTTACTGGAACGTCATAAAACCTTGAAATTTTGTAACAATAAAGTACTCGAGCCTCTTGTCAATTTAAGCTATCGTGCAAAGCTATGCTACCCTTGAGTCCCAAATCAAACACTGATAAAACTTCAAATGGCCCTAACTTCTATACGGTACGTCCTACACCTATCAAAGTTTGCAACATACAAATGCTTGTAACTTTTTACTGGAGCGTCATAAAACCTTGAAATTTTGTAACAATAAAGTACTCGAGCCTCTTGTCAATTTAAGCTATCGCGGAAAGCTATGCTACCCTTGAGGCCCAAATCAAACACAGATAAAACTTCAAATGGCCTTCTATACGGTACGTCCTACACCTATCAAAAATTGCCACATTCAAATGCTTCTAACTTTTTACTGGAGCGTCATAAAACCTTGAAATTTTGTAACAATAAAGTACTCGAGCCTCTTGTCAATTTAAGCTATCGCTCAAAGCTATGCTACTCTTAAGTTCTAAATCAAGCACTGAGAAAACTTCAAATGGCCCTAACTTATATACAGTACGTCCTACACCTATGAAAGTTTGCAACATACAAATGCTTGTAACTTTTTACTGGAGCGTCATAAAACCTTGAAATTTTGTAACAATAAAGTACTCGAGCCCCTTGTCAATTAAAGCTATCGCTCAAAGCTATGCTACCCTTGAGTCCCGAATCAAACATAGATAAAACTTCAAATGGCCCTAACTTCTATATGGTACGTCCTACACCTATCAAAGTTTGCAACATACAAATGCTTGTAACTTTTTACTGGAGCGTCATAAAACCTTGAAATCTTGCAACACTAAAGTACTCGAGCGTCTTGTCAATTTAAGCTATCGCTCAAAGCTATGCTACTCTTGAGTTCTATATCAAGCACTGAGAAAACTTCAAATGGCCCTAACTTATATACGGTACGTCCTACACCTATCAAAGTTTGCAACATACAAATGCTTGTAACTTTTTACTGGAGCGTCATAAAACCTTGAAATTTTGTAACAATAAAGTACTCGAGCCTCTTGTCAATTTAAGTTATCGCTCAAAGCTATGCTACCCTTGAGTCCCAAATCAAACACTGATAAGACTTCAAATGGCCCTAACTTCTATACGGTACGTCCTACACCTGTCAAAGTTTGCAACATACAAATGCATGTAACTTTTTACTGGAACGTCATAAAACCTTGAAATTTTGTAACAATAAAGTGCTCGAGCTAATTGAGGCTATCGCTCAAAGCTATGCTACCCTTGAGTCCCAAATCAAACACTGATAAAACTTCAAATGACCCTAACTTCTATACGGTACGTCGTACACCTATCAAAGTTTGCAACATACAAATGCTTGTAACTTTTTACTGGAGCGTCATAAAACATTGAAATTTTGTAACAATAAAGTACTCGAGCCTCTTGTCAATTTAAGCTATCGCTGAAAGCTATGCTACCCTTGAGTCCCAAATCAAACAGTGATAAAACTTCAAATGGCCCTTACTTCTATACGGTACGTCCTACACCTATCAAAGTTTGCAACATAAAAATGCTTGTAACTTTTTACTGGAGCGTCATAAAACCTTGAAATTTTGTAACAATAAAGTACTCGAGCCTCTTGTCAATTTAAGCTATCGCGCAAAGCTATGCTACCCTTACGTCCTACACCTATCAAAAATTGCAACATTCAAATGCTTCTAACTTTTTACTGGAGCGTCATAAAACCTTGAAATTTTGTAACAATAAAGTACTCGAGCCTTGCTACTCTTGAGTTCTAAATCAAGCACTGAGAAAACTTCAAATGGCCCTAACTTATATACGGTACGTCCTACACCTATCAAAGTTTGCAACATACAAATGCTTGTAACTTTTTACTGGAGCGTCATAAAACTTTGAAAATTTGTAACAATGAAGTACTCGAGCCTCTTGTCAATTTAAGCTATCGCTCAAAGCTATGCTACCCTTGAGTTTCAAATCAAACACAGATAAAACTTCAAATGGCCCTAACTTCTATATGGTACGTCCTACACCTATCAAAGTTTGCAACATACAAATGCTTGTAACTTTTTACTGGAGAGTCATAAAACCTTGAAAACTTGCAACACTAAAGTACTCGAGCCTCTTGTCAATGTAAGCTATCGCTCAAAGCTATGCTACTCTTGAGTCCCAAATCAAACACTGATAAAACTTCAAATGGCCCTAACTTCTATACGGTACGTCCTACACCTATCAAAGTTTGCAACATACAAATGCTTGTAATACGATACGGTTTTAATACGGTACGTCCTACACCTATCAAAGTTTGCAACATACAAATTTTTTTTTTTTTTTTTTTTTTTATCTCCATTTATTTAACTACAATCTGTCCAGCTGGACATTCAGTACTACTTATATTATATTTGGTTATAAACATGTGTATGAATTTTCAGTAACATTCAATACATTAGGTACATTAATTTAACAAAGTTAGATTCTATATATATTAATTTCATTCATTCCTTATTATTATTATTTTTTAATTTTTTTTTTTTATTTTTTTTATTTTTATTTTTTTTTTTATTTCTAATTTGATCTTAGGTGGTAAATCTGAATGGTAAGTCCGATGGTACATATTTTTTTAGTCTTCGCGCGCTGGTATCGCTGGTTATCAATTCTACCGCTAGGTTGTTAGGATGGACTCTAAGACGTTTGCGATATGAGTGGCTATATTTCATGATTTCATCATTTACTTTTGGGATGTTTAGATCCCGATGAATGATGTCGTTGCTGACATACCAAGGTGCATTAGCACACAGTCGTATGACTTTTGATTGGAATCGTTGTAGGATGTCCAGGTTTGACTTGGATGCTGATCCCCAAATTTGAATACCATAAGTCCATATGGGCTTCAGTATTACCTTATATATCAGGACTTTATTTCCAAGTGTTAGGGCTGACCTTCGTCCAAGTAGCCAGAAGAAAGACCTAAGCGTTATTCCAAGTTGTTTCCGTTTGGAGAAGATGTGATAGCGCCACGTAAGCCGCCGATCCAGGTGCACCCCAAGGTATTTTGCATGGTCTGCTTGTGGCAATTGGGAGTTACTTAGTGTCACTGGAGGGCAAGAACCTGCACGTAGGGTAAAAGTCGTTTGCACTGATTTTATTGCATTTGCTTTTATTCGCCACTTGTCTAGCCATAAGTCAATTTGGTTCAGGTTCTCCTGCAAATGCTTCGAGGCTAACACGGGGTTTTTGTTGCAGGCCATTACAACAGTATCATCTGCAAAAGTTGCGGTATATGTGGTAACAGTCAGCGGCAGGTCAGCCGTGAATAGTGTGTAGAGCACAGGTCCCAAAACGCTCCCTTGTGGAACACCAGCTTTGATTGGATGGAGGGAAGTTACGTCGCTGTTAACTTTGACCATGAAGAATCTGCTTTCTAAGTAGGACTTTAATATGGCAAAGTAGTGATAGGGTAAATGCATTTTCAATTTGTACAGTAACCCTTGGTGCCACACCTTGTCGAATGCTTGGGTGATATCCAGGAATGCAGCTGAACAATATTCTCTATTTTCTAGTGCATTCTGTGTAAATGCATATACTCGATTTATTTGTTCTATCGTAGCATGATGCTTTCGGAATCCAAATTGATAGGAAGGTATAAGTTGTTTTGACTCGATGATTGGGAGGAGTCGCTTCAAAAGAAGTTTCTCACACATTTTGGAAAGTATCGGAAGCAAGCTAATTGGTCTATATGAAGTGACCACTTCTGCCGGTTTCCCAGGTTTGGGAACAAGGATAATTTGAGCCACTTTCCATTGGCTTGGGAAGTGGTCACATCGGATAATCGCATTGAATAGTTGTGCAATGAATTTATAGCCGCAATCTGGTAGCTCCTTTAGGATTCTGCTCGTAATAAGGTCATATCCCGGCGATTTTTTGTCTTTTAGCGTATTCTTGATAATCCCTCTAATTTCTTTTAGTTTAAAATGCTGGATCGGAATATCCATTTGGTATGGGGCATCAAGTAATTCAGCTATTTTTATGTCTTCTTGTGGATATTTGCTTGGAAACGGCGCAAATACTTCTAATAAATGAAGAGCAAATAACTGTGCTTTTTCCTTGTCAGATCTGGCCCATCCGCCATCTTTCGTTTTAATAGGTGGCACATGTGATGTTGGTTGATTTAGTTTTTTTGTAGCTTTCCATAGAGAATAACCTGAAGCCTGTGAAGGTGACAAGCTGCTGAGATAGCTTTGTATTTCTGAATTTTTTGTTGACCGTAGGGCGTTTTTGAGTTGTTTTGTAGCGCAATTGAACCGGTTTTTGTCATAGGGGCTTCTGGTCATTTGCCAAATTCGACGCAGTCTCCGCTTTTCTTTTAGTTGCTCCTTTACAACCTGGCTTACATCACGATAATTACTTATACAGCTGGGCTCCAATGTGGAAGTCCATGCAGCATGCTGAATGGCTGAGTTCAAAAGTTCTACTGCATCGTCTATATTTGTTTTGTTTTTTAAAGGAATATTGGTGACTAGAGTCTCGATAATGCTTTGTCTAAACAGCTCCCAATTTGTGCTTTTGTTGTGCAGACAGATTGTTCTTGCTCTGATCTGAACCTCACAGCTAATTGTTAGAACTATCGGTGAGTGATCTGATGACAGGTCCAGGCACGATTCCATGGAAGTGTTTGTTTTTGGTACACCTTTGGATACAAAAAAGTCGATAACGTCTGGAAGCTTGTTTCTGTCCGTTGGCCAGTAGGTTGGCTCACCCGTTGATAGGTGGGACAGGCTGTTTTGTTGCATAGCTTTATATAGGTTACGGCCTCTAGGAGTTGTTATTCTAGACCCCCATTGTGGATTCTTAGCATTATAATCACCCCCAGCGATGAATCTTGATCCTAGGGAGTTATAAAATTCTTGGAACTCTTCGCAGCTAACTGGATGGTTGGGAGGGCAATATACCGCTGCAATTGTTATGGGGCCTTTATAATCATCAATTGTTATAACCGTTGATTGCAGGTATTTCTTTTTATAACATTCGTGCTCCACGTGTGCAATACTGTTGCGAATAATTACAGCAGTTCCCCCACGCGCAGTGCCAGCTGGGTGGATTGTGGAGTATAGGTCATATTGCGGAATTTTTGCGTAACTTTTTTCAGTGAAATGGGTTTCAGATATCAACATAATGTCAATATTTTCGTCTGCTAAGAAAGCTGATATTTCATGGATATGACGACTGAGCCCATTGGCATTCCAGACTGCGATTTTTAATAATTTATTCATTTCGACATATTTGCTACGACTGTGGTTAGTAGATTAAGTAGAGTACTCACTTGACCCATCAATGCTTTAAGCATGGTTGTGGTGAAATCTTGCAACACTAAAGTACTCGAGCCTCTTGTCAATGTAAGCTATCGCTCAAAGCTATGCTACTCTTGAGTCCCAAATCAAACACTGATAAAACTTCAAATATCCCTAACTTCTATACGGTACGTCCTACACCTATCAAAGTTTGGAACATACAAATGCTTGTAACTTTTTACTGGAACGTCATAAAACCTTGAAATTTTGTAGCAATAAAGTACTCGAGCCTCTTGTCAATTTAAGCTATCGTGCAAAGCTATGCTACCCTTGAGTCCCAAATCAAACACTGATAAAACTTCAAATGGCCCTAACTTCTATACGGTACGTCCTACACCTATCAAATTTTGCAACATACAAATGCTTGTAACTTTTTACTGGAGCGTCATAAAACCTTGAAATTTTGTAACAATAAAGTACTCGAGCCTCTTGTCAATTTAAGCTATCGCGGAAAGCTATGCTACCCTTGAGGCCCAAATCAAACACAGATATAACTTCAAATGGCCTTCTATACGGTACGTCCTACACCAATCAAAAATTGCAACATTCAAATGCTTCTAACTTTTACTGGAGCGTCATAAAACCTTGAAATTTTGTAGCAATAAAGTACTCGAGCCTCTTGTCAATTTAAGCTATCGTGCAAAGCTATGCTACCCTTGAGTCCCAAATCAAACACTGATAAAACTTCAAATGGCCCTAACTTCTATACGGTACGTCCTACACCTATCAAATTTTGCAACATACAAATGCTTGTAACTTTTTACTGGAGCGTCATAAAACCTTGAAATTTTGTAACAATAAAGTACTCGAGCCTCTTGTCAATTTAAGCTATCGCGGAAAGCTATGCTACCCTTGAGGCCCAAATCAAACACAGATATAACTTCAAATGGCCTTCTATACGGTACGTCCTACACCTATCAAAAATTGCAACATTCAAATGCTTCTAACTTTTTACTGGAGCGTCATAAAACCTTGAAATTTTGTAACATTAAAGTACTCGAGCCCCTTGTCAATTTAAGCTATCGCTCAAAGCTATGCTACCCTTGAGTCCCAAATCAAACACTGATAAAACATCAAATGGCCCTTACTTCTATACGGTACGTCCTACACCTATCAAAGTTTGCACAATACAAATGCTTGTAACTTTTTACTGGAGCGTCATAAAACCTTGAAATTTTGTAACAATAAAGTACTCGAGCCTCTTGTCAATTTAAACTATCGCGGAAAGCTATGCTACCCTTGAGGCCCAAATCAAACACAGATAAAACTTCAAATGGCCTTCTATACGGTACGTCCTACACCTATCAAAAATTGCAATGCTCAAATGCTTCTAACTTTTTACTGGAGCGTCATAAAACCTTGAAATTTTGTAACAATAAAGTACTCGAGCCTCTTGTCAATTTAAGCTATCGCTCAAAGCTATGCTACCCTTGAGTTTAAAATCAAACACAGATAAAACTTCAAATGGCCCTAACTTCTATATGGTACGTCCTACACCTATCAAAGTTTGCAACATACAAATGCTTGTAACTTTTTACTGGAGCGTCATAAAACCTTGAAATCTTGCAACACTAAAGTACTCGAGCCTCTTGTCAATGTAAGCTATCGCTTAAAGCTATGCTACTCTTGAGTCCCAAATCAAACACTGATAAAACTTCAAATGGCCCTAACTTCTATACGGTACGTCCTACACCTATCAAAGTTTGCAACATACAAATGCTTGTAACTTTTTACTGGAGCGTCATAAAACCTTGAAATTTTGTAACAATAAAGTACTCGAGCCTCTTGTCAATTTAAGCTATCGCTCAAAGCTATGCTACCCTTGAGTCCCAAATCAAACACTGATAAGACTTCAAATGGCCCTAACTTCTATACGGTACGTCCTACACCTGTCAAAGTTTGTAACATACAAATGCATGTAACTTTTTACTGGAACGTTATAAAACCTTGAAATTTTGTAACAATAAAGTGCTCGAGCCAATTGAGGCTATCGCTCAAAGCTATGCTACCCTTGAGTCCCAAATCAAACACTGGTAAAACTTCAAATGACCCTAACTTCTATACGGTACGTCGTATACCTATCAAAGTTTGCAACATACAAATGCTTGTAACTTTTTACTGGAGCGTCATAAAACATTGAAATTTTGTAACAATAAAGTACTCGAGCCTCTTGTCAATTTAAGCTATCGCGCAAAGCTATGCTACCCTTGAGTCCCAAATCAAACACTGATAAAACTTCAAATGGCCCTAACTTCTATACGGTATGTCCTACACCTATCAAAGTTTGCAACATACAAATGCTTGTAACTTTTTACTGGAGCGTCATAAAACCTTGAAATTTTGTAACAATAAAGTACTCGAGCCTCTTGTCAATTTAAGCTTTCGCTCAAAGCTATGCTACCCTTGAGTCCCAAATCAAACACTGATAAAACTTCAAATGGCCCTAACTTCTATACGGTACGTCCTACACCTATCAAAGTTTGCAACATACAAATGTTTGTAACTTTTTACTGGAGCGTCATAAAACCTTGAAATTTTGTAACAATAAAGTACTCGAGCCTCTTGTCAATTTAAGCTATAGCTCAAAGCTATGCTACCCTTGAGTCCCAAATCCAACTCCGATAAAACTTCAAATGGCCCTAACTTCTACACGGTACGTCCTACACCTATCAAAGTTTGCAACATACAAATGCTTGTAACTTTTTACTGGACCGCCATAAAGCCTTGACATTTTGTAACAATAAAGTACTCGAGCCTCTTGTTAATTTAAGCTATCGCTCAAAGCTATGCTACTCTTGAGTTCTATATGAAGCACTGAGAAAACTTCAAATGGCCCTAACTTCTATACGGTACGTCCTACACCTATCAAAGTTTGCAACATACAAATGCTTGTACCTTTTTACTGGAGCGTCATAAAACTTTGAAAATTTGTAACAATGAAGTACTCGAGCCTCTTGTCAATTTAAGCTATCGCTCAAAGCTATGCTACCCTTGAGTTTAAAATCAAACACAGATAAAACTTCAAATGGCCCTAACTTCTATATGGTACGTCCTACACCTATCAAAGTTTGCAACATACAAATGCTTGTAACTTTTTACTGGAGCGTCATAAAACCTTGAAATCTTGCAACACTAAAGTACTCGAGCCTCTTGTCAATGTAAGCTATCGCTCAAAGCTATGCTACTCTTGAGTCCCAAATCAAACACTGATAAAACTTCAAATGGCCCTAACTTCTATACGGTACGTCCTACACCTATCAAAGTTTGCAACATACAAATGCTTGTAACTTTTTACTGGAGCGTCATAAAACCTTGAAATTTTGTAACAATAAAGTACTCGAGCCTCTTGTCAATTTAAGTTATCGCTCAAAGCTATGCTACCCTTGAGTCCCAAATCAAACACTGATAAGACTTCAAATGGCCCTAACTTCTATACGGTACGTCCTACACCTGTCAAAGTTTCTAACATACAAATGCATGTAACTTTTTACTGGAACATTATAAAACCTTGAAATTTTGTAACAATAAAGTGCTCGAGCCAATTGAGGCTATCGCTCAAAGCTATGCTACCCTTGAGTCCCAAATCAAACACTGATAAAACTTCAAATGACCCTAACTTCTGTACGGTACGTCGTATACCTATCAAAGTTTGCAACATACAAATGCTTGTAACTTTTTACTGGAGCGTCATAAAACATTGAAATTTTGTAACAATAAAGTACTCGAGCCTCTTGTCAATTTAAGCTATCGCGCAAAGCTATGCTACCCTTGAGTCCCAAATCAAACACTGATAAAACTTCAAATGGCCCTAACTTCTATACGGTACGTCCTACACCTATCAAAGTTTGCAACATACAAATGCTTGTAACTTTTTACTGGAGCGTCATAAAACCTTGAAATTTTGTAACAATAAAGTACTCGAGCCTCTTGTCAATTTAAGCTTTCGCTCGAAGCTATGCTACCCTTGAGTCGTAAATCAAACACTGATAAAACTTCAAATGGCCCTAACTTCGATACGGTACGTCCTACACCTATCAAAGTTTGCAGCATACAAATGTTTGTAACTTTTTACTGGAGCGTCATAAAACCTTGAAATTTTGTAACAATAAAGTACTCGAGCCTCTTGTCAATTTAAGCTGTCGCTCAAAGCTATGCTACCCTTGAGTCCCAAATCAAACACTGATAAAACTTCAAATGGCCCTAACTTCTATACGGTACGTCCTACACCTATCAAAGTTTGCAACATACAAATGCTTGTAACTTTTTACTGGAGCGTCATAAAACCTTGAAATTTTGTAACAATAAAGTACTCGAGCCTCTTGTTAATTTAAGCTATCGCTCAAAGCTATGCTACTCTTGAGTTCTATATCAAGCACTGAGAAAACTTCAAATGGCCCTAACTTCTATACGGTACGTCCTACACCTATCAAAGTTTGCAACATACAAATGCTTGTACCTTTTTACTGGAGCGTCATAAAACTTTGAAAATTTGTAACAATGAAGTACTCGAGCCTCTTGTCAATTTAAGCTATCGCTCAAAGCTATGCTACCCTTGAGTTTAAAATCAAACACTGATAAAACTTCAAATGGCCCTAACTTCTATATGGTACGTCCTACACCTATCAAAGTTTGCAACATACAAATGCTTGTAACTTTTTACTGGAGCGTCATAAAACCTTGAAATCTTGCAACACTAAAGTACTCGAGCCTCTTGTCAATGTAAGCTATCGCTTAAAGCTATGCTACTCTTGAGTCCCAAATCAAACACTGATAAAACTTCAAATGGCCCTAACTTCTATACGGTACGTCCTACACCTATCAAAGTTTGCAACATACAAATGCTTGTAACTTTTTACTGGAGCGTCATAAAACCTTGAAATTTTGTAACAATAAAGTACTCGAGCCTCTTGTCAATTTAAGCTATCGCTCAAAGCTATGCTACCCTTGAGTCCCAAATCAAACACTGATAAGACTTCAAATGGCCCTAACTTCTATACGGTACGTCCTACACCTGTCAAAGTTTGTAACATACAAATGCATGTAACTTTTTACTGGAACGTTATAAAACCTTGAAATTTTGTAACAATAAAGTGCTCGAGCCAATTGAGGCTATCGCTCAAAGCTATGCTACCCTTGAGTCCCAAATCAAACACTGGTAAAACTTCAAATGACCCTAACTTCTATACGGTACGTCGTATACCTATCAAAGTTTGCAACATACAAATGCTTGTAACTTTTTACTGGAGCGTCATAAAACATTGAAATTTTGTAACAATAAAGTACTCGAGCCTCTTGTCAATTTAAGCTATCGCGCAAAGCTATGCTACCCTTGAGTCCCAAATCAAACACTGATAAAACTTCAAATGGCCCTAACTTCTATACGGTACGTCCTACACCTATCAAAGTTTGCAACATACAAATGCTTGTAACTTTTTACTGGAGCGTCATAAAACCTTGAAATTTTGTAACAATAAAGTACTCGAGCCTCTTGTCAATTTAAGCTTTCGCTCAAAGCTATGCTACCCTTGAGTCCCAAATCAAACACTGATAAAACTTCAAATGGCCCTAACTTCTATACGGTACGTCCTACACCTATCAAAGTTTGCAACATACAAATGTTTGTAACTTTTTACTGGAGCGTCATAAAACCTTGAAATTTTGTAACAATAAAGTACTCGAGCCTCTTGTCAATTTAAGCTATAGCTCAAAGCTATGCTACCCTTGAGTCCCAAATCCAACTCCGATAAAACTTCAAATGGCCCTAACTTCTACACGGTACGTCCTACACCTATCAAAGTTTGCAACATACAAATGCTTGTAACTTTTTACTGGACCGCCATAAAGCCTTGACATTTTGTAACAATAAAGTACTCGAGCCTCTTGTTAATTTAAGCTATCGCTCAAAGCTATGCTACTCTTAAGTTCTATATGAAGCACTGAGAAAACTTCAAATGGCCCTAACTTCTATACGGTACGTCCTACACCTATCAAAGTTTGCAACATACAAATGCGTGTACCTTTTTACTGGAGCGTCATAAAACTTTGAAAATTTGTAACAATGAAGTACTCGAGCCTCTTGTCAATTTAAGCTATCGCTCAAAGCTATGCTACCCTTGAGTTTAAAATCAAACACAGATAAAACTTCAAATGGCCCTAACTTCTATATGGTACGTCCTACACCTATCAAAGTTTGCAACATACAAATGCTTGTAACTTTTTACTGGAGCGTCATAAAACCTTGAAATCTTGCAACACTAAAGTACTCGAGCCTCTTGTCAATGTAAGCTATCGCTCAAAGCTATGCTACTCTTGAGTCCCAAATCAAACACTGATAAAACTTCAAATGGCCCTAACTTCTATACGGTACGTCCTACACCTATCAAAGTTTGCAACATACAAATGCTTGTAACTTTTTACTGGAGCGTCATAAAACCTTGAAATTTTGTAACAATAAAGTACTCGAGCCTCTTGTCAATTTAAGTTATCGCTCAAAGCTATGCTACCCTTGAGTCCCAAATCAAACACTGATAAGACTTCAAATGGCCCTAACTTCTATACGGTACGTCCTACACCTGTCAAAGTTTCTAACATACAAATGCATGTAACTTTTTACTGGAACGTTATAAAACCTTGAAATTTTGTAACAATAAAGTGCTCGAGCCAATTGAGGCTATCGCTCAAAGCTATGCTACCCTTGAGTCCCAAATCAAACACTGATAAAACTTCAAATGACCCTAACTTCTATACGGTACGTCGTATACCTATCAAAGTTTGCAACATACAAATGCTTGTAACTTTTTACTGGAGCGTCATAAAACATTCAAATTTTGTAACAATAAAGTACTCGAGCCTCTTGTCAATTTAAGCTATCGCGCAAAGCTATGCTACCCTTGAGTCCCAAATCAAACACTGATAAAACTTCAAATGGCCCTAACTTCTATACGGTACGTCCTACACCTATCAAAGTTTGCAACATACAAATGCTTGTAACTTTTTACTGGAGCGTCATAAAACCTTGAAATTTTGTAACAATAAAGTACTCGAGCCTCTTGTCAATTTAAGCTTTCGCTCGAAGCTATGCTACCCTTGAGTCCCAAATCAAACACTGATAAAACTTCAAATGGCCCTAACTTCGATACGGTACGTCCTACACCTATCAAAGTTTGCAACATACAAATGTTTGTAACTTTTTACTGGAGCGTCATAAAACCTTGAAATTTTGTAACAATAAAGTACTCGAGCCTCTTGTCAATTTAAGCTGTCGCTCAAAGCTATGCTACCCTTGAGTCCCAAATCAAACACTGATAAAACTTCAAATGGCCCTAACTTCTATACGGTACGTCCTACACCTATCAAAGTTTGCAACATACAAATGCTTGTAACTTTTTACTGGAGCGTCATAAAACCTTGAAATTTTGTAACAATAAAGTACTCGAGCCTCTTGTTAATTTAAGCTATCGCTCAAAGCTATGCTACTCTTGAGTTCTATATCAAGCACTGAGAAAACTTCAAATGGCCCTAACTTCTATACGGTACGTCCTACACCTATCAAAGTTTGCAACATACAAATGCTTGTACCTTTTTACTGGAGCGTCATAAAACTTTGAAAATTTGTAACAATGAAGTACTCGAGCCTCTTGTCAATTTAAGCTATCGCTCAAAGCTATGCTACCCTTGAGTTTAAAATCAAACACAGATAAAACTTCAAATGGCCCTAACTTCTATATGGTACGTCCTACACCTATCAAAGTTTGCAACATACAAATGCTTGTAACTTTTTACTGGAGCGTCATAAAACCTTGAAATCTTGCAACACTAAAGTACTCGAGCCTCTTGTCAATGTAAGCTATCGCTTAAAGCTATGCTACTCTTGAGTCCCAAATCAAACACTGATAAAACTTCAAATGGCCCTAACTTCTATACGGTACGTCCTACACCTATCAAAGTTTGCAACATACAAATGCTTGTAACTTTTTACTGGAGCGTCATAAAACCTTGAAATTTTGTAACAATAAAGTACTCGAGCCTCTTGTCAATTTAAGCTATCGCTCAAAGCTATGCTACCCTTGAGTCCCAAATCAAACACTGATAAGACATCAAATGGCCCTAACTTCTATACGGTACGTCCTACACCTGTCAAAGTTTGTAACATACAAATGCATGTAACTTTTTACTGGAACGTTATAAAACCTTGAAATTTTGTAACAATAAAGTGCTCGAGCCAATTGAGGCTATCGCTCAAAGCTATGCTACCCTTGAGTCCCAAATCAAACACTGATAAAACGTCAAATGACCCTAACTTCTATACGGTACGTCGTATACCTATCAAAGTTTGCAACATACAAATGCTTGTAACTTTTTACTGGAGCGTCATAAAACATTGAAATTTTGTAACAATAAAGTACTCGAGCCTCTTGTCAATTTAAGCTATCGCTGAAAGCTATGCTACCCTTGAGTCCAAAATCAAACAGTGATAAAACTTCAAATGGCCCTTACTTCTATACGGTACGTCCTACACCTATCAAAGTTTGCAACATAAAAATGCTTGTAACTTTTTACTGGAGCGTCATAAAACCTTGAAATTTTGTAACAATAAAGTACTCGAGCCTCTTGTCAATTTAAGCTATCGCGCAAAGCTATGCTACCCTTGAGTCCCAAATCAAACACTGATAAAACTTCAAATGGCCCTAACTTCTATACGGTACATCCTACACCTATCAAAGTTTGCAACATACAAATGCTTGTAACTTTTTACTGGAGCGTCATAAAACCTTGAAATTTTGTAACAATAAAGTACTCGAGCCTCTTGTCAATTTAAGCTTTCGCTCAAAGCTATGCTACCCTTGAGTCCCAAATCAAACACTGATAAAACTTCAAATGGCCCTAACTTCTATACGGTACGTCCTACACCTATCAAAGTTTGCAACATACAAATGCTTGTAACTTTTTACTGGAGCGTCATAAAACCTTGAAATTTTGTAACAATAAAGTACTCGAGCCTCTTGTCAATTTAAGCTATAGCTCAAAGCTATGCTACCCTTGATTCCCAAATCCAACTCCGATAAAACTTCAAATGGCCCTAACTTCTATACGGTACGTCCTACACCTATCAAAGTTTGCAACATACAAATGCTTGTAACTTTTTACTGGAGCGCCATAAAGCCTTGAAATTTTGTAACAATAAAGTACTCGAGCCTCTTGTCAATTTAAGCTATCGCTCAAAGCTATGCTACTCTTGAGTTCTATATCAAGCACTGAGAACACTTCAAATGGCCCTAACTTATATACGGTACGTCCTACACCTATCAAAGTTTGCAACATACAAATGCTTGTAACTTTTTACTGGAGCGTCATAAAACTTTGAAAATTTGTAACAATGAAGTACTCGAGCCTCTTGTCAATTTAAGCTATCGCTCAAAGCTATGCTACCCTTGAGTTTAAAATAAAACACAGATAAAACTTCAAATGGCCCTAACTTCTATATGGTACGTCCTACACCTATCAAAGTTTGCAACATACAAATGCTTGTAACTTTTTACTGGAGCGTCATAAAACCTTGAAATCTTGCAACACTAAAGTACTCGAGCCTCTTGTCAATGTAAGCTATCGCTCAAAGCTATGCTACTCTTGAGTTCCAAATCAAACACTGATAAAATTTCAAATGGCCCTAACTTCTATACGGTACGTCCTACACCTATCAAAGTTTTCAACATACAAATGCTTGTAACTTTTTACTGGAGCGTCATAAAACCTTGAAATTTTGTAACAATAAAGTACTCGAGCCTCTTGTCAATTTAAGTTATCGCTCAAAGCTATGCTACCCTTGAGTCCCAAATCAAACACTGATAAAACTTCAAATGGCCCTAACTTCTATACGGTACGTCCTACACCTATCAAAGTTTGCAACATAAAAATGCTTGTAACTTTTTACTGGAGCGTCATAAAACCTTGAAATTTTGTAACAATAAAGTACTCGAGCCTCTTGTCAATTTAAGCTATCGCGCAAAGCTATGCTACCCTTGAGTCCCAAATCAAACACTGATAAAACTTCAAATGGCCCTAACTTCTATACGGTACATCCTACACCTATCAAAGTTTGCAACATACAAATGCTTGTAACTTTTTACTGGAGCGTCATAAAACCTTGAAATTTTGTAACAATAAAGTACTCGAGCCTCTTGTCAATTTAAGCTTTCGCTCAAAGCTATGCTACCCTTGAGTCCCAAATCAAACACTGATAAAACTTCAAATGGCCCTAACTTCTATACGGTACGTCCTACACCTATCAAAGTTTGCAACATACAAATGCTTGTAACTTTTTACTGGAGCGTCATAAAACCTTGAAATTTTGTAACAATAAAGTACTCGAGCCTCTTGTCAATTTAAGCTATAGCTCAAAGCTATGCTACCCTTGATTCCCAAATCCAACTCCGATAAAACTTCAAATGGCCCTAACTTCTATACGGTACGTCCTACACCTATCAAAGTTGGCAACATACAAATGCTTGTAACTTTTTACTGGAGCGCCATAAAGCCTTGAAATTTTGTAACAATAAAGTACTCGAGCCTCTTGTCAATTTAAGCTATCGCTCAAAGCTATGCTACTCTTGAGTTCTATATCAAGCACTGAGAACACTTCAAATGGCCCTAACTTATATACGGTACGTCCTACACCTATCAAAGTTTGCAACATACAAATGCTTGTAACTTTTTACTGGAGCGTCATAAAACTTTGAAAATTTGTAACAATGAAGTACTCGAGCCTCTTGTCAATTTAAGCTATCGCTCAAAGCTATGCTACCCTTGAGTTTAAAATAAAACACAGATAAAACTTCAAATGGCCCTAACTTCTATATGGTACGTCCTACACCTATCAAAGTTTGCAACATACAAATGCTTGTAACTTTTTACTGGAGCGTCATAAAACCTTGAAATCTTGCAACACTAAAGTACTCGAGCCTCTTGTCAATGTAAGCTATCGCTCAAAGCTATGCTACTCTTGAGTTCCAAATCAAACACTGATAAGACTTCAAATGGCCCTAACTTCTATACGGTACGTCCTACACCTGTCAAAGTTTGCAACATACAAATGCATGTAACTTTTTACTGGAACGTCATAAAACCTTGAAATTTTGTAACAATAAAGTGCTCGAGCTAATTGAGGCTATCGCTCTAAGCTATGCTACCCTTGAGTCCCAAATCAAACACTGATAAAACTTCAAATGACCCTAACTTCTATACGGTACGTCGTACACCTATCAAAGTTTGCAACATACAAATGCTTGTAACTTTTTACTGGAGCGTCATAAAACATTGAAATTTTGTAACAATAAAGTACTCGAGCCTCTTGTCAATTTAAGCTGTCGCTGAAAGCTATGCTACCCTTGAGTCCCAAATCAAGCAGTGATAAAACTTCAAATGGCCCTTACTTCTATACGGTACGTCCTACACCTATCAAAGTTTGCAACATAAAAATGCTTGTAACTTTTTACTGGAGCGTCATAAAACCTTGAAATTTTGTAACAATAAAGTACTCGAGCCTCTTGTCAATTTAAGCTATCGCGCAAAGCTATGCTACCCTTGAGTCCCAAATCAAACACTGATAAAACTTCAAATGGCCCTAACTTCTATACGGTACGTCCTACACCTATCAAAGTTTGCAACATACAAATTCTTGTAACTTTTTACTGGAGCGTCATAAAACCTTGAAATTTTGTAACAATAAAGTACTCGAGCCTCTTGTCAATTTAAGCTATCGCTCAAAGCTATGCTACCCTTGAGTCCCAAATCAAACACTGATAAAACTTCAAATGGCCCTAACTTCTATACGGTACGTCCTACACCTATCATAGTTTGGAACATACAAATGCTTGTAATTTTTTACTGGAGCGTCATAAAACCTTGAAATTTTGTAACAATAAAGTACTCGAGCCTCTTGTCAATTTAAGCTATCGCTCAAAGCTATGCTACCCTTGAGTCCCAAATCCAACTCCGATAAAACTTCAAATGGCCCTAACTTCTACACGGTACGTCCTACACCTATCAAAGTTTGCAAAATACAAATGCTTGTAACTTTTTACTGGAGCGTCACAAAACCTTGAAATTTTGTAACAATAAAGTACTCGAGCCTCTTGTCAATTTAGGCTATCGCGGAAAGCTATGCTACCCTTGAGGCCCAAATCAAACACAGATAAAAGTTCAAATGGCCTTCTATACTGTACGTCCTACACCTATCAAAAATTGCAACATTCAAATGCTTCTAACTTTTTACTGGAGCGTCATAAAACCTTGAAATTTTGTAACAATAAAGTACTCGAGGCTTGCTACTCTTGAGTTCTAAATCAAGCACTGAGAAAACTTCAAATGGCCCTAACTTATATACGGTACGTCCTACACCTATCAAAGTTTGCAACATACAAATGCTTGTAACTTTTTAGTGGAGCGTCATAAAACTTTGAAAATTTGTAACAATGAAGTACTCGAGCCTCTTGTCAATTTAAGCTATCGCTCAAAGCTATGCTACCCTTGAGTTTCAAATCAAACACAGATAAAACTTCAAATGGCCCTAACTTCTATATGGTACGTCCTACACCTATCAAAGTTTGCAACATACAAATGCTTGCAACTTTTTACTGGAGCGTCATAAAACCTTGAAATCTTGCAACACTAAAGTACTCGAGCCTCTTGTCAATGTAAGCTATCGCTCAAAGCTATGCTACTCTTGAGTCCCAAATCAAACACTGATAAAACTTCAAATGGCCCTAACTTCTATACGGTACGTCCTACACCTATCAAAGTTTGCAACATACAAATGCTTGTAACTTTTTACTGGAGCGTCATAAAACCTTGAAATTTTGTAACAATAAAGTACTCGAGCCTCTTGTCAATTTAAGCTACCGCGGAAAGCTATGCTACCCTTGAGGCCCAAATCAAACACAGATAAAACTTCAAATGGCCTTCTATACGGTACGTCCTACACCTATCAAAAATTGCAACATTCAAATGCTTCTAACTTTTTACTGGACCGTCATAAAACCTTGAAATTTTGTAACAATAAAGTACTCGAGCCTCTTGTCAATTTAAGCTATCGCTCAAAGCTATGCTACTCTTGAGTTCTAAATCAAGCACTAAGAAAACTTCAAATGGCCCTAACTTATATACGGTACGTCCTACACCTATCAAAGTTTGCAACATACAAATGCTTGTAACTTTTTACTGGAGCGTCATAAAACCTTGAAATTTTGTAACAATAAAGGACTCGAGCCCCTTGTCAATTTAAGCTATCGCTCAAAGCTATGCTACCCTTGAGTCCCAAATCAAACACTGATAAAACATCAAATGGCCCTTACTTCTATACGGTACGTCCTACACCTATCAAAGTTTGCAAAATACAAATGCTTGTAACTTTTTACTGGAGCGTCATAAAACCTTGAAATCTTGCAACACTAAAGTACTCGAGCCTCTTGTCAATGTAAGCTATCGCTCAAAGCTATGCTACTCTTGAGTCCCAAATCAAACACTGATAAAACTTCAAATGGCCCTAACTTATATACGGTACGTCCTACACCTATCAAAGTTTGCAACATACAAATGCTTGTAACTTTTTACTGGAGCGTCATAAAACCTTGAAATTTTGTAACAATAAAGTACTCGAGCCTCTTGTCAATTTAAGCTATCGCTCAAAGCTATGCTACCCTTGAGTCCCAAATCAAGCACTGAGAAAACTTCAAATGGTCCTTACTTCTATACGGTATGTCCTACACCTATGAAAGTTTGCAACATACAAATGCTTGTAACTTTTTACTGGAGCGTCATAAAACCTTGAAATTTTGTAACAATAAAGTACTCGATCCTCTTGTCATTTTAAGCTATCGTGCAAAGCTATGCTACCCTTGAGTCCCAAATCAAACACTGATAAAACTTCAAATGGCCCTAACTTCTATACGGTATGTCCTACACCTATCAAAGTTTGCAACATACAAATGCTTGTAACTTTTTACTGGAGCGTCATAAAACCTTGAAATTTTGTAACAATAAAGTACTCGAGCCTCTTGTCAATTTAAGCTATCGCTCAAAGCTATGCTACCCATAAGTCCCAAATCAAACTCTGATAAAACTTCAAATGGCCCTAACTTCTACACCGTACGTCCTACACCTATCAATGTTTGCAAAATACAAATGCTTGTAACTTTTTACTGGAGCGTCATAAAACCTTGAAATTTTGTAACAATAAAGTACTCGAGTCTCTTGTCAATTTAAACTATCGCGGAAAGCTATGCTACCCTTGGGGCCCAAATCAAACACAGATAAAACTTCAAATGGCCTTCTATACGGTACGTCCTACACCTATCAAAAATTGCAACGTTCAAATGCTTCTAAATTTTTACTGGAGCGTCATAAAACCTTGAAATTTTGTAACAATAAAGTACTCGAGCCTCTTGTCAATTTAAGCTATCGTTCAAAGCTATGCTACTCTTGAGTTCTAAATCAAGCACTGAGAAAACTTCAAATGGCTCTAACTTATATACGGTACGTCCTACACCTATCAAAGTTTGCAACATACAAATGCTTGTAACTTTTTACTGGAGCGTCATAAAACTTTGAAAATTTGTAACAATGAAGTACTCGAGCCTCTTGTCAATTTAAGCTATCGCTCAAAGCTATGCTACCCTTGAGTTTAAAATCAAACACAGATTAAACTTCAAATGGCCCTTACTTCTATATGGTACGTCCTACACCTATCAAAGTTTGCAACATACAAATGCTCGTAACTTTTTACTGGAGCGTCATAAAACCTTGAAATCTTGCAACACTAAAGTACTCGAGCCTCTTGTCAATGTAAGCTATCGCTCAAAGCTATGCTACTCTTGAGTCCCAAATCAATCACTGATAAAACTTCAAATGGCCCTAACTTCTATACGGTACGTCCTACACCTATCAAAGTTTGCAACATACAAATGCTTGTAACTTTTTACTGGAACGTCATAAAACCTTGAAATTTTGGAGCAATAAAGTACTCGAGCCTCTTGTCAATTTAAGCTATCGTGCAAAGCTATGCTACCCTTGAGTCCCAAATCAAACACTGATAAAACTTCAAATGGCCCTAACTTCTATACGGTACGTCCTACACCTATCAAATTTTGCAACATACAAATGCTTGTAACTTTTTACTGGAGCGTCATAAAACCTTGAAATTTTGTAACAATAAAGTACTCGAGCCTCTTGTCAATTTAAGCAATCGCGGAAAGCTATGCTACCCTTGAGGCCCAAATCAAACACAGATATAACTTCAAATGGCCTTCTATACGGTACGTCCTACACCTATCAAAAATTGCAACATTCAAATGCTTCTAACTTTTTACTGGAGCGTCATAAAACCTTGAAATTGTGTAACAATAAAGTACTCGAGCCTCTTGTCAATTTAAGCTATCGCTCAAAGCTATGCTACCCTTGAGTTTAAAATCAAACACAGATAAATCTTCAAATGGCCCTAACTTCAATATGGTACGTCCTACACCTATCAAAGTTTGCAACATACAAATGCTTGTAACTTTTTACTGGAGCGTCATAAAACCTTGAAATTTTGTAACAATAAAGTACTCGAGCCTCTTGTCAATTTAAACTATCGCGGAAAGCTATGGTACCCTTGAGGCCCAAATCAAACAGATAAAACTTCAAATGGCTTTCTATACGGTACGTCCTACACTTATCAAAAATTGCAACGTTCAAATGCTTCTAACTTTTTACTGGAGCGTCATAAAACCTTGAAATTTTGTAACAATAAAGTACTCGAGCCTCTTGTCAATTTAAGCTATCGCTCAAAGCTATGCTACCCTTGAGTCCCAAATCAAGCACTGAGAAAACTTCAAATGGCCCTAACTTCTATACGGTACGTCCTACACCTATCAAAGTTTGCAACATACAAATGCTTGTAACTTTTTACTGGAGCGTCATAAAACCTTGAAATTTTGTAACAATAAAGTACTCGAGCCTCTTGTCAATTTAAGCTATCGCGGAAAGCTATGCTACCCTTGAGGCCCAAATCAAACACAGATATAACTTCAAATGGCCTTCTATACGGTACGTCCTACACCTATCAAAAATTGCAACATTCCAATGCTTCTAACTTTTTACTGGAGCGTCATAAAACCTTGAAATTTTGTAACAATAAAGTACTCGAGCCTCTTGTCAATTTAAGCTATCGTTCAAAGCTATGCTACTCTTGAGTTCTAAATCAAGCACTGAGAAAACTTCAAATGGCCCTAACTTATATACGGTACGCCCTACACCTATCAAAGTTTGCAACATACAAATGCTTGTAACTATTTACTGGAGCGTCATAAAACCTTGAAATTTTGTAACAATAAAGTACTCGAGCCCCTTGTCAATTTAAGCTATCGCTCAAAGCTATGCTACCCTTGAGTTCCAAATCAAACACTGATAAAGCATCAAATGGCCCTTACTTCTATACGGTACGTCCTACACCTATCAAAGTTTGCAAAATACAAATGCTTGTAACTTTTTACTGGAGCGTCATAAAACCTTGAAATTTTGTAACAATAAAGTACTCGAGCCTCTTGTCAATTTAAACTATCGCGGAAAGCTATGGTACCCTTGAGGCCCAAATCAAACAGATAAAACTTCAAATGGCTTTCTATACGGTACGTCCTACACTTATCAAAAATTGCAACGTTCAAATGCTTCTAACTTTTTACTGGAGCGTCATAAAACCTTGAAATTTTGTAACAATAAAGTACTCGAGCCTCTTGTCAATTTAAGCTATCGCTCAAAGCTATGCTACTCTTGAGTTCTAAATCAAGCACTGAGAAAACTTCAAATGGCCCTAACTTATATACGGTACGTCCTACACCTATCAAAGTTTGCAACATACAAATGCTTGTAACTTTTTACTGGAGCGTCATAAAATTTGAAAATTTGTAACAATGAAGTACTCGAGCCTCTTGTCAATTTAAGCTATCGCTCAAAGCTATGCTACCCTTGAGTTTAAAATCAAACACAGATAAAACTTCAAATGGCCCTAACTTCTATATGGTACGTCCTACACCTATCAAAGTTTGCAAAATACAAATGCTTGTAACTTTTTACTGGAGCGTCATAAAACCTTGAAATTTTGTAACAATAAAGTACTCGAGCCTCTTGTCAAGTTAAGCTATCTCGGAAAGCTATGCTACCCTTGAGGCCCAAATCAAACACAGATATAACTTCAAATGGCCTTCTATACGGTACGTCCTGCACCTATCAAAAATTGCAACATTCAAATGCTTCTAACTTTTTACTGGAGCGTCATAAAACCTTGAAATTTTGTAACAATAAAGTACTCGAGCCTCTTGTCAATTTAAGCTATCGTTCAAAGCTATGCTACTCTTGAGTTCTAAATCAAGCACTGAGAAAACTTCAAATGGCCCTAACTTATATACGGTACGTCCTACACCTATCAAAGTTTGCAACATACAAATGCTTGTAACTTTTTACTGGAGCGTCATAAAACCTTGAAATTTTGTAACAATAAAGTACTCGAGCCTCTTGTCAATTTAAACTATCGCGGAAAGCTATGCTACCCTTGGGGCCCAAATCAAACACAGATAAAACTTCAAATGGCCTTCTATACGGTACGTCCTACACCTATCAAAAATTGCAACGTTCAAATGCTTCTAAATTTTTACTGGAGCGTCATAAAACCTTGAAATTTTGTAACAATAAAGTACTCGAGCCTCTTGTCAATTTAAGCTATCGTTCAAAGCTATGCTACTCTTGAGTTCTAAATCAAGCACTGAGAAAACTTCAAATGGCTCTAACTTATATACGGTACGTCCTACACCTATCAAAGTTTGCAACATACAAATGCTTGTAACTTTTTACTGGAGCGTCATAAAACTTTGAAAATTTGTAACAATGAAGTACTCGAGCCTCTTGTCAATTTAAGCTATCGCTCAAAGCTATGCTACCCTTGAGTTTAAAATCAAACACAGATAAAACTTCAAATGGCCCTTACTTCTATATGGTACGTCCTACACCTATCAAAGTTTGCAACATACAAATGCTCGTAACTTTTTACTGGAGCGTCATAAAACCTTGAAATCTTGCAACACTAAAGTACTCGAGCCTCTTGTCAATGTAAGCTATCGCTCAAAGCTATGCTACTCTTGAGTCCCAAATCAATCACTGATAAAACTTCAAATGGCCCTAACTTCTATACGGTACGTCCTACACCTATCAAAGTTTGCAACATACAAATGCTTGTAACTTTTTACTGGAGCGTCATAAAACCTTGAAATTTTGTAACAATAAAGTACTCGAGCCTCTTGTCAATTTAAGCTATCGCTCAAAGCTATGCTACCCTTGAGTCCCAAATCAAGCACTGAGAAAACTTCAAATGGCCCTTACTTCTATACGGTATGTCCTACACCTATCAAAGTTTGCAACATACAAATGCTTGTAACTTTTTACTGGAACGTCATAAAACCTTGAAATTTTGGAGCAATAAAGTACTCGAGCCTCTTGTCAATTTAAGCTATCGTGCAAAGCTATGCTACCCTTGAGTCCCAAATCAAACACTGATAAAACTTCAAATGGCCCTAACTTCTATACGGTACGTCCTACACCTATCAAATTTTGCAACATACAAATGCTTGTAACTTTTTACTGGAGCGTCATAAAACCTTGAAATTTTGTAACAATAAAGTACTCGAGCCTCTTGTCAATTTAAGCAATCGCGGAAAGCTATGCTACCCTTGAGGCCCAAATCAAACACAGATATAACTTCAAATGGCCTTCTATACGGTACGTCCTACACCTATCAAAGTTTGCAACATACAAATGCTTGTAACTTTTTACTGGAGCGTCATAAAACCTTGAAATTTTGTAACAATAAAGTACTCGAGCCCCTTGTCAATTTAAGCTATCGCTCAAAGCTATGCTACCCTTGAGTCCCAAATCAAACACTGATAAAACATCAAATGGCCCTTACTTCTATACGGTACGTCCTACACCTATCAAAGTTTGCAAAATACAAATGCTTGTAACTTTTTACTGGAGCGTCATAAAACCTTGAAATTTTGTAACAATAAAGTACTCGAGCCTCTTGTCAATTTAAACTATCGCGGAAAGCTATGCTACCCTTGAGGCCCAAATCAAACACAGATAAAACTTCAAATGGCCTTCTATACGGTACGTCCTACACCTATCAAAAATTGCAACGTTCAAATGCTTCTAACTTTTTACTGGAGCGTCATAAAACCTTGAAATTTTGTAACAATAAAGTACTCGAGCCTCTTGTCAATTTAAGCTATCGCTCAAAGCTATGCTACTCTTGAGTTCTAAATCAAGCACTGAGAAAACTTCAAATGGCCCTAACTTATATACAGTACGTCCTACACCTATGAAAGTTTGCAACATACAAATGCTTGTAACTTTTTACTGGACCGTCATAAAACTTTGAAAATTTGTAACAATGAAGTACTCGAGCCTCTTGTCAATTTAAGCTATCGCTCAAAGCTATGCTACCCTTGAGTTTAAAATCAAACACAGATAAAACTTCAAATGGCCCTAACTTCTATATGGTACGTCCTACACCTATCAAAGTTTGCAACATACAAATGCTTGTAACTTTTTACTGGAGCGTCATAAAACCTTGAAATTTTGTAACAATAAAGTACTCGAGCCTCTTGTCAATTTAAGCTATCGCTCAAAGCTTTGCTACTCTTGAGTCCCAAATCAAACACTGATAAAACTTCAAATGGCGCTAACTTCTATACGGTACGTCCGACACCTATCAAAGTTTGCAACATACAAATGCTTGTAACTTTTTACTGGAGCGTCATAAAACCTTGAAATTTTGTAACAATAAAGTACTCGAGCCTCTTGTCAATTTAAGCTATCGCTCAAAGCTATGCTACCCTTGAGTCCCAAATCAAGCACTGAGAAAACTTCAAATGGCCCTAACTTCTATACGGTACGTCCTACACCTATCAAAGTTTGCAACATACAAATGCTTGTAACTTTTTACTGGAGCGTCATAAAACCTTGAAATTTTGTAACAATAAAGTACTCGAGCCTCTTGTCAATTTAAGCTATCGCGGAAAGCTATGCTACCCTTGAGGCCCAAATCAAACACAGATATAACTTCAAATGGCCTTCTATACGGTACGTCCTACACCTATCAAAAATTGCAACATTCAAATGCTTCTAACTTTTTACTGGAGCGTCATAAAACCTTGAAATTTTGTAACAATAAAGTACTCGAGCCTCTTGTCAATTTAAGCTATCGTTCAAAGCTATGCTACTCTTGAGTTCTAAATCAAGCACTGAGAAAACTTCAAATGGCCCTAACTTATATACGGTACGTCCTACACCTATCAAAGTTTGCAACATACAAATGCTTGTAACTTTTTACTGGAGCGTCATAAAACCTTGAAATTTTGTAACAATAAAGTACTCGAGCCCCTTGTCAATTTAAGCTATCGCTCAAAGCTATGCTACCCTTGAGTTCCAAATCAAAGACTGATAAAGCATCAAATGGCCCTTACTTCTATACGGTACGTCCTACACCTATCAAAGTTTGCAAAATACAAATGCTTGTAACTTTTTACTGGAGCGTCATAAAACCTTGAAATTTTGTAACAATAAAGTACTCGAGCCTCTTGTCAATTTAAACTATCGCGGAAAGCTATGGTACTCTTGAGGCCCAAATCAAACAGATAAAACTTCAAATGGCTTTCTATACGGTACGTCCTACACTTATCAAAAATTGCAACGTTCAAATGCTTCTAACTTTTTACTGGAGCGTCATAAAACCTTGAAATTTTGTAACAATAAAGTACTCGAGCCTCTTGTCAATTTAAGCTATCGCTCAAAGCTATGCTACTCTTGAGTTCTAAATCAAGCACTGAGAAAACTTCAAATGGCCCTAACTTATATACGGTACGTCCTACACCTATCAAAGTTTGCAACATACAAATGCTTGTAACTTTTTACTGGAGCGTCATAAAATTTGAAAATTTGTAACAATGAAGTACTCGAGCCTCTTGTCAATTTAAGCTATCGCTCAAAGCTATGCTACCCTTGAGTTTAAAATCAAACACAGATAAAACTTCAAATGGCCCTAACTTCTATATGGTACGTCCTACACCTATCAAAGTTTGCAAAATACAAATGCTTGTAACTTTTTACTGGAGCGTCATAAAACCTTGAAATTTTGTAACAATAAAGTACTCGAGCCTCTTGTCAATTTAAGCTATCGCGGAAAGCTATGCTACCCTTGAGGCCCAAATCAAACACAGATATAACTTCAAATGGCCTTCTATACGGTACGTCCTACACCTATCAAAAATTGCAACATTCAAATGCTTCTAACTTTTTACTGGAGCGTCATAAAACCTTGAAATTTTGTAACAATAAAGTACTCGAGCCTCTTGTCAATTTAAACTATCGCGGAAAGGCCCAAATCAAACACAGATAAAACTTCAAATGGCCTTCTATACGGTACGTCCTACACCTATCAAAAATTGCAACGTTCAAATGCTTCTAACTTTTTACTGGAGCGTCATAAAACCTTGAAATTTTGTAACAATAAAGTACTCGAGCCTCTTGTCAATTTAAGCTATCGCTCAAAGCTATGCTACTCTTGAGTTCTAAATCAAGCACTGAGAAAACTTCAAATGGCCCTAACTTATATACAGTACGTCCTACACCTATGAAAGTTTGCAACATACAAATGCTTGTAACTTTTTACTGGAGCGTCATAAAACTTTGAAAATTTGTAACAATGAAGTACTCGAGCCTCTTGTCAATTTAAGCTATCGCTCAAAGCTATGCTACCCTTGAGTTTAAAATCAAACACAGATAAAACTTCAAATGGCCCTAACTTCTATATGGTACGTCCTACACCTATCAAAGTTTGCAACATACAAATGCTTGTAACTTTTTACTGGAGCGTCATAAAACCTTGAAATTTTGTAACAATAAAGTACTCGAGCCTCTTGTCTATTTAAGCTATCGCTCAAAGCTATGCTACTCTTGAGTCCCAAATCAAACACTGATAAAACTTCAAATGGCGCTAACTTCTATACGGTACGTCCGACACCTATCAAAGTTTGCAACATACAAATGCTTGTAACTTTTTACTGGAGCGTCATAAAACCTTGAAATTTTGTAACAATAAAGTACTCGAGCCTCTTGTCAATTTAAGCTATCGCTCAAAGCTATGCTACCCTTGAGTCCCAAATCAAGCACTGAGAAAACTTCAAATGGCCCTAACTTCTATACGGTACGTCCTACACCTATCAAAGTTTGCAACATACAAATGCTTGTAACTTTTTACTGGAGCGTCATAAAACCTTGAAATTTTGTAACAATAAAGTACTCGAGCCTCTTGTCAATTTAAACTATCGCGGAAAGCTATGGTACCCTTGAGGCCCAAATCAAACACAGATATAACTTCAAATGGCTTTCTATACGGTACGTCCTACACTTATCAAAAATTGCAACGTTCAAATGCTTCTAACTTTTTACTGGAGCGTCATAAAACCTTGAAATTTTGTAACAATAAAGTACTCGAGCCTCTTGTCAATTTAAGCTATCGTTCAAAGCTATGCTACTCTTGAGTTCTAAATCAAGCACTGAGAAAACTTCAAATGGCCCTAACTTATATACGGTACGTCCTACACCTATCAAAGTTTGCAACATACAAATGCTTGTAACTTTTTACTGGAGCGTCATAAAACCTTGAAATTTTGTAACAATAAAGTACTCGAGCCCCTTGTCAATTTAAGCTATCGCTCAAAGCTATGCTACCCTTGAGTTCCAAATCAAAGACTGATAAAGCATCAAATGGCTCTTACTTCTATACGGTACGTCCTACACCTATCAAAGTTTGCAAAATACAAATGCTTGTAACTTTTTACTGGAGCGTCATAAAACCTTGAAATTTTGTAACAATAAAGTACTCGAGCCTCTTGTCAATTTAAACTATCGCGGAAAGCTATGGTACCCTTGAGGCCCAAATCAAACAGATAAAACTTCAAATGGCTTTCTATACGGTACGTCCTACACTTATCAAAAATTGCAACGTCCAAATGCTTCTAACTTTTTACTGGAGCGTCATAAAACCTTGAAATTTTGTAACAATAAAGTACTCGAGCCTCTTGTCAATTTAAGCTATCGCTCAAAGCTATGCTACTCTTGAGTTCTAAATCAAGCACTGAAAACTTCAAATGGCCCTAACTTATATACGGTACGTCCTACACCTATCAAAGTTTGCAACATACAAATGCTTGTAACTTTTTACTGGAGCGTCATAAAATTTGAAAATTTGTAACAATGAAGTACTCGAGCCTCTTGTCAATTTAAGCTATCGCTCAAAGCTATGCTACCCTTGAGTTTAAAATCAAACACAGATAAAACTTCAAATGGCCCTAACTTCTATATGGTACGTCCTACACCTATCAAAGTTTGCAAAATACAAATGCTTGTAACTTTTTACTGGAGCGTCATAAAACCTTGAAATTTTGTAACAATAAAGTACTCGAGCCTCTTGTCAATTTAAGCTATCGCGGAAAGCTATGCTACCCTTGAGGCCCAAATCAAACACAGATATAACTTCAAATGGCCTTCTATACGGTACGTCCTACACCTATCAAAAATTGCAACATTCAAATGCTTCTAACTTTTTACTGGAGCGTCATAAAACCTTGAAATTTTGTAACAATAAAGTACTCGAGCCTCTTGCCAATTTAAACTATCGCGGAAAGCTATGCTACCCTTGAGGCCCAAATCAAACACAGATAAAACTTCAAATGGCCTTCTATACGGTACGTCCTACACCTATCAAAAATTGCAACGTTCAAATGCTTCTAACTTTTTACTGGAGCGTCATAAAACCTTGAAATTTTGTAACAATAAAGTACTCGAGCCTCTTGTGAATTTAAGCTATCGCTCAAAGCTATGCTACTCTTGAGTTCTAAATCAAGCACTGAGAAAACTTCAAATGGCCCTAACTTATATACAGTACGTCCTACACCTATGAAAGTTTGCAACATACAAATGCTTGTAACTTTTTACTGGAGCGTCATAAAACTTTGAAAATTTGTAACAATGAAGTACTCGAGCCTCTTGTCAATTTAAGCTATCGCTCAAAGCTATGCTACCCTTGAGTTTAAAATCAAACACAGATAAAACTTCAAATGGCCCTAACTTCTATATGGTACGTCCTACACCTATCAAAGTTTGCAACATACAAATGCTTGTAACTTTTTACTGGAGCGTCATAAAACCTTGAAATTTTGTAACAATAAAGTACTCGAGCCTCTTGTCAATTTAAGCTATCGCTCAAAGCTATGCTACTCTTGAGTCCCAAATCAAACACTGATAAAACTTCAAATGGCGCTAACTTCTATACGGTACGTCCGACACCTATCAAAGTTTGCAACATACAAATGCTTGTAACTTTTTACTGGAGCGTCATAAAACCTTGAAATTTTGTAACAATAAAGTACTCGAGCCTCTTGTCAATTTAAGCTATCGCTCAAAGCTATGCTACCCTTGAGTCCCAAATCAAGCACTGAGAAAACTTCAAATGGCCCTAACTTCTATACGGTACGTCCTACACCTATCAAAGTTTGCAACATACAAATGCTTGTAACTTTTTACTGGAGCGTCATAAAACCTTGAAATTTTGTAACAATAAAGTACTCGAGCCTCTTGTCAATTTAAACTATCGCGGAAAGCTATGGTACCCTTGAGGCCCAAATCAAACACAGATATAACTTCAAATGGCTTTCTATACGGTACGTCCTACACTTATCAAAAATTGCAACGTTCAAATGCTTCTAACTTTTTACTGGAGCGTCATAAAACCTTGAAATTTTGTAACAATAAAGTACTCGAGCCTCTTGTCAATTTAAGCTATCGTTCAAAGCTATGCTACTCTTGAGTTCTAAATCAAGCACTGAGAAAACTTCAAATGGCCCTAACTTATATACGGTACGTCCTACACCTATCAAAGTTTGCAACATACAAATGCTTGTAACTTTTTACTGGAGCGTCATAAAACCTTGAAATTTTGTAACAATAAAGTACTCGAGCCCCTTGTCAATTTAAGCTATCGCTCAAAGCTATGCTACCCTTGAGTTCCAAATCAAAGACTGATAAAGCATCAAATGGCTCTTACTTCTATACGGTACGTCCTACACCTATCAAAGTTTGCAAAATACAAATGCTTGTAACTTTTTACTGGAGCGTCATAAAACCTTGAAATTTTGTAACAATAAAGTACTCGAGCCTCTTGTCAATTTAAACTATCGCGGAAAGCTATGGTACCCTTGAGGCCCAAATCAAACAGATAAAACTTCAAATGGCTTTCTATACGGTACGTCCTACACTTATCAAAAATTGCAACGTCCAAATGCTTCTAACTTTTTACTGGAGCGTCATAAAACCTTGAAATTTTGTAACAATAAAGTACTCGAGCCTCTTGTCAATTTAAGCTATCGCTCAAAGCTATGCTACTCTTGAGTTCTAAATCAAGCACTGAGAAAACTTCAAATGGCCCTAACTTATATACGGTACGTCCTACACCTATCAAAGTTTGCAACATACAAATGCTTGTAACTTTTTACTGGAGCGTCATAAAATTTGAAAATTTGTAACAATGAAGTACTCGAGCCTCTTGTCAATTTAAGCTATCGCTCAAAGCTATGCTACCCTTGAGTTTAAAATCAAACACAGATAAAACTTCAAATGGCCCTAACTTCTATATGGTACGTCCTACACCTATCAAAGTTTGCAAAATACAAATGCTTGTAACTTTTTACTGGAGCGTCATAAAACCTTGAAATTTTGTAACAATAAAGTACTCGAGCCTCTTGTCAATTTAAGCTATCGCGGAAAGCTATGCTACCCTTGAGGCCCAAATCAAACACAGATATAACTTCAAATGGCCTTCTATACGGTACGTCCTACACCTATCAAAAATTGCAACATTCAAATGCTTCTAACTTTTTACTGGAGCGTCATAAAACCTTGAAATTTTGTAACAATAAAGTACTCGAGCCTCTTGCCAATTTAAACTATCGCGGAAAGCTATGCTACCCTTGAGGCCCAAATCAAACACAGATAAAACTTCAAATGGCCTTCTATACGGTACGTCCTACACCTATCAAAAATTGCAACGTTCAAATGCTTGTAACTTTTTACTGGAGCGTCATAAAACCTTGAAATTTTGTAACAATAAAGTACTCGAGCCTCTTGTCAATTTAAGCTATCGCTCAAAGCTATGCTACTCTTGAGTCCCAAATCAAACACTGATAAAACTTCAAATGGCGCTAACTTCTATACGGTACGTCCGACACCTATCAAAGTTTGCAACATACAAATGCTTGTAACTTTTTACTGGAGCGTCATAAAACCTTGAAATTTTGTAACAATAAAGTACTCGAGCCTCTTGTCAATTTAAGCTATCGCTCAAAGCTATGCTACCCTTGAGTCCCAAATCAAGCACTGAGAAAACTTCAAATGGCCCTAACTTCTATACGGTACGTCCTACACCTATCAAAGTTTGCAACATACAAATGCTTGTAACTTTTTACTGGAGCGTCATAAAACCTTGAAATTTTGTAACAATAAAGTACTCGAGCCTCTTGTCAATTTAAACTATCGCGGAAAGCTATGGTACCCTTGAGGCCCAAATCAAACACAGATAAAACTTCAAATGGCTTTCTATACGGTACGTCCTACACTTATCAAAAATTGCAACGTTCAAATGCTTCTAACTTTTTACTGGAGCGTCATAAAACCTTGAAATTTTGTAACAATAAAGTACTCGAGCCTCTTGTCAATTTAAGCTATCGCTCAAAGCTATGCTACCCTTGAGTCCCAAATCAAGCACTGAGAAAACTTCAAATGGCCCTAACTTCTATACGGTACGTCCTACACCTATCAAAGTTTGCAACATACAAATGCTTGTAACTTTTTACTGGAGCGTCATAAAACCTTGAAATTTTGTAACAATAAAGTACTCGAGCCTCTTGTCAATTTAAGCTATCGCGGAAAACTATGCTACCCTTGAGGCCCAAATCAAACACAGATATAACTTCAAATGGCCTTCTATACGGTACGTCCTACACCTATCAAAAATTGCAACATTCAAATGCTTCTAACTTTTTACTGGAGCGTCATAAAACCTTGAAATTTTGTAACAATAAAGTACTCGAGCCTCTTGTCAATTTAAGCTATCGTTCAAAGCTATGCTACTCTTGAGTTCTAAATCAAGCACTGAGAAAACTTCAAATGGCCCTAACTTATATACGGTACGTCCTACACCTATCAAAGTTTGCAACATACAAATGCTTGTAACTTTTTACTGGAGCGTCATAAAACCTTGAAATTTTGTAACAATAAAGTACTCGAGCCCCTTGTCAATTTAAGCTATCGCTCAAAGCTATGCTACCCTTGAGTTGCAAATCAAACACTGATAAAGCATCAAATGGCCCTTACTTCTATACGGTACGTCCTACACCTATCAAAGTTTGCAAAATACAAATGCTTGTAACTTTTTACTGGAGCGTCATAAAACCTTGAAATTTTGTAACAATAAAGTACTCGAGCCTCTTGTCAATTTAAACTATCGCGGAAAGCTATGGTACCCTTGAGGCCCAAATCAAACACAGATAAAACTTCAAATGGCTTTCTATACGGTACGTCCTACACTTATCAAAAATTGCAACGTTCAAATGCTTCTAACTTTTTACTGGAGCGTCATAAAACCTTGAAATTTTGTAACAATAAAGTACTCGAGCCTCTTGTCAATTTAAGCTATCGCTCAAAGCTATGCTACTCTTGATTTCTAAATCAAGCACTGAGAAAACTTCAAATGGCCCTAACTTATATACGGTACGTCCTACACCTATCAAAGTTTGCAACATACAAATGCTTGTAACTTTTTACTGGAGCGTCATAAAATTTGAAAATTTGTAACAATGAAGTACTCGAGCCTCTTGTCAATTTAAGCTATCGCTCAAAGCTATGCTACCCTTGAGTTTAAAATCAAACACAGATAAAACTTCAAATGGCCCTAACTTCTATATGGTACGTCCTACACCTATCAAAGTTTGCAACATACAAATGCTTGTAACTTTTTACTGGAGCGTCATAAAACCTTGAAATCTTGCAACACTAAAGTACTCGAGCCTGTTGCCAATGTAAGCTATCGCTCAAAGCTATGCTACCCTTGAGTCCCAAATCAAACACTGATAAGACTTCAAATGGCCCTAACTTCTATACGGTACGTCCTACACCTGTCAAAGTTTGCAACATACAAATGCATGTAACTTTTTACTGGAACGTTATAAAACCTTGAAATTTTGTAACAATAAAGTGCTCGAGCCAATTGAGGCTATCGCTCAAAGCTATGCTACCCTTGAGTCCCAAATCAAACACTGATAAAACTTCAAATGACCCTAACTTCTATGCGGTACGTCGTATACCTATCAAAGTTTGCAACATACAAATGCTTGTAACTTTTTACTGGAGCGTCATAGAACATTGAAATTTTGTAACAATAAAGTACTCGAGCCTCTTGTCAATTTAAGCTATCGGGCAAAGCTATGCTACCCTTGAGTACCAAATCAAACACTGATAAAACTTCAAATGGCCCTAACTTCTATACGGTACGTCCTACACCTATCAAAGTTTGCAACATACAAATGCTTGTAACTTTTTACTGGAGCGTCATAAAACCGTGAAATTTTGTAACAATAAAGTACTCGAGCCTCTTGTCAATTTAAGCTATCGCTCAAAGCTATGCTGCCCTTGAGTCCCAAATCAAACACTGATAAAACTTCAAATGGCCCTAACTTCTATACGGTACGTCCTACACCTATCAAAGTTTGCAACATACAAATGCTTGTAACTTTTTACTGGAGCGTCATAAAACCGTGAAATTTTGTAACAATAAAGTACTCGAGCCTCTTGTCAATTTAAGTTATCGCTCAAAGCTATGCTACCCTTGAGTCCCAAATCAAACACTGATAAAACTTCAAATGGCCCTAACTTCTATACGGTACGTCCTACACCTATCAAAGTTTGCAACATAAAAATGCTTGTAACTTTTTACTGGAGCTTCATAAAACCTTGAAATTTTGTAACAATAAAGTACTCGAGCCTCTTGTCAATTTAAGTTATCGCGCAAAGCTATGCTACCCTTGAGTCCCAAATCAAACACTGATAAAACTTCAAATGGCCCTAACTTCTATACGGTACGTCCTACACCTATCAAAGTTTGCAACATACAAATGCTTGTAACTTTTTACTGGAGCGTCATAAAACCTTGAAATTTGGTAACAATAAAGTACTCGAGCCTCTTGTCATTTTAAGCTATCGCTCAAAGCTATGCTACCCTTGAGTCCCAAATCAAACACTGATAACACTTCAAATGGCCCTAACTTCTATACGGTACGTCCTACACCTATGAAAGTGTGCAATATACAAATGCTTGTAACTTTTTACTGGAACGTCATAAAACCTTGAAATTTTGTAACAATAAAGTGCTCGAGTCTCTTGTCAATTGAGGCTATCGCTCAAAGCTATGCTACCCTTGAGTCCCAAATCAAACACTGATAAAACTTCAAATGACCCTAACTTCTATACGGTACATCCTACACCTATCAAAGTTTGCAACATACAAATGCTTGTAACTTTTTACTGGAGCGTCATAAAACATTGAAATTTTGTAACAATAAAGTTCTCGAGCCTCTTGTCAATTTAAGCTATCGCTCAAAACTATGCTACCCTTGAGTCGCAAATCAAACACTGATAAAACTTCAAATGGCCCTAACTTCTATACGATGCATCTTATACCTATCAAAGTTTGCAACATACAAATGCTTGTAACTTTTTACTGGAGCGTCATAAAACCTTGAAATTTTGTAACAATAAAGTACTCGAGCCTCTTGTCAATTTAAGCTATCGCTCAAAGCTATGCTACCCTTGAGTACCAAATCAAACACTGATAAGACTTCAAATGGCCCTAACTTCTATACGGTACGTCCTACACCTGTCAAAGTTTGCAACATACAAATGCATGTAACTTTTTACTGGAACGCCATAAAACCTTGAAATTTTGTAACAATAAAGTGCTCGAGCCTCTTGTCAATTGAGGCTATCGCTGAAAGCTATGCTACCCTTGAGTCCCAAATCAAACACTGATAAAACTTCAAATGGCCCTAACTTCTATACGGTACGTCCTACACATATCAAAGTTTGCAATAAACAAATGCTTGTAACTTTTTACTGGAGCGTCATAAAACCTTGAAAATTTGTAAGAATAAAGTACTCGAGCTTCTTGTCAATTTAAGCTATCGATCAAAGCTATGCTACCCTTGAGTCCCAAATCAAACACTGATAAAACTTCAAATGGCCCAAACTTCTATACGGTACGTCCTACACCTGTCAAAGTTTGCAACATACAAATGCATGTAACTTTTTACTGGAACGTCATAAAACCTTGAAATTTTGTAACAATAAAGTGCTCGAGCCTCTTGTCAATTGAGGATATCGCTCAAAGCTATGCTACCCTTGAGTCCCAAATCAAACACTGATAAAACTTCAAATGACCCTAACTTCTATACGGTACGTCCTACACCTATCAAAGTTTGCAACATACAAATGCTTGTAACTTTTTACTGGAGCGTCATAAAACCTTGAAATTTTGTAACAATAAAGTACTCGAGCCTCTTGTCAATTTAAGCTATCGCTCAAAGCTATGCTACCCTTGACTCCCAAATCAAACACTGATAAAACTTCAAATGGCCCTAACTTCTATACGGTACGTCCTGCATCTATCAAAGTTTTCAACATACAAATGCTTGTAACTTTTTACTGGAACGTCATAAAACCTTGAAATTTTGTAACAATAAAGTACTCGAGCCTCTTGTCAATTTAAGCTATCGCTCAAAGCTATGCTACCCTTGAGTCCCAAATCAAACACAGATAAAACTTCAAATGGCCCTAACTTCTATACGGTACGTCGTACACCTATCAAAGTTTGCAACATACAAATGCTTGTAACTTTTTGCTGGAGCGTCATAAAACTTTGAAAATTTGTACCAATAAAGTACTCGAGCCTCTTGTCAATTTAAGCTATCGCTCAAAGCTATGCTACCCTTGAGTCCCAAATCAAACTCTGATAAAACTTCAAATGGCCCTAACTTCTACACGGTACGTCCTACACCTATCAAAGTTTGCAACATACAAATGCTTGTAACTTTTTACTGGAGCGTCATAAAACCTTGAAATTTTGTAACAATAAAGTACTCGAGCCTCTTGTCAATTTAAGCTATCGCTCAAAGCTATGCTACCCTTGAGTCCCAAATCCAACTCCGATAAAACTTCAAATGGCTCTAACTTCTACACGGTACGTCCTACACCTATCAAAGTTTGCAACATACAAATGCTTGTAACTTTTTACTGGAGCGCCATAAAGCCTTGAAATTTTGTAACAATAAAGTACTCGAGCCTCTTGTCAATTTAAGCTATCGCTGAAAGCTATGCTACCCTGGAGTCCCAAATCAGACAGTGATAAAACTTCAAATGGCCCTTACTTCTATACGGTACGTCCTACACCTATCAAAGTTTGCAACATAAAAATGCTTCTAACTTTTTACTGGAGCTTCATAAAACCTTGAAATTTTGTAACAATAAAGTACTCGAGCCTCTTGTCAATTTAAGCTATCGCGCAAAGCTATGCTACCCTTGAGTCCCAAATCAAACACTGATAAAACTTCAAATGGCCCTAACTTCTATACGGTACGTCCTACACCTATCAAAGTTTGCAACATACAAATGCTTGTAACTTTTTACTGGAGCGTCATAAAACCTTGAAATTTTGTAACAATAAAGTACTCGAGCCCCTTGTCAATTTAAGCTATCGCTCAAAGCTATGCTACCCTTGAGTTGCAAATCAAACACTGATAAAGCATCAAATGGCCCTTACTTCTATACGGTACGTCCTACACCTATCAAAGTTTGCAAAATACAAATGCTTGTAACTTTTTACTGGAGCGTCATAAAACCTTGAAATTTTGTAACAATAAAGTACTCGAGCCTCTTGTCAATTTAAACTATCGCGGAAAGCTATGGTACCCTTGAGGCCCAAATCAAACACAGATAAAACTTCAAATGGCTTTCTATACGGTACGTCCTACACTTATCAAAAATTGCAACGTTCAAATGCTTCTAACTTTTTACTGGAGCGTCATAAAACCTTGAAATTTTGTAACAATAAAGTACTCGAGCCTCTTGTCAATTTAAGCTATCGCTCAAAGCTATGCTACTCTTGATTTCTAAATCAAGCACTGAGAAAACTTCAAATGGCCCTAACTTATATACGGTACGTCCTACACCTATCAAAGTTTGCAACATACAAATGCTTGTAACTTTTTACTGGAGCGTCATAAAATTTGAAAATTTGTAACAATGAAGTACTCGAGCCTCTTGTCAATTTAAGCTATCGCTCAAAGCTATGCTACCCTTGAGTTTAAAATCAAACACAGATAAAACTTCAAATGGCCCTAACTTCTATATGGTACGTCCTACACCTATCAAAGTTTGCAACATACAAATGCTTGTAACTTTTTACTGGAGCGTCATAAAACCTTGAAATCTTGCAACACTAAAGTACTCGAGCCTGTTGCCAATGTAAGCTATCGCTCAAAGCTATGCTACCCTTGAGTCCCAAATCAAACACTGATAAGACTTCAAATGGCCCTAACTTCTATACGGTACGTCCTACACCTGTCAAAGTTTGCAACATACAAATGCATGTAACTTTTTACTGGAACGTTATAAAACCTTGAAATTTTGTAACAATAAAGTGCTCGAGCCAATTGAGGCTATCGCTCAAAGCTATGCTACCCTTGAGTCCCAAATCAAACACTGATAAAACTTCAAATGACCCTAACTTCTATGCGGTACGTCGTATACCTATCAAAGTTTGCAACATACAAATGCTTGTAACTTTTTACTGGAGCGTCATAGAACATTGAAATTTTGTAACAATAAAGTACTCGAGCCTCTTGTCAATTTAAGCTATCGGGCAAAGCTATGCTACCCTTGAGTACCAAATCAAACACTGATAAAACTTCAAATGGCCCTAACTTCTATACGGTACGTCCTACACCTATCAAAGTTTGCAACATACAAATGCTTGTAACTTTTTACTGGAGCGTCATAAAACCGTGAAATTTTGTAACAATAAAGTACTCGAGCCTCTTGTCAATTTAAGCTATCGCTCAAAGCTATGCTACCCTTGAGTCCCAAATCAAACACTGATAAAACTTCAAATGGCCCTAACTTCTATACGGTACGTCCTACACCTATCAAAGTTTGCAACATACAAATGCTTGTAACTTTTTACTGGAGCGTCATAAAACCGTGAAATTTTGTAACAATAAAGTACTCGAGCCTCTTGTCAATTTAAGCTATCGCTCAAAGCTATGCTACCCTTGAGTCCCAAATCAAACACTGATAAAACTTCAAATGGCCCTAACTTCTATACGGTACGTCCTACACCTATCAAAGTTTGCAACATAAAAATGCTTGTAACTTTTTACTGGAGCTTCATAAAACCTTGAAATTTTGTAACAATAAAGTACTCGAGCCTCTTGTCAATTTAAGTTATCGCGCAAAGCTATGCTACCCTTGAGTCCCAAATCAAACACTGATAAAACTTCAAATGGCCCTAACTTCTATACGGTACGTCCTACACCTATCAAAGTTTGCAACATACAAATGCTTGTAACTTTTTACTGGAGCGTCATAAAACCTTGAAATTTGGTAACAATAAAGTACTCGAGCCTCTTGTCATTTTAAGCTATCGCTCAAAGCTATGCTACCCTTGAGTCCCAAATCAAACACTGATAACACTTCAAATGGCCCTAACTTCTATACGGTACGTCCTACACCTATGAAAGTGTGCAATATACAAATGCTTGTAACTTTTTACTGGAACGTCATAAAACCTTGAAATTTTGTAACAATAAAGTGCTCGAGTCTCTTGTCAATTGAGGCTATCGCTCAAAGCTATGCTACCCTTGAGTCCCAAATCAAACACTGATAAAACTTCAAATGACCCTAACTTCTATACGGTACATCCTACACCTATCAAAGTTTGCAACATACAAATGCTTGTAACTTTTTACTGGAGCGTCATAAAACATTGAAATTTTGTAACAATAAAGTTCTCGAGCCTCTTGTCAATTTAAGCTATCGCTCAAAACTATGCTACCCTTGAGTCGCAAATCAAACACTGATAAAACTTCAAATGGCCCTAACTTCTATACGATGCATCTTATACCTATCAAAGTTTGCAACATACAAATGCTTGTAACTTTTTACTGGAGCGTCATAAAACCTTGAAATTTTGTAACAATAAAGTACTCGAGCCTCTTGTCAATTTAAGCTATCGCTCAAAGCTATGCTACCCTTGAGTACCAAATCAAACACTGATAAGACTTCAAATGGCCCTAACTTCTATACGGTACGTCCTACACCTGTCAAAGTTTGCAACATACAAATGCATGTAACTTTTTACTGGAGCGTCATAAAACCTTGAAATTTTGTAACAATAAAGTACTCGAGCCCCTTGTCAATTTAAGCTATCGCTCAAAGCTATGCTACCCTTGAGTTGCAAATCAAACACTGATAAAGCATCAAATGGCCCTTACTTCTATACGGTACGTCCTACACCTATCAAAGTTTGCAAAATACAAATGCTTGTAACTTTTTACTGGAGCGTCATAAAACCTTGAAATTTTGTAACAATAAAGTACTCGAGCCTCTTGTCAATTTAAACTATCGCGGAAAGCTATGGTACCCTTGAGGCCCAAATCAAACACAGATAAAACTTCAAATGGCTTTCTATACGGTACGTCCTACACTTATCAAAAATTGCAACGTTCAAATGCTTCTAACTTTTTACTGGAGCGTCATAAAACCTTGAAATTTTGTAACAATAAAGTACTCGAGCCTCTTGTCAATTTAAGCTATCGCTCAAAGCTATGCTACTCTTGATTTCTAAATCAAGCACTGAGAAAACTTCAAATGGCCCTAACTTATATACTGTACGCCCTACACCTATCAAAGTTTGCAACATACAAATGCTTGTAACTTTTTACTGGAGCGTCATAAAATTTGAAAATTTGTAACAATGAAGTACTCGAGCCTCTTGTCAATTTAAGCTATCGCTCAAAGCTATGCTACCCTTGAGTTTAAAATCAAACACAGATAAAACTTCAAATGGCCCTAACTTCTATATGGTACGTCCTACACCTATCAAAGTTTGCAACATACAAATGCTTGTAACTTTTTACTGGAGCGTCATAAAACCTTGAAATCTTGCAACACTAAAGTACTCGAGCCTGTTGCCAATGTAAGCTATCGCTCAAAGCTATGCTACCCTTGAGTCCCAAATCAAACACTGATAAGACTTCAAATGGCCCTAACTTCTATACGGTACGTCCTACACCTGTCAAAGTTTGCAACATACAAATGCATGTAACTTTTTACTGGAACGTTATAAAACCTTGAAATTTTGTAACAATAAAGTGCTCGAGCCAATTGAGGCTATCGCTCAAAGCTATGCTACCCTTGAGTCCCAAATCAAACACTGATAAAACTTCAAATGACCCTAACTTCTATGCGGTACGTCGTATACCTATCAAAGTTTGCAACATACAAATGCTTGTAACTTTTTACTGGAGCGTCATAGAACATTGAAATTTTGTAACAATAAAGTACTCGAGCCTCTTGTCAATTTAAGCTATCGGGCAAAGCTATGCTACCCTTGAGTACCAAATCAAACACTGATAAAACTTCAAATGGCCCTAACTTCTATACGGTACGTCCTACACCTATCAAAGTTTGCAACATACAAATGCTTGTAACTTTTTACTGGAGCGTCATAAAACCGTGAAATTTTGTAACAATAAAGTACTCGAGCCTCTTGTCAATTTAAGCTATCGCTCAAAGCTATGCTACCCTTGAGTCCCAAATCAAACACTGATAAAACTTCAAATGGCCCTAACTTCTATACGGTACGTCCTACACCTATCAAAGTTTGCAACATACAAATGCTTGTAACTTTTTACTGGAGCGTCATAAAACCGTGAAATTTTGTAACAATAAAGTACTCGAGCCTCTTGTCAATTTAAGCTATCGCTCAAAGCTATGCTACCCTTGAGTCCCAAATCAAACACTGATAAAACTTCAAATGGCCCTAACTTCTATACGGTACGTCCTACACCTATCAAAGTTTGCAACATAAAAATGCTTGTAACTTTTTACTGGAGCTTCATAAAACCTTGAAATTTTGTAACAATAAAGTGCTCGAGCCTCTTGTCAATTTAAGTTATCGCGCAAAGCTATGCTACCCTTGAGTCCCAAATCAAACACTGATAAAACTTCAAATGGCCCTAACTTCTATACGGTACGTCCTACACCTATCAAAGTTTGCAACATACAAATGCTTGTAACTTTTTACTGGAGCGTCATAAAACCTTGAAATTTGGTAACAATAAAGTACTCGAGCCTCTTGTCATTTTAAGCTATCGCTCAAAGCTATGCTACCCTTGAGTCCCAAATCAAACACTGATAACACTTCAAATGGCCCTAACTTCTATACGGTACGTCCTACACCTATGAAAGTGTGCAATATACAAATGCTTGTAACTTTTTACTGGAACGTCATAAAACCTTGAAATTTTGTAACAATAAAGTGCTCGAGTCTCTTGTCAATTGAGGCTATCGCTCAAAGCTATGCTACCCTTGAGTCCCAAATCAAACACTGATAAAACTTCAAATGACCCTAACTTCTATACGGTACATCCTACACCTATCAAAGTTTGCAACATACAAATGCTTGTAACTTTTTACTGGAGCGTCATAAAACATTGAAATTTTGTAACAATAAAGTTCTCGAGCCTCTTGTCAATTTAAGCTATCGCTCAAAACTATGCTACCCTTGAGTCGCAAATCAAACACTGATAAAACTTCAAATGGCCCTAACTTCTATACGATGCATCTTATACCTATCAAAGTTTGCAACATACAAATGCTTGTAACTTTTTACTGGAGCGTCATAAAACCTTGAAATTTTGTAACAATAAAGTACTCGAGCCTCTTGTCAATTTAAGCTATCGCTCAAAGCTATGCTACCCTTGAGTACCAAATCAAACACTGATAAGACTTCAAATGGCCCTAACTTCTATACGGTACGTCCTACACCTGTCAAAGTTTGCAACATACAAATGCATGTAACTTTTTACTGGAACGCCATAAAACCTTGAAATTTTGTAACAATAAAGTGCTCGAGCCTCTTGTCAATTGAGGCTATCGCTGAAAGCTATGCTACCCTTGAGTCCCAAATCAAACACTGATAAAACTTCAAATGGCCCAAACTTCTATACGGTACGTCCTACACCTGTCAAAGTTTGCAACATACAAATGCATGTAACTTTTTACTGGAACGTCATAAAACCTTGAAATTTTGTAACAATAAAGTGCTCGAGCCTCTTGTCAATTGAGGATATCGCTCAAAGCTATGCTACCCTTGAGTCCCAAATCAAACACTGATAAAACTTCAAATGACCCTAACTTCTATACGGTACGTCCTACACCTATCAAAGTTTGCAACATACAAATGCTTGTAACTTTTTACTGGAGCGTCATAAAACCTTGAAATTTTGTAACAATAAAGTACTCGAGCCTCTTGTCAATTTAAGCTATCGCTCAAAGCTATGCTACCCTTGACTCCCAAATCAAACACTGATAAAACTTCAAATGGCCCTAACTTCTATACGGTACGTCCTGCATCTATCAAAGTTTTCAACATACAAATGCTTGTAACTTTTTACTGGAACGTCATAAAACCTTGAAATTTTGTAACAATAAAGTACTCGAGCCTCTTGTCAATTTAAGCTATCGCTCAAAGCTATGCTACCCTTGAGTCCCAAATCAAACACAGATAAAACTTCAAATGGCCCTAACTTCTATACGGTACGTCGTACACCTATCAAAGTTTGCAACATACAAATGCTTGTAACTTTTTGCTGGAGCGTCATAAAACTTTGAAAATTTGTACCAATAAAGTACTCGAGCCTCTTGTCAATTTAAGCTATCGCTCAAAGCTATGCTACCCTTGAGTCCCAAATCAAACTCTGATAAAACTTCAAATGGCCCTAACTTCTACACGGTACGTCCTACACCTATCAAAGTTTGCAACATACAAATGCTTGTAACTTTTTACTGGAGCGTCATAAAACCTTGAAATTTTGTAACAATAAAGTACTCGAGCCTCTTGTCAATTTAAGCTATCGCTCAAAGCTATGCTACCCTTGAGTCCCAAATCCAACTCCGATAAAACTTCAAATGGCTCTAACTTCTACACGGTACGTCCTACACCTATCAAAGTTTGCAACATACAAATGCTTGTAACTTTTTACTGGAGCGCCATAAAGCCTTGAAATTTTGTAACAATAAAGTACTCGAGCCTCTTGTCAATTTAAGCTATCGCTGAAAGCTATGCTACCCTGGAGTCCCAAATCAGACAGTGATAAAACTTCAAATGGCCCTTACTTCTATACGGTACGTCCTACACCTATCAAAGTTTGCAACATAAAAATGCTTCTAACTTTTTACTGGAGCTTCATAAAACCTTGAAATTTTGTAACAATAAAGTACTCGAGCCTCTTGTCAATTTAAGCTATCGCGCAAAGCTATGCTACCCTTGAGTCCCAAATCAAACACTGATAAAACTTCAAATGGCCCTAACTTCTATACGGTACGTCCTACACCTATCAAAGTTTGCAACATACAAATGCTTGTAACTTTTTACTGGAGCGTCATAAAACCTTGAAATTTGGTAACAATAAAGTACTCGAGCCTCTTGTCATTTTAAACTATCGCTCAAAGCTATGCTACCCTTGAGTCCCAAATCAAACACTGATAACACTTCAAATGGCCCTAACTTCTATACGGTACGTCCTACACCTATGAAAGTGTGCAATATACAAATGCTTGTAACTTTTTACTGGAACGTCATAAAACCTTGAAATTTTGTAACAATAAAGTGCTCGAGCCTCTTGTCAATTGAGGCTATCGCTCAAAGCTATGCTACCCTTGAGTCCCAAATCAAACACTGATAAAACTTCAAATGACCCTAACTTCTATACGGTACGTCCTACACCTATCAAAGTTTGCAACATACAAATGCTTGTAACTTTTTACTGGAGCGTCATAAAACCTTGAAATTTGGTAACAATAAAGTACTCGAGCCTCTTGTCAATTTAAGCTATCGCTGAAAGCTATGCTACCCTGGAGTCCCAAATCAGACAGTGATAAAACTTCAAATGGCCCTTACTTCTATACGGTACGTCCTACACCTATCAAAGTTTGCAACATAAAAATGCTTGTAACTTTTTACTGGAGCTTCATAAAACCTTGAAATTTTGTAACAATAAAGTACTCGAGCCTCTTGTCAATTTAAGCTATCGCGCAAAGCTATGCTACCCTTGAGTCCCAAATCAAACACAGATAAAACTTCAAATGGCTTTCTATACGGTACGTCCTACACTTATCAAAAATTGCAACGTTCAAATGCTTCTAACTTTTTACTGGAGCGTCATAAAACCTTGAAATTTTGTAACAATAAAGTACTCGAGCCTCTTGTCAATTTAAGCTATCGCTCAAAGCTATGCTACTCTTGAGTTCTAAATCAAGCACTGAGAAAACTTCAAATGGCCCTAACTTATATACGGTACGTCCTACACCTATCAAAGTTTGCAACATACAAATGCTTGTAACTTTTTACTGGAGCGTCATAAAATTTGAAAATTTGTAACAATGAAGTACTCGAGCCTCTTGTCAATTTAAGCTATCGCTCAAAGCTATGCTACCCTTGAGTTTAAAATCAAACACAGATAAAACTACAAATGGCCCTAACTTCTATATGGTACGTCCTACATCTATCAAAGTTTGCAACATACAAATGCTTGTAACTTTTTACTGGAGCGTCATAAAACCTTGAAATCTTGCAACACTAAAGTACTCGAGCCTGTTGTCAATGTAAGCTATCGCTCAAAGCTATGCTACCCTTGAGTCCCAAATCAAACACTGATAAAACTTCAAATGGCCCTAACTTCTATACGGTACGTCCTACACCTATCAAAGTTTGCAATAAACAAATGCTTGTAACTTTTTACTGGAGCGTCATAAAACCTTGAAATTTTGTAAGAATAAAGTACTCGAGCTTCTTGTCAATTTAAGCTATCGATCAAAGCTATGCTACCCTTGAGTCCCAAATCAAACACTGATAAAACTTCAAATGGCCCAAACTTCTATACGGTACGTCCTACACCTGTCAAAGTTTGCAACATACAAATGCATGTAACTTTTTACTGGAACGTCATAAAACCTTGAAATTTTGTAACAATAAAGTGCTCGAGCCTCTTGTCAATTGAGGCTATCGCTCAAAGCTATGCTACCCTTGAGTCCCAAATCAAACACTGATAAAACTTCAAATGACCCTAAATTCTATACGGTACGTCCTACACCTATCAAAGTTTGCAACATACAAATGCTTGTAACTTTTTACTGGAGCGTCATAAAACCTTGAAATTTTGTAACAATAAAGTACTCGAGCCTCTTGTCAATTTAAGCTATCGCTCAAAGCTATGCTACCCTTGACTCCCAAATCAAACACTGATAAAACTTCAAATGGCCCTAACTTCTATACGGTACGTCCTGCATCTATCAAAGTTTTCAACATACAAATGCTTGTAACTTTTTACTGGACCGTCATAAAACCTTGAAATTTTGTAACAATAAAGTACTCGAGCCTCTTGTCAATTTAAGCTATCGCTCAAAGCTATGCTACCCTTGAGTCCCAAATCAAACACAGATAAAACTTCAAATGGCCCTAACTTCTATACGGTACGTCGTACACCTATCAAAGTTTGCAACATACAAATGCTTGTAACTTTTTGCTGGAGCGTCATAAAACTTTGAAAATTTGTACCAATAAAGTACTCGAGCCTCTTGTCAATTTAAGCTATCGCTCAAAGCTATGCTACCCTTGAGTCCCAAATCAAACTCTGATAAAACTTCAAATGGCCCTAACTTCTACACGGTACGTCCTACACCTATCAAAGTTTGCAACATACAAATGCTGGTAACTTTTTACTGGAGCGTCATAAAACCTTGAAATTTTGTAACAATAAAGTACTCGAGCCTCTTGTCAATTTAAGCTATCGCTCAAAGCTATGCTACCCTTGAGTCCCAAATCCAACTCCGATAAAACTTCAAATGGCTCTAACTTCTACACGGTACGTCCTACACCTATCAAAGTTTGCAACATACAAATGCTTGTAACTTTTTACTGGAGCGCCATAAAGCCATGAAATTTTGTAACAATTTTGTCAATTTAAGTTATCGCTGAAAGCTATGCTACCCTGGAGTCCCAAATCAGACAGTGATAAAACTTCAAATGGCCCTTACTTCTATACGGTACGTCCTACACCTATCAAAGTTTGCAACATAAAAATGCTTGTAACTTTTTACTGGAGCTTCATAAAACCTTGAAATTTTGTAACAATAAAGTACTCGAGCCTCTTGTCAATTTAAGCTATCGCGCAAAGCTATGCTACCCTTGAGTCCCAAATCAAACACTGATAAAACTTCAAATGGCCCTAACTTCTATACGGTACGTCCTACACCTATCAAAGTTTGCAACATACAAATGCTTGTAACTTTTTACTGGAGCGTCATAAAACCTTGAAATTTGGTAACAATAAAGTACTCGAGCCTCTTGTCATTTTAAGCTATCGCTCAAAGCTATGCTACCCTTGAGTCCCAAATCAAACACTGATAACACTTCAAATGGCCCTAACTTCTATACGGTACGTCCTACACCTATGAAAGTGTGCAATATACAAATGCTTGTAACTTTTTACTGGAACGTCATAAAACCTTGAAATTTTGTAACAATAAAGTGCTAGAGCCTCTTGTCAATTGAGGCTATCGCTCAAAGCTATGCTACCCTTGAGTCCCAAATCAAACACTGATAAAACTTCAAATGACCCTAACTTCTATACGGTACGTCCTACACCTATCAAAGTTTGCAACATACAAATGCTTGTAACTTTTTACTGGAGCGTCATAAAACCTTGAAATTTGGTAACAATAAAGTACTCGAGCCTCTTGTCAATTTAAGCTATAGCTGAAAGCTATGCTACCCTGGAGTCCCAAATCAGACAGTGATAAAACTTCAAATGGCCCTTACTTCTATACGGTACGTCCTACACCTATCAAAGTTTGCAACATAAAAATGCTTGTAACTTTTTACTGGAGCTTCATAAAACCTTGAAATTTTGTAACAATAAAGTACTCGAGCCTCTTGTCAATTTAAGCTATCGCGCAAAGCTATGCTACCCTTGAGTCCCAAATCAAACACAGATAAAACTTCAAATGGCTTTCTATACGGTACGTCCTACACTTATCAAAAATTGCAACGTTCAAATGCTTCTAACTTTTTACTGGAGCGTCATAAAACCTTGAAATTTTGTAACAATAAAGTACTCGAGCCTCTTGTCAATTTAAGCTATCGCTCAAAGCTATGCTACTCTTGAGTTCTAAATCAAGCACTGAGAAAACTTCAAATGGCCCTAAATTATATACGGTACGTCCTACACCTATCAAAGTTTGCAACATACAAATGCTTGTAACTTTTTACTGGAGCGTCATAAAATTTGAAAATTTGTAAGAATGAAGTACTCGAGCCTCTTGTCAATTTAAGCTATCGCTCAAAGCTATGCTACCCTTGAGTTTAAAATCAAACACAGATAAGACTTCAAATGGCCCTAACTTCTATATGGTACGTCCTACACCTATCAAAGTTTGCAACATACAACTGATTGTAACTTTTTACTGTTGCGTCATAAAACCTTGAAATCTTGCAACACTAAAGTACTCGAGCCTGTTGTCAATGTAAGCTATCGCTCAAAGCTATGCTACCCTTGAGTCCCAAATCAAACACTGATAAGACTTCAAATGGCCCTAACTTCTATACGGTACGTCCTACACCTGTCAAAGTTTGCAACATACAAATGCATGTAACTTTTTACTGGAACGTTATAAAACCTTGAAATTTTGTAACAATAAAGTGCTCGAGCCAATTGAGGCTATCGCTCAAAGCTATGCTACCCTTGAGTCCCAAATCAAACACTGATAAAACTTCAAATGACCCTAACTTCTATGCGGTACGTCGTATACCTATCAAAGTTTGCAACATACAAATGCTTGTAACTTTTTACTGGAGCGTCATAGAACATTGAAATTTTGTAACAATAAAGTACTCGAGCCTCTTGTCAATTTAAGCTATCGCTCAAAGCTATGCTACCCTTGAGTCCCAAATCAAACACTGATAAAACTTCAAATGGCCCTAACTACTATACGGTACGTCCTACACCTATCAAAGTTTGCAACATACAAATGCTTGTAACTTTTTACTGGAGCGTCAAAAAACCTTGAAATTTTGTAACAATAAAGTACTCGAGCCTCTTGTCAATTTAAGCTATCGCTCAAAGCTATGCTACCCTTGAGTCCCAAATCCAACTCCGATAAAACTTCAAATGGCTCTAACTTCTACACGGTACGTCCTAAACCTATCAAAGTTTGCAACATACAAATGCTTGTAACTTTTTACTGGAGCGCCATAAAGCCTTGAAATTTTGTAACAATAAAGTACTCGAGCCTCTTGTCAATTTAAGCTATCGCTGAAAGCTATGCTACCCTGGAGTCCCAAATCAGACAGTGATAAAACTTCAATTGGCCCTTACTTCTATACGGTACGTCCTAAACCTATCAAAGTTTGCAACATAAAAATGCTTGTAACTTTTTACTGGAGCTTCATAAAACCTTGAAATTTTGTAACAATAAAGTACTCGAGCCTCTTGTCAATTTAAGCTATCGTGCAAAGCTATGCTACCCTTGAGTCCCAAATCAAACATTGATAAAACTTCAAATGGCCCTAACTTCTATACGGTACGTCCTACACCTATCAAAGTTTGCAACATACAAATGCTTGTAACTTTTTACTGGAGCGTCATAAAACCTTGAAATTTGGTAACAATAAAGTACTCGAGCCTCTTGTCATTTTAAGCTATCGCTCAAAGCTATGCTACCCTTGAGTCCCAAATCAAACACTGATAACACTTCAAATGGCCCTAACTTCTATACGGTACGTCCTACACCTATGAAAGTGTGCAATATACAAATGCTTGTAACTTTTTACTGGAACGTCATAAAACCTTGAAATTTTGTAACAATAAAGTGCTCGAGTCTCTTGTCAATTGAGGCTATCGCTCAAAGCTATGCTACCCTTGAGTCCCAAATCAAACACTGATAAAACTTCAAATGACCCTAACTTCTATACGGTACGTCCTACACCTATCAAAGTTTGCAACATACAAATGCTTGTAACTTTTTACTGGAGCGTCATAAAACATTGAAATTTTGTAACAATAAAGTTCTCGAGCCTCTTGTCAATTTAAGCTATCGCCCAAAACTATGCTACCCTTGAGTCGCAAATCAAACACTGATAAAACTTCAAATGGCCCTAACTTCTATACGATGCATCTTATACCTATCAAAGTTTGCAACATACAAATGCTTGTAACTTTTTACTGGAGTGTCATAAAACCTTGAAATTTTGTAACAATAAAGTACTCGAGCCTCTTGTCAATTTAAGCTATCGCTCAAAGCTATGCTACCCTTGAGTCCCAAATCAAACACTGATAAGACTTAAAATGGCCCTAACTTCTATACGGTACGTCCTACACCTGTCAAAGTTTGCAACATACAAATGCATGTAACTTTTTACTGGAACGCCATAAAACCTTGAAATTTTGTAACAATAAAGTGCTCGAGCCTCTTGTCAATTGAGGCTATCGCTGAAAGCTATGCTACCCTTGAGTCCCAAATCCAACTCCGATGAAACTTCAAATGGCTCTAACTTCTACACGGTACGTCCTACACCTATCAAAATTTGCAACATACAAATGCTTGTAACTTTTTACTGGAGCGCCATAAAGCCTTGAAATTTTGTAACAATAAAGTACTCGAGCCTCTTGTCAATTTAAGCTATCGCTGAAAGCTATGCTACCCTGGAGTCCCAAATCAGACAGTGATAAAACTTCAAATGGCCCTTACTTCTATACGGTACGTCCTACACCTATCAAAGTTTGCAACATAAAAATGCTTGTAACTTTTTACTGGAGCTTCATAAAACCTTGAAATTTTGTAACAATAAAGTACTCGAGCCTCTTGTCAATTTAAGCTATCGCGCAAAGCTATGCTACCCTTGAGTCCCAAATCAAACACTGATAAAACTTCAAATGGCCCTAACTTCTATACGGTACGTCCTACACCTATCAAAGTTTGCAACATACAAATGCTTGTAACTTTTTACTGGAGCGTCATAAAACCTTGAAATTTGGTAACAATAAAGTACTCGAGCCTCTTGTCATTTTAAGCTATCGCTCAAAGCTATGCTACCCTTGAGTCCCAAATCAAACACTGATAACACTTCAAATGGCCCTAACTTCTATACGGTACGTCCTACACCTATGAAAGTGTGCAATATACAAATGCTTGTAACTTTTTACTGGAACGTCATAAAACCTTGAAATTTTGTAACAATAAAGTGCTCGAGCCTCTTGTCAATTGAGGCTATCGCTCAAAGCTATGCTACCCTTGAGTCCCAAATCAAACACTGATAAAACTTCAAATGACCCTAACTTCTAAACGGTACGTCCTACACCTATCAAAGTTTGCAACATACAAATGCTTGTAACTTTTTACTGGAGCGTCATAAAACATTGAAATTTTGTAACAATAAAGTTCTCGAGCCTCTTGTCAATTTAAGCTATCGCTCAAAACTATGCTACCCTTGAGTCGCAAATCAAACACTGATAAAACTTCAAATGGCCCTAACTTCTATACGGTGCATCTTATACCTATCAAAGTTTGCAACATACAAATGCTTGTAACTTTTTACTGGAGAGTCATAAAACCTTGAAATTTTGTAACAATAAAGTACTCGAGCCTCTTGTCAATTTCAGCTATCGCTCAAAGCTATGCTACCCTTGAGTCCCAAATCAAACACTGGTAAAACTTCAAATGGCCCAAACTTCTATACGGTACGTCCTACACCTGTCAAAGTTTGCAACATACAAATGCATGTAACTTTTTACTGGAACGTCATAAAACCTTGAAATTTTGTAACAAAAAAGTGCTCGAGCCTCTTGTCAATTGAGGCTATCGCTCAAAGCTATGCTACCCTTGAGTCCCAAATCAAACACTGATAAAACTTCAAATGACCCTAACTTCTATACGGTACGCCTTACACTAATCAAAGTTTGCAACATACAAATGCTTGTAACTTTTTACTGGAGCGTCATAAAACCTTGAAATTTTGTAACAATAAAGTAATCGAGCCTCTTGTCAATTTAAGCTATCGCTCAAAGCTATGCTACCCTTGACTCCCAAATCAAACACTGATAAAACTTCAAATGGCCCTAACTTCTATACGGTACGTCCTGCATCTATCAAAGTTTTCAACATACAAATGCTTGTAACTTTTTACTGGAACGTCATAAAACCTTGAAATTTTGTAACAATAAAGTACTCGAGCCTCTTGTCAATTTAAGCTATCGCTCAAAGCTATGCTACCCTTGAGTCCCAAATCAAACACAGATAAAACTTCAAATGGCCCTAACTTCTATTCGGTACGTCCTACACCTATCAAAGTTTGCAACATACAAATGCTTGTAACTTTTTACTGGAGCGTCATAAAACCTTGAAATCTTGCCACACTAAAGTACTCGAGCCTCTTGTCAATGTAAGCTATCGCTCAAAGCTATGCTACTCTTGAGTCCCAAATCAAACACTGATAAAACTTCAAATGGCCCTAACTTCTATACGGTACGTCCTACACCTATAAAAGTTTGCAACATACAAATGCTTGTAACTTTTTACTGGAGCGTCATAAAACCTTGAAATTTTGTAACAATAAAGTACTCGAGCCTCTTGTCAATTTAAGCTATCGCGCAAAGCTATGCTACCCTTGAGTCCCAAATCAAACACTGATAAAACTTCAAATGGCCCTAACTTCTATACGGTACGTCATACACCTATCAAAGTTTGCAACATACAAAAGCTTGTAACTTTTTACTGGAGCGTCATAAAACCTTGAAATTTTGTAACAATAAAGTACTCGAGCCTCTTGTCAATTTAAGCTATCGCGCAAAGCTATGCTACCCTTGAGTCCCAAATCAAACACTGATAAAACTTCAAATGGCCCTAACTTCTATACGGTACGTCCTACACCTATCAAAGTTTGCAACATACAAATGCTTGTAACTTTTTACTGGAGCGTCATAAAACCTTGAAATTTTGTAACAATAAAGTACTCGAGCCCCTTGTCAATTTAAGCTATCGCTCAAAGCTATGCTACCCTTGAGTCCCAAATCAAACACTGATAAAACATCAAATGGCCCTTACTTCTATACGGTACGTTCTACACCTATCAAAGTTTGCAACATACAAATGCTTGTAACTTTTTACTGGAGCGTCATAAAACCTTGAAATTTTGTATCAATAAAGTACTCGAGCCTCTTGTCAATTTAAGCTATCGCGGAAAGCTATGCTACCCTTGAGTCCGAAATCAAACACTGATAAAACTTCAAATGGCCTTCTATACGGTACGTCCTACACCTATCAAAAATTGCAACATTCAAATGCTTCTAACTTTTTACTGGAGCGTCTTAATACCTTGAAATTTTGTAACAATAAAGTACTCGAGCCTCTTGTCAATTTAAGCTATCGCTCAAAGCTATGCTACTCTTGAGTTCTAAATCAAGCACTGAGAAAACTTCAAATGGCCCTAACTTATATACGGTACGTCCTACACCTATCAAAGTTTGCAACATACAAATGCTTGTAACTTTTTACTGGAGCGTCATAAAACCTTGAAATTTTGTAACAATAAAGTACTCGAGCCTCTTGTCAATTTAAGCTATCGCTCAAAGCTATGCTACCCTTGAGTCCCAAATCAAACACTGATAAAACATCAAATGGCCCTTACTTCTATACGGTACGTCCTACACCTATCAAAGTTTGCAAAATACAAATGCTTGTAACTTTTTACTGGAGCGTCATAAAACCTTGAAATTTTGTAACAATAAAGTACTCGAGCCTCTTGTCAATTTAAACTATCGCGGAAAGCTATGCTACCCTTGAGGCCCAAATCAAACACAGATAAAACTTCAAATGGCCCTAACTTCTATACGGTACGTCCTACACCTATCAAAGTTTGCAACATACAAATGCTTGTAACTTTTTACTGGAGCGTCATAAAACCTTGAAATCTTGCCACACTAAAGTACTCGAGCCTCTTGTCAATGTAAGCTATCGCTCAAAGCTATGCTACTCTTGAGTCCCAAATCAAACACTGATAAAACTTCAAATGGCCCTAACTTCTATACGGTACGTCCTACACCTATCAAAGTTTGCAACATACAAATGCTTGTATCTTTTTACTGGAGCGTCATAAAACCTTGAAATTTTGTAACAATAAAGTACTCGAGCCTCTTGTCAATTTAAGCTATCGCGCAAAGCTATGCTACCCTTGAGTCCCAAATCAAACACAGATAAAACTTCAAATGGCCCTAACTTCTATACGGTACGTCGTACACCTATCAAAGTTTGCAACATACAAATGCTTGTAACTTTTTGCTGGAGCGTCATAAAACTTTGAAAATTTGTACCAATAAAGTACTCGAGCCTCTTGTCAATTTAAGCTATCGCTTAAAGCTATGCTACCCATTAGTCCCAAATCAAACTCTGATAAAACTTCAAATGGCCCTAACTTCTACACGGTACGTCCTACACCTATCAAAGTTTGCAACATACAAATGCTTGTGACTTTTTACTGGAGCGCTATAAAGCCTTGAAATTTTGTAACAATAAAGTACTCGAACCTCTTGTCAATTTAAGCTATCGCTCAAAGCTATTCTACCCTTGAGTCCCAAATCAAACACTGATAAAACTTCAAATGACCCTTACTTCTCTACGGTACGTCCTACACCTATCAAAGTTTGCAACATACAAATGCTTGTAACTTTTTACTGGAGCGTCATAAAACCTTGAAATTTTGTAACAATAAAGTACTCGAGCCTCTTGTCAATTTAAGCTATCGCTCAAAGCTATGCTACCCTTGAGTCCCAAATCAAACACAGATAAAACTTCAAATGGCCCTAACTTCTATACGGTACGTCGTACTCCTATCAAAGTTTGCAACATACAAATGCTTGTAACTTTTTGCTGGAGTGTCATAAAACTTTGAAAATTTGTACCAATAAAGTACTCGAGCCTCTTGTCAATTTAAGCTATCACTCAAAGCTATGCTACCCTTGAGTCCCAAATCAAACTCTGATAAAACTTCAAATGGCCCTAACTTCTACACGGTACGTCCTACACCTATCAAAGTTTGCAACATACAAATGCTTGTAACTTTTTACTGGAGCGCCATAAAGCCTTGAAATTTTGTAACAATAAAGTACTCGAGCCTCTTGTCAATTTAAGCTATCGCTCAAAGCTATTCTACCCTTGAGTCCCAAATCAAACACTGATAAAACTTCAAATGACCCTTACTTCTCTACGGTACGTCCTACACCTATCAAAGTTTGCAACATACAAATGCTTGTAACTTTTTACTGGCGCTTCATAAAACCTTGAAATTTTGTAACAATAAAGTACTCGAGCCCCTTGTCAATTTAAGCTATCGCTCAAAGCTATGCTACCCTTGAGTCCCAAATCAAACACTGATAAAACATCAAATGGCCCTTACTTCTATACGGTACGTTCTACACCTATCAAAGTTTGTAACATACAAATGCTTGTAACTTTTTACTGGAGCGTCATAAAACCTTCAAATTTTGTATCAATAAAGTACTCGAGCCTCTTGTCAATTTAAGCTATCGCGGAAAGCTATGCTACCCTTGAGTCCCAAATCAAACACTGATAAAACTTCAAATGGCCTTCTATACGGTACGTCCAACACCTATCAAAAATTGCAACATTCAAATGCTTCTAACTTTTTACTGGAGCGTCATAAAACCTTGAAATTTTGTAACAATAAAGTACTCGAGCCTCTTGTCAATTTAAGCTCTCGCTCAAAGCTATGCTACTCTTGAGTTCTAAATCAAGCACTGAGAAAACTTCAAATGGCCCTAACTTATATACGGTACGTCCTACACCTATCAAAGTTTGCAACATACAAATGCTTGTAACTTTTTACTGGAGCGTCATAAAACCTTGAAATTTTGTAACAATAAAGTACTTGAGCCTCTTGTCAATTTAAGCTATCGCTAAAAGCTATGCTACCCTTGAGTCCCAAATCAAACACTGATAAAACATCAAATGGCCCTTACTTCTATACGGTATGTCCTACACCTATCAAAGTTTGCAAAATACAAATGCTTGTAACTTTTTACTGGAGCGTCATAAAACCTTGAAATTTTGTTACAATAAAGTACTCGAGCCTCTTGTCAATTTAAGCTATCGCTCAAAGCTATGCTACCCTTGAGTCCCAAATCAAACACTGATAAAACATCAAATGGCGCTAACTTCTATATGGTACGTCCTACACCTATCAAAGTTTGCAACATACAAATGCTTGTAACTTTTTACTGGAGCGTCATAAAACCTTGAAATCTTGCAACACTCAAGTACTCGAGCCTCTTGTCAATGTAAGCTATCGCTCAAAGCTATGCTACTCTTGAGTCCCAAATCAAACACTGATAAAACTTCAAATGGCCCTAACTTCTATACGGTACGTCCTACACCTATCAAAGTTCGCAACATACAAATGCTTGTAACTTTTTACTGGAGCGTCATAAAACCTTGAAATTTTGTAACAATAAAGTACTCGAGCCTCTTGTCAATTTAAACTATCGCGGAAAGCTATGCTACCCTTGAGGCCCAAATCAAACACAGATAAAACTTCAAATGGCCCTAACTTCTATACGGTACGTCCTACACCTATCAAAGTTTGCAACATACAAATGCTTGTAACTTTTTACTGGAGCGTCATAAAACCTTGAAATCTTGCCACACTAAAGTACTCGAGCCTCTTGTCAATGTAAGCTATCGCTCAAAGCTATGCTACTCTTGAGTCCCAAATCAAACACTGATAAAACTTCAAATGGCCCTAACTTCTATACGGTACGTCCTACACCTATCAAAGTTTGCAACATACAAATGCTTGTAACTTTTTACTGGAGCGTCATAAAACCTTGAAATTTTGTAACAATAAAGTACTCGAGCCTCTTGTCAATTTAAGCTATCGCGCAAAGCTATGCTACCCTTGAGTCCCAAATCAAACACAGATAAAACTTCAAATGGCCCTAACTTCTATACGGTACGTCGTACACCTATCAAAGTTTGCAACATACAAATGCTTGTAACTTTTTGCTGGAGCGTCATAAAACTTTGAAAATTTGTACCAATAAAGTACTCGAGCCTCTTGTCAATTTAAGCTATCGCTCAAAGCTATGTTACCCATTAGTCCCAAATCAAACTCTGATAAAACTTCAAATGGCCCTAACTTCTACACGGTACGTCCTACACCTATCAAAGTTTGCAACATACAAATGCTTGTGACTTTTTACTGGAGCGCCATAAAGCCTTGAAATTTTGTAACAATAAAGTACTCGAGCCTCTTGTCAATTTAAGCTATCGCTCAAAGCTATTCTACCCTTGAGTCCCAAATCAAACACTGATAAAACTTCAAATGACCCTTACTTCTCTACGGTACGTCCTACACCTATCAAAGTTTGCAACATACAAATGCTTGTAACTTTTTACTGGAGCGTCATAAAACCTTCAAATTTTGTATCAATAAAGTACTCGAGCCTCTTGTCAATTTAAGCTATCGCGGAAAGCTATGCTACCCTTGAGTCCCAAATCAAACACTGATAAAACTTCAAATGGCCTTCTATACGGTACGTCCAACACCTATCAAAAATTGCAACATTCAAATGCTTCTAACTTTTTACTGGAGCGTCATAAAACCTTGAAATTTTGTAACAATAAAGTACTCGAGCCTCTTGTCAATTTAAGCTCTCGCTCAAAGCTATGCTACTCTTGAGTTCTAAATCAAGCACTGAGAAAACTTCAAATGGCCCTAACTTATATACGGTACGTCCTACACCTATCAAAGTTTGCAACATACAAATGCTTGTAACTTTTTACTGGAGCGTCATAAAACCTTGAAATTTTGTAACAATAAAGTACTCGAGCCTCTTGTCAATTTAAGCTATCGCTCAAAGCTATGCTACCCTTGAGTCCCAAATCAAACACTGATAAAACATCAAATGGCCCTTACTTCTATACGGTATGTCCTACACCTATCAAAGTTTGCAAAATACAAATGCTTGTAACTTTTTACTGGAGCGTCATAAAACCTTGAAATTTTGTTACAATAAAGTACTCGAGCCTCTTGTCAATTTAAGCTATCGCTCAAAGCTATGCTACCCTTGAGTCCCAAATCAAACACTGATAAAACATCAAATGGCGCTAACTTCTATATGGTACGTCCTACACCTATCAAAGTTTGCAACATACAAATGCTTGTAACTTTTTACTGGAGCGTCATAAAACCTTGAAATCTTGCAACACTAAAGTACTCGAGCCTCTTGTCAATGTAAGCTATCGCTCAAAGCTATGCTACTCTTGAGTCCCAAATCAAACACTGATAAAACTTCAAATGGCCCTAACTTCTATACGGTACGTCCTACACCTATCAAAGTTCGCAACATACAAATGCTTGTAACTTTTTACTGGAGCGTCATAAAACCTTGAAATCTTGCAACACTAAAGTACTCGAGCCTCTTGTCAATGTAAGCTATCGCTCAAAGCTATGCTACGCTTGAGTCCCAAATCAAACACTGATAAAACTTCAAATGGCCCTAACTTCTATACGGTACGTCCTACACCTATCAAAGTTCGCAACATACAAATGCTTGTAACTTTTTACTGGAGCGTCATAAAACCTTGAAATTTTGTAACAATAAAGTACTCGAGCCTCTTGTCAATTTAAGCTACCGCGGAAAGCTATGCTACCCTTGAGTCCCAAATCAAACACTGATAGAACATCAAATGGCCCTTACTTCTATACGGTACGTCCTACACCTATCAAAGTTTGCAAAATACAAATGCTTGTAACTTTTTACTGGAGCGTCATAAAACCTTGAAATTTTGTAACAATAAAGTATTCGAGCCTCTTGTCAATTTAAGCTATCGCTCAAAGCTATGCTACTCTTGAGTTCTAAATCAAGCACTGAGAAAACTTCAAATGGCCCTTACTTCTATACGGTACGTCCCACACCTATCAAAGTTTGCAAAATACAAATGCTTGTAACTTTTTACTGGAGAGTCATAAAACCTTGAAATTTTGTAACAATAAAGTACTCGAGCCTCTTGTCAATTTAAGCTATCGCTCAAAGCTATGCTACCCTTGAGTCCCAAATCAAACACTGATAAATCATCAAATGGCCCTTAGTTCTATACGGTATGTCCTACACCTATCAAAGTTTGCAAAATACAAATGCTTGTAACTTTTTACTGGAGCGTCATAAAACCTTGAAATTTTGTTACAATAAAGTACTCGAGCCTCTTGTCAATTTAAGCTATCGCTCAAAGCTATGCTACCCTTGAGTCCCAAATCAAACACTGATAAAACATCAAATGGCGCTAACTTCTATATGGTACGTCCTACACCTATCAAAGTTTGCAACATACAAATGCTTGTAACTTTTTACTGGAGCGTCATAAAACCTTGAAATCTTGCAACACTAAAGTACTCGAGCCTCTTGTCAATGTAAGCTATCGCTCAAAGCTATGCTACTCTTGAGTCCCAAATCAAACACTGATAAAACTTCAAATGGCCCTAACTTCTATACGGTACGTCCTACACCTATCAAAGTTCGCAACATACAAATGCTTGTAACTTTTTACTGGAGCGTCATAAAACCTTGAAATCTTGCAACACTAAAGTACTCGAGCCTCTTGTCAATGTAAGCTATCGCTCAAAGCTATGCTACTCTTGAGTCCCAAATCAAACACTGATAAAACTTCAAATGGCCCTAACTTCTATACGGTACGTCCTACACCTATCAAAGTTTGCAAAATACAAATGCTTGTAACTTTTTACTGGAGCGTCATAAAACCTTGAAATTTTTTAACAATAAAGTACTCGAGCCTCTTGTCAATTTAAGCTATCGCTCAAAGCTATGCTACTCTTGAGTTCTAAATCAAGCACTGAGAAAACTTCAAATGGCCCTTACTTCTATACGGTACGTCCTACACCTATCAAAGTTTGCAAAATACAAATGCTTGTAACTTTTTACTGGAGAGTCATAAAACCTTGAAATTTTGTAACAATAAAGTACTCGAGCCTCTTGTCAATTTAAGCTATCGCTCAAAGCTATGCTACCCTTGAGTCCCAAATCAAACACTGATAAATCATCAAATGGCCCTTACTTCTATACGGTATGTCCTACACCTATCAAAGTTTGCAAAATACAAATGCTTGTAACTTTTTACTGGAGCGTCATAAAACCTTGAAATTTTGTTACAATAAAGTACTCGAGCCTCTTGTCAATTTAAGCTATCGCTCAAAGCTATGCTACCCTTGAGTCCCAAATCAAACACTGATAAAACATCAAATGGCCCTAACTTATATACGGTACGTCCTACACCTATCAAAGTTTGCAACATACAAATGCTTGTAACTTTTTACTGGACCGTCATAAAACTTTGAAAATTTGTAACAATGAAGTACTCGAGTCTCTTGTCAATTTAAGCTATCGCTCAAAGCTATGCTACCCTTGAGTTTCAAATCAAACACAGATAAAACTTCAAATGGCGCTAACTTCTATATGGTACGTCCTACACCTATCAAAGTTTGCAACATACAAATGCTTGTAACTTTTTACTGGAGCGTCATAAAACCTTGAAATCTTGCAACACTAAAGTACTCGAGCCTCTTGTCAATGTAAGCTATCGCTCAAAGCTATGCTTCTCTTGAGTCCCAAATCAAACACTGATAAAACTTCAAATGGCCCTAACTTCTATACGGTACGTCCTACACCTATCAAAGTTCGCAACATACAAATGCTTGTAACTTTTTACTGGAGCGTCATAAAACCTTGAAATTTTGTTACAATAAAGTACTCGAGCCTCTTGTCAATTTAAGCTATCGCTCAAAGCTATGCTACCCTTGAGTCCCAAATCAAACACTGATAAAACATCAAATGGCGCTAACTTCTATATGGTACGTCCTACACCTATCAAAGTTTGCAACATACAAATGCTTGTAACTTTTTACTGGAGCGTCATAAAACCTTGAAATCTTGCAACACTAAAGTACTCGAGCCTCTTGTCAATGTAAGCTATCGCTCAAAGCTATGCTACTCTTGAGTGCCAAATCAAACACTGATAAAACTTCAAATGGCCCTAACTTCTATACGGTACGTCCTACACCTATCAAAGTTTGCAACATACAAATGCTTGTAACTTTTTACTGGAGCGTCATAAAACCTTGAAATCTTGCAACACTAAAGTACTCGAGCCTCTTGTCAATGTAAGCTATAGCTCAAAGCTATGCTACTCTTGAGTCCCAAATCAAACACTGATAAAACTTCAAATGGCCCTAACTTCTATACGGTACGTCCTACACCTATCAAAGTTCGCAACATACAAATGCTTGTAACTTTTTACTGGAGCGTCATAAAACCTTGAAATCTTGCAACACTAAAGTACTCGAGCCTCTTGTCAATGTAAGCTATCGCTCAAAGCTATGCTACTCTTGAGTCCCAAATCAAACACTGATAAAACTTCAAATGGCCCTAACTTCTATACGGTACGTCCTACACCTATCAAAGTTCGCAACATACAAATGCTTGTAACTTTTTACTGGAGCGTCATAAAACCTTGAAATTTTGTAACAATAAAGTACTCGAGCCTCTTGTCAATTTAAGCTACCGCGGAAAGCTATGCTACCCTTGAGTCCCAAATCAAACACTGATAGAACATCAAATGGCCCTTACTTCTATACGGTACGTTATACACCTATCAAAGTTTGCAAAATACAAATGCTTGTAACTTTTTACTGGAGCGTCATAAAACCTTGAAATTTTGTAACAATAAAGTATTCGAGCCTCTTGTCAATTTAAGCTATCGCTCAAAGCTATGCTACTCTTGAGTTCTAAATCAAGCACTGAGAAAACTTCAAATGGCCCTTACTTCTATACGGTACGTCCCACACCTATCAAAGTTTGCAAAATACAAATGCTTGTAACTTTTTACTGGAGAGTCATAAAACCTTGAAATTTTGTAACAATAAAGTACTCGAGCCTCTTGTCAATTTAAGCTATCGCTCAAAGCTATGCTACCCTTGAGTCCCAAATCAAACACTGATAAATCATCAAATGGCCCTTACTTCTATACGGTATGACCTACACCTATCAAAGTTTGCAAAATACAAATGCTTGTAACTTTTTACTGGAGCGTCATAAAACCTTGAAATTTTGTTACAATAAAGTACTCGAGCCTCTTGTCAATTTAAGCTATCGCTCAAAGCTATGCTACCCTTGAGTCCCAAATCAAACACTGATAAAACATCAAATGGCGCTAACTTCTATATGGTACGTCCTACACCTATCAAAGTTTGCAACATACAAATGCTTGTAACTTTTTACTGGAGCGTCATAAAACCTTGAAATCTTGCAACACTAAAGTACTCGAGCCTCTTGTCAATGTAAGCTATCGCTCAAAGCTATGCTACTCTTGAGTGCCAAATCAAACACTGATAAAACTTCAAATGGCCCTAACTTCTATACGGTACGTCCTACACCTATCAAAGTTCGCAACATACAAATGCTTGTAACTTTTTACTGGAGCGTCATAAAACCTTGAAATCTTGCAACACTAAAGTACTCGAGCCTCTTGTCAATGTAAGCTATCGCTCAAAGCTATGCTACTCTTGAGTCCCAAATCAAACACTGATAAAACTTCAAATGGCCCTAACTTCTATACGGTACGTCCTACACCTATCAAAGTTCGCAACATACAAATGCTTGTAACTTTTTACTGAAGCGTCATAAAACCTTGAAATCTTGCAACACTAAAGTACTCGAGCCTCTTGTCAATGTAAGCTATCGCTCAAAGCTATGCTACTCTTGAGTCCCAAATCAAACACTGATAAATCATCAAATGGCCCTTACTTCTATACGGTATGTCCTACACCTATCAAAGTTTGCAAAATACAAATGCTTGTAACTTTTTACTGGAGCGTCATAAAACCTTGAAATTTTGTAACAATAAAGTACTCGAGCCTCTTGTCAATTTACGCTATCGCTCAAAGCTATGCTACCCTTGAGTCCCAAATCAAACACTGATAAAACATCAAATGGCCCTTACTTCTATACGGTATGTCCTACACCTATCAAAGTTTGCAAAATACAAATGCTTGTAACTTTTTACTAGAGCGTCATAAAACCTTGAAATTTTGTTACAATAAAGTACTCAAGCCTCTTGTCAATTTAAGCTATCGCTCAAAGCTATGCTACCCTTGAGTCCCAAATCAAACACTGATAAAACATCAAATGGCGCTAACTTCTATATGGTACGTCCTACACCTATCAAAGTTTGCAACATACAAATGCTTGTAACTTTTTACTGGAGCGTCATAAAACCTTGAAATCTTGCAACACTAAAGTACTCGAGCCTCTTGTCAATGTAAGCTATCGCTCAAAGCTATGCTACTCTTGAGTCCCAAATCAAACACTGATAAAACTTCAAATGGCCCTAACTTCTATACGGTACGTCCTACACCTATCAAAGTTCGCAACATACAAATGCTTGTAACTTTTTACTGGAGCGTCATAAAACCTTGAAATCTTGCAACACTAAACTACTCGAGCCTCTTGTCAATGTAAGCTATCGCTCAAAGCTATGCTACTCTTGAGTTCTAAATCAAGCACTGAGAAAACTTCAAATGGCCCTTACTTCTATACGGTACGTCCTACACCTATCAAAGTTTGCAAAATACAAATGCTTGTAACTTTTTACTGGAGAGTCATAAAACCTTGAAATTTTGTAACAATAAAGTACTCGAGCCTCTTGTCAATTTAAGCTATCGCTCAAAGCTATGCTACCCTTGAGTCCCAAATCAAACACTGATAAAACATCAAATGGCCCTTACTTCTATACGGTACGTTCTACACCTATCAAAGTTTGCAACATACAAATGCTTGTAACTTTTTACTGGAGCGTCATAAAACCTTCAAATTTTGTATCAATAAAGTACTCGAGCCTCTTGTCAATTTAAGCTATCGCGGAAAGCTATGCTACACTTGAGTCCCAAATCAAACACTGATAAAACTTCAAATGGCCTTCTATACGGTACGTCCTACACCTATCAAAAATTGCAACATTCAAATGCTTGTAACTTTTTACTGGAGCGTCATAAAACCTTGAAATTTTGTAACAATAAAGTACTCGAGCCTCTTGTCAATTTAAGCTACCGCGGAAAGCTATGCTACCCTTGAGTCCCAAATCAAACACTGATAGAACATCAAATGGCCCTTACTTCTATACGGTACGTCCTACACCTATCAAAGTTTGCAAAATACAAATGCTTGTAACTTTTTACTGGAGAGTCATAAAACCTTGAAATTTTGTAACAATAAAGTACTCGAGCCTCTTGTCAATTTAAGCTATCGCTCAAAGCTATGCTACCCTTGAGTCCCAAATCAAACACTGATAAAACATCAAATGGCCCTTACTTCTATACGGTACGTTCTACACCTATCAAAGTTTGCAACATACAAATGCTTGTAACTTTTTACTGGAGCGTCATAAAACCTTCAAATTTTGTATCAATAAAGTACTCGAGCCTCTTGTCAATTTAAGCTATCGCGGAAAGCTATGCTACCCTTGAGTCCCAAATCAAACACTGATAAAACTTCAAATGGCCTTCTATACGGTACGTCCTACACCTATCAAAAATTGCAACATTCAAATGCTTGTAACTTTTTACTGGAGCGTCATAAAACCTTGAAATTTTGTAACAATAAAGTACTCGAGCCTCTTGTCAATTTAAGCTACCGCGGAAAGCTATGCTACCCTTGAGTCCCAAATCAAACACTGATAAAACATCAAATGGCGCTAACTTCTATATGGTACGTCCTACACCTATCAAAGTTTGCAACATACAAATGCTTGTAACTTTTTACTGGAGCGTCATAAAACCTTGAAATTTTGTAACAATAAAGTAATCGAGCCTCTTGTCAATTTAAGCTACCGCGGAAAGCTATGCTACCCTTGAGTCCCAAATCAAACACTGATAGAACATCAAATGGCCCTTACTTCTATACGGAACGTCCTACACCTATCAAAGTTTGCAAAATACAAATGCTTGTAACTTTTTACTGGAGAGTCGTAAAACCTTGAAATTTTGTAACAATAAAGTACTCGAGCCTCTTGTCAATTTAAGCTATCGCTCAAAGCTATGCTACCCTTGAGTCCCAAATCAAACACTGATAAATCATCAAATGGCCCTTACTTCTATACGGTATGTCCTACACCTATCAAAGTTTGCAAAATACAAATGCTTGTAACTTTTTACTGGAGCGTCATAAAACCTTGAAATTTTGTTACAATAAAGTACTCGAGCCTCTTGTCAATTTAAGCTATCGCTCAAAGCTATGCTACCCTTGAGTCCCAAATCAAACACTGATAAAACATCAAATGGCCCTAACTTATATACGGTACGTCCTACACCTATCAAAGTTTGCAACATACAAATGCTTGTAACTTTTTACTGGACCGTCATAAAACTTTGAAAATTTGTAACAATGAAGTACTCGAGTCTCTTGTCAATTTAAGCTATCGCTCAAAGCTATGCTACCCTTGAGTTTCAAATCAAACACAGATAAAACTTCAAATGGCGCTAACTTCTATATGGTACGTCCTACACCTATCAAAGTTTGCAACATACAAATGCTTGTAACTTTTTACTGGAGCGTCATAAAACCTTGAAATCTTGCAACACTAAAGTACTCGAGCCTCTTGTCAATTTAAGCTATCGCTCAAAGCTATGCTTCTCTTGAGTCCCAAATCAAACACTGATAAAACTTCAAATGGCCCTAACTTCTATACGGTACGTCCTACACCTATCAAAGTTCGCAACATACAAATGCTTGTAACTTTTTACTGGAGCGTCATAAAACCTTGAAATTTTGTTACAATAAAGTACTCGAGCCTCTTGTCAATTTAAGCTATCGCTCAAAGCTATGCTACCCTTGAGTCCCAAATCAAACACTGATAAAACATCAAATGGCGCTAACTTCTATATGGTACGTCCTACACCTATCAAAGTTTGCAACATACAAATGCTTGTAACTTTTTACTTAAGCGTCATAAAACCTTGAAATCTTGCAACACTAAAGTACTCGAGCCTCTTGTCAATGTAAGCTATCGCTCAAAGCTATGCTACTCTTGAGTGCCAAATCAAACACTGATAAAACTTCAAATGGCCCTAACTTCTATACGGTACGTCCTACACCTATCAAAGTTCGCAACATACAAATGCTTGTAACTTTTTACTGGAGCGTCATAAAACCTTGAAATCTTGCAACACTAAAGTACTCGAGCCTCTTGTCAATGTAAGCTATCGCTCAAAGCTATGCTACTCTTGAGTCCCAAATCAAACACTGATAAAACTTCAAATGGCCCTAACTTCTATACGGTACGTCCTACACCTATCAAAGTTCGCAACATACAAATGCTTGTAACTTTTTACTGGAGCGTCATAAAACCTTGAAATCTTGCAACACTAAAGTACTCGAGCCTCTTGTCAATGTAAGCTATCGCTCAAAGCTATGCTACTCTTGAGTCCCAAATCAAACACTGTTAAATCATCAAATGGCCCTTACTTCTATACGGTATGTCCTACACCTATCAAAGTTTGCAAAATACAAATGCTTGTAACTTTTTACTGGAGCGTCATAAAACCTTGAAATTTTGTAACAATAAAGTACTCGAGCCTCTTGTCAATTTACGCTATCGCTCAAAGCTATGCTACCCTTGAGTCCCAAATCAAACACTGATAAAACATCAAATGGCCCTTACTTCTATACGGTATGTCCTACACCTATCAAAGTTTGCAAAATACAAATGCTTGTAACTTTTTACTAGAGCGTCATAAAACCTTGAAATTTTGTTACAATAAAGTACTCAAGCCTCTTGTCAATTTAAGCTATCGCTCAAAGCTATGCTACCCTTGAGTCCCAAATCAAACACTGATAAAACATCAAATGGCGCTAACTTCTATATGGTACGTCCTACACCTATCAAAGTTTGCAACATACAAATGCTTGTAACTTTTTACTGGAGCGTCATAAAACCTTGAAATCTTGCAACACTAAAGTACTCGAGCCTCTTGTCAATGTAAGCTATCGCTCAAAGCTATGCTACTCTTGAGTCCCAAATCAAACACTGATAAAACTTCAAATGGCCCTAACTTCTATACGGTACGTCCTACACCTATCAAAGTTCGCAACATACAAATGCTTGTAACTTTTTACTGGAGCGTCATAAAACCTTGAAATCTTGCAACACTAAACTACTCGAGCCTCTTGTCAATGTAAGCTATCGCTCAAAGCTATGCTACTCTTGAGTTCTAAATCAAGCACTGAGAAAACTTCAAATGGCCCTTACTTCTATACGGTACGTCCTACACCTATCAAAGTTTGCAAAATACAAATGCTTGTAACTTTTTACTGGAGAGTCATAAAACCTTGAAATTTTGTAACAATAAAGTACTCGAGCCTCTTGTCAATTTAAGCTACCGCGGAAAGCTATGCTACCCTTGAGTCCCAAATCAAACACTGATAAAACTTCAAATGGCCTTCTATACGGTACGTCCTACACCTATCAAAAATTGCAACATTCAAATGCTTGTAACTTTTTACTGGAGCGTCATAAAACCTTGAAATTTTGTAACAATAAAGTACTCGAGCCTCTTGTCAATTTAAGCTACCGCGGAAAGCTATGCTACCCTTGAGTCCCAAATCAAACACTGATAGAACATCAAATGGCCCTTACTTCTATACGGTACGTCCTACACCTATCAAAGTTTGCAAAATACAAATGCTTGTAACTTTTTACTGGAGAGTCATAAAACCTTGAAATTTTGTAACAATAAAGTACTCGAGCCTCTTTTCAATTTAAGCTATCGCTCAAAGCTATGCTACCCTTGAGTCCCAAATCAAACACTGATAAAACATCAAATGGCCCTTACTTCTATACGGTACGTTCTACACCTATCAAAGTTTGCAACATACAAATGCTTGTAACTTTTTACTGGAGCGTCATAAAACCTTCAAATTTTGTATCAATAAAGTACTCGAGCCTCTTGTCAATTTAAGCTATCGCGGAAAGCTATGCTACCCTTGAGTCCCAAATCAAACACTGATAAAACTTCAAATGGCCTTCTATACGGTACGTCCTACACCTATCAAAAATTGCAACATTCAAATGCTTGTAACTTTTTACTGGAGCGTCATAAAACCTTGAAATTTTGTAACAATAAAGTACTCGAGCCTCTTGTCAATTTAAGCTACCGCGGAAAGCTATGCTACCCTTGAGTCCCAAATCAAACACTGATAGAACATCAAATGGCCCTTACTTCTATACGGTACGTCCTACACCTATCAAAGTTTGCAAAATACAAATGCTTGTAACTTTTTACTGGAGCGTCATAAAACCTTGAAATTTTGTAACAATAAAGTACTCGAGCCTCTTGTCAATTAAAGCTATCGCGGAAAGCTATGCTACCCTTCAGGCCCAAATCAAACACAGATAAAACTTCAAATGGCCTTCTATACGGTACGTCCTACACCTATCAAAAATTGCAACATTCAAATGCTTCTAACTTTTTACTGGAGCGTCATAAAACCTTGAAATTTTGTAACAATAAAGTACTCGAGCCTCTTGTCAATTTAAGCTATCGCTCAAAGCTATGCTACTCTTGAGTTCTAAATCAAGTACTGAGAAAACTTCAAATGGCCCTTACTTCTATACGGTACGTCCTACACCTATCAAAGTTTGCAAAATACAAATGCTTGTAACTTTTTACTGGAGAGTCATAAAACCTTGAAATTTTGTAACAATAAAGTACTCGAGCCTCTTGTCAATTTAAGCTATCGCTCAAAGCTATGCTACCCTTGAGTCCCAAATCAAACACTGATAAAACATCAAATGGCCCTTACTTCTATATGGTACGTTCTACACCTATCAAAGTTTGCAACATACAAATGCTTGTAACTTTTTACTGGAGCGTCATAAAACCTTGAAATTTTGTAACAATAAAGTACTCGAGCCTCTTGTCAATTTAAGCTACCGCGGAAAGCTATGCTACCCTTGAGTCCCAAATCAAACACTGATAGAACATCAAATGGCCCTTACTTCTATACGGTACGTCCTACACCTATCAAAGTTTGCAAAATACAAATGCTTGTAACTTTTTACTGGAGCGTCATAAAACCTTGAAATTTTGTAACAATAAAGTACTCGAGCCTCTTGTCAATTAAAGCTATCGCGGAAAGCTATGCTACCCTTCAGGCCCAAATCAAACACAGATAAAAATTCAAATGGCCTTCTATACGGTACGTTCTACACCTATCAAAAATTGCAACATTCAAATGCTTCTAACTTTTTACTGGAGCGTCATAAAACCTTGAAATTTTGTAACAATTAAGTACTCGAGCCTCTTGTCAATTTAAGCTATCGCTCAAAGCTATGCTACTCTTGAGTTCTAAATCAAGCACTGAGAAAACTTCAAATGGCCCTTACTTCTATACGGTACGTCCTACACCTATCAAAGTTTGCAAAATACAAATGCTTGTAACTTTTTACTGGAGAGTCATAAAACCTTGAAATTTTGTAACAATAAAGTACTCGAGCCTCTTGTCAATTTAAGCTATCGCTCAAAGCTATGCTACCCTTGAGTCCCAAATCAAACACTGATAAAACATCAAATGGCCCTTACTTCTATACGGTACGTTCTACACCTATCAAAGTTTGCAACATACAAATGCTTGTAACTTTTTACTGGAGCGTCATAAAACCTTCAAATTTTGTATCAATAAAGTACTCGAGCCTCTTGTCAATTTAAGCTATCGCGGAAAGCTATGCTACCCTTGAGTCCCAAATCAAACACTGATAAAACTTCAAATGGCCTTCTATACGGTACGTCCTACACCTATCAAAAATTGCAACATTCAAATGCTTCTAACTTTTTACTGGAGTGTCAAAAAACCTTGAAATTTTGTAACAATAAAGTACTCCAGCCTCTTGTCAATTTAAGCTATCGCTCAAAGCTATGCTACTCTTGAGTCCCAAATCAAACACTGATAAAATTTCAAATGGCCCTAACTTCTATACGGTACGTCCTACACCTATCAAAGTTTGCAACATACAAATGCTTGTAACTTTTTACTGGAGCGTCATAAAACCTTGAAATTTTGTAACAATAAAGTACTCGAGTCTCTTGTCAATTTAAGCTATCGCTCAAAGCTATGCTACCCTTGAGTTTCAAATCAAACACAGATAAAACTTCAAATGGCGCTAACTTCTATATGGTACGTCCTACACCTATCAAAGTTTGCAACATACAAATGCTTGTAACTTTTTACTGGAGCGTCATAAAACCTTGAAATCTTGCAACACTAAAGTACTCGAGCCTCTTGTCAATGTAAGCTATCGCTCAAAGCTATGCTTCTCTTGCGTCCCAAATCAAACACTGATAAAACTTTAAATGGCCCTAACTTCTATACGGTACGTCCTACACCTATCAAAGTTCGCAACATACAAATGCTTGTAACTTTTTACTGGAGCGTCATAAAACCTTGAAATTTTGTTACAATAAAGTACTCGAGCCTCTTGTCAATTTAAGCTATCGCTCAAAGCTATGCTACCCTTGAGTCCCAAATCAAACACTGATAAAACATCAAATGGCGCTAACTTCTATATGGTACGTCCTACACCTATCAAAGTTTGCAACATACAAATGCTTGTAACTTTTTACTGGAGCGTCATAAAACCTTGAAATCTTGCAACACTAAAGTACTCGAGCCTCTTGTCAATGTAAGCTATCGCTCAAAGCTATGCTACTCTTGAGTCCCAAATCAAACACTGATAAAACTTCAAATGGCCCTAACTTCTATACGGTACGTCCTACACCTATCAAAGTTCGCAACATACAAATGCTTGTAACTTTTTACTGGAGCGTCATAAAACCTTGAAATCTTGCAACACTAAAGTACTCGAGCCTCTTGTCAATGTAAGCTATCGCTCAAAGCTATGCTACTCTTGAGTCCCAAATCAAACACTGATAAAACTTCAAATGGCCCTAACTTCTATACGGTACGTCCTACACCTATCAAAGTTCGCAACATACAAATGCTTGTAACTTTTTACTGGAGCGTCATAAAACCTTGAAATTTTGTTACAATAAAGTACTCGAGCCTCTTGTCAATTTAAGCTATCGCTCAAAGCTATGCTACCCTTGAGTCCCAAATCAAACACTGATAAAACATCAAATGGCGCTAACTTCTATATGGTACGTCCTGCACCTATCAAAGTTTGCAACATACAAATGCTTGTAACTTTTTACTGGAGCGTCATAAAACCTTGAAATCTTGCAACACTAAAGTACTCGAGCCTCTTGTCAATGTAAGCTATCGCTCAAAGCTATGCTTCTCTTGAGTCCCAAATCAAACACTGATAAAACTTCAAATGGCCCTAACTTCTATACGGTACGTCCTACACCTATCAAAGTTCGCAACATACAAATGCTTGTAACTTTTTACTGGAGCGTCATAAAACCTTGAAATTTTGTTACAATAAAGTACTCGAGCCTCTTGTCAATTTAAGCTATCGCTCAAAGCTATGCTACTCTTGAGTCCCAAATCAAACACTGATAAAACTTCAAATGGCCCTAACTTCTATACGGTACGTCCTACACCTATCAAAGTTCGCAACATACAAATGCTTGTAACTTTTTACTGGAGCGTCATAAAACCTTGAAATCTTGCAACACTAAAGTACTCGAGCCTCTTGTCAATGTAAGCTATCGCTCAAAGCTATGCTACTCTTGAGTCCCAAATGAAACACTGATAAATCATCAAATGGCCCTTACTTCTATACGGTATGTCCTACACCTATCAAAGTTTGCAAAATACAAATGCTTGTAACTTTTTACTGGAGCGTCATAAAACCTTGAAATTTTGTAACAATAAAGTACTCGAGCCTCTTGTCAATTTAAGCTATCGCTCAAAGCTATGCTACCCTTGAGTCCCAAATCAAACACTGATAAAACATCAAATGGCCCTTACTTCTATACGGTATGTCCTACACCTATCAAAGTTTGCAAAATACAAATGCTTGTAACTTTTTACTGGAGCGTCATAAAACCTTGAAATTTTGTTACAATAAAGTACTCGAGCCTCTTGTCAATTTAAGCTATCGCTTAAAGCTATGCTACCCTTGAGTCCCAAATCAAACACTGATAAAACATCAAATGGCGCTAACTTCTATATGGTACGTCCTACACCTATCAAAGTTTGCAACATACAAATGCTTGTAACTTTTTACTGGAGCGTCATAAAACCTTGAAATCTTGCAACACTAAAGTACTCGAGCCTCTTGTCAATGTAAGCTATCGCTCAAAGCTATGCTACTCTTGAGTCCCAAATCAAACACTGATAAAACTTCAAATGGCCCTAACTTCTATACGGTACGTCCTACACCTATCAAAGTTTGCAACATACAAATGCTTGTAACTTTTTACTGGAGCGTCATAAAACCTTGAAATCTTGCAACACTAAAGTACTCGAGCCTCTTGTCAATGTAAGCTATCGCTCAAAGCTATGCTACTCTCGAGTCCCAAATCAAACACTGATAAAACTTCAAATGGCCCTAACTTCTATACGGTACGTCCTACACCTATCAAAGTTCGCAACATACAAATGCTTGTAACTTTTTACTGGAGCGTCATAAAACCTTGAAAATTTGTAACAATAAAGTACTCGAGCCTCTTGTCAATTTAAGCTACCGCGGAAAGCTATGCTACCCTTGAGTCCCAAATCAAACACTGATAGAACATCAAATGGCCCTTACTTCTATACGGTACGTCCTACACCTATCAAAGTTTGCAAAATACAAATGCTTGTAACTTTTTACTGGAGCGTCATAAAACCTTGAAATTTTGTAACAATAAAGTACTCGAGCCTCTTGTCAATTAAAGCTATCGCGGAAAGCTATGCTACCCTTCAGGCCCAAATCAAACACAGATAAAACTTCAAATGGCCTTCTATACGGTACGTCCTACACCTATCAAAAATTGCAACATTCAAATGCTTCTAACTTTTTACTGGAGCGTCATAAAACCTTGAAATTTTGAAACAATAAAGTACTCGAGCCTCTTGTCAATTTAAGCTATCGCTCAAAGCTATGCTACTCTTGAGTTCTAAGTCAAGCACTGAGAAAACTTCAAATGGCCCTTACTTCTATACGGTACGTCCTACACCTATCAAAGTTTGCAAAATACAAATGCTTGTAACTTTTTACTGGAGAGTCATAAAACCTTGAAATTTTGTAACAATAAAGTACTCGAGCCTCTTGTCAATTTAAGCTATCGCTCAAAGCTATGCTACCCTTGAGTTTCAAATCAAACACAGATAAAACTTCAAATGGCGCTAACTTCTATATGGTACGTCCTACACCTATCAAAGTTTGCAACATGCAAATGCTTGTAACTTTTTACTGGAGCGTCATAAAACCTTCAAATTTTGTATCAATAAAGTACTCGAGCCTCTTGTCAATTTAAGCTATCGCGGAAAGCTATGCTACCCTTGAGTCCCAAATCAAACACTGATAAAACTTCAAATGGCCTTCTATACGGTACGTCCTACACCTATCAAAAATTGCAACATTCAAATGCTTGTAACTTTTTACTGGAGCGTCATAAAACCTTGAAATTTTGTAACAATAAAGTACTCGAGCCTCTTGTCAATTTAAGCTATCGCTCAAAGCTATGCTTCTCTTGAGTCCCAAATGAAACACTGATAAAACTTCAAATGGCCCTAACTTCTATACGGTACGTCCTACACCTATCAAAGTTCGCAACATACAAATGCTTGTAACTTTTTACTGGAGCGTCATAAAACCTTCAAATTTTGTATCAATAAAGTACTCGAGCCTCTTGTCAATTTAAGCTATCGCGGAAAGCTATGCTACCCTTGAGTCCCAAATCAAACACTGATAGAACATCAAATGGTCCTTACTTCTATACGGTACGTCCTACACCTATCAAAGTTTGCAAAATACAAATGCTTGTAACTTTTTACTGGAGCGTCATAAAACCTTGAAATTTTGTAACAATAAAGTACTCGAGCCTCTTGTCAATTTAAGCTATCGCTCAAAGCTATTCTACTCTTGAGTTCTAAATCAAGCACTGAGAAAACTTCAAATGGCCCTTACTTCTATACGGTACGTCCTACACCTATCAAAGTTTGCAAAATACAAATGCTTGTAACTTTTTACTGGAGAGTCATAAAACCTTGAAATTTTGTAACAATAAAGTACTCGAGCCTCTTGTCAATTTAAGCTATCACTCAAAGCTATGCTACCCTTGAGTCCCAAATCAAACACTGATAAATCATCAAATGGCCCTTACTTCTATACGGTATGTCCTACACCTATCAAAGTTTGCAAAATACAAATGCTTGTAACTTTTTACTGGAGCGTCATAAAACCTTGAAATTTTGTTACAATAAAGTACTCGAGCCTCTTGTCAATTTAAGCTATCGCTCAAAGCTATGCTAACCTTGAGTCCCAAATCAAACACTGATAAAACATCAAATGGCCCTAACTTATATACGGTACGTCCTACACCTATCAAAGTTTGCAACATACAAATGCTTGTAACTTTTTACTGGACCGTCATAAAACTTTGAAAATTTGTAACAATGAAGTACTCGAGTCTCTTGTCAATTTAAGCTATCGCTCAAAGCTATGCTACCCTTGAGTTTCAAATCAAACACAGATAAAACTTCAAATGGCGCTAACTTCTATATGGTACGTCCTACACCTATCAAAGTTTGCAACATACAAATGCTTGTAACTTTTTACTGGAGCGTCATAAAACCTTGAAATCTTGCAACACTAAAGTACTCGAGCCTCTTGTCAATGTAAGCTATCGCTCAACGCTATGCTTCTCTTGAGTCCCAAATGAAACACTGATAAAACTTCAAATGGCCCTAACTTCTATACGGTACGTCCTACACCTATCAAAGTTCGCAACATACAAATGCTTGTAACTTTTTACTGGAGCGTCATAAAACCTTGAAATTTTGTTACAATAAAGTACTCGAGCCTCTTGTCAATTTAAGCTATCGCTCAAAGCTATGCTACCCTTGAGTCCCAAATCAAACACTGATAAAACATCAAATGGCGCTAACTTCTATATGGTACGTCCTACACCTATCAAAGTTTGCAACATACAAATGCTTGTAACTTTTTACTGGAGCGTCATAAAACCTTGAAATCTTGAAACACTAAAGTACTCGAGCCTCTTGTCAATGTAAGCTATCGCTCAAAGCTATGCTACGCTTGAGTCCCAAATCAAACACTGATAAAACTTCAAATGGCCCTAACTTCTATACGGTACGTCCTACACCTATCAAAGTTCGCAACATACAAATGCTTGTAACTTTTTACTGGAGCGTCATAAAACCTTGAAATCTTGCAACACTAAAGTACTCGAGCCTCTTGTCAATGTAAGCTATCGCTCAAAGCTATGCTACTCTTGAGTCCCAAATCAAACACTGATAAAACTTCAAATGGCCCTAACTTCTATACGGTACGTCCTACACCTATCAAAGTTCGCAACATACAAATGCTTGTAACTTTTTACTGGAGCGTCATAAAACCTTGAAATATTGTTACAATAAAGTACTCGAGCCTCTTGTCAATTTAAGCTATCGCTCAAAGCTATGCTACCCTTGAGTCCCAAATCAAACACTGATAAAACATCAAATGGCGCTAACTTCTATATGGTACGTCCTACACCTATCAAAGTTTGCAACATACAAATGCTTGTAACTTTTTACTGGAGCGTCATAAAACCTTGAAATCTTGCAACACTAAAGTACTCGAGCCTCTTGTCAATGTAAGCTATCGCTCAAAGCTATGCTACTCTTGAGTCCCAAATCAAACACTGATAAAACTTCAAATGGCCCTAACTTCTATACGGTACGTCCTACACCTATCAAAGTTCGCAACATACAAATGCTTGTAACTTTTTACTGGAGCGTCATAAAACCTTGAAATCTTGCAACACTAAAGTACTCGAGCCTCTTGTCAATGTAAGCTATCGCTCAAAGCTATGCTACTCTAGAGTCCCAAATCAAACACTGATAAATCATCAAATGGCCCTTACTTCTATACGGTATGTCCTACACCTATCAAAGTTTGCAAAATACAAATGCTTGTAACTTTTTACTGGAGCGTCATAAAACCTTGAAATTTTGTAACAATAAAGTACTCGAGCCTCTTGTCAATTTAAGCTATCGCTCAAAGCTATGCTACCCTTGAGTCCCAAATCAAACACTGATAAAACATCAAATGGCCCTTACTTCTATACGGTATGTCCTACACCTATCAAAGTTTGCAAAATACAAATGCTTGTAACTTTTTACTGGAGCGTCATAAAACCTTGAAATTTTGTTACAATAAAGTACTCGAGCCTCTTGTCAATTTAAGCTATCGCTCAAAGCTATGCTACCCTTGAGTCCCAAATCAAACACTGATAAAACATCAAATGGCGCTAACTTCTATATGGTACGTCCTACACCTATCAAAGTTCGCAACATACAAATGCTTGTAACTTTTTACTGGAGCGTCATAAAACCTTGAAATCTTGCAACACTAAAGTACTCGAGCCTCTTGTCAATGTAAGCTATCGCTCAAAGCTATGCTACTCTTGAGTCCCAAATCAAACACTGATAAAACTTCAAATGGCCCTAACTTCTATACGGTATGTCCTACACCTATCAAAGTTTGCAAAATACAAATGCTTGTAACTTTTTACTGGAGCGTCATAAAACCTTGAAATTTTGTAACAATAAAGTACTCGAGCCTCTTGTCAATTTAAGCTATCGCTCAAAGCTATGCTACCCTTGAGTCCCAAATCAAACAGTGATAAAACATCAAATGGCCCTTACTTCTATACGGTATGTCCTACACCTATCAAAGTTTGCAAAATACAAATGCTTGTAACTTTTTACAGGAGCGTCATAAAACCTTGAAATTTTGTTACAATAAAGTACTCGAGCCTCTTGTCAATTTAAGCTATCGCTCAAAGCTATGCTACCCTTGAGTCCCAAATCAAACACTGATAAAACATCAAATGGCGCTAACTTCTATATGGTACGTCCTACACCTATCAAAGTTTGCAACATACAAATGCTTGTAACTTTTTACTGGAGCGTCATAAAACCTTGAAATCTTGCAACACTAAAGTACTCGAGCCTCTTGTCAATGTAAGCTATCGCTCAAAGCTATGCTACTCTTGAGTCCCAAATCAAACACTGATAAAACTTCAAATGGCCCTAACTTCTATACGGTACGTCCTACACCTATCAAAGTTCGCAACATACAAATGCTTGTAACTTTTTACTGGAGCGTCATAAAACCTTGAAATTTTGTTACAATAAAGTACTCGAGCCTCTTGTCAATTTAAGCTATCGCTCAAAGCTATGCTACCCTTGAGTCCCAAATCAAACACTGATAAAACATCAAATGGCGCTAACTTCTATACGGTACGTCCTACACCTATCAAAAATTGCAACATTCAAATGCTTCTAACTTTTTACTGGAGCGTCATAAAACCTTGAAATTTTGTAACAATAAAGTACTCGAGCCTCTTGTCAATTTAAGCTATCGCTCAAAGCTATGCTACTCTTGAGTTCCAAATCAAGCACTGAGAAAACTTCAAATGGCCCTTACTTCTATACGGTACGTCCTACACCTATCAAAGTTTGCAAAATACAAATGCTTGTAACTTTTTACTGGAGAGTCATAAAACCTTGAAATTTTGTAACAATAAAGTACTCGAGCCTCTTGTCAATTTAAGCTATCGCTCAAAGCTATGCTACCCTTGAGTTTCAAATCAAACACAGATAAAACTTCAAATGGCGCTAACTTCTATATGGTACGTCCTACACCTATCAAAGTTTGCAACATACAAATGCTTGTAACTTTTTACTGGAGCGTCATAAAACCTTCAAATTTTGTATCAATAAAGTACTCGAGCCTCTTGTCAATTTAAGCTATCGCGGAAAGCTATGCTACCCTTGAGTCCCAAATCAAACACTGATAAAACTTCAAATGGCCTTCTATACGGTACGTCCTACACCTATCAAAAATTGCAACATTCAAATGCTTGTAACTTTTTACTGGAGCGTCATAAAACCTTGAAATATTGTAACAATAAAGTACTCGAGCCTCTTGTCAATTTAAGCTATCGCTCAAAGCTATGCTACTCTTGAGTTTTAAATCAAGCACTGAGAAAACTTCAAATGGCCCTTACTTCTATACGGTACGTCCTACACCTATCAAAGTTTGCAAAATACAAATGCTTGTAACTTTTTACTGGAGAGTCATAAAACCTTGAAATTTTGTAACAATAAAGTACTCGAGCCTCTTGTCAATTTAAGCTATCGCTCAAAGCTATGCTACCCTTGAGTCCCAAATCAAACACTGATAAATCATCAAATGGCCCTTACTTCTATACGGTATGTCCTACACCTATCAAAGTTTGCAAAATACAAATGCTTGTAACTTTTTACTGGAGCGTCATAAAACCTTGAAATTTTGTTACAATAAAGTACTCGAGCCTCTTGTCAATTTAAGCTATCGCTCAAAGCTATGCTTCTCTTGAGTCCCAAATCAAACACTGATAAAACTTCAAATGGCCCTAACTTCTATACGGTACGTCCTACACCTATCAAAGTTCGCAACATACAAATGCTTGTAACTTTTTACTGGAGCGTCATAAAACCTTGAAATTTTGTTACAATAAAGTACTCGAGCCTCTTGTCAATTTAAGCTATCGCTCAAAGCTATGCTACCCTTGAGTACCAAATCAAACACTGATAAAACATCAAATGGCGCTAACTTCTATATGGTACGTCCTACACCTATCAAAGTTTGCAACATACAAATGCTTGTAACTTTTTACTGGAGCGTCATAAAACCTTGAAATTTTGTTACAATAAAGTACTCGAGCCTCTTGTCAATTTAAGCTATCGCTCAAAGCTATGCTAACCTTGAGTCCCAAATCAAACACTGATAAAACATCAAATGGCCCTAACTTATATACGGTACGTCCTACACCTATCAAAGTTTGCAACATACAAATGCTTGTAACTTTTTACTGGACCGTCATAAAACTTTGAAAATTTGTAACAATGAAGTACTCGAGTCTCTTGTCAATTTAAGCTATCGCTCAAAGCTATGCTACCCTTGAGTTTCAAATCAAACACAGATAAAACTTCAAATGGCGCTAACTTCTATATGGTACGTCCTACACCTATCAAAGTTTGCAACATACAAATGCTTGTAACTTTTTACTGGAGCGTCATAAAACCTTGAAATCTTGCAACACTAAAGTACTCGAGCCTCTTGTCAATGTAAGCTATCGCTCAACGCTATGCTTCTCTTGAGTCCCAAATGAAACACTGATAAAACTTCAAATGGCCCTAACTTCTATACGGTACGTCCTACACCTATCAAAGTTTGCAACATACAAATGCTTGTAACTTTTTACTGGAGCGTCATAAAACCTTGAAATTTTGTTACAATAAAGTACTCGAGCCTCTTGTCAATTTAAGCTATCGCTCAAAGCTATGCTACCCTTGAGTCCCAAATCAAACACTGATAAAACATCAAATGGCGCTAACTTCTATATGGTACGTCCTACACCTATCAAAGTTTGCAACATACAAATGCTTGTAACTTTTTACTGGAGCGTCATAAAACCTTGAAATCTTGAAACACTAAAGTACTCGAGCCTCTTGTCAATGTAAGCTATCGCTCAAAGCTATGCTACGCTTGAGTCCCAAATCAAACACTGATAAAACTTCAAATGGCCCTAACTTCTATACGGTACGTCCTACACCTATCAAAGTTCGCAACATACAAATGCTTGTAACTTTTTACTGGAGCGTCATAAAACCTTGAAATCTTGCAACACTAAAGTACTCGAGCCTCTTGTCAATGTAAGCTATCGCTCAAAGCTATGCTACTCTTGAGTCCCAAATCAAACACTGATAAAACTTCAAATGGCCCTAACTTCTATACGGTACGTCCTACACCTATCAAAGTTCGCAACATACAAATGCTTGTAACTTTTTACTGGAGCGTCATAAAACCTTGAAATTTTGTTACAATAAAGTACTCGAGCCTCTTGTCAATTTAAGCTATCGCTCAAAGCTATGCTACCCTTGAGTCCCAAATCAAACACTGATAAAACATCAAATGGCGCTAACTTCTATATGGTACGTCCTACACCTATCAAAGTTTGCAACATACAAATGCTTGTAACTTTTTACTGGAGCGTCATAAAACCTTGAAATCTTGCAACACTAAAGTACTCGAGCCTCTTGTCAATGTAAGCTATCGCTCAAAGCTATGCTACTCTAGAGTCCCAAATCAAACACTGATAAAACTTCAAATGGCCCTAACTTCTATACGGTACGTCCTACACCTATCAAAGTTCGCAACATACAAATGCTTGTAACTTTTTACTGGAGCGTCATAAAACCTTGAAATCTTGCAACACTAAAGTACTCGAGCCTCTTGTCAATGTAAGCTATCGCTCAAAGCTATGCTACTCTAGAGTCCCAAATCAAACACTGATAAATCATCAAATGGCCCTTACTTCTATACGGTATGTCCTACACCTATCAAAGTTTGCAAAATACAAATGCTTGTAACTTTTTACTGGAGCGTCATAAAACCTTGAAATTTTGTAACAATAAAGTACTCGAGCCTCTTGTCAATTTAAGCTATCGCTCAAAGCTATGCTACCCTTGAGTCCCAAATCAAACACTGATAAAACATCAAATGGCCCTTACTTCTATACGGTATGTCCTACACCTATCAAAGTTTGCAAAATACAAATGCTTGTAACTTTTTACTGGAGCGTCATAAAACCTTGAAATTTTGTTACAATAAAGTACTCGAGCCTCTTGTCAATTTAAGCTATCGCTCAAAGCTATGCTACCCTTGAGTCCCAAATCAAACACTGATAAAACATCAAATGGCGCTAACTTCTATATGGTACGTCCTACACCTATCAAAGTTCGCAACATACAAATGCTTGTAACTTTTTACTGGAGCGTCATAAAACCTTGAAATCTTGCAACACTAAAGTACTCGAGCCTCTTGTCAATGTAAGCTATCGCTCAAAGCTATGCTACTCTTGAGTCCCAAATCAAACACTGATAAAACTTCAAATGGCCCTAACTTCTATACGGTATGTCCTACACCTATCAAAGTTTGCAAAATACAAATGCTTGTAACTTTTTACTGGAGCGTCATAAAACCTTGAAATTTTGTAACAATAAAGTACTCGAGCCTCTTGTCAATTTAAGCTATCGCTCAAAGCTATGCTACCCTTGAGTCCCAAATCAAACAGTGATAAAACATCAAATGGCCCTTACTTCTATACGGTATGTCCTACACCTATCAAAGTTTGCAAAATACAAATGCTTGTAACTTTTTACAGGAGCGTCATAAAACCTTGAAATTTTGTTACAATAAAGTACTCGAGCCTCTTGTCAATTTAAGCTATCGCTCAAAGCTATGCTACCCTTGAGTCCCAAATCAAACACTGATAAAACATCAAATGGCGCTAACTTCTATATGGTACGTCCTACACCTATCAAAGTTTGCAACATACAAATGCTTGTAACTTTTTACTGGAGCGTCATAAAACCTTGAAATCTTGCAACACTAAAGTACTCGAGCCTCTTGTCAATGTAAGCTATCGCTCAAAGCTATGCTACTCTTGAGTCCCAAATCAAACACTGATAAAACTTCAAATGGCCCTAACTTCTATACGGTACGTCCTACACCTATCAAAGTTCGCAACATACAAATGCTTGTAACTTTTTACTGGAGCGTCATAAAACCTTGAAATTTTGTTACAATAAAGTACTCGAGCCTCTTGTCAATTTAAGCTATCGCTCAAAGCTATGCTACCCTTGAGTCCCAAATCAAACACTGATAAAACATCAAATGGCCCTTACTTCTATACGGTACGTCCTACACCTATCAAAAATTGCAACATTCAAATGCTTCTAACTTTTTACTGGAGCGTCATAAAACCTTGAAATTTTGTAACAATAAAGTACTCGAGCCTCTTGTCAATTTAAGCTATCGCTCAAAGCTATGCTACTCTTGAGTTCCAAATCAAGCACTGAGAAAACTTCAAATGGCCCTTACTTCTATACGGTACGTCCTACACCTATCAAAGTTTGCAAAATACAAATGCTTGTAACTTTTTACTGGAGAGTCATAAAACCTTGAAATTTTGTAACAATAAAGTACTCGAGCCTCTTGTCAATTTAAGCTATCGCTCAAAGCTATGCTACCCTTGAGTTTCAAATCAAACACAGATAAAACTTCAAATGGCGCTAACTTCTATATGGTACGTCCTACACCTATCAAAGTTTGCAACATACAAATGCTTGTAACTTTTTACTGGAGCGTCATAAAACCTTCAAATTTTGTATCAATAAAGTACTCGAGCCTCTTGTCAATTTAAGCTATCGCGGAAAGCTATGCTACCCTTGAGTCCCAAATCAAACACTGATAAAACTTCAAATGGCCTTCTATACGGTACGTCCTACACCTATCAAAAATTGCAACATTCAAATGCTTGTAACTTTTTACTGGAGCGTCATAAAACCTTGAAATATTGTAACAATAAAGTACTCGAGCCTCTTGTCAATTTAAGCTATCGCTCAAAGCTATGCTACTCTTGAGTTTTAAATCAAGCACTGAGAAAACTTCAAATGGCCCTTACTTCTATACGGTACGTCCTACACCTATCAAAGTTTGCAAAATACAAATGCTTGTAACTTTTTACTGGAGAGTCATAAAACCTTGAAATTTTGTAACAATAAAGTACTCGAGCCTCTTGTCAATTTAAGCTATCGCTCAAAGCTATGCTACCCTTGAGTCCCAAATCAAACACTGATAAATCATCAAATGGCCCTTACTTCTATACGGTATGTCCTACACCTATCAAAGTTTGCAAAATACAAATGCTTGTAACTTTTTACTGGAGCGTCATAAAACCTTGAAATTTTGTTACAATAAAGTACTCGAGCCTCTTGTCAATTTAAGCTATCGCTCAAAGCTATGCTTCTCTTGAGTCCCAAATCAAACACTGATAAAACTTCAAATGGCCCTAACTTCTATACGGTACGTCCTACACCTATCAAAGTTCGCAACATACAAATGCTTGTAACTTTTTACTGGAGCGTCATAAAACCTTGAAATTTTGTTACAATAAAGTACTCGAGCCTCTTGTCAATTTAAGCTATCGCTCAAAGCTATGCTACCCTTGAGTACCAAATCAAACACTGATAAAACATCAAATGGCGCTAACTTCTATATGGTACGTCCTACACCTATCAAAGTTTGCAACATACAAATGCTTGTAACTTTTTACTGGAGCGTCATAAAACCTTGAAATCTTGCAACACTAAAGTACTCGCGCCTCTTGTCAATGTAAGCTATCGCTCAAAGCTATGCTTCTCTTGAGTCCCAAATCAAACACTGATAAAACTTCAAATGGCCCTAACTTCTATACGGTACGTCCTACACCTATCAAAGTTCGCAACATACAAATGCTTGTAACTTTTTACTGGAGCGTCATAAAACCTTGAAATTTTGTTACAATAAAGTACTCGAGCCTCTTGTCAATTTAAGCTATCGCTCAAAGCTATGCTACCCTTGAGTCCCAAATCAAACGCTGATAAAACATCAAATGGCGCTAACTTCTATATGGTACGTCCTACACCTATCAAAGTTTGCAACATACAAATGCTTGTAACTTTTTACTGGAGCGTCATAAAACCTTGAAATCTTGCAACTCTAAAGTACTCGAGCCTCTTGTCAATGTAAGCTATCGCTCAAAGCTATGCTACTCTTGAGTCCCAAATCAAACACTGATAAAACTTCAAATGGCCCTAACTTCTATACGGTACGTCCTACACCTATCAAAGTTCGCAACATACAAATGCTTGTAACTTTTTACTGGAGCGTCATAAAACCTTGAAATCTTGCAACACTAAAGTACTCGAGCCTCTTGTCAATGTAAGCTATCGCTCAAAGCTATGCTACTCTTGAGTCCCAAATCAAACACTGATAAATCATCAAATGGCCCTTACTTCTATACGGTATGTCCTACACCTATCAAAGTTTGCAAAATACAAATGCTTGTAACTTTTTACTGGAGCGTCATAAAACCTTGAAATTTTGTAACAATAAAGTACTCGAGCCTCTTGTCAATTTAAGCTATCGCTCAAAGCTATGCTACCCTTGAGTCCCAAATCAAACACTGATAAAACATCAAATGGCCCTTACTTCTATACGGTATGTCCTACACCTATCAAAGTTTGCAAAATACAAATGCTTGTAACTTTTTACTGGAGCGTCATAAAACCTTGAAATTTTGTTACAATAAAGTACTCGAGCCTCTTGTCAATTTAAGCTATCGCTCAAAGCTATGCTACCCTTGAGTCCCAAATCAAACACTGATAAAACTGAATAATGGCGCTAACTTCTATATGGTACGTCCTACACCTATCAAAGTTTGCAACATACAAATGCTTGTAACTTTTTACTGGAGCGTCATAAAAGCTTGAAATCTTGCAACACTAAAGTACTCGAGCCTCTTGTCAATGTAAGCTATCGCTCAAAGCTATGCTACTCTTGAGTCCCAAATCAAACACTGATAAAACTGAATAATGGCGCTAACTTCTATATGGTACGTCCTACACCTATCAAAGTTTGTAACATACAAATGCTTGTAACTTTTTACTGGAGCGTCATAAAACCTTGAAATTTTGTAACAATAAAGTACTCGAGCCTCTTGTCAATTTAAGCTACCGCGGAAAGCTATGCTACCCTTGAGTCCCAAATCAAACACTGATAAAACATCAAATGGCGCTAACTTCTATACGGTACGTCCTACACCTATCAAAAATTGCAACATTCAAATGCTTCTAACTTTTTACTGGAGCGTCATAAAACCTTGAAATTTTGTAACAATAAAGTACTCGAGCCTCTTGTCAATTTAAGCTATCGCTCAAAGCTATGCTACTCTTGAGTTCTAAATCAAGCACTGAGAAAACTTCAAATGGCCCTTACTTCTATACGGTACGTCCTACACCTATCAAAGTTTGCAAAATACAAATGCTTGTAACTTTTTACTGGAGAGTCATAAAACCTTGAAATTTTGTAACAATAAAGTACTCGAGCCTCTTGTCAATTTAAGCTATCGCTCAAAGCTATGCTACCCTTGAGTCCCAAATCAAACACTGATAAATCATCAAATGGCCCTTACTTCTATACGGTATGTCCTACACCTATCAAAGTTTGCAAAATACAAATGCTTGTAACTTTTTACTGGAGCGTCATAAAACCTTGAAATTTTGTTACAATAAAGTACTCGAGCCTCTTGTCAATTTAAGCTATCGCTCAAAGCTATGCTACCCTTGAGTCCCAAATCAAACACTGATAAAACATCAAATGGCCCTAACTTATATACGGTACGTCCTACACCTATCAAAGTTTGCAACATACAAATGCTTGTAACTTTTTACTGGAGCGTCATAAAACCTTGAAATCTTGCAACACTAAAGAACTCGAGCCTCTTGTCAATGTAAGTTATCGCTCAAAGCTATGCTTCTCTTGAGTCCCAAATCAAACACTGATAAAACTTCAAATGGCCCTAACTTCTATACGGTACGTCCTACACCTATCAAAGTTCGCAACATACAAATGCTTGTAACTTTTTACTGGAGCGTCATAAAACCTTGAAATTTTGTTACAATAAAGTACTCGAGCCTCTTGTCAATTTAAGCTATCGCTCAAAGCTATGCTACCCTTGAGTCCCAAATCAAACACTGATAAAACATCAAATGGCGCTAACTTCTATATGGTACGTCCTACACCTATCAAAGTTTGCAACATACAAATGCTTGTAACTTTTTACTGGAGCGTCATAAAACCTTGAAATCTTGCAACACTAAAGTACTCGAGCCTCTTGTCAATGTAAGCTATCGCTCAAAGCTATGCTACTCTTGAGTCCCAAATCAAACACTGATAAAACTTCAACTGGCCCTAACTTCTATTCGGTACGTCCTACACCTATCAAAGTTCGCAACATACAAATGCTTGTAACTTTTTACTGGAGCGTCATAAAACCTTGAAATCTTGCAACACTAAAGTACTCGAGCCTCTTGTCAATGTAAGCTATCGCTCAAAGCTATGCTACTCTTGAGTCCCAAATCAAACACTGATAAAACTTCAAATGGACCTAACTTCTATACGGTACGTCCTACACCTATCAAAGTTCGCAACATACAAATGCTTGTAACTTTTTACTGGAGCGTCATAAAACCTTGAAATCTTGCAACACTAAAGTACTCGAGCCTCTTGTCAATGTAAGCTATCGCTCAAAGCTATGCTACTCTTGAGTCCCAAATCAAACACTGATAAATCATCAAATGGCCCTTACTTCTATACGGTATGTCCTACACCTATCAAAGTTTGCAAAATACAAATGCTTGTAACTTTTTACTGGAGCGTCATAAAACCTTGAAATTTTGTAACAATAAAGTACTCGAGCCTCTTGTCAATTTAAGCTATCGCTCAAAGCTATGCTACCCTTGAGTCCCAAATCAAACACTGATAAAACATCAAATGGCCCTTACTTCTATACGGTATGTCCTACACCTATCAAAGTTTGCAAAATACAAATGCTTGTAACTTTTTACTGGAGCGTCATAAAACCTTGAAATTTTGTTACAATAAAGTACTCGAGCCTCTTGTCAATTTAAGCTATCGCTCAAAGCTATGCTACCCTTGAGTCCCAAATCAAACACTGATAAAACTGAATAATGGCGCTAACTTCTATATGGTACGTCCTACACCTATCAAAGTTTGCAACATACAAATGCTTGTAACTTTTTACTGGAGCGTCATAAAACCTTGAAATCTTGCAACACTAAAGTACTCGAGCCTCTTGTCAATGTAAGCTATCGCTCAAAGCTATGCTACTCTTGAGTCCCAAATCAAACACTGATAAAACTGAATAATGGCGCTAACTTCTATATGGTACGTCCTACACCTATCAAAGTTTGTAACATACAAATGCTTGTAACTTTTTACTGGAGCGTCATAAAACCTTGAAATTTTGTAACAATAAAGTACTCGATCCTCTTGTCAATTTAAGCTACCGCGGAAAGCTATGCTACCCTTGAGTCCCAAATCAAACACTGATAAAACTTCAAATGGACCTAACTTCTATACGGTACGTCCTACACCTATCAAAGTTCGCAACATACAAATGCTTGTAACTTTTTACTGGAGCGTCATAAAACCTTGAAATCTTGCAACACTAAAGTACTCGCGCCTCTTGTCAATGTAAGCTATCGCTCAAAGCTATGCTTCTCTTGAGTCCCAAATCAAACACTGATAAAACTTGAAATGGCCCTAACTTCTATACGGTACGTCCTACACCTATCAAAGTTCGCAACATACAAATGCTTGTAACTTTTTACTGGAGCGTCATAAAACCTTGAAATTTTGTTACAATAAAGTACTCGAGCCTCTTGTCAATTTAAGCTATCGCTCAAAGCTATGCTACCCTTGAGTCCCAAATCAAACACTGATAAAACATCAAATGGCGCTAACTTCTATATTGTACGTCCTACACCTATCAAAGTTTGCAACATACAAATGCTTGTAACTTTTTACTGGAGCGTCATAAAACCTTGAAATCTTGCAACACTAAAGTACTCGCGCCTCTTGTCAATGTAAGCTATCGCTCAAAGCTATGCTTCTCTTGAGTCCCAAATCAAACACTGATAAAACTTCAAATGGCCCTAACTTCTATACGGTACGTCCTACACCTATCAAAGTTCGCAACATACAAATGCTTGTAACTTTTTACTGGAGCGTCATAAAACCTTGAAATTTTGTTACAATAAAGTACTCGAGCCTCTTGTCAATTTAAGCTATCGCTCAAAGCTATGCTACCCTTGAGTCCCAAATCAAACGCTGATAAAACATCAAATGGCGCTAACTTCTATATGGTACGTCCTACACCTATCAAAGTTTGCAACATACAAATGCTTGTAACTTTTTACTGGAGCGTCATAAAACCTTGAAATCTTGCAACTCTAAAGTACTCGAGCCTCTTGTCAATGTAAGCTATCGCTCAAAGCTATGCTACTCTTGAGTCCCAAATCAAACACTGATAAAACTTCAAATGGCCCTAACTTCTATACGGTACGTCCTACACCTATCAAAGTTTGCAACATACAAATGCTTGTAACTTTTTACTGGAGCGTCATAAAACCTTGAAATCTTGCAACACTAAAGTACTCGAGCCTCTTGTCAATGTAAGCTATCGCTCAAAGCTATGCTACTCTTGAGTCCCAAATCAAACACTGATAAATCATCAAATGGCCCTTACTTCTATACGGTATGTCCTACACCTATCAAAGTTTGCAAAATACAAATGCTTGTAACTTTTTACTGGAGCGTCATAAAACCTTGAAATTTTGTAACAATAAAGTACTCGAGCCTCTTGTCAATTTAAGCTATCGCTCAAAGCTATGCTACCCTTGAGTCCCAAATCAAACACTGATAAAACATCAAATGGCCCTTACTTCTATACGGTATGTCCTACACCTATCAAAGTTTGCAAAATACAAATGCTTGTAACTTTTTACTGGAGCGTCATAAAACCTTGAAATTTTGTTACAATAAAGTACTCGAGCCTCTTGTCAATTTAAGCTATCGCTCAAAGCTATGCTACCCTTGAGTCCCAAATCAAACACTGATAAAACTGAATAATGGCGCTAACTTCTATATGGTACGTCCTACACCTATCAAAGTTTGCAACATACAAATGCTTGTAACTTTTTACTGGAGCGTCATAAAACCTTGAAATCTTGCAACACTAAAGTACTCGAGCCTCTTGTCAATGTAAGCTATCGCTCAAAGCTATGCTACTCTTGGGTCCCAAATCAAACACTGATAAAACTGAATAATGGCGCTAACTTCTATATGGTACGTCCTACACCTATCAAAGTTTGTAACATACAAATGCTTGTAACTTTTTACTGGAGCGTCATAAAACCTTGAAATCTTGCAACACTAAAGTACTCGAGCCTCTTGTCAATTTAAGCTATCGCTCAAAGCTATGCTACCCTTGAGTCCCAAATCAAACGCTGATAAAACATCAAATGGCGCTAACTTCTATATGGTACGTCCTACACCTATCAAAGTTTGCAACATACAAATGCTTGTAACTTTTTACTGGAGCGTCATAAAACCTTGAAATCTTGCAACTCTAAAGTACTCGAGCCTCTTGTCAATGTAAGCTATCGCTCAAAGCTATGCTACTCTTGAGTCCCAAATCAAACACTGATAAAACTTCAAATGGCCCTAACTTCTATACGGTACGTCCTACACCTATCAAAGTTCGTAACATACAAATGCTTGTAACTTTTTACTGGAGCGTCATAAAACCTTGAAATCTTGCAACACTAAAGTACTCGCTCCTCTTGTCAATGTAAGCTATCGCTCAAAGCTATGCTACTCTTGAGTCCCAAATCAAACACTGATAAATCATCAAATGGCCCTTACTTCTATACGGTATGTCCTACACCTATCAAAGTTTGCAAAATACAAATGCTTGTAACTTTTTACTGGAGCGTCATAAAACCTTGAAATTTTGTAACAATAAAGTACTCGAGCCTCTTGTCAATTTAAGCTATCGCTCAAAGCTATGCTACCCTTGAGTCCCAAATCAAACACTGATAAAACATCAAATGGCCCTTACTTCTATACGGTATGTCCTACACCTATCAAAGTTTGCAAAATACAAATGCTTGTAACTTTTTACTGGAGCGTCATAAAACCTTGAAATTTTGTTACAATAAAGTACTCGAGCTTCTTGTCAATTTAAGCTATCGCTCAAAGCTATGCTACCCTTGAGTCCCAAATCAAACACTGATAAAACATCAAATGGCGCTAACTTCTATATGGTACGTCCTACACCTATCAAAGTTTGCAACATACAAATGCTTGTAACTTTTTACTGGAGCGTCATAAAACCTTGAAATCTTGCAACACTAAAGTACTCGCGCCTCTTGTCAATGTAAGCTATCGCTCAAAGCTATGCTTCTCTTGAGTCCCAAATCAAACACTGATAAAACTTCAAATGGCCCTAACTTCTATACGGTACGTCCTACACCTATCAAAGTTCGCAACATACAAATGCTTGTAACTTTTTACTGGAGCGTCATAAAACCTTGAAATTTTGTTACAATAAAGTACTCGAGCCTCTTGTCAATTTAAGCTATCGCTCAAAGCTATGCTACCCTTGAGTCCCAAATCAAACGCTGATAAAACATCAAATGGCGCTAACTTCTATATGGTACGTCCTACACCTATCAAAGTTTGCAACATACAAATGCTTGTAACTTTTTACTGGAGCGTCATAAAACCTTGAAATCTTGCAACTCTAAAGTACTCGAGCCTCTTGTCAATGTAAGCTATCGCTCAAAGCTATGCTACTCTTGAGTCCCAAATCAAACACTGATAAAACTTCAAATGGCCCTAACTTCTATACGGTACGTCCTACACCTATCAAAGTTCGCAACATACAAATGCTTGTAACTTTTTACTGGAGCGTCATAAAACCTTGAAATCTTGCAACACTAAAGTACTCGAGCCTCTTGTCAATGTAAGCTATCGCTCAAAGCTATGCTACTCTTGAGTCCCAAATCAAACACTGATAAATCATCAAATGGCCCTTACTTCTATACGGTATGTCCTACACCTATCAAAGTTTGCAAAATACAAATGCTTGTAACTTTTTACTGGAGCGTCATAAAACCTTGAAATTTTGTAACAATAAAGTACTCGAGCCTCTTGTCAATTTAAGCTATCGCTCAAAGCTATGCTACCCTTGAGTCCCAAATCAAACACTGATAAAACATCAAATGGCCCTTACTTCTATACGGTATGTCCTACACCTATCAAAGTTTGCAAAATACAAATGCTTGTAACTTTTTACTGGAGCGTCATAAAACCTTGAAATTTTGTTACAATAAAGTACTCGAGCCTCTTGTCAATTTAAGCTATCGCTCAAAGCTATGCTACCCTTGAGTCCCAAATCAAACACTGATAAAACTGAATAATGGCGCTAACTTCTATATGGTACGTCCTACACCTATCAAAGTTTGCAACATACAAATGCTTGTAACTTTTTACTGGAGCGTCATAAAACCTTGAAATCTTGCAACACTAAAGTACTCGAGCCTCTTGTCAATGTAAGCTATCGCTCAAAGCTATGCTACTCTTGAGTCCCAAATCAAACACTGATAAAACTGAATAATGGCGCTAACTTCTATATGGTACGTCCTACACCTATCAAAGTTTGTAACATACAAATGCTTGTAACTTTTTACTGGAGCGTCATAAAACCTTGAAATTTTGTAACAATAAAGTACTCGAGCCTCTTGTCAATTTAAGCTACCGCGGAAAGCTATGCTACCCTTGAGTCCCAAATCAAACACTGATAAAACATCAAATGGCGCTAACTTCTATACGGTACGTCCTACACCTATCAAAAATTGCAACATTCAAATGCTTCTAACTTTTTACTGGAGCGTCATAAAACCTTGAAATTTTGTAACAATAAAGTACTCGAGCCTCTTGTCAATTTAAGCTATCGCTCAAAGCTATGCTACTCTTGAGTTCTAAATCAAGCACTGAGAAAACTTCAAATGGCCCTTACTTCTATACGGTACGTCCTACACCTATCAAAGTTTGCAAAATACAAATGCTTGTAACTTTTTACTGGAGAGTCATAAAACCTTGAAATTTTGTAACAATAAAGTACTCGAGCCTCTTGTCAATTTAAGCTATCGCTCAAAGCTATGCTACCCTTGAGTTTCAAATCAAACACAGATAAAACTTCAAATGGCGCTAACTTCTATATGGTACGTCCTACACCTATCAAAGTTTGCAACATACAAATGCTTGTAACTTTTTACTGGAGCGTCATAAAACCTTCAAATTTTGTATCAATAAAGTACTCGAGCCTCTTGTCAATTTAAGCTATCGCGGAAAGCTATGCTACCCTTGAGTCCCAAATCAAACACTGATAAAACTTCAAATGGCCTTCTATACGGTACGTCCTACACCTATCAAAAATTGCAACATTCAAATGCTTGTAACTTTTTACTGGAGCGTCATAAAACCTTGAAATTTTGTAACAATAAAGCACTCGAGCCTCTTGTCAATTTAAGCTACCGCGGAAAGCTATGCTACCCTTGAGTCCCAAATCAAACACTGATAGAACATCAAATGGCCCTTACTTCTATACGGTACGTCCTACACCTATCAAAGTTTGCAAAATACAAATGCTTGTAACTTTTTACTGGAGCGTCATAAAACCTTGAAATTTTGTTACAATAAAGTACTCGAGCCTCTTGTCAATTTAAGCTATCGCTCAAAGCTATGCTACCCTTGAGTCCCAAATCAAACACTGATAAAACATCAAATGGCCCTAACTTATATACGGTACGTCCTACACCTATCAAAGTTTGCAACATACAAATGCTTGTAACTTTTTACTGGACCGTCATAAAACTTTGAAAATTTGTAACAATGAAGTACTCGAGTCTCTTGTCAATTTAAGCTATCGCTCAAAGCTATGCTACCCTTGAGTTTCAAATCAAACACAGATAAAACTTCAAATGGCGCTAACTTCTATATGGTACGTCCTACACCTATCAAAGTTTGCAACATACAAATGCTTGTAACTTTTTACTGGAGCGTCATAAAACCTTGAAATCTTGCAACACTAAAGTACTCGAGCCTCTTGTCAATGTAAGCTATCGCTCAAAGCTATGCTTCTCTTGAGTCCCAAATCAAACACTGATAAAACTTCAAATGGCCCTAACTTCTATACGGTACGTCCTACACCTATCAAAGTTCGCAACATACAAATGCTTGTAACTTTTTACTGGAGCGTCATAAAACCTTGAAATTTTGTTACAATAAAGTACTCGAGCCTCTTGTCAATTTAAGCTATCGCTCAAAGCTATGCTACCCTTGAGTCCCAAATCAAACACTGATAAAACATCAAATGGCGCTAACTTCTATATGGTACGTCCTACACCTATCAAAGTTTGCAACATACAAATGCTTGTAACTTTTTACTGGAGCGTCATAAAACCTTGAAATCTTGCAACACTAAAGTACTCGAGCCTCTTGTCAATGTAAGCTATCGCTCAAAGCTATGCTACTCTTGAGTCCCAAATCAAACACTGATAAAACTTCAAATGGCCCTAACTTCTATACGGTACGTCCTACACCTATCAAAGTTCGCAACATACAAATGCTTGTAACTTTTTACTGGAGCGTCATAAAACCTTGAAATCTTGCAACACTAAAGTACTCGAGCCTCTTGTCAATGTAAGCTATCGCTCAAAGCTATGCTACTCTTGAGTCCCAAATCAAACACTGATAAAACTTCAAATGGCCCTAACTTCTATACGGTACGTCCTACACCTATCAAAGTTCGCAACATACAAATGCTTGTAACTTTTTACTGGAGCGTCATAAAACCTTGAAATTTTGTTACAATTAAGTACTCGAGCCTCTTGTCAATTTAAGCTATCGCTCAAAGCTATGCTACCCTTGAGTCCCAAATCAAACACTGATAAAACATCAAATGGCGCTAACTTCTATATGGTACGTCCTACACCTATCAAAGTTTGCAACATACAAATGCTTGTAACTTTTTACTGGAGCGTCATAAAACCTTGAAATCTTGCAACACTAAAGTACTCGAGCCTCTTGTCAATGTAAGCTATCGCTCAAAGCTATGCTACACTTGAGTCCCAAATCAAACACTGATAAAACTTCAAATGGCCCTAACTTCTATACGGTACGTCCTACACCTATCAAAGTTCGCAACATACAAATGCTTGTAACTTTTTACTGGAGCGTCATAAAACCTTGAAATCTTGCAACACTAAAGTACTCGAGCCTCTTGTCAATGTAAGCTATCGCTCAAAGCTATGCTACTCTTGAGTCCCAAATCAAACACTGATAAAACTTCAAATGGCCCTAACTTCTATACGGTACGTCCTACACCTATCAAAGTTCGCAACATACAAATGCTTGTAACTTTTTACTGGAGCGTCATAAAACCTTGAAATCTTGCAACACTAAAGTACTCGAGCCTCTTGTCAATGTAAGCTATCGCTCAAAGCTATGCTACTCTTGAGTCCCAAATCAAACACTGATAAATCATCAAATGGCCCTTACTTCTATACGGTATGTCCTACACCTATCAAAGTTTGCAAAATACAAATGCTTGTAACTTTTTACTGGAGCGTCATAAAACCTTGAAATTTTGTTACAATAAAGTACTCGAGCCTCTTGTCAATTTAAGCTATCGCTCAAAGCTATGCTACCCTTGAGTCCCAAATCAAACGCTGATAAAACATCAAATGGCGCTAACTTCTATATGGTACGTCCTACACCTATCAAAGTTTGCAACATACAAATGCTTGTAACTTTTTACTGGAGCGTCATAAAACCTTGAAATCTTGCAACTCTAAAGTACTCGAGCCTCTTGTCAATGTAAGCTATCGCTCAAAGCTATGCTACCCTTGAGTCCCAAATCAAACACTGATAAAACATCAAATGGCCCTTACTTCTATACGGTATATCCTACACCTATCAAAGTTTGCAAAATACAAATGCTTGTAACTTTTTACTGGAGCGTCATAAAACCTTGAAATTTTGTTACAATAAAGTACTCGAGCCTCTTGTCAATTTAAGCTATCGCTCAAAGCTATGCTACCCTTGAGTCCCAAATCAAACACTGATAAAACTGAATAATGGCGCTAACTTCTATATGGTACGTCCTACACCTATCAAAGTTTGCAACATACAAATGCTTGTAACTTTTTACTGGAGCGTCATAAAACCTTGAAATCTTGCAACACTAAAGTACTCGAGCCTCTTGTCAATGTAAGCTATCGCTCAAAGCTATGCTACTCGTGAGTCCCAAATCAAACACTGATAAAACTGAATAATGGCGCTAACTTCTATATGGTACGTCCTACACCTATCAAAGTTTGTAACATACAAATGCTTGTAACTTTTTACTGGAGCGTCATAAAACCTTGAAATTTTGTAACAATAAAGTACTCGAGCCTCTTGTCAATTTAAGCTACCGCGGAAAGCTATGATACCCTTGAGTCCCAAATCAAACACTGATAAAACATCAAATGGCGCTAACTTCTATACGGTACGTCCTACACCTATCAAAAATTGCAACATTCAAATGCTTCTAACTTTTTACTGGAGCGTCATAAAACCTTGAAATTTTGTAACAATAAAGTACTCGAGCCTCTTGTCAATTTAAGCTATCGCTCAAAGCTATGCTACCCTTGAGTCCCAAATCAAACACTGATAAAACATCAAATGGCGCTAACTTCTATATGGTACGTCCTACACCTATCAAAGTTTGCAACATACAAATGCTTGTAACTTTTTACTGGAGCGTCATAAAACCTTGAAATCTTGCAACACTAAAGTACTCGAGCCTCTTGTCAATGTAAGCTATCGCTCAAAGCTATGCTACTCTTGAGTCCCAAATCAAAGACTGATAAAACTTCAAATGGCCCTAACTTCTATACGGTACGTCCTACACCTATCAAAGTTCGCAACATACAAATGCTTGTAACTTTTTACTGGAGCGTCATAAAACCTTGAAATCTTGCAACACTAAAGTACTCGAGCCTCTTGTCAATGTAAGCTATCGCTCAAAGCTATGCTACTCTTGAGTCCCAAAGCAAACACTGATAAATCATCAAATGGCCCTTACTTCTATACGGTATGTCCTACACCTATCAAAGTTTGCAAAATACAAATGCTTGTAACTTTTTACTGGAGCGTCATAAAACCTTGAAATTTTGTAACAATAAAGTACTCGAGCCTCTTGTCAATTTAAGCTATCGCTCAAAGCTATGCTACCCTTGAGTCCCAAATCAAACACTGATAAAACTTCAAATGGCCCTAACTTCTATACGGTACGTCCTACACCTATCAAAGTTCGCAACATACAAATGCTTGTAACTTTTTACTGGAGCGTCATAAAACCTTGAAATCTTGCAACACTAAAGTACTCGAGCCTCTTGTCAATGTAAGCTATCGCTCAAAGCTATGCTACTCTTGAGTCCCAAATCAAACACTGATAAATCATCAAATGGCCCTTACTTCTATACGGTATGTCCTACACCTATCAAAGTTTGCAAAATACAAATGCTTGTAACTTTTTACTGGAGCGTCATAAAACCTTGAAATTTTGTAACAATAAAGTACTCGAGCCTCTTGTCAATTTAAGCTATCGCTCAAAGCTATGCTACCCTTGAGTCCCAAATCAAACACTGATAAAACATCAAATGGCCCTTACTTCTATACGGTACGTCCTACACCTATCAAAGTTTGCAAAATACAAATGCTTGTAACTTTTTACTGGAGCGTCATAAAACCTTGAAATTTTGTTACAATAAAGTACTCGAGCCTCTTGTCAATTTAAGCTATCGCTCAAAGCTATGCTACCCTTGAGTCCCAAATCAAACACTGATAAAACATCAAATGGCGCTAACTTCTATATGGTACGTCCTACACCTATCAAAGTTTGCAACATACAAATGCTTGTAACTTTTTACTGGAGCGTCATAAAACCTTGAAATCTTGCAACACTAAAGTACTCGCGCCTCTTGTCAATGTAAGCTATCGCTCAAAGCTATGCTTCTCTTGAGTCCCAAATCAAACACTGATAAAACTTCAAATGGCCCTAACTTCTATACGGTACGTCCTACACCTATCAAAGTTCGCAACATACAAATGCTTGTAACTTTTTACTGGAGCGTCATAAAACCTTGAAATTTTGTTACAATAAAGTACTCGAGCCTCTTGTCAATTTAAGCTATCGCTCAAAGCTATGCTACCCTTGAGTCCCAAATCAAACGCTGATAAAACATCAAATGGCGCTAACTTCTATATGGTACGTCCTACACCTATCAAAGTTTGCAACATACAAATGCTTGTAACTTTTTACTGGAGCGTCATAAAACCTTGAAATCTTGCAACTCTAAAGTACTCGAGCCTCTTGTCAATGTAAGCTATCGCTCAAAGCTATGCTACTCTTGAGTCCCAAATCAAACACTGATAAAACTTCAAATGGCCCTAACTTCTATACGGTACGTCCTACACCTATCAAAGTTCGCAACTTACAAATGCTTGTAACTTTTTACTGGAGCGTCATAAAACCTTGAAATCTTGCAACACTAAAGTACTCGAGCCTCTTGTCAATGTAAGCTATCGCTCAAAGCTATGCTACTCTTGAGTCCCAAATCAAACACTGATAAATCATCAAATGGCCCTTACTTCTATACGGTATGTCCTACACCTATCAAAGTTTGCAAAATACAAATGCTTGTAACTTTTTACTGGAGCGTCATAAAACCTTGAAATTTTGTAACAATAAAGTACTCGAGCCTCTTGTCAATTTAAGCTATCGCTCAAAGCTATGCTACCCTTGAGTCCCAAATCAAACACTGATAAAACATCAAATGGCCCTTACTTCTATACGGTATATCCTACACCTATCAAAGTTTGCAAAATACAAATGCTTGTAACTTTTTACTGGAGCGTCATAAAACCTTGAAATTTTGTTACAATAAAGTACTCGAGCCTCTTGTCAATTTAAGCTATCGCTCAAAGCTATGCTACCCTTGAGTCCCAAATCAAACACTGATAAAACATCAAATGGCGCTAACTTCTATATGGTACGTCCTACACCTATCAAAGTTTGCAACATACAAATGCTTGTAACTTTTTACTGGAGCGTCATAAAACCTTGAAATCTTGCAACACTAAAGTACTCGAGCCTCTTGTCAATGTAAGATATCGCTCAAAGCTATGCTACTCGTGAGTCCCAAATCAAACACTGATAAAACTGAATAATGGCGCTAACTTCTATATGGTACGTCCTACACCTATCAAAGTTTGTAACATACAAATGCTTGTAACTTTTTACTGGAGCGTCATAAAACCTTGAAATTTTGTAACAATAAAGTACTCGAGCCTCTTGTCAATTTAAGCTACCGCGGAAAGCTATGATACCCTTGAGTCCCAAATCAAACACTGATAAAACTTCAAATGGCCTTCTATACGGTACGTCCTACACCTATCAAAAATTGCAACATTCAAATGCTTGTAACTTTTTACTGGAGCGTCATAAAACCTTGAAATTTTGTAACAATAAAGTACTCGAGCCTCTTGTCAATTTAAGCTACCGCGGAAAGCTATGCTACCCTTGAGTCCCAAATCAAACACTGATAGAACATCAAATGGCCCTTACTTCTATACGGTACGTCCTACACCTATCAAAGTTTGCAAAATACAAATGCTTGTAACTTTTTACTGGAGCGTCATAAAACCTTGAAATTTTGTTACAATAAAGTACTCGAGCCTCTTGTCAATTTAAGCTATCGCTCAAAGCTATGCTACCCTTGAGTCCCAAATCAAACACTGATAAAACATCAAATGGCCCTAACTTATATACGGTACGTCCTACACCTATCAAAGTTTGCAACATACAAATGCTTGTAACTTTTTACTGGACCGTCATAAAACTTTGAAAATTTGTAACAATGAAGTACTCGAGTCTCTTGTCAATTTAAGCTATCGCTCAAAGCTATGCTACCCTTGAGTTTCAAATCAAACACAGATAAAACTTCAAATGGCGCTAACTTCTATATGGTACGTCCTACACCTATCAAAGTTTGCAACATACAAATGCTTGTAACTTTTTACTGGAGCGTCATAAAACCTTGAAATCTTGCAACACTAAAGTACTCGAGCCTCTTGTCAATGTAAGCTATCGCTCAAAGCTATGCTTCTCTTGAGTCCCAAATCAAACACTGATAAAACTTCAAATGGCCCTAACTTCTATACGGTACGTCCTACACCTATCAAAGTTCGCAACATACAAATGCTTGTAACTTTTTACTGGAGCGTCATAAAACCTTGAAATTTTGTTACAATAAAGTACTCGAGCCTATTGTCAATTTAAGCTATCGCTCAAAGCTATGCTACCCTTGAGTCCCAAGTCAAACACTGATAAAACATCAAATGGCGCTAACTTCTATATGGTACGTCCTACACCTATCAAAGTTTGCAACATACAAATGCTTGTAACTTTTTACTGGAGCGTCATAAAACCTTGAAATCTTGCAACACTAAAGTACTCGAGCCTCTTGTCAATGTAAGCTATCGCTCAAAGCTATGCTACTCTTGAGTCCCAAATCAAACACTGATAAAACTTCAAATGGCCCTAACTTCTATACGGTACGTCCTACACCTATCAAAGTTCGCAACATACAAATGCTTGTAACTTTTTACTGGAGCGTCATAAAACCTTGAAATCTTGCAACACTAAAGTACTCGAGCCTCTTGTCAATGTAAGCTATCGCTCAAAGCTATGCTACTCTTGAGTCCCAAATCAAACACTGATAAAACTTCAAATGGCCCTAACTTCTATACGGTACGTCCTACACCTATCAAAGTTCGCAACATACAAATGCTTGTAACTTTTTACTGGAGCGTCATAAAACCTTGAAATTTTGTTACAATTAAGTACTCGAGCCTCTTGTCAATTTAAGCTATCGCTCAAAGCTATGCTACCCTTGAGTCCCAAATCAAACACTGATAAAACATCAAATGGCGCTAACTTCTATATGGTACGTCCTACACCTATCAAAGTTTGCAACATACAAATGCTTGTAACTTTTTACTGGAGCGTCATAAAACCTTGAAATCTTGCAACACTAAAGTACTGGAGCCTCTTGTCAATGTAAGCTATCGCTCAAAGCTATGCTTCTCTTGAGTCCCAAATCAAACAGTGATAAAACTTCAAATGGCCCTAACTTCTATACGGTACGTCCTACACCTATCAAAGTTCGCAACATACAAATGCTTGTAACTTTTTACTGGAGCGTCATAAAACCTTGAAATTTTGTTACAATAAAGTACTCGAGCCTCTTGTCAATTTAAGCTATCGCTCAAAGCTATGCTACCCTTGAGTCCCAAATCAAACACTGATAAAACATCAAATGGCGCTAACTTCTATATGGTACGTCCTACACCTATCAAAGTTTGCAACATACAAATGCTTGTAACTTTTTACTGGAGCGTCATAAAACCTTGAAATCTTGCAACACTAAAGTACTCGAGCCTCTTGTCAATGTAAGCTATCGCTCAAAGCTATGCTACTCTTGAGTCCCAAATCAAAGACTGATAAAACTTCAAATGGCCCTAACTTCTATACGGTACGTCCTACACCTATCAAAGTTCGCAACATACAAATGCTTGTAACTTTTTACTGGAGCGTCATAAAACCTTGAAATCTTGCAACACTAAAGTACTCGAGCCTCTTGTCAATGTAAGCTATCGCTCAAAGCTATGCTACTCTTGAGTCCCAAAGCAAACACTGATAAATCATCAAATGGCCCTTACTTCTATACGGTATGTCCTACACCTATCAAAGTTTGCAAAATACAAATGCTTGTAACTTTTTACTGGAGCGTCATAAAACCTTGAAATTTTGTAACAATAAAGTACTCGAGCCTCTTGTCAATTTAAGCTATCGCTCAAAGCTATGCTACCCTTGAGTCCCAAATCAAACACTGATAAAACTTCAAATGGCCCTAACTTCTATACGGTACGTCCTACACCTATCAAAGTTCGCAACATACAAATGCTTGTAACTTTTTACTGGAGCGTCATAAAACCTTGAAATTTTGTTACAATTAAGTACTCGAGCCTCTTGTCAATTTAAGCTATCGCTCAAAGCTATGCTACCCTTGAGTCCCAAATCAAACACTGATAAAACATCAAATGGCGCTAACTTCTATATGGTACGTCCTACACCTATCAAAGTTTGCAACATACAAATGCTTGTAACTTTTTACTGGAGCGTCATAAAACCTTGAAATCTTGCAACACTAAAGTACTGGAGCCTCTTGTCAATGTAAGCTATCGCTCAAAGCTATGCTTCTCTTGAGTCCCAAATCAAACAGTGATAAAACTTCAAATGGCCCTAACTTCTATACGGTACGTCCTACACCTATCAAAGTTCGCAACATACAAATGCTTGTAACTTTTTACTGGAGCGTCATAAAACCTTGAAATTTTGTTACAATAAAGTACTCGAGCCTCTTGTCAATTTAAGCTATCGCTCAAAGCTATGCTACCCTTGAGTCCCAAATCAAACACTGATAAAACATCAAATGGCGCTAACTTCTATATGGTACGTCCTACACCTATCAAAGTTTGCAACATACAAATGCTTGTAACTTTTTACTGGAGCGTCATAAAACCTTGAAATCTTGCAACACTAAAGTACTCGAGCCTCTTGTCAATGTAAGCTATCGCTCAAAGCTATGCTACTCTTGAGTCCCAAATCAAAGACTGATAAAACTTCAAATGGCCCTAACTTCTATACGGTACGTCCTACACCTATCAAAGTTCGCAACATACAAATGCTTGTAACTTTTTACTGGAGCGTCATAAAACCTTGAAATCTTGCAACACTAAAGTACTCGAGCCTCTTGTCAATGTAAGCTATCGCTCAAAGCTATGCTACTCTTGAGTCCCAAAGCAAACACTGATAAATCATCAAATGGCCCTTACTTCTATACGGTATGTCCTACACCTATCAAAGTTTGCAAAATACAAATGCTTGTAACTTTTTACTGGAGCGTCATAAAACCTTGAAATTTTGTAACAATAAAGTACTCGAGCCTCTTGTCAATTTAAGCTATCGCTCAAAGCTATGCTACCCTTGAGTCCCAAATCAAACACTGATAAAACATCAAATGGCCCTTACTTCTATACGGTATGTCCTACACCTATCAAAGTTTGCAAAATACAAATGCTTGTAACTTTTTACTGGAGCGTCATAAAACCTTGAAATTTTGTTACAATAAAGTACTCGAGCCTCTTGTCAATTTAAGCTATCGCTCAAAGCTATGCTACCCTTGAGTCCCAAATCAAACACTGATAAAACATCAAATGGCGCTAACTTCTATATGGTACGTCCTACACCTATCAAAGTTTGCATCATACAAATGCTTGTAACTTTTTACTGGAGCGTCATAAAACCTTGAAATCTTGCAACACTAAAGTACTCGAGCCTCTTGTCAATGTAAGCTATCGCTCAAAGCTATGCTACTCTTGAGTCCCAAATCAAACACTGATAAAACTTCAAATGGCCCTAACTTCTATACGGTACGTCCTACACCTATCAAAGTTCGCAACATACAAATGCTTGTAACTTTTTACTGGAGCTTCATAAAACCTTGAAATCTTGCAACACTAAAGTACTCGAGCCTCTTGTCAATGTAAGCTATCGCTCAAAGCTATGCTAATTTTGAGTCCCAAATCAAACACTGATAAAACTTCAAATGGCCCTAACTTCTATACGGTACGTCCTACACCTATCAAAGTTCGCAACATACAAATGCTTGTAACTTTTTACTGGAGCGTCATAAAACCTTGAAATTTTGTTACAATAAAGTACTCGAGCCTCTTGTCAATTTAAGCTATCGCTCAAAGCTATGCTACCCTTGAGTCCCAAATCAAACACTGATAAAACATCAAATGGCGCTAACTTCTATACGGTACGTCCTACACCTATCAAAAATTGCAACATTCAAATGCTTCTAACTTTTTACTGGAGCGTCATAAAACCTTGAAATTTTGTAACAATAAAGTACTCGAGCCTCTTGTCAATTTAAGCTACCGCGGAAAGCTATGCTACCCTTGAGTCCCAAATCAAACACTGATAGAACATCAAATGGCCCTTACTTCTATACGGTATGTCCTACACCTATCAAAGTTTGCAAAATACAAATGCTTGTAACTTTTTACTGGAGCGTCATAAAACCTTGAAATTTTGTTACAATAAAGTACTCGAGCCTCTTGTCAATTTAAGCTATCGCTCAAAGCTATGCTACCCTTGAGTCCCAAATCAAACACTGATAAAACATCAAATGGCGCTAACTTCTATACGGTACGTCCTACACCTATCTAAAATTGCAACATTCAAATGCTTCTAACTTTTTACTGGAGCGTCATAAAACCTTGAAATTTTGTAACAATAAAGTACTCGAGCCTCTTGTCAATTTAAGCTATCGCTCAAAGCTATGCTACTCTTGAGTTCTAAATCAAGCACTGAGAAAACTTCAAATGGCCCTTACTTCTATACGGTAGGTCCTACACCTATCAAAGTTTGCAAAATACAAATGCTTGTAACTTTTTACTGGAGAGTCATAAAACCTTGAAATTTTGTAACAATAAAGTACTCGAGCCTCTTGTCAATTTAAGCTATCGCTCAAAGCTATGCTACCCTTGAGTTTCAAATCAAACACAGATAAAACTTCAAATGGCGCTAACTTCTATATGGTACGTCCTACACCTATCAAAGTTTGCAACATACAAATGCTTGTAACTTTTTACTGGAGCGTCATAAAACCTTCAAATTTTGTATCAATAAAGTACTCGAGCCTCTTGTCAATTTAAGCTATCGCGGAAAGCTATGCTACCCTTGAGTCCCAAATCAAACACTGATAAAACTTCAAATGGCCTTCTATACGGTACGTCCTACACCTATCAAAAATTGCAACATTCAAATGCTTGTAACTTTTTACTGGAGCGTCATAAAACCTTGAAATTTTGTAACAATAAAGTACTCGAGCCTCTTGTCAATTTAGGCTACCGCGGAAAGCTATGCTACCCTTGAGTCCCAAATCAAACACTGATAGAACATCAAATGGCCCTTACTTCTATACGGTACGTCCTACACCTATCAAAGTTTGCAAAATACAAATGCTTGTAACTTTTTACTGGAGCGTCATAAAACCTTGAAATTTTGTAACAATAAAGTACTCGAGCCTCTTGTCAATTTAAGCTATCGCTCAAAGCTATGCTACTCTTGAGTTCTAAATCAAGCACTGAGAAAACTTCAAATGGCCCTTACTTCTATACGGTACGTCCTACACCTATCAAAGTTTGCAAAATACAAATGCTTGTAACTTTTTACTGGAGAGTCATAAAACCTTGAAATTTTGTAACAATAAAGTACTCGAGCCTCTTGTCAATTTAAGCTATCGCTCAAAGCTATGCTACCCTTGAGTCCCAAATCAAACACTGATAAATCATCAAATGGCCCTTACTTCTATACGGTATGTCCTACACCTATCAAAGTTTGCAAAATACAAATGCTTGTAACTTTTTACTGGAGCGTCATAAAACCTTGAAATTTTGTAACAATAAAGTACTCGAGCCTCTTGTCAATTTAAGCTATCGCTCAAAGCTATGCTACCCTTGAGTCCCAAATCAAACACTGATAAAACATCAAATGGCCCTAACTTATATACGGTACGTCCTACACCTATCAAAGTTTGCAACATACAAATGCTTGTAACTTTTTACTGGACCGTCATAAAACTTTGAAAATTTGTAACAATGAAGTACTCGAGTCTCTTGTCAATTTAAGCTATCGCTCAAAGCTATGCTACCCTTGAGTTTCAAATCAAACACAGATAAAACTTCAAATGGCGCTAACTTCTATATGGTACGTCCTACACCTATCAAAGTTTGCAACATACAAATGCTTGTAAATTTTTACTGGAGCGTCATAAAACCTTGAAATCTTGCAACACTAAAGTACTCGAGCCTCTTGTCAATGTAAGCTATCGCTCAAATCTATGCTTCTCTTGAGTCCCAAATCAAACACTGATAAAACTTCAAATGGCCCTAACTTCTATACGGTACGTCCTACACCTATCAAAGTTCGCAACATACAAATGCTTGTAACTTTTTACTGGAGCGTCATAAAACCTTGAAATTTTGTTACAATAAAGTACTCGAGCCTCTTGTCAATTTAAGCTATCGCTCAAAGCTATGCTACCCTTGAGTCCCAAATCAAACACTGATAAAACATCAAATGGCGCTAACTTCTATATGGTACGTCCTACACCTATCAAAGTTTGCAACATACAAATGCTTGTAACTTTTTACTGGAGCGTCATAAAACCTTGAAATCTTGCAACACTAAAGTACTCGAGCCTCTTGTCAATGTAAGCTATCGCTCAAAGCTATGCTACTCTTGAGTCCCAAATCAAACACTGATAAAACTTCAAATGGCCCTAACTTCTATACGGTACGTCCTACACCTATCAAAGTTCGCAACATACAAATGCTTGTAACTTTTTACTGGAGCGTCATAAAACCTTGAAATCTTGCAACACTAAAGTACTCGAGCCTCTTGTCAATGTAAGCTATCGCTCAAAGCCATGCTACTCTTGATTCCCAAATCAAACACTGATAAAACTTCAAATGGCCCTAACTTCTATACGGTACGTCCTACACCTATCAAAGTTCGCAACATACAAATGCTTGTAACTTTTTACTGGAGCGTCATAAAACCTTGAAATTTTGTAACAATAAAGTACTCGAGCCTCTTGTCAATTTAAGCTACCGCGGAAAGCTATGCTACCCTTCAGGCCCAAATCAAACACAGATAAAACTTCAAATGGCCTTCTATACGGTACGTCCTACACCTATCAAAAATTGCAACATTCAAATGCTTCTAACTTTTTACTGGAGCGTCATAAAACCTTGAAATTTTGTAACAATAAAGTACTCGAGCCTCTTGTCAATGTAAGCTTTCGCTCAAAGCTATGCTACTCTTGAGTCCCAAATCAAACACTGATTAAACTTCAAATGGCCCTAACTTCTATACGGTACGTCCTACACCTATCAAAGTTTGCAACATACAAATGCTTGTAACTTTTTATTGGAGCGTCATAAAACCTTGAAATCTTGCCACACTAAAGTACTCGAGCCTCTTGTCAATGTAAGCTATCACTCAAAGCTATGCTACTCTTGAGTCCCAAATCAAACACTGATAAAATTTCAAATGGCCCTAACTTCTATACGGTACGTCCTACACCTATCAAAGTTTGCAACATACAAATGCTTGTAACTTTTTACTGGAGCGTCAGAAAACCTTGAAATTTTGTAACAATAAAGTACTCGAGCCTCTTGTCAATTTAAGCTATCGCGCAAAGCTATGCTACCCTTGAGTCCCAAATCAAACACTGATAAAACTTCAAATGGCCCTAACTTCTATACGGTACGTCCTACACCTATCAAAGTTTGCAACATACAAATGCTTTAACTTTTTACTGGAGCGTCATAAAACCTTGAAATTTTGTAACAATAAAGTACTCGAGCTTCTTGTCAATTTAAGCTATCGCGCAAAGCTATGCTACCCTTGAGTCCCAAATGAAACACTGATAAAACTTCAAATGGCCCTAACTTCTATACGGTACGTCCTGCATCTATCAAAGTTTTCAACATACAAATGCTTGTAACTTTTTACTGGAACGTCATAAAACCTTGAAATTTTGTAACAATAAAGTACTCGAGCCTCTTGTCAATTTAAGCTATCGCTCAAAGCTATGCTACCCTTGAGTCCCAAATCAAACACAGATAAAACTTCAAATGGCCCTAACTTCTATACGGTACGTCGTACACCTATCAAAGTTTGCAACATACAAATGCTTGTAACTTTTTGCTGGAGCGTCATAAAACTTTGAAAATTTGTACCAATAAAGTACTCGAGCCTCTTGTCAATTTAAGCTATCGCTCAAAGCTATGCTACCCTTGAGTCCCAAATCAAACTCTGATAAAACTTCAAATGGCCCTAACTTCTACACGGTACGTCCTACACCTATCAAAGTTTGCAACATACAAATGCTTGTAACTTTTTACTGGAGCGCCATAAAGCCTTGAAATTTTGTAACAATAAAGTACTCGAGCCTCTTGTCAATTTAAGCTATCGCTAAAAGCTATTCTACCCTTGAGTCCCAAATCAAACACTGATAAAACTTCAAATGACCCTTACTTCTCTACGGTACGTCCTACACCTATCAAAGTTTGCAACATACAAATGCTTGTAACTTTTTACTGGAGCGTCATAAAACCTTGAAATTTTGTAACAATAAAGTATTCGAGCCTCTTGTCAATTTAAGCTATCGCTCAAAGCTATGCTACCCTTGAGTCCCAAATCAAACACAGATAAAACTTCAAATGGCCCTAACTTCTATACGGTACGTCGTACACCTATCAAAGTTTGCAACATACAAATGCTTGTAACTTTTTGCTGGAGCGTCATAAAACTTTGAAAATTTGTATCAATAAAGTACTCGAGCCTCTTGTCAATTTAAGCTATCGTTCAAAGCTATGCTACCCTTGAGTCCCAAATCAAACTCTGATAAAACTTCAAATGGCCCTAACTTATACACGGTACGTCCTACACCTATCAAAGTTTGCAACATACAAATGCTTGTAACTTTTTACAGGAGCGTCATAAAACCTTGAAATTTTGTAACAATAAAATACTCGAGCCTCTTGTCAATTTAAGCTATCGCGGAAAGCTATGCTACCCTTGAGTCCCAAATCAAACACTGATAAAACTTCAAATGGCCTTCTATACGGTACGTCCTACACCTATCAAAAATTGCAACATTCAAATGCTTCTAACTTTTTACTGGAGCGTCATAAAACCTTGAAATTTTGTAACAATAAAGTACTCGAGCCTCTTGTCAATTTAAGCTATCGCTCAAAGCTATGCTACTCTTGAGTTCTAAATCAAGCACTGAGAAAACTTCAAATGGCCCTAACTTATATACGGTACGTCCTACACCTATCAAAGTTTGCAACATACAAATGCTTGTAACTTTTTACTTGAGCGTCATAAAACCTTGAAATTTTGTAACAATAAAGTACTCGAGCCTCTTGTCAATTTAAGCTATCGCTCAAAGCTATGCTACCCGTGAGTCCCAAATCAAACACTGATAAAACATCAAATGGCCCTTACTTCTATACGGTATGTCCTACACCTATCAAAGTTTGCAAAATACAAATGCTTGTAACTTTTTACTGGAGCGTCATAAAACCTTGAAATTTTGTTGCAATAAAGTACTCGAGCCTCTTGTCAATTTAAGCTATCGCTCAAAGCTATGCTACCCTTGAGTCCCAAATCAAACTCTGATAAAACTTCAAATGGCCCTAACTTCTACACGGTACGTCCTACACTTATCAAAGTTTGCAACATACAAATGCTTGTAACTTTTTACTGGAGCGCCATAAAGCCTTGAAATTTTGTAACAATAAAGTACTCGAGCCTCTTGTCAATTTAAGCTATCGCTAAAAGCTATTCTACCCTTGAGTCCCAAATCAAACACTGATAAAACTTCAAATGACCCTTACTTCTCTACGGTACGTCCTACACCTATCAAAGTTTGCAACATACAAATGCTTGTAACTTTTTACTGGAGCGTCATAAAACCTTGAAATTTTGTAACAATAAAGTATTCGAGCCTCTTGTCAATTTAAGCTATCGCTCAAAGCTATGCTACCCTTGAGTCCCAAATCAAACACAGATAAAACTTCAAATGGCCCTAACTTCTATACGGTACGTCGTACACCTATCAAAGTTTGCAACATACAAATGCTTGTAACTTTTTGCTGGAGCGTCATAAAACTTTGAAAATTTGTATCAATAAAGTACTCGAGCCTCTTGTCAATTTAAGCTATCGCTCAAAGCTATGCTACCCTTGAGTCCCAAATCAAACTCTGATAAAACTTCAAATGGCCCTAACTTATACACGGTACGTCCTACACCTATCAAAGTTTGCAACATACAAATGCTTGTAACTTTTTACTGGAGCGTCATAAAACCTTGAAATTTTGTAACAATAAAATACTCGAGCCTCTTGTCAATTTAAGCTATCGCGGAAAGCTATGCTACCCTTGAGTCCCAAATCAAACACTGATAAAACTTCAAATGGCCTTCTATACGGTACGTCCTACACCTATCAAAAATTGCAACATTCAAATGCTTCTAACTTTTTACTGGAGCGTCATAAAACCTTGAAATTTTGTAACAATAAAGTACTCGAGCCTCTTGTCAATTTAAGCTATCGCTCAAAGCTATGCTACTCTTGAGTTCTAAATCAAGCACTGAGAAAACTTCAAATGGCCCTAACTTATATACGGTACGTCCTACACCTATCAAAGTTTTCAACATACAAATGCTTGTAACTTTTTACTTGAGCGTCATAAAACCTTGAAATTTTGTAACAATAAAGTACTCGAGCCTCTTGTCAGTTTAAGCTATCGCTCAAAGCTATGCTACCCTTGAGTCCCAAATCAAACACTGATAAAATATCAAATGGCCCTAACATATATACGGTACGTCCTACACCTATCAAAGTTTGCAACATACAAATGCTTGTAACTTTTTACTGGAGCGTCATAAAACTTTGAAAATTTGTAACAATGAAGTACTCGAGTCTCTTGTCAATTTAAGCTATCGCTCAAAGCTATGCTACCCTTGAGTTTCAAATCAAACACAGATAAAACTTCAAATGGCCCTAACTTCTATATGGTACGTCCTACACCTATCAAAGTTTGCAACATACAAATGCTTGTAACTTTTTACTGGAGCGTCATAAAACCTTGAAATCTTGCAACACTAAAGTACTCGAGCCTCTTGTCAATCTAAGCTATCGCTCAAAGCTATGCTACTCTTGAGTCCCAAATCAAACACTGATAAAACTTCAAATGGCCCTAACTTCTATACGGTACGTCCTACACCTGGCAAAGTTTGCAACATACAAATGCTTGTAACTTTTTACTGGAGCGTCATAAAACCTTGAAATTTTGTAACAATAAAGAACTCGAGCCTCTTGTCAATTTAAGCTACCGCGGAAAGCTATGCTACCCTTGAGTCCCAAATCAAACACTGATAAAACATCAAATGGCCCTTACTTCTATACGGAACGTCCTACACCTATCAAAGTTTGCAAAATACAAATGCTTGTAACTTTTTACTGAGCGTCATAAAACCTTGAAATTTTGTAACAATAAAGTACTCGAGCCTCTTGTCAATTAAAGCTATCGCGGAAAGCTATGCTACCCTTGAGGCCCAAATCAAACACAGATAAAACTTCAAATGGCCTTCTATACGGTACGTCCTACACCTATCAAAAATTGCAACATTCAAATGCTTCTAACTTTTTACTGGAGCGTCATAAAACCTTGAAATTTTGTAACAATAAAGTACTCGAGCCTCTTGTCAATTTAAGCTATCGCTCAAAGCTATGCTACTCTTGAGTCCCAAATCAAACACTGATAAAACTTCAAATGGCCCTAACTTCTATACGGTACGTCCTACACCTGGCAAAGTTTGCAACATACAAATGCTTGTAACTTTTTACTGGAGCGTCATAAAACCTTGAAATTTTGTAACAATAAAGAACTCGAGCCTCTTGTCAATTTAAGCTACCGCTCAAAGCTATGCTACCCTTGAGTCCCAAATCAAACACTGATAAAACTTCAAATGGCCTTCTATACGGTACGTCCTACACCTATCAAAAATTGCAACATTCAAATGCTTCTAACTTTTTACTGGAGCGTCATAAAACCTTGAAATTTTGTAACAATAAAGTACTCGAGCCTCTTGTCAATTTAAGCTATCGCTCAAAGCTATGCTACTCTTGAGTTCTAAATCAAGCACTGAGAAAACTTCAAATGGCCCTAACTTCTATACGGTACGTCCTACACCTATCAAAGTTTGCAACATACAAATGCTTGTAACTTTTTACTGGAGCGTCATAAAACCTTGAAATTTTGTAACAATAAAGCACTCGAGCCTCTTGTCAATTTAAACTATCGCTCAAAGCTGTGCTACCCTTGAGTCACAAATCAAACACTGATAAAATATCAAATGGCCCTAACATATATACGGTACGTCCTACACCTATCAAAGTTTGCAACATACAAATGCTTGTAACTTTTTACTGGAGCGTCATAAAACTTTGAAAATTTGTAACAATGAAGTACTCGAGTCTCTTGTCAATTTAAGCTATCGCTCAAAGCTATGCTACCCTTGAGTTTCAAATCAAACACAGATAAAACTTCAAATGGCCCTAACTTCTATATGGTACGTCCTACACCTATCAAAGTTTGCAACATACAAATGCTTGTAACTTTTTACTGGAGCATCATAAAACCTTGAAATCTTGCAACACTAAAGTACTCGAGCCTCTTGTCAATCTAAGCTATCGCTCAAAGCTATGCTACTCTTGAGTCCCAAATCAAACACTGATAAAACTTCAAATGGCCCTAACTTCTATACGGTACGTCCTACACCTGGCAAAGTTTGCAACATACAAATGCTTGTAACTTTTTACTGGAGCGTCATAAAACCTTGAAATTTTGTAACAATAAAGAACTCGAGCCTCTTGTCAATTTAAGCTACCGCGGAAAGCTATGCTACCCTTGAGTCCCAAATCAAACACTGATAAAACATCAAATGGCCCTTACTTCTATACGGTACGTCCTACACCTATCAAAGTTTGCAAAATACAAATGCTTGTAACTTTTTACTGAGCGTCATAAAACCTTGAAATTTTGTAACAATAAAGTACTCGAGCCTCTTGTCAATTAAAGCTATCGCGGAAAGCTATGCTACCCTTGAGGCCCAAATCAAACACAGATAAAACTTCAAATGGCCTTCTATACGGTACGTCCTACACCTATCAAAAATTGCAACATTCAAATGCTTCTAACTTTTTACTGGAGCGTCATAAAACCTTGAAATTTTGTAACAATAAAGTACTCGAGCCTCTTGTCAATTTAAGCTATCGCTCAAAGCTATGCTACTCTTGAGTCCCAAATCAAACACTGATAAAACTTCAAATGGCCCTAACTTCTATACGGTACGTCCTACACCTATCAAAGTTTGCAACATACAAATACTTGTAACTTTTTACTGGAGCGTCATAAAACCTTGAAATTTTGTAACAATAAAGTACTCGAGCCTCTTGTCAATTTAAGCTATCGCTCAAAGCTATGCTACCCTTGAGTCCCAAATCAAACACTGATAAAACATCAAATGGCCCTTACTTCTATACGGTACGTCCTACACCTATCAAAGTTTGCAAAATACAAATGCTTGTAACTTTTTACTGGAGCGTCATAAAACCTTGAAATTTTGTAACAATAAAGTACTCGAGCCTCTTGTCAATTTAAGCTATCGCGGAAAGCTATGCTACCCTTGAGGCCCAAATCAAACACAGATAAAACTTTAAATGGCCTTCTATACGGTACGTCCTACACCTATCAAAAATTGCAACATTCAAATACTTCTAACTTTTTACTGGAGCGTCATAAAACCTTGAAATTTTGTAACAATAAAATACTCGAGCCTCTTGTCAATTTAAGCTATCGCGGAAAGCTATGCTACCCTTGAGTCCCAAATCAAACACTGATAAAACTTCAAATGGCCTTCTATACAGTACGTCCTACACCTATCAAAAATTGCAACATTCAAATGCTTCTAACTTTTTACTGGAGCGTCATAAAACCTTGAAATTTTGTAACAATAAAGTACTCGAGCCTCTTGTCAATTTAAGCTATCGCTCAAAGCTATGCTACTCTTGAGTTCTAAATCAAGCACTGAGAAAACTTCAAATGGCCCTAACTTATATACGGTACGTCCTACACCTATCAAAGTTTGCAACATACAAATGCTTGTAACTTTTTACTTGAGCGTCATAAAACCTTGAAATTTTGTAACAATAAAGTACTCGAGCCTCTTGTCAATTTAAGCTATCGCTCAAAGCTATGCTACCCTTGAGTCCCAAATCAAACACTGATAAAATATCAAATGGCCCTAACATATATACGGTACGTCCTACACCTATCAAAGTTTGCAACATACAAATGCTTGTAACTTTTTACTGGAGCGTCATAAAACTTTGAAAATTTGTAACAATGAAGTACTCGAGTCTCTTGTCAATTTAAGCTATCGCTCAAAGCTATGCTACCCTTGAGTCCCAAATCAAACACTGATAAAACATCAAATGGCCCTTACTTCTATACGGTACGTCCTACACCTATCAAAGTTTGCAAAATACAAATGCTTGTAACTTTTTACTGAGCGTCATAAAACCTTGAAATTTTGTAACAATAAAGTACTCGAGCCTCTTGTCAATTAAAGCTATCGCGGAAAGCTATGCTACCCTTGAGGCCCAAATCAAACACAGATAAAACTTCAAATGGCCTTCTATACGGTACGTCCTACACCTATCAAAAATTGCAACATTCAAATGCTTCTAACTTTTTACTGGAGCGTCATAAAACCTTGAAATTTTGTAACAATAAAGTACTCGAGCCTCTTGTCAATTTAAGCTATCGCTCAAAGCTATGCTACTCTTGAGTCCCAAATCAAACACTGATAAAACTTCAAATGGCCCTAACTTCTATACGGTACGTCCTACACCTATCAAAGTTTGCAACATACAAATACTTGTAACTTTTTACTGGAGCGTCATAAAACCTTGAAATTTTGTAACAATAAAGTACTCGAGCCTCTTGTCAATTTAAGCTATCGCTCAAAGCTATGCTACCCTTGAGTCCCAAATCAAACACTGATAAAACATCAAATGGCCCTTACTTCTATACGGTACGTCCTACACCTATCAAAGTTTGCAAAATACAAATGCTTGTAACTTTTTACTGGAGCGTCATAAAACCTTGAAATTTTGTAACAATAAAGTACTCGAGCCTCTTGTCAATTTAAGCTATCGCTCAAAGCTATGCTACTCTTGAGTTCTAAATCAAGCACTGAGAAAACTTCAAATGGCCCTAACTTATATACGGTACGTCCTACACCTATCAAAGTTTGCAACATACAAATGCTTGTAACTTTTTACTTGAGCGTCATAAAACCTTGAAATTTTGTAACAATAAAGTACTCGAGCCTCTTGTCAATTTAAGCTATCGCTCAAAGCTATGCTACCCTTGAGTCCCAAATCAAACACTGATAAAATATCAAATGGCCCTAACATATATACGGTACGTCCTACACCTATCAAAGTTTGCAACATACAAATGCTTGTAACTTTTTACTGGAGCGTCATAGAACTTTGAAAATTTGTAACAATGAAGTACTCGAGTCTCTTGTCAATTTAAGCTATCGCTCAAAGCTATGCTACCCTTGAGTTTCAAATCAAACACAGATAAAACTTATAATGGCCCTAACTTCTATATGGTACGTCCTACACCTATCAAAGTTTGCAACATACAAATGCTTGTAACTTTTTACTGGAGCGTCATAAAACCTTGAAATCTTGCAACACTAAAGTACTCGAGCCTCTTGTCAATCTAAGCTATCGCTCAAAGCTATGCTACTCTTGAGTCCCAAATCAAACACTGATAAAACTTCAAATGGCCCTAACTTCTATACGGTACGTCCTACACCTGGCAAAGTTTGCAACATACAAATGCTTGTAACTTTTTACTGGAGCGTCATAAAACCTTGAAATTTTGTAACAATAAAGAACTCGAGCCTCTTGTCAATTTAAGCTACCGCGGAAAGCTATGCTACCCTTGAGTCCCAAATCAAACACTGATAAAACATCAAATGGCCCTTACTTCTATACGGTACGTCCTACACCTATCAAAGTTTGCAAAATACAAATGCTTGTAACTTTTTACTGAGCGTCATAAAACCTTGAAATTTTGTAACAATAAAGTACTCGAGCCTCTTGTCAATTAAAGCTATCGCGGAAAGCTATGCTACCCTTGAGGCCCAAATCAAACACAGATAAAACTTCAAATGGCCTTCTATACGGTACGTCCTACACCTATCAAAAATTGCAACATTCAAATGCTTCTAACTTTTTACTGGAGCGTCATAAAACCTTGAAATTTTGTAACAATAAAGTACTCGAGCCTCTTGTCAATTTAAGCTATCGCTCAAAGCTATGCTACTCTTGAGTCCCAAATCAAACACTGATAAAACTTCAAATGGCCCTAACTTCTATACGGTACGTCCTACACCTATCAAAGTTTGCAACATACAAATACTTGTAACTTTTTACTGGAGCGTCATAAAACCTTGAAATTTTGTAACAATAAAGTACTCGAGCCTCTTGTCAATTTAAGCTATCGCTCAAAGCTATGCTACCCTTGAGTCCCAAATCAAACACTGATAAAACATCAAATGGCCCTTACTTCTATACGGTACGTCCTACACCTATCAAAGTTTGCAAAATACAAATGCTTGTAACTTTTTACTGGAGCGTCATAAAACCTTGAAATTTTGTAACAATAAAGTACTCGAGCCTCTTGTCAATTTAAGCTATCGCGGAAAGCTATGCTACCCTTGAGTCCCAAATCAAACACTGATAAAATATCAAATGGCCCTAACATATATACGGTACGTCCTACACCTATCAAAGTTTGCAACATACAAATGCTTGTAACTTTTTACTGGAGCGTCATAAAACTTTGAAAATTTGTAACAATGAAGTACTCGAGTCTCTTGTCAATTTAAGCTATCGCTCAAAGCTATGCTACCCTTGAGTTTCAAATCAAACACAGATAAAACTTCAAATGGCCCTAACTTCTATATGGTACGTCCTACACCTATCAAAGTTTGCAACATACAAATGCTTGTAACTTTTTACTGGAGCGTCATAAAACCTTGAAATCTTGCAACACTAAAGTACTCGAGCCTCTTGTCAATCTAAGCTATCGCTCAAAGCTATGCTACTCTTGAGTCCCAAATCAAACACTGATAAAACTTCAAATGGCCCTAACTTCTATACGGTACGTCCTACACCTGGCAAAGTTTGCAACATACAAATGCTTGTAACTTTTTACTGGAGCGTCATAAAACCTTGAAATTTTGTAACAATAAAGAACTCGAGCCTCTTGTCAATTTAAGCTACCGCGGAAAGCTATGCTACCCTTGAGTCCCAAATCAAACACTGATAAAACATCAAATGGCCCTTACTTCTATACGGTACGTCCTACACCTATCAAAGTTTGCAAAATACAAATGCTTGTAACTTTTTACTGGAGCGTCATAAAACCTTGAAATTTTGTAACAATAAAGTACTCGAGCCTCTTGTCAATTTAAGCTATCGCGGAAAGCTATGCTACCCTTGAGGCCCAAATCAAACACAGATAAAACTTCAAATGGCCTTCTATACGGTACGTCCTACACCTATCAAAAATTGCAACATTCAAATGCTTCTAACTTTTTACTGGAGCGTCATAAAACCTTGAAATTTTGTAACAATAAAGTACTCGAGCCTCTTGTCAATTTAAGCTATCGCTCAAAGCTATGCTGCTCTTGAGTCCCAAATCAAACACTGATAAAACTTCAAATGGCCCTAACTTCTATACGGTACGTCCTACACCTATCAAAGTTTGCAACATACAAATACTTGTAACTTTTTACTGGAGCGTCATAAAACCTTGAAATTTTGTAACAATAAAGTACTCGAGCCTCTTGTCAATTTAAGCTATCGCTCAAAGCTATGCTACCCTTGAGTCCCAAATCAAACACTGATAAAACATCAAATGGCCCTTACTTCTATACGGTACGTCCTACACCTATCAAAGTTTGCAAAATACAAATGCTTGTAACTTTTTACTGGAGCGTCATAAAACCTTGAAATTTTGTAACAATAAAGTACTCGAGCCTCTTGTCAATTTAAGCTATCGCGGAAAGCTATGCTACCCTTGAGGCCCAAATCAAACACAGATAAAACTTTAAATGGCCTTCTATACGGTACGTCCTACACCTATCAAAAATTGCAACATTCAAATACTTCTAACTTTTTACTGGAGCGTCATAAAACCTTGAAATTTTGTAACAATAAAGTACTCGAGCCTCTTGTCAATTTAAGGTATCGCTCAAAGCTATGCTACTCTTAAGTTCTAAATCAAGCACTGAGAAAACTTCAAATGGCCCTAACTTATATACGGTACGTCCTACACCTATCAAAGTTTGCAACATACAAATGCTTGTAACTTTTTAGTGGAGCGTCATAAAACTTTGAAAATTTGTAACAATGAAGTACTCGAGCCTCTTGTCAATTTAAGCTATCGCTCAAAGCTATGCTACCCTTGAGTTTCAAATCAAACACAGATAAAACTTCAAATGGCCCTAACTTCTATATGGTACGTCCTACACCTATCAAAGTTTGCTACATACAAATGCTTGTAACTTTTTACTGGAGCGTCATAAAACCTTGAAATCTTGCAACACTAAAGTACTCGAGCCTCTTGTCAATGTAAGCTATCGCTCAAAGCTATGCTACTCTTGAGTCCCAAATCAAACACTGATAAAACTTCAAATGGCCCAAACTTCTATACGGTACGTCCTACACCTATCAAAGTTTGCAACATATAAATGCTTGTAACTTTTTACTGGAGCGTCATAAAACTTTGAAAATTTGTAACAATGAAGTACTCGAGCCTCTTGTCAATTTAAGCTATCGCTCAAAGCTATGCTACTCTTGAGTTTCAAATCAAACACAGATAAAACTTCAAATGGCCCTAACTTCTATATGGTACGTCCTACACCTATCAAAGTTTGCAACATACAAATGCTTGTAACTTTTTACTGGAGCGTCATAAAACCTTGAAATCTTGCAACACTAAAGTACTCGAGCCTCTTGTCAATGTGAGCTATCGCTCAAAGCTATGCTACTCTTGAGTCCCAAATCAAACACTGATAAAACTTCAAATGGCCCTAACTTCTATACGGTACGTCCTACACCTATCAAAGTTTGCAACATACAAATGCTTGTAACTTTTTACTGGAGCGTCATAAAACCTTGAAATTTTGTAACAATAAAGTATTCTAGCCTCTTGTCAATTTAAGCTATCGCTCAAAGCTATGCTACCCTTGAGTCCCAAATCAAACTCTGATAAAACTTCAAATGGCCCTAACTTCTACACGGTACGTCCTACACCTATCAAAGTTTGCAACATAAAAATGCTTCTAACTTTTTACTGGAGCGTCATAAAACCTTGAAATTTTGTAACAATAAAGTACTCGAGCCCCTTGTCAATTTAAGCTATCGCTCAAAGCTATGCTGCCCTTGAGTCCCAAATCAAACACTGATAAAACATCAAAAGGCCCTTACTTCTATACGGTACGTCCTACACCTATCAAAGTTTGCAACATACAATTGCTTGTAACTTTTTACTGGAGCGTCATAAAACCTTGAAATTTTGTAACAATAAAGAACTCGAGCCTCTTGTCAATTTAAGCTATCGCGGAAAGCTATGCTACCCTTGAGGCCCAAATCAAACACAGATAAAACTTCAAATGGCCTTCTATACGGTACGTCCTACACCTATCAAAAATTGCAACATTCAAATGCTTCTAACGATTTACTGGAGCGTCATAAAACCTTGAAAATTTGTAACAATGAAGTACTCGAGCCTCTTGTCAATTTAAGCTATCGCTCAAAGCTATGCTACTCTTGAGTTTCAAATCAAACACAGATAAAACTTCAAATGGCCCTAACTTCTATATGGTACGTCCTACACTTATCAAAGTTTGCAACATACAAATGCTTGTAACTTTTTACTGGAGCGTCATAAAACCTTGAAATCTTGCAACACTAAAGTACTCGAGCCTCTTGTCAATGTAAGCTATCGCTAAAAGCTATGCTACCCTTGATCCCAAATCAAACACTGATAAAACTTCAAATGGCCCTAACTTCTATACGGTACGTCCTACACCTATCAAAGCTTGCAACATACAAATGCTTGTAACTTTTTACTGGAGCGTCATAAAACCTTGAAATTTTGTAACAATAAAGTACTCGAGCCTCTTGTCAATTTAAGCTATCGTGTAAAGCTATACTACCCTTGAGTCCCAAATCAAACACTGATAAAACTTCAAATGGCCCTAACTTCTATACGGTACGTCCTACACCTATCAAAGTTTGCAACATACAAATGCTTGTAACTTTTTACTGGAGCGTCATAAAACCTTGAAATTTTGTAACAATAAAGTACTCTAGCCTCTTGTCAATTTAAGCTATCGCTCAAAGCTATGCTACCCTTGAGTCCCAAATCAAACTCTGATAAAACTTCAAATGGCCCTAACTTCTACACGGTACGTCCTACACCTATCAAAGTTTGCAACATAAAAATGCTTGTAACTTTTTACTGGAGCGTCATAAAACCTTGAAATTTTGTAACAATAAAGTACTCGAGCCCCTTGTCAATTTAAGCTATCGCTCAAAGCTATGCTACCCTTGAGTCCCAAATCAAACACTGATAAAACATCAAAAGGCCCTTACTTCTATAAGGTACGTCCTACACCTATCAAAGTTTGCAACATACAATTGCTTGTAACTTTTTACTGGAGCGTCATAAAACCTTGAAATTTTGTAACAATAAAGTACTCGAGCCTTTTGTCAATTTAAGCTATCGCGGAAAGCTATGCTACCCTTGAGGCCCAAATCAAACACAGATAAAACTTCAAATGGCCTTCTATACGGTACGTCCTACACCTATCAAAAATTGCAACATTCAAATGCTTCTAACGTTTTACTGGAGCGTCATAAAACCTTGAAATTTTGTAACAATAAAGTACTCGAGCCTCTTGTCAATTTAAGCTATCGCTCAAAGCTATGCTTCTCTTGAGTTCTAAATAAAGCACTGAGAAAACTTCAAATGGCCCTAACGTATATGCGGTACGTCCTACACCTATCAAAGTTTGCAACATACAAATGCTTGTAACTTTTTACTGGAGCGTCATAAAACCTTGAAATTTTGTAACAATAAAGTACTCGAGCCCCTTGTCAATTTAAGCTATCGCTCAAAGCTATGCTACCCTTGAGTCCCAAATCAAACACTGATAAAACATCAAATGGCCCTTACTTCTATACGGTACGTCCTACACCTATCAAAGTTTGCAAAATACAAATGCTTGTAACTTTTTACTGGAGCGTCATAAAACCTTGAAATTTTGTAACAATAAAGTACTCGAGCCTCTTGTCAATTTAAGCTATCGCGGAAAGCTATGCTACCCTTGAGGCCCAAATCAAACACAGATAAAACTTCAAATGGCCTTCTATACGGTACGTCCTACACCTATCAAAAATTGCAACATTCAAATGCTTCTAACTTTTTACTGGAGCGTCATAAAACCTTGAAATTTTGTAACAATAAAGTACTCGAGCCTCTTGTCAATTTAAGCTATCGCTCAAAGCTATGCTACTCTTGAGTTCTATATCAAGCACTGAGAAAACTTCAAATGGCCCTAACTTATATACGGTACGTCCTACACCTATCAAAGTTTGCAACATACAAATGCTTGTAACTTTTTACTGGAGCGTCATAAAACTTTGAAAATTTGTAACAATGAAGTACTCAAGCCTCTTGTCAATTTAAGCTATCGCTCAAAACTATGCTACCCTTGAGTTTCAAATCAAACACAGATAAAACTTCAAATAGCCCTAACTTCTATATGGTATGTCCTACACCTATCAGAGTTTGCAACATACAAATGCTTGTAACTTTTTACTGGAGCGTCATAAAACCTTGAAATCTTCCAACACTAAAGTACTCGAGCCTCTTGTCAATGTAAGCTATCGCTCAAAGCTATGCTACTCTTGAGTCCCAAATCAAACATTGATAAAACTTCAAATGGCCCTAACTTCTATACGGTACGTCCTACACCTATCAAAGTTTGCAAAATACAAATGCTTGTAACTTTTTACTGGAGCGTCATAAAACCTTGAAATTTTGTAACAATAAAGTACTCGAGCCTCTTGTCAATTTAAGCTATCGCGGAAAGCTATGCTACCCTTGAGGCCCAAATCAAACACAGATAAAACTTCAAATGGCCTTCTATACGGTACGTCCTACACCTATCAAAAATTGCAACATTCAAATGCTTCTAACTTTTTACTGGAGCGTCATAAAACCTTGAAATTTTGTAACAATAAAGTACTCGAGCCTCTTGTCAATTTAAGCTATCGCTCAAAGCTATGCTACTCTTGAGTTCTATATCAAGCACTGAGAAAACTTCAAATGGCCCTAACTTATATACGGTACGTCCTACACCTATCAAAGTTTGCAACATACAAATGCTTGTAACTTTTTACTGGAGCGTCATAAAACTTTGAAAATTTGTAACAATGAAGTACTCAAGCCTCTTGTCAATTTAAGCTATCGCTCAAAACTATGCTACCCTTGAGTTTCAAATCAAACACAGATAAAACTTCAAATAGCCCTAACTTCTATATGGTATGTCCTACACCTATCAGAGTTTGCAACATACAAATGCTTGTAACTTTTTACTGGAGCGTCATAAAACCTTGAAATCTTCCAACACTAAAGTACTCGAGCCTCTTGTCAATGTAAGCTATCGCTCAAAGCTATGCTACTCTTGAGTCCCAAATCAAACATTGATAAAACTTCAAATGGCCCTAACTTCTATACGGTACGTCCTACACCTATCAAAGTTTGCAACATACAAATGCTTGTAACTTTTTACTGGAGCGTCATAAAACCTTGAAATTTTGTAACAATAAAGGACTCGAGCCCCTTGTCAATTTAAGCTACCGCGGAAAGCTATGCTACCCTTGAGGCCCAAATCAAACACAGATAAAACTTCAAATGGCCTTCTATACGGTACGTCCTACACCTATCAAAAATAGCAACATTCAAATGCTTCTAACTTTTTACTGGAGCGTCATAAAACCTTGAAATTTTGTAACAATAAAGTACTCGAGCCTCTTGTCAATTTAAGCTATCGCTCAAAGCTATGCTACTCTTGAGTTCTAAATCAAGCACTGAGAAAACTTCAAATGGCCCTAACTTATATACGGTACGTCCTACACCTATCAAAGTTTGCAACATACAAATGCTTGTAACTTTTTACTGGAGCGTCATAAAGCCTTGAAATTTTGTAACAATAAAGGACTCGAGCCCCTTGTCAATTTAAGCTATCGCTCAAAGCTATGCTACCCTTGAGTCCCAAATCAAACACTGATAAAACATCAAATGGCCCTTACTTCTATACGGTACGTCGTACACCTATCAAAGTTTGCAAAATACAAATGCTTGTAACTTTTTACTGGAGCGTCATAAAACCTTGAAATTTTGTAACAATAAAGTACTCGAGCCTCTTGTCAATTTAAGCTATCGCGGAAAGCTATGCTACCCTTGAGGCCCAAATCAAACACAGATAAAACTTCAAATGGCCTTCTATACGGTACGTCCTACACCTATCAAAAATTGCAACATTCAAATGCTTCTAACGTTTTACTGGAGCGTCATAAAACCTTGAAATTTTGTAACAATAAAGTACTCGAGCCTCTTGTCAATTTAAGCTATCGCTCAAAGCTATGCTTCTCTTGAGTTCTAAATCAAGCACTGAGAAAACTTCAAATGGCCCTAACTTATATGCGGTACGTCCTACACCTATCAAAGTTTGCAACATACAAATGCTTGTAACTTTTTACTGGAGCGTCATAAAACCTTGAAATTTTGTAACAATAAAGTACTCGAGCCCCTTGTCAATTTAAGCTATCGCTCAAAGCTATGCTACCCTTGAGTCCCAAATCAAACACTGATAAAACATCAAATGGCCCTTACTTCTATACGGTACGTCCTACACCTATCAAAGTTTGCAAAATACAAATGCTTGTAACTTTTTACTGGAGCGTCATAAAACCTTGAAATTTTGTAACAATAAAGTACTCGAGCCTCTTGTCAATTTAAGCTATCGCGGAAAGCTATGCTACCCTTGAGGCCCAAATCAAACACAGATAAAACTTCAAATGGCCTTCTATACGGTACGTCCTACACCTATCAAAAATTGCAACATTCAAATGCTTCTAACTTTTTACTGGAGCGTCATAAAACCTTGAAATTTTGTAACAATAAAGTACTCGAGCCTCTTGTCAATTTAAGCTATCGCTCAAAGCTATGCTACTCTTGAGTTCTATATCAAGCACTGAGAAAACTTCAAATGGCCCTAACTTATATACGGTACGTCCTACACCTATCAAAGTTTGCAACATACAAATGCTTGTAACTTTTTACTGGAGCGTCATAAAACTTTGAAAATTTGTAACAATGAAGTACTCAAGCCTCTTGTCAATTTAAGCTATCGCTCAAAACTATGCTACCCTTGAGTTTCAAATCAAACACAGATAAAACTTCAAATAGCCCTAACTTCTATATGGTATGTCCTACACCTATCAGAGTTTGCAACATACAAATGCTTGTAACTTTTTACTGGAGCGTCATAAAACCTTGAAATCTTGCAACACTAAAGTACTCGAGCCTCTTGTCAATGTAAGCTATCGCTCAAAGCTATGCTACTCTTGAGTCCCAAATCAAACATTGATAAAACTTCAAATGGCCCTAACTTCTATACGGTACGTCCTACACCTATCAAAGTTTGCAACATACAAATGCTTGTAACTTTTTACTGGAGCGTCATAAAACCTTGAAATTTTGTAACAATAAAGGACTCGAGCCCCTTGTCAATTTAAGCTACCGCGGAAAGCTATGCTACCCTTGAGGCCCAAATCAAACACAGATAAATCTTCAAATGGCCTTCTATACGGTACGTCCTACACCTATCAAAAATTGCAACATTCAAATGCTTCTAACTTTTTACTGGAGCGTCATAAAACCTTGAAATTTTGTAACAATAAAGTACTCGAGCCTCTTGTCAATTTAAGCTATCGCTCAAAGCTATGCTACTCTTGAGTTCTAAATCAAGCACTGAGAAAACTTCAAATGGCCCTAACTTATATACGGTACGTCCTACACCTATCAAAGTTTGCAACATACAAATGCTTGTAACTTTTTACTGGAGCGTCATAAAGCCTTGAAATTTTGTAACAATAAAGGACTCGAGCCCCTTGTCAATTTAAGCTATCGCTCAAAGCTATGCTACCCTTGAGTCCCAAATCAAACACTGATAAAACATCAAATGGCCCTTACTTCTATACGGTACGTCCTACACCTATCAAAGTTTGCAAAATACAAATGCTTGTAACTTTTTACTGGAGCGTCATAAAACCTTGAAATTTTGTAACAATAAAGTACTCGAGCCTCTTGTCAATTTAAGCTATCGCGGAAAGCTATGCTACCTTTGAGGCCCAAATCAAACACAGATAAAACTTCAAATGGCCTTCTATACGGTACGTCCTACACCTATCAAAAATTGCAACATTCAAATGCTTCTAACTTTTTACTGGAGCGTCATAAAACCTTGAAATTTTGTAACAATAAAGTACTCGAGCCTCTTGTCAATTTAAGCTATCGCTCAAAGCTATGCTACTCTTGAGTTCTAAATCAAGCACTGAGAAAACTTCAAATGGCCCTAACTTATATACGGTACGTCCTACACCTATCAAAGTTTGCAACATACAAATGCTTGTAAATTTTTACTGGAGCGTCATAAAACTTTGAAAATTTGTAACAATGAAGTACTCGAGCCTCTTGTCAATTTAAGCTATCGTGCAAAGCTATGCTACCCTTGAGTCCCAAATCAAACTCTGATAAAACTTCAAATGGCCCTAACTTCTACACGGTACGTCCTACACCTATCAAAGTTTGCAACATAAAAATGCTTGTAACTTTTTACTGGAGCGTCATAAAACCTTGAAATTTTGTAACAATAAAGTACTCGAGCCCCTTGTCAATTTAAGCTATCGCTCAAAGCTATGCTACCCTTGAGTCCCAAATCAAACACTGATGAAACATCAAATGGCCCTTACTTCTATACAGTACGTCCTACACCTATCAAAGTTTGCAACATACAAATGCTTGTAACTTTTTACTGGAGCGTCATAAAACCTTGAAGTTTTGTAACAATAAAGTACTCGAGCCTCTTGTCAATTTAAGCTATCGCGGAAAGCTATGCTACCCTTGAGGCCCAAATCAAACACAGATAAAACTTCAAATGGCCTTCTATAAGGTACGTCCTACACCTATCAAAAATTGCAGCATTCAAATGCTTCTAACTTTTTACTGGAGCGTCATAAAACCTTGAAATTTTGTAACAATAAAGTACTCGAGTTTAAGCTATCGCTCAAAGCTATGCTACTCTTGAGTTCTAAATCAAGCACTGCGAAAACTTCAAATGGCCCTAACTTATATACTGTACGTCCTACACCTATCAAAGTTTGCAACATACAAATGCTTGTAACTTTTTACTGGAGCGTCATAAAACCTTGAAATTTTGTAACAATAAAGTACTCGAGCCCCTTGTCAATTTAAGCTATCGTTCAAAGCTATGCTACCCTTGAGTCCCAAATCAAACACTGATAAAACATCAAATGGCAATTACTTCTATACGGTACGTCCTACACCTATCAAAGTTTGCAAAATACAAATGCTTGTAACTTTTTACTGGAGCGTCATAAAACCTTGAAATTTTGTAACAATAAAGTATTCGAGCCTCTTGTCAATTTAAACTATCGCGGAAAGCTATGCTACCCTTGAGGCCCAAATCAAACACAGATAAAATCTCAAATGGCCTTCTATACGGTACGTCCTACACCTATCAAAAATTGTAACGTTCAAATGCTTCTAACTTTTTACTGGAGCGTCATAAAACCTTGAAATTTTGTAACAATAAAGTACTCGAGCCTCTTGTCAATTTAAGCTATCGCTCAAAGCTATGCTACTCTTGAGTTCTAAATCAAGCACTGAGAAAACTTCAAATGGCCCTAACTTATATACGGTACGTCCTACACCTATCAAAGTTTGCAACATACAAATGCTTGTAACTTTTTACTGGAGCGTCATAAGACTTTGAAAATTTGTAACAATGAAGTACTCGAGCCTCTTGTCAATTTAAGCTATCGCTCAAAGCTATGCTACCCTTGAGTCCCAAATCAAGCACTGAGAATACTTCAATTGGCCCTTACTTCTATACGGTACGTCCTACACCTATCAAAGTTTGCAACATACAAATGCTTGTAACTTTTTACTGGAGCGTCATAAAACCTTGAAATTTTGTAACAATAAAGTACTCGAGCCTCTTGTCAATTTAAGCTATCGCTCAAAGCTATGCTACCCTTGAGTCCCAAATCAAGCACTGAGAAAACTTAAAATGGCCCTTACTTCTATACGGTATGTCATAAACCTATCAAAGTTTGCAACATACAAATGCTTGTAACTTTTTACTGGAACGTCATAAAACCTTGAAATTTTGTAACAATAAAGTACTCGAGCCTCTTGTCAATTTAAGCTATCGTGCAAAGCTATGCTACCCTTGAGTCCCAAATCAAACACTGATAAAACTTCAAATGACCCTAACTTCTATACGGTACGTCCTAAACCTATCAAAGTTTGCAACATACAAATGCTTGTAACTTTTTTCTGGAGCGTCTTAAATCCTTGAAATTTTGTAACAATAAAGTACTCGAGCCTCTTGTCAATTTAAGCTATCGCGGAAAGCTATGCTACCCTTGAGGCCCAAATCAAACACAGATAAAACTTCAAATGGCCTTCTATACGGTACGTTCTACACCTATCAAAAATTGCAACATTCAAATGCTTCTAACTTTTTACTGGAGCGTCATAAAACCTTGAAATTTTGTAACAATAAAGTACTCGAGCCTCTTGTCAATTTAAGCTATCGCTCAAAGCTATGCTACTCTTGAGCTCTAAATCAAGCACTGAGAAAACTTCAAATGGCCCTAACTTATATACGGTACGTCCTACACCTATCAAAGTTTGCAACATACAAATGCTTGTAACTTTTTACTGGAGCGTCATAAGACCTTGAAATTTTGTAACAATATAGTACTCGAGCCCCTTGTCAATTTAAGCTATCGCTCAAAGCTATGCTACCCTTGAGTCCCAAATCAAACACTGATAAAACATCAAATGGCCCTTACTTCTATACGGTACGTCCTACACCTATCAAAGTTTGCAAAATACAAATGCTAGTAACTTTTTACTGGAGCGTCATAAAACCTTGAAATTTTGTAACAATAAAGTACTCGAGCCTCTTGTCAATTTAAACTATCGCGGAAAGGTATGCTACCCTTGAGGCCCAAATCAAACACAGATAAAACTTCAAATGGCCCTCTATACGGTACGTCCTACACCTATCAAAAATTGCAACGTTGAAATGCTTCTAACTTTTTACTGGAGCGTCATAAAACCTTGAAATTTTGTAACAATAAAGTACTCGAGCCTCTTGTCAATTTAAGCTATCGCTCAAAGCTATGCTACTCTTGAGTTCTAAATCAAGCACTGAGAAAACTTCAAATGGCCCTAACTTATATACGGTTCGTCCTACACCTATCAAAGTTTGCAACATACAAATGCTTGTAACTTTTTACTGGAGCGTCATAAAACCTTGAAATCTTGCAACACTAAAGTACTCGAGCCTCTTGTCAATGTAAGCTATCGCTCAAAGCTATGCTACTCTTGAGTCCCAAATCAAACACTGATAAAACTTCAAATGGCCCTAACTTCTATACGGTACGTCCTACACCTATCAAAGTTTGCAACATACAAATGCTTGTAACTTTTTACTGGAGCGTCATAAAACCTTGAAATTTTGTAACAATAAAGTACTCGAGCCTCTTGTCAATTTAAGCTATCGCTCAAAGCTATGCTACCCTTGAGTCCCAAATCAAGCACTGAGAAAACTTCAAATGGCCCTTACTTCTATACGGTATGTCATACACCTATCAAAGTTTGCAACATACAAATGCTTGTAACTTTTTACTGGAACGTCATAAAACCTTGAAATTTTGTAACAATAAAGTACTCGAGCCTCTTGTCAATTTAAGCTATCGTGCAAAGCTATGCTACCCTTGAGTTCTAAATCAAGCACTGAGAAAACTTCAAATGGCCCTAACTTATATACGGTACGTCCTACACCTATCAAAGTTTGCAACATACAAATGCTTGTAACTTTTTACTGGAGCGTCATAAGACTTTGAAAATTTGTAACAATGAAGTACTCGAGCCTCTTGTCAATTTAAGCTATCGCTCAAAGCTATGCTACCCTTGAGTCCCAAATCAAGCACTGAGAATACTTCAATTGGCCCTTACTTCTATACGGTACGTCCTACACCTATCAAAGTTTGCAACATACAAATGCTTGTAACTTTTTACTGGAGCGTCATAAAACCTTGAAATTTTGTAACAATAAAGTACTCGAGCCTCTTGTCAATTTAAGCTATCGCTCAAAGCTATGCTACCCTTGAGTCCCAAATCAAGCACTGAGAAAACTTAAAATGGCCCTTACTTCTATACGGTATGTCATAAACCTATCAAAGTTTGCAACATACAAATGCTTGTAACTTTTTACTGGAACGTCATAAAACCTTGAAATTTTGTAACAATAAAGTACTCGAGCCTCTTGTCAATTTAAGCTATCGTGCAAAGCTATGCTACCCTTGAGTCCCAAATCAAACACTGATAAAACTTCAAATGACCCTAACTTCTATACGGTACGTCCTACACCTATCAAAGTTTGCAACATACAAATGCTTGTAACTTTTTACTGGAGCGTCTTAAATCCTTGAAATTTTGTAACAATAAAGTACTCGAGCCTCTTGTCAATTTAAGCTATCGCGGAAAGCTATGCTACCCTTGAGGCCCAAATCAAACACAGATAAAACTTCAAATGGCCTTCTATACGGTACGTTCTACACCTATCAAAAATTGCAACATTCAAATGCTTCTAACTTTTTACTGGAGCGTCATAAAACCTTGAAATTTTGTAACAATAAAGTACTCGAGCCTCTTGTCAATTTAAGCTATCGCTCAAAGCTATGCTACTCTTGAGCTCTAAATCAAGCACTGAGAAAACTTCAAATGGCCCTAACTTATATACGGTACGTCCTACACCTATCAAAGTTTGCAACATACAAATGCTTGTAACTTTTTACTGGAGCGTCATAAAACCTTGAAATTTTGTAACAATAAAGTACTCGAGCCTCTTGTCAATTTAAGCTATCGCTCAAAGCTATGCTACCCTTGAGTCCCAAATCAAGCACTGAGAAAACTTAAAATGGCCCTTACTTCTATACGGTATGTCATAAACCTATCAAAGTTTGCAACATACAAATGCTTGTAACTTTTTACTGGAACGTCATAAAACCTTGAAATTTTGTAACAATAAAGTACTCGAGCCTCTTGTCAATTTAAGCTATCGTGCAAAGCTATGCTACCCTTGAGTCCCAAATCAAACACTGATAAAACTTCAAATGACCCTAACTTCTATACGGTACGTCCTACACCTATCAAAGTTTGCAACATACAAATGCTTGTAACTTTTTACTGGAGCGTCTTAAATCCTTGAAATTTTGTAACAATAAAGTACTCGAGCCTCTTGTCAATTTAAGCTATCGCGGAAAGCTATGCTACCCTTGAGGCCCAAATCAAACACAGATAAAACTTCAAATGGCCTTCTATACGGTACGTTCTACACCTATCAAAAATTGCAACATTCAAATGCTTCTAACTTTTTACTGGAGCGTCATAAAACCTTGAAATTTTGTAACAATAAAGTACTCGAGCCTCTTGTCAATTTAAGCTATCGCTCAAAGCTATGCTACTCTTGAGCTCTAAATCAAGCACTGAGAAAACTTCAAATGGCCCTAACTTATATACGGTACGTCCTACACCTATCAAAGTTTGCAACATACAAATGCTTGTAACTTTTTACTGGAGCGTCATAAGACCTTGAAATTTTGTAACAATATAGTACTCGAGCCCCTTGTCAATTTAAGCTATCGCTCAAAGCTATGCTACCCTTGAGTCCCAAATCAAACACTGATAAAACATCAAATGGCCCTTACTTCTATACGGTACGTCCTACACCTATCAAAGTTTGCAAAATACAAATGCTAGTAACTTTTTACTGGAGCGTCATAAAACCTTGAAATTTTGTAACAATAAAGTACTCGAGCCTCTTGTCAATTTAAACTATCGCGGAAAGGTATGCTACCCTTGAGGCCCAAATCAAACACAGATAAAACTTCAAATGGCCCTCTATACGGTACGTCCTACACCTATCAAAAATTGCAACGTTGAAATGCTTCTAACTTTTTACTGGAGCGTCATAAAACCTTGAAATTTTGTAACAATAAAGTACTCGAGCCTCTTGTCAATTTAAGCTATCGCTCAAAGCTATGCTACTCTTGAGTTCTAAATCAAGCACTGAGAAAACTTCAAATGGCCCTAACTTATATACGGTTCGTCCTACACCTATCAAAGTTTGCAACATACAAATGCTTGTAACTTTTTACTGGAGCGTCATAAAACCTTGAAATCTTGCAACACTAAAGTACTCGAGCCTCTTGTCAATGTAAGCTATCGCTCAAAGCTATGCTACTCTTGAGTCCCAAATCAAACACTGATAAAACTTCAAATGGCCCTAACTTCTATACGGTACGTCCTACACCTATCAAAGTTTGCAACATACAAATGCTTGTAACTTTTTACTGGAGCGTCATAAAACCTTGAAATTTTGTAACAATAAAGTACTCGAGCCTCTTGTCAATTTAAGCTATCGCTCAAAGCTATGCTACCCTTGAGTCCCAAATCAAGCACTGAGAAAACTTCAAATGGCCCTTACTTCTATACGGTATGTCATACACCTATCAAAGTTTGCAACATACAAATGCTTGTAACTTTTTACTGGAACGTCATAAAACCTTGAAATTTTGTAACAATAAAGTACTCGAGCCTCTTGTCAATTTAAGCTATCGTGCAAAGCTATGCTACCCTTGAGTCCCAAATCAAACACTGATAAATCTTCAAATGGCCCTAACTTCTATGCGGTACGTCCTACACCTATCAAAGTTTGCAACATACAAATGCTTGTAACTTTTTACTGGAGCGTCATAAATCCTTGAAATTTTGTAACAATAAAGTACTCGAGCCTCTTGTCAATTTAAGCTATCGCGGAAAGCTATGCTACCCTTGAGGCCCAAATCAAACACAGATAAAACTTCAAATGGCCTTCTATACGGTACGTCCTACACCTATCAAAAATTGCAACATTCAAATGCTTCTAACTTTTTACTGGAGCGTCATAAAACCTTGAAATTTTGTAACAATAAAGTACTCGAGCCTCTTGTCAATTTAAGCTATCGCTCAAAGCTATGCTACCCTTGAGTTTAAAATCAAACACAGATAAAACTTCAAATGGCCCTAACTTCTATATGGTACGTCCTACATCTATCAAAGTTTGCAACATACAAATGCTTGTAACTTTTTACTGGAGCGTCATAAAACCTTGAAATCTTGCAACACTAAAGTACTCGAGCCTCTTGTCAATGTAAGCTATCGCTCAAAGCTATGCTACTCTTGAGTCCCAAATCAAACACTGATAAAACTTCAAATGGCCCTAACTTCTATACGGTACGTCCTACACCTATCAAAGTTTGCAACATACAAATGCTTGTAACTTTTTACTGGAGCGTCATAAAACTTTGAAAATTTGTAACAATGAAGTACTCGAGCCTCTTGTCAATTTAAGCTATCGCTCAAAGCTATGCTACCCTTGAGTTTCAAATCAAACACAGATAAAACTTCAAATGGCCCTAACTTCTATATGGTACGTCCTACACCTATCAAAGTTTGCAACATACAAATGCTTGTAACTTTTTACTGGAGTGTCATAAAACCTTGAAATCTTGCAACACTAAAGTACTCGAGCCTCTTGTCAATGTAAGCTATCGCTCAAAGCTATGCTGCCCTTGAGTCCCAAATCAAACACTGATAAAACTTCAAATGGCCTTAACTTCTATACGGTACGTCCTACACCTATCAAAGTTTGCAACATACAACTGCTTGTAACTTTTTACTGGAGCGTCATAAATCCTTGAAATTTTGTAACAATAAAGTACTCGAGCCTCTTGTCAATTTAAACTATCGATGAAAGCTATACTACCCTTGAGTGCCAAATCAAACTCTGATAACACTTCAAATGGCCCCAACTTATACACGGTACGTCCTACACCTATCAAAGTTTTCAACATACAAATGCTTGTAACTTTTTACTGGAACGTCATAAAACCTTGAAATTTTGTAACAATAAAGTATTCGAGCCTCTTGTCAATTTAAGCTATCGATCAAAGCTATGCTTCCCATGAGTCCCAAATCAAACACAGATAAAACTTCAAATGGCCCTAACTTCTATACGGTACGTCCTACACCTATCAAAGTTTGCAACATAAAAATGCTTGTAACTTTTTACTGGAGCGTCATAAAACCTTGAAATCTTGCAACACTAAAGTACTCGAGCCTCTTGTCAATTTAAGCAATCGCTCAAAGCGATGCTACTCTTGAGTTCTAAATCAGCACTGAGAAAACTTCAAATGGCCCTAACTTATATACGGTACGTACTACACCTATCAAAGTTTGCAACATACAAATGCTTGTAACTTTTTACTGGAGCGTCATAAAACTTTGAAAATTTGTAACAATGAAGTACTCGAGCCTCTTGTCAATTTAAGCTATCGCTCAAAGCTATGCTACCCTTGAGTCCCAAATCAAACACTGATAAAACTTCAAATGGCCTTAACTTCTATACGGTACGTCCTACACCTATCAAAGTTTGCAACATACAAATGCTTGTAACTTTTTACTGGAGCGTCATAAAACCTTGAAATTTTGTAACAGTAAAGTACTCGAGCCTCTTGTCAATTTAAGCTATCGCTCAAAGCTATGCTACCCTTGAGTCCCAAATCAAACACTGATAAAACTTCAAATGGCCCTAACTTCTATACGGTACGTCCTATACCTATCAAAGTTTGCAACATACAAATGCTTGTAACTTTTTACTTGAGCGTCATAAAACCTTGAAATTTTGTCACAATAAAGTACTCGAGCCTCTTGTCAATTTAAGCTATCGCTCAAAGCTATGCTACCCTTGACTCCCAAATCAAACACTGATAAAACTTCAAATGGCCCTAACTTCTATACGGTACGTCCTACACCTGTCAAAGTTTGCAACATACAAATGCTTGTAAGTTTTTAACTGGAGCGGCATAAAACCTTGAACTTTTGTAACAATAAAGTACTCGAGCCTCTTGTCAATTTAAGCTCTCGCTCAAAGCTGTGCTACCCTTGAGTCCCAAATCAAACACTGATAAAACTTCAAATAGCCCTAACTTCTATACGGTACGTCGTACACCTATCAAAGTTTGCAACATACAAATGCTTGTAACTTTTTGCTGGAGCGTCATAAAACCTTGAAAATTTGTACCAATAAAGTACTCGAGCCTCTTGTCAATTTAAGCTATCGCTCAAAGCTATGCTACCCTTGAGTCCCAAATCAAACTCTAATAAAACTTCAAATGGCCCTAACTTCTACACGGTACGTCCTACACCTATCAAAGTTTGCAACATACAAATGCTTGTAACTTTTTGCTGGAGCGTCATAAAACCTTGAAATTTTGTAACAATAAAGTACTCGAGCCTCTTGTCAATTTAAGATATCGCTCAAAGCTATGCTACCCTTGAGTCTCAAATCAAACACTGATAAAACTTCAAATGGCCCTTACTTCTATACGGTATGTCCTACACCTATCAAAGTTTGCAACATACAAATTCTTGTAACTTTTTACTGGAGCGTCATAAAACCTTAAAATTTTGTAACAATAAAGTACTCGAGCCTCTTGTCAATTTAAGCTATCGCTCAAAGCTAAGCTACCCTTGAGTCCCAAATCAAACTCTCATAAAACTTCAAAACGCCCTAACTTCTACACGGTACGTCCTACACCTATCAAAGTTTGCAACATACAAATGCTTGTAACTTTTTACTAGAGCGTCATAGAACCTTGAAATTTTGTAACAATAAAGTACTCGAGACTCTTGTCAATTTAAGCTATCGCTCAAAGCTATGCTAACCTTGAGTCCCAAATCAAACACTGATAAAACTTCAAATGGCCCTTACTTCTATACGGTACGTCCTACACCTATCAAAGTTTGCAACATACAAATGCTTGTAACTTTTTACTGGAGCGTCATAAAACCTTGAAATTTTGTAACAATAAAGTACTCGAGCCTCTTGTCAATTTAAGCTATCGCGCAAAGCTATGCTACCCTTGAGTCCCAAATCAAACACTGATAAAACTTCAAATGGCCCTAACTTCTATACGGTACGTCCTACACCTATCAAAGTTTGCAACATACAAATGCTTGTAACTTTTTACTGGAACATCATAAAACCTTGAAATTTTTTAACAATAAAGTATTCGAGCCTCTTGTCAATTTAAGCTATCGCTCAAAGCTATGCTACCCTTGAGTCCCAAATTAAACACAGATAAAACTTCAAATGGCCCTAACTTATATACGGTACGTCCTACACCTATCAAAGTTTGCAACATACATATGCGTGTAACTTTTTACTGGAGCGTCATAAAACCTTGAAATTTTGTAACAATAAAGTACTCGAGCCTCTTGTCAATTTAAGCTATCGCGCAAAGCTATGCTACCCTTGAGTCCCAAATCAAACACTGATAAAACTTCAAATGGCCCTAACTTCTATACGGTACGTCCTACACCTATCAAAGTTTGCAACATACAAATGCTTGTAACTTTTTACTGGAGCGTCATAAAACCTTGAAATTTTGTAACAATAAAGTACTCGAGCCTCTTGTCAATTTAAGCTATCGCGCAAAGCTATGCTACCCTTGAGTCCCAAATCAAATACTGATAAAACTTCAAATGGCCCTAACTTCTATACGGTACGTCCTACACCTATCAAAGTTTGCAACATACAAATGCTTGTAACTTTTTACTGGAGCGTCATAAAACCTTGAAATTTTGTAACAATAAAGTACTCGAGCCTCTTGTCAATTTAAGCTATCGCTCAAAGCTATGCTAACCTTGAGTCCCAAATCAAACACTGATAAAATTTCAAATGGCCCTTACTTCTATACGGTACGTCCTACACCTATCAAAGTTTGCAACATACAAATGCTTGTAACTTTTTACTGGAGCGTCATAAAACCTTGAAATTTTGTAACAATAAAGTACTCGAGCCTCTTGTCAATTTAAGCTATCGCGCAAAGCTATGCTACCCTTGAGTCCCAAATCAAACACTGATAAAACTTCAAATGGCCCTAACTTCTATACGGTACGTCCTACACCTATCAAAGTTTGCAACATACAAATGCTTGTAACTTTTTACTGGAACATCATAAAACCTTGAAATTTTGTAACAATAAAGTATTCGAGCCTCTTGTCAATTTAAGCTATCGCTCAAAGCTATGCTATCCTTGAGTCCCAAATTAAACACAGATAAAACTTCAAATGGCCCTAACTTATATACGGTACGTCCTACACCTATCAAAGTTTGCAACATACAAATGCTTGTAACTTTTTACTGGAGCGTCATAAAACTTTGAAAATTTGTAACAATGAAGTACTCGAGCCTCTTGTCAATTTAAGCTATCGCTCAAAGCTATGCTACCCTTGAGTCCTAAATCAAACACTGATAAAACTTCAAATAGCCCTGACTTCTATACGGTACGTCCTACACCTATCAAAGTTTGCAATATACAAATGCTTGTAACTTTTTACTGGAGCGTCATAAAACCTTGAAATTTTGTAACAATAAAGTAGTCGAGCCTCTTGTCAATTTAAGCTATCGCTCAAAGCTATGCTACCCTTGAGTCCCAAATCAAACACTGACCAACCTTCAAATGGCCCTAACTTCTATACGGTACGTCCTACACCTATCAAAGTTTGCAACATGCAAATGCTTGTAACTTTTTACTGGAACGTCATAAAACCCTGAAATTATGTAACATTAAAGTATTCGAGCCTCTTGTCAATTTAAGTTATCGCTCAAAGCTATGCTACCCTTGATTCCCAAATTAAACACAGATAAAACTTCAAATGGCCCTAACTTATATACGGTACGTCCTACACCTATCAAAGTTTGCAACATACAAATGCTTGTAACTTTTTACTGGAGCGTCATAAAACTTTGAAAATTTGTAACAATGAAGTACTCGAGCCTCTTGTCAATTTAAGCTATCGCTCAAAGCTATGCTACCCTTGAGTCCTAAATCAAACACTGATAAAACTTCAAATGGCCCTGACTTCTATACGGTACGTCCTACACCTATCAAAGTTTGCAATAAACAAATGCTTGTAACTTTTTACTGGAGCGTCATAAAACCTTGAAATCTTGCAACAATAAAGTACTCGAGCCTCTTGTCAATTTAAGCTATCGCTCAAAGCTATGCTACCCTTGAGTCCCAAATCAAACACTGACCAAACTTCAAATGGCCCTAACTTCTATACGGTACGTCCTACACCTATCAAAGTTTGCAACATACAAATGCTTGTAACTTTTTACTGGAGCGTCATAAAACTTTGAAAATTTGTAACAATGAAGTACTCGAGCCTCTTGTTAATTTAAGCTATCGCTCAAAGCTATGCTACCCTTGAGTCCTAAATCAAACACTGATAAAACTTCAAATGGCCCTGACTTCTATACGGTACGTCCTACACCTATCAAAGTTTGCAATATACAAATGCTTGTAACTTTTTACTATAGCGTCATAAAACCTTGAAATTTTGTAACAATAAAGTATTCGAGCCTCTTGTCAATTTAAGCTATCGCTCAAAGCTATGCTACCCTTGAGTCCCAAATTAAACACAGATAAAACTTCAAATGGCCCTAACTTATATACGGTACGTCCTACACCTATCAAAGTTTGCAACATACAAATGCTTGTAACTTTTTACTGGAGCGTCATAAAACTTTGAAAATTTGTAACAATGAAGTACTCGAGCCTCTTGTCAATTTAAGCTATCGCTCAAAGCTATGCTACCCTTGAGTCCTAAATCAAACACTGATAAAACTTCAAATGGCCCTGACTTCTATACGGTACGTCCTACACCTATCAAAGTTTGCAATATACAAATGCTTGTAACTTTTTACTGGAGCGTCATAAAACCTTGAAATTTTGCAACAATAAAGTTCTCGAGCCTCTTGTCAATTTAAGCTATCGCTCAAAGCTATGCTACCCTTGAGTCCCAAATCAAACACTGACCAAACTTCAAATGGCCCTAACTTCTATACGGTACGTCCTACACCTATCAAAGTTTGCAACATGCAAATGCTTGTAACTTTTTACTGGAACGTCATAAAACCTTGAAATTTTGTAACAATAAAGTATTCGAGCCTCTTGTCAATTTAAGCTATCGCTCAAAGCTATGCTACCCTTGAGTCCCAAATTAAACACAGATAAAACTTCAAATGGCCCTAACTTATATACGGTACGTCCTACACCTATCAAAGTTTGCAACATACAAATGCTTGTAACTTTTTACTGGAGCGTCATAAAACTTTGAAAATTTGTAACAATGAAGTACTCGAGCCTCTTGTCAATTTAAGCTATCGCTCAAAGCTATGCTACCCTTGAGTCCTAAATCAAACACTGATAAAACTTCAAATGGCCCTGACTTCTATACGGTACGTCCTACACCTATCAAAGTTTGCAATATACAAATGCTTGTAACTTTTTACTGGAGCGTCATAAAACCTTGAAATTTTGTAACAATAAAGTACTCGAGCCTCTTGTCAATTTAAGCTATCGCTCAAAGCTATGCTACCCTTGAGTCCCAAATCAAACACTGACCAAACTTCAAATGGCCCTAACTTCTATACGGTACGTCCTACACCTATCAAAGTTTGCAACATGCAAATGCTTGTAAATTTTTACTGGAACGTCATAAAACTTTGAAATTTTGTAACAATAAAGTACTCGAGCCTCTTGTCAATTTAAGCTATCGCTCAAAGCTATGCTACCCTTGAGTCAAAAATCAAACACTGATAAAACTTCAAATGGCCCTAACTTCTATACGGTACGTCCTACACCTGTCAAAGTTTGCAACATACAAATGCTTGTGACTTTTTACTGGAGCGTCATAAAACCTTGAACTTTTGTAACAATAAAGTACTCGAGCCTCTTGTCAATTTAAGCTATCGCTCAAAGCTATGCTACCCTTGAGTCCCAAATCAAAGTCTGATAAAACTTCAAATGGCCCTAACTTCTATACGGTGCATCCTATACCAATCAAAGTTTGCAACATACAAATGCTTGTAACTTTTTACTGTAGCGTCATAAAACCTTGAAATTTTTAACAATAAAGTACTCGAACCTCTTGTCAATTTAAGCTATCGCTCAAAGCTATGCTACCCTTGAGTCCCAAATCAAACACTGATAAAACTTCAAATGGCCCTAACTTCTATACGGTACGTCCTTCACCTGTCAAAGTTTGCAACATACAAATGCTTGTAACTTTTTACTGGAGCGTCATAAAACCTTGAATTTTGTAACAATAAAGTCCTCGAGCCTCTTGTCAATTTAAGCTCTCGCTCAAAGCTATGCTACCCTTGAGTCCCAAATCAAACACTGATAAAACTTGAAATGGCCCTAACTTCTACACGGTACGTCGTACACCTATCAAAATTTGCAACATACAAATGCTTGTAACTTTTTGCTGCAGCGTCTTAAAACCTTGAAATTTTGTAACAATAAAGTACTCGAGCCTCTTGTCAACTTAAGCTATCGCTCAAAGCTATGCTAACCTTGAGTCCCAAATCAAACACTGACCAAACTTCAAATGGCCCTAACTTATATATGGTACGTCCTACACCTATCAAAGTTTGCAACATGCAAATGCTTGTAACTTTTTACTGGAGCGTCATAAAACCTTGAAATTTTGTAACAATAAAGTACTCGAGCCTCTTGTCAATTTAAGCTATCGCTCAAAGCTATGCTACCCTTGACTCCCAAATCAAACACTGATAAAACTTCAAATGGCCCTAACTTCTATACGGTACATCCTACACCTATCAAAGTTTGCAACATACAAATGCTTGTGACTTTTTACTGGAGCGTCATAAAACCTTGAACTTTTGTAACAATAAAGTACTCGAGCCTCTTGTCAATTTAAGCTATCGCTCAAAGCGATGCTACCCTTGAGTCCCAAATCAAACTCTGATAAAACTTCAAATGGCCCTAACTTCTATACGGTGCATCCTATACCAATCAAAGTTTGCAACATACAAATGCTTGTAACTTTTTACTGTAGCGTCATAAAACCTTGAAATTTTGTAACAATAAAGTGCTCGAACCTCTTGTCAATTTAAGCTATCGCTCAAAGCTATGCTACCCTTGAGTCCCAAATCAAACACTGATAAAACTTCAAATGGCCCTAACTTCTATACGGTACGTCCTTCACCTGTCAAAGTTTGCAACATACAAATGCTTGTAACTTTTTACTGGAGCGTCATAAAACCTTGAACTTTTGTAACAATAAAGTCCTCGAGCCTCTTGTCAATTTAAGCTCTCGGTCAAAGCTATGCTACCCTTGAGTCCCAAATCAAACACTGATAAAACTTGAAATGGCCCTAACTTCTATACGGTACGTCGTACACCTATCAAAGTTTGCAACATATAAATGCTTGTAACTTTTTGCTGGAGCGTCATAAAACCTTGAAAATTTGTACCAATAAAGTACTGGAGCCTCTTGTCAATTTAAGCTATCGCTCAAAGCTATGCTACCCTTGAGTCCCAAATCAAACTCTGATAAAACTTCAAATGGCCCTAACTTCTACACGGTACGTCCTACACTTATCAAAGTTTGCAACATACAAATGCTTGTAACTTTTTACTGGAGCGCCATAAAGCCTTGAAATTTTGTAACAATAAAGTACTCGAGCCTCTTGTCAATTTAAGCTATCGCTCAAAGCTATGCTACCCTTGAGTCCCAAATCAAACACTGATAAAACTTCAAATGGCCCTTACTTCTATACGGTACGTCCTACACCTATCAAAGTTTGCAACATACAAATGCTTGTAACTTTTTACTGGAGCGTCATAAAACCTTGCAATTTTGTAACAACAAAGTACTCGAGCCTCTTGTCAATTTAAGCTATCGCTCAAAGTTATGCTACCCTTGAGTCCCAAATCAAACTCTGATAAAGCTTCAAAAGGCCCTAACTTCTACACGGTACGTCCTACACCTATCAAAGTTTGCAACATAAAAATGCTTGTAACTTTTTACTAGAGCGTCATAAAACCTTGAAATTTTGTAACAATAAAGTACTCGAGCCTCTTGTCAACTTAAGCTATCGCTCAAAGCTATGCTAACCTTGAGTCCCAAATCAAACACTGACCAAACTTCAAATGGCCCTAACTTCTATATGGTACGTCCTACACCTATCAAAGTTTGCAACATAAAAATGCTTGTAACTTTTTACTGGAGCGTCATAAAACCTTGAAATTTTGTAACAATAAAGTACTCGAGCCTCTTGTCAATTTAAGCTATCGCTCAAAGCTATGCTACCCTTGAGTCCCAAATCAAACACTGATAAAACTTCAAATGGCCCTAACTTCTATACGGTACGTCCTACACCTATCAAAGTTTGCACCATACAAATGCTTGTAACTTTTTACTGGAGCGTCATAAAACCTTGAAATTTTGTAACAATAAAGTACTCGAGCCTCTTGTCAATTTAAGCTATCGCTCAAAGCTATGCTACCTTTGAGTCCCAAATCAAAAACTGATAAAACTTCAAATGGCCCTAACTTCTGTACGGTACGTCCTACACCTATCAAAGTTTGCAACATACAAATGCTTGTAACTTTTTACTGGAGCGTCATAAAACCTTGAAATTTTGTAACAATAAAGTACTCGAGTCTCTTGTCAATTTGAGCTATCGCTCAAAGCTATGCTAACCTTGAGTCCCAAATCAAACACTGACCAAACTCCAAATGGCCCTAACTTCTATACGGTACATCCTACACCTATCAAACTTTGCAACATACAAATGCTTGTAACTTTTTACTGGAGCGCCATAAAGCCTTAAAATTTTGTAACAATAAAGTACTCGAGCCTCTTGTCAATTTAAGCTATCGCTCAAAGCTATGCTACCCTTGAGTCCCAAATCAAACACTGACCAAACTTCAAATGGCCCTAACTTCTATACGGTACGTCCTACACCTATCAAAGTTTGCAACATGCAAATGCTTGTAACTTTTTACTGGAGCGTCATAAAACCTTGAAATTTTGTAACAATAAAGTACTCGAGCCTCTTGTCAATTTAAGCTATCGCTCAAAGCTATGCTAACCTTGAGTCCCAAATCAAACACTGATAAAACTTCAAATGGCCCTAACTCCTATACGGTACGTCCTACACCTATCAAAGTTTGCAACATACAAATGCTTGTAACTTTTTACTGGAGAGTCATAAAACCTTGAAATTTTGTAACAATAAAGTACTCGAGCCTCTTGTCAATTTAAGCTATCGCTCAAAGCTATGCTACCCTTGACTCCCAAATTAAACACAGATAAAACTTCAAATGGCCCTAACTTATATACGGTACGTCCTACACCTATCAAAGTTTGCAACATACAAATGCTTGTAACTTTTTACTGGAGCGTCATAAAACTTTGAAAATTTGTAACAATGAAGTACTCGAGCCTCTTGTCAATTTAAGCTATCGCTCAAAGCTATGCTACCCTTGAGTCCTAAATCAAACACTGATAAAACTTCAAATGGCCCTGACTTCTATACGGTACGTCCTACACCTATCAAAGTTTGCAATAAACAAATGCTTGTAACTTTTTACTGGAGCGTCATAAAGCCTTGAAATTTTGTAACAATAAAGTACTCGAGCCTCTTGTCAATTTAAGCTATCGCTCAAAGCTATGCTACCCTTGAGTCCCAAATCAAACACTGACCAAACTTCAAATGGCCCTAACTTCTATACGGTACGTCCTACACCTATCAAAGTTTGCAACATACAAATGCTTGTAACTTTTTACTGGAGCGTCATAAAACTTTGAAAATTTGTAACAATGAAGTACTCGAGCCTCTTGTTAATTTAAGCTATCGCTCAAAGCTATGCTACCCTTGAGTCCTAAATCAAACACTGATAAAACTTCAAATGGCCCTGACTTCTATACGGTACGTCCTACACCTATCAAAGTTTGCAATATACAAATGCTTGTAACTTTTTACTATAGCGTCATAAAACCTTGAAATTTTGTAACAATAAAGTATTCGAGCCTCTTGTCAATTTAAGCTATCGCTCAAAGCTATGCTACCCTTGAGTCCCAAATTAAACACAGATAAAACTTCAAATGGCCCTAACTTATATACGGTACGTCCTACACCTATCAAAGTTTGCAACATACAAATGCTTGTAACTTTTTACTGGAGCGTCATAAAACTTTGAAAATTTGTAACAATGAAGTACTCGAGCCTCTTGTCAATTTAAGCTATCGCTCAAAGCTATGCTACCCTTGAGTCCCAAATCAAACTCTGATAAAACTTCAAATGGCCCTAACTTCTATACGGTACGTCCTTCACCTGTCAAAGTTTGCAACATACAAATGCTTGTAACTTTTTACTGGAGCGTCATAAAACCTTGAACTTTTGTAACAATAAAGTCCTCGAGCCTCTTGTCAATTTAAGCTCTCGGTCAAAGCTATGCTACCCTTGAGTCCCAAATCAAACACTGATAAAACTTGAAATGGCCCTAACTTCTATACGGTACGTCGTACACCTATCAAAGTTTGCAACATATAAATGCTTGTAACTTTTTGCTGGAGCGTCATAAAACCTTGAAAATTTGTACCAATAAAGTACTGGAGCCTCTTGTCAATTTAAGCTATCGCTCAAAGCTATGCTACCCTTGAGTCCCAAATCAAACTCTGATAAAACTTCAAATGGCCCTAACTTCTACACGGTACGTCCTACACTTATCAAAGTTTGCAACATACAAATGCTTGTAACTTTTTACTGGAGCGCCATAAAGCCTTGAAATTTTGTAACAATAAAGTACTCGAGCCTCTTGTCAATTTAAGCTATCGCTCAAAGCTATGCTACCCTTGAGTCCCAAATCAAACACTGATAAAACTTCAAATGGCCCTTACTTCTATACGGTACGTCCTACACCTATCAAAGTTTGCAACATACAAATGCTTGTAACTTTTTACTGGAGCGTCATAAAACCTTGCAATTTTGTAACAACAAAGTACTCGAGCCTCTTGTCAATTTAAGCTATCGCTCAAAGTTATGCTACCCTTGAGTCCCAAATCAAACTCTGATAAAGCTTCAAAAGGCCCTAACTTCTACACGGTACGTCCTACACCTATCAAAGTTTGCAACATAAAAATGCTTGTAACTTTTTACTAGAGCGTCATAAAACCTTGAAATTTTGTAACAATAAAGTACTCGAGCCTCTTGTCAACTTAAGCTATCGCTCAAAGCTATGCTAACCTTGAGTCCCAAATCAAACACTGACCAAACTTCAAATGGCCCTAACTTCTATATGGTACGTCCTACACCTATCAAAGTTTGCAACATAAAAATGCTTGTAACTTTTTACTGGAGCGTCATAAAACCTTGAAATTTTGTAACAATAAAGTACTCGAGCCTCTTGTCAATTTAAGCTATCGCTCAAAGCTATGCTACCCTTGAGTCCCAAATCAAACACTGATAAAACTTCAAATGGCCCTAACTTCTATACGGTACGTCCTACACCTATCAAAGTTTGCACCATACAAATGCTTGTAACTTTTTACTGGAGCGTCATAAAACCTTGAAATTTTGTAACAATAAAGTACTCGAGCCTCTTGTCAATTTAAGCTATCGCTCAAAGCTATGCTACCTTTGAGTCCCAAATCAAAAACTGATAAAACTTCAAATGGCCCTAACTTCTGTACGGTACGTCCTACACCTATCAAAGTTTGCAACATACAAATGCTTGTAACTTTTTACTGGAGCGTCATAAAACCTTGAAATTTTGTAACAATAAAGTACTCGAGTCTCTTGTCAATTTGAGCTATCGCTCAAAGCTATGCTAACCTTGAGTCCCAAATCAAACACTGACCAAACTCCAAATGGCCCTAACTTCTATACGGTACATCCTACACCTATCAAACTTTGCAACATACAAATGCTTGTAACTTTTTACTGGAGCGCCATAAAGCCTTAAAATTTTGTAACAATAAAGTACTCGAGCCTCTTGTCAATTTAAGCTATCGCTCAAAGCTATGCTACCCTTGAGTCCCAAATCAAACACTGACCAAACGTCAAATGGCCCTAACTTCTATACGGTACGTCCTACACCTATCAAAGTTTGCAACATGCAAATGCTTGTAACTTTTTACTGGAGCGTCATAAAACCTTGAAATTTTGTAACAATAAAGTACTCGAGCCTCTTGTCAATTTAAGCTATCGCTCAAAGCTATGCTAACCTTGAGTCCCAAATCAAACACTGATAAAACTTCAAATGGCCCTAACTCCTATACGGTACGTCCTACACCTATCAAAGTTTGCAACATACAAATGCTTGTAACTTTTTACTGGAGAGTCATAAAACCTTGAAATTTTGTAACAATAAAGTACTCGAGCCTCTTGTCAATTTAAGCTATCGCTCAAAGCTATGCTACCCTTGACTCCCAAATTAAACACAGATAAAACTTCAAATGGCCCTAACTTATATACGGTACGTCCTACACCTATCAAAGTTTGCAACATACAAATGCTTGTAACTTTTTACTGGAGCGTCATAAAACTTTGAAAATTTGTAACAATGAAGTACTCGAGCCTCTTGTCAATTTAAGCTATCGCTCAAAGCTATGCTACCCTTGAGTCCTAAATCAAACACTGATAAAACTTCAAATGGCCCTGACTTCTATACGGTACGTCCTACACCTATCAAAGTTTGCAATAAACAAATGCTTGTAACTTTTTACTGGAGCGTCATAAAACCTTGAAATTTTGTAACAATAAAGTACTCGAGCCTCTTGTCAATTTAAGCTATCGCTCAAAGCTATGCTACCCTTGAGTCCCAAATCAAACACTGACCAAACTTCAAATGGCCCTAACTTCTATACGGTACGTCCTACACCTATCAAAGTTTGCAACATACAAATGCTTGTAACTTTTTACTGGAGCGTCATAAAACTTTGAAAATTTGTAACAATGAAGTACTCGAGCCTCTTGTTAATTTAAGCTATCGCTCAAAGCTATGCTACCCTTGAGTCCTAAATCAAACACTGATAAAACTTCAAATGGCCCTGACTTCTATACGGTACGTCCTACACCTATCAAAGTTTGCAATATACAAATGCTTGTAACTTTTTACTATAGCGTCATAAAACCTTGAAATTTTGTAACAATAAAGTATTCGAGCCTCTTGTCAATTTAAGCTATCGCTCAAAGCTATGCTACCCTTGAGTCCCAAATTAAACACAGATAAAACTTCAAATGGCCCTAACTTATATACGGTACGTCCTACACCTATCAAAGTTTGCAACATACAAATGCTTGTAACTTTTTACTGGAGCGTCATAAAACTTTGAAAATTTGTAACAATGAAGTACTCGAGCCTCTTGTCAATTTAAGCTATCGCTCAAAGCTATGCTACCCTTGAGTCCTAAATCAAACACTGATAAAACTTCAAATGGCCCTGACTTCTATACGGTACGTCCTACACCTATCAAAGTTTGCAATATACAAATGCTTGTAACTTTTTACTGGAGCGTCATAAAACCTTGAAATTTTGTAACAATAAAGTACTCGAGCCTCTTGTCAATTTAAGCTATCGCTCAAAGCTATGCTACCCTTGAGTCCCAAATCAAACACTGACCAAACTTCAAATGGCCCTAACTTCTATACGGTACGTCCTACACCTATCAAAGTTTGCAACATGCAAATGCTTGTAACTTTTTACTGGAACGTCATAAAACCTTGAAATTTTGTAACAATAAAGTATTCGAGCCTCTTGTCAATTTAAGCTATCGCTCAAAGCTATGCTACCCTTGAGTCCCAAATTAAACACAGATAAAACTTCAAATGGCCCTAACTTATATACGGTACGTCCTACACCTATCAAAGTTTGCAACATACAAATGCTTGTAACTTTTTACTGGAGCGTCATAAAACTTTGAAAATTTGTAACAATGAAGTACTCGAGCCTCTTGTCAATTTAAGCTATCGCTCAAAGCTATGCTACCCTTGAGTCCTAAATCAAACACTGATAAAACTTCAAATGGCCCTGACTTCTATACGGTACGTCCTACACCTATCAAAGTTTGCAATATACAAATGCTTGTAACTTTTTACTGGAGAGTCATAAAACCTTGAAATTTTGTAACAATAAAGTACTCGAGCCTCTTGTCAATTTAAGCTATCGCTCAAAGCTATGCTACCCTTGAGTCCCAAATCAAACACTGACCAAACTTCAAATGGCCCTAACTTCTATACGGTACGTCCTACACCTATCAAAGTTTGCAACATGCAAATGCTTGTAAATTTTTACTGGAACGTCATAAAACTTTGAAATTTTGTAACAATAAAGTACTCGAGCCTCTTGTCAATTTAAGCTATCGCTCAAAGCTATGCTACCCTTGAGTCAAAAATCAAACACTGATAAAACTTCAAATGGCCCTAACTTCTATACGGTACGTCCTACACCTGTCAAAGTTTGCAACATACAAATGCTTGTGACTTTTTACTGGAGCGTCATAAAACCTTGAACTTTTGTAACAATAAAGTACTCGAGCCTCTTGTCAATTTAAGCTATCGCTCAAAGCTATGCTACCCTTGAGTCCCAAATCAAAGTCTGATAAAACTTCAAATGGCCCTAACTTCTATACGGTGCATCCTATACCAATCAAAGTTTGCAACATACAAATGCTTGTAACTTTTTACTGTAGCGTCATAAAACCTTGAAATTTTTAACAATAAAGTACTCGAACCTCTTGTCAATTTAAGCTATCGCTCAAAGCTATGCTACCCTTGAGTCCCAAATCAAACACTGATAAAACTTCAAATGGCCCTAACTTCTATACGGTACGTCCTTCACCTGTCAAAGTTTGCAACATACAAATGCTTGTAACTTTTTACTGGAGCGTCATAAAACCTTGAATTTTGTAACAATAAAGTCCTCGAGCCTCTTGTCAATTTAAGCTATCGCTCAAAGCTATGCTACCCTTGACTCCCAAATCAAACACTGATAAAACTTCAAATGGCCCTAACTTCTATACGGTACATCCTACACCTATCAAAGTTTGCAACATACAAATGCTTGTAACTTTTTACTGGAGCGCCATAAAGCCTTGAAATTTTATAACAATAAAGTACTCGAGCCTCTTGTCAGTTTAAGCTATCGCTCAAAGCTATGCTACCCTTGAGTCCCAAATCAAACACTGACCAAACTTCAAATGGCCCTAACTTCTATACGGTACGTCCTACACCTATCAAAGTTTGCAACATGCAAATGCTTGTAACTTTTTACTGGAGCGTCATAAAACCTTGAAATTTTGTAACAATAAAGTACTCGAGCCTCTTGTCAATTTAATCTATCGCTCAAAGCTATGCTACCCTTGACTCCCAAATCAAACACTGATAAAACTTCAAATGGCCCTAACTTCTATACGGTACGTCCTACACCTATCAAAGTTTGCAACATACAAATGCTTGTAACTTTTTACTGGAGCGTCATAAAACCTTGAAATTTTGTAACAATAAAGTACTCGAGCCTCTTGTCAATTTAAGCTATCGCTCAAAGCTATGCTACCCTTGAGTCAAAAATCAAACACTGATAAAACTTCAAATGGCCCTAACTTCCATACGGTACGTCCTACACCTGTCAAAGTTTGCAACATACAAATGCTTGTGACTTTTTACTGGAGCGTCATAAAACCTTGAACTTTTGTAACAATAAAGTACTCGAGCCTCTTGTCAATTTAAGCTATCGCTCAAAGCGATGCTACCCTTGAGTCCCAAATCAAACTCTGATAAAACTTCAAATGGCCCTAACTTCTACACGGTACGTCCTACACCTATCAAAGTTTGCAACATACAAATGCTTGTAACTTTTTACTGGAGCGCCATAAAGCCTTGAAATTTTGTAACAATAAAGTACTCGAGCCTCTTGTCAATTTAAGCTATCGCTCAAAGCTATGCTACCCTTGAGTCCCAAATCAAACACTGATAAAACTTCAAATGGCCCTTACTTCTATACGGTACGTCCTACACCTATCAAAGTTTGCAACATACAAATGCTTGTAACTTTTTACTGGAGCGTCATAAAACCTTGCAATTTTGTAACAACAAAGTACTCGAGCCTCTTGTCAATTTAAGCTATCGCTCAAAGTTATGCTACCCTTGAGTCCCAAATCAAACTCTGATAAAACTTCAAAAGGCCCTAACTTCTACACGGTACGTCCTACACCTATCAAAGTTTGCAACATAAAAATGCTTGTAACTTTTTACTAGAGCGTCATAAAACCTTGAAATTTTGTAACAATAAAGTACTCGAGCCTCTTGTCAACTTAAGCTATCGCTCAAAGCTATGCTAACCTTGAGTCCCAAATCAAACACTGACCAAACTTCAAATGGCCCTAACTTCTATATGGTACGTCCTACACCTATCAAAGTTTGCAACATACAAATGCTTGTAACTTTTTACTGGAGCGTCATAAAACCTTGAAATTTTGTAACAATAAAGTACTCGAGTCTCTTGTCAATTTGAGCTATCGCTCAAAGCTATGCTAACCTTGAGTCCCAAATCAAACACTGACCAAACTCCAAATGGCCCTAACTTCTATACGGTACGTCCTACACCTATCAAAGTTTGCAACATGCAAATGCTTGTAACTTTTTACTGGAGCGTCATAAAACCTTGAAATTTTGTAACAATAAAGTACTCGAGCCTCTTGTCAATTTAAGCTATCGCTCAAAGCTATGCTAACCTTGAGTCCCAAATCAAACACTGATAAAACTTCAAATGGCCCTTACTCCTATACGGTACGTCCTACACCTATCAAAGTTTGCAACATACAAATGCTTGTAACTTTTTACTGGAGAGTCATAAAACCTTGAAATTTTGTAACAATAAAGTACTCGAGCCTCTTGTCAATTTAAGCTATCGCTCAAAGCTATGCTACCCTTGACTCCCAAATCAAACTCTGATAAAACTTCAAATGGCCCTAACTTCTACACGGTACGTCCTACACCTATCAAAGATTGCAACATACAAATGCTTCTAACTTTTTACTGGAGCGCCATAAAGCCTGGAAATTTTGTAACAATAAAGTACTCGAGCCTCTTGTCAATTTGAGCTATCGCTCAAAGCTATGCTAACCTTGAGTCCCAAATCAAACACTGACCAAACTCCAAATGGCCCTAACTTCTATACGGTACGTCCTACACTTATCAAAGTTTGCAACATGCAAATGCTTGTAACTTTTTACTGGAGCGTCATAAAATCTTGAAATTTTGTAACAATAAAGTACTCGAGCCTCTTGTCAATTTAAGCTATCGCTCAAAGCTATGCTAACCTTGAGTCCCAAATCAAACACTGATAAAACTTCAAATGGCCCTTACTCCTATACGGTACGTCCTACACCTATCAAAGTTTGCAACATACAAATGCTTGTAACTTTTTACTGGAGAGTCATAAAACCTTGAAATTTTGTAACAATAAAGTACTCGAGCCTCTTGTCAATTTAAGCTATCGCTCAAAGCTATGCTACCCTTGACTCCCAAATCAAACTCTGATAAAACTTCAAATGGCCCTAACTTCTACACGGTACGTCCTACACCTATCAAAGATTGCAACATACAAATGCTTCTAACTTTTTACTGGAGCGCCATAAAGCCTGGAAATTTTGTAACAATAAAGTACTCGAGCCTCTTGTCAATTTAAGCTATCGCTCAAAGCTATGCTACCCTTGAGTCCCAAATCAAACACTGATAAAGCTTCAAATGGCCCTTACTTCTATACGGTACGTCCTACACCTATCAAAGTTTGCAACATACAAATGCTTGTAACTTTTTACTGGAGCGTCATAAAAACTTGAAATTTTGTAACAATAAAGTACTCGAGCCTCTTGTCAATTTAAGCTATCGCTCAAAGCTATGCTACCCTTGAGTCCCAAATCAAACTCTGATAAAGCTTCAAATGGCCCTAACTTCTATACGGTGCATCCTATACCTATCAAAGTTTGCAACATACAAATGCTTGTAACTTTTTACTGTAGCGTCATAAAACCTTGAAATTTTGTAACAATAAAGTACTCGAACCTCTTGTCAATTTAAGCTATCGCTCAAAGCTATGCTACCCTTGAGTCCCAAATCAAACACTGATAAAACTTCAAATGGCCCTAACTTCTATACGGTACGTCCTTCACCTATCAAAGTTTGCAACATACAAATGCTTGTAATTTTTTACTGGAGCGTCATAAAACCTTGAACTTTTGTAACAATAAAGTACTCGAGCCTCTTGTCAATTTAAGCTCTCGCTCAAAGCTATGCTACCCTTGAGTCCCAAATCAAACACTGATAAAACTTCAAATGGCCCTAACTTCTATACGGTACGTCGTACACCTATCAAAGTTTGCAACATACAAATGCTTGTAACTTTTTGCTGGAGCGTCATAAAACCTTGAAAATTTGTACCAATAAAGTACTGGAGTCTCTTGTCAATTTAAGCTATCGCTCAAAGCTATGCTACCCTTGAGTCCCAAATCAAACACTGATAAAACTTCAAATGGCCCTAACTTCTATACGGTACATCCTACACCTATCAAAGTTTGCAACATACAAATGCTTGTAACTTTTTACTGGAGCGCCATAAAGCCTTGAAATTTTGTAACAATAAAGTACTCGAGCCTCTTGTCAATTTAAGCTATCGCTCAAAGCTATGCTACCCTTGCGTCCCAAATCAAACACTGACCAAACTTCAAGTGGCCCTAACTTCTATACGGTACGTCCTACACCTATCAAAGTTTGCAACATGCAAATGCTTGTAACTTTTTACTGGAGCGTCATAAAACCTTGAAATTTTGTAACAATAAAGTACTCGAGCCTCTTGTCAATTTAAGCTATCGCTCAAAGCTATGCTACCCTTGAGTCCCAAATCAAACACTGATAAAACTTCAAATGGCCCTAACTTCTATACGGTACGTCCTACACCTATCAAAGTTTGCAACATACAAATGCTTGTAACTTTTTACTGGAGCGTCATAAAACCTTGAAATTTTGTAACAATAAAGTACTCGAGCCTCTTGTCAATTTAAGCTATCGCTCAAAGCTATGCTACCCTTGAGTCCCAAATCAAACACTGATAAAACTTCAAATGGCCCTTACTTCTATACGGTACGTCCTACACCTATCAAAGTTTGCAACATGCAAATGCTTGTAACTTTTTGCTGGAGCGTCATAAAACCTTGAAAATTTGTACCAATAAAGTACTGGAGCCTCTTGTCAATTTAAGCTATCGCTCAAAGCTATGCTACCCTTGAGTCCCAAATCAAACTCTGATAAAACTTCAAATGGCCCTAACTTCTACACGGTACGTCCTACACCTATCAAAGTTTGCAACATATAAATGCTTGTAACTTTTTACTGGAGCGCCATAAAGCCTTGAAATTTTGTAACAATAAAGTACTCGAGCCTCTTGTCAATTTAAGCTATCGCTCAAAGCTATGCTACCCTTGAGTCCCAAATCAAACACTGATAAAACTTCAAATGGCCCTTACTTCTATACGGTACGTCCTACACCTATCAAAGTTTGCAACATACAAATGCTTGTAACTTTTTACTGGAGCGTCATAAAACCTTGAAATTTTATAACAATAAAGTACTCGAGCCTCTTGTCAATTTAAGCCATCGCTCAAAGCTATGCTACCCTTGAGTCCCAAATCAAACTCTGATAAAACTTCAAAAGGTCCTAACTTCTACACGGTACGTCCTACACCTATCAAAGTTTGCAACATACAAATGCTTGTAACTTTTTACTAGAGCGTCATAAAATCTTGAAATTTTGTAACAATAAAGTACTCGAGCCTCTTGTCAACTTAAGCTATCGCTCAAAGCTATGCTACCCTTGCGTCCCAAATCAAACACTGACCAAACTTCAAGTGGCCCTAACTTCTATACGGTACGTCCTACACCTATCAAAGTTTGCAACATGCAAATGCTTGTAACTTTTTACTGGAGCGTCATAAAACCTTGAAATTTTGTAACAATAAAGTACTCGAGCCTCTTGTCAATTTAAGCTATCGCTCAAAGCTATGCTACCCTTGAGTCCCAAATCAAACACTGATAAAACTTCAAATGGCCCTAACTTCTATACGGTACGTCCTACACCTATCAAAGTTTGCAACATACAAATGCTTGTAACTTTTTACTGGAGCGTCATAAAACCTTGAAATTTTGTAACAATAAAGTACTCGAGCCTCTTGTCAATTTAAGCTATCGCTCAAAGCTATGCTACCCTTGAGTCCCAAATCAAACACTGATAAAACTTCAAATGGCCCTTACTTCTATACGGTACGTCCTACACCTATCAAAGTTTGCAACATGCAAATGCTTGTAACTTTTTGCTGGAGCGTCATAAAACCTTGAAAATTTGTACCAATAAAGTACTGGAGCCTCTTGTCAATTTAAGCTATCGCTCAAAGCTATGCTACCCTTGAGTCCCAAATCAAACTCTGATAAAACTTCAAATGGCCCTAACTTCTACACGGTACGTCCTACACCTATCAAAGTTTGCAACATATAAATGCTTGTAACTTTTTACTGGAGCGCCATAAAGCCTTGAAATTTTGTAACAATAAAGTACTCGAGCCTCTTGTCAATTTAAGCTATCGCTCAAAGCTATGCTACCCTTGAGTCCCAAATCAAACACTGATAAAACTTCAAATGGCCCTTACTTCTATACGGTACGTCCTACACCTATCAAAGTTTGCAACATACAAATGCTTGTAACTTTTTACTGGAGCGTCATAAAACCTTGAAATTTTATAACAATAAAGTACTCGAGCCTCTTGTCAATTTAAGCCATCGCTCAAAGCTATGCTACCCTTGAGTCCCAAATCAAACTCTGATAAAACTTCAAAAGGTCCTAACTTCTACACGGTACGTCCTACACCTATCAAAGTTTGCAACATACAAATGCTTGTAACTTTTTACTAGAGCGTCATAAAATCTTGAAATTTTGTAACAATAAAGTACTCGAGCCTCTTGTCAACTTAAGCTATCGCTCAAAGCTATGCTAACATTGAGTCCCAAATCAAACACTGACCAAACTTCAAATGGCCCTAACTTCTATATGGTACGTCCTACACCTATCAAAGTTTGCAACATGCAAATGCTTGTAACTTTTTACTGGAGCGTCATAAAGCCTTGAAATTTTGTAACAATAAAGTACTCGAGCCTCTTGTCAATTTAAGCTGTCGCTCAAAGCTATGCTACCCTTGACTCCCAAATCAAACACTGACCAAACTTCAAATGGCCTTAACTTCTATACGGTACGTCCTACACCTATCAAAGTTTGCAACATGCAAACGCTTGTAACTTTTTACTGGAGCGTCATAAAACCTTGAAATTTTGTAACAATAAAGTACTCGAGCCTCTTGTCAATTTAAGCTATCGCTCAAAGCTATCTACCCTTGAGTCCCAAATCAAACACTGATAAAACTTCAAATGGCCCTAACTTCTATACGGTACGTCCTACACCTATCAAAGTTTGCAACATACAAATGCTTGTAACTTTTTACTGGAGCGTCATAAAACCTTGAAATTTTGTAACAATAAAGTACTCGAGCCTCTTGTCAATTTAAGCTATCGCTCAAAGCTATGCTACCCTTGACTCCCAAATCAAACTCTGATAAAACTTCAAATGGCCCTAACTTCTACACGGTACGTCCTACACCTATTAAAAGATTGTAACATACAAATGCTTGTAACTTTTTACTGGAGCGCCATAAAGCCTTGAAATTTTGTAACAATAAAGTACTCGAGCCTCTTGTCAATTTAAGCTATCGCTCAAAGCTATGCTACCCTTGAGTCCCAAATCAAACACTGATAAAACTTCAAATGGCCCTAACTTCTATACGGTACGTCCTTCACCTGTCAAAGTTTGCAACATACAAATGCTTGTAACTTTTTACTAGAGCGTCATAAAACCTTGAAATTTTGTAACAATAAAGTACTCGAGCCTCTTGTCAACTTAAGCTATCGCTCAAAGCTATGCTAACCTTGAGTCCCAAATCAAACACTGACCAAACTTCAAATGGCCCTAACTTCTATATGGTACGTCCTACACCTATCAAAGTTTGCAACATGCAAATGCTTGTAACTTTTTACTGGAGCGTCATAAAACCTTGAAATTTTGTAACAATAAAGTACTCGAGCCTCTTGTCAATTTAAGCTATCGCTCAAAGCTATGCTACCCTTGACTGCCAAATCAAACACTGATAAAACTTCAAATGGCCCTAACTTCTATACGGTACATCCTACACCTATCAAAGTTTGCAACATACAAATGCTTGTAACTTTTTACTGGAGCGCCATAAAGCCTTGAAATTTTGTAACAATAAAGTACTCGAGCCTTTTGTCAATTTAAGCTATCGCTCAAAGCTATGCTACCCTTGAGTCCCAAATCAAACACTGACCAAACTTAAAATGGCCCTAACTTCTATACGGTACGTCCTACACCTACCAAAGTTTGCAACATGCAAATGCTTGTAACTTTTTACTGGAGCGTCATAAAACCTTGAAATTTTGTAACAATAAAGTACTCGAGCCTCTTGTCAATTTAAGCTATCGCTCAAAGCTATGCTAACCTTGAGTCCCAAATCAAACACTGATAAAACTTCAAATGGCCCTAACTTCTATACGGTACGTCCTACACCTATCAAAGTTTGCAACATACAAATGCTTGTAACTTTTTACTGGAGCGTCATAAAACCTTGAAATTTTGTAACAATAAAGTACTGGAGCCTCTTGTCAATTTAAGCTTTCGCTCAAAGCTATGCTACCCTTGAGTCCCAAATCAAACACTGACCAAACTTAAAATGGCCCTAACTTCTATACGGTACGTCCTACACCTACCAAAGTTTGCAACATGCAAATGCTTGTAACTTTTTACTGGAGCGTCATAAAACCTTGAAATTTTGTAACAATAAAGTACTCGAGCCTCTTGTCAATGTAAGCTATCGCTCAAAGCTATGCTACCCTTGAGTCCCAAATCAAACACTGATAAAACTTCAAATGGCCCTTACTTCTATACGGTACGTCCTACAGCTATCAAAGTTTGCAACATGCAAATGCTTGTAACTTTTTGCTGGAGCGTCATAAAACCTTGAAAATTTGTACCAATAAAGTACTGGAGCCTCTTGTCAATTTAAGGTTTCGCTCAAAGCTATGCTACCCTTGAGTCCCAAATCAAACTCTGATAAAACTTCAAATGGCCCTAACTTCTACACGGTACGTCCTACACCTATCAAAGTTTGCAACATACAAATGCTTGTAACTTTTTACTGGAGCGCCATAAAGCCTTGAAATTTTGTAACAATAAAGTACTCGAGCCTCTTGTCAATTTAAGCTATCGATCAAAGCTATGCTACCCTTGAGTCCCAAATCAAACACTGATAAAACTTCAAATGGCCCTTACTTCTATACGGTACGTCCTACACCTATCAAAGTTTGCAACATACAAATGCTTGTAACTTTTTACTGGAGCGTCATAAAACCTTGAAATTTTGTAACAATAAAGTACTCGAGCCTCTTGTCAATTTAAGCTATCGCTCAAAGCTATGCTACCCTTGAGTCCCAAATCAAACTCTGATAAAACTTCAAAAGGCCCTAACTTCTACACGGTACGTCCTACACCTATCAAAGTTTGCAACATACAAATGCTTGTAACTTTTTACTAGAGCGTCATAAAACCTTGAAATTTTGTAACAATAAAGTACTCGAGCCTCTTGTCAACTTAAGCTATCGCTCAAAGCTATGCTAACCTTGAGTCCCAAATCAAACACTGACCAAACTTCAAATGGCCCTAACTTCTATATGGTACGTCCTACACCTATCAAAGTTTGCAACATGCAAATGCTTGTAACTTTTTACTGGAGCGTCATAAAACCTTGCAATTTTGTAACAATAAAGTACTCGAGCCTCTTGTCAATTTAAGCTATCGCTCAAAGCTATGCTACCCTTGACTCCCAAATCAAACACTGATAAAACTTCAAATGGCCCTAACTTCTATACGGTACATCCTACACCTATCAAAGTTTGCAACATACAAATACTTGTAACTTTTTACTGGAGCGCCATAAAGCCTTGAAATTTTGTAACAATAAAGTACTCGAGCCTCTTGTCAATTTAAGCTATCGCTCAAAGCTATGCTACCCTCGAGTCCCAAATCAAACACTGACCAAACTTCAAATGGCCCTAACTTCTATACGGTACGTCCTACACCTACCAAAGTTTGCAACATGCAAATGCTTGTAACTTTTTACTGGAGCGTCATAAAACCTTGAAATTTTGTAACAATAAAGTACTCGAGCCTCTTGTCAATGTAAGCTATCGCTCAAAGCTATGCTACCCTTGAGTCCCAAATCAAACACTGATAAAACTTCAAATGGCCCTTACTTCTATACGGTACGTCCTACAGCTATCAAAGTTTGCAACATGCAAATGCTTGTAACTTTTTGCTGGAGCGTCATAAAACCTTGAAAATTTGTACCAATAAAGTACTGGAGCCTCTTGTCAATTTAAGGTTTCGCTCAAAGCTATGCTACCCTTGAGTCCCAAATCAAACTCTGATAAAACTTCAAATGGCCCTAACTTCTACACGGTACGTCCTACACCTATCAAAGTTTGCAACATACAAATGCTTGTAACTTTTTACTGGAGCGCCATAAAGCCTTGAAATTTTGTAACAATAAAGTACTCGAGCCTCTTGTCAATTTAAGCTATCGCTCAAAGCTATGCTACCCTTGAGTCCCAAATCAAACACTGATAAAACTTCAAATGGCCCTTACTTCTATACGGTACGTCCTACACCTATCAAAGTTTGCAACATACAAATGCTTGTAACTTTTTACTGGAGCGTCATAAAACCTTGAAATTTTGTAACAATAAAGTACTCGAGCCTCTTGTCAATTTAAGCTATCGCTCAAAGCTATGCTACCCTTGAGTCCCAAATCAAACTCTGATAAAACTTCAAAAGGCCCTAACTTCTACACGGTACGTCCTACACCTATCAAAGTTTGCAACATACAAATGCTTGTAACTTTTTACTGGAGCGGCATAAAACCTTGAAATTTTGTAACAATAAAGTACTCGAGCCTCTTGTCAATTTAAACTCTCGCTCAAAGCTATGCTAACCTTGAGTCCCAAATCAAACACTGACCAAACTTCAAATGGCCCTAACTTCTATATGGTACGTCCTACACCTATCAAAGTTTGCAACATGCAAATGCTTGTAACTTTTTACTGGAGCGTCATAAAACCTTGCAATTTTGTAACAATAAAGTACTCGAGCCTCTTGTCAATTTAAGCTATCGCTCAAAGCTATGCTACCCTTGACTCCCAAATCAAACACTGATAAAACTTCAAATGGCCCTTACTTCTATACGGTACGTCCTACACCTATCAAAGTTTGCAACATACAAATGCTTGTAACTTTTTACTGGAGCGTCATAAAACCTTGAAATTTTGTAACAATAAATTATTCGAGCCTCTTGTCAATTTAAGCTATCGCTCAAAGCTATGCTACCCTTGAGTCCCAAATCAAACACTGATAAAGCTTCAAATGGCCCTTACTTCTATACGGTACGTCCTACACCTATCAAAGTTTGCAACATACAAATGCTTGTAACTTTTTACTGGAGCGGCATAAAACCTTGAAATTTTGTAACAATAAAGTACTCGAGCCTCTTGTCAATTTAAACTCTCGCTCAAAGCTATGCTAACCTTGAGTCCCAAATCAAACACTGACCAAACTTCAAATGGCCCTAACTTCTATATGGTACGTCCTACACCTATCAAAGTTTGCAACATGCAAATGCTTGTAACTTTTTACTGGAGCGTCATAAAACCTTGAAATTTTGTAACAATAAAGTACTCGAGCTTCTTGTCAATTTAAGCTATCGCTCAAAGCTATGCTACCCTTGACTCCCAAATCAAACACTGATAAAACTTCAAATGGCCCTAACTTCTATACGGTACATCCTACACCTATCAAAGTTTGCAACATACAAATGCTTGTAACTTTTTACTGGAGCGCCATAAAGCCTTGAAATTTTGTAACAATAAAGTACTCGAGCCTCTTGTCAATTTAAGCTATCGCTCAAAGCTATGCTACCCTTGAGTCCCAAATCAAACACTGATAAAACTTCAAATGGCCCTAACTTCTATACGGTACGTCCTACACCTATCAAAGTTTGCAACATACAAATGCTTGTAACTTTTTACAGGAGCGTCATAAAACCTTGAAATTTTGTAACAATAAAGTACTCGAGCCTCTTGTCAATTTAAGCTATCGCTCAAAGCTATGCTACCCTTGAGTCCCAAATCAAACACTGATAAAGCTTCAAATGGCCCTTACTTCTATACGGTACGTCCTACACCTATCAAAGTTTGCAACATACAAATGCTTGTAACTTTTTACTGGAGCGTCATAAAACCTTGAAATTTTGTAACAATAAAGTACTCGAGCCTCTTGTCAATTTAAGCTATCGCTCAAAGCTATGCTACCCTTGAGTCCCTAATCAAGCTCCGATAAATCTTCAAAAGGCCCTTACTTCTACACGGTACGTCCTACACCTATCAAAGTTTGCAACATGTAAATGCTTGTAACTTTTTACTGGAGCGTCATAAAACCTTGAAATTTTGTAACAATAAAGTACTCGAGCCTCTTGTCAATTTAAGCTATCGCTCAAAGCTATGCTACCCTTGAGTCAAAAATCAAACACTGATAAAACTTCAAATGGCCCTAACTTCTATACGGAACGTCCTACACCTGTCAAAGTTTGCAACATAAAAATGCTTGTGACTATTTACTGGAGCGTCATAAAACCTTGAACTTTTGTAACAATAAAGTACTCGAGCCTCTTGTCAATTTAAGCTCTCGCTCAAAGCTATGCTACCCTTGAGTCCCAAATCAAACACTGATAAAACTTGAAATGGCCCTAACTTCTATACGGTACGTCGTACACCTATCAAAGTTTGCAACATACAAATGCTTGTAACTATTTGCTGGAGCGTCATAAAACCTTGAACTTTTGTAACAATAAAGTACTCGAGCCTCTTGTCAATTTAAACTCTCGCTCAAAGCTATGCTACCCTTGAGTCCCAAATCAAACTCTGATAAAACTTCAAATGGCCCTAACTTCTATACGGTACGTCATACACCTATCAAAGTTTGCAACATACAAATGCTTGTAACTATTTGCTGGAGCGTCATAAAACCTTGAAAATTTGTACCAATAAAGTAATGGAGCCTCTTGTCAATTTAAGCTATCGCTCAAAGCTATGCTACCCTTGAGTCCCAAATCAAACTCTGATAAAACTTCAAATGGCAATAACTTCTACACGGTACGTCGTACACCTATTAAAGTTTGCATCATACAAATGGTTGTAACTTTTTACTGGAGCGCCATAAAGCCTTGAAATTTTGTAACAATAAAGTACTCGAGCCTCTTGTCAATTTAAGCTATCGCTCAAAGCTACGCTACCCTTGAGTCCCAAATCAAACACTGATAAAACTTCAAATGGCCCTTACTTCTATACGGTACGTCCTACACCTATCAAAGTTTACAACATACAAATGCTTGTAACTTTTTACTGGAGCGTCATAAAACCTTGAAATTTTGTAACAATAAAGTACTCGAGCCTCTTGTCAATTTAAGCTATCGCTCAAAGCTATGCTACCCTTGAGTCCCAAATCAAACTCTGATAAAACTTCAAAAGGCCCTAACTTCTACACGGTACGTCCTACACCTATCAAAGTTTGCAACATACAAATGCTTGTAACTTTTTACTAGAGCGTCATAAAACCTTGAAATTTTGTAACAATAAAGTACTCGAGCCTCTTGTCAATTTAAGCTATCGCTCAAAGCTATGCTACCCTTGACTCCCAAATCAAACACTGATAAAATTTCAAATGGCCCTAACTTCTATACGGTACATCCTACACCTATCAAAGTTTGCAACATACAAATGCTTGTAACTTTTTACTGGAGCGTCATAAAACCTTGAAATTTTGTAACAATAAAGTACTCGAGCCTCTTGTCAATTTAAGCTATCGCTCAAAGCTATGCTACCCTTGAGTCCCAAATCAAAGACTGATAAAACTTCAAATGGCCCTTACTTTTATACGGTACGTCCTACACCTATCGAAGTTTGCAACATACAAATGCTTGTAACTTTTTACTGGAGCGTCATAAAACCTTGAAATTTTGTAACAATAAAGTACTCGAGCCTCTTGTCAATTTAAGCTACCGCTCAAAGCTATGCTACCCTTGAGTCCCAAATCAAACTCTGATAAAACTTCAAAAGGCCCTAACTTCTACACGGTACGTCCTACACCTATCAAAGTTTGCAACATACAAATGCTTGTAACTTTTTACTAGAGCGTCATAAAACCTTGAAATTTTGTAACAATAAAGTACTCGAGCCTCTTGTCAACTTAAGCTATCGCTCAAAGCTATGCTAACCTTGAGTCCCAAATCAAACACTGACCAAACTTCAAATGGCCCTAACTTCTATATGGTACGTCCTACACCTATCAAAGTTTGCAACATGCAAATGCTTGTAACTTTTTACTGGAGCGTCATAAAACCTTGAAATTTTGTAACAATAAAGTACTCGAGCCTCTTGTCAATTTAAGCTATCGCTCAAAGCTATGCTACCCTTGACTCCCAAATCAAACACTGATAAAACTTCAAATGGCCCTAACTTCTATACGGTACATCCTACACCTATCAAAGTTTGCAACATACAAATGCTTGTAACTTTTTACTGGAGCGCCATAAAGCCTTGAAATTTTGTAACAATAAAGTACTCGAGCCTCTTGTCAATTTAAGCTATCGCTCAAAGCTATGCTACCCTTGAGTCCCAAATCAAACACTGACCAAACTTCAAATGGCCCTAACTTCTATACGGTACGTCCTACACCTATCAAAGTTTGCAACATTCAAATGCTTGTAACTTTTTACTGGAGCGTCATAAAACCTTGAAATTTTGTAACAATAAAGTACTCGAGCCTCTTGTCAATTTAAGCTATCGCTCAAAGCTATGCTACCCTTGAGTCCCAAATCAAACACTGATAAAACTTCAAATGGCCCTAACTTCTGTACGGTACGTCCTACACCTATCAAAGTTTGCAACATACAAATGCTTGTAACTTTTTACAGGAGCGTCATAAAACCTTGAAATTTTGTAACAATAAAGTACTCGAGCCTCTTGTCAATTTAAGCTATCGCTCAAAGCTATGCTACCCTTGACTCCCAAATCAAACTCTGATTAAACTTCAAATGGCCCTAACTTCTACACGGTACGTCCTACACCTATCAAAGATTGCAACATACAAATGCTTGTAACTTTTTACTGGAGCGCCATAAAGCCTTGAAATTTTGTAACAATAAAGTACTCGAGCCTCTTGTCAATTTAAGCTATCGCTCAAAGCTATGCTACCCTTGAGTCCCAAATCAAACACTGATAAAGCTTCAAATGGCCCTTACTTCTATACGGTACGTCCTACACCTATCAAAGTTTGCAACATACAAATGCTTGTAACTTTTTACTGGAGCGTCATAAAACCTTGAAATTTTGTAACAATAAAGTACTCGAGCCTCTTGTCAATTTAAGCTATCGCTCAAAGCTATGCTACCCTTGAGTCCCTAATCAAGCTCCGATAAATCTTCAAAAGGCCCTAACTTCTACACGGTACGTCCTACACCTATCAAAGTTTGCAACATGTAAATGCTTGTAACTTTTTACTGGAGCGTCATAAAACCTTGAAATTTTGTAACAATAAAGTACTCGAGCCTCTTGTCAATTTAAGCTATCGCTCAAAGCTATGCTACCCTTGAGTCAAAAATCAAACACTGATAAAACTTCAAATGGCCCTAACTTCTATACGGAACGTCCTACACCTGTCAAAGTTTGCAACATAAAAATGCTTGTGACTTTTTACTGGAGCGTCATAAAACCTTGAACTTTTGTAACAATAAAGTACTCGAGCCTCTTGTCAATTTAAGCTCTCGCTCAAAGCTATGCTAACCTTGAGTCCCAAATCAAACACTGATAAAACTTGAAATGGCCCTAACTTCTATACGGTACGTCGTACACCTATCAAAGTTTGCAACATACAAATGCTTGTAACTATTTGCTGGAGCGTCATAAAACCTTGAACTTTTGTAACAATAAAGTACTCGAGCCTCTTGTCAATTTAAACTCTCGCTCAAAGCTATGCTACCCTTGAGTCCCAAATCAAACTCTGATAAAACTTCAAATGGCCCTAACTTCTATACGGTACGTCATACACCTATCAAAGTTTGCAACATACAAATGCTTGTAACTATTTGCTGGAGCGTCATAAAACCTTGAAAATTTGTACCAATAAAGTAATGGAGCTTCTTGTCAATTTAAGCTATCGCTCAAAGCTATGCTACCCTTGAGTCCCAAATCAAACTCTGATAAAACTTCAAATGGCAATAGCTTCTACACGGTACGTCGTACACCTATTAAAGTTTGCATCATACAAATGGTTGTAACTTTTTACTGGAGCGCCATAAAGCCTTGAAATTTTGTAACAATGAAGTACTCGAGCCTCTTGTCAATTTAAGCTATCGCTCAAAGCTACGCTACCCTTGAGTCCCAAATCAAACACTGATAAAACTTCAAATGGCCCTTACTTCTATACGGTACGTCCTACACCTATCAAAGTTTACAACATACAAATGCTTGTAACTTTTTACTGGAGCGTCATAAAACCTTGAAATTTTGTAACAATAAAGTACTCGAGCCTCTTGTCAATTTAAGCTATCGCTCAAAGCTATGCTACCCTTGAGTCCCAAATCAAACTCTGATAAAACTTCAAAAGGCCCTAACTTCTACACGGTACGTCCTACACCTATCAAAGTTTGCAACATACAAATGCTTGTAACTTTTTACTAGAGCGTCATAAAACCTTGAAATTTTGTAACAATAAAGTACTCGAGCCTCTTGTCAATTTAAGCTATCGCTCAAAGCTATGCTACCCTTGACTCCCAAATCAAACACTGATAAAATTTCAAATGGCCCTAACTTCTATACGGTACATCCTACACCTATCAAAGTTTGCAACATACAAATGCTTGTAACTTTTTACTGGAGCCCCATAAAGCCTTGAAATTTTGTAACAATAAAGTACTCGAGCCTCTTGTCAATTTAAGTTATCGCTCAAAGCTATGTTACCCTCGAGTCCCAAATCAAACACTGACCAAACTTCAAATGGCCCTAACTTCTATACGGTACGTCCTACACCTATCAAAGTTTGCAACATGCAAATGCTTGTAACTTTTTACTGGAGCGCCATAAAACCTTGAAATTTTGTAACAATAAAGTACTCGAGCCTCTTGTCAATTTAAGCTATCGCTCAAAGCTATGCTACCCTTGAGTCCCAAATCAAACACTGATAAAACTTCAAATGGCCCTAACTTCTATACGGTACGTCCTACACCTATCAAAGTTTGCAACATACAAATGCTTGTAACTTTTTACTGGAGCGTCATAAAACCTTGAAATTTTGTAACAATAAAGTACTCGAGCCTCTTGTCAATTTAAGCTATCGCTCAAAGCTATGCTACCCTTGAGTCCCAAATCAAACTCTGATAAAACTTCAAATGGCCCTAACTTCTACACGGTACGTCCTACACCTATCAAAGATTGCAACATACAAATGCTTGTAACTTTTTACTGGAGCGCCATAAAGCCTTGAAATTTTGTAACAATAAAGTACTCGAGCCTCTTGTCAATTTAAGCTATCGCTCAAAGCTATGCTACCCTTGAGTCCCAAATCAAACACTGATAAAACTTCAAATGGCCCTTACTTCTATACGGTACGTCCTACACCTATCAAAGTTTGCCACATACAAATGCTTGTAACTTTTTACTGGAGCGTCATAAAACCTTGAAATTTTGTAACAATAAAGTACTCGAGCCTCTTGTCAATTTAAGCTATCGCTCAAAGCTATGCTACCCTTGAGTCCCAAATCAAACTCTGATAAAACTTCAAAAGGCCCTAACTTTTACACGGTACGTCCTACACCTATCAAAGTTTGCAACATACAAATGCTTGTAACTTTTTACTAGAGCGTCATAAAACCTTGAAATTTTGTAACAATAAAGTACTCGAGCCTCTTGTCAACTTAAGCTATCGCTCAAAGCTATGTTAACCTTGAGTCCCAAATCAAACACTGACCAAACTTCAAATGGCCCTAACTTCTATATGGTACGTCCTACACCTATCAAAGTTTGCAACATGCAAATGCTTGTAACTTTTTACTGGAGCGTCATAAAACCTTGAACTTTTGTAACAATAAAGTACTCGAGCCTCTTGTCAATTTAAGCTATCGCTCAAAGCTATGCTACCCTTGACTCCCAAATCAAACACTGATAAAACTTCAAATGGCCCTAACTTCTATTCGGTACATCCTACACCTATCAAAGTTTGCAACATACAAATGCTTGTAACTTTTTACTGGAGCGCCATAAAGCCTTGAAATTTTGTAACAATAAAGTACTCGAGCCTCTTGTCAATTTAAGCTATCGCTCAAAGCTATGCTACCCTTGAGTCCCAAATCAAACACTGACCAAACTTCAAATGGCCCTAACTTCTATACGGTACGTCCTACACCTATCAAAGTTTGCAACATGCAAATGCTTGTAACTTTTTACTGGAGCGTCATAAAACCTTGAAATTTTGTAACGATAAAGTACTCGAGCCTCTTGTCAATTTAAGCTATCGCTCAAAGCTATGCTACCCTTGAGTCCCAAATCAAACACTGATAAAACTTCAAATGGCCCTAACTTCTATACGGTACGTCCTACACCTATCAAAGTTTGCAACATACAAATGCTTGTAACTTTTTACTGGAGCGTCATAAAACCTTGAAATTTTGTAACAATAAAGTACTCGAGCCTCTTGTCAATTTAAGCTATCGCTCAAAGCTATGCTACCCCTGACTCCCAAATCAAACTCTGATAAAACTTCAAATGGCCCTAACTTCTACACGGTACGTCCTACACCTATCAAAGATTGCAACATACAAATGCTTGTAACTTTTTACTGGAGCGCCATAAAGCCTTGAAATTTTGTAACAATAAAGTACTCGAGCCTCTTGTCAATTTAAGCTATCGCTCAAAGCTATGCTACCCTTGAGTCCCAAATCAAACACTGATAAAGCTTCAAATGGCCCTTACTTCTATACGGTACGTCCTACACCTATCAAAGTTTGCAACATACAAATGCTTGTAACTTTTTACTGGAGCGTCATAAAACCTTGAAATTTTGTAACAATAAAGTACTCGAGCCTCTTGTCAATTTAAGCTATCGCTCAAAGCTATGCTACCCTTGAGTCCCTAATCAAGCTCCGATAAATCTTCAAATGGCAATAACTTCTACACGGTACGTCGTACACCTATCAAAGTTTGCAACATACAAATGGTTGTAACTTTTTACTGGAGCGTCATAAAACCTTGAAATTTTGTAACAATAAAGTACTCGAGCCTCTTGTCAATTTAAGCTATCGCTCAAAGCTATGCTACCCTTGAGTCCCAAATCAAACTCTGATAAAACTTCAAATGGCCCTAACTTCTACACGGTACGTCCTACACCTATCAAAGATTGCAACATACAAATGCTTGTAACTTTTTACAGGAGCGCCATAAAGCCTTGAAATTTTGTAACAATAAAGTACTCGAGCCTCTTGTCAATTTAAGCTATCGCTCAAAGCTATGCTACCCTTGAGTCCCAAATCAAACACTGATAAAACTTCAAATGGCCCTTACTTCTATACGGTACGTCCTACACCTATCAAAGTTTGCAACATACAAATGCTTGTAACTTTTTACTGGAGCGTCATAAAACCTTGAAATTTTGTAACAATAAAGTACTCGAGCCTCTTGTCAATTTAAGCTATCGCTCAAAGCTATGCTACCCTTGAGTCCCAAATCAAACTCTGATAAAACTTCAAAAGGCCCTAACTTCTACACGGTACGTCCTACACCTATCAAAGTTTGCAACATACAAATGCTTGTAACTTTTTACTAGAGCGTCATAAAACCTTGAAATTTTGTAACAATAAAGTACTCGAGCCTCTTGTCAACTTAAGCTATCGCTCAAAGCTATGTTAACCTTGAGTCCCAAATCAAACACTGACCAAACTTCAAATGGCCCTAACTTCTATATGGTACGTCCTACACCTATCAAAGTTTGCAACATGCAAATGCTTGTAACTTTTTACTGGAGCGTCATAAAACCTTGAAATTTTGTAACAATAAAGTACTCGAGCCTCTTGTCAATTTAAGCTATCGCTCAAAGCTATGCTACCCTTGACTCCCAAATCAAACACTGATAAAACTTCAAATGGCCCTAACTTCTATACGGTACATCCTACACCTATCAAAGTTTGCAACATGCAAATGCTTGTAACTTTTTATTGGAGCGTCATAAAACCTTGAAATTTTGTAACAATAAAGTACTCGAGCCTCTTGTCAATTTAAGCTATCGCTCAAAGCTATGCTACCCCTGACTCCCAAATCAAACTCTGATAAAACTTCAAATGGCCCTAACTTCTACACGGTACGTCCTACCAAAGATTGCAACATACAAATGCTTGTAACTTTTTACTGGAGCGTCATAAAACCTTGAACTTTTGTAACAATAAAGTACTCGAGCCTCTTGTCAATTTAAGCTCTCGCTCAAAGCTATGCTACCCTTGAGTCCCTAATCAAGCTCCGATAAATCTTCAAAAGGCCCTAACTTCTACACGGTACGTAATACACCTACCAAAGTTTGCAACATGTAAATGCTTGTAACTTTTTACTGGAGCGTCATAAAACCTTGAAATTTTGTAACAATAAAGTACTCGAGCCTCTTGTCAATTTAAGCTATCGCTCAAAGCTATGCTACCCTTGAGTCAAAAATCAAACACTGATAAAACTTCAAATGGCCCTAACTTCTATACGGAACGTCCTACACCTGTCAAAGTTTGCAACATACAAATGGTTGTAACTTTTTACTGGAGCGCCATAAACCCTTGAAATTTTGTAACAATAAAGTACTCGAGCCTCTTGTCAATTTAAGCTATCGCTCAAAGCTATGCTACCCTTGAGTCCCAAATCAAACACTGATAAAACTTCAAATGGCCCTTACTTCTATACGGCACGTCCTACACCTATCAAAGTTTGCCACATGCAAATGCTTGTAACTTTTTACTGGAGCGTCATAAAACCTTGAACTTTTGTAACAATAAAGTACTCGAGCCTCTTGTCAATTTAAGCTCTCGCTCAAAGCTATGCTACCCTTGAGTCCCAAATCAAACACTGATAAAACTTCAAATGGCCCTAACTTCTATACGGTACGTCGTACACCTATCAAAGTTTGCAACATACAAATGCTTGTAACTATTTGCTGGAGCGTCATAAAACCTTGAAAATTTGTACCAATAAAGTACTGGAGCCACTTGTCAATTTAAGCTATCGCTCAAAGCTATGCTACCCTTGAGTCCCAAATCAAACTCTGATAAAACTTCAAATGGCAATAACTTCTACACGGTACGTCGTACACCTATCAAAGTTTGCAACATACAAATGGTTGTAACTTTTTACTGGAGCGCCATAAACCCTTGAAATTTTGTAACAATAAAGTACTCGAGCCTCTTGTCAATTTAAGCTATCGCTCAAAGCTATGCTACCCTTGAGTCCCAAATCAAACACTGATAAAACTTCAAATGGCCCTTACTTCTATACGGTACGTCCTACACCTATCAAAGTTTGCCACATGCAAATGCTTGTAACTTTTTACTGGAGCGTCATAAAACCTTGAAATTTTGTAACAATAAAGTACTCGAGCCTCTTGTCAATTTAAGCTATCGCTCAAAGCTATGCTACCCTTGAGTCCCAAATCAAACACTGATAAAACTTCAAATGGCCCTAACTTCTATACGGTACGTCCTACACCTATCAAAGTTTGCAACATACAAATGCTTGTAACTTTTTACTAGAGCGTCATAAAACCTTGAAATTTTGTAACAATAAAGTACTCGAGCCTCTTGTCAATTTAAGCTATCGTTCAAAGCTATGCTACCCTTGACTCCCAAATCACACACTGATAAAACTTCAAATGGCCCTAACTTCTATACGGTACATCCTACACCTATCAAAGTTTGCAACATACAAATGCTTGTAACTTTTTACCGGAGCGCCATAAAGCCTTGAAATTTTGTAACAATAAAGTACTCGAGCCTCTTGTCAATTTAAGCCATCGCTCAAAGCTATGCTACCCTTGAGTCCCAAATCAAGCACTGACCAAACTTCAAATGGCCCTAACTTCTATACGGTACGTCCTACACCTATCAAAGTTTGCCACATGCAAATGCTTGTAACTTTTTACTGTAGCGTCATAAAACCTTGAAATTTTGTAACAATAAAGTACTCGAGCCTCTTGTCAATTTAAGCTATCGCTCAAAGCTATGCTACCCTTGAGTCCCAAATCAAACACTGATAAAACTTCAAATGGCCCTAACTTCTATACGGTACGTCCTACACCTATCAAAGTTTGCAACATACAAATGCTTCTAACTTTTTACTGGAGCGTCATAAAACCTTGAAATTTGGTAACAATAAAGTACTCGAGCCTCTTGTCAATTTAAGCTATCGCTCAAAGCTATGCTACCCTTGAGTCCCAAATCAAGCTCCGATAAATCTTCAAAAGGCCCTAACTTATACACGGTACGTCCTACAACTATCAAAGTTTGCAACATACAAATGCTTGTAACTTTTTACTGGAGCGTCATAAAACCTTGATATTTTGTAACAATAAAGTACTCGAGCCTCTTGTCAATTTAAGCTATCGCGCAAAGCTATGCTACCCTTGAGTCCCAAATCAAACACTGATAAAACTTCAAATGGCCCTAACTTCTATACGGTACGTCCTACACCTGTCAAAGTTTGCAACATACAAATGCTTGTAACTTTTTACTGGAGCGTCATAAAACCTTGAAATTTTGTAACAATAAAGTACTCGATCCTCTTGTCAATTTAAGCTATCGCTCAAAGCTATGCTACCCTTGAGTCCCAAATTAAAGACAGATAAAACTTCAAATGGCCCTAACTTCTATACGGTACGTCGTACACCTATCAAAGTTTGCAACATACAAATGCTTGTAACTTTTTGCTGGAGCGTCATAAAGCCTTGAAATTTTGTAACAATAAAGTACTCGAGCCTCTTGTCAATTTAAGCTATCGCTCAAAGCTATGCTACCCTTGAGTCCCAAATCTAACACTGATAAAGCTTCAAATGGCCATTACTTCTATACGGTACGTCCTACACCTATCAAAGTTTGCAACATACAAATGCTTGTAACGTTTTACTGGAGCGTCATAAAACCTTGAAATTTGGTAACAATAAAGTACTCGAGCCTCTTGTCAATTTAAGCTATCGCTCAAAGCTATGCTACCCTTGAGTCCCAAATCAAGCTCCGATAAATCTTCAAAAGGCCCTAACTTATACACGGTACGTCCTACAACTATCAAAGTTTGCAACATACAAATGCTTGTAACTTTTTACTGGAGCGTCATAAAACCTTGATATTTTGTAACAATAAAGTACTCGAGCCTCTTGTCAATTTAAGCTATCGCGCAAAGCTATGCTACCCTTGAGTCCCAAATCAAACACTGATAAAACTTCAAATGGCCCTAACTTCTATACGGTACGTCCTACACCTGTCAAAGTTTGCAACATACAAATGCTTGTAACTTTTTACTGGAGCGTCATAAAACCTTGAAATTTTGTAACAATAAAGTACTCGATCCTCTTGTCAATTTAAGCTATCGCTCAAAGCTATGCTACCCTTGAGTCCCAAATTAAACACAGATAAAACTTCAAATGGCCCTCACTTCTATACGGTACGTCCTACACCTATCAAAGTTTGCAACATACAAATGCTTGTAACTTTTTACTGGAGCGTCATAAAACCTGGAAATTTTGTAACAATAAAGTACTCGAGCCCCTTTTCAAATTAAACTATCGCTCAAGCTATGCTACCCTTGACTCCCAAATCAAACACTGATAAAACTTCAAATGGCCCTAACTTCTATACGGTACGTCCTACACCTGTCAAAGTTTGCAACATACAAATGCTTGCAACTTTTTACTGGAGCGTCATAAAACCTTGAACTTTTGTACCAATAAAGTACTCGAGCCTCTTGTCAATTTAAGCTATCGCTCAAAGCTATGCTACCCTTGAGTCCCAAATCTAACACTGATAAAGCTTCAAATGGCCCTTACTTCTATACGGTACGTCCTACACCTATCAAAGTTTGCAACATACAAATGCTTGTAACTTTTTACTGGAGCGTCATAAAACCTTGAAAATTTGTACCAATAAAGTACTGGAGCCTCTTGTCAATTTAAGCTATCGCTCAAAGCTATGCTACCCTTGAGTCCCAAATCAAACTCTGATAAAACTTCAAATGGCAATAACTTCTACACGGTACGTCGTACACCTATCAAAGTTTGCAACATACAAATGCTTGTAACTTTTTGCTGGAGCGTCATAAAGCCTTGAAATTTTGTAACAATAAAGTACTCGAGCCTCTTGTCAATTTAAGCTATCGCTCAAAGCTATGCTACCCTTGAGTCCCAAATCTAACACTGATAAAGCTTCAAATGGCCCTTACTTCTATACGGTACGTCCTACACCTATCAAAGTTTGCAACATACAAATGCTTGTAACTTTTTACTGGAGCGTCATAAAACCTTGAAATTTGGTAACAATAAAGTACTCGAGCCTCTTGTCAATTTAAGCTCTCGGTCAAAGCTATGCTACCCTTGAGTCCCAAATCAAACACTGATAAAACTTCAAATGGCCCTAACTTCTATACGGTACGTCGTACACCTATCAAAGTTTGCAACATACACATGCTTGTAACTATTTGCTGGAGCGTCATAAATCCTTGAAAATTTGTACCAATAAAGTACTGGAGCCTCTTGTCAATTTAAGCTATCGCTCAAAGCTATGCTACCCTTGAGTCCCAAATTAAAGACAGATAAAACTTCAAATGGCCCTCACTTCTATACGGTACGTCCTACACCTATCAAAGTTTGCAACATACAAATGCTTGTAACTTTTTACTGGAGCGTCATAAAACCTTGAACTTTTGTACCAATAAAGTACTCGAGGCTCTTGTCAATTTAAGCTATCGCTCAAAGCTATGCTACCCTTGACTCCCAAATCAAACTCTGATAAAACTTCAAATGGCCCTATCCTCTACACGGTACGTCCTACACCTATCAAAGATTGCAACATACAAATGCTTGTAACTTTTTACTGGAGCGCCATAAAGCCTTGAAATTTTGTAACAATAAAGTACTCGAGCCTCTTGTCAATTTAAGCTATCGCTCAAAGCTATGCTTCCCTTGAGTCCCAAATCTAACACTGATAAAGCTTCTAATGGCCCTTACTTCTATACGGTACGTCCTACACCTATCAAAGTTTGCAACATACAAATGCTTGTAACTTTTTACTGGAGCGTCATAAAACCTTGAAAATTTGTACCAATAAAGTACTGGAGCCTCTTGTCAATTTAAGCTATCGCTCAAAGCTATGCTACCCTTGAGTCCCAAATCAAACTCTGATAAAACTTCAAATGGCAATAACTTCTACACGGTACGTCGTACACCTATCAAAGTTTGCAACATACAAATGCTTGTAACTTTTTGCTGGAGCGTCATAAAGCCTTGAAATTTTGTAACAATAAAGTACTCGAGCCTCTTGTCAATTTAAGCTATCGCTCAAAGCTATGCTACCCTTGAGTCCCAAATCTAACACTGATAAAGCTTCAAATGGCCCTTACTTCTATACGGTACGTCCTACACCTATCAAAGTTTGCAACATACAAATGCTTGTAACTTTTTACTGGAGCGTCATAAAACCTTGAAATTTGGTAACAATAAAGTACTCGAGCCTCTTGTCAATTTAAGCTCTCGCTCAAAGCTATGCTACCCTTGAGTCCCAAATCAAACACTGATAAAACTTCAAATGGCCCTAACTTCTATACGGTACGTCGTACACCTATCAAAGTTTGCAACATACAAATGCTTGTAACTATTTGCTGGAGCGTCATAAAACCTTGAAAATTTGTACCAATAAAGTACTGGAGCCTCTTGTCAATTTAAGCTATCGCTCAAAGCTATGCTACCCTTGAGTCCCAAATCAAACTCTGATAAAACTTCAAATGGCAATAACTTCTACACGGTACGTCGTACAAATATCAAAGTTTGCAACATACAAATGGTTGTAACTTTTTACTGGAGCGCCATAAAGCCTTGAAATTTTGTAACAATAAAGTACTCGAGCCTCTTGTCAATTTAAGCTATCGCTCAAAGCTATGCTACCCTTGAGTCCCAAATCAAACACTGATAAAACTTAAAATGGCCCTTACTTCTATACGGTACGTCCTACACCTATCAAAGTTTGCAACATACAAATGCTTGTAACTTTTTACTGGAGCGTCATAAAACCTTGAAATTTTGTAACAATAAAGTACTCGAGCCTCTTGTCAATTTAAGCTATCGCTCAAAGCTATGCTACCCTTGAGTCCCAAATCAAACTCTGATAAAACTTCAAAAGGCCCTAACTTCTACACGGTACGTCCTACACCTATCAAAGTTTGCAACATATAAATGCTTGTAACTTTTTACTAGAGCGTCATAAAACCTTGAAATTTTGTAACAATAAAGTACTCGAGCCTCTTGTCAATTTAAGCTATCGTTCAAAGCTATGCTACCCTTGACTCCCAAATCAAACACTGATAAAACTTCAAATGGCCCTAACTTCTATACGGTACATCCTACACCTATCAAAGTTTGCAACATACAAATGCTTGTAACTTTTTACTGGAGCGCCATAAAGCCTTGAAATTTTGTAACAATAAAGTACTCGAGCCTCTTGTCAATTTAAGCTATCGCTCAAAGCTATGCTACCCTTGAGTCCCAAATCAAACACTGACCAATCTTCAAATGGCCCTAACTTCTATACGGTACGTCCTACACCTATCAAAGTTTGCCACATGCAAATGCTTGTAACTTTTTACTGGAGCGTCATAAAACCTTGAAATTTTGTAACAATAAAGTACTCGAGCCTCTTGTCAATTTAAGCTATCGCTCAAAGCTATGCTACCCTTGAGTCCCAAATCAAACACTGATAAAACTTCAAATGGCCCTAACTTCTATACGGTACGTCCTACACCTATCAAAGTTTGCAACATACAAATGCTTGTAACTTTTTACTGGAGCGTCATAAAACCTGGAAATTTTGTAACAATAAAGTACTCGAGCCTCTTTTCAAATTAAACTATCGCTCAAGCTATGCTACCCTTGACTCCCAAATCAAACACTGATAAAACTTCAAATGGCCCTAACTTCTATACGGTACGTCCTACACCTGTCAAAGTTTGTAACATACAAATGCTTGTAACTTTTTACTGGAGCGTCATAAAACCTTGAACTTTTGTAACAATAAAGTACTCGAGCCTCTTGTCAATTTAAGCTCTCGCTCAAAGCTATGCTACCGTTGAGTCCCAAATAAAATACTGATAAAACTTCAAATGGCCCTAACTTCTATACGGTACGTCGTACACCTATCAAAGTTTGCAACATACAAATGCTTGTAACTTTTTGCTGGAGCGTCATAAAGCCTTGAAATTTTGTAACAATAAAGTACTCGAGCCTCTTGTCAATTTAAGCTATCGCTCAAAGCTATGCTACCCTTGAGTCCCAAATCTAACACTGATAAAGCTTCAAATGGCCCTTACTTCTATACGGTACGTCCTACACCTATCAAAGTTTGCAACATACAAATGCTTGTAACTTTTTACTGGAGCGTCATAAAACCTTGAAATTTGGTAACAATAAAGTACTCGAGCCTCTTGTCAATTTAAGCTCTCGCTCAAAGCTATGCTACCCTTGAGTCCCAAATCAAACACTGATAAAACTTCAAATGGCCCTAACTTCTATACGGTACGTCGTACACCTATCAAAGTTTGCAACATACAAATGCTTGTAACTATTTGCTGGAGCGTCATAAAACCTTGAAAATTTGTACCAATAAAGTACTGGAGCCTCTTGTCAATTTAAGCTATCGATCAAAGCTATGCTACCCTTGAGTCCCAAATCAAACTCTGATAAAACTTCAAATGGCAATAACTTCTACACGGTACGTCGTACACCTATCAAAGTTTGCAACATACAAATGGTTGTAACTTTTTACTGGAGCGCCATAAAGCCTTGAAATTTTGTAACAATAAAGTACTCGAGCCTCTTGTCAATTTAAGCTATCGCTCAAAGCTATGCTACCCTTGAGTCCCAAATCAAACACTGATAAAACTTCAAATGGCCCTTACTTCTATACGGTACGTCCTAAACCTATCAAAGTTTGCAACATACAAATGCTTGTAACTTTTTACTGGAGCGTCATAAAACCTTGAAATTTTGTAACAATAAAGTACTCGAGCCTCTTGTCAATTTAAGCTATCGCTCAAAGCTATGCTACCCTTGAGTCCCAAATCAAACTCTGATAAAACTTCAAAAGGCCCTAACTTCTACACGGTACGTCCTACACCTATCAAAGTTTGCAACATACAAATGCTTGTAACTTTTTACTAGAGCGTCATAAAACCTTGAAATTTTGTAACAATAAAGTACTCGAGCCTCTTGTCAATTTAAGCTATCGTTCAAAGCTATGCTACCCTTGACTCCCAAATCAAACACTGATAAAACTTCAAATGGCCCTAACTTCTATACGGTACATCCTACACCTATCAAAGTTTGCAACATACAAATGCTTGTAACTTTTTACTGGAGCGCCATAAAGCCTTGAAATTTTGTAACAATCAAGTACTCGAGCCTCTTGTCAATTTAAGCTATCGCTCAAAGCTATGCTACCCTTGAGTCCCAAATCAAACACTGACCAAAATTCAAATGGCCCTAACTTCTATACGGTAAGTCCTACACCTATCAAAGTTTGCCACATGCAAATGCTTGAAACTTTTTACTGGAGCGTCATAAAACCTGGAAATTTTGTATTAATAAAGTACTCGAGCCTCTTTTCAAATTAAACTATCGCTCAAGCTATGCTACCCTTGACTCCCAAATCAAACACTGATAAAACTTCAAATGGCCCTTACTTCTATACGGTACGTCCTACACCTATCAAAGTTTGCCACATGCAAATGCTTGTAACTTTTTACTGGAGCGTCATAAAACCTGGAAATTTTGTAACAATAAAGTACTCGAGCCTCTTTTCAAATTAAACTATCGCTCAAGCTATGCTACCCTTGACTCCCAAATCAAACACTGATAAAACTTCAAATGGCCCTTACTTCTATACGGTACGTCCTAAACCTATCAAAGTTTGCAACATACAAATGCTTGTAACTTTTTACTGGAGCGTCATAAAACCTTGAAATTTTGTAACAATAAAGTACTCGAGCCTCTTGTCAATTTAAGCTATCGCTCAAAGCTATGCTACCCTTGAGTCCCAAATCAAACTCTGATAAAACTTCAAAAGGCCCTAACTTCTACACGGTACGTCCTACACCTATCAAAGTTTGCAACATACAAATGCTTGTAACTTTTTACTAGAGCGTCATAAAACCTTGAAATTTTGTAACAATAAAGTACTCGAGCCTCTTGTCAATTTAAGCTATCGTTCAAAGCTATGCTACCCTTGACTCCCAAATCAAACACTGATAAAACTTCAAATGGCCCTAACTTCTATACGGTACGTCCTACACCTGTCAAAGTTTGCAACATACAAATGCTTGTAACTTTTTACTGGAGCGTCATAAAACCTTGAACTTTTGTAACAATAAAGTACTCGAGCCTCTTGTCAATTTAAGCTCTCGCTCAAAGCTATGCTACCGTTGAGTCCCAAATAAAATACTGATAAAACTTCAAATGGCCCTAACTTCTATACGGTACGTCGTACACCTATCAAAGTTTGCAACATACAAATGCTTGTAACTTTTTGCTGGAGCGTCATAAAGCCTTGAAATTTTGTAACAATAAAGTACTCGAGCCTCTTGTCAATTTAAGCTATCGCTCAAAGCTATGCTACCCTTGAGTCCCAAATCTAACACTGATAAAGCTTCAAATGGCCCTTACTTCTATACGGTACGTCCTACACCTATCAAAGTTTGCAACATAGAAATGCTTGTAACTTTTTACTGGAGCGTCATAAAAGCTTGAAATTTTGTAACAATAAAGTACTCGAGCCTCTTGTCAATTTAAGCTATCGCTCAAAGCTATGCTACCCTTGAGTCCCAAATCTAACACTGATAAAGCTTCAAATGGCCCTTACTTCTATACGGTACGTCCTACACCTATCAAAGTTTGCAACATACAAATGCTTGTAACTTTTTACTGGAGCGTCATAAAACCTTGAAATTTGGTAACAATAAAGTACTCGAGCCTCTTGTCAATTTAAGCTATCGCTCAAAGCTATGCTACCCTTGAGTCCCAAATCAAGCTCCGATAAATCTTCAAAAGCCCTAACTTATACACGGTACGTCCTACAACTATCAAAGTTTGCAACATACAAATGCTTGTAACTTTTTACTGGAGCGTCATAAAACCTTGATATTTTGTAACAATAAAGTACTCGAGCCTCTTGTCAATTTAAGCTATCGCGCAAAGCTATGCTACCCTTGAGTCCCAAATCAAACACTGATAAAACTTCAAATGGCCCTAACTTCTATACGGTACGCCCTACACCTATCAAAGTTTGCAATATACAATTTCTTGCAACTTTTTAATGTAACGTCATAAAACCTTGAAATTTTGTAACAATAAAGAACTCGAGTCTCTTGTCAATTTAAACTATCGCTCAAAGCTATGCTACTGTTGAGTCCCAAATTAAACACAGATAAAACTTCAAATGGCCCTCACTTCTATACGGTACGTCCTACACCTATCAAAGTTTGCAACATACAAATGCTTGTAACTTTTTACTGGAGCGTCATAAAACCTTGAAATCTTGCAACACTAAAGTACTCGAGCCAATTGTCAATGTAAGCTATCGCTCAAAGCTATGCTACTCTTGAGTCCCAAATCAAACACTGATAAAGCTTCAAATGGCCCTAACTTCTATACGGTACGTCCTACACCTATCAAAGTTTGCAACATACAAATGCTTGTAACTTTTTACTAGAGCGTCATAAAACCTTGAAATTTTGTAACAATAAAGTACTCGAGCTTCTTGTCAATTTAAGCTATCGCTCAAAGCTATGCTACCCTTGAGTCCCAAATCAAACACTGATAAAATTTCAAATGGCCCTAACTTCTATACGGTACGTCCTACACCTGTCAAAGTTTGCAACATACAAATGCTTGTAACTTTTTACTGGAGCGTCATAAAACCTTGAACTTTTGTAACAATAAAGTACTCGAGCCTCTTGTCAATTTAAGCTATCGCTCAAAGCTATGCTACCCTTGAGTCCCAAATCAAACTCTGATAAAGCTTCAAATGGCCCTTACTTCTATACGGTACGTCCTACACCTATCAAAGTTTGCAACATACAAATGCTTGTAACTTTTTACTGGAGCGTCATAAAACCTTGAAATTTGGTAACAATAAAGTACTCGAGCCTCTTGTCAATTTAAGCTATCGCTCAAAGCTATGCTACCCTTGAGTCCCAAATCAAGCTCCGATAAATCTTCAAAAGGCCCTAACTTATACACGGTACGTCCTACAACTATCAAAGTTTGCAACATACAAATGCTTGTAACTTTTTACTGGAGCGTCATAAAACCTTGATATTTTGTAACAATAAAGTACTCGAGCCTCTTGTCAATTTAAGCTATCGCGCAAAGCTATGCTACCCTTGAGTCCCAAATCAAACACTGATAAAACTTCAAATGGCCCTAACTTCTATACGGTACGTCCTACACCTGTCAAAGTTTGCAACATACAAATGCTTGTAACTTTTTACTGGAGCGTCATAAAACCTTGAAATTTTGTAACAATAAAGTACTCGAGCCTCTTGTCAATTTAAGCTATCGCTCAAAGCTATGCTACCCTTGAGTCCCAAATTAAACACAGATAAAACTTCAAATGGCCCTCACTTCTATATGGTACGTCCTACACCTATCAAAGTTTGCAACATACAAATGCTTGTAACTTTTTACTGGAGCGTCATAAAACCTGGAAATTTTGTAACAATAAAGTACTCGAGCCTCTTTTCAAATTAAACTATCGCTCAAGCTATGCTACCCTTGACTCCCAAATCAAACACTGATAAAACTTCAAATGGCCCTAACTTCTATACGGTACGTCCTACACCTGTCAAAGTTTGCAACATACAAATGCTTGTAACTTTTTACTGGGGCGTCATAAAACCTTGAACTTTTGTACCAATAAAGTACTCGAGGCTCTTGTCAATTTAAGCTATCGCTCAAAGCTATGCTACCCTTGACTCCCAAATCAAACTCCGATAAAACTTCAAATGGCCCTATCTTCTACACGGTACGTCCTACACCTATCAAAAATTGCAACATACAAATGCTTGTAACTTTTTACTGGAGCGCCATAAAGCCTTGAAATTTTGTAACAATAAAGTACTCGAGCCTCTTGTCAATTTAAGCTATCGCTCAAAGCTATGCTACCCTTGAGTCCCAAATCTAACACTGATAAAGCTTCAAATGGCCCTTACTTCTATACGGTACGTCCTACACCTATCAAAGTTTGCAACATACAAATGCTTGTAACTTTTTACTGGAGCGTCATAAAACCTTGAAATTTGGTAACAATAAAGTACTCGAGCCTCTTGTCAATTTAAGCTATCGCTCAAAGCTATGCTACCCTTGAGTCCCAAATCAAGCTCCGATAAATCTTCAAAAGCCCTAACTTATACACGGTACGTCCTACAACTATCAAAGTTTGCAACATACAAATGCTTGTAACTTTTTACTGGAGCGTCATAAAACCTTGATATTTTGTAACAATAAAGTACTCGAGCCTCTTGTCAATTTAAGCTATCGCGCAAAGCTATGCTACCCTTGAGTCCCAAATCAAACACTGATAAAACTTCAAATGGCCCTAACTTCTATACGGTACGCCCTACACCTATCAAAGTTTGCAATATACAATTTCTTGCAACTTTTTAATGTAACGTCATAAAACCTTGAAATTTTGTAACAATAAAGTACTCGAGTCTCTTGTCAATTTAAGCTATCGCTCAAAGCTATGCTACTGTTGAGTCCCAAATTAAACACAGATAAAACTTCAAATGGCCCTCACTTCTATACGGTACGTCCTACACCTATCAAAGTTTGCAACATACAAATGCTTGTAACTTTTTACTGGAGCGTCATAAAACCTTGAAATCTTGCAACACTAAAGTACTCGAGCCAATTGTCAATGTAAGCTATCGCTCAAAGCTATGCTACTCTTGAGTCCCAAATCAAACACTGATAAAGCTTCAAATGGCCCTAACTTCTATACGGTACGTCCTACACCTATCAAAGTTTGCAACATACAAATGCTTGTAACTTTTTACTAGAGCGTCATAAAACCTTGAAATTTTGTAACAATAAAGTACTCGAGCTTCTTGTCAATTTAAGCTATCGCTCAAAGCTATGCTACCCTTGAGTCCCAAATCAAACACTGTTAAAATTTCAAATGGCCCTAACTTCTATACGGTACGTCCTACACCTGCCAAAGTTTGCAACATACAAATGCTTGTAACTTTTTACTGGAGCGTCATAAAACCTTGAACTTTTGTAACAATAAAGTACTCGAGCCTCTTGTCAATTTAAGCTATCGCTCAAAGCTATGCTACCCTTGAGTCCCAAATCAAACTCTGATAAAACTTCAAATGGCAATAACTTCTATACGGTGCATCCTATACCTATCAAAGTTTGCAACATACAAATGCTTGTAACTTTTTACTGGAGCGTCATAAAACCTTGATACTTTGTAACAATAAAGTACTCGAGCCTCTTGTCAATTTAAGTTATCGCTCAAAGCTATGCTACCCTTGAGTCCCAAATCAAACACTGATAAAACTTCAAATGGCCTTCTATACGGTACGTCCTACATCTATCAAAAATTGCAACATTCAAATGCTTCTAACTTTTTACTGGAGCGTCATAAAACCTTGAAATTTTGTAACAATAAAGTACTCGAGCCTCTTGTCAATTTAAGCTATCGCTCAAAGCTATGCTACCCTTGAGTCCCAAATCAAGCACTGAGAAAACTTCAAATGGCCCTAACTTATATACGGTACGTCCTACACCTATCAAAGTTTGCAACATACAAATGCTTGTAACTTTTTACTGGAGCGCCATAAAGCCTTGAAATTTTGTAACAATAAAGTACTCAAGCCTCTTGTCAATTTAAGCTATCGCTCAAAGCTATGCTACCCTTGAGTCCCAAATCAAACACTGACCAAACTTCAAATGGCCCTAACTTCTATACGGTACGTCCTACACCTATCAAAGTTTGCAACATGCAAATGCTTGTAACTTTTGACTGGAGCGTTATAAAACCTTGAAATTTTGTAACAATAAAGTACTCGAGCCTCTTGTCAATTTAAGCTATCGCTCAAAGCTATGCTACCCTTGAGTCCCAAATCAAACACTGATAAAGCTTCAAATGGCCCTAACTTCTATACGGTACGTCCTACACCTATCAAAGTTTGCAACATACAAATGCTTGTAACTTTTTACTGGAGCGCCATAAAGCCTTGAAATTTTATAACAATAAAGTACTCGAGCCTCTTCTCAATTCAAGCAATCGCTCAAAGCTTTGTTACCCTTGAGTCCCAAATCAAACACTGATAAAACTTCAAATGGCCCTTACTTCTATACGGTACGTCCTACACCTATCAAAGTTTGCAACATACAAATGCTTGTAACTTTTTACTGGAGCGTCATAAAACCTTGAAATTTTGTAACAATAAAGTACTCGAGCCTCTTGTCAATTTAAGCTATCGCTCAAAGCTATACTAACCTTGAGTCCCAAATGAAACACTGATAAAACTTCAAATGGCCCTTACTTCTATACGGTACGTCCTACACCTATCAAAGTTTGCAACATACAAATGCTTGTAACTTTTTACTGGAGCGTCATAAATCCTTGAAAATTTGTAACAATAAAGTACTCGAGCCTCTTGTCATATTAAGCTATCGCGCAAAGCTATGCTACCCTTGAGTCCCAAATCAAACACTGATAAAACTTCAAATGGCCCTAACTTCTATACGGTACTCTCCTACACTTATCAAAGTTTGCAACATACAAATGCTTGTAACTTTTTACTGGAACGTCATAAAACCTTGAAATTTTTTAACAATAAAGTATTCGAGCCTCTTGTCAATTTAAGCTATCGCTCAAAGCTATGCTACCCTTGAGTCCCAAATTAAACACAGATAAAACTTCAAATGGCCCTAACTTCTATACGGTACGTCCTACAACTATCAAAGTTTGCAACATACAAATGCTTGTAACTTTTTACTGGAGCGTCATAAAACCATGATATTTTGTAACAATAAAGTACTCGAGCCTCTTGTCAATTTAAGCTATCGCGCAAAGCTATGCTACCCTTGAGTCCCAAATCAAACACTGATAAAACTTCAAATGGCCCTAACTTCTATACGGTACGCCCTACACCTATCAAAGTTTGCAACATACAAATGCTTGCAACTTTTTAATGTAACGTCATAAAACCTTGAAATTTTGTAACAATAAAGTACTCGAGCCTCTTGTCAATTTAAGCTATCGCACAAAGCTATGCTACCCTTGAGGCCCAAATCAAACACTGATAGAATTTCAAATGGCCCTAACTTCTATACGGTACGTCCTACACCTGTCAAAGTTTGCAACATACAAATGCTTGTAACTTTTTACTAGAGCGTCATAAAACCTTGAAATCTTGCAACACTAAAGTACTCGAGCCAATTGTCAATGTAAGCTATCGCTCAAAGCTATGCTACTCTTGAGTCCCAAATCAAACACTGATAAAGCTTCAAATGGCCCTAACTTCTATACGGTACGTCCTACACCTATCAAAAATTGCAACATTCAAATGCTTCTAACTTTTTACTAGAGCGTCATAAAACCTTGAAATTTTGTAACAATAAAGTACTCGAGCCTCTTGTCAATTTAAGCTATCGCACAAAGCTATGCTACCCTTGAGTCCCAAATCAAACACTGATAAAATTTCAAATGGCCCTAACTTCTATACGGTACGTCCTACACCTGTCAAAGTTTGCAACATACAAATGCTTGTAACTTTTTACTGGAACGTCATAAAACCTTGAACTTTTGTAACAATAAAGTACTCGAGCCTCTTGTCAATTTAAGCTATCGCTCAAAGCTATGCTACCCTTGAGTCCCAAATCAAACTCTGATAAAACTTCAAATGGCAATAACTTCTATACGGTGCATCCTATACCTATCAAAGTTTGCAACATACAAATGCTTGTAACTTTTTTCTGGAGCGTCATAAAACCTTGAAATTTTGTAACAATAAAGTACTCGAGCCTCTTGTCAATTTAAGTTATCGCTCAAAGCTATGCTACCCTTGAGTCCCAAATCAAACACTGATAAAACTTCAAATGGCCTTCTATACGATACGTCCTACATCTATCAAAAATTGCAACATTCAAATGCTTGTAACTTTTTACTGGAGCGTCATAAAACCTTGAAATCTTGCAACACTAAAGTACTCGAGCCAATTGTCAATGTAAGCTATCGCTCAAAGCTATGCTACTCTTGAGTCCCAAATCAAACACTGATAAAGCTTCAAATGGCCCTAACTTCTATACGGTACGTCCTACACCTATCAAAGTTTGCAACATACAAATGCTTGTAACTTTTTGCTGGAGCGCCATAAAGCCTTGAAATTTTATAACAATAAAGTACTCGAGCCTCTTGTCAATTCAAGCAATCGCTCAAAGCTTTGCTGCCCTTGAGTCCCAAATCAAACACTGATAAAACTTCAAATGGCCCTTACTTCTATACGGTACGTCCTACACCTATCAAAGTTTGCAACATACAAATGCTTGTAACTTTTTACTGGAGCGTCATAAATCCTTGAAATTTTGTAACAATAAAGTACTCGAGCCTCTTGTCATATTAAGCTATCGCGCAAAGCTATGCTACCCTTGAGTCCCAAATCAAACACTGATAAAACTTCAAATGGCCCTAACTTCTATACGGTACTCTCCTACACTTATCAAAGTTTGCAACATACAAATGCTTGTAACTTTTAACTGGAACGTCATAAAACCTTGAAATTTTTTAACAATAAAGTATTCGAGCCTCTTGTCAATTTAAGCTATCGCTCAAAGCTATGCTACCCTTGAGTCCCAAATTAAACACAGATAAAACTTCAAATGGCCCTAACTTCTATACGGTACGTCCTACAACTATCAAAGTTTGCAACATACAAATGCTTGTAACTTTTTAATGTAACGTCATAAAACCTTGAAATTTTGTAACAATAAAGTACTCGAGCCTCTTGTCAATTTAAGCTATCGCACAAAGCTATGCTACCCTTGAGGCCCAAATCAAACACTGATAGAATTTCAAATGGCCCTAACTTTTATACGGTACGTCCTACACCTGTCAAACTTTGCAACATACAAATGCTTGTAACTTTTTACTAGAGCGTCATAAAACCTTGAAATTTTGTAACAATAAAGTACTCGAGCCTCTTGTCAATTTAAGCTATCGCACAAAGCTATGCTACCCTTGAGTCCCAAATCAAACACTGATAAAATTTCAAATGGCCCTAACTTCTATACGGTACCTCCTACACCTGTCAAAGTTTGCAACATACAAATGCTTGTAACTTTTTACTGGAACGTCATAAAACCTTGAACTTTTGTAACAATAAAGTACTCGAGCCTCTTGTCAATTTAAGCTATCGCTCAAAGCTATGCTACCCTTGAGTCCCAAATCAAACACTGATAAAATTTCAAATGGCCCTAACTTCTATACGGTACGTCCTACACCTATCAAAGTTTGCAACATACAAATGCTTGTAACTTTTTACTGGAGCGTCATAAAACCTTGAAATCTTGCAACACTAAAGTACTCGAGCCAATTGTCAATGTAAGCTATCGCTCAAAGCTATGCTACTCTTGAGTCCCAAATCAAACACTGATAAAGCTTCAAATGGCCCTAACTTCTATACGGTACGTCCTACACCTATCAAAAATTGCAACATTCAAATGCTTCTAACTTTTTACTAGAGCGTCATAAAACCTTGAAATTTTGTAACAATAAAGTACTCGAGCCTCTTGTCAATTTAAGCTATCGCACAAAGCTATGCTACCCTTGAGTCCCAAATCAAACACTGATAAAATTTCAAATGGCCCTAACTTCTATACGGTACGTCCTACACCTGTCAAAGTTTGCAACATACAAATGCTTGTAACTTTTTACTGGAACGTCATAAAACCTTGAACTTTTGTAACAATAAAGTACTCGAGCCTCTTGTCAATTTAAGCTATCGCTCAAAGCTATGCTACCCTTGAGTCCCAAATCAAACTCTGATAAAACTTCAAATGGCAATAACTTCTATACGGTGCATCCTATACCTATCAAAGTTTGCAACATACAAATGCTTGTAACTTTTTTCTGGAGCGTCATAAAACCTTGAAATTTTGTAACAATAAAGTACTCGAGCCTCTTGTCAATTTAAGTTATCGCTCAAAGCTATGCTACCCTTGAGTCCCAAATCAAACACTGATAAAACTTCAAATGGCCTTCTATACGATACGTCCTACATCTATCAAAAATTGCAACATTCAAATGCTTGTAACTTTTTACTAGAGCGTCATAAAACCCTGAAATTTTGTAACAATAAAGTACTCGAGCCTCTTGTCAATTTAAGCTATCGCACAAAGCTATGCTACCCTTGAGTCCCAAATCAAACACTGATAAAATTTCAAATGGCCCTAACTTCTATACGGTACCTCCTACACCTGTCAAAGTTTGCAACATACAAATGCTTGTAACTTTTTACTGGAACGTCATAAAACCTTGAACTTTTGTAACAATAAAGTACTCGAGCCTCTTGTCAATTTAAGCTATCGCTCAAAGCTATGCTACCCTTGAGTCCCAAATCAAACACTGATAAAATTTCAAATGGCCCTAACTTCTATACGGTACGTCCTACACCTATCAAAGTTTGCAACATACAAATGCTTGTAACTTTTTACTGGAGCGTCATAAAACCTTGAAATCTTGCAACACTAAAGTACTCGAGCCAATTGTCAATGTAAGCTATCGCTCAAAGCTATGCTACTCTTGAGTCCCAAATCAAACACTGATAAAGCTTCAAATGGCCCTAACTTCTATACGGTACGTCCTACACCTATCAAAAATTGCAACATTCAAATGCTTCTAACTTTTTACTAGAGCGTCATAAAACCTTGAAATTTTGTAACAATAAAGTACTCGAGCCTCTTGTCAATTTAAGCTATCGCACAAAGCTATGCTACCCTTGAGTCCCAAATCAAACACTGATAAAATTTCAAATGGCCCTAACTTCTATACGGTACGTCCTACACCTGTCAAAGTTTGCAACATACAAATGCTTGTAACTTTTTACTGGAACGTCATAAAACCTTGAACTTTTGTAACAATAAAGTACTCGAGCCTCTTGTCAATTTAAGCTATCGCTCAAAGCTATGCTACCCTTGAGTCCCAAATCAAACTCTGATAAAACTTCAAATGGCAATAACTTTTATACGGTGCATCCTATACCTATCAAAGTTTGCAACATACAAATGCTTGTAACTTTTTTCTGGAGCGTCATAAAACCTTGAAATTTTGTAACAATAAAGTACTCGAGCCTCTTGTCAATTTAAGTTATCGCTCAAAGCTATGCTACCCTTGAGTCCCAAATCAAACACTGATAAAACTTCAAATGGCCTTCTATACGATACGTCCTACATCTATCAAAAATTGCAACATTCAAATGCTTGTAACTTTTTACTGGAGCGTCATAAAACCTTGAAATCTTGCAACACTAAAGTACTCGAGCCAATTGTCAATGTAAGCTATCGCTCAAAGCTATGCTACTCTTGAGTCCCAAATCAAACACTGATAAAGCTTCAAATGGCCCTTACTTCTATACGGTACGTCCTACACCTATCAAAGTTTGCAACATACAAATGCTTGTAACATTTTTACTGGAGCGTCATAAAACCTTGAAATTTTGTAACAATAAAGTACTCGAGCCTCTTGTCAATTTAAGCTATCGCTCAAAGCTTTGCTGCCCTTGAGTCCCAAATCAAACACTGATAAAACTTCAAATGGCCCTTACTTCTATACGGTACGTCCTACACCTATCAAAGTTTGCAACATACAAATGCTTGTAACTTTTTACTGGAGCGTCATAAATCCTTGAAATTTTGTAACAATAAAGTACTCGAGCCTCTTGTCATATTAAGCTATCGCGCAAAGCTATGCTACCCTTGAGTCCCAAATCAAACACTGATAAAACTTCAAATGGCCCTAACTTCTATACGGTACTCTCCTACACTTATCAAAGTTTGCAACATACAAATGCTTGTAACTTTTTACTGGAACGTCATAAAACCTTGAAATTTTTTAACAATAAAGTATTCGAGCCTCTTGTCAATTTAAGCTATCGCTCAAAGCTATGCTACCCTGAGTCCCAAATTAAACACAGATAAAACTTCAAATGGCCCTAACTTCTATACGGTACGTCCTACAACTATCAAAGTTTGCAACATACAAATGCTTGTAACTTTTTGCTGGAGCGCCATAAAGCCTTGAAATTTTATAACAATAAAGTACTCGAGCCTCTTGTCAATTCAAGCAATCGCTCAAAGCTTTGCTGCCCTTGAGTCCCAAATCAAACACTGATAAAACTTCAAATGGCCCTTACTTCTATACGGTACGTCCTACACCTATCAAAGTTTGCAACATACAAATGCTTGTAACATTTTTACTGGAGCGTCATAAAACCTTGAAATTTTGTAACAATAAAGTACTCGAGCCTCTTGTCAATTTAAGCTATCGCTCAAAGCTTTGCTGCCCTTGAGTCCCAAATCAAACACTGATAAAACTTCAAATGGCCCTTACTTCTATACGGTACGTCCTACACCTATCAAAGTTTGCAACATACAAATGCTTGTAACTTTTTACTGGAGCGTCATAAATCCTTGAAATTTTGTAACAATAAAGTACTCGAGCCTCTTGTCATATTAAGCTATCGCGCAAAGCTATGCTACCCTTGAGTCCCAAATCAAACACTGATAAAACTTCAAATGGCCCTAACTTCTATACGGTACTCTCCTACACTTATCAAAGTTTGCAACATCAAATGCTTGTAACTTTTTACTGGAACGTCATAAAACCTTGAAATTTTTTAACAATAAAGTATTCGAGCCTCTTGTCATATTAAGCTATCGCGCAAAGCTATGCTACCCTTGAGTCCCAAATCAAACACTGATAAAACTTCAAATGGCCCTAACTTCTATACGGTACTCTCCTACACTTATCAAAGTTTGCAACATACAAATGCTTGTAACTTTTTACTGGAACGTCATAAAACCTTGAAATTTTTTAACAATAAAGTATTCGAGCCTCTTGTCAATTTAAGCTATCGCTCAAAGCTATGCTACCCTTGAGTCCCAAATCAAACTCTGATAAAACTTCAAATGGCAATAACTTCTATACGGTGCATCCTATACCTATCAAAGTTTGCAACATACAAATGCTTGTAACTTTTTTCTGGAGCGTCATAAAACCTTGAAATTTTGTAACAATAAAGTACTCGAGCCTCTTGTCAATTTAAGTTATCGCTCAAAGCTATGCTACCCTTGAGTCCCAAATCAAACACTGATAAAACTTCAAATGGCCTTCTATACGATACGTCCTACATCTATCAAAAATTGCAACATTCAAATGCTTGTAACTTTTTACTGGAGCGTCATAAAACCTTGAAATCTTGCAACACTAAAGTACTCGAGCCAATTGTCAATGTAAGCTATCGCTCAAAGCTATGCTACTCTTGAGTCCCAAATCAAACACTGATAAAGCTTCAAATGGCCCTTACTTCTATACGGTACGTCCTACACCTATCAAAGTTTGCAACATACAAATGCTTGTAACATTTTTACTGGAGCGTCATAAAACCTTGAAATTTTGTAACAATAAAGTACTCGAGCCTCTTGTCAATTTAAGCTATCGCTCAAAGCTTTGCTGCCCTTGAGTCCCAAATCAAACACTGATAAAACTTCAAATGGCCCTTACTTCTATACGGTACGTCCTACACCTATCAAAGTTTGCAACATACAAATGCTTGTAACTTTTTACTGGAGCGTCATAAATCCTTGAAATTTTGTAACAATAAAGTACTCGAGCCTCTTGTCATATTAAGCTATCGCGCAAAGCTATGCTACCCTTGAGTCCCAAATCAAACACTGACAAAACTTCAAATGGCCCTAACTTCTATACGGTACTCTCCTACACTTATCAAAGTTTGCAACATACAAATGCTTGTAACTTTTTACTGGAACGTCATAAAACCTTGAAATTTTTTAACAATAAAGTATTCGAGCCTCTTGTCAATTTAAGCTATCGCTCAAAGCTATGCTACCCTGAGTCCCAAATTAAACACAGATAAAACTTCAAATGGCCCTAACTTCTATACGGTACGTCCTACCACTATCAAAGTTTGCAACATACAAATGCTTGTAACTTTTTGCTGGAGCGCCATAAAGCCTTGAAATTTTATAACAATAAAGTACTCGAGCCTCTTGTCAATTCAAGCAATCGCTCAAAGCTTTGCTGCCCTTGAGTCCCAAATCAAACACTGATAAAACTTCAAATGGCCCTTACTTCTATACGGTACGTCCTACACCTATCAAAGTTTGCAACATACAAATGCTTGTAACATTTTTACTGGAGCGTCATAAAACCTTGAAATTTTGTAACAATAAAGTACTCGAGCCTCTTGTCAATTTAAGCTATCGCTCAAAGCTTTGCTGCCCTTGAGTCCCAAATCAAACACTGATAAAACTTCAAATGGCCCTTACTTCTATACGGTACGTCCTACACCTATCAAAGTTTGCAATATATAAATGCTTGTAACTTTTTACTGGAGCGTCATAAATCCTTGAAATTTTGTAACAATAAAGTACTCGAGCCTCTTGTCATATTAAGCTATCGCGCAAAGCTATGCTACCCTTGAGTCCCAAATCAAACACTGATAAAACTTCAAATGGCCCTAACTTCTATACGGTACTCTCCTACACTTATCAAAGTTTGCAACATCAAATGCTTGTAACTTTTTACTGGAACGTCATAAAACCTTGAAATTTTTTAACAATAAAGTATTCGAGCCTCTTGTCATATTAAGCTATCGCGCAAAGCTATGCTACCCTTGAGTCCCAAATCAAACACTGATAAAACTTCAAATGGCCCTAACTTCTATACGGTACTCTCCTACACTTATCAAAGTTTGCAACATACAAATGCTTGTAACTTTTTACTGGAACGTCATAAAACCTTGAAATTTTTTAACAATAAAGTATTCGAGCCTCTTGTCAATTTAAGCTATCGCTCAAAGCTATGCTACCCTTGAGTCCCAAATTAAACACAGATAAAACTTCAAATGGCCCTAACTTCTATACGGTACGTCCTACACCTATCAAAGTTTGCAACATACAAATGCTTGTAACTTTTTGCTGGAGCGCCATAAAGCCTTGAAATTTTATAACAATAAAGTACTCGAGCCTCTTGTCAATTCAAGCAATCGCTCAAAACTTTGCTGCCCTTGAGTCCCAAATCAAACACTGATAAAACTTCAAATGGCCCTTACTTCTATACGGTACGTCCTACACCTATCAAAGTTTGCAACATACAAATGCTTGTAACTTTTTACTGGAGCGTCATAAATCCTTGAAATTTTGTAACAATAAAGTACTCGAGCCTCTTGTCATATTAAGCTATCGCGCAAAGCTATGCTACCCTTGAGTCCCAAATCAAACACTGATAAAACTTCAAATGGCCCTAACTTCTATACGGTACACTCCTACACTTATCAAAGTTTGCAACATACAAATGCTTGTAACTTTTTACTGGAACGTCATAAAACCTTGAAATTTTTTAACAATAAAGTATTCGAGCCTCTTGTCAATTTAAGCTATCGCTCAAAGCTATGCTACCCTTGAGTCCCAAATTAAACACAGATAAAACTTCAAATGGCCCTAACTTCTATACGGTACGTCCTACAACTATCAAAGTTTGCAACATACAAATGCTTGTAACTTTTTACTGGAGCGTCATAAAACCATGATATTTTGTAACAATAAAGTACTCGAGCCTCTTGTCAATTTAAGCTATCGCGCAAAGCTATGCTACCCTTGAGTCCCAAATCAAACACTGATAAAACTTCAAATGGCCCTAACTTCTATACGGTACGCCCTACACCTATCAAAGTTTGCAACATACAAATGCTTGCAACTTTTTAATGTAACGTCATAAAACCTTGAAATTTTGTAACAATAAAGTACTCGAGCCTCTTGTCAATTTAAGCTATCGCACAAAGCTATGCTACCCTTGAGTCCCAAATCAAACACTGATAAAATTTCAAATGGCCCTAACTTCTATACGGTACGTCCTACACCTGTCAAAGTTTGCAACATACAAATGCTTGTAACTTTTTACTGCAGCGTCATAAAACCTTGAAATCTTGCAACACTAAAGTACTCGAGCCAATTGTCAATGTAAGCTATCGCTCAAAGCTATGCTACTCTTGAGTCCCAAATCAAACACTGATAAAGCTTCAAATGGCCCTAACTTCTATACGGTACGTCCTACACCTATCAAAAATTGCAACATTCAAATGCTTCTAACTTTTTACTAGAGCGTCATAAAACCTTGAAATTTTGTAACAATAAAGTACTCGAGCCTCTTGTCAATTTAAGCTATCGCACAAAGCTATGCTACCCTTGAGTCCCAAATCAAACACTGATAAAATTTCAAATGGCCCTAACTTCTATACGGTACGTCCTACACCTGTCAAAGTTTGCAACATACAAATGCTTGTAACTTTTTACTGGAACGTCATAAAACCTTGAACTATTGTAACAATAAAGTACTCGAGCCTCTTGTCAATTTAAGCTATCGCTCAAAGCTATGCTACCCTTGAGTCCCAAATCAAACACTGATAAAATTTCAAATGGCCCTAACTTCTATACGGTACGTCCTACACCTATCAAAGTTTGCAACATACAAATGCTTGTAACTTTTTACTGGAGCGTCATAAAACCTTGAAATCTTGCAACACTAAAGTACTCGAGCCAATTGTCAATGTAAGCTATCGCTCAAAGCTATGCTACTCTTGAGTCCCAAATCAAACACTGATAAAGCTTCAAATGGCCCTAACTTCTATACGGTACGTCCTACACCTATCAAAAATTGCAACATTCAAATGCTTCTAACTTTTTACTAGAGCGTCATAAAACCTGGAAATTTTGTAACAATAAAGTACTCGAGCCTCTTGTCAATTTAAGCTATCGCACAAAGCTATGCTACCATTGAGTCCCAAATCAAACACTGATAAAATTTCAAATGGCCCTAACTTCTATACGGTACGTCCTACACCTGTCAAAGTTTGCAACATACAAATGCTTGTAACTTTTTACTGGAACGTCATAAAACCTTGAACTTTTGTAACAATAAAGTACTCGAGCCTCTTGTCAATTTAAGCTATCGCTCAAAGCTATGCTACCCTTGAGTCCCAAATCAAACTCTGATAAAACTTCAAATGGCAATAACTTCTATACGGTGCATCCTATACCTATCAAAGTTTGCAACATACAAATGCTTGTAACTTTTTACTGGAGCGTCATAAAACCTTGAAATTTTGTAACAATAAAGTACTCGAGCCTCTTGTCAATTTAAGTTATCGCTCAAAGCTATGCTACCCTTGAGTCCCAAATCAAACACTGATAAAACTTCAAATGGCCTTCTATACGGTACGTCCTACATCTATCAAAAATTGCAACATTCAAATGCTTGTAACTTTTTACTGGAGCGTCATAAAACCTTGAAATCTTGCAACACTAAAGTACTCGAGCCAATTGTCAATGTAAGCTATCGCTCAAAGCTATGCTACTCTTGAGTCCCAAATCAAACACTGATAAAGCTTCAAATGGCCCTAACTTCTATACGGTACGTCCTACACCTATCAAAGTTTGCAACATACAAATGCTTGTAACTTTTTGCTGGAGCGCCATAAAGCCTTGAAATTTTATAACAATAAAGTACTCGAGCCTCTTGTCAATTCAAGCAATCGCTCAAAGCTTTGCTGCCCTTGAGTCCCAAATCAAACACTGATAAAACTTCAAATGGCCCTTACTTCTATACGGTACGTCCTACACCTATCAAAGTTTGCAACATACAAATGCTTGTAACATTTTTACTGGAGCGTCATAAAACCTTGAAATTTTGTAACAATAAAGTACTCGAGCCTCTTGTCAATTTAAGCTATCGCTCAAAGCTATACTAACCTTGAGTCCCAAATCAAACACTGATAAAACTTCAAATGGCCCTTGCTTCTATACGGTACGTCCTACACCTGTCAAAGTTTGCAACATACAAATGCTTGTAACTTTTTACTGGAGCGTCATAAAACCTTGAACTTTTGTAACAATAAAGTACTGGAGCCTCTTGTCATATTAAGCTATCGCGCAAAGCTATGCTACCCTTGAGTCCCAAATCAAACACTGATAAAACTTCAAATGGCCCTAACTTCTATACGGTACTCTCCTACACCTATCAAAGTTTGCAACATACAAATGCTTGTAACTTTTTACTGGAACGTCATAAAACCTTGAAATTTTGTAACAATAAAGTATTCGAGCCTCTTGTCAATGTAAGCTATCGCTCAAAGCTATGCTACTCTTGAGTCCCAAATCAAACACTGATAAAGCTTCAAATGGCCCTAACTTCTATACGGTACGTCCTACACCTATCAAAGTTTGCAACATACAAATGCTTGTAACTTTTTGCTGGAGCGCCATAAAGCCTTGAAATTTTATAACAATAAAGTACTCGAGCCTCTTGTCAATTCAAGCAATCGCTCAAAGCTTTGCTGCCCTTGAGTCCCAAATCAAACACTGATAAAACTTCAAATGGCCCTTACTTCTAGACGGTACGTCCTACACCTATCAAAGTTTGCAACATACAAATGCTTGTAACATTTTTACTGGAGCGTCATAAAACCTTGAAATTTTGTAACAATAAAGTACTCGAGCCTCTTGTCAATTCAAGCAATCGCTCAAAGCTTTGCTGCCCTTGAGTCCCAAATCAAACACTGATAAAACTTCAAATGGCCCTTGCTTCTATACGGTACGTCCTACACCTGTCAAAGTTTGCAACATACAAATGCTTGTAACTTTTAACTGGAGCGTCATAAATGCTTGAAATTTTGTAACAATAAAGTACTCGAGCCTCTTGTCATATTAAGCTATCGCGCAAAGCTATGCTACCCTTGAGTCCCAAATCAAACACTGATAAAACTTCAAATGGGCCTAACTTCTATACGGTACTCTCCTACACCTATCAAAGTTTGCAACATACAAATGCTTGTAACTTTTTACTGGAACGTCATAAAACCTTGAAATTTTGTAACAATAAAGTATTCGAGCCTCTTGTCAATTTAAGCTATCGCTCAAAGCTATGCTACCCTTGAGTCCCAAATTAAACACAGATAAAACTTCAAATGGCCCTAACTTCTATACGGTACGTCCTACACCATCAATGTTTGCAACATACAAATGCTTGTAACTTTTTACTGGAGCGTCATAAAACCTTGAAATTTTGTAACAATAAAGTACTCGAGCCTCTTGCCAATTTAAGCTATCGCTCAAAGCTATACTAACCTTGAGTCCCAAATCAAACACTGATAAAACTTCAAATGGCCCTTGCTTGTATACGGTACGTCCTACACCTGTCAAAGTTTGCAACATACAAATGCTTGTAACTTTTTACTGGAGCGTCATAAAACCTTGAACTTTTGTAACAATAAAGTACTCGAGCCTCTTGTCAATTTAAGCTATCGCTCAAAGCTATGCTACCCTTGAGTCCCAAATCAAACTCTGATAAAACTTCAAATGGCAATAACTTCTATACGGTGCATCCTATACCTATCAAAGTTTGCAACATACAAATGCTTGTAACTTTTTACTGGAGCGTCATAAAACCTTGAAATTTTGTAACAATAAAGTACTCGAGCCTCTTGTCAATTTAAGTTATCGCTCAAAGCTATGCTACCCTTGAGTCCCAAATCAAACACTGATAAAACTTCAAATGGCCTTCTATACGGTACGTCCTACATCTATCAAAAATTGCAACTTTAAAATTCTTCTAACTTTTTACTGGAGCGTCATAAAACCTTGAAATTTTGTAACAATAAAGTACTCGAGCCTCTTGTCAATTTAAGCTATCGCTCAAAGCTATGCTACCCTTGAGTCCCAAATCAAGCACTGAGAAAACTTCAAATGGCCCTAACTTCTATACGGTACGTCCTACACCTATCAAAGTTTGCAACATGCAAATGCTTGTAACTTTTTACTGGAGCGCCATAAAGCCTTGAAATTTTATAACAATAAAGTACTCGAGCCTCTTCTCAATTCAAGCAATCGCTCAAAGCTATGCTACCCTTGAGTCCCAAATCAAACACTGATAAAACTTCAAATGGCCCTTACTTCTATACGGTACGTCCTACACCTATCAAAGTTTGCAACATACAAATGCTTGTAAGTTTTTACTGGAGCGTCATAAAACCTTGAAATTTTGTAACAATAAAGTATTCGAGCTTCTTGTCAATTTAAGCTATCGCTCAAAGCTATGCTACCCTTGAGTCCCAAATTAAACACAGATAAAACTTCAAATGGCCCTAACTTCTATACGGTACGTCCTACACCTATCAATGTTTGCAACATACAAATGCTTGTAACTTTTTACTGGAGCGTCATAAAACCTTGAAATTTTGTAACAATAAAGTACTCGAGCCTCTTGCCAATTTAAGCTATCGCTCAAAGCTATACTAACCTTGAGTCCCAAATCAAACACTGATAAAACTTCAAATGGCCCTTGCTTCTATACGGTACGTCCTACACCTGTCAAAGTTTGCAACATACAAATGCTTGTAACTTTTTACTGGAGCGTCATAAAACCTTGAACTTTTGTAACAATAAAGTACTCGAGCCTCTTGTCAATTTAAGCTATCGCTCAAAGCTATGCTACCCTTGAGTCCCAAATCAAACTCTGATAAAGCTTCAAATGGCCCTAACTTCTATACGGTACGTCCTACACCTATCAAAGTTTGCAACATACAAATGCTTGTAACTTTTTGCTGGAGCGCCATAAAGCCTTGAAATTTTATAACAATAAAGTACTCGAGCCTCTTCTCAATTCAAGCAATCGCTCAAAGCTTTGTTACCCTTGAGTCCCAAATCAAACACTGATAAAACTTCAAATGGCCCTTACTTCTATACGGTACGTCCTACACCTATCAAAGTTTGCAACATACAAATGCTTGTAACTTTTTACTGGAGCGTCATAAAACCTTGAAATTTTGTAACAATAAAGTACTCGAGCCTCTTGTCAATTTAAGCTATCGCTCAAAGCTATACTAACCTTGAGTCCCAAATCAAACACTGATAAAACTTCAAATGGCCCTAACTTCTATACGGTACGTCCTACACCTATCAAAGTTTGCAACATACAAATGCTTGTAACTTTTTACTGGAGCGTCATAAATCCTTGAAATTTTGTAACAAAAAAGTACTCGAGCCTCTTGTCATATTAAGCTATCGCGCAAAGTTATGCTACCCTTGAGTCCCAAATCAAACACTGATAAAACTTCAAATGGCCCTAACTTCTATACGGTACTCTCCTACACTTATCAAAGTTTGCAACATACAAATGCTTGTAACTTTTTACTGGAACGTCATAAAACCTTGAAATTTTTTAACAATAAAGTATTCGAGCCTCTTGTCAATTTAAGCTATCGCTCAAAGCTATGCTACCCTTGAGTCCCAAATTAAACACAGATAAAACTTCAAATGGCCCTAACTTCTATACGGTACGTCCTACAACTATCAAAGTTTGCAACATACAAATGCTTGTAACTTTTTACTGGAGCGTCATAAAACCATGATATTTTGTAACAATAAAGTACTCGAGCCTCTTGTCAATTTAAGCTATCGCGCAAAGCTATGCTACCCTTGAGTCCCAAATCAAACACTGATAAAACTTCAAATGGCCCTAACTTCTATACGGTACGCCCTACACCTATCAAAGTTTGCAACATACAAATGCTTGCAACTTTTTAATGTAACGTCATAAAACCTTGAAATTTTGTAACAATAAAGTACTCGAGCCTCTTGTGAATTTAAGCTATCGCTCAAAGCTATGCTACCCTTGAGTCCCAAATTAAACACAGATAAAACTTCAAATGGCCCTAACTTCTATACGGTACGTCCTACACCTATCAAAGTTTGCAACATACATATGCTTGTAACTTTTTACTGGAGCGTCATAAAACCTTGAAATCTTGCAACACTAAAGTACTCGAGCCAATTGTCAATGTAAGCTATCGCTCAAAGCTATGCTACTCTTGAGTCCCAAATCAAACACTGATAAAGCTTCAAATGGCCCAAACTTCTATACGGTACGTCCTACACCTATCAAAAATTGCAACATTCAAATGCTTCTAACTTTTTACTAGAGCGTCATAAAACCTTGAAATTTTGTAACAATAAAGTACTCGAGCCTCTTGTCAATTTAAGCTATCGCACAAAGCTATGCTACCCTTGAGTCCCAAATCAAACACTGATAAAATTTCAAATGGCCCTAACTCCTATACGGTACGTCCTACACCTGTCAAAGTTTGCAACATACAAATGCTTGTAACTTTTTACTGGAACGTCATAAAACCTTGAACTTTTGTAACAATAAAGTACTCGAGCCTCTTGCCAATTTAAGCTATCGCTCAAAGCTATGCTACCCTTGAGTCCCAAATCAAACTCTGATAAAACTTCAAATGGCAATAACTTCTATACGGTGCATCCTATACCTATCAAAGTTTGCAACATACAAATGCTTGTAACTTTTTACTGGAGCGTCATAAAACCTTGAAATTTTGTAACAATAAAGTACTCGAGCCTCTTGTCAATTTAAGTTATCGCTCAAAGCTATGCTACCCTTGAGTCCCAAATCAAACACTGATAAAACTTCAAATGGCCTTCTATACGGTACGTCCTACATCTATCAAAAATTGCAACATTCAAATGCTTGTAACTTTTTACTGGAGCGTCATAAAACCTAGAAATCTTGCAACACTAAAGTACTCGAGCCAATTGTCAATGTAAGCTATCGCTCAAAGCTATGCTACTCTTGAGTCCCAAATCAAACACTGATAAAGCTTCAAATGGCCCTAACTTCTATACGGTACGTCCTACACCTATCAAAGTTTGCAACATACAAATGCTTGTAACTTTTTGCTGGAGCGCCATAAAGCCTTGAAATTTTATAACAATAAAGTACTCGAGCCTCTTCTCAATTCAAGCAATCGCTCAAAGCTTTGTTACCCTTGAGTCCCAAATCAAACACTGATAAAACTTCAAATGGCCCTTACTTCTATACGGTACGTCCTACACCTATCAAAGTTTGCAACATACAAATGCTTGTAACTTTTTACTGGAGCGTCATAAAACCTTGAAATTTTGTAACAATAAAGTACTCGAGCCTCTTGTCAATTTAAGCTATCGCTCAAAGCTATACTAACCTTGAGTCCCAAATCAAACACTGATAAAACTTCAAATGGCCCTTACTTCTATACGGTACGTCCTACACCTATCAAAGTTTGCAACATACAAATGCTTGTAACTTTTTACTGGAGCGTCATAAATCCTTGAAATTTTGTAACAATAAAGTACTCGAGCCTCTTGTCATATTAAGCTATCGCGCAAAGTTATGCTACCCTTGAGTCCCAAATCAAACACTGATAAAACTTCAAATGGCCCTAACTTCTATACGGTACTCTCCTACACTTATCAAAGTTTGCAACATACAAATGCTTGTAACTTTTTACTGGAACGTCATAAAACCTTGAAATTTTTTAACAATAAAGTATTCGAGCCTCTTGTCAATTTAAGCTATCGCTCAAAGCTATGCTACCCTTGAGTCCCAAATTAAACACAGATAAAACTTCAAATGGCCCTAACTTCTATACGGTACGTCCTACAACTATCAAAGTTTGCAACATACAAATGCTTGTAACTTTTTACTGGAGCGTCATAAAACCATGATATTTTGTAACAATAAAGTACTCGAGCCTCTTGTCAATTTAAGCTATCGCGCAAAGCTATGCTACCCTTGAGTCCTAAATCAAACACTGATAAAACTTCAAATGGCCATAACTTCTATACGGTACGCCCTACACCTATCAAAGTTTGCAACATACAAATGTTTGCAACTTTTTAATGTAACGTCATAAAACCTTGAAATTTTGTAACAATAAAGTACTCGAGCCTCTTGTGAATTTAAGCTATCGCTCAAAGCTATGCTACCCTTGAGTCCCAAATTAAACACAGATAAAACTTCAAATGGCCCTAACTTCTATACGGTACGTCCTACACCTATCAAAGTTTGCAACATACAAATGCTTGTAACTTTTTACTGGAGCGTCATAAAACCTTGAAATCTTGCAACACTAAAGTACTCGAGCCAATTGTCAATGTAAGCTATCGCTCAAAGCTATGCTACTCTTGAGTCCCAAATCAAACACTGATAAAGCTTCAAATGGCCCTAACTTCTATACGGTACGTCCTACACCTATCAAAAATTGCAACATTCAAATGCTTCTAACTTTTTACTAGAGCGTCATAAAACCTTGAAATTTTGTAACAATAAAGTACTCGAGCCTCTTGTCAATTTAAGCTATCGCACAAAGCTATGCTACCATTGAGTCCCAAATCAAACACTGATAAAATTTCAAATGGCCCTAACTCCTATACGGTACGTCCTACACCTGTCAAAGTTTGCAACATACAAATGCTTGTAACTTTTTACTGGAACGTCATAAAACCTTGAACTTTTGTAACAATAAAGTACTCGAGCCTCTTGTCAATTTAAGCTATCGCTCAAAGCTATGCTACCCTTGAGTCCCAAATCAAACTCTGATAAAACTTCAAATGGCAATAACTTCTATACGGTGCATCCTATACCTATCAAAGTTTGCAACATACAAATGCTTGTAACTTTTTACTGGAGCGTCATAAAACCTTGAAATTTTGTAACAATAAAGTACTCGAGCCTCTTGTCAATTTAAGTTATCGCTCAAAGCTATGCTACCCTTGAGTCCCAAATCAAACACTGATAAAACTTCAAATGGCCTTCTATACGGTACGTCCTACATCTATCAAAAATTGCAACATTCAAATGCTTGTAACTTTTTACTGGAGCGTCATAAAACCTTGAAATCTTGCAACACTAAAGTACTCGAGCCAATTGTCAATGTAAGCTATCGCTCAAAGCTATGCTACTCTTGAGTCCCAAATCAAACACTGATAAAGCTTCAAATGGCCCTAACTTCTATACGGTACGTCCTACACCTATCAAAGTTGGCAAAATACAAATGCTTGTAACTTTTTGCTGGAGCGCCATAAAGCCTTGAAATTTTATAACAATAAAGTACTCGAGCCTCTTGTCAATTCAAGCAATCGCTCAAAGCTTTGCTGCCCTTGAGTCCCAAATCAACCACTGATAAAACTTCAAATGGCCCTTACTTCTATACGGTACGTCCTACACCTATCAAAGTTTGCAACATACAAATGCTTGTAACATTTTTACTGGAGCGTCATAAAACCTTGAAATTTTGTAACAATAAAGTACTCGAGCCTCTTGTCAATTTAAGCTATCGCTCAAAGCTATACTAACCTTGAGTCCCAAATCAAACACTGATAAAACTTCAAATGGCCCTTGCTTCTATACGGTACGTCCTACACCTATCAAAGTTTGCAACATACAAATGCTTGTAACTTTTAACTGGAGCGTCATAAATGCTTGAAATTTTGTAACAATAAAGTACTCGAGCCTCTTGTCATATTAAGCTATCGCGCAAAGCTATGCTGCCCTTGAGTCCCAAATCAAACACTGATAAAACTTCAAATGGCCCTTGCTTCTATACGGTACGTCCTACACCTATCAAAGTTTGCAACATACAAATGCTTGTAACTTTTTACTGGAGCGTCATAAATGCTTGAAATTTTGTAACAATAAAGTACTCGAGCCTCTTGTCATATTAAGCTATCGCGCAAAGCTATGCTACCCTTGAGTCCCAAATCAAACACTGATAAAACTTCAAATGGCCCTAACTTCTATACGGTACTCTCCTACACCTATCAAAGTTTGCAACATACAAATGCTTGTAACTTTTTACTGGAGCGTCATAAAACCTTGAAATTTTGTAACAATAAAGTACTCGAGCCTCTTGTCAGTTTAAGCTATCGCTCAAAGCTATGCTACCCTTGAGTCCCAAATCAAACACTGATAAAATTTCAAATGGTCCTAACTTCTATACGGTACGTCCTACACCTGTCAAAGTTTGCAACATACAAATGCTTGTAACTTTTTACAGGAGCGTCATAAAACCTTGAACTTTTGTAACAATAAAGTAATCGAGCCTCTTGTCAATTTAAGCTATGCTACCCTTGAGTCCCGAATCAAACACTGATAAAACATCAAATGGCCCTAACTTCTATACGGTGCATCCTATACCTATCAAAGTTTGCAACATACAAATGCTTGTAACTTTTTACTGGAGCGTCATAAAACCTTGAAATTTTGTAACAATAAAGTACTCGAGCCTCTTGTCAATTTAAGCTATCGTGGAAAGCTATGCTACCCTTGAGTCCCAAGTCAAACACTGCTAAAACTTCAAATGGCCTTCTATACGGTACGTCCTACATCTATCAAAAATTGCAACACTCAAATGCTTCTAACTTTTTACTGGAGCGTCATAAAACCTTGAAATTTTGTAACAATAAAGTACTCGAGTCTCTTGTCAATTTAAGCTATCGCTCAAAGCTATGCTACCCTTGAGTCCCAAATCAAGCACTGAGAAAACTTCAAATGGCCCTAACTTATATACGGTACGTCCTACACCTATCAAAGTTTGCAACATACAAATGCTTGTAACTTTTTACTGGAGCGCCATAAAGCCTTGAAATTTTGTAACAATAAAGTACTCGAGCCTCTTGTCAATTTAAGCTATCGCTCAAAGCTATGCTACCCTTGAGTCCCAAATCAAACACTGACCAAACTTCAAATGGCCCTAACTTTTATACGGTACGTCCTACACCTATCAAAGTTTGCAACATGCAAATGCTTGTAACTTTTTACTGGAGCGTCATAAAACCTTGAAATTTTGTAACAATAAAGTACTGGAGCCTCTTGTCAATTTAAGCTATCGCTCAAAGCTATGCTAACCTTGAGTCCCAAATCAAACACTGATAAAGCTTCAAATGGCCCTAACTTCTATACGGTACGTCCTACACCTGTCAAAGTTTGCAACATACAAATGCTTGTAACTTTTTACTGGAGCGTCATAAAACCTTGAACTTTTGTAACAATAAAGTACTCGAGCCTCTTGTCAATTTTAGCTATCGCTCAAAGCTATGCTACCCATGAGTCCCAAATCAAACTCTGATAAAACTTCAAATGGCCCTAACTTCTATACGGTGCATCCTATACCTATCAAAGTTTGCAACATACAAATGCTTGTAACTTTTTACTGGAGCGTCATAAAACCTTGAAATTTTGTAACAATAAAGTACTCGAGCCTCTTGTCAATTTAAGCTATCGCTCAAAGCTATGCTACCCATGAGTCCCAAATCAAACACTGATAAAACTTTAAATGGCCCTAAATTCTATACGGTACGTCCTACACCTATCAAACTTTGCAACATACAAATGCTTGTAACTTTTTACTGGAACGTCATAAAACCTTGAAATTTTGTAACAATAAAGTATTCGAGCCTCTTGTCAATTTAAGCTATCGCTCAAAGCTATGCTACCCTTGAGTCCCAAATTAAACACAGATAAAACTTCAAATGGCCCTAACTTCCATACGGTACGTCCTACACCTATCAATGTTTGCAACATACAAATACTTCTAACTTTTTACTGGAGCGTCATAAAACCTTGAAATCTTGCAACACCAAAGTACTCGAGCCTCTTGTCAATGTAAGCTATCGCTCAAAGCTATGCTACTCTTGAGTCCCAAATCAAACACTGATAAGGCTTCAAATCGCCCTAACTTCTATACGGTACGTCCTTCACCTATCAAAGTTTGCAACATACAAATGCTTGTAACTTTTTACTGGAGCGTTATAAACCCTTGATATTTTGTAACAATAGAGTACTCGAGCCTCTTGTCAATTTAAGCTATCGCGCAAAGCTATGCTACCCTTGAGTCCCAAATCAAACTCTGATAAAACTTCAAATGGCCCTAACTTCTACACGGTACGTCCTAAACCTATCAAAGTTTGCAACATAAAAATGCTTGTAACTTTTTACTGGAGCGTCATAAAACCTTGAAATTTTGTAACAATAAAGTACTCGAGCCTCTTGTCAATTTAAGCTATCGCTCAAAGCTATGCTACCCTTGAGTCCCAAATCAAACACTGATAAAACATCAAATGGCCCTTACTTCTATACGGTACGTCCTACACCTATCAAAGTTTGCAACATACAAATGCTTGTAACTTTTTACTGGAGCGTCATAAAACCTTGAAATTTTGTAACAATAAAGTACTCGAGCCTCTTGTCAATTTAAGCTATCGCGGAAAGCTATGCTACCCTTGAGTCCCAAATCAAACACTGATAAAACTTCAAATGGCCTTCTATACGGTACGTCCTACACCTATCAAAAATTGCAACGTTCAAATGCTTCTAACTTTTTACTGGAGCGTCATAAAACCTTGAAATTTTGTAACAATAAAGTACTCGAGCCTCTTGTCAATTTAAGCTATCGCTCAAAGCTATGCTACCCTTGAGTCCCAAATCAAGCACTGAGAAAACTTCAAATGGCCCTAACTTATATACGGTACGTCCTACACCTATCAAAGTTTGCAACATACAAATGCTTGTAACTTTTTACTGGAGCGTCATAAAACTGTGAAAATTTGTAACAATGAAGTACTCGAGCCTCTTGTCAATTTAAGCTATCGCTCAAAGATTTTCTACCCTTGAGTCCTAAATCAAACACTGATAAAACTACAAATGGCCCTGACTTCTATACGGTACGTCCTACACCTATCAAAGTTTGCAACATACAAATGCTTGTAACTTTTTACTGGAGCGTCATAAAACCTTGAAATTTTGTAACAATAAAGTACTCGAGCCTCTTGTCACTTTAAGCTATCGCTCAAAGCTATGCTAACCTTGAGTCCCAAATCAAACACTGATAAAACTTCAAATGGCCCTTACTTCTATACGGTACGTCCTACACCTATCAAAGTTTTCAACATACAAGTGCTTGTAACTTTTTAGTGGAACGTCATAAAACCTTGACATTTTGTAACAATAAAGTACTCGAGCCTCTTGTCAATTTAAGCTATCGCGGAAAGCTATGCTACCCTTGAGTCCCAAATCAAACACTGATAAAACTTCAAATGGCCTTCTATACGGTACGTCCTACACCTATCAAAAATTGCAACATTCAAATGCTTCTAACTTTTTACTGGAGCGTCATAAAACCTTGAAATTTTGTAACAATAAAGTACTCGAGCCTCTTGTCAATTTAAGCTATCGCTCAAAGCTATGCTACCCTTGAGTCCCAAATCAAGCACTGAGAAAACTTCAAATGGCCCTAACTTATATACGGTACGTCCTACACCTATCAAAGTTTGCAACATACAAATGCTTGTAACTTTTTACTGGAGCGTCATAAAACCTTGAAATTTTGTAACAATAAAGTACTCGGGCCTCTTGTCAATTTAAGCTATCGCGCAAAGCTATGCTACCCTTGAGTCCCAAATCAAATACTGATAAAACTTCAAATGGCCTTAACTTCTATACGGTACGTCCTACACCTATCAAAGTTTGCAACATACAAATGCTTGTAACTTTTTACTGGAGCGTCATAAAACCTTGAAATTTAGTAACAATAAAGTACTCGAGCCTCTTGTCAATTTAAGCTATCGCTCCAAGCTATGCTAACCTTGAGTCCCAAATCAAACACTGATAAAACTTCAAATGGCCCTTACTTCTATACGGTACGTCCTACACCTATCAAAGTTTGCAACATACAAATGCTTGTAACTTTTTACTGGAGCGTCATAAAACCTTGAAATTTTGTAACAATAAAGTACTCGAGCCTCTTGTCAATTTAAGCTATCGCGCAAAGCTATGCTACCCTTGAGTCCCAAATCAAACACTGATAAAACTTCAAATGGCCCTAACTTCTATACGGTACGTCCTACACCTATCAAAGTTTGCAACTTTAAAATGCTTCTAACTTTTTACTGGAGCGTCATAAAACCTTGAAATTTTGTAACAATAAAGTACTCGAGCCTCTAGTCAATTTAAGCTATCGCTCAAAGCTATGCTGCCCTTGAGTCCCAAATCAAGCACTGATAAAACTTCAAATGGCCCTAACTTCTATACGGTACGTCCTACACCTATCAAAGTTTGCAACATACAAATGCTTGTAACTTTTTACTGGAGCGTCATAAAACTTTGAAAATTTGTAACAATGTAGTACTCGAGCCTCTTGTCAATTTAAGCTATCGCTCAAAGCTATGCTACCCTTGAGTGTCAAATCAAACACTGATAAAACTTCAAATGGCCCTAACTTCTATACGGTACGTCCTACACCTATCAAAGTTTGCAACATACAAATGCTTGTAACTTTTTACTGGAGCGTCATAAAACCTTGAAATTTTGTAACAATAAAGTACTCGAGCCTCTTGTCAATTGAAGCTATCGCTCAAAGCTTTGCTACCCTTGAGTCCCAAATCAAACACTGATAAAACTTCAAATGGCCCTAACTTCTATACGGTACGTTCTACACCTGTCAAAGTTTGCAACATACAAATGCTTGTAACTTTTTACTTGAGCGTCATAAAACCTTGAATTTTTGTAACAATAAAGTACTCGAGCCTCTTGTCAATTTAAGCTATCGCTCAAAGCTATGCTACCCTTGAGTCCCAAATCAAACTCTGATAACCATTCAAATGGCCCTAACTTCTACACGGTACGTCCTACACCTATCAAAGTTTGCAACATACAAATGCTTGTAACTTTTTACTGGAGCGCCATAAAGCCTTGAAATTTTGTAACAATAAAGTACTCGAGCCTCTTGTCAATTTAAGCTATCGCTCAAAGCTATGCTACCCTTGAGTCCCAAATCAATCACTGATAAAACTTCAAATGGCCCTTACTTCTATACTGTACGTCCTACGCCTATCAAAGTTTGCAACATACAAATGCTTGTAACTTTTTACTGGAACGTCATAAAACCTTGACATTTTGTAACAATAAAGTACTCGGGCCTCTTGTCAATTTAAGCTATCGCGCAAAGCTATGCTACCCTTGAGTCCCAAATCAAACACTGATAAAACTTCAAATGGCCCTAACTTCTATACGGTACGTCCTACACCTATCAAAGTTTGCAACATACAAATGCTTGTAACTTTTTACTGGAGCGTCATAAAACCTTGAAATTTTGTAACAATAAAGTACTCGAGCCTCTTGTCAATTTAAATTATCGATCAAAGCTATGCTACCCATGAGTCCCAAATAAAACTCTGATAAAACTTCAAATGGCCCTAACTTATACACGATACGTCCTACACCTATCAAAGTTTGCAATATACAAATGCTTGTAACTTTTTACTGGAGCGTCATAAAACCTTGAAATTTTGTAACAATAAAGTACTCGAGCCTCTTGTGAATTTAAGCTATCGCTCAAAGCTATGCTAACCATGAGTCCCAAATCAAACACTGATAAAACTTCAAATGACTCTTACTTCTATACGGTACGTCCTACACCTATCAAAGTTTGCAACATACAAATGCTTGTAACTGTTACTGGAGCGTCATAAAACCTTGAAATTTTGTAACAATAAAGTACTCGAGCCTCTTGTCAATTTAAGCTATCGCTCAAAGCTATGCTACCCTTGAGTCCCAAATCAAACACAGATAAAACTTCAAATGGCCCTAACTTCTATACGGTACGTACTACACCTATCAATGTTTGCAACATAAAAATGCTTGTAACTTTTTACTGGAGCGTCATAGAACCTTGAAATCTTGCAACACTAAAGTACTCGAGCCTCTTGTCAATTTAAGCTATCGCTCAAAGCGATGCTACTCTTGAGTCCCAAATCAAGCACTGATAAAACTTCAAATGGCCCTAACTTCTATACGGTACGTCCTACACCTATCAAAGTTTGCAACATACAAATGCTTGTAACTTTTTACTGGAGCGTCATAAAACTTTGAAAATTTGTAACAATGTAGTACTCGAGCCTCTTGTCAATTTAAGCTATCGCTCAAAGCTATGCTACCCTTGAGTGTCAAATCAAACACTGATAAAACTTCAAATGGCCCTAACTTCTATACGGTACGTCCTACACCTATCAAAGTTTGCAACATACAAATGCTTGTAACTTTTTACTGGAGCGTCATAAAACCTTGAAATTTTGTAACAATAAAGTACTCGAGCCTCTTGTCAATTTAAGCTATCGCTCAAAGCTTTGCTACCCTTGAGTCCCAAATCAAACACTGATAAAACTTCAAATGGCCCTAACTTCTATACGGTACGTCCTACACCTGTCAAAGTTTGCAACATACAAATGCTTGTAACTTTTTACTTGAGCGTCATAAAACCTTGAACTTTTGTAACAATAAAGTACTCGAGCCTCTTGTCAATTTAAGCTATCGCTCAAAGCTATGCTAACCTTGAGTCCCAAATCAAACTCTGATAACCATTCAAATTGCCCTAACTTCTACACGGTACGTCCTACACCTATCAAAGTTTGCAACATACAAATGCTTGTAACTTTTTACTGGAGCGCCATAAAGCCTTGAAATTTTGTAACAATAAAGTACTCGAGCCTCTTGTCAATTTAGCCCATCGCTCAAAGCTATGCTACCCTTGAGTCCCAAATCAAACACTGATAAAACTTCAAATGGCCCTTACTTCTATCCTGTACGTCCTACACCTATCAAAGTTTGCAACATACAAATGCTTGTAACTTTTTACTGGAACGTCATAAAACCTTGAAATTTTGTAACAATAAAGTACTCGGGCCTCTTGTCAATTTAAGCTATCGCGCAAAGCTATGCTACCCTTGAGACCCAAATCAAACACTGATAAAACTTCAAATGGCCCTAACTTCTATACGGTACGTCCTACACCTATCAAAGTTTGCAACATACAAATGCTTGTAACTTTTTACTGGAGCGTCATAAAACCTTGAAATTTTGTAACAATAAAGTACTCGAGCCTCTTGTCAATTTAAATTATCGATCAAAGCTATGCTACCCATGAGTCCCAAATAAAACTCTGATAAAACTTCAAATGACTCTTACTTCTATACGGTACGTCCTACACCTATCAAAGTTTGCAACATACAAATGCTTGTAACTTTTACTGGAGCGTCATAAAACCTTGAAATTTTGTAACAATAAAGTACTCGAGCCTCTTGTCAATTTAAGCTATCGCGCAAAGCTATGCTACCCTTGAGTCCCAAATCAAACACTGATAAAACTTCAAATGGCCCTAACTTATATACGGTACGTCCTACACCTATCAAAGTTTGCAACATACAAATGCTTGTAACTTTTTACTGGAGCGTCATAAAACCTTGAAATTTTGTAACAATAAAGTACTCGAGCCTCTTGTGAATTTAAGCTATCGCTCAAAGCTATGCTAACCATGAGTCCCAAATCAAACACTGATAAAACTTCAAATGACTCTTACTTCTATACGGTACGTCCTACACCTATCAAAGTTTGCAACATACAAATGCTTGTAACTTTTACTGGAGCGTCATAAAACCTTGAAATTTTGTAACAATAAAGTACTCGAGCCTCTTGTCAATTTAAGCTATCGCGCAAAGCTATGCTACCCTTGAATCCCAAATCAAACACTGATAAAACTTCAAATGGCCCTAACTTATATACGGTACGTCCTACACCTATCAAAGTTTGCAACATACAAATGCTTGTAACTTTTTACTGGAACGTCATAAAACCTTGAAATTTTGTAACAATAAAGTACTCGAGCCTCTTGTCAATTTAAGCTATCGCTCAAAGCTATGCTACCCTTGAGTCCCAAATCAAACACAGATAAAACTTCAAATGGCCCTAACTTCTATACGGTACGTACTACACCTATCAATGTTTGCAACATAAAAATGCTTGTAACTTTTTACTGGAGCGTCATAGAACCTTGAAATCTTGCAACACTAAAGTACTCGAGCCTCTTGTCAATTTAAGCTATCGCTCAAAGCGATGCTACTCTTGAGTCCCAAATCAAAAAATTATAAAATTTCAAATGGCCCTAACTTCTATACGGTACGTCCTACACCTATCAAAGCTTGCAACTTACAAATGCTTGTAACTTTTTACTGGAGCGTCATAAAACCTTGAAATTTTGTAACAATAAAGTACTCGGGCCTCTTGTCACTTTAAGCTATCGCTCAAAACTATGCTACCCTTGAGTCCCAAATCAAACACAGATAAAAATTCAAATGGCCCTAACTTCTATACGGTACGTCCTACACCTATCAAAGTTTGCAACATACAAATGCTTGTAACTTTTTACTGGAGCGTCATAGAACCTTGAAATCTTGCAACACTAAAGTACTCGAGCCTCTTGTCAATTTAAGCTATCGCTCAAAGCGATGCTACTCTTGAGTCCCAAATCAAACACTGATAAAACTTCAAATGGCCCCAACTTCTATACGGTACGTCCTACACCTATCAAAGTTTGCAACATACAAATGCTTGTAACTTTTTACTGGAGCGTCATAAAACCTTGAAATTTTGTAACAGTAAAGTACTCGAGCCTCTTGTCAATTTAAGCTATCGGTCAAAGCTATGCTACCCTTGAGTCGCAAATCAAACACTGATAAAACTTCAAATGGCCCTTACTTCTATACGGTACGTCCTACACCTATCAAAGTTTGCAACATACAAATGCTTGTAACTTTTTACTGGAGCGTCATAAAACCTTGAAATTTTGTAACAATAAAGTACTCGAGCCTCTTGTCAGTTTAAGCTATCGCGCAAAGCTATGCTACCCTTGAGTCCCAAATCAAACACTGATAAAACTTCAAATGGCCCTAACTTCTATACGGTACGTCCTACATCTATCAAAGTTTGCAACATACAAATGCTTGTAACTTTTTACTGGACCGTCATAAAACCTTGAAATTTTGTAACAATAAAGTACTCGAGCCTCTTGTCAATTTAAACTATCGCTCAAAGCTATGCTACCCTTGAGTCCCAAATCAAACTCTGATAAAACTTCAAATGGCCCTAACTTATACACGGTACGTCCTACACCTATCAAAGTTTGCAACATACAAATGCTTGTAACTTTTTACTGGAGCGTCATAAAACCTTGAAATTTTGTAACAATAAAGTACTCGAGCCTCTTGTCAATTTAAACTATCGATCAAAGCTATGCTAACCTTGAGTCCCAAATCAAACACTGATAAAACTTCAAATGGCCCTTACTTCTATACGGTACGTCCTACACCTATCAAAGTTTGCAACATACAAATGCTTATAGCTTTTTACTGGAGCGTCATAAAACCTTGAAATTTTGTAACAATAAAGTACTCGAGCCTCTTGTCAATTTAAGCTATCGCGCTAAGCTTTGCTGCCCTTGAGTCCCAAATCAAACACTGATAAAACTTCAAATGGCCCTAACTTCTATACGGTACGTCCTACACCTATCAAAGTTTTCAACATACAAATGCTTGTAACTTTTTACTGGAACGTCATAAAACCTTAAAATTTTGTAACAATAAAGTACTCGAGCCTCTTGTCAATTTAAGCTATCGCTCAAAGCTATGCTACCCTTGAGTCGCAAATCAAACACTGATAAAACTTCAAAGGGCCCTTACTTCTATACGGTACGTCCTACACCTATCAAAGTTTGCAACATACAAATGCTTGTAATTTTTTACTGGAGCGTCATAAAACCTTGAAATTTTGTAACAATGAAGTACTCGAGCCTCTTGTCAATTTAAGCTATCGCTCAAAACTATGCTACCCTTGAGCCCTAAATCAAACACTGATAAAACTTCAAATGGCCCTGACTTCTATACGGTACGTCCTACACCTATCAAAGTTTGCAATATACAAATGCTTGTAACTTTTTACTGGAGCGTCATAAAACCTTAAAATTTTGTAACAATAAAGTACTCGAGCCTCTTGTCAATTTAAGCTATCGCTCAAAGCTATGCTACCCTTGAGTCCCAATTCAAGCACTGATAAAACTTCAAATGACACTAACTTCTATACGGTACGTCCTACACCTATCAAAGTTTGCAACAAACAAATGCTTGTAACTTTTTACTGGAACGTCATAAAACTTTGAAAATTTGTAACAATAAAGTACACGAGCCTCTTGTCAATTTAAGTTATCGCTCAAAGCTATGCTACCCTTGAGTCCCACATCAAACACTGATAAAATTTCAAATGGCCCTAACTTCTATACGATACGTCCTACAACTATCAAAGTTTGCAACATACAAATGCTTCTAACTTTTTACTGGTGCGTCATAAAACTTTGAAAATTTGTAACAATAAAGTACTCGAGCCTCTTGTCAATTTAAGCTATCGCTGAATAGCAAAGCTTTCAGCTTGAGTCCAAAATCAAACACTGATAAAACTTCAAATGGCCCTAACTTCTATACGGTACGTCCTACACCTATCAAAGTTTGCAATATACAAATGCTTGTAAATTTTTTCTGGAGCGTCATAAAACCTTGAAATTTTGTAACAATAAAGTACTCGAGCCTCTTGTCAATTTAAGCTATCGCTCAAAGCTATCCTACCCTTGAGTCCCAAATCAAACACTAATAAAACTTCAAATGACCCTAACTTCTATACGGTACGTCCTACACCTATCAAAGTTTGCAACATACAAATGCTTGTAACTTTTTACTGGAGTGTCATAAAACCTTGAAATTTTGTAGCAATAAAGTACTCGAGCCTCTTGTCAATTGAAGCTATCGCTCAAAGCTATGCTACCCTTGAGTCCCAAATCAAACACTGATAAAACTTCAAATGGCCCTAACTTCTATCCGATACGTCCTACACCTATCAAAATTTGCAACATACAAATGCTTGTAGCTTTTTACTGGAGCGTCATAAAACCTTGAAATTTTATAACAATAAAGTACTCGAGCCACTTGTCAATTTAAGCTATCGCTCAAAGCTATGCTACCCTTGAGTCCCAAATCAAACACTGATAAAACTTCAAATGGCCCTAAATTCTATATGGAGCATCCTATACCTATCAAAGTTTGCAACATACAAATGCTTGTAACTTGTTGGCCCTAACTTCTATACGGTACGTCCTACACCTTTCAAAGTTTGAAACATACAAATGCTTGTAACTTTTTACAGGAGCGTAAAAACCGTGAAATTTTGTTACAATAAAGTACTCGAGCCTCTTGTCAATTTAAGCTATCGCTCAAAGCTATGCTACCCTTGAGTCCCAAATCAAACACTGATAAAACTTCAAATGGCCCTAACTTCTATACGGTGCATCCTATACCTATCAAAGTTTGCAACATACAAATGCTTGTAACTTGTTGGCCCTAACTTCTATACGGTACGTCCTACACCTTTCAAAGTTGGCCACATACAAATGCTTGTAACTTTTTACAGGAGCGTAAAAACCGTGAAATTTTGTTACAATAAAGTACTCGAACCTCTTGTCAATTTAAGTTATCGCTCAAAGCTATGCTACCCTTGAGTCCCAAATTAAACACAGATAAAACTTCAAATGGCCCTAACTTCTACACGGTACGTCCTACACCCATCAAAGTTTGCAACATACAAATGCTTGTAACTTTTCACTGGAGCGCCATAAAGCCTTGAAATTTTGTAACAATAAAGTACTCGAGCCTGTTGTCAATTTAAGCTATCGCTCAAAGCTATGCTACCCTTGAGTCCCAAATCAAACTCTGATAAAACTTCAAATGGCCCTAACTTCTACACGGTACGTCCTACACCTATCAAAGTTTGCAACATACAAATGCTTGTCACTTTTTACTGGAGCGCCATAAAGCCTTGAAATTTTGTAACAATAAAGTACTCGAGCCTCTTGTCAATTTAAGCTATCGCTCAAAGCTATGCTACCCTTGAGTCCCAAATCAAACACTGATAAAACTTCAAATGACTCTTATTTCTATACGGTACGTCCTACACCTATCAAATTTTGCAACATACAAATGCTTGTAACTTTTACTGGAGCGTCATAAAACCTTGAAATTTTGTAACAATAAAGTACTCAAGCCTCTTGTCAATTTAAGCTATCGCGCAAAGCTATGCTACCCTTGAGTCCCAAATCAAACACTGAAAAAACTTCAAATGGCCCTAACTTATATACGGTACGTCCTACACCTATCAAAGTTTGCAACATACAAATGCTTGTAACTTTTTACTGGAGCGTCATAAAACCTTGAAATTTTGTAACAATAAAGTACTCGAGCCTCTTGTGAATTTAAGCTATCGCTCAAAGCTATGCTAATCATGAGTCCCAAATCAAACACTGATAAAACTTCAAATGACTCTTACTTCTATACGGTACGTCCTACACCTATCAAAGTTTGCAACATACAAATGCTTGTAACTTTTACTGGAGCGTCATAAAACCTTGAAATTTTGTAACAATAAAGTACTCGAGCCTCTTGTCAATTTAAGCTATCGCGCAAAGCTATGCTACCCTTGAGTCCCAAATCAAACACTGATAAAACTTCAAATGGCCCTAACTTATATACGGCACGTCCTACACCTATCAAAGTTTGCAACATACAAATGCTTGTAACTTTTTACTGGAACGTCATAAAACCTTGAAATTTTGTAACAATAAAGTACTCGAGCCTCTTGTCAATTTAAGCTATCGCTCAAAGCTATGCTACCCTTGAGTCCCAAATCAAACACAGATAAAACTTCAAATGGCCCTAACTTCTATACGGTACGTACTACACCTATCAAAGTTTGCAACATAAAAATCCTTGTAACTTTTTACTGGAGCGTCATAGAACCTTGAAATCTTGCAACACTAAAGTACTCGAGCCTCTTGTCAATTTAAGCTATCGCTCAAAGCGATGCTACTCTTGAGTCCCAAATCAAAAAATTATAAAATTTCAAATGGCAACATACAAATGCTTGTAACTTTTTACTGGAGCGTCATAAAACCTTGAAATTTTGTAACAATAAAGTACTCGGGCCTCTTGTCACTTTAAGCTATCGCTCAAAGCTATGCTACCCTTGAGTCCCAAATCAAACGCAGATAAAACTTCAAATGGCCCTAACTTCTATACGGTACGTCCTACACCTATCAAAGTTTGCAACATACAAATGCTTGTAACTTTTTACTGGAGCGTCATAGAACCTTGAAATCTTGCAACACTAAAGTACTCGAGCCTCTTGTCAATTTAAGCTATCGCTCAAAGCGATGCTACCCTTGAGTCGCAAATCAAACACTGATAAAACTTCAAATGGCCCTTACTTCTATACGGTACGTCCTACACCTATCAAAGTTTGCAACATACAAATGCTTGTAACTTTTTACTGGAGCTTCATAAAACCTTGAAATTTTGTAACAATAAAGTACTCGAGCCTCTTGTCAGTTTAAGTTATCGCGCAAAGCTATGCTACCCTTGAGTCCCAAATCAAACACTGATAAAACTTCAAATGGCCCTAACTTCTATACGGTACGTCCTACACCTATTAAAGTTTGCAACATACAAATGCTTGTAACTTTTTACTGGAGCGTCATAAAACCTTGAAATTTTGTAACAATAAAGTACTCGAGCCTCTTGTCAATTTAAACTATCGCTCAAAGCTATGCTACCCTTGAGTCCCAAATCAAACTCTGATAAAACTTCAAATGGCCCAAACTTATACACGGTACGTCCTACACCTATCAAAGTTTGCAACATACAAATGCTTGTAACTTTTTACTGGAGCGTCATAAAACCTTGAAATTTTGTAATAATGAAGTACTCGAACCTCTTGTCAATTTAAGTTATCGCTCAAAGCTATGCTACCCTTGAGTCCCAAATCAAACACTGATAAAGCTTCAAATGGCCCTAACTTCTATATGGTACGTTCTACACCTATCAAAGTTTGCAACATACAAACGCTTGTAACTTTTTACTGGAGCGTCATAAAACCTTGAAAGTTTGTAAAATTAAAGTATTCGAGCCTCTTGTCAATTTAAGCGATCGCTCAAAGCTATGCTACCCTTGAGTCCCAAATCAAACACTGATAAAACTTCAAATGGCCCTAACTTCTATACGGAGCATCCTATACCTATCAAAGTTTACAACATACAAATGCTTGTAACATTTTACTGGAGCGTCATAAAACCTTGAAATTTTGTAACAATAAAGTACTCGAGCCTCTTGTCCATTTAAGCTATCGCTCAAAGCTATGCTACCCTTGAGTCCCAAATCAAACACTGATAGAACTTCAAATGGCCCTAACTTCTATACGGTACGTCCTACACCTATCAAAGTTTGCAACATACAAATGCTTGTAACTTTTTACTGGAGCGTCATAAAACCTTTAAATTTTGTAGCAATAAAGTACTCGAGCCTCTTGTCAATTTAAGTTATCACTCAAAGCTATGCTACCCTTGAGTCCCACATCAAACACTGATAAAATTTCAAATTGCCCTAGCTTCTATACGGTACGTCCAACACCTATCAAATTTTGCAACATATAAATGCTTGTAACTTTTTACTGGAGCGTCATAAAACCTTGACATTTTGTAACAATAAAGTACTCGAGCCTCTTATCAATTTAAGCTATCGCTCAAAGCTATTCTACCCTTGAGTCACAAATCAAACTCTGATAAAATTTCAAATGGCCCTAACTTCTATACGGTACGTCCTACACCTTTCAAAGTTTGCAACATACAAATGCTTGTAACTTTTTACTGGAGCGTCATAAAACCTTGAAATTTTGTAACAGTGAAGTACTCGAGCCTCTTGTCAATTTAAGCTATCGCTCAAAGCTATGCTACCCTTGAGTCCTAAATCAAACACTGATAAAACTTCAAATGGCCCTGACTTCTATACGGTACGTCCTACACCTATCAAAGTTTGCAATATACAAATGCTTGTAACTTTTTACTGGAGCGTCATAAAACCTTAAAATTTTGTAACAATAAAGTACTCGAGCCTCTTGTCAATTTAAGCTATCGCTCAAAGCTATGCTACCCTTGAGTCCAAATTCAAGCACTGATAAAACTTCAAATGACACTAACTTCTATACGGTACGTCCTACACCTATCAAAGTTTGCAACAAACAAATGCTTGTAACTTTTTACTGGAACGTCATAAAACTTTGAAAATTTGTAACAATAAAGTACACGAGCCTCTTGTCAATTTAAGTTATCGCTCAAAGCTATGCTACCCTTGAGTAACACATCAAACACTGATAAAACTTCAAATGGCCCTAACTTCTATACGGTACGTCCTACACCTATCAAAGTTTGCAACATACAAATGCTTGTAACTTTTTACTGGAGCGTCATAAAACCTTGAAATTTTGTAACAATAAAGTACTCGAGCCTCTTGTCAATTTAAACTATCGCTCAAAGCTATGCTACCCTTGAGTCCCAAATCAAACTCTGATAAAACTTCAAATGGCCCTAACTTATACACGGTACGTCCTATACCTATCAAAGTTTGCAACATACAAATGCTTGTAACTTTTTACTGGAGCGTCATAAAACCTTGAAATTTTGTAACAATAAAGTACTCGAGCCTCTTGTCAATTTAAGCTATCGCACAAAGCTATGCTACCCTTGAGTCCCAAATCAAACACTGATAAAACTTCAAATGGCCCTTACTTCTATACGGTACGTCCTACACCTATCAAAGTTTGCAACATACAAATGCTTATAACTTTTTACTGGAGCGTCATAAAACCTTGAAATTTTGTAACAATAAAGTACTCGAGCCTCTTGTCAATTTAAGCTATCGCGCAAAGCTATGCTGCCCTTGAGTCCCAAATCAAACACTGATAAAACTTCAAATGGCCCTAACTTCTATACGGTACGTCCTACACCTATCAAAGTTTTCAACATACAAATGCTTGTAACTTTTTACTGGAACGTCATAAAACCTTGAAATTTTGTAACAATAAAGTACTCGAGCCTCTTGTCAATTTAAGATATCGCTCAAAGCTATGCTACCCTTGAGTCGCAAATCAAACACTGATAAAACTTCAAAGGGCCCTTACTTCTATACCGTACGTCCTACACCTATCAAAGTTTGCAACATACAAATGCTTGTAACTTTTTACTGGAGCGTCATAAAACCTTGAAATTTTGTAACAATGAAGTACTCGAGCCTCTTGTCAATTTAAGCTATCGCTCAAAGCTATGCTACCCTTGAGTCCTAAATCAAACACTGATAAAACTTCAAATGGCCCTGACATCTATACGGTACGTCCTACACCTATCAAAGTTTGCAATATACAAATGCTTGTAACTTTTTACTGGAGCGTCATAAAACCTTAAAATTTTGTAACAATAAAGTACTCGAGCCTCTTGTCAATTTAAGCTATCGCTCAAAGCTATGCTACCCTTGAGTCCCAAATCAAACACTGATAAAACTTCAAATGGCCCTAACTTCTATATGGAGCATCCTATACCTATCAAAGTTTGCAACATACAAATGCTTGTAACTTGTTGGCCCTAACTTCTGTACGGTACGTCCTACACCTTTCAAAGTTTGCAACATACAAATGCTTGTAACTTTTTACAGGAGCGTAAAAACCGTGAAATTTTGTTACAATAAAGTACTCGAGCCTCTTGTCAATTTAAGCTATCGCTCAAAGCTATGCTACCCTTGAGTCCCAAATCAAACACTGATAAAACTTCAAATGGCCCTAACTTCTATACGGTGCATCCTATACCTATCAAAGTTTGCAACATACAAATGTTTGTAACTTTTTACTGGAGCGTCATAAAACCTTGAAATTTTGTAATAATGAAGTACTCGAACCTCTTGTCAATTTAAGTTATCGCTCAAAGCTATGCTACCCTTGAGTCCCAAATCAAACACTGATAAAGCTTCAAATGGCCCTAACTTCTATATGGTACGTTCTACACCTATCAAAGTTTGCAACATACAAACGCTTGTAACTTTTTTCTGGAGCGTCACAAAACCTTGAAATTTTGTAACAATAAAGTACTCGAGCCTCTTGTCAATTTAAGCTATCGCTCAAAGCTATGCTACCCTTGAGTCCCAAATCAAACACTGATAAAACTTCAAATGACCCTAACTTCTATACGGTACGTCCTACACCTATCAAAGTTTGCAACATACAAATGCTTGTAACTTTTTACTGGAGTGTCATAAAACCTTGAAATTTTGTAACAATCAAGTACTCGAGCCTCTTGTCAATTGAAGCTATCGCTCAAAGCTATGCTACCCTTGAGTCCCAAATCAAACACTGATAAAACTTCAAATGGCCCTAACTTCTATATGGAGCATCCTATACCTATCAAAGTGTGCAACATACAAATGCTTGTAACTTGTTGGCCCTAACTTCTATACGGTACGTCCTACACCTTTCAAAGTTTGCAACATACAAATGCTTGTAACTTTTTACAGGAGCGTAAAAACCGTGAAATTTTGTTACAATAAAGTACTCGAGCCTCTTGTCAATTTAAGCTATCGCTCAAAGCTATGCTACCCTTGAGTCCCAAATCAAACACTGATAAAACTTCAAATGGCCCCAACTTATATACGGTGCATCCTATACCTATCAAAGTTTGCAACATACAAATGTTTGTAACTTTTTACTGGAGCGTCATAAAACCTTGAAATTTTGTAATAATGAAGTACTCGAACCTCTTGTCAATTTAAGTTATCGCTCAAAGCTATGCTACCCTTGAGTCCCAAATCTAACACTGATAAAGCTTCAAATGGCCCTAACTTCTATATGGTACGTTCTACACCTATCAAAGTTTGCAACATACAAACGCTTGTAACTTTTTACTGGAGCGTCATAAAACCTTTAAATTTTGTAGCAATAAAGTACTCGAGCCTCTTGTCAATTTAAGTTATCACTCAAAGCTATGCTACCCTTGAGTCCCACATCAAACACTGATAAAATTTCAAATTGCCCTAGCTTCTATACGGTACGTCCTACACCTATCAAAATTTGCAACATACAAATGCTTGTAACTTTTTACTGGAGCGTCATAAAACCTTTAAATTTTGTAGCAATAAAGTACTCGAGCCTCTTGTCAATTTAAGTTATCACTCAAAGCTATGCTACCCTTGAGTCCCACATCAAACACTGATAAAATTTCAAATTGCCCTAGCTTCTATACGGTACGTCCAACACCTATCAAAGTTTGCAACATACAAATGCTTGTAACTTTTTACTGGAGCGTCATAAAACCTTGACATTTTGTAACAATAAAGTACTCGAGCCTCTTATCAATTTAAGCTATCGCTCAAAGCTATTCTACCCTTGAGTCACAAATCAAACTCTGATAAAATTTCAAATGGCCCTAACTTCTATACGGTACGTCCTACACCTTTCAAAGTTTGCAACATACAAATGCTTGTAACTTTTTACTGGAGCGTCATAAAACCTTGAAATTTTGTAACAATGAAGTACTCGAGCCTCTTGTCAATTTAAGCTATCGCTCAAAGCTATGCTACCCTTGAGTCCTTAATCAAACACTGATAAAACTTCAAATGGCCCTGACTTCTATACGGTACGTCCTACACCTATCAAAGTTTGCAATATACAAATGCTTGTAACTTTTTACTGGAGCGTCATAAAACCTTAAAATTTTGTAACAATAAAGTACTCGAGCCTCTTGTCAATTTAAGCTATCGCTCAAAGCTATGCTACCCTTGAGTCCCAATTCAAGCACTGATAAAACTTCAAATGACACTAACTTCTATACGATACGTCCTACAACTATCAAAGTTTGCAACATACAAATGCTTCTAACTTTTTACTGGAGCGTCATAAAACTTTGAAAATTTGTAACAATTAAGTACTCGAGCCTCTTGTCAATTTAAGCTATCGCTGAATAGCATAGCTTTCAGCTTGAGTCCAAAATCAAACACTGATAAAACTTCAAATGGCCCTAACTTCTATACGGTACGTCCTACACCTATCAAAGTTTGCAATATACAAATGCTTGTAAATTTTTTCTGGAGCGTCATAAAACCTTGAAATTTTGTAACAATAAAGTACTCGAGCCTCTTGTCAATTTAAGCTATCGCTCAAAGCTATGCTACCCTTGAGTCCCAAATCAAACACGGATAAAACTTCAAATGACCCTAACTTCTATACGGTACGTCCTACACCTATCAAAGTTTGCAACATACAAATGCTTGTAACTTTTTAATGGAGTGTCCTAAAACCTTGAAATTTTGTAACAATAAAGTACTCGAGCCTCTTGTCAATTGAAGCTATCGCTCAAAGCTATGCTACCCTTGAGTCCCAAATCAAACACTGATAAAACTTCAAATGGCCCTAACTTCTATCCGATACATCCTACACCTATCAAAATTTGCAACATACAAATTCTTGTAGCTTTTTACTGGAGCGTCATAAAACCTTGAAATTTTATAACAATAAAGTACTCGAGCCACTTGTCAATTTAAGCTATCGCTCAAAGCTATGCTACCCTTGAGTCCCAAATCAAACACTGATAAAACTTCAAATGGCCCTAACTTCTATATGGAGCATCCTATACCTATCAAAGTTTGCAACATACAAATGCTTGTAACTTGTTGGCCCTAACTTCTATACGGTACGTCCTACACCTTTCAAAGTTTGCAACATACAAATGCTTGTAACTTTTTACAGGAGCGTAAAAACCGTGAAATTTTGTTACAATAAAGTACTCGAGCCTCTTGTCAATTTAAGCTATCGCTCAAAGCTATGCTACCCTTGAGTCCCAAATCAAACACTGATAAAACTTCAAATGGCCCTAACTTCTATACGGTGCATCCTATACCTATCAAACTTTGCAACATACAAATGCTTGTAACTTTTTACTGGAGCGTCATAACACTTTGAAATTTTGTAACAATAAAGTACTGGAGCCTCTTGTCAATTTAAGCTATCGCTCAAAGCTATGCTACCCTTGAGTCCCAAATCAAACACTGATAAAACTTCAAATGGCCCTAACTTCTATACGGTACGTCCTACACCTATCAAAGTTTGCAACATACAAATGCTTGTAACTTTTTACTGGAGCGTCATAAAACCTTGAAATTTTGTAATAATGAAGTACTCGAACCTCTTGTCAATTTAAGTTATCGCTCAAAGCTATGCTACCCTTGAGTCCCAAATCAAACACTGATAAAACTTCAAATGACCCTAACTTCTATACGGTACGTCCTACACCTATCAAAGTTTGCAACATACAAATGGTTGTAACTTTTTACTGGAGTGTCATAAAACCTTGAAATTTTGTAACAATAAAGTACTCGAGCCTCTTGTCAATTGAAGCTATCGCTCAAAGCTATGCTACCCTTGAGTCCCAAATCAAACAGTGATAAAACTTCAAATGGCCCTAACTTCTATATGGAGCATCCTATACCTATCAAAGTTTGCAACATACAAATGCTTGTAACTTGTTGGCCCTAACTTCTATACGGTACGTTCTACACCTTTCAAAGTTTGCAACATACAAATGCTTGTAACTTTTTACTGGAGCGTCATAAAACCTTGAAATTTTGTAACAATAAAGTACTCGAGCCTCTTGTCAATTTAAACTATCGATCAAAGCTATGCTAACCTTGAGTCCCAAATCAAACACTGATAAAACTTCAAATGGCCCTTACTTCTATACGGTACGTCCTACACCTATCAAAGTTTGCAACATACAAATGCTTATAACTTTTTACTGGAGCGTCATAAAACCTTGAAATTTTGTAACAATAAAGTACTCGAGCCTCTTATCAATTTAAGCTATCGCTCAAATCTATTCTACCCTTGAGTCACAAATCAAACTCTGATAAAACTTCAAATGGCCCTAACTTCTATACGGTGCATCCTATACCTATCAAAGTTTGCAACATACAAATGCTTGTAACTTTTGACTGGAGCGTCATAAAACCTTGAAATTTTGTAATAATGAAGTACTCGAACCTCTTGTCAATTTAAGTTATCGCTCAAAGCTATGCTACCCTTGAGTCCCAAATCAAACACTGATAAAGCTTCAAATGGCCCTAACTTCTATATGGTACGTTCTACACCTATCAAAGTTTGCAACATACAAATGCTTGTAACTTTTTACTGGAGCGTCATAAAACCTTGAAATTTTGTAATAATGAAGTACTCGAACCTCTTGTCAATTTAAGTTATCGCTCAAAGCTATGCTACCCTTGAGTCCCAAATCAAACACTGATAAAACTTCAAATGACCCTAACTTCTATACGGTACGTCCTACACCTATCAAAGTTTTCAACATACAAATGCTTGTAACTTTTTACTGGAGTGTCATAAAACCTTGAAATTTTTTACAATAAAGTACTCGAGCCTCTTGTCAATTGAAGCTATCGCTCAAAGCTATGCTACCCTTGAGTCCCAAATCAAACACTGATAAAACTTCAAATGGCCCTAACTTCTATATGGAGCATCCTATACCTATCAAAGTTTGCAACATACAAATGCTTGTAACTTGTTGGCCCTAACTTCTATACGGTACGTCCTACACCTTTCAAAGTTTGCAACATACAAATGCTTGTAACTTTTTACTGGAGCGTCATAAAACCTTGAAATTTTGTAACAATAAAGTACTCGAGCCTCTTGTCAATTTAAGCTATCGCTCAAAGCTATGCTAACCTTGAGTCCCAAATCAAACACTGATAGAACTTCAAATGGCCCTTACTTCTATACGGTACGTCCTATACCTATCAAAGTTTGCAACATACAAATGCTTGTAACATTTTACTGGAGCGTCATAAAACCTTGAAATTTTGTAACAATAAAGTACTCGAGCCTCTTGTCAATTTAAATTATCGCTCAAAGCTATGCTACCCTTGAGTCCTAAATCAAACACTGATAAAACTTCAAATGGCCCTGACTTCTATACAGTACGTCCTACACCTATCAAAGTTTGCAATATACAAATGCTTGTAACTTGTTACTGGAGCGTCATAAAACCTTAAAATTTTGTAACAATAAAGTACTCGAGCCTCTTGTCAAATTAAGCTATCGCTCAAAGCTATGCTACCCTTGAGTCCGAATTCAAGCACTGATAAAACTTCAAATGACACTAACTTCTATACGGTACGTCCTACACCTATCAAAGTTTGCAACAAACAAATGCTTGTAACTTTTTACTGGAGCGTCATAAAACCTTGAAATTTTGTAACAATGAAGTACTCGAGCCTCTTGTCAATTTAAGCTATCGCTCAAAGCTATGCTACCCTTGAGTCCTAAATCAAACACTGATAAAACTTCAAATGGCCCTGACTTCTATACGGTACGTCCTACACCTATCAAAGTTTGCAACATACAAATGTTTGTAACTTTTTACTGGAGCGTCATAAAACCTTGACATTTTGTAACAATAAAGTACTCGAGCCTCTTATCAATTTAAGCTATCGCTCAAAGCTATTCTACCCTTGAGTCACAAATCAAACTCTGATAAAACTTCAAATGGCCCTAACTTCTATACGGTGCATCCTATACCTATCAAAGTTTGCAACATACAAATGCTTGTAACTTTTTACTGGAGCGTCATAAAACCTTGAAATTTTGTAATAATGAAGTACTCGAACCTCTTGTCAATTTAAGTTATCGCTCAAAGCTATGCTACCCTTGAGTCCCAAATCAAACGCTGATAAAGCTTCAAATGGCCCTAACTTCTATATGGTACGTTCTACACCTATCAAAGTTTGCAACATACAAATGCTTGTAACTTTTTACTGGAGCGTCATAAAACCTTGAAATTTTGTAATAATGAAGTACTCGAACCTCTTGTCAATTTAAGTTATCGCTCAGAGCTATGCTACCCTTGAGTCCCAAATCAAACACTGATAAAACTTCAAATGGCCCTAACTTCTATATGGAGCATCCTATACCTATCAAAGTTTGCAACATACAAATGCTTGTAACTTGTTGGCCCTAACTTCTATACGGTACGTCCTACACCTTTCAAAGTTTGCAACATACAAATGCTTGTAACTTTTTACTGGAGCGTCATAAAACCTTGAAATTTTGTAACAATAAAGTACTCGAGCCTCTTGTCAATTTAAGCTATCGCTCAAAGCTATGCTAACCTTGAGTCCCAAATCAAACACTGATAAAACTTCAAATGGCCCTTACTTCTATACGGTACGTCCTACACCTATCAAAGTTTGCAACATACAAATGCTTGTAACTTTTTACTGGAGCGTCATAAAACCTTGAAATTTTGTAACAATAAAGTACTCGAGCCTCTTGTCAATTTAAACTATCGATCAAAGCTATGCTAACCTTGAGCCCCAAATCAAACACTGATAAAACTTCAAATGGCCCTTACTTCTATACGGTACGTCCTACACCTATCAAAGTTTGCAACATACAAATGCTTATAACTTTTTACTGGAGCGTCATAAAACCTTGAAATTTTGTAACAATAAAGTACTCGAGCCTCTTATCAATTTAAGCTATCGCTCAAATCTATTCTACCCTTGAGTCACAAATCAAACTCTGATAAAACTTCAAATGGCCCTAACTTCTATACGGTGCATCCTATACCTATCAAAGTTTGCAACATACAAATTCTTGTAACTTTTGACTGGAGCGTCATAAAACCTTGAAATTTTGTAATAATGAAGTACTCGAACCTCTTGTCAATTTAAGTTATCGCTCAAAGCTATGCTACCCTTGAGTCCCAAATCAAACACTGATAAAGCTTCAAATGGCCCTAACTTCTATATGGTACGTTCTACACCTATCAAAGTTTGCAACATACAAATGCTTGTAACTTTTTACTGGAGCGTCATAAAACCTTGAAATTTTGTAATAATGAAGTACTCGAACCTCTTGTCAATTTAAGTTATCGCTCAAAGCTATGCTACCCTTGAGTCCCAAATCAAACACTGATAAAACTTCAAATGACCCTAACTTCTATACGGTACGTCCTACACCTATCAAAGTTTGCAACATACAAATGCTTGTAACTTTTTACTGGAGTGTCATAAAACCTTGAAATTTTTTTACAATAAAGTACTCGAGCCTCTTGTCAATTGAAGCTATCGCTCAAAGCTATGCTACCCTTGAGTCCCAAATCAAACACTGATAAAAATTCAAATGGCCCTAACTTCTATATGGAGCATCCTATACCTATCAAAGTTTGCAACATACAAATGCTTGTAACTTGTTGGCCCTAACTTCTATACGGTACGTCCTACACCTTTCAAAGTTTGCAACATACAAATGCTTGTAACTTTTTACTGGAGCGTCATAAAACCTTGAAATTTTGTAACAATAAAGTACTCGAGCCTCTTGTCAATTTAAGCTATCGCTCAAAGCTATGCTAACCTTGAGTCCCAAATCAAACACTGATAAAACTTCAAATGGCCCTTACTTCTATACGGTACGTCCTATACCTATCAAAGTTTGCAACATACAAATGCTTGTAACTTTTTACTGGAGCGTCATAAAACCTTGAAATTTTGTAACAATAAAGTACTCGAGCCTCTTGTCAATTTAAATTATCGCTCCAAGCTATGCTACCCTTGAGTCCTAAATCAAACACTGATAAAACTTCAAATGGCCCTGACTTCTATACGGTACGTCCTACACCTATCAAAGTTTGCAATATACAAATGCTTGTAACTTGTTACTGGAGCGTCATAAAACCTTAAAATTTTGTAACAATAAAGTACTCGAGCCTCTTGTCAAATTAAGCTATCGCTCAAAGCTATGCTACCCTTGAGTCCGAATTCAAGCACTGATAAAACTTCAAATGACACTAACTTCTATACGGTACGTCCTACACCTATCAAAGTTTGCAACAAACAAATGCTTGTAACTTTTTACTGGAGCGTCATAAAACCTTGAAATTTTGTAACAATGAAGTACTCGAGCCTCTTGTCAATTTAAGCTATCGCTCAAAGCTATGCTACCCTTGAGTCCTAAATCAAACACTGATAAAACTTCAAATGGCCCTGACTTCTATACGGTACGTCCTACACCTATCAAAGTTTGCAACATACAAATGTTTGTAACTTTTTACTGGAGCGTCATAAAACCTTGACATTTTGTAACAATAAAGTACTCGAGCCTCTTATCAATTTAAGCTATCGCTCAAAGCTATTCTACCCTTGAGTCACAAATCAAACTCTGATAAAACTTCAAATGGCCCTAACTTCTATACGGTGCATCCTATACTTATCAAAGTTTGCAACATACAAATGCTTGTAACTTTTTACTGGAGCGTCATAAAACCTTGAAATTTTGTAATAATGAAGTACTCGAACCTCTTGTCAATTTAAGTTATCGCTCAAAGCTATGCTACCCTTGAGTCCCAAATCAAACGCTGATAAAGCTTCAAATGGCCCTAACTTCTATATGGTACGTTCTACACCTATCAAAGTTTGCAACATACAAATGCTTGTAACTTTTTACTGGAGCGTCATAAAACCTTGAAATTTTGTAATAATGAAGTACTCGAACCTCTTGTCAATTTAAGTTATCGCTCAAAGCTATGCTACCCTTGAGTCCCAAATCAAACACTGATAAAACTTCAAATGACCCTAACTTCTATACGGTACGTCCTACACCTATCAAAGTTTGCAACATACAAATGCTTGTAACTTTTTACTGGAGTGTCATAAAACCTTGAAATTTTTTTACAATAAAGTACTCGAGCCTCTTGTCAATTGAAGCTATCGCTCAAAGCTATGCTACCCTTGAGTCCCAAATCAAACACTGATAAAAATTCAAATGGCCCTAACTTCTATATGGAGCATCCTATACCTATCAAAGTTTGCAACATACAAATGCTTGTAACTTGTTGGCCCTAACTTCTATACGGTACGTCCTACACCTTTCAAAGTTTGCAACATACAAATGCTTGTAACTTTTTACTGGAGCGTCATAAAACCTTGAAATTTTGTAACAATAAAGTACTCGAGCCTCTTGTCAATTTAAGCTATCGCTCAAAGCTATGCTAACCTTGAGTCCCAAATCAAACACTGATAAAACTTCAAATGGCCCTTACTTCTATACGGTACGTCCTATACCTATCAAAGTTTGCAACATACAAATGCTTGTAACTTTTTACTGGAGCGTCATAAAACCTTGAAATTTTGTAACAATAAAGTACTCGAGCCTCTTGTCAATTTAAATTATCGCTCCAAGCTATGCTACCCTTGAGTCCTAAATCAAACACTGATAAAACTTCAAATGGCCCTGACTTCTATACGGTACGTCCTACACCTATCAAAGTTTGCAATATACAAATGCTTGTAACTTGTTACTGGAGCGTCATAAAACCTTAAAATTTTGTAACAATAAAGTACTCGAGCCTCTTGTCAAATTAAGCTATCGCTCAAAGCTATGCTACCCTTGAGTCCGAATTCAAGCACTGATAAAACTTCAAATGACACTAACTTCTATACGGTACGTCCTACACCTATCAAAGTTTGCAACAAACAAATGCTTGTAACTTTTTACTGGAGCGTCATAAAACCTTGAAATTTTGTAACAATGAAGTACTCGAGCCTCTTGTCAATTTAAGCTATCGCTCAAAGCTATGCTACCCTTGAGTCCTAAATCAAACACTGATAAAACTTCAAATGGCCCTGACTTCTATACGGTACGTCCTACACCTATCAAAGTTTGCAACATACAAATGTTTGTAACTTTTTACTGGAGCGTCATAAAACCTTGACATTTTGTAACAATAAAGTACTCGAGCCTCTTATCAATTTAAGCTATCGCTCAAAGCTATTCTACCCTTGAGTCACAAATCAAACTCTGATAAAACTTCAAATGGCCCTAACTTCTATACGGTGCATCCTATACTTATCAAAGTTTGCAACATACAAATGCTTGTAACTTTTTACTGGAGCGTCATAAAACCTTGAAATTTTGTAATAATGAAGTACTCGAACCTCTTGTCAATTTAAGTTATCGCTCAAAGCTATGCTACCCTTGAGTCCCAAATCAAACGCTGATAAAGCTTCAAATGGCCCTAACTTCTATATGGTACGTTCTACACCTATCAAAGTTTGCAACATACAAATGCTTGTAACTTTTTACTGGAGCGTCATAAAACCTTGAAATTTTGTAATAATGAAGTACTCGAACCTCTTGTCAATTTAAGTTATCGCTCAGAGCTATGCTACCCTTGAGTCCCAAATCAAACACTGATAAAACTTCAAATGACCCTAACTTCTATACGGTACGTCCTACACCTATCAAAGTTTGCAACATACAAATGCTTGTAACTTTTTACTGGAGCGTCATAAAACCTTGAAATTTTGTAACAATGAAGTACTCGAGCCTCTTGTCAATTTAAGCTATCGCTCAAAGCTATGCTACCCTTGAGTCCTAAATCAAACACTGATAAAACTTCAAATGGCCCTGACTTCTATACGGTACGTCCTACACCTATCAAAGTTTGCAATATACAAATGCTTGTAACTTTTTACTGGAGCGTCATAAAACCTTAAAATTTTGTAACAATAAAGTACTCGAGCCTCTTGTCAATTTAAGCTATCGCTCAAAGCTATGCTACCCTTGAGTCCCAATTCAAGCACTGATAAAACTTCAAATGACACTAACTTCTATACGGTACGTCCTACACCTATCAAAGTTTGCAACATACAAATGCTTGTAACTTTTTACTGGAACGTCATAAAACTTTGAAAATTTGTAACAATAAAGTACACGAGCCTCTTGTCAATTTAAGTTATCGCTCAAAGCTATGCTACCCTTGAGTCCCACATCAAACACTGATAAAACTTCAAATGGCCCTAACTTCTATACGATACGTCCTACAACTATCAAAGTTTGCAACATACAAATGCTTCTAACTTTTTACTGGAGCGTCATAAAACTTTGAAAATTTGTAACAATAAAGTACTCGAGCCTCTTGTCAATTTAAGCTATCGCTGAATAGCATAGCTTTCAGCTTGAGTCCAAAATCAAACACTGATAAAACTTCAAATGGCCCTAACTTCTATACGGTACGTCCTACACCTATCAAAGTTTGCAATATACAAATGCTTGTAAATTTTTTCTGGAGCGTCATAAAACCTTGAAATTTTGTAACAATAAAGTACTCGAGCCTCTTGTCAATTTAAGCTATCGCTCAAAGCTATGCTACCCTTGAGTCCCAAATCAAACACTGATAAAACTTCAAATGGCCCTAACTTCTATCCGATACGTTCTACACCTATCAAAATTTGCAACATACAAATGCTTGTAGCTTTTTACTGGAGCGTCATAAAACCTTGAAATTTTATAACAATAAAGTACTCGAGCCACTTGTTTATTTAAGCTATCGTTCAAAGCTATGCTACCCTTGAGTCCCAAATCAAACACTGATAAAACTTCAAATGGCCCTAACTTATATATGGAGCATCCTATACCTATCAAAGTTTGCAACATACAACTGCTTGTAACTTGTTGGCCCTAACTTCTATACGGTACGTCCTACACCTTTCAAAGTTTGCAACATACAAATGCTTGTAACTTTTTACAGGAGCGTAAAAACCGTGAAATTTTGTTACAATAAAGTACTCGAGCCTCTTGTCAATTTAAGCTATCGCTCAAAGCTATGCTACCCTTGAGTCCCAAATCAAACACTGATAAAACTTCAAATGGCCCTAACTTCTATACGGTGCATCCTATACCTATCAAACTTTGCAACATACAAATGCTTGTAACTTTTTACTGGAGCGTCATAAAACTTTGAAATTTTGTAACAATAAAGTACTGGAGCCTCTTGTCAATTTAAGCTATCGCTCAAAGCTATGCTACCCTTGAGTCCCAAATCAAACACTGATAAAACTTCAAATGGCCCTTACTTCTATACGGTACGTCCTACACCTATCAAAGTTTGCAACATACAAATGTTTGTAACTTTTTACTGGAGCGTCATAAAACCTTGACATTTTGTAACAATAAAGTACTCGAGCCTCTTATCAATTTAAGCTATCGCTCAAAGCTATTCTACCCTTGAGTCACAAATCAAACTCTGATAAAACTTCAAATGGCCCTAACTTCTATACGGTGCATCCTATACCTATCAAAGTTTGCAACATACAAATGCTTGTAACTTTTTACTGGAGCGTCATAAAACCTTGAAATTTTGTAAAAATAAAGTACTCGAACCTCTTGTCAATTTAAGTTATCGCTCAAAGCTATGCTACCCTTGAGTCCCAAATCAAACACTGATAAAACTTCAAATGACCCTAACTTCTATACGGTACGTCCTACACCTATCAAAGTTTGCAACATACAAATGCTTGTAACTTTTTACTGGAGTGTCATAAAACCTTGAAATTTTGTAACAATAAAGTACTCGAGCCTCTTGTCAATTTAAGCTATCGCTCAAAGCTATGCTAACCTTGAGTCCCAAATCAAACACTGATAAAACTTCAAATGGCCCTTACTTCTATACGGTACGTCCTACACCTATCAAAGTTTGCAACATACAAATGCTTGTAACTTTTTACTGGAGCGTCATAAAACCTTGAAATTTTGTAACAATAAAGTACTCGAGCCTCTTATCCATTTAAGCTATCGCTCAAAGCTATTCTACCCTTGAGTCACAAATCAAACTCTGATAAAACTTCAAATGGCCCTATGTCGCACTAAAAGCTCTGTCTTCGCCGTAAAATGTCTCGCCGAAGTACAAACTCGTCCGGTAATTTTTGAACGAACGAGTGAGTAGCAGAAGAGCAGCCGAGAAGAAAGCAGCAAATTCTAAACAACCAAGAAGCTGGCACTGAAATTTAAACCAACCACACCACAAATATAATTGAAATGTGAATTAATAATTTTTAATCTTGTTAACAAATAATTACAAATATAATTACAAAAGTTTTAGAATAATTACAAATATAATTACCAAGTTTTAGAATTTGCTTTCTTCCGCTGCCATCACAGCATTTTCACCGCCATTGTGATAATTATTAGGAATTATATACTCCGTGCAGTCACCGCCGTACTGCTTCAGGTAATTATACTTACAGGATCAAAGAAGAAATCACCTAGATCGCTAGACTTGAATAGCCACCGCCGAGCTGTTTCAAGATTTGTTTGCATCGTCAAAGCCATCGCAAAACAAATACTGCCGTACTTCGCCTTCGGAGCGCTAGTGCTTCCAAAAATTAGAATCAGCAAAAGTAGACGACAGAGAGGAAAGCTCGGATTCATTGGACAGCAGAGTAATAGAAATGGCCAACGAGGGAACACAGGGCCAAGCGCAGCCGCAAGCAGTTGTAACTAGTGAACAACTGGCGCAGCTTCTCAGCAGTGTAAATATACTGCGCGAATCTGTTGACGAACTACGTAAAGAGACGCATCGTGGCCAAATAGAGATTCAACAACTTCGCACTCGAGTGGATAGGGGTGCATCCGTTGTTGGGGGTAATGAATCCTCCTTTCATGAAAGTGTGCAATCACCGCTGCCACAAACGTCGACGCAGCAACCACAGCAGATGCCGCAATCGCAGCCACCAAGTACATCGACGCCGTATAATGGTGTCATGACTTTTACCGATAGCCCCGGCGGTAAGTTATATCCACTGCCATCTTTCGATGGAAACCCTGAAAATTGGCCCCTGTTTTTAGCCAACTTCAGAGACACGACCAATGAATTTGGTTATAATAATCGCCAGAACCTTATGCGTTTGCATAAGGCACTTCAAGGGAATGCGAAGCGCGCTGTGACGTCACTACTCATATATCCTGACGACGTGACCAAAGTCATGCAGGAGTTAGAGTTCAATTTTGACCGCTCTGACTTATTGATCCGCTCGCAGCTGCAAAAGGTGCAGCAGTTCCCACCGATTTATGAGAATCGACTTGAGCAAGTGTTGGAATTCTCAAACCGCGTCCGAAATATTGTCGCCTTTTTTAAGTCAGCAAAATGCGATCACCATTTGGCCAACCCTACTCTTCTTGAGCAGCTTATTGGAAAACTTCCGCCCACCAAGCAATATGAATGGAGTCGACATGCCTCCAATATAACGCCTTATGCCACCGTTGAAGCCTTTGCCGACTGGGTTAGTGAACTCGCAAAGGTAGTGAGCTTGATGCCAGCCATAGCTAGTACAGCTTTGCGCCAACATCAACCCCCACAGCCGCACCAAGGGGTGCAACAAGGTAACCTTCAGAACCGTCAGACCATATCACGAGGTGCTATTCCACGTCGCGTTTTGCATAGCACCAAACCTCAAGTGGAACAGCAACAACTCAGTTGTGTGCAATGCAATTTGAGCCACAAACTGAGCGCATGTCGTCAATTTAAGGCGCTTAATACAAATGACAAATGGACTTTGGTAAAGCGTCACCGCCTTTGTTTTGCCTGCTTGCATAGAGGGCATAACGTGCTGAGTTGCCAGGCAAGGCATGCATGTGGTATAAATGGATGCACCCGTATGCATCACAACTTACTGCACCAGACAACTAAGCCGCTAGCAGAGCTGAAACCAGAGGATATCGAGCATGTCCTTAACTGCCGTCAACACCAGCAGTCAAGCTTATTTAAGATACTACCCGTGGTGCTGTTTGGTCCACGTGGTAGCATACCTGTATTTGCGATGTTTGATGAAGGTTCTTCGGTCTCACTTCTTGAAGAGACCATCGCAAATCAACTTGGTCTCAAAGGCCCTACTGCACAGCTGACGCTTCAGTGGTATGGAGAGAAGCAAACCACGGAGCCATCGAAAAAAGTAAGCTTGAACGTACGTGCAGAGTGTGGTGGCCAGGAGTACCCACTCAGAAACGTACGCACCGTGAAGCAGCTTAACTTACCAATGCAGACATTCATCAAGCAACAGCATGGGCACTTCACAGATGTGCCAATCGCCAGCTACCAAGCCGCCAAGCCGGTCCTGCTGCTGGGATTGGATAATAGTTTTTTAGGCATATCAGAGAAACACCTATGTGGATGACCTGGTCATAAGTTTTGATGACGTACAGGAGGCCGAGAAGGTAATGTTTGAGGCCCGGAAGATAAACGCTGCCGCAGGATTCACGCTCAGGAATTTCGTATCAAACTGCAAGAAGCTGCAGGTCAAACTGAATGGTAGCCAAGTCAAGCAACAAGAAGTTGTCAACACTGAACTGCAGCCAACAACAGAGAAGGTGCTGGGTATGTTTTGGAACTCTGGAGTCGACAGGTTTGAATTCCACTTTAAGTTCCATAGAATTCCACGCCAGGTGCTGGAGTACAGGAGAACACCGACTAAGAGAGAGTTGCTGGGAATCGTTATGGCTATTTACGACCCCTTTGGCCTCCTAGCCAACATCACTATTTTCGCCAAGCTACTTCTGCAGTCGCTGTGGAAGCGGAAAATCCAGTGGGATGAGCAGCTGCCATCAGATTTGGAGAAACAGTGGTTTGCATGGTGGAACGTTTTTCAGGGCGTGAAAAACTTTTCAGTCCCGCGTTGCTTGTCGTATTTGTTGCCGAATGCCGATGATATACAGCTGCACATATTCGTTGATGCTAGTGAAAGTGCATTTACAGCAGTCGCCTTTTTGCGTGTTTGCAAAGCAAACGAGGTAGAAGTCGCATTCGTTGCTGCCAAAACGAGATGTGCACCTGCAAAGGGTATGACCGTACCACGCCTGGAATTGCAAGCGGCCGTACTAGGAAGCCGACTGAAGACTTCGATTGAAGACTGTCATGATTTCAAAATCAACGCTACGACATTTTGGAGCGATTCCAAGACAATTCTGCTTTGGCTTCGTTCCACAACCCGTAAGTATAAGCAATTCGTTGCCTACCGTATTGCTGAGATACTTGCCACTTCCACGCCGATGCAATGGCGCTGGATACCAACATCGATGAACGTCGCCGACGATGCAACTAGAGCCAAGCTGCCACAGTATGTAGAGCAAGACAGCCGTTGGATATTGGGTCCAGATTTCTTGTGCCAAGAAGAAATACACTGGCCTCGAGCAGCTGGGATGCTTCTCTCAGAGCACTGTGTATCTGAAGAAGCTGTTAATCAGGTGTTACACATAATAAACACAGACAATATTCTTGATAGTTTGATCAAGTTTTCATCCTACATGAAGACGTTGAGGGTGACAGCATGGATATTTCGGTTCATTCGCAACGCCAAATCTAGATCCCGTCAGTTTGGAGAGCTCACAGCAGCTGAAGTTTCTGATGCTGAAAAATTTGTATGCTGTCGCGTACAATACGAGTCATTTGCAGATGAAATGTCAGCCCTACGCGCAAGTACAGGAATTTCAAAGACCAGTGCCATATTTAAGCTCACGCCGATGCTGTATCCTGATGGTCTGCTAAGAGTCAACGGAAGAATCGACGCCGCTAATTACATTCCTGAATCAGCCCGACGCCCGATAATATTACCGCAGAAACATCGCGTGTCGCAGCTGATAATGAAGCATTACCACCAAAAGAGACATCACCAGAACGACTGCCTAACAATAAATGAAATGCGGCAAAAGTTCTGGGTGCCTCATGCTCGCACATTATTAAAAAGGATCAAGAGGGATTGTGTCATTTGTATTACCGCTCGAGCCAAGCCATCTGTGCCACTTATGGGACAGTTACCCACAGACCGCCTAACACCGTACGTCCGACCTTTTACCTACTCAGGGGTGGACTACTGTGGACCATTCTGCGTTGCTATCGGCCGCAGACGAGAGAAACGTTGGGTGGCTTTATTCACTTGCCTCACCACTCGAGCCCTACATTTGGAGGTGGCAGAAGATCTGTCCACCGATGCATTTTTAATTTGTTTCAGGAATTTTGTGAACCGTCGCGGTGTGCCGATTAGAATTCGTAGCGACAATGGCACCAACTTTATAGGTGCGCAAAAGGAGTTTCGCCAGGAGAACCGCTTGTTTGACGCAGATCGGGTTCGACGGGCAATGTCAAAGGAAAACATAGAGTGGATTTTTAATTGCCCAGCCAATCCTAGCGCTGGAGGTTGTTGGGAGCGGCTTGTCCAATGCGTGAAACGCCTGCTACAGAGAACCCTGAAGGATGAGGCACCACGCTTGGAGACCTTCCGCAGCGCACTGATTGAGGCGGAAAATATAATAAACAGCCGTCCACTTACAGAACTTCCTATAACCCATGAAGAAGAGGAACCACTTACTCCGAACCACTTCTTGAGTGGCTGCCTCAATTCCACTCAAACACCTGCACCGGAAGATGAGAAAATCTGTCTGCGCAAACAATGGAGAATTGCGCAGCACCTGAAGGATCGTCTGTGGAAAAGGTGGATTGTGGAGTACTTGCCACAACTTTTGCATCGACAAAAATGGAGGAGTACAGCCTCACCACTAAGAGTAGACCAACTGGTTGTTGTATGCGATCCTGTCTTACCTAGAAGCCAATGGGTCAAAGGGCGAATAATTGAAGTCTTCACTGCCAAGGACGGCCAAGTCCGGAGTGCCGCGGTACGCACCAGCCGCGGTATTATCCGTCGACCTGCATCTAAGCTAGCCGCTTTAAGTTTCGTGGATCCCAGTATGAATCCACCGGGAGGTGGGATGTCGCACTAAAAGCTCTGTCTTCGCCGTAAAATGTCTCGCCGAAGTACAAACTCGTCCGGTAATTTTTGAACGAACGAGTGAGTAGCAGAAGAGCAGCCGAGAAGAAAGCAGCAAATTCTAAACAACCAAGAAGCTGGCACTGAAATTTAAACCAACCACACCACAAATATAATTGAAATGTGAATTAATAATTTTTAATCTTGTTAACAAATAATTACAAATATAATTACAAAAGTTTTAGAATAATTACAAATATAATTACACCCTAACTTCTATACGGTGCATCCTATACCTATCAAAGTTTGCAACATACAAATGCTTGTAACTTTTGACTGGAGCGTCATAAAACCTTGAAATTTTGTAATAATGAAGTACTCGAACCTCTTGTCAATTTAAGTTATCGCTCAAAGCTATGCTACCCTTGAGTCCCAAATCAAACACTGATAAAGCTTCAAATGGCCCTAACTTCTATATGGTACGTTCTACACCTATCAAAGTTTGCAACATACAAATGCTTGTAACTTTTTACTGGAGTGTCATAAAACCTTTAAATTTTGTAACAATAAATTACTCGAGCCTCTTGTCAATTGAAGCTATCGCTCAAAGCTATGCTACCCTTGAGTCCCAAATCAAACACTGATAAAACTTCAAATGGCCCTAACTTCTATATGGAGCATCCTATACCTATCAAAGTTTGCAACATACAAATGCTTGTAACTTGTTGGCCCTAACTTCTATACGGTACGTCCTACACCTTTCAAAGTTTGCAACATACAAATGCTTGTAACTTTTTACAGGAGCGTAAAAACCGTGAAATTTTGTTACAATAAAGTACTCGAGCCTCTTGTCAATTTAAGCTATCGCTCAAAGCTATGCTACCCTTGAGTCCCAAATCAAACACTGATAAAACTTCAAATGACCCTAACTTCTATACGGTGCATCCTATACCTATCAAACTTTGCAACATACAAATGCTTGTAACTTTTTACTGGAGCGTCATAAAACTTTGAAATTTTGTAACAATAAAGTACTGGAGCCTCTTGTCAATTTAAGCTATCGCTCAAAGCTATGCTACCCTTGAGTCCCAAATCAAACACTGATAAAACTTCAAATGGCCCTAACTTCTATACGGTACGTCCTACACCTATCAAAGTTTGCAACATACAAATGTTTGTAACTTTTTACTGGAGCGTCATAAAACCTTGACATTTTGTAACAATAAAGTACTCGAGCCTCTTATCAATTTAAGCTATCGCTCAAAGCTATTCTACACTTGAGTCACAAATCAAACTCTGATAAAACTTCAAATGGCCCTAACTTCTATACGGTGCATCCTATACCTATCAAAGTTTGCAACATACAAATGCTTGTAACTTTTGACTGGAGCGTCATAAAACCTTGAAATTTTGTTATAATGAAGTACTCGAACCTCTTGTCAATTTAATTTATCGCTCAAAGCTATGCTACCCTTGAGTCCCAAATCAAACACTGATAAAGCTTCAAATGGCCCTAACTTCTATATGGTACGTTCTACACCTATCAAAGTTTGCAACATACAAATGCTTGTAACTTTTTACTGGAGCGTCATAAAACCTTGAAATTTTGTAATAATGAAGTACTCGAACCTCTTGTCAATTTAAGTTATCGCTCAAAGCTATGCTACCCATGAGTCCCAAATCAAACACTGATAAAACTTCAAATGACCCTAACTTCTATACGGTACGTCCTACACCTATCAAAGTTTGCAACATACCAATGCTTTTAACTTTTTACTGGAGTGTCATAAAACCTTGAAATTTTGTAACAATAAAGTACTCGAGCCTCTTGTCAATTGAAGCTATCGCTCAAAGCTATGCTACCCTTGAGTCCCAAATCAAACACTGATAAAACTTCAAATGGCCCTAACTTCTATATGGAGCATCCTATACCTATCAAAGTTTGCAACATACAAATGCTTGTAACTTGTTGGCCCTAACTTCTATACGGTACGTCCTACACCTTTCAAAGTTTGCAACATACAAATGCTTGTAACTTTTTACTGGAGCGTCATAAAACCTTGAAATTTTGTAACAATAAAGTACTCGAGCCTCTTGTCAATTTAAGCTATCGCTCAAAGCTATGCTAACCTTGAGTCCCAAATCAAACACTGATAAAACTTCAAATGGCCCTTACTTCTATACGGTACGTCCTACACCTATCAAAGTTTGCAACATACAAATGCTTGTAACTTTTTACTGGAGCGTCATAAAACCTTGAAATTTTGTAACAATAAAGTACTCGAGCCTCTTGTCAATTTAAACTATCGATCAAAGCTATGCTAACCTTGAGTCCCAAATCAAATACTGATAAAACTTCAAATGGCCCTTACTTCTATACGGTACGTCCTACACCTATCAAAGTTTGCAACATACAAATGCTTATAACTTTTTACTGGAGCGTCATAAATCCTTGAAATTTTGTAACAATAAAGTACTCGAGCCTCTTATCAATTTAAGCTATCGCTCAAAGCTATTCTACCCTTGAGTCACAAATCAAACTCTGATAAAACTTCAAATGGCCCTAACTTCTATACGGTGCATCCTATACCTATCAAAGTTTGCAACATACAAATGCTTGTAACTTTTGACTGGAGCGTCATAAAACCTTGAAATTTTGTAATAATGAAGTACTCGAACCTCTTGTCAATTTAAGTTATCGCTCAAAGCTATGCTACCCTTGAGTCCCAAATCAAACACTGATCAAGCTTCAAATGGCCCTAACTTCTATATGGTACGTTCTACACCTATCAAAGTTTGCAACATACAAATGCTTGTAACTTTTTACTGGAGCGACATAAAACCTTGAAATTTTGTAATAATGAAGTACTCGAACCTCTTGTCAATTTAAGTTATCGCTCAAAGCTATGCTACCCTTGAGTCCCAAATCAAACACTGATAAAACTTCAAATGACCCTAACTTCTATACGGTACGTCCTACACCTATCAAAGTTTGCAACATACAAATGCTTGTAACTTTTTACTGGAGTGTCATAAAACCTTGAAATTTTGTAACAATAAAGTACTCGAGCCTCTTGTCAATTGAAGCTATCGCTCAAGGCTATGCTACCCTTGAGTCCCAAATCAAACACTGATAAAACTTCAAATGGCCCTAACTTCTATATGGAGCATCCTATACCTATCAAAGTTTGCAACATACAAATGCTTGTAACTTGTTGGCCCTAACTTCTATACGGTACGTCCTACACCTTTCAAAGTTTGCAACATACAAATGCTTGTAACTTTTTACTGGAGCGTCATAAAACCTTGAAATTTTGTAACAATAAAGTACTCGAGCCTCTTGTCAATTTAAGCTATCGCTCAAAGCTATGCTAACCTTGAGTCCCAAATCAAACACTGATAAAACTTCAAATGGCCCTTACTTCTATACGGTACGTCCTACACCTATCAAAGTTTGCAACATACAAATGCTTGTAACTTTTTACTGGAGCGTCATAAAACCTTGAAATTTTGTAACAATAAAGTACTCGAGCCTCTTGTCAATTTAAACTATCGATCAAAGCTATGCTAACCTTGAGTCCCAAATCAAACACTGATAAAACTTCAAATGGCCCTTACTTCTATACGGTACGTCCTACACCTATCAAAGTTTGCAACATACAAATGCTTATAACTTTTTACTGGAGCGTCATAAAACCTTGAAATTTTGTAACAATAAAGTACTCGAGCCTCTTGTCAATTTAAGCTATCGATCAAAGCTATGCTAACCTTGAGTCCCAAATCAAACACTGATAAAACTTCAAATGGCCCTTACTTCTATACGGTACGTCCTACACCTATCAAAGTTTTCAACATACAAATGCTTGCAACTTTTTACTGGAACGTCATAAAACCTTGAAATTTTGTAACAATAAAGTACTCGAGCCTCTTGTCAATTTAAGCTATCGCTCAAAGCTATGCTACCCTTGAGTCGCAAATCAAACACTGATAAAACTTCAAAGGGCCCTTACTTCTATACGGTACGTCCTACACCTATCAAAGTTTGCAACATACAAATGCTTGTAACTTTTTACTGGAGCGTCATAAAACCTTGAAATTTTGTAACAATGAAGTACTCGAGCCTCTTGTCAATTTAAACTATCGCTCAAAGCTATGCTAACCTTGAGTCCTAAATCAAACACTGATAAAACTTCAAATGGCCCTGACTTCTATACGGTACGTCCTACACCTATCAAAGTTTGCAATATACAAATGCTTGTAACTTTTTACTGGAGCGTCATAAAACCTTAAAATTTTGTAACAATAAAGTACTCGAGCCTCTTGTCAATTTAAGCTATCGCTCAAAGCTATGCTACCCTTGAGTCCCAATTCAAGCACTGATAAAACTTCAAATGACACTAACTTCTATACGGTACGTCCTACACCTATCAAAGTTTGCAACAAACAAATGCTTGTAACTTTTTACTGGAGCGTCATAAAACCTTGAAATTTTGTAACAATGAAGTACTCGAGCCTCTTGTCAATTTAAGCTATCGCTCAAAGCTATGCTACCCTTGAGTCCCAATTCAAGCACTGATAAAACTTCAAATGACACTAACTTCTATACGGTACGTCCTACACCTATCAAAGTTTGCAACAAACAAATGCTTGTAACTTTTTACTGGAGCGTCATAAAACCTTGAAATTTTGTAACAATGAAGTACTCGAGCCTCTTGTCAATTTAAGCTATCGCTCAAAGCTATGCTACCCTTGAGTCCTAAATCAAACACTGATAAAGCTTCAAATGGCCCTAACTTCTATACGGTGCATCCTATACCTATCAAAGTTTGCAACATACAAATGCTTGTAACTTTTTACTGGAGCGTCATAAAACCTTGAAATTTTGTAATAATGAAGTACTCGAACCTCTTGTCAATTTAAGTTATCGCTCAAAGCTATGCTACCCTTGAGTCCCAAATCAAACACTGATCAAACTTCAAATGGCCCTAACTTCTATACGGTACGTCCTATACCTATCAAAGTTTGCAACATACAAATGCTTGTAACTTTTTACTGGAGCGTCATAAAACCTTGAAATTTTGTAACAATAAAGTACGCGAGCCTCTTGTCAATTTAAGCTATCGCTCAAAGCTATGCTACCCTTGAGTCCCAAACCAAACACTGATAAAACTTCGAATGGCCCTAACTTCTATACGGTGCATCCTATACCTCTCAAATTTTGCAACATACAAATACTTGTACCGTTTTACTGGAGCGTCATAAAACCTTGAATTGTTGTAACAATAAAGTACTCGAGCCTCTTGTCAATTTAAGTTATCGCTCAAAGCTATGCTACCCTTGAGTCCCACATCAAACACTGATAAAACTTCAAATGGCCCTAACTTCTATACGGTACGTCCTACACCTATCAAAGTTTGCAACATACAAATGCTTGTAACTTTTTACTGGAGCGTCATAAAACCTTGAAATTTTGTAACAATGAAGTACTCGAGCCTCTTGTCAATTTAAGCTATCGCTCAAAGCTATGCTGCCCTTGAGTCCCAAATCAAACACTGATAAAACTTCAAATGGCCCTAACTTCTATACGGTACGTCCTACACCTATCAAAGTTTTCAACATACAAATGCTTGCAACTTTTTACTGGAACGTCATAAAACCTTGAAATTTTGTAACAATAAAGTACTCGAGCCTCTTGTCAATATAAGCTATCGCTCAAAGCTATGCTACCCTTGAGTCGCAAATCAAACACTGATAAAACTTCAAAGGGCCCTTACTTCTATACGGTACGTCCTACACCTATCAAAGTTTGCAACATACAAATGCTTGTAACTTTTTACTGGAGCGTCATAAAACCTTGAAATTTTGTAACAATGAAGTACTCGAGCCTCTTGTCAATTTAAGCTATCGCTCAAAGCTATGCTACCCTTGAGTCCTAAATCAAACACTGATAAAACTTCAAATGGCCCTGACTTCTATACGGTACGTCCTACACCTATCAAAGTTTGCAATATACAAATGCTTGTAACTTTTTACTGGAGCGTCATAAAACCTTAAAATTTTGTAACAATAAAGTACTCGAGCCTCTTGTCAATTTAAGCTATCGCTCAAAGCTATGCTACCCTTGAGTCCCAATTCAAGCACTGATAAAATTTCAAATGACACTAACTTCTATACGGTACGTCCTACACCTATCAAAGTTTGCAACAAACAAATGCTTGTAACTTTTTACTGGAGCGTCATAAAACCTTGAAATTTTGTAACAATGAAGTACTCGAGCCTCTTGTCAATTTAAGCTATCGCTCAAAGCTGTGCTACCCTTGAGTCCTAAATCAAACACTGACAAAACTTCAAATGGCCCTGACTTTTATACGGTACGTCCTACACCTATCAAAGTTTGCAACATACAAATGTTTGTAACTTCTTACTGGAGCGTCATAAAACCTTGACATTTTGTAACAATAAAGTACTCGAGCCTCTTATCAATTTAAGCTATCGCTCAAAGCTATTCTACCCTTGAGTCACAAATCAAACTCTGATTAAACTTCAAATGGCCCTAACTTCTATACGGTGCATCCTATACCTATCAAAGTTTGTAACATACAAATGCTTGTAACTTTTTACTGGAACGTCATAAAACTTTGAAAATTTGTAACAATAAACTACACGAGCCTCTTGTCAATTTAAGTTATCGCTCAAAGCTATGCTACCCTTGAGTCCCACATCAAACACTGATAAAACTTCAAATGGCCCTAACTTCTATACGATACGTCCTACAACTATCAAAGTTTGCAACATACAAATGCTTGTAACTTTTTACTGGAGCGTCATAAAACCTTGAAATTTTGTAACAATGAAGTACTCGAGCCTCTTGTCAATTTAAGCTATCGCTCAAAGCTATGCTACCCTTGAGTCCTAAATCAAACACTGATAAAACTTCAAATGGCCCTGACTTCTATACGGTACGTCCTACACCTATCAAAGTTTGCAATATACAAATGCTTGAAACTTTTTACTGGAGCGTCATAAAACCTTAAAATTTTGTAACAATAAAGTACTCGAGCCTCTTGTCAATTTAAGCTATCGCTCAAAGCTATGCTACCCTTGAGTCCCAATTCAAGCACTGATAAAACTTCAAATGACACTAACTTCTATACGGTACGTCCTACACCTATCAAAGTTTGCAACATACAAATGCTTGTAACTTTTTACTGGAACGTCATAAAACTTTGAAAATTTGTAACAATAAAGTACACGAGCCTCTTGTCAATTTAAGTTATCGCTCAAAGCTATGCTACCCTTGAGTCCCACATCAAACACTGATAAAACTTCAAATGGCCCTAACTTCTATACGATACGTCCTACAACTATCAAAGTTTGCAACATACAAATGCTTCTAACTTTTTACTGGAGCGTCATAAAACTTTGAAAATTTGTAACAATAAAGTACTCGAGCCTCTTGTCAATTTAAGCTATCGCTGAATAGCATAGCTTTCAGCTTGAGTCCAAAATCAAACACTGATAAAACTTCAAATGGCCCTAACTTCTATACGGTACGTCCTACACCTATCAAAGTTTGCAATATACAAATGCTTGTAAATTTTTTCTGGAGCGTCATAAAACCTTGAAATTTTGTAACAATAAAGTACTCGAGCCTCTTGTCAATTTAAGCTATCGCTCAAAGCTATGCTACCCTTGAGTCCCAAATCAAACACTGATAAAACTTCAAATGACCCTAACTTCTATACGGTACGTCCTACACCTATCAAAGTTTGCAACATACAAATGCTTGCAACTTTTTACTGGAGTGTCATAAAACCTTGAAATTTTGTAACAATAAAGTACTCGAGCCTCTTGTCAATTGAAGCTATCGCTCAAAGCTATGCTACCCTTGACTCCCAAATCAAACACTGATAAAACTTCAAATGGCCCTAACTTCTATCCGATACGTCCTACACCTATCAAAATTTGCAACATACAAATGCTTGTAACTTTTTACTGGAGCGTCATAAAACCTTGAAATTTTGTAACAATAAAGTACTCGAGCCTCTTGTCAATTTAAACTATCGATCAAAGCTATGCTAACCTTGAGTCCCAAATCAAACACTGATAAAACTTCAAATGGCCCTTACTTCTATACGGTACGTCCTACACCTATCAAAGTTTTCAACATACAAATGCTTGCAACTTTTTACTGGAACGTCATAAAACCTTGAAATTTTGTAACAATAAAGTACTCGAGCCTCTTGTCAATTTAAGCTATCGCTCAAAGCTATGCTACCCTTGAGTCGCAAATCAAACACTGATAAAACTTCAAAGGGCCCTTACTTCTATACGGTACGTCCTACACCTATCAAAGTTTGCAACATACAAATGCTTGTAACTTTTTACTGGAGCGTCATAAAACCTTGAAATTTTGTAACAATGAAGTACTCGAGCCTCTTGTCAATTTAAACTATCGCTCAAAGCTATGCTAACCTTGAGTCCTAAATCAAACACTGATAAAACTTCAAATGGCCCTGACTTCTATACGGTACGTCCTACACCTATCAAAGTTTGCAATATACAAATGCTTGTAACTTTTTACTGGAGCGTCATAAAACCTTAAAATTTTGTAACAATAAAGTACTCGAGCCTCTTGTCAATTTAAGCTATCGCTCAAAGCTATGCTACCCTTGAGTCCCAATTCAAGCACTGATAAAACTTCAAATGACACTAACTTCTATACGGTACGTCCTACACCTATCAAAGTTTGCAACAAACAAATGCTTGTAACTTTTTACTGGAGCGTCATAAAACCTTGAAATTTTGTAACAATGAAGTACTCGAGCCTCTTGTCAATTTAAGCTATCGCTCAAAGCTATGCTACCCTTGAGTCCCAATTCAAGCACTGATAAAACTTCAAATGACACTAACTTCTATACGGTACGTCCTACACCTATCAAAGTTTGCAACAAACAAATGCTTGTAACTTTTTACTGGAGCGTCATAAAACCTTGAAATTTTGTAACAATGAAGTACTCGAGCCTCTTGTCAATTTAAGCTATCGCTCAAAGCTATGCTACCCTTGAGTCCTAAATCAAACACTGATAAAGCTTCAAATGGCCCTAACTTCTATACGGTGCATCCTATACCTATCAAAGTTTGCAACATACAAATGCTTGTAACTTTTTACTGGAGCGTCATAAAACCTTGAAATTTTGTAATAATGAAGTACTCGAACCTCTTGTCAATTTAAGTTATCGCTCAAAGCTATGCTACCCTTGAGTCCGAAATCAAACACTGATCAAACTTCAAATGGCCCTAACTTCTATACGGTACGTCCTATACCTATCAAAGTTTGCAACATACAAATGCTTGTAACTTTTTACTGGAGCGTCATAAAACCTTGAAATTTTGTAACAATAAAGTACGCGAGCCTCTTGTCAATTTAAGCTATCGCTCAAAGCTATGCTACCCTTGAGTCCCAAACCAAACACTGATAAAACTTCGAATGGCCCTAACTTCTATACGGTGCATCCTATACCTCTCAAATTTTGCAACATACAAATACTTGTACCGTTTTACTGGAGCGTCATAAAACCTTGAATTGTTGTAACAATAAAGTACTCGAGCCTCTTGTCAATTTAAGTTATCGCTCAAAGCTATGCTACCCTTGAGTCCCACATCAAACACTGATAAAACTTCAAATGGCCCTAACTTCTATACGGTACGTCCTACACCTATCAAAGTTTGCAACATACAAATGTTTGTAACTTTTTACTGGAGCGTCATAAAACCTTGAAATTTTGTAACAATGAAGTACTCGAGCCTCTTGTCAATTTAAGCTATCGCTCAAAGCTATGCTGCCCTTGAGTCCCAAATCAAACACTGATAAAACTTCAAATGGCCCTAACTTCTATACGGTACGTCCTACACCTATCAAAGTTTTCAACATACAAATGCTTGCAACTTTTTACTGGAACGTCATAAAACCTTGAAATTTTGTAACAATAAAGTACTCGAGCCTCTTGTCAATATAAGCTATCGCTCAAAGCTATGCTACCCTTGAGTCGCAAATCAAACACTGATAAAACTTCAAAGGGCCCTTACTTCTATACGGTACGTCCTACACCTATCAAAGTTTGCAATATACAAATGCTTGTAACTTTTTACTGGAGCGTCATAAAACCTTAAAATTTTGTAACAATAAAGTACTCGAGCCTCTTGTCAATTTAAGCTATCGCTCAAAGCTATGCTACCCTTGAGTCCCAATTCAAGCACTGATAAAATTTCAAATGACACTAACTTCTATACGGTACGTCCTACACCTATCAAAGTTTGCAACAAACAAATGCTTGTAACTTTTTACTGGAGCGTCATAAAACCTTGAAATTTTGTAACAATGAAGTACTCGAGCCTCTTGTCAATTTAAGCTATCGCTCAAAGCTGTGCTACCCTTGAGTCCTAAATCAAACACTGATAAAACTTCAAATGGCCCTGACTTTTATACGGTACGTCCTACACCTATCAAAGTTTGCAACATACAAATGTTTGTAACTTCTTACTGGAGCGTCATAAAACCTTGACATTTTGTAACAATAAAGTACTCGAGCCTCTTATCAATTTAAGCTATCGCTCAAAGCTATTCTACCCTTGAGTCACAAATCAAACTCTGATTAAACTTCAAATGGCCCTAACTTCTATACGGTGCATCCTATACCTATCAAAGTTTGTAACATACAAATGCTTGTAACTTTTTACTGGAACGTCATAAAACTTTGAAAATTTGTAACAATAAACTACACGAGCCTCTTGTCAATTTAAGTTATCGCTCAAAGCTATGCTACCCTTGAGTCCCACATCAAACACTGATAAAACTTCAAATGGCCCTAACTTCTATACGATACGTCCTACAACTATCAAAGTTTGCAACATACAAATGCTTGTAACTTTTTACTGGAGCGTCATAAAACCTTGAAATTTTGTAACAATGAAGTACTCGAGCCTCTTGTCAATTTAAGCTATCGCTCAAAGCTATGCTACCCTTGAGTCCTAAATCAAACACTGATAAAACTTCAAATGGCCCTGACTTCTATACGGTACGTCCTACACCTATCAAAGTTTGCAATATACAAATGCTTGAAACTTTTTACTGGAGCGTCATAAAAACTTAAAATTTTGTAACAATAAAGTACTCGAGCCTCTTGTCAATTTAAGCTATCGCTCAAAGCTATGCTACCCTTGAGTCCCAATTCAAGCACTGATAAAACTTCAAATGACACTAACTTCTATACGGTACGTCCTACACCTATCAAAGTTTGCAACATACAAATGCTTGTAACTTTTTACTGGAACGTCATAAAACTTTGAAAATTTGTAACAATAAAGTACACGAGCCTCTTGTCAATTTAAGTTATCGCTCAAAGCTATGCTACCCTTGAGTCCCACATCAAACACTGATAAAACTTCAAATGGCCCTAACTTCTATACGATACGTCCTACAACTATCAAAGTTTGCAACATACAAATGCTTCTAACTTTTTACTGGAGCGTCATAAAACTTTGAAAATTTGTAACAATAAAGTACTCGAGCCTCTTGTCAATTTAAGCTATCGCTGAATAGCATAGCTTTCAGCTTGAGTCCAAAATCAAACACTGATAAAACTTCAAATGGCCCTAACTTCTATACGGTACGTCCTACACCTATCAAAGTTTGCAATATACAAATGCTTGTAAATTTTTTCTGGAGCGTCATAAAACCTTGAAATTTTGTAACAATAAAGTACTCGAGCCTCTTGTCAATTTAAGCTATCGCTCAAAGCTATGCTACCCTTGAGTCCCAAATCAAACACTGATAAAACTTCAAATGACCCTAACTTCTATACGGTACGTCCTACACCTATCAAAGTTTGCAACATACAAATGCTTGCAACTTTTTACTGGAGTGTCATAAAACCTTGAAATTTTGTAACAATAAAGTACTCGAGCCTCTTGTCAATTGAAGCTATCGCTCAAAGCTATGCTACCCTTGACTCCCAAATCAAACACTGATAAAACTTCAAATGGCCCTAACTTCTATCCGATACGTCCTACACCTATCAAAATTTGCAACATACAAATGCTTGTAGCTTTTTACTGGAGCGTCATAAAACCTTGAAATTTTATAACAATAAAGTACTCGAGCCACTTGTCAATTTAAGCTATCGCTCAAAGCTATGCTACCCTTGAGTCCCAAATCAAACACTGATAAAACTTCAAATGGCCCTAACTTCTATATGGAGCATCCTATACCTATCAAAGTTTGCAACATACAAATGCTTGTAACTTGTTGGCCGTAACTTCTATACGGTACGTCCTACACCTTTCCAAGTTTGCTACATACAAATGCTTGTAACTTTTTACAGGAGCGTAAAAACCGTGAAATTTTGTTACAATAAAGTACTCGAGCCTCTTGTCAATTTAAGCTATCGCTCAAAGCTATGCTACCCTTGAGTCCCAAATCAAACACTGATAAAACTTCAAATGGTCCTAACTTCTATACGGTGCATCCTATACCTATCAAACTTTGCAACATACAAATGCTTCTAACTTTTTACTGGAGCGTCATAAAACTTTGAAATTTTGTAACAATAAAGTACTCGAGCCTCTTGTCAATTTAAGCTATCGCTCAAAGCTATGCTACCCTTGAGTCCCAAATCAAACACTGATAAAACTTCAAATGGCCCTAACTTCTATACGGTACGTCCTACACCTATCAAAGTTTGCAACATACAAATGTTTGTAACTTTTTACTGGAGCGTCATAAAACCTTGACATTTTGTAACAATAAAGTACTCGAGCCTCTTATCAATTTAAGCTATCGCTCAAAGCTATTCTACCCTTGAGTCATAAATCAAACTCTGATAAAACTTCAAATGGCCCTAACTTCTATACGGTGCATCCTATACCTATCAAAGTTTGCAACATACAAATGCTTGTAACTTTTTACTGGAGCGTCATAAAACCTTGAAATTTTTTATTAATGAAGTACTCGAACCTCTTGTCAATTTAAGTTATCGCTCAAAGCTATGCTACCCTTGAGTCCCAAATCAAACACTGATAAAACTTCAAATGACCCTAACTTCTATACGGTACGTCCTACACCTATCAAAGTTTGCAACATACAAATGCTTGTAACTTTTTACTGGAGTGTCATAAAACCTTGAAATTTTGTAACAATAAAGTACTCGAGCCTCTTGTCAATTGAAGCTATCGCTCAAAGCTATGCTACCCTTGAGTCCCAAATCAAAGACTGATAAAACTTCAAATGGCCCTAACTTCTATATGGAGCATCCTATACCTATCAAAGTTTGCAACATACAAATGCTTGTAACTTGTTGGCCCTAACTTCTATACGGTACGTCCTACACCTTTCAAAGTTTGCAACATACAAATGCTTGTAACTTTTTACTGGAGCGTCATAAAACCTTGAAATTTTGTAATAATGAAGTACTCGAACCTCTTGTCAATTTAAGTTATCGCTCAAAGCTATGCTACCCTTGAGTCCCAAATCAAACACTGATCAAACTTCAAATGGCCCTAACTTCTATACGGTACGTCCTATACCTATCAAAGTTTGCAACACACAAATGCTTGTAACTTTTTACTGGAGCGTCATAAAACCTTGAAATTTTGTAACAATAAAGTACGCGAGCCTCTTGTCAATTTAAGCTATCGCTCAAAGCTATGCTACCCTTGAGTCCCAAACCAAACACTGATAAAACTTCGAATGGCCCTAACTTCTATACGGTGCATCCTATACCTCTCAAATTTTGCAACATACAAATACTTGTACCGTTTTACTGGAGCGTCATAAAACCTTGAATTGTTGTAACAATAAAGTACTCGAGCCTCTTGTCAATTTAAGTTATCGCTCAAAGCTATGCTACCCTTGAGTCCCACATCAAACACTGATAAAACTTCAAATGGCCCTAACTTCTATACGGTACGTCCTACACCTATCAAAGTTTGCAACATACAAATGCTTGTAACTTTTTACTGGAGCGTCATAAAACCTTAAAATTTTGTAACAATAAAGTACTCGAGCCTCTTGTCAATTTAAACTATCGCTCAAAGCTATGCTACCCTTGAGTCCCAATTCAAGCACTGATAAAACTTCAAATGACACTAACTTCTATACGGTACGTCCTACACCTATCAAAGTTTGCAACATACAAATGCTTGTAACTTTTTACTGGAACGTCATAAAACTTTGAATATTTGTAACAATAAACTACACGAGCCTCTTGTCAATTTAAGTTATCGCTCAAAGCTATGCTACCCTTGAGTCCCACATCAAACACTGATAAAACTTCAAATGGCCCTAACTTCTATACGATACGTCCTACAACTATCAAAGTTTGCAACATACAAATGCTTGTAACTTTTTACTGGAGCGTCATAAAACCTTGAAATTTTGTAACAATAAAGTACTCGAGCCTCTTGTCAATTTAAACTATCGCTCAAAGCTATGCTACCCTTGAGTCCCAATTCAAGCACTGATAAAACTTCAAATGACACTAACTTCTATACGGTACGTCCTACACCTATCAAAGTTTGCAACATACAAATGCTTGTAACTTTTTACTGGAACGTCATAAAACTTTGAAAATTTGTAACAATAAACTACACGAGCCTCTTGTCAATTTAAGTTATCGCTCAAAGCTATGCTACCCTTGAGTCCCACATCAAACACTGATAAAACTTCAAATGGCCCTAACTTCTATACGATACGTCCTACAACTATCAAAGTTTGCAACATACAAATGCTTGTAACTTTTTACTGGAGCGTCATAAAACCTTGAAATTTTGTAACAATGAAGTACTCGAGCCTCTTGTCAATTTAAGCTATCGCTCAAAGCTATGCTACCCTTGATTCCTAAATCAAACACTGATAAAACTTCAAATGGCCCTGACTTCTATACGGTACGTCCTACACCTATCAAAGTTTGCAAAATACAAATGCTTGAAACTTTTTACTGGAGCGTCATAAAACCTTAAAATTTTGTAACAATAAAGTACTCGAGCCTCTTGTCAATTTAAGCTATCGCTCAAAGCTATGCTACCCTTGAGTCCCAATTCAAGCACTGATAAAACTTCAAATGACACTAACTTCTATACGGTACGTCCTACACCTATCAAAGTTTGCAACATACAAATGCTTGTAACTTTTTACTGGAGCGTCATAAAACCTTGAAATTTTGTAATAATGAAGTACTCGAACCTCTTGTCAATTTAAGTTATCGCTCAAAGCTATGCTACCCTTGAGTCCCAAATCAAACACTGATAAAACTTCAAATGACCCTAACTTCTATACGGTACGTCCTACACCTATCAAAGTTTGCAACATACAAATGCTTGTAACTTTTTACTGGAGTGTCATAAAACTTTGAAATTTTGTAACAATAAAGTACTCGAGCCTCTTGTCAATTGAAGCTATCGCTCAAAGCGATGCTACCCTTGAGTCCCAAATCAAACACTGATAAAACTTCAAATGGCCCTAACTTCTATATGGAGCATCATATACCTATCAAAGTTTGCAACATACAAATGCTTGTAGCTTGTTGGCCCTAACTTCTATACGGTACGTCCTACACCTTTCAAAGTTTGCAACATACAAATGCTTGTAACTTTTTACTGGAGCGTCATAAAACCTTGAAATTTTGTAACAATAAAGTACTCGAGCCTCTTGTCAATTTAAGCTATCGCTCAAAGCTATGCTAACCTTGAGTCCCAAATCAAACACTGATAAAACTTCAAATGGCCCTTACTTCTATACGGTACGTCCTACACCTATCAAAGTTTGCAACATACAAATGCTTGTAACTTTTTACTGGAGCGTCATAAAACCTTAAAATTTTGTAACAATAAAGTACTCGAGCCTCTTGTCAATTTAAACTATCGCTCAAAGCTATGCTACCCTTGAGTCCCAATTCAAGCACTGATAAAACTTCAAATGACACTAACTTCTATACGGTACGTCCTACACCTATCAAAGTTTGCAACATACAAATGCTTGTAACTTTTTACTGGAACGTCATAAAACTTTGAAAATTTGTAACAATAAACTACACGAGCCTCTTGTCAATTTAAGTTATCGCTCAAAGCTATGCTACCCTTGAGTCCCACATCAAACACTGATAAAACTTCAAATGGCCCTAACTTCTATACGATACGTCCTACAACTATCAAAGTTTGCAACATACAAATGCTTGTAACTTTTTACTGGAGCGTCATAAAACCTTGAAATTTTGTAACAATGAAGTACTCGAGCCTCTTGTCAATTTAAGCTATCGCTCAAAGCTATGCTACCCTTGATTCCTAAATCAAACACTGATAAAACTTCAAATGGCCCTGACTTCTATACGCTACGTCCTACACCTATCAAAGTTTGCAATATACAAATGCTTGAAACTTTTTACTGGAGCGTCATAAAACCTTAAAATTTTGTAACAATAAAGTACTCGAGCCTCTTGTCAATTTAAGCTATCGCTCAAAGCTATGCTACCCTTGAGTCCCAATTCAAGCACTGATAAAACTTCAAATGACACTAACTTCTATACGGTACGTCCTACACCTATCAAAGTTTGCAACATACAATTGCTTGTAACTTTTTACTGGAGCGTCATAAAACCTTGAAATTTTGTAATAATGAAGTACTCGAACCTCTTGTCAATTTAAGTTATCGCTCAAAGCTATGCTACCCTTGAGTCCCAAATCAAACACTGATAAAACTTCAAATGACCCTAACTTCTATACGGTACGTCCTACACCTATCAAAGTTTGCAACATACAAATGCTTGTAACTTTTTACTGGAGTGTCATAAAACTTTGAAATTTTGTAACAATAAAGTACTCGAGCCTCTTGTCAATTGAAGCTATCGCTCAAAGCTATGCTACCCTTGAGTCCCAAATCAAACACTGATAAAACTTCAAATGGCCCTAACTTCTATATGGAGCATCATATACCTATCAAAGTTTGCAACATACAAATGCTTGTAGCTTGTTGGCCCTAACTTCTATACGGTACGTCCTACACCTTTCAAAGTTTGCAACATACAAATGCTTGTAACTTTTTACTGGAGCGTCATAAAACCTTGAAATTTTGTAACAATAAAGTACTCGAGCCTCTTGTCAATTTAAGCTATCGGTCAAAGCTATGCTAACCTTGAGTCCCAAATCAAACACTGATAAAACTTCAAATGGCCCTTACTTCTATACGGTACGTCCTACACCTATCAAAGTTTGCAACATACAAATGCTTGTAACTTTTTACTGGAGCGTCATAAAACCTTGAAATTTTGTAACAATAAAGTACTCGAGCCTCTTGTCAATTTAAACTATCGATCAAAGCTATGCTAACCTTGAGTCCCAAATCAAACACTGATAAAACTTCAAATGGCCCTTACTTCTATACGGTACGTCCTACACCTATCAAAGTTTGCAACATACAAATGCTTATAACTTTTTACTGGAGCGTCATAAAACCTTGAAATTTTGTAACAATAAAGTACTCGAGCCTCTTGTCAATTTAAGCTATCGCGCAAAGCTATGCTGCCCTTGAGTCCCAAATCAAACACTGATAAAACTTCAAATGGCCCTTACTTCTATACGGTACGTCCTACACCTATCAAAGTTTTCAACATACAAATGCTTGTAACTTTTTACTGGAACGTCATAAAACCTTGAAATTTTGTAACAATAAAGTTCTCGAGCCTCTTGTCCATTTAAGCTATCGCTCAAAGCTATGCTACCCTTGAGTCGCAAATCAAACACTGATAAAACTTCAAAGGGCCCTTACTTCTATACGGTACGTCCTACACCTATCAAAGTTTGCAACATACAAATGCTTGTAACTTTTTACTGGAGCGTCATAAAACCTTGAAATTTTGTAACAATGAAGTACTCGAGCCTCTTGTCAATTTAAGCTATCGCTCAAAGCTATGCTACCCTTGAGTCCTAAATCAAACACTGATAAAACTTCAAATGGCCCTGACTTCTATACGGTACGTCCTACACCTATCAAAGTTTGCAATATACAAATGCTTGTAACTTTTTACTGGAGCGTCATAAAACCTTAAAATTTTGTAACAATAAAGTACTCGAGCCTCTTGTCAATTTAAGCTATCGCTCAAAGCTATGCTACCCTTGAGTCCCAATTCAAGCACTGATAAAACTTCAAATGACACTAACTTCTATACGGTACGTCCTACACCTATCAAAGTTTGCAACAAACAAATGCTTGTAACTTTTTACTGGAGCGTCATAAAACCTTGAAATTTTGTAACAATGAAGTACTCGAGCCTCTTGTCAATTTAAGCTATCGCTCAAAGCTATGCTACCCTTGAGTCCTAAATCAAACACTGATAAATCTTCAAATGGCCCTGACTTCTATACGGTACGTCCTACACCTATCAAAGTTTGAAACATACAAATGTTTGTAACTTTTTACTGGAGCGTCATAAAACCTTGACATTTTGTAACAATAAAGTACTCGAGCCTCTTATCAATTTAAGCTATCGCTCAAAGCTATTCTACCCTTGAGTCACAAATCAAACTCTGATAAAACTTCAAATGGACCTAACTTCTATACGGTGCATCATATACCTATCAAAGTTTGCAACATACAAATGCTTGTAACTTTTTACTGGAGCGTCATAAAACCTTGAAATTTTGTAATAATGAAGTACTCGAACCTCTTGTCAATTTAAGTTATCGCTCAAAGCTATGCTACCCTTGAGTCCCAGATCAAACACTGATCAAACTTCAAATGGCCCTAACTTCTATACGGTACGTCCTATACCTATCAAAGTTTGCAACATACAAATGCTTGTAACTTTTTACTGGAGCGTCATAAAACCTTGAAATTTTGTAACAATAAAGTACGCGAGCCTCTTGTCAATTTAAGCTATCGCTCAAAGCTGTGCTACCCTTGAGTCCCAAACCAAACACTGATAAATCTTCAAATGGCCGTGACTTCTATACGGTACGTCCGACATCTATCAAAGTTTGCAACATACAAATGTTTGTAACTTTTTACTGGAGCGTCATAAAACCTTGACATTTTGTAACAATAAAGTACTCGAGCCTCTTATCAATTTAAGCTATCGCTCAAAGCTATTCTACCCTTGAGTCACAAATCAAACTCTGATAAAACTTCAAATGGCCCTAACTTCTATACGGTGCATCATATACCTATCAAAGTTTGCAACATACAAATGCTTGTAACTTTTTACTGGAGCGTCATAAAACCTTGAAATTTTGTAATAATGAAGTACTCGAACCTCTTGTCAATTTAAGTTATCGCTCAAAGCTATGCTACCCTTGAGTCCCAAATCAAACACTGATAAAACTTCAAATGGCCCTAACTTCTATACGGTACGTCCTACACCTATCAAAGTTTGCAACATACAAATGCTTGTAACTTTTTACTGGAGCGTCATAAAACCTTGAAATTTTGTAACAATGAAGTACTCGAGCCTCTTGTCAATTTAAGCTATCGCTCAAAGCTATGCTACCCTTGAGTCCTAAATCAAACACTGATAAAACTTGAAATGGCCCTGACTTCTATACGGTACGTCCTACACCTATCAAAGTTTGCAATATACAAATGCTTGTAAATTTTTTCTGGAGCGTCATAAAACCTTGAAATTTTGTAACAATAAAGTACTCGAGCCTCTTGTCAATTTAAGCTATCGCTCAAAGCTATGCTACCCTTGAGTCCCAAATCAAACACTGATAAAACTTCAAATGACCCTAACTTCTATACGGTACGTCCTACACCTATCAAAGTTTGCAACATACAAATGCTTTTAACTTTTTACTGGAGTGTCATAAAACCTTGAAATTTTGTAACAATAAAGTACTCGAGCCTCTTGTCAATTGAAGCTATCGCTCAAAGCTATGCTACCCTTGAGTCCCAAATCAAACACTGATAAAACTTCAAATGGCCCTAACTTCTATCCGATACGTCCTACACCTATCAAAATTTGCAACATACAAATGCTTGTAGCTTTTTACTGGAGCGTCATAAAACCTTGAAATTTTATAACAATAAAGTACTCGAGCCACTTGTCAATTTAAGGTATCGCTCAAAGCTATGCTACCCTTGAGTCCCAAATCAAACACTGATAAAACTTCAAATGGCCCTAACTTCTATATGGAGCATCCTATACCTATCAAAGTTTGCAACATACAAATGCTTGTAACTTGTTGGCCGTAACTTCTATACGGTACGTCCTACACCTTTCAAAGTTTGCAACATACAAATGCTTGTAACTTTTTACAGGAGCGTAAAAACCGTGAAATTTTGTTACAATAAAGTACTCGAGCCTCTTGTCAATTTAAGCTATCGCTAAAAGCTATGCTACCCTTGAGTCCCAAATCAAACACTGATAAAACTTCAAATGGCCCTAACTTCTATACGGTGCATCCTATACCTATCAAACTTTGCAACATACAAATGCTTGTAACTTTTTACTGGAGCGTCATAAAACTTTGAAATTTTGTAACAATAAAGTACTCGAGCCTCTTGTCAATTTAAGCTATCGCTCAAAGCTATGCTACCCTTGAGTCCCAAATCAAACACTGATAAAACTTCAAATGGCCCTAACTTCTATACGGTACGTCCTACACCTATCAAAGTTTGCAACATACAAATGTTTGTAACTTTTTACTGGAGCGTCATAAAACCTTGACATTTTGTAACAATAAAGTACTCGAGCCTCTTATCAATTTAAGCTATCGCTCAAAGCTATTCTACCCTTGAGTCACAAATCAAACTCTGATAAAACTTCAAATGGCCCTAACTTCTATGCGGTGCATCCTATACCTATCAAAGTTTGCAACATACAAATGCTTGTAACTTTTTTGGAGCGTCATAAAACCTTGAAATTTTGTAATAATGAAGTACTCGAACCTCTTGTCAATTTAAGTTATCGCTCAAAGCTATGCTACCCTTGAGTCCCAAATCAAACACTGATAAAACTTCAAATGACCCTAACTTCTATACGGTACGTCCTACACCTATCAAAGTTTGCAACATACAAATGCTTGTAACTTTTTACTGGAGTGTCATAAAACCTTGAAATTTTTTTAACAATAAAGTACTCGAGCCTCTTGTCAATTGAAGCTATCGCTCAAAGCTATGCTACCCTTGAGTCCCAAATCAAACACTGATAAAACTTCAAATGGCCCTAACTTCTATATGGAGCATCCTATACCTATCAAAGTTTGCAACATACAAATGCTTGTAACTTGCTGGCCCTAACTTCTATACGGTACGTCCTACACCTTTCAAAGTTTGCAACATACAAATGCTTGTAACTTTTTACTGGAGCGGCATAAAACCTTGAAATTTTGTAACAATAAAGTACTCGAGCCTCTTGTCAATTTAAGCTATCGCTCAAAGCTATGCTAACCTTGAGTCCCAAATCAAACACTGATAAAACTTCAAATGGCCCTCACTTCTATACGGTACGTCCTACACCTATCAAAGTTTGCAACATACAAATGCTTGTAACTTTTTACTGGAGCGTCATAAAACCTTGAAATTTTGTAACAATAAAGTACTCGAGCCTCTTGTCAATTTAAACTATCGATCAAAGCTATGCTAACCTTGAGTCCCAAATCAAACACTGATAAAACTTCAAATGGCCCTTACTTCTATACGGTACGTCCTACACCTATCAAAGTTTGCAACATACAAATGCTTATAACTTTTTACTGGAGCGTCATAAAACCTTGAAATTTTGTAACAATAAAGTACTCGAGCCTCTTGTCAATTTAAGCTATCGCTCAAAGCTATGCTACCCTTGAGTCGCAAATCAAACACTGATAAAACTTCAAAGGGCCCTTACTTCTATACGGTACGTCCTACACCTATCAAAGTTTGCAACATACAAATGCTTGTAACTTTTTACTGGAGCGTCATAAAACCTTGAAATTTTGTAACAATGAAGTACTCGAGCCTCTTGTCAATTTAAGCTATCGCTCAAAGCTATGCTACCCTTGAGTCCTAAATCAAACACTGATAAAACTTCAAATGGCCCTGACTTCTATACGGTACGTCCTACACCTATCAAAGTTTGCAATATACAAATGCTTGTAACTTTTTACTGGAGCGTCATAAAACCTTAAAATTTTGTAACAATAAAGTACTCGAGCCTCTTGTCAATTTAAGCTATCGCTCAAAGCTATGCTACCCTTGAGTCCCAATTCAAGCACTGATAAAACTTCAAATGACACTAACTTCTATACGGTACGTCCTACACCTATCAAAGTTTGCAACAAACAAATGCTTGTAACTTTTTACTGGAACGTCATAAAACTTTGAAAATTTGTAACAATAAAGTACACGAGCCTCTTGTCAATTTAAGTTATCGCTCAAAGCTATGCTACCCTTGAGTCCCACATCAAACACTGATAAAACTTCAAATGGCCCTAACTTCTATACGATACGTCCTACAACTATCAAAGTTTGCAACATACAAATGCTTTAAACTTTTTACTGGAGCGTCATAAAACTTTGAAAATTTGTAACAATAAAGTACTCGAGCCTCTTGTCAATTTAAGCTATCGCTGAATAGCATAGCTTTCAGCTTGAGTCCAAAATCAAACACTGATAAAACTTCAAATGGCCCTAACTTCTATACGGTACGTCCTACACCTATCAAAGTTTGCAATATACAAATGCTTGTAAATTTTTTCTGGAGCGTCATAAAACCTTGAAATTTTGTAACAATAAAGTACTCGAGCCTCTTGTCAATTTAAGCTATCGCTCAAAGCTATGCTACTCTTGAGTCCCAAATCAAACACTGATAAAACTTCAAATGACTCTAACTTCTATACGGAACATCCTATACCTATCAAAGTTTACAACATACAAATGCTTGTAACTTTTTACTGGAACGTCATAAAACTTTGAAAATTTGTAACAATAAAGTACACGAGCCTCTTGTCAATTTAAGCTATCGCGCAAAGCTATGCTACCCTTGAGTCCCAAATCAAACACTGATAAAACTTCAAATGGCCTTAACTTCTATACGGTACGTCCTACACCTATCAAAGTTTGCAACATACAAATGCTTCTAACTTTTTACTGGAGCGTCATAAAACCTTGAAATTTTGTAACAATAAAGTACTCGAGCCTCTTGTCAATTTAAGCTATCGCTCAAAGCTATGCTAACCGTGAGTCCCAAATCAAACACTGATAAAACTTCAAATGGCCCTTACTTCTATACGGTACGTCCTACACCTATCCAAGTTTGCAACATACAAATGCTTGTAACTTTTTACTGGAGCGTCATAAAACCTTGAAATTTTGTAACAATAAAGTACTCGAGCCTCTTGTCAATTTAAGCTATCGCGCAAAACTATGCTACCCTTGAGTCCCAAATCAAACACTGATAAAACTTCAAATGGCCCTAACTTCTATACGGTACGTCCTACACCTATCAAAGTTTTCAACATACAAGTGCTTGTAACTTTTTACTGGAACGTCATAAAACCTTGAAATTTTGTAACAATAAAGTACTCGAGCCTCTTGTCAATTTAAGCTATCGCGGAAAGCTATGCTACCCTTGAGTCCCAAATCAAACACTGATAAAACTTCAAATGGCCTTCTATACGGTACGTCCTACACCTATCAAAAATTGCAACATTCAAATGCTTCTAACTTTTTACTGGAGCGTCATAAAACCTTGAAATTTTGTAACAATAAAGTACTCGAGCCTCTTGTCAATTTAAGCTATCGCTCAAAGCTATGCTACCCTTGAGTCCCAAATCAAGCACTGAGAAAACTTCAAATGGCCCTAACTTATATACGGTACGTCCTACACCTATCAAAGTTTGCAACATACAAATGCTTGTAACTTTTTACTGGAGCGTCATAAAACCTTGAAATTTTGTAACAATAAAGTACTCGGACCTCTTGTCACTTTAAGCTATCGCTCAAAGCTATGCTACCCTTGAGTCCCAAATCAAACACAGATAAAACTTCAAACGGCCCTAACTTCTATACGGTACGTCCTACACCTATCAAAGTTTGCAACATACAAATGCTTGTAACTTTTTACTGGAGCGACATAGAACCTTGAAATCTTGCAACACTAAAGTACTCGAGCCTCTTGTCAATTTAAGCTATCGCTCAAAGCGATGCTACTCTTGAGTCCCAAATCAAACACTGATAAAACTTCAAATGGCCCCAACTTCTATACGGTACGTCCTACACCTATCAAAGTTTGCAACATACAAATGCTTGTAACTTTTTACTGGAGCGTCATAAAACCTTGAAATTTTGTAACAGTAAAGTACTCGAGCCTCTTGTCAATTTAAGCTATCGGTCAAAGCTATGCTACCCTTGAGTCGCAAATCAAACACTGATAAAACTTCAAATGGCCCTTACTTCTATACGGTACGTCCTACACCTATCCAAGTTTGCAACATACAAATGCTTGTAACTTTTTACTGGAGCGTCATAAAACCTTGAAATTTTGTAACAATAAAGTACTCGAGCCTCTTGTCAATTTAAGCTATCGCGCAAAGCTATGCTACCCTTGAGTCCCAAATCAAACACTGATAAAACTTCAAATGGCCCTAACTTCTATACGGTACGTCCTACACCTATCAAAGCTTTCAACATACAAGTGCTTGTAACTTTTTACTGGAACGTCATAAAACCTTGAAATTTTGTAACAATAAAGTACTCGAGCCTCTTGTCAATTTAAGCTATCGCGGAAAGCTATGCTACCCTTGAGTCCCAAATCAAACACTGATAAAACTTCAAATGGCCTTCTATACGGTACGTCCTACACCTATCAAAGTTTGCAACATACAAATGCTTGTAACTTTTTACTGGAGCGTCATAAAACCTTGAAATTTTGTAACAATAAAGTACTCGAGCCTCTTGTCAATTTAAGCTATCGCGCAAAGCTATGCTGCCCTTGAGTCCCAAATCAAACACTGATAAAACTTCAAATGGCCCTAACTTCTATACGGTACGTCCTACAAATATCAAAGTTTTCAACATACAAATGCTTGTAACTTTTTGCTGGAACGTCATAAAACCTTGAAATTTTGTAACAATAAAGTACTCGAGCCTCTTGTCAATTTAAGCTATCGCTCAAAGCTATGCTAACCGTGAGTCCCAAATCAAACACTGATAAAACTTCAAATGGCCCTTACTTCTATACGGTACGTCCTACACCTATCCAAGTTTGCAACATACAAATGCTTGTAACTTTTTACTGGAGCGTCATAAAACCTTGAAATTTTGTAACAATAAAGTACTCGAGCCTCTTGTCAATTTAAGCTATCGCGCAAAACTATGCTACCCTTGAGTCCCAAATCAAACACTGATAAAACTTCAAATGGCCCTAACTTCTATACGGTACGTCCTACACCTATCAAAGTTTTCAACATACAAGTGCTTGTAACTTTTTACTGGAACGTCATAAAACCTTGAAATTTTGTAACAATAAAGTACTCGAGCCTCTTGTCAATTTAAGCTATCGCGGAAAGCTATGCTACCCTTGAGTCCCAAATCAAACACTGATAAAACTTCAAATGGCCTTCTATACGGTACGTCCTACACCTATCAAAAATTGCAACATTCAAATGCTTCTAACTTTTTACTGGAGCGTCATAAAACCTTGAAATTTTGTAACAATAAAGTACTCGAGCCTCTTGTCAATTTAAGCTATCGCTCAAAGCTATGCTACCCTTGAGTCCCAAATCAAGCACTGAGAAAACTTCAAATGGCCCTAACTTATATACGGTACGTCCTACACCTATCAAAGTTTGCAACATACAAATGCTTGTAACTTTTTACTGGAGCGTCATAAAACCTTGAAATTTTGTAACAATAAAGTACTCGGACCTCTTGTCACTTTAAGCTATCGCTCAAAGCTATGCTACCCTTGAGTCCCAAATCAAACACAGATAAAACTTCAAACGGCCCTAACTTCTATACGGTACGTCCTACACCTATCAAAGTTTGCAACATACAAATGCTTGTAACTTTTTACTGGAGCGACATAGAACCTTGAAATCTTGCAACACTAAAGTACTCGAGCCTCTTGTCAATTTAAGCTATCGCTCAAAGCGATGCTACTCTTGAGTCCCAAATCAAACACTGATAAAACTTCAAATGGCCCCAACTTCTATACGGTACGTCCTACACCTATCAAAGTTTGCAACATACAAATGCTTGTAACTTTTTACTGGAGCGTCATAAAACCTTGAAATTTTGTAACAATAAAGTACTCGAGCCTCTTGTCAATTTAAGCTATCGCGCAAAGCTATGCTACCCTTGAGTCCCAAATCAAACACTGATAAAACTTCAAATGGCCCTAACTTCTATACGGTACGTCCTACACCTATCAAAGCTTTCAACATACAAGTGCTTGTAACTTTTTACTGGAACGTCATAAAACCTTGAAATTTTGTAACAATAAAGTACTCGAGCCTCTTGTCAATTTAAGCTATCGCGGAAAGCTATGCTACCCTTGAGTCCCAAATCAAACACTGATAAAACTTCAAATGGCCTTCTATACGGTACGTCCTACACCTATCCAAGTTTGCAACATACAAATGCTAGTAACTTTTTACTGGAGCGTCATAAAACCTTGAAATTTTGTAACAATAAAGTACTCGAGCCTCTTGTCAATTTAAGCTATCGCGCAAAGCTATGCTACCCTTGAGTCCCAAATCAAACACTGATAAAACTTCAAATGGCCCTAACTTCTATACGGTACGTCCTACACCTATCAAAGCTTTCAACATACAAGTGCTTGTAACTTTTTACTGGAACGTCATAAAACCTTGAAATTTTGTAACAATAAAGTACTCGAGCCTCTTGTCAATTTAAGCTATCGCGGAAAGCTATGCTACCCTTGAGTCCCAAATCAAACACTGATAAAACTTCAAATGGCCTTCTATACGGTACGTCCTACACCTATCAAAGTTTGCAACATACAAATGCTTGTAACTTTTTACTGGAGCGTCATAAAACCTTGAAATTTTGTAACAATAAAGTACTCGAGCCTCTTGTCAATTTAAGCTATCGCGCAAAGCTATGCTGCCCTTGAGTCCCAAATCAAACACTGATAAAACTTCAAATGGCCCTAACTTCTATACGGTACGTCCTACACCTATCAAAGTTTTCAACATACAAATGCTTGTAACTTTTTGCTGGAACGTCATAAAACCTTGAAATTTTGTAACAATAAAGTACTCGAGCCTCTTGTCAATTTAAGCTATCGCTCAAAGCTATGCTACCCTTGAGTAGCAAATCAAACACTGATAAAACTTCAAAGAGCCCTTACTTCTTTCTATACGGTACGTCCTACACCTATCAAAGTTTGCAACATACAAATGCTTGTAACTTTTTACTGGAGCGTCATAAAACCTTGAAATTTTGTAACAATGAAGTACTCGAGCCTCTTGTCAATTTAAGCTATCGCTCAAAGCTATGCTACCCTTGAGTCCTAAATCAAACACTGATAAAACTTCAAATGGCCCTGACTTCTATACGGTACGTCCTACACCTATCAAAGTTTGCAATATACAAATGCTTGTAACTTGTTACTGGAGCGTCATAAAACCTTAAAAATTTGTAACAATAAAGTACTCGAGCCTCTTGTCAATTTAAGCTATCGCTCAAAGCTATGCTACCCTTGAGTCCCAATTCAAGCACTGATAAAACTTCAAATGACACTAACTTCTATACGGTACGTCCTACACCTATCAAAGTTTGCAACAAACAAATGCTTGTAACTTTTTTCTGGAACGTCATAAAACTTTGAAAATTTGTAACAATAAAGTACACGAGCCTCTTGTCAATTTAAGTTATCGCTCAAAGCTATGCTACCCTTGAGTCCCACATCAAACACTGATAAAACTTCAAATGGCCCTAACTTCTATACGATACGTCCTACAACTATCAAAGTTTGCAACATACAAATGCTTCTAACTTTTTACTGGAGCGTCATAAAACTTTGAAAATTTGTAACAATAAAGTACTCGAGCCTCTTGTCAATTTAAGCTATCGCTGAATAGCATAGCTTTCAGCTTGAGTCCAAAATCAAACACTGATAAAACTTCAAATGGCCCTAACTTCTATACGGTACGTCCTACACCTATCAAAGATTTCAATATACAAATGCTTGTAAATTTTTTCTGGAGCGTCATAAAACCTTGAAATTTTGTAGCAATAAAGTACTCGAGCCTCTTGTCAATTTAAGCTATCGCTCAAAGCTATGCTACCCTTGAGTCCCAAATCAAACACTGATAAAACTTCAAATGACCCTAACTTCGATACGGAGCATCCTATACCTATCAAAGTTTACAACATACAAATGCTTGTAACTTTTTACTGGAACGTCATAAAACTTTGTAAATTTGTAACAATAAAGTACACGAGCCTCTTGTCAATTTAAGTTATCGCTCAAAGCTATGCTACCCTTGAGTCCCACATCAAACACTGATAAAACTTCAAATGGCCCTAACTTCTATACGATACGTCCTACAACTATCAAAGTTTGCAACATACAAATGCTTCTAACTTTTTACTGGAGCGTCATAAAACTTTGAAAATTTGTAACAATAAAGTACTCGAGCCTCTTGTCAATTTAAGCTATCGCTGAATAGCATAGCTTTCAGCTTGAGTCCAAAATCAAACACTGATAAAACTTCAAAAGGCCCTAACTTCTATATGGAGCATCCTATACCTATCAAAGTTTGCAACATACAAATGCTTGTAACTTGTTGGCCCTAACTTCTATACGGTACGTCCTACACCTTTCAAAGTTTGCAACATACAAATGCTTGTAACTTTTTACAGGAGCGTAAAAACCGTGAAATTTTGTTACAATAAAGTACTCGAGCCTCTTGTCAATTTAAGCTATCGCTCAAAGCTATGCTACCCTTGAGTCCCAAATCAAACACTGATAAAACTTCAAATGGCCCTAACTTCTATACGGTGCATCCTATACCTATCAAACTTTGCAACATACAAATGCTTGTAACTTTTTACTGGAGCGTCATAAAACTTTGAAATTTTGTAACAATAAAGTACTCGAGCCTCTTGTCAATTTAAGCTATCGCTCAAAGCTATGCTACCCTTGAGTCCCAAATCAAACACTGATAAAACTTCAAATGGCCCTAACTTCTATACGGTACGTCCTACACCTATCAAAGTTTGCAACATACAAATGTTTGTAACTTTTTACTGGAGCGTCATAAAACCTTGACATTTTGTAAAATTAAAGTATTCGAGCCTCTTGTCAATTTAAGCGATCGCTCAAAGCTATGCTATCCTTGAGTCCCAAATCAAACACTGATATACCTTCAAATGGTAACTTCTATACGGAGCATCCTATACCTATCAAAGTTTACAACATACAAATGCTTGTAACATTTTACTGGAGCGTCATAAAACCTTGAAATTTTGTAACAATAAAGTACTCGAGCCTCTTGTCCATTTAAGCTATCGCTCAAAGCTATGCTACCCTTGAGTCCCAAATCAAACACTGATAAAACTTCAAATGGCCCTAACTTCTATACGGTACGTCCTACACCTATCAAAGTTTGCAACATACAAATGCTTGTAACTTTTTACTGGAGCGTCATAAAACCTTTAAATTTTGTAGCAATAAAGTACTCGAGCCTCTTGTCAATTTAAGTTATCACTCAAAGCTATGCTACCCTTGAGTCCCACATCAAACACTGATAAAATTTCAAATTGCCCTAGCTTCTATACGGTACGTCCAACACCTATCAAAGTTTGCAACATACAAATGCTTGTAACTTTTTACTGGAACGTCATAAAACCTTGAAATTTTGTAACAATAAAGTACTCGGACCTCTTGTCACTTTAAGCTATCGCTCAAAGCTATGCTACCCTTGAGTCCCAAATCAAACACAGATAAAACTTCAAATGGCCCTAACTTCTATACGGTACGTCCTACACCTATCAAAGTTTGCAACATACAAATGCTTGTAACTTTTTACTGGAGCGACATAGAACCTTGAAATCTTGCAACACTAAAGTACTCGAGCCTCTTGTCAATTTAAGCTATCGCTCAAAGCGATGCTACTCTTGAGTCCCAAATCAAACACTGATAAAACTTCAAATGGCCCCAACTTCTATACGGTACGTCCTACACCTATCAAAGTTTGCAACATACAAATGCTTGTAACTTTTTACTGGAGCGTCATAAAACCTTGAAATTTTGTAACAGTAAAGTACTCGAGCCTCTTGTCAATTTAAGCTATCGGTCAAAGCTATGCTACCCTTGAGTCGCAAATCAAACACTGATAAAACTTCAAATGGCCCTTACTTCTATACGGTACGTCCTACACCTATCAAAGTTTGCAACATACAAATGCTTGTAACTTTTTACTGGAGCGTCATAAAACCTTGAAATTTTGTAACAATAAAGTACTCGAGCCTCTTGTCAATTTAAGCTATCGCGCAAAGCTATGCTACCCTTGAGTCCCAAATCAAACACTGATAAAACTTCAAATGGCCCTAACTTCTATACGGTACGTCCTACACCTATCAAAGCTTTCAACATACAAGTGCTTGTAACTTTTTACTGGAACGTCATAAAACCTTGAAATTTTGTAACAATAAAGTACTCGAGCCTCTTGTCAATTTAAGCTATCGCGGAAAGCTATGCTACCCTTGAGTCCCAAATCAAACACTGATAAAACTTCAAATGACCCTAACTTCGATACGGAGCATCCTATACCTATCAAAGTTTACAACATACAAATGCTTGTAACTTTTTACTGGAACGTCATAAAACTTTGTAAATTTGTAACAATAAAGTACACGAGCCTCTTGTCAATTTAAGTTATCGCTCAAAGCTATGCTACCCTTGAGTCCCACATCAAACACTGATAAAACTTCAAATGGCCCTAACTTCTATACGATACGTCCTACAACTATCAAAGTTTGCAACATACAAATGCTTCTAACTTTTTACTGGAGCGTCATAAAACTTTGAAAATTTGTAACAATAAAGTACTCGAGCCTCTTGTCAATTTAAGCTATCGCTGAATAGCATAGCTTTCAGCTTGAGTCCAAAATCAAACACTGATAAAACTTCAAAAGGCCCTAACTTCTATATGGAGCATCCTATACCTATCAAAGTTTGCAACATACAAATGCTTGTAACTTGTTGGCCCTAACTTCTATACGGTACGTCCTACACCTTTCAAAGTTTGCAACATACAAATGCTTGTAACTTTTTACAGGAGCGTAAAAACCGTGAAATTTTGTTACAATAAAGTACTCGAGCCTCTTGTCAATTTAAGCTATCGCTCAAAGCTATGCTACCCTTGAGTCCCAAATCAAACACTGATAAAACTTCAAATGGCCCTAACTTCTATACGGTGCATCCTATACCTATCAAACTTTGCAACATACAAATGCTTGTAACTTTTTACTGGAGCGTCATAAAACTTTGAAATTTTGTAACAATAAAGTACTCGAGCCTCTTGTCAATTTAAGCTATCGCTCAAAGCTATGCTACCCTTGAGTCCCAAATCAAACACAGATAAAACTTCAAATGGCCCTAACTTCTATACGGTACGTCCTACACCTATCAAAGTTTGCAACATACAAATGCTTGTAACTTTTTACTGGAGCGACATAGAACCTTGAAATCTTGCAACACTAAAGTACTCGAGCCTCTTGTCAATTTAAGCTATCGCTCAAAGCGATGCTACTCTTGAGTCCCAAATCAAACACTGATAAAACTTCAAATGGCCCCAACTTCTATACGGTACGTCCTACACCTATCAAAGTTTGCAACATACAAATGCTTGTAACTTTTTACTGGAGCGTCATAAAACCTTGAAATTTTGTAACAGTAAAGTACTCGAGCCTCTTGTCAATTTAAGCTATCGGTCAAAGCTATGCTACCCTTGAGTCGCAAATCAAACACTGATAAAACTTCAAATGGCCCTTACTTCTATACGGTACGTCCTACACCTATCAAAGTTTGCAACATACAAATGCTTGTAACTTTTTACTGGAGCGTCATAAAACCTTGAAATTTTGTAACAATAAAGTACTCGAGCCTCTTGTCAATTTAAGCTATCGCGCAAAGCTATGCTACCCTTGAGTCCCAAATCAAACACTGATAAAACTTCAAATGGCCCTAACTTCTATACGGTACGTCCTACACCTATCAAAGCTTTCAACATACAAGTGCTTGTAACTTTTTACTGGAACGTCATAAAACCTTGAAATTTTGTAACAATAAAGTACTCGAGCCTCTTGTCAATTTAAGCTATCGCGGAAAGCTATGCTACCCTTGAGTCCCAAATCAAACACTGATAAAACTTCAAATGGCCTTCTATACGGTACGTCCTACACCTATCAAAGCTTTCAACATACAAGTGCTTGTAACTTTTTACTGGAACGTCATAAAACCTTGAAATTTTGTAACAATAAAGTACTCGAGCCTCTTGTCAATTTAAGCTATCGCTCAAAGCTATGCTACCCTTGAGTAGCAAATCAAACACTGATAAAACTTCAAAGAGCCCTTACTTCTTTCTATACGGTACGTCCTACACCTATCAAAGTTTGCAACATACAAATGCTTGTAACTTTTTACTGGAGCGTCATAAAACCTTGAAATTTTGTAACAATGAAGTACTCGAGCCTCTTGTCAATTTAAGCTATCGCTCAAAGCTATGCTACCCTTGAGTCCTAAATCAAACACTGATAAAACTTCAAATGGCCCTGACTTCTATACGGTACGTCCTACACCTATCAAAGTTTGCAATATACAAATGCTTGTAACTTTTTACTGGAGCGTCATAAAACCTTAAAAATTTGTAACAATAAAGTACTCGAGCCTCTTGTCAATTTAAGCTATCGCTCAAAGCTATGCTACCCTTGAGTCCCAATTCAAGCACTGATAAAACTTCAAATGACACTAACTTCTATACGGTACGTCCTACACCTATCAAAGTTTGCAACAAACAAATGCTTGTAACTTTTTTCTGGAACGTCATAAAACTTTGAAAATTTGTAACAATAAAGTACACGAGCCTCTTGTCAATTTAAGTTATCGCTCAAAGCTATGCTACCCTTGAGTCCCACATCAAACACTGATAAAACTTCAAATGGCCCTAACTTCTATACGATACGTCCTACAACTATCAAAGTTTGCAACATACAAATGCTTCTAACTTTTTACTGGAGCGTCATAAAACTTTGAAAATTTGTAACAATAAAGTACTCGAGCCTCTTGTCAATTTAAGCTATCGCTGAATAGCATAGCTTTCAGCTTGAGTCCAAAATCAAACACTGATAAAACTTCAAATGGCCCTAACTTCTATACGGTACGTCCTACACCTATCGAAGATTGCAATATACAAATGCTTGTACATTTTTTCTGGAGCGTCATAAAACCTTGAAATTTTGTAGCAATAAAGTACTCGAGCCTCTTGTCAATTTAAGCTATCGCGCAAAGCTATGCTGCCCTTGAGTCCCAAATCAAACACTGATAAAACTTCAAATGGCCCTAACTTCTATACGGTACGTCCTACACCTATCAAAGTTTTCAACATACAAATGCTTGTAACTTTTTGCTGGAACGTCATAAAACCTTGAAATTTTGTAACAATAAAGTACTCGAGCCTCTTGTCAATTTAAGCTATCGCTCAAAGCTATGCTACCCTTGAGTAGCAAATCAAACACTGATAAAACTTCAAAGAGCCCTTACTTCTTTCTATACGGTACGTCCTACACCTATCAAAGTTTGCAACATACAAATGCTTGTAACTTTTTACTGGAGCGTCATAAAACCTTGAAATTTTGTAACAATGAAGTACTCGAGCCTCTTGTCAATTTAAGCTATCGCTCAAAGCTATGCTACCCTTGAGTCCTAAATCAAACACTGATAAAACTTCAAATGGCCCTGACTTCTATACGGTACGTCCTACACCTATCAAAGTTTGCAATATACAAATGCTTGTAACTTGTTACTGGAGCGTCATAAAACCTTAAAAATTTGTAACAATAAAGTACTCGAGCCTCTTGTCAATTTAAGCTATCGCTCAAAGCTATGCTACCCTTGAGTCCCAATTCAAGCACTGATAAAACTTCAAATGACACTAACTTCTATACGGTACGTCCTACACCTATCAAAGTTTGCAACAAACAAATGCTTGTAACTTTTTTCTGGAACGTCATAAAACTTTGAAAATTTGTAACAATAAAGTACACGAGCCTCTTGTCAATTTAAGTTATCGCTCAAAGCTATGCTACCCTTGAGTCCCACATCAAACACTGATAAAACTTCAAATGGCCCTAACTTCTATACGATACGTCCTACAACTATCAAAGTTTGCAACATACAAATGCTTCTAACTTTTTACTGGAGCGTCATAAAACTTTGAAAATTTGTAACAATAAAGTACTCGAGCCTCTTGTCAATTTAAGCTATCGCTGAATAGCATAGCTTTCAGCTTGAGTCCAAAATCAAACACTGATAAAACTTCAAATGGCCCTAACTTCTATACGGTACGTCCTACACCTATCAAAGATTTCAATATACAAATGCTTGTAAATTTTTTCTGGAGCGTCATAAAACCTTGAAATTTTGTAGCAATAAAGTACTCGAGCCTCTTGTCAATTTAAGCTATCGCTCAAAGCTATGCTACCCTTGAGTCCCAAATTAAACACTGATAAAACTTCAAATGACCCTAACTTCGATACGGAGCATCCTATACCTATCAAAGTTTACAACATACAAATGCTTGTAACTTTTTACTGGAACGTCATAAAACTTTGTAAATTTGTAACAATAAAGTACACGAGCCTCTTGTCAATTTAAGTATCGCTCAAAGCTATGCTACCCTTGAGTCCCACATCAAACACTGATAAAACTTCAAATGGCCCTAACTTTTATACGATACGTCCTACAACTATCAAAGTTTGCAACATACAAATGCTTCTAACTTTTTACTGGAGCGTCATAAAACTTTGAAAATTTGTAACAATAAAGTACTCGAGCCTCTTGTCAATTTAAGCTATCGCTGAATAGCATAGCTTTCAGCTTGAGTCCAAAATCAAACACTGATAAAACTTCAAATGGCCCTAACTTCTATATGGAGCATCCTATACCTATCAAAGTTTGCAACATACAAATGCTTGTAACTTGTTGGCCCTAACTTCTATACGGTACGTCCTACACCTTTCAAAGTTTGCAACATACAAATGCTTGTAACTTTTTACAGGAGCGTAAAAACCGTGAAATTTTGTTACAATAAAGTACTCGAGCCTCTTGTCAATTTAAGCTATCGCTCAAAGCTATGCTACCCTTGAGTCCCAAATCAAACACTGATAAAACTTCAAATGGCCCTAACTTCTATACGGTGCATCCTATACCTATCAAACTTTGCAACATACAAATGCTTGTAACTTTTTACTGGAGCGTCATAAAACTTTGAAATTTTGTAACAATAAAGTACTCGAGCCTCTTGTCAATTTAAGCTATCGCTCAAAGCTATGCTACCCTTGAGTCCCAAATCAAACACTGATAAAACTTCAAATGGCCCTAACTTCTATACGGTACGTCCTACACCTATCAAAGTTTGCAACATACAAATGTTTGTAACTTTTTACTGGAGCGTCATAAAACCTTGACATTTTGTAAAATTAAAGTATTCGAGCCTCTTGTCAATTTAAGCGATCGCTCAAAGCTATGCTATCCTTGAGTCCCAAATCAAACACTGATATACCTTCAAATGGTAACTTCTATACGGAGCATCCTATACCTATCAAAGTTTACAACATACAAATGCTTGTAACATCTTACTGGAGCGTCATAAAACCTTGAAATTTTGTAACAATAAAGTACTCGAGCCTCTTGTCCATTTAAGCTATCGCTCAAAGCTATGCTACCCTTGAGTCCCAAATCAAACACTGATAAAACTTCAAATGGCCCTAACTTCTATACGGTACGTCCTACACCTATCAAAGTTTGCAACATACAAATGCTTGTAACTTTTTACTGGAGCGTCATAAAACCTTTAAATTTTGTAGCAATAAAGTACTCGAGCCTCTTGTCAATTTAAGTTATCACTCAAAGCTATGCTACCCTTGAGTCCCACATCAAACACTGATAAAATTTCAAATTGCCCTAGCTTCTATACGGTACGTCCAACACCTATCAAAGTTTGCAACATACAAATGCTTGTAACTTTTTACTGGAACGTCATAAAACCTTGAAATTTTGTAACAATAAAGTACTCGGACCTCTTGTCACTTTAAGCTATCGCTCAAAGCTATGCTACCCTTGAGTCCCAAATCAAACACAGATAAAACTTCAAATGGCCCTAACTTCTATACGGTACGTCCTACACCTATCAAAGTTTGCAACATACAAATGCTTGTAACTTTTTACTGGAGCGACATAGAACCTTGAAATCTTGCAACACTAAAGTACTCGAGCCTCTTGTCAATTTAAGCTATCGCTCAAAGCGATGCTACTCTTGAGTCCCAAATCAAACACTGATAAAACTTCAAATGGCCCCAACTTCTATACGGTACGTCCTACACCTATCAAAGTTTGCAACATACAAATGCTTGTAACTTTTTACTGGAGCGTCATAAAACCTTGAAATTTTGTAACAGTAAAGTACTCGAGCCTCTTGTCAATTTAAGCTATCGGTCAAAGCTATGCTACCCTTGAGTCGCAAATCAAACACTGATAAAACTTCAAATGGCCCTTACTTCTATACGGTACGTCCTACACCTATCCAAGTTTGCAACATACAAATGCTTGTAACTTTTTACTGGAGCGTCATAAAACCTTGAAATTTTGTAACAATAAAGTACTCGAGCCTCTTGTCAATTTAAGCTATCGCGCAAAGCTATGCTACCCTTGAGTCCCAAATCAAACACTGATAAAACTTCAAATGGCCCTATCTTCTATACGGTACGTCCTACACCTATCAAAGCTTTCAACATAAAAGTGCTTGTAACTTTTTACTGGAACGTCATAAAACCTTGAAATTTTGTAACAATAAAGTACTCGAGCCTCTTGTCAATTTAAGCTATCGCGGAAAGCTATGCTACCCTTGAGTCCCAAATCAAACACTGATAAAACTTCAAATGGCCTTCTATACGGTACGTCCTACACCTATCAAAGTTTGCAACATACAAATGCTTGTAACTTTTTACTGGAGCGTCATAAAACCTTGAAATTTTGTAACAATAAAGTACTCGAGCCTCTTGTCAATTTAAGCTATCGCGCAAAGCTATGCTGCCCTTGAGTCCCAAATCAAACACTGATAAAACTTCAAATGGCCCTAACTTCTATACGGTACGTCCTACACCTATCAAAGTTTTCAACATACAAATGCTTGTAACTTTTTGCTGGAACGTCATAAAACCTTGAAATTTTGTAACAATAAAGTACTCGAGCCTCTTGTCAATTTAAGCTATCGCTCAAAGCTATGCTACCCTTGAGTAGCAAATCAAACACTGATAAAACTTCAAAGAGCCCTTACTTCTTTCTATACGGTACGTCCTACACCTATCAAAGTTTGCAACATACAAATGCTTGTAACTTTTTACTGGAGCGTCATAAAACCTTGAAATTTTGTAACAATGAAGTACTCGAGCCTCTTGTCAATTTAAGCTATCGCTCAAAGCTATGCTACCCTTGAGTCCTAAATCAAACACTGATAAAACTTCAAATGGCCCTGACTTCTATACGGTACGTCCTACACCTATCAAAGTTTGCAATATACAAATGCTTGTAACTTTTTACTGGAGCGTCATAAAACCTTAAAAATTTGTAACAATAAAGTACTCGAGCCTCTTGTCAATTTAAGCTATCGCTCAAAGCTATGCTACCCTTGAGTCCCAATTCAAGCACTGATAAAACTTCAAATGACACTAACTTCTATACGGTACGTCCTACACCTATCAAAGTTTGCAACAAACAAATGCTTGTAACTTTTTTCTGGAACGTCATAAAACTTTGAAAATTTGTAACAATAAAGTACACGAGCCTCTTGTCAATTTAAGTTATCGCTCAAAGCTATGCTACCCTTGAGTCCCACATCAAACACTGATAAAACTTCAAATGGCCCTAACTTCTATACGATACGTCCTACAACTATCAAAGTTTGCAACATACAAATGCTTCTAACTTTTTACTGGAGCGTCATAAAACTTTGAAAATTTGTAACAATAAAGTACTCGAGCCTCTTGTCAATTTAAGCTATCGCTGAATAGCATAGCTTTCAGCTTGAGTCCAAAATCAAACACTGATAAAACTTCAAATGGCCCTAACTTCTATACGGTACGTCCTACACCTATCAAAGATTGCAATATACAAATGCTTGTACATTTTTTCTGGAGCGTCATAAAACCTTGAAATTTTGTAGCAATAAAGTACTCGAGCCTCTTGTCAATTTAAGCTATCGCTCAAAGCTATGCTACCCTTGAGTCCCAAATCAAACACTGATAAAACTTCAAATGACCCTAACTTCGATACGGAGCATCCTATACCTATCAAAGTTTACAACATACAAATGCTTGTAACTTTTTACTGGAACGTCATAAAACTTTGTAAATTTGTAACAATAAAGTACACGAGCCTCTTGTCAATTTAAGTTATCGCTCAAAGCTATGCTACCCTTGAGTCCCACATCAAACACTGATAAAACTTCAAATGGCCCGAACTTCTATACGATACGTCCTACAACTATCAAAGTTTGCAACATACAAATGCTTCTAACTTTTTACTGGAGCGTCATAAAACTTTGAAAATTTGTAACAATAAAGTACTCGAGCCTCTTGTCAATTTAAGCTATCGCTGAATAGCATAGCTTTCAGCTTGAGTCCAAAATCAAACACTGATAAAACTTCAAATGGCCCTAACTTCTATATGGAGCATCCTATACCTATCAAAGTTTGCAACATACAAATGCTTGTAACTTGTTGGCCCTAACTTCTATACGGTACGTCCTACACCTTTCAAAGTTTGCAACATACAAATGCTTGTAACTTTTTACAGGAGCGTAAAAACCGTGAAATTTTGTTACAATAAAGTACTCGAGCCTCTTGTCAATTTAAGCTATCGCTCAAAGCTATGCTACCCTTGAGTCCCAAATCAAACACTGATAAAACTTCAAATGGCCCTAACTTCTATACGGTACATCCTATACCTATCAAACTTTGCAACATACAAATGCTTGTAACTTTTTACTGGAGCGTCATAAAACTTTGAAATTTTGTAACAATAAAGTACTCGAGCCTCTTGTCAATTTAAGCTATCGCTCAAAGCTATTCTACCCTTGAGTCACAAATCAAACTCTGATAAAACTTCAAATGGCCCTAACTTCTATACGGTGCATCCTATACCTATCAAAGTTTGCAACATACAAATGCTTGTAACTTTTTACTGGAGCGTCATAAAACCTTGAAATTTTGTAATAATGAAGTACTCGAACCTCTTGTCAATTTAAGTTATCGCTCAAAGCTATGCTACCCTTGAGTCCCAAATCAAACACTGATAAAGCTTCAAATGGCCCTAACTTCTATATGGTACGTTCTACACCTATCAAAGTTTGCAACATACAAACGCTTGTAACTTTTTACTGGAGCGTCATAAAACCTTGAAAGTTTGTAAAATTAAAGTATTCGAGCCTCTTGTCAATTTAAGCGATCGCTCAAAGCTATGCTACCCTTGAGTCCCAAATCAAACACTGATATACCTTCAAATGGTAACTTCTATACGGAGCATCCTATACCTATCAAAGTTTACAACATACAAATGCTTGTAACATTTTACTGGAGCGTCATAAAACCTTGAAATTTTGTAACAATAAAGTACTCGAGCCTCTTGTCCATTTAAGCTATCGCTCAAAGCTATGCTACCCTTGAGTCCCAAATCAAACACTGATAAAACTTCAAATGGCCCTAACTTCTATACGGTACGTCCTACACCTATCAAAGTTTGCAACATACAAATGCTTGTAACTTTTTACTGGAGCGTCATAAAACCTTTAAATTTTGTAGCAATAAAGTACTCGAGCCTCTAGTCAATTTAAGTTATCACTCAAAGCTATGCTACCCTTGAGTCCCACATCAAACACTGATAAAATTTCAAATTGCCCTAGCTTCTATACGGTACGTCCAACACCTATCAAAGTTTGCAACATACAAATGCTTGTAACTTTTTACTGGAACGTCATAAAACCTTGAAATTTTGTAACAATGAAGTACTCGAGCCTCTTGTCAATTTAAGCTATCGCTGAAAGTTATGCTACCCTTGAGTCCCAAATAAAACACTGGTAAAACTTCAAATGGCCCTACCTTCTATACGGTACGTCCTACCGCTATCAAAGTTTGCAAAATACAAATGCTTGTAACTTTTTACTGGAGCGTCATAAAACCTTGCAATTTTGTACAATAAAGTACTCGAGCCTCTTGTCAATTTAAGTTATCGCTCAAATCTATGCTACCCTTGAGTCCCAAATCAAACACTGATCAAACTTCAAATGGCCCTAACTTCTATACGGCACGTCCTATACCTATCAAAGTTTGCAACATACAAATGCTTGTAACTTTTTACTGGAGCGTCATAAAACCTTGAAATTTTGTAACAATAAAGTACGCGAGCCTCTTGTCAATTTAAGCTATCGCTCAAAGCTATGCTACCCTTGAGTCCCAAACCAAACACTGATAAAACTTCGAATGGCCCTAACTTCTATACGGTGCATCCTATACCTCTCAAATTTTGCAACATACAAATACTTGTACCGTTTTACTGGAGCGTCATAAAACCTTGAATTGTTGTAACAAAAAAATACTCGAGCCTCTTGTCAATTTAAGTTATCGCTCAAAGCTATGCTACCCTTGAGTCCCACATCAAACACTGATAAAACTTCAAATGGCCCTAACTTCTATACGGTACGTCCTACACCTATCAAAGTTTGCAACATACAAATGCTTGTAACTTTTTACTGGAGCGTCATAAAACCTTGAAATTTTGTAACAATGAAGTACTCGAGCCTGTTGTCAATTTAAGCTATCGCTCAAAGCTATGCTACCCTTGAGTCCTAAATCAAACACTGATAAAACTTCAAATGTCCCTGCCTTCTATACGGTACGTCCTACACCTATCAAAGTTTGCAATATACAAATGCTTGTAACTTTTTACTGGAGCGTCATAAAACCTTAAAATTTTGTAACAATAAAGTACTCGAGCCTCTTGTCAATTTAAGCTATCGCTCAAAGCTATGCTACCCTTGAGTCCCAATTCAAGCACTGATAAAACTTCAAATGACACTAACTTCTATACGGTACGTCCTACACCTATCAAAGTTTGCAACAAACAAATGCTTGTAACTTTTTACTGGAACGTCATAAAACTTTGAAAATTTGTAACAATAAAGTACACGAGCCTCTTGTCAATTTAAGTTATCGCTCAAAGTTATGCTACCCTTGAGTCCCAAATCAAACACTGATAAAACTTCAAATGACCCTAATTTCTATACGGTACGTCCTACACCTATCAAAGTTTGCAACATACAAATGCTTGTATCTTTTTACTGGAGTGTCATAAAACCTTGAAATTTTGTAACAATAAAGTACTCGAGCCTCTTGTCAATTGAAGCTATCGCTCAAAGCTATGCTACCCTTGAGTCCCAAATCAAACACTGATAAAACTTCAAATGGCCCTAACTTCTATATGGAGCATCCTATACCTATCAAAGTTTGCAACATACAAATGCTTGTAACTTGTTGGCCCTAACTTCTATACGGTACGTCCTACACCTTTCAAAGTTTGCAACATACAAATGCTTGTAACTTTTTACTGGAGCGTCATAGAACCTTGAAATCTGGCAACACTAAAGTACTCGAGCCTCTTGTCAATTTAAGCTATCGCTCAAAGCGATGCTACTCTTGAGTCCCAAATCAAAAAATTATAAAATTTCAAATGGCCCCAACTTCTATACGGTACGTCCTACACCTATCAAAGTTTGCAACATACAAATGCTTGTCACTTTTTACTTGAGCGTCATAAAACCTTGAAATTTTGTAACAATAAAGTACTCGGGCCTCTTGTCACTTTAAGCTATCGCTCAAAGCTATGCTACCCTTGAGTCCCAAATCAAACACAGATAAAACTTCAAATGGCCCTAACTTCTATATGGAGCATCCTATACCTATCAAAGTTTGCAACATACAAATGCTTGTAACTTGTTGGCCCTAACTTCTATACGGTACGTCCTACACCTATCAAAGTTTGCAACATACAAATGCTTGTAACTCTTTACTGGAGCGTCATAGAACCTTGAAATCTTGCAACACTAAAGTACTCGAGCCTCTTGTCAATTTAAGCTATCGCTCAAAGCGATGCTACTCTTGAGTCCCAAATCAAACACTGATAAAACTTCAAATGGCCCCAACTTCTATACGGTACGTCCTACACCTATCAAAGTTTGCAACATACAAATGCTTGTAGCTTTTTACTGGAGCGTCATAAAACCTTGAAATTTTATAACAATAAAGTACTCGAGCCACTTGTCAATTTAAGCTATCGCTCAAAGCTATGCTACCCTTGAGTCCCAAATCAAACACTGATAAAACTTCAAATGGCCCTAACTTCTATATGGAGCATCCTATACCTATCAAAGTTTGCAACATACAAATGCTTGTAACTTGTTGGCCCTAACTTCTATACGGTACGTCCTACACCTTTCAAAGTTTGCAACATACAAATGCTTGTAACTTTTTACTGGAGCGTCATAGAACCTTCAAATATTGCAACACTAAAGTACTCGAGCCTCTTGTCAATTTAAGCTATCGCTCAAAGCGATGCTACTCTTGAGTCCCAAATCAAAAAATTATAAAATTTCAAATGGCCCTAACTTCTATACGGTACGTCCTACACCTATCAAAGTTTGCAACATACAAATGCTTGTCACTTTTTACTGGAGCGTCATAAAACCTTGAAATTTTGTAACAATAAAGTACTCGGGCCTCTTGTCACTTTAAGCTATCGCTCAAAGCTATGCTACCCTTGAGTCCCAAATCAAACACAGATAAAACTTCAAATGGCCCTTACTTCTATATGGAGCATCCTATACCTATCAAAGTTTGCAACATACAAATGCTTGTAACTTGTTGGCCCTAACTTCTATACGGTACGTCCTACACCTTTCAAAGTTTGCAACATACAAATGCTTGTAACTTTTTACTGGAGCGTCATAGAACCTTGACATCTTGCAACACTAAAGTACTCGAGCCTCTTGTCAATTTAAGCTATCGCTCAAAGCGATGCTACTCTTGAGTCCCAAATCAAAAAATTATAAAATTTCAAATGGCCCTAACTTCTATACGGTACGTCCTACACCTATCAAAGTTTGCAACATACAAATGCTTGTAGCTTTTTACTGGAGCGTCATAAAACCTTGAAATTTTATAACAATAAAGTACTCGAGCCACTTGTCAATTTAAGCTATCGCTCAAAGCTATGCTACCCTTGAGTCCCAAATCAAACACTGATAAAACTTCAAATGGCCCTAACTTCTATATGGAGCATCCTATACCTATCAAAGTTTGCAACATACAAATGCTTGTAACTTGTTGGCCCTAACTTCTATACGGTACGTCCTACACCTATCAAAGTTTGCAACATACAAATGCTTGTAACTTTTTACTGGAGCGTCATAGAACCTTGAAATCTTGCAACACTAAAGTACTCGAGCCTCTTGTCAATTTAAGCTATCGCTCAAAGCGATGCTACTCTTGAGTCCCAAATCAAACACTGATAAAACTTCAAATGTCCCTGCCTTCTATACGGTACTTCCTACACCTATCAAAGTTTGCAATATACAAATGCTTGTAACTTTTTACTGGAGCGTCATAAAACCTTAAAATTTTGTAACAATAAAGTACTCGAGCCTCTTGTCAATTTAAGCTATCGCTCAAAGCTATGCTACCCTTGAGTCCCAATTCAAGCACTGATAAAACTTCAAATGACACTAACTTCTATACGGTACGTCCTACACCTATCAAAGTTTGCAACAAACAAATGCTTGTAACTTTTTACTGGAACGTCATAAAACTTTGAAAATTTGTAACAATAAAGTACACGAGCCTCTTGTCAATTTAAGTTATCGCTCAAAGTTATGCTACCCTTGAGTCCCAAATCAAACACTGATAAAACTTCAAATGACCCTAATTTCTATACGGTACGTCCTACACCTATCAAAGTTTGCAACATACAAATGCTTGTATCTTTTTACTGGAGTGTCATAAATCCTTGAAATTTTGTAACAATAAAGTACTCGAGCCTCTTGTCAATTGAAGCTATCGCTCAAAGCTATGCTACCCTTGAGTCCCAAATCAAACACTGATAAAACTTCAAATGGCCCTAACTTCTATCCGATACGTCCTACACCTATCAAAATTTGCAACATACAAATGCTTGTAGCTTTTTACTGGAGCGTCATAAAACCTTGAAATTTTATAACAATAAAGTACTCGAGCCACTTGTCAATTTAAGCTATCGCTCAAAGCTATGCTACCCTTGAGTCCCAAATCAAACACTGATAAAACTTCAAATGGCCCTAACTTCTATATGGAGCATCCTATACCTATCAAAGTTTGCAACATACAAATGCTTGTAACTTGTTGGCCCTAACTTCTATACGGTACGTCCTACACCTTTCAAAGTTTGCAACATACAAATGCTTCTAACTTTTTACTGGAGCGTCATAGAACCTTGAAATCTGGCAACACTAAAGTACTCGAGCCTCTTGTCAATTTAAGCTATCGCTCAAAGCGATGCTACTCTTGAGTCCCAAATCAAAAAATTATAAAATTTCAAATGGCCCCAACTTCTATACGGTACGTCCTACACCTATCAAAGTTTGCAACATACAAATGCTTGTCACTTTTTACTTGAGCGTCATAAAACCTTGAAATTTTGTAACAATAAAGTACTCGGGCCTCTTGTCACTTTAAGCTATCGCTCAAAGCTATGCTACCCTTGAGTCCCAAATCAAACACAGATAAAACTTCAAATGGCCCTAACTTCTATATGGAGCATCCTATACCTATCAAAGTTTGCAACATACAAATGCTTGTAAATTGTTGGCCCTAACTTCTATACGGTACGTCCTACACCTATCAAAGTTTGCAACATACAAATGCTTGTAACTTTTTACTGGAGCGTCATAGAACCTTGAAATCTTGCAACACTAAAGTACTCGAGCCTCTTGTCAATTTAAGCTATCGCTCAAAGCGATGCTACTCTTGAGTCCCAAATCAAACACTGATAAAACTTCAAATGGCCCCAACTTCTATACGGTACGTCCTACACCTATCAAAGTTTGCAACATACAAATGCTTGTAGCTTTTTACTGGAGCGTCATAAAACCTTGAAATTTTATAACAATAAAGTACTCGAGCCACTTGTCAATTTAAGCTATCGCTCAAAGCTATGCTACCCTTGAGTCCCAAATCAAACACTGATAAAACTTCAAATGGCCCTAACTTCTATATGGAGCATCCTATACCTATCAAAGTTTGCAACATACAAATGCTTGTAACTTGTTGGCCCTAACTTCTATACGGTACGTCCTACACCTTTCAAAGTTTGCAACATACAAATGCTTGTAACTTTTTACTGGAGCGTCATAGAACCTTCAAATCTTGCAACACTAAAGTACTCGAGCCTCTTGTCAATTTAAGCTATCGCTCAAAGCGATGCTACTCTTGAGTCCCAAATCAAAAAATTATAAAATTTCAAATGGCCCTAACTTCTATACGGTACGTCCTACACCTATCAAAGTTTGCAACATACAAATGCTTGTCACTTTTTACTGGAGCGTCATAAAACCTTGAAATTTTGTAACAATAAAGTACTCGGGCCTCTTGTCACTTTAAGCTATCGCTCAAAGCTATGCTACCCTTGAGTCCCAAATCAAACACAGATAAAACTTCAAATGGCCCTAACTTCTATATGGAGCATCCTATACCTATCAAAGTTTGCAACATACAAATGCTTGTAACTTGTTGGCCCTAACTTCTATACGGTACGTCCTACACCTTTCAAAGTTTGCAACATACAAATGCTTGTAACTTTTTACTGGAGCGTCATAGAACCTTGACATCTTGCAACACTAAAGTACTCGAGCCTCTTGTCAATTTAAGCTATCGCTCAAAGCGATGCTACTCTTGAGTCCCAAATCAAAAAATTATAAAATTTCAAATGGCCCTAACTTCTATACGGTACGTCCTACACCTATCAAAGTTTGCAACATACAAATGCTTGTAGCTTTTTACTGGAGCGTCATAAAACCTTGAAATTTTATAACAATAAAGTACTCGAGCCACTTGTCAATTTAAGCTATCGCTCAAAGCTATGCTACCCTTGAGTCCCAAATCAAACACTGATAAAACTTCAAATGGCCCTAACTTCTATATGGAGCATCCTATACCTATCAAAGTTTGCAACATACAAATGCTTGTAACTTGTTGGCCCTAACTTCTATACGGTACGTCCTACACCTATCAAAGTTTGCAACATACAAATGCTTGTAACTTTTTACTGGAGCGTCATAGAACCTTGAAATCTTGCAACACTAAAGTACTCGAGCCTCTTGTCAATTTAAGCTATCGCTCAAAGCGATGCTACTCTTGAGTCCCAAATCAAACACTGATAAAACTTCAAATGGCCCCAACTTCTATACGGTACGTCCTACACCTATCAAAGTTTGCAACATACAAATGCTTGTAACTTTTTACTGGAGCGTCATAAAACCTTGAAATTTTGTAACAGTAAAGTACTCGAGCCTCTTGTCAATTTAAGCTATCGGTCAAAGCTATGCTACCCTTGAGTCGCAAATCAAACACTGATAAAACTTCAAATGGCCCTTACTTCTATACGGTACGTCCTACACCTATCAAAGTTTGCAACATACAAATGCTTGTAACTTTTTACTGGAGCGTCATAAAACCTTGAAATTTTGTAACAATAAAGTACTCGAGCCTCTTGTCAGTTTAAGCTATCGCGTAAAGCTATGCTACCCTTGAGTCCCAAATCAAACACTGATAAAACTTCAAATGGCCCTAACTTCTATACGATACGTCCTACACCTATCAAAGTTTGCAACATACAAATGCTTGTAACTTTTTACTGGAGCGTCATAAAACCTTGAAATTTTGTAACAATAAAGTACTCGAGCCTCTTGTCAATTTAAACTATCGCTCAAAGCTATGCTACCCTTGAGTCCCAAATCAAACTCTGATAAAACTTCAAATGGCCCTAACTTATACACGGTACGTCCTATACCTATCAAAGTTTGCAACATACAAATGCTTGTAACTTTTTACTGGAGCGTCATAAAACCTTGAAATTTTGTAACAATAAAGTACTCGATCCTCTTGTCAATTTAAGCTATCGCTCAAAGCTATGCTAACCTTGAGTCCCAAATCAAACACTGATAAAACTTCAAATGGCCCTAACTTCTATACGGTACGTCCTACACCTATCAAAGTTTGCAACATACAAATGCTTGTAACTTTTTACTGGAGCGTCAAAAAACCTTGAAATTTTGTAACAATAAAGTACTCGAGCCTCTTGTCAATTTAAACTATCGATCAAAGCTATGCTAACCTTGAGTCCCAAATCAAACACTGATAAAACTTCAAATGGCCCTTACTTCTATACGGTACGTCCTACACCTATCAAAGTTTGCAACATACAAATGCTTATAACTTCTTACTGGAGCGTCATAAAACCTTGAAATTTTGTAACAATAAAGTACTCGAGCCTCTTGTCAATTTAAGCTATCGCGCAAAGCTATGCTGCCCTTGAGTCCCAAATCAAACACTGATAAAACTTCAAATGGCCCTAACTTCTATACGGTACGTCCTACACCTATCAAAGTTTTCAACATACAAATGCTTGTAACTTTTTACTGGAACGTCATAAAACCTTGAAATTTTGTAACAATAAAGTACTCGAGCCTCTTGTCAATTTAAGCTATCGCTCAAAGCTATGCTACCCTTGAGTCGCAAATCAAACACTGATAAAACTTCAAAGGGCCCTTACTTCTATACGGTACGTCCTACACCTATCAATGTTTGCAACATACAAATGCTTGTAACTTTTTACTGGAGCGTCATAAAACCTTGAAATTTTGTAACAGTGAAGTACTCGAGCCTCTTATCAATTTAAGCTATCGCTCAAAGCTATGCTACCCTTGAGTCCTAAATCAAACACTGATAAAACTTCAAATGGCCCTGACTTCTATACGGTACGTCCTACACCTATCAAAGTTTGCAATATACAAATGCTTGTAACTTTTTACTGGAGCGTCATAAAACCTTAAAATTTTGTAACAATAAAGTACTCGAGCCTCTTGTCAATTTAAGCTATCGCTCAAAGCTATGCTACCCTTGAGTCCCAATTCAAGCACTGATAAAACTTCAAATGACACTAACTTCTATACGGTACGTCCTACACCTATCAAAGTTTGCAACAAACAAATGCTTGTAAGTTTTTACTGGAACGTCATAAAACTTTGAAAATTTGTAACAATAAAGTACACGAGCCTCTTGTCAATTTAAGTTATCGCTCAAAGCTATGCTACCCTTGAGTCAAACATCAAACACTGATAAAACTTCAAATAGCCCTAACTTCTATACGATACGTCCTACAACTATCAAAGTTTGCAACATACAAATGCTTCTAACTTTTTACTGGAGCGTCATAAAACTTTTAAAATTTGTAACAATAAAGTACTCGAGCCTCTTGTCAATTTAAGCTATCGCTGAATAGCATAGCTTTCAGCTTAAGTCCAAAATCAAACACTGATAAAACTTCAAATGGCACTAACTTCTATACGGTACGTCCTACACCTATCAAAGTTTGCAATATACAAATGCTTGTAAATTTTTTCTGGAGCGTCATAAAACCTTGAAATTTTGTAACAATAAAGTACTCGAGCCTCTTGTCAATTTAAGCTGTCGCTCAAAGCTATGCTACCCTTGAGTCCCAAATCAAACACTGATAAAACTTCAAATGACCCTAACTTCTATACGGTCCGTCCTACACCTATCAAAGTTTGCAACATACAAATGCTTGTAACTTTTTACTGGAGTGTCATAAAACCTTGAAATTTTGTAACAATAGAGTACTCGAGCCTCTTGTCAATTGAAGCTATCGCTCAAAGCTATGCTACCCTTGAGTCCCAAATCAAACACTGATAAAACTTCAAATGGCCCTAACTTCTATCCGATACGTCCTACACCTATCAAAATTTGCAACATACAAATGCTTGTAGCTTTTTACTGGAGCGTCATAAAACCTTGAAATTTTATAACAATAAAGTACTCGAGCCACTTGTCAATTTAAGCTATCGCTCAAAGCTATGCTACCCTTGAGTAACAAATCAAACACTGATAAAACTTCAAATGGCCCTAACTTCTATATGGAGCATCCTATACCTATCAAAGTTTGCAACATACAAATGCTTGTAACTTGTTGGCCCTAACTTATATACGGTACGTCCTACACCTTTCAAAGTTTGCAACACACAAATGTTTGTAACTTTTTACTGGAGCGTCATAAAACCTTGAAATTTTGTAACAATAAAGTACTCGAGCCTCTTGTCAATTTAAGCTATCGCGCAAAGCTATGCTGCCCTTGAGTCCCAAATCAAACACTGATAAAACTTCAAATGGCCCTAACTTCTATACGGTACGTCCTACACCTATCAAAGTTTTCAACATACAAATGCTTGTAACTTTTTACTGGAACGTCATAAAACCTTGAAATTTTGTAACAATAAAGTACTCGAGCCTCTTGTCAATTTAAGCTATCGCTCAAAGCTATGCTACCCTTGAGTCGCAAATCAAACACTGATAAAACTTCAAAGGGCCCTTACTTCTATACGGTACGTCCTACACCTATCAATGTTTGCAACATACAAATGCTTGTAACTTTTTACTGGAGCGTCATAAAAGCTTGAAATTTTGTAACAATGAAGTACTCGAGCCTCTTATCAATTTAAGCTATCGCTCAAAGCTATGCTACCCTTGAGTCCTAAATCAAACACTGATAAAACTTCAAATGGCCCTGACTTCTATACGGTACGTCCTACACCTATCAAAGTTTGCAATATACAAATGCTTGTAACTTTTTACTGGAGCGTCATAAAACCTTAAAATTTTGTAACAATAAAGTACTCGAGCCTCTTGTCAATTTAAGCTATCGCTCAAAGCTATGCTACCCTTGAGTCCCAATTCAAGCACTGATAAAACTTCAAATGACACTAACTTCTATACGGTACGTCCTACACCTATCAAAGTTTGCAACAAACAAATGCTTGTAACTTTTTACTGGAACGTCATAAAACTTTGAAAATTTGTAACAATAAAGTACACGAGCCTCTTGTCAATTTAAGTTATCGCTCAAAGCTATGCTACCCTTGAGTCAAACATCAAACACTGATAAAACTTCAAATAGCCCTAACTTCTATACGATACGTCCTACAACTATCAAAGTTTGCAACATACAAATGCTTCTAACTTTTTACTGGAGCGTCATAAAACTTTTAAAATTTGTAACAATAAAGTACTCGAGCCTCTTGTCAATTTAAGCTATCGCTGAATAGCATAGCTTTCAGCTTAAGTCCAAAATCAAACACTGATAAAACTTCAAATGGCACTAACTTCTATACGGTACGTCCTACACCTATCAAAGTTTGCAATATACAAATGCTTGTAAATTTTTTCTGGAGCGTCATAAAACCTTGAAATTTTGTAACAATAAAGTACTCGAGCCTCTTGTCAATTTAAGCTGTCGCTCAAAGCTATGCTACCCTTGAGTCCCAAATCAAACACTGATAAAACTTCAAATGACCCTAACTTCTATACGGTCCGACCTACACCTATCAAAGTTTGCAACATACAAATGCTTGTAACTTTTTACTGGAGTGTCATAAAACCTTGAAATTTTGTAACAATAGAGTACTCGAGCCTCTTGTCAATTGAAGCTATCGCTCAAAGCTATGCTACCCTTGAGTCCCAAATCAAACACTGATAAAACTTCAAATGGCCCTAACTTCTATCCGATACGTCCTACACCTATCAAAATTTGCAACATACAAATGCTTGTAGCTTTTTACTGGAGCGTCATAAAACCTTGAAATTTTATAACAATAAAGTACTCGAGCCACTTGTCAATTTAAGCTATCGCTCAAAGCTATGCTACCCTTGAGTAACAAATCAAACACTGATAAAACTTCAAATGGCCCTAACTTCTATATGGAGCATCCTATACCTATCAAAGTTTGCAACATACAAATGCTTGTAACTTGTTGGCCCTAACTTATATACGGTACGTCCTACACCTTTCAAAGTTTGCAACACACAAATGTTTGTAACTTTTTACTGGAGCGTCATAAAACCTTGACATTTTGTAACAATAAAGTACTCGAGCCTCTTATCAATTTAAGCTATCGCTCAAAGCTATTCTACCCTTGAGTCACAAATCAAACTCTGATAAAACTTCAAATGGCCCTAACTTCTATACGGTGCATCCTATACCTATCAAAGTTTGCAACATACAAATGCTTGTAACTTTTTACTGGAGCGTCATAAAACCTTGAAATTTTGTAATAATGAAGTACTCGAACCTCTTGTCAATTTAAGTTATCGCTCAAAGCTATGCTACCCTTGAGTCCCAAATCAAACACTGATAAAGCTTCAAATGGCCCTAACTTCTATATGGTACGTTCTACACCTATCAAAGTTTGCAACATACAAACGCTTGTAACTTTTTACTGGAGCGTCATGAAACCTTGAAAGTTTGTAAAATTAAAGTATTCGAGCCTCTTGTCAATTTAAGCTATCGCGCAAAGCTATGCTACCCTTGAGTCCCAAATCAAACACTGATAAACCTTCAAATGGCCCTAACTTCTATACGGAGCATCCTATACCTATCAAAGTTTACAACATACAAATGCTTGTAACATTTTACTGGAGCGTCATAAAACCTTGAAATTTTGTAACAATAAAGTACTCGAGCCTCTTGTCCATTTAAGCTACCGCTCAAAGCTATGCTACCCTTGAGTCCCAAATCAAACACTGATAAAACTTCAAATGGCCCTAACTTCTCTACGGTACGTCCTACACCTATCAAAGTTTGCAACATACAAATGCTTGTAACTTTTTACTGGAGCGTCATAAAACCTTGAAATTTTGTAGCAATAAAGTACTCGAGCCTCTTGTCAATTTAAGTTATCACTCAAAGTTTTGCTACCCTTGAGTCCCACATCAAACACTGATAAAATTTCAAATTGCCCTAGCTTCTATACGGTACGTCCAACACCTATCAAAGTTTGCAACATACAAATGCTTGTAACTTTTTACTGGAACGTCATAAAACCTTGAAATTTTGTAACAATGAAGTACTCGAGCCTCTTGTCAATTTAAGCTATCGCTCAAAGTTATGCTACCCTTGAGTCGCAAATCAAACACTGATAAAACTTCAAAGGGCCCTTACTTCTCTACGGTCCGTCCTACACCTATCAAAGTTTGCAACATACAAATGCTTGTAACTTTTTACTGGAGTGTCATAAAACCTTGAAATTTTGTAACAATAGAGTACTCGAGCCTCTTGTCAATTGAAGCTATCGCTCAAAGCTATGCTACCCTTGAGTCCCAAATCAAACACTGATAAAACTTCAAATGGCCCTAACTTCTATCCGATACGTCCTGCAACTATCAAAATTTGCAACATACAAATGCTTGTAGCTTTTTACTGGAGCGTCATAAAACCTTGAAATTTTATAACAATAAAGTACTCGAGCCACTTGTCAATTTAAGCTATCGCTCAAAGCTATGCTACCCTTGAGTAACAAATCAAACACTGATAAAACTTCAAATGGCCCTAACTTCTATATGGAGCATCCTATACCTATCAAAGTTTGCAACATACAAATGCTTGTAACTTGTTGGCCCTAACTTATATACGGTACGTCCTACACCTTTCAAAGTTTGCAACACACAAATGTTTGTAACTTTTTACTGGAGCGTCATAAAACCTTGACATTTTGTAACAATAAAGTACTCGAGCCTCTTATCAATTTAAGCTATCGCTCAAAGCTATTCTACCCTTGAGTCACAAATCAAACTCTGATAAAACTTCAAATGGCCCTAACTTCTATACGGTGCATCCTATACCTATCAAAGTTTGCAACATACAAATGCTTGTAACTTTTTACTGGAGCGTCATAAAACCTTGAAATTTTGTAATAATGAAGTACTCGAACCTCTTGTCAATTTAAGTTATCGCTCAAAGCTATGCTACCCTTGAGTCCCAAATCAAACACTGATAAAGCTTCAAATGGCCCTAACTTCTATATGGTACGTTCTACACCTATCAAAGTTTGCAACATACAAACGCTTGTAACTTTTTACTGGAGCGTCATAAAACCTTGAAAGTTTGTAAAATTAAAGTATTCGAGCCTCTTGTCAATTTAAGCTATCGCGCAAAGCTATGCTACCCTTGAGTCCCAAATCAAACACTGATAAACCTTCAAATGGCCCTAACTTCTATACGGAGCATCCTATACCTATCAAAGTTTACAACATACAAATGCTTGTAACATTTTACTGGAGCGTCATAAAACCTTGAAATTTTGTAACAATAAAGTACTCGAGCCTCTTGTCCATTTAAGCTACCGCTCAAAGCTATGCTACCCTTGAGTCCCAAATCAAACACTGATAAAACTTCAAATGGCCCTAACTTCTCTACGGTACGTCCTACACCTATCAAAGTTTGCAACATACAAATGCTTGTAACTTTTTACTGGAGCGTCATAAAACCTTGAAATTTTGTAGCAATAAAGTACTCGAGCCTCTTGTCAATTTAAGTTATCACTCAAAGCTATGCTACCCTTGAGTCCCACATCAAACACTGATAAAATTTCAAATTGCCCTAGCTTCTATACGGTACGTCCAACACCTATCAAAGTTTGCAACATACAAATGCTTGTAACTTTTTACTGGAACGTCATAAAACCTTGAAATTTTGTAACAATGAAGTACTCGAGCCTCTTGTCAATTTAAGCTATCGCTCAAAGTTATGCTACCCTTGAGTCCCAAATCAAACACTGGTAAAACTTCAAATGGCCTTAACTTCTATACGGTACGTCCTACCGCTATCAAAGTTTGCAAAATACAAATGCTTGTATCTTTTTACTGGAGCGTCATAAAACCTTGCAATTTTGTACAATAAAGTACTCGAGCCTCTTGTCAATTTAAGTTATCGCTCAAATCTATGCTACCCTTGAGTCCCAAATCAAACACTGATCAAACTTCAAATGGCCCTAACTTCTATACGGTACGTCTTACACCTATCAAAGTTTGCAACATACAAATGCTTGTAACTTTTTACTGGAGCGTCATAAAACCTTGAAATTTTGTAACAATAAAGTACTCGAGCCTCTTGTCAATTTAAGCTATCGCTCAAAGCTATGCTACCCTTGACTCCCAAATCAAACACTAATAAAACTTCAAATGGCCCTAACTTCTATACGGTACGTCCTACACCTATCAAAATTTGCAACATACAAATGCTTGTAAATTTTTAGTTGAGCGTCATAAAACCTTGAAATTTTGTAACAATAAAGAACTCGAGCCTCTTGTCAATTTAAATTATCGCTCAAAGCTATGCTACCCTTGAGTCCCAAATCAAACACTGATAAAACTTCAAATGGCCCTAACTTCTATACGGTACGTCCTACACCTATCAAAGTTTGCAACATACAAATGCTTGTAACTTTTTACTGGAGCGTCATAATACGTTGAAATGTTGTAACAATAAAGTACTCGAGCCTCTTGTCAATTTAAGCTATCGCTCAAAGCCATGCTACACTTGAGTCCCACATCAAACACTGATAAAACTTCAAATGGCCCTAACTTTTATACGGTACGTCTTACCCCTATCAAAGTTTGCAACATACAAATGCTTGTAACTTTTTACTGGAGCGTCATAAAACCTTGAAATATTGTAACAATAAAGTACTCGAGCCTCGTGTCAATTTAAGCTATTGCTCAAAGCTATGCTACCCTTGAGTCCCAAATCAAACACTGATAAAACTTCAAATGGCCCTAACTTCTATACGGTGTATCCTATACCTATCAAAGTTTGCAACATACAAATGCTTGAAACTTGTTGGCCCTAACTTCTATACGGTACGTCCTACACCTATCGAAGTTTGCAACTTACAAATGCTTGTAACTTTTTACTGGAGCGTCATAAAACCTTGAAATTTTGTAACAATAAAGTGCTCGAGCCTCTTGTATATTCAAGTTTCGCTCAAAACTATGCTACCCTTGAGTCCCAAATTAAACACTGATAAAACTTCAAATGGCCCTAACTTCTATACGGTATGTCCTACACCTATCAAAATTTGCAACATACAAACGCTTGTAACTTTTTACTGGAGCGTCATAAAACCTTGAAATTTTGTAACAATAAAGTACTCGAGCCTCTTGTCAATTTAAGCTATCGCTCAAAGCTGTGCTACCCTTGAGTCCCAAATCAAACACTGATAAAACTTCAAATGGCCCTAACTTCTATACGGTACGTCCTACACCTATCAAAGTTTGCAACATACAAATGCTTGTAACTTTTTACTGGAGCGTCATAAAACCTTGAAATTTTGTAACAATAAAGTACTCGAGCCTCTTGTCAATTTAAGCTATCGCTCAAAGCTGTGCTACCCTTGAGTCCCAAATCAAACACTGATAAAACTTCAAATGGCCCTAACTTCTATACGGTACGTCCTACACCTATCAAAGTTTGCAACATACAAATGCTTGTAACTTTTTACTGGAGCGTCATAAAACCTTGAAATTTTGTAACAATAAAGTACTCGAGCCTCTTGTCAATTTAAGCTATCGCTCAAAGCTATGCTACCCTTGAGTCCCAAATCAAATACCGATAAAACATCAAATGGCACTAACTTCTATACGGTACGTCCTACACCTATCAAAATTTGCAACATACAAATGCTTGTAACTTTTTACTGGAGCGCCATAAAACCTTGAAATTTTATAACAATAAAGTCCTCGAGCCTTTTGTCAATTTAAGCTATCGCTAAAAACTATGCTACCCTTGAGTCCCAAATCAAACACTGATAAAGCTTCAAATGGCCCTAATTTCTATACGGTACGTCCTACATCTATCAAAGTTTGCAAACATACAAATGCTTGTAGCTTTTTACTGGAGCGTCATAAAACCTTGAAATTTTATAACAATAAAGTACTCGAGCCTCTTGTCAATTTAAGCTATCGCTCAAATCTACGCTACCTTTGAGTCCCAACTCAAACACTGTTAAAATTTAAAATGGCCCTAACTTCTATACGGTACACCCTACACCTATCAAAGTTTGCAACATACAAATACTTGTAACTTTTTACTGGAGCGACATAAAACCTTGCAATTTTGTAACAATAAAGTTTTGGAACCTCTTGTCAGTTTAAGTTATCGCTCAAAGCTATGCTACCCTTGAGTACCAAATCAAACACTGAAAAAACTTCAAATGGTCCTAACTTCTATACGGTACGGCCTACACCTATCAAAGTTTGCAACATACACATGTTTGTAACTTTTTAGTGGAGCATCATAAAACCTTAAAATTTTGTAACAATAAAATACTCGAGCCTCTTGTCAATTTAAGCTATCGCTCAAAGTTATGCTACCCTTGAGTCCCAAATCACACACTGATAAGATTTCAAATGGCGCTAACTTCTATACGGTACGTCCTACACCTATCAAAGTTTGCAACATACAAATGCTTGTAACTTTTTACTGGAGCGTCATAAAACCTTGAAATTTTGTAACAATAAAGTTCTCGAGCCTCTTGTCAATTTAAGCTATCGCTCAAAGCTATGCTACCCCTGAGTCCCAAATCAAACACTGATAAATTTTCAAATGGCGCTAACTTCTGTACGGTACGTCCTACACCTATCAAAGTTTGCAACATACAAATGCTTGTAATTTTGTAACAATAAAGTACTCGATCCTCTTGTCAATTAAAGCTATCGCTCAAAGCTATGCTACCCTTGAGTCCCAAATCAAACACTGATAAAACTTCAAATGGCCCTAACTTCTATACGGTACGTCCTACTCCTATCGAAGTTTGCAACATACAAATGCTTGTAACTTTTTGCTGGAGCGTCATAAAACCTTGAAATTTTGTAACAATAAAGTACTCGAGCCTCTTGTCAATTTAAGCTATCGCTCAAAGCTATGCTACCCTTGAGTCCCAAATCAAACACTGATAAAACTTCAAATGGCCCTAACTTTTATACGGTACGTCCTACACCTATCAAAGTTTGCAACATACAAATGCTTGTAACTTTTTACTGGAGCGTCATAAAACCTTGAAATTTTGTAACAATAAAGTACTCGAGCCTCTTGTCAATTGAAGTTTCGCTCAAAACTATGCTACCCTTGAGTCCCAAATTAAACACTGAAAAAACTTCAAATGGCCCTAACTTCTATACGGTGCATCCTATACCTATCAAACTTTGCAACATACAAATGCTTGTAACTTTTTACTGGAGCGTCATAAAATCTTGAAATTTTGTAACAATAAAGTAATCGAGCCTCTTGTCAATTTAAACTATCGCTCAAAGTTATGCTACCCTTGAGTCCCAAATCAAACACGGATAAAATTTCAAATGGCGCTAACTTCTATACGGTACGTCCTACACCTAGCAAAGTTTGCAACATACAAATGCTTGTAACTTTTTACTGGAGCGTCATAAAACCTTGAAATTTTGTAACAATAAAGTACTCGAGCCTCTTGTCAATTTAAGCTATCGCTCAAAGCTATGCTACCCTTGAGTCCCAAATCAAACACTGATAAATTTTCAAATGGCGCTAACTTCTGTACGGTACGTCCTACACCTATCAAAGTTTGCAACATACAAATGCTTGTAACTTTTTACTGGAGCGTCATAAAAACTTGAAATTTTGTAACAATAAAGTTCTCGAGCCTCTTGTCAATTTAAGCTATCGCTCAAAGCTATGCTACCCTTGAGTCCCAAATAAAACACTGATAAAATTTCAAATGGCGCTAACTTCTATACGGTACGTCCTACACCTATCAAACTTTGCAACATACAAATGCTTGTAACTTTTTACAGGAGCGTCACAAAACCTTGATATTTTTAACAATAAAGTACTCGAGCCTCTTGTCAATTTAAGTTATCGCTCAAAGCTATGCTACCCTTGAGTCCCAAATCAAACACTGATAAAACTTCAAATGGCCCTAACTTATATACGGTTCGTCCTGCACCTATCAAAGTTTGCAACATACAAAAGCTTGTAACTTTTTACTGGAGCGTCATAAAATCTTGAAATTTTGTAACAATAAAGTAATCGAGCCTCTTGTCAATTTAAACTATCGCTCAAAGCTATGCTACCCTTGAGTCCCAAATCAAACACTGATAAAACTTCAAATGGCCCTAACTTCTATACGGTACGTCCTACACCTATCGAAGTTTGCAACATACAAATGCTTGTAACTTTTTACTGGAACATCATAAAACCTTGAAATTTTGTAACAATAAAGTACGCGAGCCTCTTGTCAATTTAAGCTATCGCTCAAAGCTATGCTACCCTTGAGTCCCAAATCACAGATTGATAAAACTTCAAATGGCCCTAACTTCTATACGGTACGTCCTACACCTATCAAAGTTTGCAATATACAAATGCTTGTAGCTTTTTACTGGAGCGTCATAAAACCTTGAAATTTTGTAACAATACAGTACTCGAGCCTCTTGTCAATTTAAGCTATCGCTCAAAGCTATGCTACCCTTGAGTCCCAAATCAAACACTGATAAAACTTCAAATGGCCCTAACTTCTATACGGTACGTCCTACACCTATCAAAGTTTGCAACATACAAATGCTTGTAACTTTTTAATGGAGCGTAAGAAAACCTTGAAATTTTGTAACAATAAAGTACTCGAGCCTCTTGTCAACTTAAGCTAAAAGCTATGCTACCCTTGAGTCCCAAATCAAACACTGATTAAACTTCAAATGGCCCTAACTTCTATACGGTACGTCCTACACCTATCAAAGTTTGCAACATACAAATGCTTGTAACTTTTTACTGGAGCGTCATAAAACCTTGGAATTTTGTAACAATAAATTACTCGAGCCTCTTGTCTATTTAAGCTATCGCTCAAAGCTATGCTACCCTTGAGTCCCAAATCAAACACGGATAAAACTTCAAATAGCCCTAACTTTTATACGGTACGTCCTACACCTATCAAAGTTTGTAACATACAAATGCTTGTAACTTTTTACTGGAGCGTCATAAAACCTTAAAATTTTGTAACAATAAAGTACTCAAGCCTCTTGTCCATTTAAGCTATCGCTCGAAGCTATGCTACCCTTGAGTCCCAAATCAAACACTGATAAAACTTCAAATGGCCCTAACTTCTATACGGTACGTCCTACACCTATCAAAGTTTGCAACATACAAATGCTTGTAACTTTTTACTGGAGCGTCATAAAACCTTTAAATTTTGTAGCAATAAAGTACTCGAGCCTCTTGTCAATTTAAGTTATCACTCAAAGCTATGCTACCCTTGAGTCCCACATCAAACACTGATAAAATTTCAAATTGCCCTAGCTTCTATACGGTACGTCCAACACCTATCAAAGTTTGCAACATACAAATGCTTGTAACTTTTTACTGGAGCGTCATAAAACCTTGAAATTTTGTAACAATAAAGTACGCGAGCCTCTTGTCAATTTAAGCTATCGCTCAAAGCTATGCTACCCTTGAGTCCCAAACCAAACACTGATAAAACTTCGAATGGCCCTAACTTCTATATGGTGCATCCTATACCTCTCAAATTTTGCAACATACAAATACTTGTACCGTTTTACTGGAGCGTCATAAAACCTTGAATTGTTGTAGCAATAAAGTACTCGAGCCTCTTGTCAATTTAAGTTATCGCTCAAAGCTATGCTACCCTTGAGTCCCACATCAAACACTGATAAAACTTCAAATGGCCCTAACTTCTATACGGTACGTCCTACACCTATCAAAGTTTGCAACATACAAATGCTTGTAACTTTTTACTGTAGCGTCATAAAACCTTGAAATTTTGTAACAATGAAGTACTCGAGCCTCTTGTCAATTTACGCTATCGCTCAAAGCTATGCTACCCTTGAGTCCTAAATCAAACACTGATAAAACTTCAAATGGCCCTGACTTCTATACGGTACGTCCTACACCTATCAAAGTTTGCAATATACAAATGCTTGTAACTTTTTACAGGAGCGTCATAAAACCTTGAAATTTTGTAACAATAAAGTACTCGAGCCTCTTGTCAATTTAAGCTATCGCTCAAAGCTATGCTACCCTTGAGTCCCAATTCAAACACTGATAAAACTTCAAATAGCCCTAACTTCTATACGGTACGTCCTACACCTATCAAAGTTTGCAATATACAAATGCTTGTAGCTTTTTACTGGAGCGCCATAAAACCTTGAAATTTTGTAACAATACAGTACTCGAGCCTCTTGTCAATTTAAGCTATCGCTCAAAGCTATGCTACCCTTGAGTCCCAAATCAAACACTGATAAAACTTCAAATGGCCCTAACTTCTATACGGTACGTCCTACACCTATCAAAGTTTGCAACATACAAATGCTTGTAACTTTTTAATGGAGCGTAATAAAACCTTGAAATTTTGTAACAATAAAGTACTCGAGCCTCTTGTCAACTTAAGCTACAAGCTATGCTACCCTTGAGTCCCAAATCAAACACTGATTAAACTTCAAATGGCCCTAACTTCTATACGGTACGTCCTACACCTATCAAAGTTTGCAACATACAAATGCTTGTAACTTTTTACTGGAGCGTCATAAAACCTTGGAATGTTGTAACAATAAAGTACTCGAGCCTCTTGTCAATTTAAGCTATCGCTCACAGCTATGCTACCCTTGAGTCCCAAATCAAACACGGATAAAACTTCAAATGGCCCTAACTTCTATACGGTACGTCCTACACCTATCAAAGTTTGCAATATACAAATGCTTGTAGCTTTTTACTGGAGCGTCATAAAACCTTGAAATTTTGTAACAATACAGTACTCGAGCCTCTTGTCAATTTAAGCTATCGCTCAAAGCTATGCTACCCTTGAGTCCCAAATCAAACACTGATAAAACTTCAAATGGCCCTAACTTCTATACGGTACGTCCTACACCTATCAAAGTTTGCAACATACAAATGCTTGTAACTTTTTAATGGAGCGTAAGAAAACCTTGAAATTTTGTAACAATAAAGTACTCGAGCCTCTTGTCAACTTAAGCTAAAAGCTATGCTACCCTTGAGTCCCAAATCAAACACTGATTAAACTTCAAATGGCCCTAACTTCTATACGGTACGTCCTACACCTATCAAAGTTTGCAACATACAAATGCTTGTAACTTTTTACTGGAGCGTCATAAAACCTTGGAATTTTGTAACAATAAATTACTCGAGCCTCTTGTCTATTTAAGCTATCGCTCAAAGCTATGCTACCCTTGAGTCCCAAATCAAACACGGATAAAACTTCAAATAGCCCTAACTTTTATACGGTACGTCCTACACCTATCAAAGTTTGTAACATACAAATGCTTGTAACTTTTTACTGGAGCGTCATAAAACCTTAAAATTTTGTAACAATAAAGTACTCAAGCCTCTTGTCCATTTAAGCTATCGCTCGAAGCTATGCTACCCTTGAGTCCCAAATCAAACACTGATAAAACTTCAAATGGCCCTAACTTCTATACGGTACGTCCTACACCTATCAAAGTTTGCAACATACAAATGCTTGTAACTTTTTACTGGAGCGTCATAAAACCTTTAAATTTTGTAGCAATAAAGTACTCGAGCCTCTTGTCAATTTAAGTTATCACTCAAAGCTATGCTACCCTTGAGTCCCACATCAAACACTGATAAAATTTCAAATTGCCCTAGCTTCTATACGGTACGTCCAACACCTATCAAAGTTTGCAACATACAAATGCTTGTAACTTTTTACTGGAGCGTCATAAAACCTTGAAATTTTGTAACAATAAAGTGCGCGAGCCTCTTGTCAATTTAAGCTATCGCTCAAAGCTATGCTACCCTTGAGTCCCAAACCAAACACTGATAAAACTTCGAATGGCCCTAACTTCTATATGGTGCATCCTATACCTCTCAAATTTTGCAACATACAAATACTTGTACCGTTTTACTGGAGCGTCATAAAACCTTGAATTGTTGTAGCAATAAAGTACTCGAGCCTCTTGTCAATTTAAGTTATCGCTCAAAGCTATGCTACCCTTGAGTCCCACATCAAACACTGATAAAACTTCAAATGGCCCTAACTTCTATACGGTACGTCCTACACCTATCAAAGTTTGCAACATACAAATGCTTGTAACTTTTTACTGTAGCGTCATAAAACCTTGAAATTTTGTAACAATGAAGTACTCGAGCCTCTTGTCAATTTACGCTATCGCTCAAAGCTATGCTACCCTTGAGTCCTAAATCAAACACTGATAAAACTTCAAATGGCCCTGACTTCTATACGGTACGTCCTACACCTATCAAAGTTTGCAATATACAAATGCTTGTAACTTTTTACAGGAGCGTCATAAAACCTTGAAATTTTGTAACAATAAAGTACTCGAGCCTCTTGTCAATTTAAGCTATCGCTCAAAGCTATGCTACCCTTGAGTCCCAATTCAAACACTGATAAAACTTCAAATAGCCCTAACTTCTATACGGTACGTCCTACACCTATCAAAGTTTGCAATATACAAATGCTTGTAGCTTTTTACTGGAGCGCCATAAAACCTTGAAATTTTGTAACAATACAGTACTCGAGCCTCTTGTCAATTTAAGCTATCGCTCAAAGCTATGCTACCCTTGAGTCCCAAATCAAACACTGATAAAACTTCAAATGGCCCTAACTTCTATACGGTACGTCCTACACCTATCAAAGTTTGCAACATACAAATGCTTGTAACTTTTTAATGGAGCGTAATAAAACCTTGAAATTTTGTAACAATAAAGTACTCGAGCCTCTTGTCAACTTAAGCTACAAGCTATGCTACCCTTGAGTCCCAAATCAAACACTGATTAAACTTCAAATGGCCCTAACTTCTATACGGTACGTCCTACACCTATCAAAGTTTGCAACATACAAATGCTTGTAACTTTTTACTGGAGCGTCATAAAACCTTGGAATGTTGTAACAATAAAGTACTCGAGCCTCTTGTCAATTTAAGCTATCGCTCACAGCTATGCTACCCTTGAGTCCCAAATCAAACACGGATAAAACTTCAAATAGCCCTAACTTTTATACGGTACGTCCTACACCTATCAAAGTTTGTAACATACAAATGCTTGTAACTTTTTACTGGAGCGTCATAAAACCTTAAAATTTTGTAACAATAAAGTACTCAAGCCTCTTGTCCATTTAAGCTATCGCTCAAAGCTATGCTACCCTTGAGTCCCAAATCAAACACTGATAAAACTTCAAATGGCCCTAACTTCTATACGGTACGTCCTACACCTATCAAAGTTTGCAACATACAAATGCTTGTAACTTTTTACTGGAGCGTCATAAAACCTTTAAATTTTGTAACAATAAAGTACTCGAGCCTCTTGTCAACTTAAGCTAAAAGCTATGCTACCCTTGAGTCCCAAATCAAACACTGATTAAACTTCAAATGGCCCTAACTTCTATACGGTACGTCCTACACCTATCAAAGTTTGCAACATACAAATGCTTGTAACTTTTTACTGGAGCGTCATAAAACCTTGGAATTTTGTAACAATAAAGTACTCGAGCCTCTTGTCAATTTAAGCTATCGCTCAAAGCTATGCTACCCTTGAGTCCCAAATCAAACACGGATAAAACTTCAAATAGCCCTAACTTTTATACGGTACGTCCTACACCTATCAAAGTTTGTAACATACAAATGCTTGTAACTTTTTACTGGAGCGTCATAAAACCTTAAAATTTTGTAACAATAAAGTACTCAAGCCTCTTGTCCATTTAAGCTATCGCTCGAAGCTATGCTAGCCTTGAGTCCCAAATCAAACACTGATAAAACTTCAAATGGCCCTAACTTCTATACGGTACGTCCTACACCTATCAAAGTTTGCAACATACAAATGCTTGTAACTTTTTACTGGAGCGTCATAAAACCTTTAAATTTTGTAGCAATAAAGTACTCGAGCCTCTTGTCAATTTAAGTTATCACTCAAAGCTATGCTACCCTTGAGTCCCACATCAAACACTGATAAAATTTCAAATTGCCCTAGCTTCTATACGGTACGTCCAACACCTATCAAAGTTTGCAACATACAAATGCTTGTAACTTTTTACTGGAGCGTCATAAAACCTTGAAATTTTGTAACAATAAAGTACGCGAGCCTCTTGTCAATTTAAGCTATCGCTCAAAGCTATGCTACCCTTGAGTCCCAAACCAAACACTGATAAAACTTCGAATGGCCCTAACTTCTATATGGTGCATCCTATACCTCTCAAATTTTGCAACATACAAATACTTGTACCGTTTTACTGGAGCGTCATAAAACCTTGAATTGTTGTAACAATAAAGTACTCGAGCCTCTTGTTAATTTAAGTTATCGCTCAAAGCTATGCTACCCTTGAGTCCCACATCAAACACTGATAAAACTTCAAATGGCCCTAACTTCTATACGGTACGTCCTACACCTATCAAAGTTTGCAACATACAAATGCTTGTAACTTTTTACTGGAGCGTCATAAAACCTTGAAATTTTGTAACAATGAAGTAGTCGAGCCTCTTGTCAATTTACGCTATCGCTCAAAGCTATGCTACCCTTGAGTCCTAAATCAAACACTGATAAAACTTCAAATGGCCCTGACTTCTATACGGTACGTCCTACACCTATCAAAGTTTGCAATATACAAATGCTTGTAACTTTATACAGGAGCGTCATAAAACCTTGAAATTTTGTAACAATAAAGTACTCGAGCCTCTTGTCAATTTAAGCTATCGCTCAAAGCTATGCTACCCTTGAGTCCCAATTCAAACACTGATAAAACTTCAAATAGCCCTAACTTCTATACGGTACGTCCTACACCTATCAAAGTTTGCAATATACAAATGCTTGTAGCTTTTTACTGGAGCGCCATAAAACCTTGAAATTTTGTAACAATACAGTACTCGAGCCTCTTGTCAATTTAAGCTATCGCTCAAAGCTATGGTACCCTTGAGTCCCAAATCAAACACTGATAAAACTTCAAATGGCCCTAACTTCTATACGGTACGTCCTACACCTATCAAAGTTTGCAACATACAAATGCTTGTAACTTTTTAATGGAGCGTAATAAAACCTTGAAATTTTGTAACAATAAAGTACTCGAGCCTCTTGTCAACTTAAGCTAAAAGCTATGCTACCCTTGAGTCCCAAATCAAACACTGATTAAACTTCAAATGGCCCTAACTTCTATACGGTACGTCCTACACCTATCAAAGTTTGCAACATACAAATGCTTGTAACTTTTTACTGGAGCGTCATAAAACCTTGGAATTTTGTAACAATAAAGTACTCGAGCCTCTTGTCAATTTAAGCTATCGCTCAAAGCTATGCTACCCTTGAGTCCCAAATCAAACACGGATAAAACTTCAAATAGCCCTAACATTTATACGGTACGTCCTACACCTATCAAAGTTTGTAACATACAAATGCTTGTAACTTTTTACTGGAGCGTCATAAAACCTTAAAATTTTGTAACAATAAAGTACTCAAGCCTCTTGTCCATTTAAGCTATCGCTCAAAGCTATGCTACCCTTGAGTCCCAAATCAAACACTGATAAAACTTCAAATGGCCCTAACTTCTATACGGTACGTCCTACACCTATCAAAGTTTGCAACATACAAATGCTTGTAACTTTTTACTGGAGCGTCATAAAACCTTTAAATTTTGTAGCAATAAAGTACTCGAGCCTCTTGTCAATTTAAGTTATCACTCAAAGCTATGCTACCCTTGAGTCCCACATCAAACACTGATAAAATTTCAAATTGCCCTAGCTTCTATACGGTACGTCCAACACCTATCAAAGTTTGCAACATACAAATGCTTGTAACTTTTTACTGGAGCGTCATAAAACCTTGAAATTTTGTAACAATAAAGTACGCGAGCCTCTTGTCAATTTAAGCTATCGCTCAAAGCTATGCTACCCTTGAGTCCCAAACCAAACACTGATAAAACTTCGAATGGCCCTAACTTCTATATGGTGCATCATATACCTCTCAAATTTTGCAACATACAAATACTTGTACCGTTTTACTGGAGCGTCATAAAACCTTGAATTGTTGTAACAATAAAGTACTCGAGCCTCTTGTCAATTTAAGTTATCGCTCAAAGCTATGCTACCCTTGAGTCCCACATCAAACACTGATAAAACTTCAAATGGCCCTAACTTCTATACGGTACGTCCTACACCTATCAAAGTTTGCAACATACAAATGCTTGTAACTTTTTACTGGAGCGTCATAAAACCTTGAAATTTTGTAACAATGAAGTACTCGAGCCTCTTGTCAATTTAAGCTATCGCTGAATAGGATAGCTTTCAGCTTGAGTCCAAAATCAAACACTGATAAAACTTCAAATGGCCCTAACTTCTATACGGTACGTCCTACACCTAACAAAGTTTGCAATATACAAATGCTTGTACATTTTTTCTGGAGCGTCATAAAACCTTGAAATTTTGTAACAATAAAGTACTCGAGCCTCTTGTCAATTTAAGCTATCGCTCAAAGCTATGCTACCCTTGAGTCCCAAATCAAACACTGATAAAACTTCAAATGACCCTAACTTCTATACGGTACGTCCTACACCTATCAAAGTTTGCAACATACAAATGCTTGTAGCTTTTTACTGGAGCGTCATAAAACCTTGAAATTTTATAACAATAAAGTACTCGAGCCACTTGTCAATTTAAGCTATCGCTCAAAGCTATGCTACCCTTGAGTCCCAAATCAAACACTGATAAAACTTCAAATGGCCCTAACTTCTATATGGAGCATCCTATGCCTATCAAAGTTTGCAACATACAAATGCTTGTAACTTGTTGGCCCTAACTTCTATACGGTACGTCCTACACCTTTCAAAGTTTGCAACATACAAATGCTTGTAACTTTTTACAGGAGCGTAAAAACCGTGAAATTTTGTTACAATAAAGTACTCGAGCCTCTTGTCAATTTAAGCTATCGCTCAAAGCTATGCTACCCTTGAGTCCCAAATCAAACACTGATAAAACTTCAAATGGCCCTAACTTCTATACGGTGCATCCTATACCTATCAAACTTTGCAACATACAAATGCTTGTAACTTTTTACTGGAGCGTCATAAAACTTTGAAATTTTGTAACAATAAAGTACTCGAGCCTCTTGTCAATTTAAGCTATCGCTCAAAGCTATGCTACCCTTGAGTCCCAAATCAAACACTGATAAAACTTCAAATGGCCCTAACTTCTATACAGTACGTCCTACACCTATCAAAGTTTGCAACATACAAATGTTCGTAACTTTTTACTGGAGCGTCATAAAACCTTGACATTTTGTAACAATAAAGTACTTGAGCCTCTTATCAATTTAAGCTATCGCTCAAAGCTATTCTACCCTTGAGTCACAAATCAAACTCTGATAAAACTTCAAATGGCCCTATCTTCTATACGGTGCATCCTATACCTATCAAAGTTTGCAACATACAACTGCTTGTAACTTTTTACTGGAGCGTCATAAAACCTTGAAATTTTGTAACAATAAAGTACTCGAGCCTCTTGTCAATTTAAGCTATCGCTCAAAGCTATGCTACCCTTGAGTCCCAAATCAAACACTGATAAATTTTCAAATGGCGCTAACTTCTGTACGGTACGTCCTACACCTATCAAAGTTTGCAACATAGAAATGCTTGTAACTTTCTACTGGAGCGTCATAAAAACTTGAAATTTTGTAGCAATAAAGTACTCGAGCCTCTTGTCAATTTAAGTTATCACTCAAAGCTATGCTACCCTTGAGTCCCACATCAAACACTGATAAAATTTCAAATTGCCCTAGCTTCTATACGGTACGTACAACACCTATCAAAGTTTGCAACATACAAATGCTTGTAACTTTTTACTGGAGCGTCATAAAACCTTGAAATTTTGTAACAATAAAGTACGCGTGCCTCTTGTCAATTTAAGCTATCGCTCAAAGCTATGCTACCCTTGAGTCCCAAACCAAACACTGATAAAACTTCGAATGGCCCTAACTTCTATATGGTGCATCCTATACCTCTCAAATTTTGCAACATACAAATACTTGTACCGTTTTACTGGAGCGTCATAAAACCTTGAATTGTTGTAACAATAAAGTACTCGAGCCTCTTGTTAATTTAAGTTATCGCTCAAAGCTATGCTACCCTTGAGTCCCACATCAAACACTGATAAAACTTCAAATGGCCCTAACTTCTATACGGTACGTCCTACACCTATCAAAGTTTGCAATATACAAATGCTTGTAACTTTTTACTGGAGCGTCATAAAACCTTAAAATTTTGTAACAATAAAGTACTCGAGCCTCTTGTCAATTTAAGCTATCGCTCAAAGCTATGCTACCCTTGAGTCCCAATTCAAGCACTGATAAAACTTCAAATGGCACTAACTTCTATACGGTACGTCCGACACCTATCAAAGTTTGCAATATACAAATGCTTGTAACTTTTTACTGGAGCGTAATAAAACCTTGAAATTTTGTAACAATAAAGTACTCGAGCCTCTTGTCAACTTAAGCTACAAGCTATGCTACCCTTGAGTCCCAAATCAAACACTGATTAAACTTCAAATGGCCCTAACTTCTATACGGTACGTCCTACACCTATCAAAGTTTGCAACATACAAATGCTTGTAACTTTTTACTGGAGCGTCATAAAACCTTGGAATGTTGTAACAATAAAGTACTCGAGCCTCTTGTCAATTTAAGCTATCGCTCACAGCTATGCTACCCTTGAGTCCCAAATCAAACACGGATAAAACTTCAAATAGCCCTAACTTTTATACGGTACGTCCTACACCTATCAAAGTTTGTAACATACAAATGCTTGTAACTTTTTACTGGAGCGTCATAAAACCTTAAAATTTTGTAACAATAAAGTACTCAAGCCTCTTGTCCATTTAAGCTATCGCTCAAAGCTATGCTACCCTTGAGTCCCAAATCAAACACTGATAAAACTTCAAATGGCCCTAACTTCTATACGGTACGTCCTACACCTATCAAAGTTTGCAACATACAAATGCTTGTAACTTTTTACTGGAGCGTCATAAAACCTTTAAATTTTGTAACAATAAAGTACTCGAGCCTCTTGTCAACTTAAGCTAAAAGCTATGCTACCCTTGAGTCCCAAATCAAACACTGATTAAACTTCAAATGGCCCTAACTTCTATACGGTACGTCCTACACCTATCAAAGTTTGCAACATACAAATGCTTGTAACTTTTTACTGGAGCGTCATAAAACCTTGGAATTTTGTAACAATAAAGTACTCGAGCCTCTTGTCAATTTAAGCTATCGCTCAAAGCTATGCTACCCTTGAGTCCCAAATCAAACACGGATAAAACTTCAAATAGCCCTAACTTTTATACGGTACGTCCTACACCTATCAAAGTTTGTAACATACAAATGCTTGTAACTTTTTACTGGAGCGTCATAAAACCTTAAAATTTTGTAACAATAAAGTACTCAAGCCTCTTGTCCATTTAAGCTATCGCTCGAAGCTATGCTAGCCTTGAGTCCCAAATCAAACACTGATAAAACTTCAAATGGCCCTAACTTCTATACGGTACGTCCTACACCTATCAAAGTTTGCAACATACAAATGCTTGTAACTTTTTACTGGAGCGTCATAAAACCTTTAAATTTTGTAGCAATAAAGTACTCGAGCCTCTTGTCAATTTAAGTTATCACTCAAAGCTATGCTACCCTTGAGTCCCACATCAAACACTGATAAAATTTCAAATTGCCCTAGCTTCTATACGGTACGTCCAACACCTATCAAAGTTTGCAACATACAAATGCTTGTAACTTTTTACTGGAGCGTCATAAAACCTTGAAATTTTGTAACAATAAAGTACGCGAGCCTCTTGTCAATTTAAGCTATCGCTCAAAGCTATGCTACCCTTGAGTCCCAAACCAAACACTGATAAAACTTCGAATGGCCCTAACTTCTATATGGTGCATCCTATACCTCTCAAATTTTGCAACATACAAATACTTGTACCGTTTTACTGGAGCGTCATAAAACCTTGAATTGTTGTAACAATAAAGTACTCGAGCCTCTTGTTAATTTAAGTTATCGCTCAAAGCTATGCTACCCTTGAGTCCCACATCAAACACTGATAAAACTTCAAATGGCCCTAACTTCTATACGGTACGTCCTACACCTATCAAAGTTTGCAACATACAAATGCTTGTAACTTTTTACTGGAGCGTCATAAAACCTTGAAATTTTGTAACAATGAAGTAGTCGAGCCTCTTGTCAATTTACGCTATCGCTCAAAGCTATGCTACCCTTGAGTCCTAAATCAAACACTGATAAAACTTCAAATGGCCCTGACTTCTATACGGTACGTCCTACACCTATCAAAGTTTGCAATATACAAATGCTTGTAACTTTATACAGGAGCGTCATAAAACCTTGAAATTTTGTAACAATAAAGTACTCGAGCCTCTTGTCAATTTAAGCTATCGCTCAAAGCTATGCTACCCTTGAGTCCCAATTCAAACACTGATAAAACTTCAAATAGCCCTAACTTCTATACGGTACGTCCTACACCTATCAAAGTTTGCAATATACAAATGCTTGTAGCTTTTTACTGGAGCGCCATAAAACCTTGAAATTTTGTAACAATACAGTACTCGAGCCTCTTGTCAATTTAAGCTATCGCTCAAAGCTATGGTACCCTTGAGTCCCAAATCAAACACTGATAAAACTTCAAATGGCCCTAACTTCTATACGGTACGTCCTACACCTATCAAAGTTTGCAACATACAAATGCTTGTAACTTTTTAATGGAGCGTAATAAAACCTTGAAATTTTGTAACAATAAAGTACTCGAGCCTCTTGTCAACTTAAGCTAAAAGCTATGCTACCCTTGAGTCCCAAATCAAACACTGATTAAACTTCAAATGACCCTAACTTCTATACGGTACGTCCTACACCTATCAAAGTTTGCAACATACAAATGCTTGTAACTTTTTACTGGAGCGTCATAAAACCTTGGAATTTTGTAACAATAAAGTACTCGAGCCTCTTGTCAATTTAAGCTATCGCTCAAAGCTATGCTACCCTTGAGTCCCAAATCAAACACGGATAAAACTTCAAATAGCCCTAACATTTATACGGTACGTCCTACACCTATCAAAGTTTGTAACATACAAATGCTTGTAACTTTTTACTGGAGCGTCATAAAACCTTAAAATTTTGTAACAATAAAGTACTCAAGCCTCTTGTCCATTTAAGCTATCGCTCAAAGCTATGCTACCCTTGAGTCCCAAATCAAACACTGATAAAACTTCAAATGGCCCTAACTTCTATACGGTACGTCCTACACCTATCAAAGTTTGCAACATACAAATGCTTGTAACTTTTTACTGGAGCGTCAAAAAACCTTTAAATTTTGTAGCAATAAAGTACTCGAGCCTCTTGTCAATTTAAGTTATCACTCAAAGCTATGCTACCCTTGAGTCCCACATCAAACACTGATAAAATTTCAAATTGCCCTAGCTTCTATACGGTACGTCCAACACCTATCAAAGTTTGCAACATACAAATGCTTGTAACTTTTTACTGGAGCGTCATAAAACCTTGAAATTTTGTAACAATAAAGTACGCGAGCCTCTTGTCAATTTAAGCTATCGCTCAAAGCTATGCTACCCTTGAGTCCCAAACCAAACACTGATAAAACTTCGAATGGCCCTAACTTCTATATGGTGCATCATATACCTCTCAAATTTTGCAACATACAAATACTTGTACCGTTTTACTGGAGCGTCATAAAACCTTGAATTGTTGTAACAATAAAGTACTCGAGCCTCTTGTCAATTTAAGTTATCGCTCAAAGCTATGCTACCCTTGAGTCCCACATCAAACACTGATAAAACTTCAAATGGCCCTAACTTCTATACGGTACGTCCTACACCTATCAAAGTTTGCAACATACAAATGCTTGTAACTTTTTACTGGAGCGTCATAAAACCTTGAAATTTTGTAACAATGAAGTACTCGAGCCTCTTGTCAATTTAAGCTATCGCTGAATAGGATAGCTTTCAGCTTGAGTCCAAAATCAAACACTGATAAAACTTCAAATGGCCCTAACTTCTATACGGTACGTCCTACACCTAACAAAGTTTGCAATATACAAATGCTTGTACATTTTTTCTGGAGCGTCATAAAACCTTGAAATTTTGTAACAATAAAGTACTCGAGCCTCTTGTCAATTTAAGCTATCGCTCAAAGCTATGCCACCCTTGAGTCCCAAATCAAACACTGATAAAACTTCAAATGACCCTAACTTCTATACGGTACGTCCTACACCTATCAAAGTTTGCAACATACAAATGCTTGTAGCTTTTTACTGGAGCGTCATAAAACCTTGAAATTTTATAACAATAAAGTACTCGAGCCACTTGTCAATTTAAGCTATCGCTCAAAGCTATGCTACCCTTGAGTCCCAAATCAAACACTGATAAAACTTCAAATGGCCCTAACTTCTATATGGAGCATCCTATGCCTATCAAAGTTTGCAACATACAAATGCTTGTAACTTGTTGGCCCTAACTTCTATACGGTACGTCCTACACCTTTCAAAGTTTGCAACATACAAATGCTTGTAACTTTTTACAGGAGCGTAAAAACCGTGAAATTTTGTTACAATAAAGTACTCGAGCCTCTTGTCAATTTAAGCTATCGCTCAAAGCTATGCTACCCTTGAGTCCCAAATCAAACACTGATAAAACTTCAAATGGCCCTAACTTCTATACGGTGCATCCTATACCTATCAAACTTTGCAACATACAAATGCTTGTAACTTTTTACTGGAGCGTCATAAAACTTTGAAATTTTGTAACAATAAAGTACTCGAGCCTCTTGTCAATTTAAGCTATCGCTCAAAGCTATGCTACCCTTGAGTCCCAAATCAAACACTGATAAAACTTCAAATGGCCCTAACTTCTATACAGTACGTCCTACACCTATCAAAGTTTGCAACATACAAATGTTCGTAACTTTTTACTGGAGCGTCATAAAACCTTGACATTTTGTAACAATAAAGTACTTGAGCCTCTTATCAATTTAAGCTATCGCTCAAAGCTATTCTACCCTTGAGTCACAAATCAAACTCTGATAAAACTTCAAATGGCCCTATCTTCTATACGGTGCATCCTATACCTATCAAAGTTTGCAACATACAACTGCTTGTAACTTTTTACTGGAGCGTCATAAAACCTTGAAATTTTGTAACAATAAAGTACTCGAGCCTCTTGTCAATTTAAGCTATCGCTCAAAGCTATGCTACCCTTGAGTCCCAAATCAAACACTGATAAATTTTCAAATGGCGCTAACTTCTGTACGGTACGTCCTACACCTATCAAAGTTTGCAACATACAAATGCTTGTAACTTTCTACTGGAGCGTCATAAAAACTTGAAATTTTGTAGCAATAAAGTACTCGAGCCTCTTGTCAATTTAAGTTATCACTCAAAGCTATGCTACCCTTGAGTCCCACATCAAACACTGATAAAATTTCAAATTGCCCTAGCTTCTATACGGTACGTACAACACCTATCAAAGTTTGCAACATACAAATGCTTGTAACTTTTTACTGGAGCGTCATAAAACCTTGAAATTTTGTAACAATAAAGTACGCGTGCCTCTTGTCAATTTAAGCTATCGCTCAAAGCTATGCTACCCTTGAGTCCCAAACCAAACACTGATAAAACTTCGAATGGCCCTAACTTCTATATGGTGCATCCTATACCTCTCAAATTTTGCAACATACAAATACTTGTACCGTTTTACTGGAGCGTCATAAAACCTTGAATTGTTGTAACAATAAAGTACTCGAGCCTCTTGTTAATTTAAGTTATCGCTCAAAGCTATGCTACCCTTGAGTCCCACATCAAACACTGATAAAACTTCAAATGGCCCTAACTTCTATACGGTACGTCCTACACCTATCAAAGTTTGCAATATACAAATGCTTGTAACTTTTTACTGGAGCGTCATAAAACCTTAAAATTTTGTAACAATAAAGTACTCGAGCCTCTTGTCAATTTAAGCTATCGCTCAAAGCTATGCTACCCTTGAGTCCCAATTCAAGCACTGATAAAACTTCAAATGGCACTAACTTCTATAAGGTACGTCCTACACCTATCAAACAAACAAATGCTTGTAACTTTTTACTGGAACGTCATAAAACTTTGAAAATTTGTAACAATAAAGTACACGAGCCTCTTGTCAATTTAAGTTATCGCTCAAAGCTATGCTACCCTTGAGTCCCACATCAAACACTGATAAAACTTCAAATGGCCCTAACTTCTATACGATACGTCCTACAACTATCAAAGTTTGCAACATACAAATGCTTCTAACTTTTTACTGGAGCGTCATAAAACTTTGAAAATTTGTAACAATAAAGTACTCGAGCCTCTTGTCAATTTAAGCTATCGCTGAATAGCATAGCTTTCAGCTTGAGTCCAAAATCAAACACTGATAAAACTTCAAATGGCCCTAACTTCTATACGGTACGTCCTACACCTAACAAAGTTTGCAATATACAAATGCTTGTAAATTTTTTCTGGAGCGTCATAAAACCTTGAAATTTTGTAACAATAAAGTACTCGAGCCTCTTGTCAATTTAAGCTATCGCTCAAAGCTATGCTACCCTTGAGTCCCAAATCAAACACTGATAAAACTTCAAATGACCCTAACTTCTATACGGTACGTCCTACACCTATCAAAGTTTGCAACATACAAATGCTTGTAACTTTTTACTGGAGTGTCATAAAACCTTGAAATTTTGTAACAATAAAGTACTCGAGCCTCTTGTCAATTGAAGCTATCGCTCAAAGCTATGCTACCATTGAGTCCCAAATCAAACACTGATAAAACTTCAAATGGCCCTAACTTCTATCCGATACGTCCTACACCTATCAAAATTTGCAACATACAAATGATTGTAGCTTTTTACTGGAGCGTCATAAAACCTTGAAATTTTATAACAATAAAGTACTCGAGCCACTTGTCAATTTAAGCTATCGCTCAAAGCTATGCTACCCTTGAGTCCCAAATCAAACACTGATAAAACTTCAAATGGCCCTAACTTCTATATGGAGCATCCTATGCCTATCAAAGTTTGCAACATACAAATGCTTGTAACTTGTTGGCCCTAACTTCTATACGGTACGTCCTACACCTTTCAAAGTTTGCAACATACAAATGCTTGTAACTTTTTACAGGAGCGTAAAAACCGTGAAATTTTGTTACAATAAAGTACTCGAGCCTCTTGTCAATTTAAGCTATCGCTCAAAGCTATGCTACCCTTGAGTCCCAAATCAAACACTGATAAAACTTCAAATGGCCCTAACTTCTATACGGTGCATCCTATACCTATCAAACTTTGCAACATACAAATGCTTGTAACTTTTTACTGGAGCGTCATAAAACTTTGAAATTTTGTAACAATAAAGTACTCGAGCCTCTTGTCAATTTAAGCTATCGCTCAAAGCTATGCTACCCTTGAGTCCCAAATCAAACACTGATAAAACTTCAAATGGCCCTAACTTCTATACGGTACGTCCTACACCTATCAAAGTTTGCAACATACAAATGTTCGTAACTTTTTACTGGAGCGTCATAAAACCTTGACATTTTGTAACAATAAAGTACTTGAGCCTCTTATCAATTTAAGCTATCGCTCAAAGCTATTCTACCCTTGAGTCACAAATCAAACTCTGATAAAACTTCAAATGGCCCTAACTTCTATACGGTGCATCCTATACCTATCAAAGTTTGCAACATACAAATGCTTGTAACTTTTTACTGGAGCGTCATAAAACCTTGAAATTTTGTAACAATAAAGTACTCGAGCCTCTTGTCAATTTAAGCTATCGCTCAAAGCTATGCTACCCTTGAGTCCCAAATCAAACACTGATAAATTTTCAAATGGCGCTAACTTCTGTACGGTACGTCCTACACCTATCAAAGTTTGCAACATACAAATGCTTGTAACTTTTAACTGGAGCGTCATAAAAACTTGAAATTTTGTAACAATAAAGTACTCGATCCTCTTGTCAATTAAAGCTATCGCTCAAAGCTATGCTACCCTTGAGTCCCAAATCAAACACTGATAAAACTTCAAATGGCCCTAACTTCTATACGGTACGTCCTACACCTATCAAACTTTGCAACATACAAATGCTTGTAACTTTTTACAGGAGCGTCACAAAACCTTGATATTTTTAACAATAAAGTACTCGAGCCTCTTGTCAATTTAAGTTATCGCTCAAAGCTATGCTACCCTTGAGTCCCAAATCAAACACTGATAAAACTTCAAATGGCCCTAACTTATATGCGGTACGTCCTACACCTATCAAAGTTTGCAACATACAAAAGCTTGTAACTTTTTACTGGAGCGTCATAAAATCTTGAAATTTTGTAACAATAAGGTAATCGAGCCTCTTGTCAATTTAAACTATCGCTCAAAGTGCTTATGCTACCCTTGAGTCCCAAATCAAACACTGATAAAACTTCAAATGGCCCTAACTTCTATACGGTACGTCCTACACCTATCAAAGTTTGCAACATACAAATGTTCGTAACTTTTTACTGGAGCGTCATAAAACCTTGACATTTTGTAACAATAAAGTACTTGAGCCTCTTATCAATTTAAGCTATCGCTCAAAGCTATTCTACCCTTGAGTCACAAATCAAACTCTGATAAAACTTCAAATGGCCCTAACTTCTATACGGTGCATCCTATACCTATCAAAGTTTGCAACATACAAATGCTTGTAACTTTTTACTGGAGCGTCATAAAACCTTGAAATTTTGTAACAATAAAGTACTCGAGCCTCTTGTCAATTTAAGCTATCGCTCAAAGCTATGCTACCCTTGAGTCCCAAATCAAACACTGATAAAACTTCAAATGGCCCTAACTTCTATATGGAGCATCCTATGCCTATCAAAGTTTGCAACATACAAATGCTTGTAACTTGTTGTCCCTAACTTCTATACGGTACGTCCTACACCTTTCAAAGTTTGCAACATACAAATGCTTGTAACTTTTTACAGGAGCGTAAAAACCGTGAAATTTTGTTACAATAAAGTACTCGAGCCTCTTGTCAATTTAAGCTATCGCTCAAAGCTATGCTACCCTTGAGTCCCAAATCAAACACTGATAAAACTTCAAATGGCCCTAACTTCTATACGGTACGTCCTACACCTATCAAAGTTTGCAACATACAAATGATCGTAACTTTTTACTGGAGCGTCATAAAACCTTGACATTTTGTAACAACAAAGTACTTGAGCCTCTTATCAATTTAATCTATCGCTCAAAGCTATTCTACCCTTGAGTCACAAATCAAACTCTGATAAAACTTCAAATGGCCCTAACTTCTATACGGTGCATCCTATACCTATCAAAGTTTGCAACATACAAATGCTTGTAACTTTTTACTGGAGCGTCATAAAACCTTGAAATTTTGTAACAATAAAGTACTCGAGCCTCTTGTCAATTTAAGCTATCGCTCAAAGCTATGCTACCCTTGAGTCCCAAATCAAACACTGATAAATTTTCAAATGGCGCTAACTTCTGTACGGTACGTCCTACACCTATCAAAGTTTGCAACATACAAATGCTTGTAACTTTTTACTGGAGCGTCATAAAAACTTGAAATTTTGTAACAATAAAGTACTCGATCCTCTTGTCAATTAAAGCTATCGCTCAAAGCTATGCTACCCTTGAGTCCCAAATCAAACACTGATAAAACTTCAAATGGCCCTAACTTCTATACGGTACGTCCTACACCTATCAAACTTTGCAACATACAAATGCTTGTAACTTTTTACAGGAGCGTCACAAAACCTTGATATTTTTAACAATAAAGTACTCGAGCCTCTTGTCAATTTAAGTTATCGCTCAAAGCTATGCTACCCTTGAGTCCCAAATCAAACACTGATAAAACTTCAAATGGCCCTAACTTATATACGGTACGTCCTACACCTATCAAAGTTTGCAACATACAAATGCTTGTAACTTTTTACTGGAGCGTCATAAAACCTGGAAATTTTGTAACAATAAAGTACTCGAGCCTCTTGTCAATTTAAGCTATCGCTCAAAGCTATGCTACCCTTGAGTCCCAAATCAAACACTGATAAATTTTCAAATGGCGCTAACTTCTGTACGGTACGTCCTACACCTATCAAAGTTTGCAACATACAAATGCTTGTAACTTTTTACTGGAGCGTCATAAAAACTTGAAATTTTGTAACAATAAAGTACTCGATCCTCTTGTCAATTAAAGCTATCGCTCAAAGCTATGCTACCCTTGAGTCCCAAATCAAACACTGATAAAACTTCAAATGGCCCTAACTTCTATACGGTACGTCCTACACCTATCGAAGTTTGCAACATACAAATGCTTGTAACTTTTTACTGGAACGTCATAAAACCTTGAAATTTTGTAACAATAAAGTACTCGAGCCTCTTGTCAATTTAAGCTATCGCTCAAAGCTATGCTACCCTTGAGTCCCAAATCACAGACTGATAAAACTTCAAATGGCCCTAACTTCTATAAGGTACGTCCTACACCTATCGAAATTTGCAACATACAAATGCTTGTAACTTTTTACTGGAGCGTCATAAACCCTTGACATTTTGTAACAATAAAGTTCTCGAGCCTCTTGTCAATTTAAGCTATCGCTCAAAGCTATGCTACCCTTGAGTCCCAAATAAAACACTGATATATCTTCAAATATCCCTAACTTCGATACGGTGCATCGTATACCTATCAAAGTTTACAACATACAAATGCTTGTAACTTTCTACAGGAGCGTCATAAAACCTTGAAATTTTGTAACAATAAAGTACTCGAGCCTCTTGTCAATTTAAGCTATCGCTCAAAGCTATGCTACCCTTGAGTCCCAATTCAAACACTGATAATACTTCAAATAGCCCTAACTTCTATACGGTACGTCCTACACCTATCAAAGTTTGCAATATACAAATGCTTGTAGCTTTTTACTGGAGCGTCATAAAACCTTGAAATTTTGTAACAATAAAGTACTCGAGCCTCTTGTCAATTTAAGCTATCGCTCAAAGCTATGCTACCCTTGAGTCCCAAATCAAACACTGATAAAACTTCAAATGGCCCTAACTTCTATACGGTACGTCCTACACCTATCAAAGTTTGCAACATACAAAAGCTTGTAACTTTTTAATGGAGCGTAATAAAACCTTGAAATTTTGTAACAATAAAGTACTCGAGCCTCTTGTCAACTTAAGCTAAAAGCTATGCTACCCTTGAGTCCCAAATCAAACACTGATTAAACTTCAAATGGCCCTAACTTCTATACGGTACGTCCTACACCTATCAAAGTTTGCAACATACAAATGCTTGTAACTTTTTACTGGAGCGTCATAAAACCTTGGAATTTTGTAACAATAAAGTACTCGAGCCTCTTGTCAATTTAAGCTATCGCTCAAAGCTATGCTACCCTTGAGTCCCAAATCAAACACGGATAAAACTTCAAATAGCCCTAACTTTTATACGCTACGTCCTACACCTATCAAAGTTTGTAACATACAAATGCTTGTAACTTTTTACTGGAGCGTCATAAAACCTTAAAATTTTGTAACAATAAAGTACTCAAGCCTCTTGTCCATTTAAGCTATCGCTCAAAGCTATGCTACCCTTGAGTCCCAAATCAAACACTGATAAAACTTCAAATGGCCCTAACTTCTATACGGTACGTCCTACACCTATCAAAGTTTGCAACATACAAATGCTTGTAACTTTTTACTGGAGCGTCATAAAACCTTTAAATTTTGTAGCAATAAAGTACTCGAGCCTCTTGTCAATTTAAGTTATCACTCAAAGCTATGCTACCCTTGAGTCCCACATCAAACACTGATAAAATTTCAAACTGCCCTAACTTCTATACGGTACGTCCAACACTTATCAAAGTTTGCAACATACAAATGCTTGTAACTTTTTACTGGAGCGTCATAAAACCTTGAAATTTTGTAACAATAAAGTACGCGAGCCTCTTGTCAATTTAAGCTATCGCTCAAAGCTATGCTACCCTTGAGTCCCAAACCAAACACTGATAAAACTTCGAATGGCCCTAACTTCTATATGGTGCATCCTATACCTCTCAAATTTTGCAACATACAAATACTTGTACCGTTTTACTGGAGCGTCATAAAACCTTGAATTGTTGTAACAATAAAGTACTCGAGCCTCTTGTCAATTTAAGTTATCGCTCAAAGCTATGCTACCCTTGAGTCCAACATCAAACACTGATAAAACTTCAAATGACACTAACTTCTATACGGTACGTCCTACACCTATCAAAGTTTGCAACAAACAAATGCTTGTAACTTTTTACTGGAACGTCATAAAACTTTGAAATTTTGTAACAATGAAGTACTCGAGCCTCTTGTCAATTTAGCTATCGCTCAAAGCTATGCTACCCTTGAGTCCTAAATCAAACACTGATAAAACTTCAAATGGCCCTGACTTCTATACGGTACGTCCTACACCTATCAAAGTTTGCAATATACAAATGCTTGTAACTTTTTACTGGAGCGTCATAAAACCTTAAAATTTTGTAATAATAAAGTACTCGAGCCTCTTGTCAATTTAAGCTATCGCTCAAAGCTATGCTACCCTTGACTCCCAATTCAAGCACTGATAAAACTTCAAATGACACTAACTTCTATACGGTACGTCCTACACCTATCAAAGTTTGCAACAAACAAATGCTTGTAACTTTTTACTGGAACGTCATAAAACTTTGAAAATTTGTAACAATAAAGTACACGAGCCTCTTGTCAATTTAAGCTATCGCTCAAAGCTATGCTACCCTTGAGTCCTAAATCAAACACTGATAAAACTTCAAATGGCCCTGACTTCTATACGGTACGTCCTACACCTATCAAAGTTTGCAATATACAAATGCTTGTAACTTTTTACTGGAGCGTCATAAAACCTTAAAATTTTGTAACAAAGTACTCGAGCCTCTTGTCAATTTAAGCTATCGCTCAAAGCTATGCTACCCTTGAGTCCTAAATCAAACACTGATAAAAATTCAAATGGCCCTGACTTCTATACGGTACGTCCTACACCTATCAAAGTTTGCAATATACAAATGCTTGTAACTTTTTACTGGAGCCTCATAAAACCTTAAAATTTTGTAACAATAAAGTACTCGAGCCTCTTGTCAATTTAAGCTACCGCTCAAAGCTATGCTACCCTTGAGTCCCAATTCAAGCACTGATAAAACTTCAAATGACACTAACTTCTATACGGTACGTCCTACACCTATCAAAGTTTGCAACAAACAAATGCTTGTAACTTTTTACTGGAACGTCATAAAACTTTGAAAATTTGTAACAATAAAGTACACGAGCCTCTTGTCAATTTAAGTTATCGCTCAAAGCTATGCCACCCTTGAGTCCCACATCAAACACTGATAAAACTTCAAATGGCCCTAACTTCTATACGATACGTCCTACAACTATCAAAGTTTGCAACATACAAATGCTTCTAACTTTTTACTGGAGCGTCATAAAACTTTGAAAATTTGTAACAATAAAGTACTCGAGCCTCTTGTCAATTTAAGCTATCGCTGAATAGCATAGCTTTCAGCTTGAGTCCAAAATCAAACACTGATAAAACTTCAAATGGCCCTAACTTCTATACGGTACGTCCTACACCTAACAAAGTTTGCAATATACAAATGCTTGTAAATTTTTTCTGGAGCGTCATAAAACCTTGAAATTTTGTAACAATAAAGTACTCGAGCCTCTTGTCAATTTAAGCTATCGCTCAAAGCTATGCTACCCTTGAGTCCCAAATCAAACACTGATAAAACTTCAAATGACCCTAACTTCTATACGGTACGTCCTACACCTATCAAAGTTTGCAACATACAAATGCTTGTAACTTTTTACTGGAGTGTCATAAAACCTTGAAATTTTGTAACAATAAAGTACTCGAGCCTCTTGTCAATTGAAGCTATCGCTCAAAGCTATGCTACCCTTGAGTCCCAAATCAAACACTGATAAAACTTCAAATGGCCCTAACTTCTATACGGTACGTCCTACACCTATCAAAGTTTGCAACATACAAATGCTTGTAACTTTTTAATGGAGCGTAATAAAACCTAGAAATTTTGTAACAATAAAGTACTCGAGCCTCTTGTCAACTTAAGCTAAAAGCTATGCTACCCTTGAGTCCCAAATCAAACACTGATTAAACTTCAAATGGCCCTAACTTCTATACGGTACGTCCTACACCTATCAAAGTTTGCAACATACAAATGCTTGTAACTTTTTACTGGAGCGTCATAAAACCTTGGAATTTTGTAACAATAAAGTACTCGAGCCTCTTGTCAATTTAAGCTATCGCTCAAAGCTATGCTACCCTTGAGTCCCAAATCAAACACGGATAAAACTTCAAATAGCCCTAACTTTTATACGGTACGTCCTACACCTATCAAAGTTTGTAACATACAAATGCTTGTAACTTTTTACTGGAGCGTCATAAAACCTTAAAATTTTGTAACAATAAAGTACTCAAGCCTCTTGTCCATTTAAGCTATCGCTCAAAGCTATGCTAACCTTGAGTCCCAAATCAAACACTGATAAAACTTCAAATGGCCCTAACTTCTATACGGTACGTCCTACACCTATCAAAGTTTGCAACATACAAATGCTTGTAACTTTTTACTGGAGCGTCATAAAACCTTTAAATTGTGTAGCAATAAAGTACTCGAGCCTCTTGTCAATTTAAGTTATCACTCAAAGCTATGCTACCCTTGAGTCCCACATCAAACACTGATAAAATTTCAAATTGCCCTAGCTTCTATACGGTACGTCCAACACCTATCAAAGTTTGCAACATACAAATGCTTGTAACTTTTTACTGGAGCGTCATAAAACCTTGAAATTTTGTAACAATAAAGTACGCGAGCCTCTTGTCAATTTAAGCTATCGCTCAAAGCTATGCTACCCTTGAGTCCCAAACCAAACACTGATAAAACTTCGAATGGCCCTAACTTCTATATGGTGCATCCTATACCTCTCAAATTTTGCAACATACAAATACTTGTACCGTTTTACTGGAGCGTCATAAAACCTTGAATTGTTGTAACAATAAAGTACTCGAGCCTCTTGTCAATTTAAGTTATCGCTCAAAGCTATGCTACCCTTGAGTCCCACATCAAACACTGATAAAACTTCAAATGGCCCTAACTTCTATACGGTACGTCCTACACCTATCAAAGTTTGCAACATACAAATGCTTGTAACTTTTTACTGGAGCGTCATAAAACCTTGAAATTTTGTAACAATGAAGTACTCGAGCCTCTTGTCAATTTAAGCTATCGCTCAAAGCTATGCTACCCTTGAGTCCCAAATAAAACACTGATATATCTTCAAATATCCCTAACTTCGATACGGTGCATCTTATACCTATCAAAGTTTACAACATACAAATGCTTGTAACTTTCTACAGGAGCGTCATAAAACCTTGAAATTTTGTAACAATAAAGTACTCGAGCCTCTTGTCAATTTAAGCTATCGCTCAAAGCTATGCTACCCTTGAGTCCCAATTCAAACACTGATAATACTTCAAATAGCCCTAACTTCTATACGGTACGTCCTACACCTATCAAAGTTTGCAATATACAAATGCTTGTAGCTTTTTACTGGAGCGTCATAAAACCTTGAAATTTTGTAACAATAAAGTACTCGAGCCTCTTGTCAATTTAAGCTATCGCTCAAAGCTATGCTACCCTTGAGTCCCAAATCAAACACTGATAAAACTTCAAATGGCCCTAACTTCTATATGGTACGTCCTACACCTATCAAAGTTTGCAACATACAAAAGCTTGTAACTTTTTAATGGAGCGTAATAAAACCTTGAAATTTTGTAACAATAAAGTACTCGAGCCTCTTGTCAACTTAAGCTAAAAGCTATGCTACCCTTGAGTCCCAAATCAAACACTGATTAAACTTCAAATGGCCCTAACTTCTATACGGTACGTCCTACACCTATCAAAGTTTGCAACATACAAATGCTTGTAACTTTTTACTGGAGCGTCATAAAACCTTGGAATTTTGTAACAATAAAGTACTCGAGCCTCTTGTCAATTTAAGCTATCGCTCAAAGCTATGCTACCCTTGAGTCCCAAATCAAACACGGATAAAACTTCAAATAGCCCTAACTTTTATACGCTACGTCCTACACCTATCAAAGTTTGTAACATACAAATGCTTGTAACTTTTTACTGGAGCGTCATAAAACCTTAAAATTTTGTAACAATAAAGTACTCAAGCCTCTTGTCCATTTAAGCTATCGCTCAAAGCTATGCTACCCTTGAGTCCCAAATCAAACACTGATAAAACTTCAAATGGCCCTAACTTCTATACGGTACGTCCTACACCTATCAAAGTTTGCAACATACAAATGCTTGTAACTTTTTACTGGAGCGTCATAAAACCTTTAAATTGTGTAGCAATAAAGTACTCGAGCCTCTTGTCAATTTAAGTTATCACTCAAAGCTATGCTACCCTTGAGTCCCACATCAAACACTGATAAAATTTCAAATTGCCCTAGCTTCTATACGGTACGTCCAACACCTATCAAAGTTTGCAACATACAAATGCTTGTAACTTTTTACTGGAGCGTCATAAAACCTTGAAATTTTGTAACAATAAAGTACGCGAGCCTCTTGTCAATTTAAGCTATCGCTCAAAGCTATGCTACCCTTGAGTCCCAAACCAAACACTGATAAAACTTCGAATGGCCCTAACTTCTATATGGTGCATCCTATACCTCTCAAATTTTGCAACATACAAATACTTGTACCGTTTTACTGGAGCGTCATAAAACCTTGAATTGTTGTAACAATAAAGTACTCGAGCCTCTTGTCAATTTAAGTTATCGCTCAAAGCTATGCTACCCTTGAGTCCCACATCAAACACTGATAAAACTTCAAATGACACTAACTTCTATACGGTACGTCCTACACCTATCAAAGTTTGCAACAAACAAATGCTTGTAACTTTTTACTGGAACGTCATAAAACTTTGAAATTTTGTAACAATGAAGTACTCGAGCCTCTTGTCAATTTAGCTATCGCTCAAAGCTATGCTACCCTTGAGTCCTAAATCAAACACTGTAAAAACTTCAAATGGCCCTGACTTCTATACGGTACGTCCTACACCTATCAAAGTTTGCAATATACAAATGCTTGTAACTTTTTACTGGAGCGTCATAAAACCTTAAAATTTTGTAATAATAAAGTACTCGAGCCTCTTGTCAATTTAAGCTATCGCTCAAAGCTATGCTACCCTTGAGTCCCAATTCAAGCACTGATAAAACTTCAAATGACACTAACTTCTATACGGTACGTCCTACACCTATCAAAGTTTGCAACAAACAAATGCTTGTAACTTTTTACTGGAACGTCATAAAACTTTGAAAATTTGTAACAATAAAGTACACGAGCCTCTTGTCAATTTAAGCTATCGCTCAAAGCTATGCTACCCTTGAGTCCTAAATCAAACACTGATAAAACTTCAAATGGCCCTGACTTCTATACGGTACGTCCTACACCTATCAAAGTTTGCAATATACAAATGCTTGTAACTTTTTACTGGAGCGTCATAAAACCTTAAAATTTTGTAACGATAAAGTACTCGAGCCTCTTGTCAATTTAAGCTATCGCTCAAAGCTATGCTACCCTTGAGTCCTAAATCAAACACTGATAAAAATTCAAATGGCCCTGACTTCTATACGGTACGTCCTACACCTATCAAAGTTTGCAATATACAAATGCTTGTAACTTTTTACTGGAGCGTCATAAAACCTTAAAATTTTGTAACAATAAAGTACTCGAGCCTCTTGTCAATTTAAGCTACCGCTCAAAGCTATGCTACCCTTGAGTCCCAATTCAAGCACTGATAAAACTTCAAATGACACTAACTTCTATACGGTACGTCCTACACCTATCAAAGTTTGCAACAAACAAATGCTTGTAACTTTTTACTGGAACGTCATAAAACTTTGAAAATTTGTAACAATAAAGTACACGAGCCTCTTGTCAATTTAAGTTATCGCTCAAAGCTATGCCACCCTTGAGTCCCACATCAAACACTGATAAAACTTCAAATGGCCCTAACTTCTATACGATACGTCCTACACCTATCAAAGTTTGCAATATACAAATGCTTGTAACTTTTTACTGGAGCGTCATAAAACCTTAAAATTTTGTAACAATAAAGTACTCGAGCCTCTTGTCAATTTAAACTACCGCTCAAAGCTATGCTACCCTTGAGTCCCAATTCAAGCACTGATAAAACTTCAAATGACACTAACTTCTATACGGTACGTCCTACACCTATCAAAGTTTGCAACATACAAATGCTTCTAACTTTTTACTGGAGCGTCATAAAACTTTGAAAATTTGTAACAATAAAGTACTCGAGCCTCTTGTCAATTTAAGCTATCGCTGAATAGCATAGCTTTCAGCTTGAGTCCAAAATCAAACACTGATAAAACTTCAAATGGCCCTAACTTCTATACGGTACGTCCTACACCTAACAAAGTTTGCAATATACAAATGCTTGTAAATTTTTTCTGGAGCGTCATAAAACCTTGAAATTTTGTAACAATAAAGTACTCGAGCCTCTTGTCAATTTAAGCTATCGCTCAAAGCTATGCTACCCTTGAGTCCCAAATCAAACACTGATAAAACTTCAAATGACCCTAACTTCTATACGGTACGTCCTACACCTATCAAAGTTTGCAACATACAAATGCTTGTAACTTTTTACTGGAGTGTCATAAAACCTTGAAATTTTGTAACAATAAAGTACTCGAGCCTCTTGTCAATTGAAGCTATCGCTCAAAGCTATGCTACCCTTGAGTCCCAAATCAAACACTGATAAAACTTCATATGGCCCTAACTTCTATACGGTACGTCCTACACCTATCAAAGTTTGCAACATACAAATGCTTGTAACTTTTTAATGGAGCGTAATAAAACCTAGAAATTTTGTAACAATAAAGTACTCGAGCCTCTTGTCAACTTAAGCTAAAAGCTATGCTACCCTTGAGTCCCAAATCAAACACTGATTAAACTTCAAATGGCCCTAACTTCTATACGGTACGTCCTACACCTATCAAAGTTTGCAACATACAAATGCTTGTAACTTTTTACTGGAGCGTCATAAAACCTTGGAATTTTGTAACAATAAAGTACTCGAGCCTCTTGTCAATTTAAGCTATCGCTCAAAGCTATGCTACCCTTGAGTCCCAAATCAAACACGGATAAAACTTCAAATAGCCCTAACTTTTATACGGTACGTCCTACACCTATCAAAGTTTGTAACATACAAATGCTTGTAACTTTTTACTGGAGCGTCATAAAACCTTAAAATTTTGTAACAATAAAGTACTCAAGCCTCTTGTCCATTTAAGCTATCGCTCAAAGCTATGCTACCCTTGAGTCCCAAATCAAACACTGATAAAACTTCAAATTGCCCTAACTTCTATACGGTACGTCCTACACCTATCAAAGTTTGCAACATACAAATGCTTGTAACTTTTTACTGGAGCGTCATAAAACCTTTAAATTTTGTAGCAATAAAGTACTCGAGCCTCTTGTCAATTTAAGTTATCACTCAAAGCTATGCTACCCTTGAGTCCCACATCAAACACTGATAAAATTTCAAATTGCCCTAGCTTCTATACGGTACGTCCAACACCTATCAAAGTTTGCAACATACAAATGCTTGTAACTTTTTACTGGAGCGTCATAAAACCTTGAAATTTTGTAACAATAAAGTACGCGAGCCTCTTGTCAATTTAAGCTATCGCTCAAAGCTATGCTACCCTTGAGTCCCAAACCAAACACTGATAAAACTTCGAATGGCCCTAACTTCTATATGGTGCATCCTATACCTCTCAAATTTTGCAACATACAAATACTTGTACCGTTTTACTGGAGCGTCATAAAACCTTGAATTGTTGTAACAATAAAGTACTCGAGCCTCTTGTCAATTTAAGTTATCGCTCAAAGCTATGCTACCCTTGAGTCCCACATCAAACACTAATAAAACTTCGAATGGCCCTAACTTCTATACGGTACGTCCTACACCTATCAAAGTTTGCAACATACAAATGCTTGTAACTTTTTACTGGAGCGTCATAAAACCTTGAAATTTTGTAACAATGAAGTACTCGAGCCTCTTGTCAATTTAAGCTATCGCTCAAAGCTATGCTACCCTTGAGTCCTAAATCAAACACTGATAAAACTTCAAATGGCCCTGACTTCTATACGGTACGTCCTACACCTATCAAAGTTTGCAATATACACATGCTTGTAACTTTTTACTGGAGCGTCATAAAACCTTAAAATTTTGTAACAATAAAGTACTCGAGCCTCTTGTCAATTTAAACTATCGCTCAAAGCTATGCTACCCTTGAGTCCAAATTCAAGCACTGATAAAACTTCAAATGACACTAACTTCTATACGGTACGTCCTACACCTATCAAAGTTTGCAACAAACAAATGCTTGTAACTTTTTACTGGAACGTCATAAAACTTTGAAAATTTGTAACAATAAAGTACACGAGCCTCTTGTCAATTTAAGTTATCGCTCAAAGCTATGCTACCCTTGAGTCCCACATCAAACACTGATAAAACTTCAAATGGCCCTAACTTCTATACGATACGTCCTACAACTATCAAAGTTTGCAGCATACAAATGCTTCTAACTTTTTACTGGAGCGTCATAAAACTTTGAAAATTTGTAACAATAAAGTACTCGAGCCTCTTGTCAATTTAAGCTATCGCTGAATAGCATAGCTTTCAGCTTGAGTCCAAAATCAAACACTGATAAAACTTCAAATGGCCCTAACTTCTATACGGAACGTCCTACACCTAACAAAGTTTGCAATATACAAATGCTTGTAAATTTTTTCTGGAGCGTCATAAAACCTTGAAATTTTGTAACAATAAAGTACTCGAGCCTCTTGTCAATTTAAGCTATCGCTCAAAGCTATGCTACCCTTGAGTCCCAAATCAAACACTGATAAAACTTCAAATGACCCTAACTTCTATACGGTACGTCCTACACCTATCAAAGTTTGCAACATACAAATGCTTGTAACTTTTTAATGGAGCGTAATAAAACCTAGAAATTTTGTAACAATAAAGTACTCGAGCCTCTTGTCAACTTAAGCTAAAAGCTATGCTACCCTTGAGTCCCAAATCAAACACTGATTAAACTTCAAATGGCCCTAACTTCTATACGGTACGTCCTACACCTATCAAAGTTTGCAACATACAAATGCTTGTAACTTTTTACTGGAGCGTCATAAAACCTTGGAATTTTGTAACAATAAAGTACTCGAGCCTCTTGTCAATTTAAGCTATCGCTCAAAGCTATGCTACCCTTGAGTCCCAAATCAAACACGGATAAAACTTCAAATAGCCCTAACTTTTATACGGTACGTCCTACACCTATCAAAGTTTGTAACATACAAATGCTTGTAACTTTTTACTGGAGCGTCATAAAACCTTAAAATTTTGTAACAATAAAGTACTCAAGCCTCTTGTCCATTTAAGCTATCGCTCAAAGCTATGCTACCCTTGAGTCCCAAATCAAACACTGATAAAACTTCAAATTGCCCTAACTTCTATACGGTACGTCCTACACCTATCAAAGTTTGCAACATACAAATGCTTGTAACTTTTTACTGGAGCGTCATAAAACCTTTAAATTTTGTAGCAATAAAGTACTCGAGCCTCTTGTCAATTTAAGTTATCACTCAAAGCTATGCTACCCTTGAGTCCCACATCAAACACTGATAAAATTTCAAATTGCCCTAGCTTCTATACGGTACGTCCAACACCTATCAAAGTTTGCAACATACAAATGCTTGTAACTTTTTACTGGAGCGTCATAAAACCTTGAAATTTTGTAACAATAAAGTACTCGAGCCTCTTGTCAATTTAAGCTATCGCTCAAAGCTATGCTACCCTTGAGTCCCAAACCAAACACTGATAAAACTTCGAATGGCCCTAACTTCTATATGGTGCATCCTATACCTCTCAAATTTTGCAACATACAAATACTTGTACCGTTTTACTGGAGCGTCATAAAACCTTGAATTGTTGTAACAATAAAGTACTCGAGCCTCTTGTCAATTTAAGTTATCGCTCAAAGCTATGCTACCCTTGAGTCCCACATCAAACACTAATAAAACTTCGAATGGCCCTAACTTCTATACGGTACGTCCTACACCTATCAAAGTTTGCAACATACAAATGCTTGTAACTTTTTACTGGAGCGTCATAAAACCTTGAAATTTTGTAACAATGAAGTACTCGAGCCTCTTGTCAATTTAAGCTATCGCTCAAAGCTATGCTACCCTTGAGTCCTAAATCAAACACTGATAAAACTTCAAATGGCCCTGACTTCTATACGGTACGTCCTACACCTATCAAAGTTTGCAATAGACACATGCTTGTAACTTTTTACTGGAGCGTCATAAAACCTTAAAATTTTGTAACAATAAAGTACTCGAGCCTCTTGTCAATTTAAACTATCGCTCAAAGCTATGCTACCCTTGAGTCCAAATTCAAGCACTGATAAAACTTCAAATGACACTAACTTCTATACGGTACGTCCTACACCTATCAAAGTTTGCAACAAACAAATGCTTGTAACTTTTTACTGGAACGTCATAAAACTTTGAAAATTTGTAACAATAAAGTACACGAGCCTCTTGTCAATTTAAGTTATCGCTCAAAGCTATGCTACCCCTGAGTCCCACATCAAACACTGATAAAACTTCAAATGGCCCTAACTTCTATACGATACGTCCTACAACTATCAAAGTTTGCAGCATACAAATGCTTCTAACTTTTTACTGGAGCGTCATAAAACTTTGAAAATTTGTAACAATAAAGTACTCGAGCCTCTTGTCAATTTAAGCTATCGCTGAATAGCATAGCTTTCAGCTTGAGTCCAAAATCAAACACTGATAAAACTTCAAATGGCCCTAACTTCTATACGGAACGTCCTACACCTAACAAAGTTTGCAATATACAAATGCTTGTAAATTTTTTCTGGAGCGTCATAAAACCTTGAAATTTTGTAACAATAAAGTACTCGAGCCTCTTGTCAATTTAAGCTATCGCTCAAAGCTATGCTACCCTTGAGTCCCAAATCAAACACTGATAAAACTTCAAATGACCCTAACTTCTATACGGTACGTCCTACACCTATCAAAGTTTGCAACATACAAATGCTTGTAACTTTTTACTGGAGTGTCATAAAACCTTGAAATTTTGTAACAATAAAGTACTCGAGCCTCTTGTCAATTGAAGCTATCGCTCAAAGCTATGCTACCCTTGAGTCCCAAATCAAACACTGATAAAACTTCAAATGGCCCTAACTTCTATCCGATACGTCCTACACCTATCAAAATTTGCAACATACAAATGCTTGTAGCTTTTTACTGGAGCGTCATAAAACCTTGAAATTTTATAACAATAAAGTACTCGAGCCACTTGTCAATTTAAGCTATCGCTCAAAGCTATGCTACCCTTGAGTCCCAAATCAAACACTGATAAAACTTCAAATGGCCCTAACTTCTACATGGCGCATCCTATGCCTATCAAAGTTTGCAACATACAAATGCTTGTAACTTGTTGGCCCTAACTTCTATACGGTACGTCCTACACCTTTCAAAGTTTGCAACATACAAATGCTTGTAACTTTTTACAGGAGCGTAAAAACCGTGAAATTTTGTTACAATAAAGTACTCGAGCCTCTTGTCAATTTAAGCTATCGCTCAAAGCTATGCTACCCTTGAGTCCCAAATCAAACACTGATAAAACTTCAAATGGCCCTAACTTCTATACGGTGCATCCTATACCTATCAAACTTTGCAACATACAAATGCTTGTAACTTTTTACTGGAGCGTCATAAAACTTTGAAATTTTGTAACAATAAAGTACTCGAGCCTCTTGTCAATTTAAGCTATCGCTCAAAGCTATGCTACCCTTGAGTCCCAAATCAAACACTGATAAAACTTCAAATGGCCCTAACTTCTATACGGTACGTCCTACACCTATCAAAGTTTGCAACATACAAATGTTTGTAACTTTTTACTGGAGCGTCATAAAACCTTGACATTTTGTAACAATAAAGTACTCGAGCCTCTTATCAATTTAAGCTATCGCTCAAAGCTATTCTACCCTTGAGTCGCAAATCAAACTCTGATAAAACTTCAAATGGCCCTAACTTCTATACGGTGCATCCTATACCTATCAAAGTTTGCAACATACAAATGCTTGTAACTTTTTACTGGAGCGTCATAAAACCTTGAAATTTTGTAATAATGAAGTACTCGAATCTCTTGTCAATTTAAGTTATCGCTCAAAGCTATGCTACACTTGAGTCCCAAATCAAACACTGATAAAGCTTCAAATGGCCCTAACTTCTATATGGTACGTTCTACACCTATCAAAGTTTGCAACATACAAACGCTTGTAACTTTTTACTGGAGCGTCATAAAACCTTGAAAGTTTGTAAAATTAAAGTATTCGAGCCTCTTGTCAATTTAAGCGATCGCTCAAAGCTATGCTACCCTTGAGTCCCAAATCAAACACTGATAAACCTTCAAATGGCCCTAACTTCTATACGGAGCATCCTATACCTATCAAAGTTTACAACATACAAATGCTTGTAACATTTTACTGGAGCGTCATAAAACCTTGAAATTTTGTAACAATAAAGTACTCGAGCCTCTTGTCCATTTAAGCTATCGCTCAAAGCTATGCTACCCTTGAGTCCCAAATCAAACATTGATAAAACTTCAAATGGCCTTAACTTCTATACGATACGTCCTACACCTATCAAAGTTTGCAACATACAAATGCTTGTAACTTTTTACTGGAGCGTCATAAAACCTTTAAATTTTGTAGCAATAAAGTACTCGAGCCTCTTGTCAATTTAAGTTATCACTCAAAGCTATGCTACCCTTGAGTCCCACATCAAACATTGATAAAATTTCAAATTGCCCTAGCTTCTATACGGTACGTCCAACACCTATCAAAGTTTGCAACATACAAATGCTTGTAACTTTTTACTGGAACGTCATAAAACCTTGAAATTTTGTAACAATGAAGTACTCGAGCCTCTTGTCAATTTAAGCTATCGCTCAAAGTTATGCTACCCTTGAGTCCCAAATCAAACACTGGTAAAACTTCAAATGGCCCTAACTTCTATACAGTACGTCCTACCGCTATCAAAGTTTGCAAAATACAAATGCTTGTAACTTTTTACTGGAGCGTCATAAAACCTTGCAATTTTGTACAATAAAGTACTCGAGCCCCTTGTCAATTTAAGTTATCGCTCAAATCTATGCTACCCTTGAGTCCCAAATCAAACACTGATCAAACTTCAAATGGCCCTAACTTCTATACGGTACGTCCTATACCTATCAAAGTTTGCAACATAAAAATGCTTGTAACTTTTTACTGGAGCGTCATAGAACCTTGAAATCTTGCAACACTAAAGTACTCGAGCCTCTTGTCAATTTAAGCTATCGCTCAAAGCGATGCTACTCTTGAGTCCCAAATCAATCACTGATAAAACTTCAAATGGCCCTAACTTCTATACGGTACGTCCTACACCTATCAAAGTTTGCAACATACAAATGCTTGTAACTTTTTACTGGAGCGTCATAAAACCTTGAAATTTTGTAACAGTAAAGTACTCGAGCCTCTTGTCAATTTAAGCTATCGGTCAAAGCTATGCTACCCTTGAGTCGCAAATCAGACACTGATAAAACTTCAAATGGCCCTTACTTCTATACGGTACGTCCTACACCTATCAAAGTTTGCAACATACAAATGCTTGTAACTTTTTACTGGAGCGTCATAAAACCTTGAAATTTTGTAACAATAAAGTACTCGAGCCTCTTGTCAGTTTAAGCTATCGCGCAAAGCTATGCTACCCTTGAGTCCCAAATCAAACACTGATAAAACTTCAAATGGCCCTAACTTCTATACGGTACGTCCTACACCTATCAAAGTTTGCAACATACAAATGCTTGTAACTTTTTACTGGAGCGTCATAAAACCTTGAAATTTTGTAACAATAAAGTACTCGAGCCTCTTGTCAATTTAAACTATCGCTCAAAGCTATGCTACCCTTGAGTCCCAAATCAAACTCTGATAAAACTTCAAATGGCCCTAACTTATACACGGTACGTCCTATACCTATCAAAGTTTGCAACATACAAATGCTTGTAACTTTTTACTGGAGCGTCATAAAACCTTGAAATTTTGTAACAATAAAGTACTCGAGCCTCTTGTCAATTTAAGCTATCGCTCAAAGCTATGCTAACCTTGAGTCCCAAATCAAACAATGATAAAACTTCAAATGGCCCTTACTTCTATACGGTACGTCCTATACCTATCAAAGTTTGCAACATAAAAATGCTTGTAACTTTTTACTGGAGCGTCATAGAACCTTGAAATCTTGCAACACTAAAGTACTCGAGCCTCTTGTCAATTTAAGCTATCGCTCAAAGCGATGCTACTCTTGAGTCCCAAATCAAAAAATTATAAAATTTCATATGGCCCTAACTTCTATACGGTACGTCCTACACCTATCAAAGTTTGCAACATACAAATGCTTGTAACTTTTTACTGAAGCGTCATAAAACCTTGAAATTTTGTAACAATAAATTACTCGGGCCTCTTGTCACTTTAAGCTATCGCTCAAAGCTATGCTACCCTTGAGTCCCAAATCAAACTCTGATAAAACTTCAAATGGCCCTAACTTCTATACGGTGCATCCTATACCTATCAAAGTTTGCAACATACAAATGCTTGTAACTTTTTACTGGAGCGTCATAAAACCTTGAAATTTTGTAATAGTGAAGTACTCGAACCTCTTGTCAATTTAAGTTATCGCTCAAAGCTATGCTACCCTTGAGTCCCAACTCAAACACTGATAAAGCTTCAAATGGCCCTAACTTCTATATGGTACGTTCTACACCTATCAAAGTTTGCAACATACAAATGCTTGTAACTTTTTACTGGAGCGTCATAAAACCTTGAAATTTTGTAATAATGAAGTACTCGAACCTCTTGTCAATTTAAGTTATCGCACAAAGCTATGCTACCCTTGAGTCCCAAATCAAACACTGATAAAACTTCAAATAACCCTAACTTCTATACGGTACGTCCTACACCTATCAAAGTTTGCAACATACAAATGCTTGTAACTTTTTACTGGAGTGTCATAAAACCTTGAAATTTTGTAACAATAAAGTACTCGAGCCTCTTGTCAATTGAAGCTATCGCTCAAAGCTATGCTACCCTTGAGTCCCAAATCAAACACTGATAAAACTTCAAATGGCCCTAACTTCTATATGGAGCATCCTATACCTATCAAAGTTTGCAACATACAAATGCTTGTAACTTGTTGCCCCTAACTTCTATACGGTACGTCCTACACCTTTCAAAGTTTGCAACATACAAATGCTTGTAACTTTTTACAGGAGCGTAAAAACCGTGAAATTTTGTTACAATAAAGTACTCGAGCCTCTTGTCAATTTAAGCTATCGCTCAAAACTATGCTACCCTTGAGTCCCAAATCAAACACTGATAAAACTTCAAATGGCCCTAACTTCTATACGGTGCATCCTATACCTATCAAACTTTGCAACATACAAATGCTTGTAACTTTTTACTGGAGCGTCATAAAACTTTGAAATTTTGTAACAATAAAGTACTCGAGCCTCTTGTCAATTTAAGCTATCGCTCAAAGCTATGCTACCCTTGAGTCCCAAATCAAACACTGATAAAACTTCAAATGGCCCTAACTTCTATACGGTACGTCCTACACCTATCAAAGTTTGCAACATACAAATGTTTGTAACTTTTTACTGGAGCGTCATAAAACCTTGACATTTTGTAACAATAAAGTACTCGAGCCTCTTATCAATTTAAGCTATCGCTCAAAGCTATTCTACCCTTGAGTCCCAAATCAAACTCTGATAAAACTTCAAATGGCCCTAACTTATACACGGTACGTCCTATACCTATCAAAGTTTGCAACATACAAATGCTTGTAACTTTTTACTGGAGCGTCATAAAACCTTGAAATTTTGTAATAATGAAGTACTCGAATCTCTTGTCAATTTAAGTTATCGCTCAAAGCTATGCTACACTTGAGTCCCAAATCAAACACTGATAAAGCTTCAAATGGCCCTAACTTCTATATGGTACGTTCTACACCTATCAAAGTTTGCAACATACAAACGCTTGTAACTTTTTACTGGAGCGTCATAAAACCTTGAAAGTTTGTAAAATTAAAGTATTCGAGCCTCTTGTCAATTTAAGCGATCGCTCAAAGCTATGCTACCCTTGAGTCCCAAATCAAACACTCATAAACCTTCAAATGGCCCTAACTTCTATACGGAGCATCCTATACCTATCAAAGTTTACAACATACAAATGCTTGTAACATTTTACTGGAGCGTCATAAAACCTTGAAATTTTGTAACAATAAAGTACTCGAGCCTCTTGTCCATTTAAGCTATCGCTCAAAGCTATGCTACCCTTGAGTCCCAAATCAAACATTGATAAAACTTCAAATGGCCTTAACTTCTATACGATACGTCCTACACCTATCAAAGTTTGCAACATACAAATGCTTGTAACTTTTTACTGGAGCGTCATAAAACCTTTAAATTTTGTAGCAATAAAGTACTCGAGCCTCTTGTCAATTTAAGTTATCACTCAAAGCTATGCTACCCTTGAGTCCCACATCAAACATTGATAAAATTTCAAATTGCCCTAGCTTCTATACGGTACGTCCAACACCTATCAAAGTTTGCAACATACAAATGCTTGTAACTTTTTACTGGAACGTCATAAAACCTTGAAATTTTGTAACAATGAAGTACTCGAGCCTCTTGTCAATTTAAGCTATCGCTCAAAGTTATGCTACCCTTGAGTCCCAAATCAAACACTGGTAAAACTTCAAATGGCCCTAACTTCTATACAGTACGTCCTACCGCTATCAAAGTTTGCAAAATACAAATGCTTGTAACTTTTTACTGGAGCGTCATAAAACCTTGCAATTTTGTACAATAAAGTACTCGAGCCCCTTGTCAATTTAAGTTATCGCTCAAATCTATGCTAGCCTTGAGTCCCAAATCAAACACTGATCAAACTTCAAATGGCCCTAACTTCTATACGGTACGTCCTATACCTATCAAAGTTTGCAACATAAAAATGCTTGTAACTTTTTACTGGAGCGTCATAGAACCTTGAAATCTTGCAACACTAAAGTACTCGAGCCTCTTGTCAATTTAAGCTATCGCTCAAAGCGATGCTACTCTTGAGTCCCAAATCAATCACTGATAAAACTTCAAATGGCCCCAACTTCTATACGGTACGTCCTACACCTATCAAAGTTTGCAACATACAAATGCTTGTAACTTTTTACTGGAGCGTCATAAAACCTTGAAATTTTGTAACAGTAAAGTACTCGAGCCTCTTGTCAATTTAAGCTATCGGTCAAAGCTATGCTACCCTTGAGTCGCAAATCAAACACTGATAAAACTTCAAATGGCCCTTACTTCTATACGGTACGTCCTACACCTATCAAAGTTTGCAACATACAAATGCTTGTAACTTTTTACTGGAGCGTCATAAAACCTTGAAATTTTGTAACAATAAAGTACTCGAGCCTCTTGTCAGTTTAAGCTATCGCGCAAAGCTATGCTACCCTTGAGTCCCAAATCAAACACTGATAAAACTTCAAATGGCCCTAACTTCTATACGGTACGTCCTACACCTATCAAAGTTTGCAACATACAAATGCTTGTAACTTTTTACTGGAGCGTCATAAAACCTTGAAATTTTGTAACAATAAAGTACTCGAGCCTCTTGTCAATTTAAACTATCGCTCAAAGCTATGCTACCCTTGAGTCCCAAATCAAACTCTGATAAAACTTCAAATGGCCCTAACTTATACACGGTACGTCCTATACCTATCAAAGTTTGCAACATACAAATGCTTGTAACTTTTTACTGGAGCGTCATAAAACCTTGAAATTTTGTAACAATAAAGTACTCGAGCCTCTTGTCAATTTAAGCTATCGCTCAAAGCTATGCTAACCTTGAGTCCCAAATCAAACAATGATAAAACTTCAAATGGCCCTTACTTCTATACGGTACGTCCTATACCTATCAAAGTTTGCAACATAAAAATGCTTGTAACTTTTTACTGGAGCGTCATAGAACCTTGAAATCTTGCAACACTAAAGTACTCGAGCCTCTTGTCAATTTAAGCTATCGCTCAAAGCGATGCTACTCTTGAGTCCCAAATCAAAAAATTATAAAATTTCATATGGCCCTAACTTCTATACGGTACGTCCTACACCTATCAAAGTTTGCAACATACAAATGCTTGTAACTTTTTACTGGAGCGTCATAAAACCTTGAAATTTTGTAACAATAAATTACTCGGGCCTCTTGTCACTTTAAGCTATCGCTCAAAGCTATGCTACCCTTGAGTCCCAAATCAAACACAGATAAAACTTCAAATGGCCCTAACTTCTATACGGTACGTCCTACACCTATCAAAGTTTGCAACATACAAATGCTTGTAACTTTTTACTGGAGCGTCATAGAACCTTGAAATCTTGCAACACTAAAGTACTCGAGCCTCTTGTCAATTTAAGCTATCGCTCAAAGCGATGCTACTCTTGAGTCCCAAATCAAACACTGATAAAACTTCAAATGGCCCCAACTTCTATACGGTACGTCCTACACCTATCAAAGTTTGCAACATACAAATGCTTGTAACTTTTTACTGGAGCGTCATAAAACCTTGAAATTTTGTAACAGTAAAGTACTCGAGCCTCTTGTCAATTTAAGCTATCGGTCAAAGCTATGCTACCCTTGAGTCGCAAATCAAACACTGATAAAACTTCAAATGGCCCTTACTTCTATACGGTACGTCCTACACCTATCAAAGTTTGCAACATACAAATGCTTGTAACTTTTTACTGGAGCGTCATAAAACCTTGAAATTTTGTAACAATAAAGTACTCGAGCCTCTTGTCAGTTTAAGCTATCGCGCAAAGCTATGCTACCCTTGAGTCCCAAATCAAACACTGATAAAACTTCAAATGGCCCTAACTTATACACGGCACGTCCTATACCTATCAAAGTTTGCAACATACAAATGCTTGTAACTTTTTACTGGAGCGTCATAAAACCTTGAAATTTTGTAACAATAAAGTACTCGAGCCTCTTGTCAATTTAAGCTATCGCGCAAAGCTATGCTGCACTTGAGTCCCAAATCAAACACTGATAAAACTTCAAATGGCCCTAACTTCTATACGGTACGTCCTACACCTATCAAAGTTTTCAACATACAAATGCTTATAACTTTTTACTGGAGCGTCATAAAACCTTGAAATTTTGTAACAATAAAGTACTCGAGCCTCTTGTCAATTTAAGCTATCGCTCAAAGCTATGCTACCCTTGAGTCGCAAATCAAACACTGATAAAACTTCAAAGGGCCCTTACTTCTATACGGTACGTCCTACACCTATCAAAGTTTGCAACATACAAATGCTTGTAACTTTTTACTAGAGCGTCATAAAACCTTGAAATTTTGTAACAATGAAGTACTCGAGCCTCTTGTCAATTTAAGCTATCGCTCAAAGCTATGCTACCCTTGAGTCCTAAATCAAACACTGATAAAACTTCAAATGGCCCTGACTTCTATACGGTACGTCCTACACCTATCAAAGTTTGCAATATACAAATGCTTGTAACTTTTTACTGGAGCGTCATAAAACCTTAAAATTTTGTAACAATAAAGTACTCGAGCCTCTTGTCAATTTAAGCTATCGCTCAAAGCTATGCTACCCTTGAGTCCCAATTCAAGCACTGATAAAACTTCAAATGACACTAACTTCTATACGGTACGTCCTACACCTATCAAAGTTTGCAACAAACAAATGCTTGTAACTTTTTACTGGAACGTCATAAAACTTTGAAAATTTGTAACAATAAAGTACACGAGCCTCTTGTCAATTTAAGTTATCGCTCAAAGCTATGCTACCCTTGAGTCCCACATCAAACACTGATAAAACTTCGAATGGCCCTAACTTCTATACGATACGTCCTACAACTATCAAAGTTTGCAACATACAAATGCTTCTAACTTTTTACTGGAGCGTCATAAAACTTTGAAAATTTGTAACAATAAAGTACTCGAGCCTCTTGTCAATTTAAGCTATCGCTGAATAGCATAGCTTTCAGCTTGAGTCCAAAATCAAACACTGATAGAACTTCAAATGACCCTAACTTCTATACGGTGCATCCTATACCTATCAAACTTTGCAACATACAAATGCTTGTAACTTAATGGCCCTAACTTCTATACGGTACGTCCTACACCTTTCAAAGTTTGCAACATACAAATGCTTGTAACTTTTTACAGGAGCGTAAAAACCGTGAAATTTTGTTACAATAAAGTACTCGAGCCTCTTGTCAATTTAAGCTATCGCTCAAAGCTATGCTACCCTTGAGTCCCAAATCAAACACTGATAAAACTTCAAATGGCCCTTACTTCTATACGGTACGTCCTACACCTATCAAAGTTTGCAACATACAAATGCTTGTAACTTTTTACTGGAGCGTCATAAAACCTTGAAATTTTGTAACAATAAAGTACTCGAGCCTCTTGTCAGTTTAAGCTATCGCGCAAAGCTATGCTACCCTTGAGTCCCACATCAAACACTGATAAAACTTCAAATGGCCCTAACTTCTATACGGTACGTCCTACACCTATCAAAGTTTGCAACATACAAATGCTTGTAACTTTTTACTGGAGCGTCATAAAACCTTGAAATTTTGTAACAATAAAGTACTCGAGCCTCTTGTCAATTTAAACTATCGCTCAAAGCTATGCTACCCTTGAGTCCCAAATCAAACTCTGATAAAACTTCAAATGGCCCTAACTTATACACGGTACGTCCTATACCTATCAAAGTTTGCAACATACAAATGCTTGTAACTTTTTACTGGAGCGTCATAAAACCTTGAAATTTTGTAACAATAAAGTACTCGAGCCTCTTGTCAATTTAAGCTATCGCTCAAAGCTATGCTAACCTTGAGTCCCAAATCAAACAATGATAAAACTTCAAATGGCCCTTACTTCTATACGGTACGTCCTACACCTATCAAAGTTTGCAACATAAAAATGCTTGTAACTTTTTACTGGAGCGTCATAGAACCTTGAAATCTTGCAACACTAAAGTACTCGAGCCTCTTGTCAATTTAAGCTATCGCTCAAAGCGATGCTACTCTTGAGTCCCAAATCAAAAAATTATAAAATTTCATATGGCCCTAACTTCTATACGGTACGTCCTACACCTATCAAAGTTTGCAACATACAAATGCTTGTAACTTTTTACTGGAGCGTCATAAAACCTTGAAATTTTGTAACAATAAATTACTCGGGCCTCTTGTCACTTTAAGCTATCGCTCAAAGCTATGCTACCCTTGAGTCCCAAATCAAACACAGATAAAACTTCAAATGGCCCTAACTTCTATACGGTACGTCCTACACCTATCAAAGTTTGCAACATACAAATGCTTGTAACTTTTTACTGGAGCGTCATAGAACCTTGAAATCTTGCAACACTAAAGTACTCGAGCCTCTTGTCAATTTAAGCTATCGCTCAAAGCGATGCTACTCTTGAGTCCCAAATCAAACACTGATAAAACTTCAAATGGCCCCAACTTCTATACGGTACGTCCTACACCTATCAAAGTTTGCAACATACAAATGCTTGTAACTTTTTACTGGAGCGTCATAAAACCTTGAAATTTTGTAACAGTAAAGTACTCGAGCCTCTTGTCAATTTAAGCTATCGGTCAAAGCTATGCTACCCTTGAGTCGCAAATCAAACACTGATAAAACTTCAAATGGCCCTTACTTCTATACGGTACTTCCTACACCTATCAAAGTTTGCAACATACAAATGCTTGTAACTTTTTACTGGAGCGTCATAAAACCTTGAAATTTTGTAACAATAAAGTACTCGAGCCTCTTGTCAGTTTAAGCTATCGCGCAAAGCTATGCTACCCTTGAGTCCCAAATCAAACACTGATAAAACTTCAAATGGCCCTAACTTCTATACGGTACGTCCTACACCTATCAAAGTTTGCAACATACAAATGCTTGTAACTTTTTACTGGAGCGTCATAAAACCTTGAAATTTTGTAACAATAAAGTACTCGAGCCTCTTGTCAATTTAAACTATCGCTCAAAGCTATGCTACCCTTGAGTCCCAAATCAAACTCTGATAAAACTTCAAATGGCCCTAACTTATACACGGCACGTCCTATACCTATCAAAGTTTGCAACATACAAATGCTTGTAACTTTTTACTGGAGCGTCATAAAACCTTGAAATTTTGTAACAATAAAGTACTCGAGCCTCTTGTCAATTTAAGCTATCGCGCAAAGCTATGCTGCACTTGAGTCCCAAATCAAACACTGATAAAACTTCAAATGGCCCTAACTTCTATACGGTACGTCCTACACCTATCAAAGTTTTCAACATACAAATGCTTATAACTTTTTACTGGAGCGTCATAAAACCTTGAAATTTTGTAACAATAAAGTACTCGAGCCTCTTGTCAATTTAAGCTATCGCTCAAAGCTATGCTACCCTTGAGTCGCAAATCAAACACTGATAAAACTTCAAAGGGCCCTTACTTCTATACGGTACGTCCTACACCTATCAAAGTTTGCAACATACAAATGCTTGTAACTTTTTACTAGAGCGTCATAAAACCTTGAAATTTTGTAACAATGAAGTACTCGAGCCTCTTGTCAATTTAAGCTATCGCTCAAAGCTATGCTACCCTTGAGTCCTAAATCAAACACTGATAAAACTTCAAATGGCCCTGACTTCTATACGGTACGTCCTACACCTATCAAAGTTTGCAATATACAAATGCTTGTAACTTTTTACTGGAGCGTCATAAAACCTTAAAATTTTGTAACAATAAAGTACTCGAGCCTCTTGTCAATTTAAGCTATCGCTCAAAGCTATGCTACCCTTGAGTCCCAATTCAAGCACTGATAAAACTTCAAATGACACTAACTTCTATACGGTACGTCCTACACCTATCAAAGTTTGCAACAAACAAATGCTTGTAACTTTTTACTGGAACGTCATAAAACTTTGAAAATTTGTAACAATAAAGTACACGAGCCTCTTGTCAATTTAAGTTATCGCTCAAAGCTATGCTACCCTTGAGTCCCACATCAAACACTGATAAAACTTCGAATGGCCCTAACTTCTATACGATACGTCCTACAACTATCAAAGTTTGCAACATACAAATGCTTCTAACTTTTTACTGGAGCGTCATAAAACTTTGAAAATTTGTAACAATAAAGTACTCGAGCCTCTTGTCAATTTAAGCTATCGCTGAATAGCATAGCTTTCAGCTTGAGTCCAAAATCAAACACTGATAGAACTTCAAATGACCCTAACTTCTATACGGTGCATCCTATACCTATCAAACTTTGCAACATACAAATGCTTGTAACTTAATGGCCCTAACTTCTATACGGTACGTCCTACACCTTTCAAAGTTTGCAACATACAAATGCTTGTAACTTTTTACAGGAGCGTAAAAACCGTGAAATTTTGTTACAATAAAGTACTCGAGCCTCTTGTCAATTTAAGCTATCGCTCAAAGCTATGCTACCCTTGAGTCCCAAATCAAACACTGATAAAACTTCAAATGACCCTAACTTCTATACGGTGCATCCTATACCTATCAAACTTTGCAACATACAAATGCTTGTAACTTTTTACTGGAGCGGCATAAAACTTTGAAATTTTGTAACAATAAAGTACTCGAGCGTCTTGTCAATTTAAGCTATCGCTCAAAGCTATGCTACCCTTGAGTCCCAAATCAAACACTGATAAAACTTCAAATGGCCCTAACTTCTATACGGTACGTCCTACACCTATCAAAGTTTGCAACATACAAATGTTTGTAACTTTTTACTGGAGCGTCATAAAACCTTGACATTTTGTAACAATAAAGTTCTCGAGCCTCTTATCAATTTAAGCTATCGCTCAAAGCTATTCTACCCTTGAGTCACAAATCAAACTCTGATAAAACATCAAATGGCCCTAACTTCTATACGGTGCATCCTATACCTATCAAAGTTTGCAACATACAAATGCTTGTAACTTTTTACTGGAGCGTCATAAAACCTTGAAATTTTGTAATAATGAAGTACTCGAACCTCTTGTCAATTTAAGTTATCGCTCAAAGCTATGCTACCCTTGAGTCCCAAATCAAACACTGATAAAGCTTCAAATGGCCCTAACTTCTATATGGTACGTTCTACACCTATCAAAGTTTGCAACATACAAACGCTTGTAACTTTTTACTGGAGCGTCATAAAACCTTGAAAGTTTGTAAAATTAAAGTATTCGAGCCTCTTGTCAATTTAAGCGATCGCTCAAAGCAATGCTACCCTTGAGTCCCAAATCAAACACTGATGAACCTTCAAATGGCCCTAACTTCTATACGGAGCATCCTATACCTATCAAAGTTTACAACATAAAAATGCTTGTAACATTTTACTGGAGCGTCATAAAACCTTGAAATTTTGTAACAATAAAGTACTCGAGCCTCTTGTCCATTTAAGATATCGCTCAAAGCAATGCAACCCTTGAGTCCCAAATCAAACACTGATAAAACTTCAAATGGCCCTAACTTCTATACGGTACGTCCTACACCTATCAAAGTTTGCAACATACAAATGCTTGTAACTTTTTACTGGAGCGTCATAAAACCTTTAAATTTTGTAGCAATAAAGTACTCGAGCCTCTTGTCAATTTAAGTTATCACTCAAAGCTATGCTACCCTTGAGTCCCAAACCAAACACTGATAAAACTTCGAATGGCCCTAACTTCTATACGGTGCATCCTATACCTCTCAAATTTTGCAACATAGAAATACTTGTACCGTTTTACTGGAGCGTCATAAAACCTTGAATTGTTGTAACAATAAAGTACTCGAGCCTCTTGTCAATTTAAGTTATCGCTCAAAGCTATGCCACCCTTGAGTCCCAAATCAAACACTGATAAAACTTCAAATGGCCCTAATTTCTATACGGTACGTCCTACATCTATCAAAGTTTGCAACATATAAATGCTTGTAACTTTTTACTGGAGCGTCATAAAACCTTGAAATTTTGTAACAATAAAGTACTCGAGCCTCTTGTCAATTTATGCTATCGCTCAAAGCTATGCTACCCTTGAGTCCCAAATCAAACACTGATAAAACTTCAAATGGACCTAACTTCTATACGGTACGTCTTACACCTATCAAAGTTTGCAACATACAAATGCTTGTAACTTTTTACTGGAGCGTCATAAAATCTTGAAATTTTGTAACAATAAAGTACTCGAGCCTCTTGTCAATTTAAGCTATCGCTCAAAGCTATGCTACCCTTGAGTCCCAAATCAAACACTGATAAAACTTCAAATGGCCCTAACTTCTATACGGTACGTCCTACACCTATCAAAATTTGCAACATACAAATGCTTGTAAGTTTTTAGTTGAGCGTCATAAAACCTTGAAATTTTGTAACAATAAAGAACTCGAGCCTCTTGTCAATTTAAATTATCGCTCAAAGCTATGCTACCCTTGAGTCCCAAATCAAACACTGATAAAACTTCAAATGGCCCTAACTTCTATACGGTACGTCCTACACCTATCAAAGTTTGCAACATACAAATGCTTGTAACTTTTTACTGGAGCGTCATAATACCTTGAAATGTTGTAACAATAAAGTACTCGAGCCTCTTGTCAATTTAAGTTATCGCTCAAAGCTATGCTACCCTTGAGTCCCAAATCAAACACTGATAAAACTTCAAATGGCCCTAACTTTTATACGGTACGTCTTACACCTATCAAAGTTTGCAACATACAAACGCTTGTAACTTTTTACTGGAGCGTCATAAAACCTTGAAAGTTTGTAAAATTAAAGTATTCGAGCCTCTTGTCAATTTAAGCGATCGCTCAAAGCAATGCTACCCTTGAGTCCCAAATCAAACACTGATGAACCTTCAAATGGCCCTAACTTCTATACGGAGCATCCTATACCTATCAAAGTTTACAACATAAAAATGCTTGTAACATTTTACTGGAGCGTCATAAAACCTTGAAATTTTGTAACAATAAAGTACTCGAGCCTCTTGTCCATTTAAGATATCGCTCAAAGCAATGCAACCCTTGAGTCCCAAATCAAACACTGATAAAACTTCAAATGGCCCTAACTTCTATACGGTACGTCCTACACCTATCAAAGTTTGCAACATACAAATGCTTGTAACTTTTTACTGGAGCGTCATAAAACCTTTAAATTTTGTAGCAATAAAGTACTCGAGCCTCTTGTCAATTTAAGTTATCACTCAAAGCTATGCTACCCTTGAGTCCCAAACCAAACACTGATAAAACTTCGAATGGCCCTAACTTCTATACGGTGCATCCTATACCTCTCAAATTTTGCAACATAGAAATACTTGTACCGTTTTACTGGAGCGTCATAAAACCTTGAATTGTTGTAACAATAAAGTACTCGAGCCTCTTGTCAATTTAAGTTATCGCTCAAAGCTATGCCACCCTTGAGTCCCAAATCAAACACTGATAAAACTTCAAATGGCCCTAATTTCTATACGGTACGTCCTACATCTATCAAAGTTTGCAACATACAAATGCTTGTAACTTTTTACTGGAGCGTCATAAAACCTTGAAATTTTGTAACAATAAAGTACTCGAGCCTCTTGTCAATTTATGCTATCGCTCAAAGCTATGCTACCCTTGAGTCCCAAATCAAACACTGATAAAACTTCAAATGGACCTAACTTCTATACGGTACGTCTTACACCTATCAAAGTTTGCAACATACAAATGCTTGTAACTTTTTACTGGAGCGTCATAAAATCTTGAAATTTTGTAACAATAAAGTACTCGAGCCTCTTGTCAATTTAAGCTATCGCTCAAAGCTATGCTACCCTTGAGTCCCAAATCAAACACTGATAAAACTTCAAATGGCCCTAACTTCTATACGGTACGTCCTACACCTATCAAAATTTGCAACATACAAATGCTTGTAAGTTTTTAGTTGAGCGTCATAAAACCTTGAAATTTTGTAACAATAAAGAACTCGAGCCTCTTGTCAATTTAAATTATCGCTCAAAGCTATGCTACCCTTGAGTCCCAAATCAAACACTGATAAAACTTCAAATGGCCCTAACTTCTATACGGTACGTCCTACACCTATCAAAGTTTGCAACATACAAATGCTTGTAACTTTTTACTGGAGCGTCATAATACCTTGAAATGTTGTAACAATAAAGTACTCGAGCCTCTTGTCAATTTAAGTTATCGCTCAAAGCTATGCTACCCTTGAGTCCCAAATCAAACACTGATAAAACTTCAAATGGCCCTAACTTTTATACGGTACGTCTTACACCTATCAAAGTTTGCAACATACAAATGCTTGTAACTTTTTACTGGAGCGTCATAAAACCTTGAAATATTGTAACAATAAAGTACTCGAGCCTCGTGTCAATTTAAGCTATCGCTCAAAGCTATGCTACCCTTGAGTCCCAAATCAAACACTGATAAAACTTCAAAGGGCCCTGACTTCTATACGGTGTATCCTATACCTATCAAAGTTTGCAACATACAAATGCTTGAAACTTGTTGGCCCTAACTTCTATACGGTACGTCCTACACCTATCAAAGTTTGCAACATACAAATGCTTGTAACTTTTTACTGGAGCGTCATAAAACCTTGAAATTTTTTAACAATAAAGTACTCGAGCCTCTTGTCAATTCAAGTTTCGCTCAAAACTATGCTACCCTTGAGTCCCAAATTAAACACTGATAAAACTTCAAATGGCCCTAACTTCTATACGGTGCATCCTATACCTATCAAACTTTGCAACATACAAATGCTTGTAACTTTTTACAGGAGCGTCACAAAACCTTGATATTTTTAACAATAAAGTACTCGAGCCTCTTGTCAATTTAAGTTATCGCTCAAAGCTATGCTGCCCTTGAGTCCCAAATCAAACACTGATAAAACTTCAAATGGCCCTAACTTATATACGGTACGTCCTACACCTATCAAAGTTTGCAACATACAAAAGCTTGTAACTTTTTACTGGAGCGTCATAAAATCTTGAAATTTTGTAACAATAAAGTAATCGAGCCTCTTGTCAATTTAAACTATCGCTCAAAGTTATGCTACCCTTGAGTCCCAAATCAAACACTGATAAAATTTCAAATGGCGCTAACTTATATACGGTACGTCCTACACCTATCAAAGTTTGCAACATACAAATGCTTGTAACTTTTTACTGGAGCGTCATAAAACCTTGAAATTTTGTAATAATAAAGTACTCGAGCCTCTTGTCAATTTAAGCTATCGCTTAAAGCTATGCTACCCTTGAGTCCCAAATCAAACACTGATAAATTTTCAAATGGCGCTAACTTCTGTACGGTACGTCCTACACCTATCAAAGTTTGCAACATACAAATGCTTGTAACTTTTTACTGGAGCGTCATAAAAACTTGAAATTTTGTAACAATAAAGTACTCGAGCCTCTTGTCAATTTAAGCGATCGCTCAAAGCAATGCTACCCTTGAGTCCCAAATCAAACACTGATAAACCTTCAAATGGCCCTAACTTCTATACGGAGCATCCTATACCTATCAAAGTTTACAACATACAAATGCTTGTAACATTTTACTGGAGCGTCATAAAACCTTGAAATTTTGTAACAATAAAGTACGCGAGCCTCTTGTCCATTTAAGATATCGCTCAAAGCTATGCTACCCTTGAGTCCCAAATCAAACACTGATAAAACTTCAAATGGCCCTAACTTCTATACGGTCCGTCCTACACCTATCAAAGTTTGCAACATACAAATGCTTGTAACTTTTTACTGGAGCGTCATAAAACCTTTAAATTTTGTAGCAATAAAGTACTCGAGCCTCTTGTCAATTTAAGTTATCACTCAAAGCTGTGCTACCCTTGAGTCCCTAACCAAACACTGATAAAACTTCGAATGGCCCTAACTTCTATACGGTGCATCCTATACCTCTCAAATTTTGCAACATACAAATACTTGTACCGTTTTACTGGAGCGTCATAAAACCTTGAATTGTTGTAACAATAAAGTACTCGAGCCTCTTGTCAATTTAAGTTATCGCTCAAAGCTATGCCACCCTTGAGTCCCAAATCAAACACTGATAAAACTTCAAATGGCCCTAATTTCTATACGGTACGTCCTACATCTATCAAAGTTTGCAACATACAAATGCTTGTAACTTTTTACTGGAGCGTCATAAAACCTTGAAATTTTGTAACAATAAAGTACTCGAGCCTCTTGTCAATTTATGCTATCGCTCAAAGCTATGCTACCCTTGAGTCCCAAATCAAACACTGATAAAACTTCAAATGGACCTAACTTCTATACGGTACGTCTTACACCTATCAAAGTTTGCAACATACAAATGCTTGTAACTTTTTACTGGAGCGTCATAAAATCTTGAAATTTTGTAACAATAAAGTACTCGAGCCTCTTGTCAATTTAAGCTATCGCTCAAAGCTATGCTACCCTTGAGTCCCAAATCAAACACTGATAAAACTTCAAATGGCCCTAACTTCTATACGGTACGTCCTACACCTATCAAAATTTGCAACATACAAATGCTTGTAAGTTTTTAGTTGAGCGTCATAAAACCTTAAAATTTTGTAACAATAAAGAACTCGAGCCTCTTGTCAATTTAAATTATCGCTCAAAGCTATGCTACCCTTGAGTCCCAAATCAAACACTGATAAAACTTCAAATGGCCCTAACTTCTATACGGTACGTCCTACACCTATCAAAGTTTGCAACATACAAATGCTTGTAACTTTTTACTGGAGCGTCATAATACCTTGAAATGTTGTAACAATAAAGTACTCGAGCCTCTTGTCAATTTAAGTTATCGCTCAAAGCTATGCTACCCTTGAGTCCCAAATGAAACACTGATAAAACTTCAAATGGCCCTAATTTCTATACGGTACGTCCTACGCCTATCAAAGTTTGCAACATACAAATGCTTGTAACTTTTTACTGGAGCGTCATAAAACCTTGAAATATTGTAACAATAAAGTACTCGAGCCTCGTGTCAATTTAAGCTATTGCTCAAAGCTATGCTACCCTTGAGTCCCAAATCAAACACTGATAAAACTTCAAATGGCCCTAACTTCTATACGGTGTATCCTATACCTATCAAAGTTTGCAACATACAAATGCTTGAAACTTGTTGGCCCTAACTTCTATACGGTACGTCTTACACCTATCAAAGTTTGCAACATACAAATGCTTGTAACTTTTTACTGGAGCGACATAAAACCTAGCAATTTTGTAACAATAAAGTTTTGGAACCTGTTGTCAGTTTAAGTTATCGCTCAAAGCTATGCTAACCTTGAGTACCAAATCAACCACTGAAAAAACTTCAAATGGCCCTAACTTCTATACGGTACGTCCTACACCTATCAAAGTTTGCAAACATACAAATGCTTGTAACTTTTTGCTGGAGCGTCATTAAACCTTGAAATTTTGTAACAATAAAGTACTCGAGCCTCTTGTCAATTTAAGCTATCGCTCAAAGCTATGCTACCCTTGAGTCCCAAATCAAACACTGATAAAACTTCAAATGGCCCTAAATTCTATACGGTACGTCCTATACCTATCAAAGTTTGCAACATACAAATGCTTGTAACTTTTTACTGGAGCGTCATAAAATCTTGAAATTTTGTAACAATAAAGTACTCGAGCCTCTTGTCAATTTAAGCTATCGCTCAAAGTTATGCTACCCTTGAGTCCCAAATCACACACTGATAAAATTTCAAATGGCGCTAACTTCTATACGGTACGTCCTACACCTATCAAAGTTTGCAACATGCAAATGCTTGTAACTTTTTACTGGAGCGTCATAAAACCTTGAAATTTTGTAACAATAAAGTACTCGATCCTCTTGTCAATTAAAGCTATCGCTCAAAGCTATGCTACCCTTGAGTCCCAAATCAAACACTGATAAAACTTCAAATGGCCCTAACTTCTATACGGTACGTCCTACTCCTATCGAAGTTTGCAACATACAAATGCTTGTAACTTTTTGCTGGAGCGTCATAAAACCTTGAAATTTTGTAACAATAAAGTACTCGAGCCTCTTGTCAATTTAAGCTATCGCTCAAAGCTATGCTACCCTTGAGTCCCAAATCAAACACTGATAAAACTTCAAATGGCCCTAACTTTTATACGGTACGTCTTACACCTATCAAAGTTTGCAACATACAAATGCTTGTAACTTTTTACTGGAGCGTCATAAAACCTTGAAATATTGTAACAATAAAGTACTCGAGCCTCGTGTCAATTTAAGCTATGGCTCAAAGCTATGCTACCCTTGAGTCCCAAATCAAACACTGATAAAACTTCAAAGGGCCCTGACTTCTATACGGTGTATCCTATACCTATCAAAGTTTGCAACATACAAATGCTTGAAACTTGTTGGCCCTAACTTCTATACGGTACGTCCTACACCTATCAAAGTTTGCAACATACAAATGCTTGTAACTTTTTACTGGAGCGTCATAAAACCTTGAAATTTTTTAACAATAAAGTACTCGAGCCTCTTGTCAATTCAAGTTTCGCTCAAAACTATGCTACCCTTGAGTCCCAAATTAAACACTGATAAAACTTCAAATGGCCCTAACTTCTATACGGTGCATCCTATACCTATCAAACTTTGCAACATACAAATGCTTGTAACTTTTTACAGGAGCGTCACAAAACCTTGATATTTTTAACAATAAAGTACTCGAGCCTCTTGTCAATTTAAGTTATCGCTCAAAGCTATGCTGCCCTTGAGTCCCAAATCAAACACTGATAAAACTTCAAATGGCCCTAACTTATATACGGTACGTCCTACACCTATCAAAGTTTGCAACATACAAAAGCTTGTAACTTTTTACTGGAGCGTCATAAAATCTTGAAATTTTGTAACAATAAAGTAATCGAGCCTCTTGTCAATTTAAGTTATCACTCAAAGTTATGCTACCCTTGAGTCCCAAATCAAACACTGATAAAATTTCAAATGGCGCTAACTTATATACGGTACGTCCTACACCTATCAAAGTTTGCAACATACAAATGCTTGTAACTTTTTACTGGAGCGTCATAAAAACTTGAAATTTTGTAATAATAAAGTACTCGAGCCTCTTGTCAATTTAAGCTATCGCTTAAAGCTATGCTACCCTTGAGTCCCAAATCAAACACTGATAAATTTTCAAATGGCGCTAACTTCTGTACGGTACGTCCTACACCTATCAAAGTTTGCAACATACAAATGCTTGTAACTTTTTACTGGAGCGTCATAAAAACTTGAAATTTTGTAACAATAAAGTACTCGATCCTCTTGTCAATTAAAGCTATCGCTCAAAGCTATGCTACCCTTGAGTCCCAAATCAAACACTGATAAAACTTCAAATGGCCCTAACTTCTATATGGAGCATCCTATGCCTATCAAAGTTTGCAACATACAAATGCTTGTAACTTGTTGGCCCTAACTTCTATACGGTACGTCCTACACCTTTCAAAGTTTGCAACATACAAATGCTTGTAACTTTTTACAGGAGCGTAAAAACCATGAAATTTTGTTACAATAAAGTACTCGAGCCTCTTGTCAATTTAAGCTATCGCTCAAAGCTATGCTACCCTTGAGTCCCAAATCAAACACTGATAAAACTTCAAATGGCCCTAACTTCTATACGGTGCATCCTATACCTATCAAACTTTGCAACATACAAATGCTTGTAACTTTTTACTGGAGCGTCATAAAACTTTGAAATTTTGTAACAATAAAGTACTCGAGCCTCTAGTCAATTTAAGATATCGCTCAAAGCTATGCTACCCTTGAGTCCCAAATCAAACACTGATAAAACTTCAAATGGCCCTAACTTCTATACGGTACGTCCTACACCTATCAAAGTTTGCAACATACAAATGTTCGTAACTTTTTACTGGAGCGTCATAAAACCTTGACATTTTGTAACAATAAAGTACTTGAGCCTCTTATAAATTTAAGCTATCGCAAAAAGCTATTCTACCCTTGAGTCACAAATCAAACTCTGATAAAACTTCAAATGGCCCTAACTTCTATACGGTGCATCCTATACCTATCAAAGTTTGCAACATACAAATGCTTGTAACTTTTTACTGGAGCGTCATAAAACCTTGAAATTTTGTAATAATGAAGTACTCGAACCTCTTGTCAATTTAAGTTATCGCTCAAAGCTATGCTACCCTTGAGTCCCAACTCAAACACTGATAAAGCTTCAAATGGCCCCAACTTCTATATGGTACGTTCTACACCTATCAAAGTTTGCAACTTACAAATGCTTGTAACTTTTTACTGGAGCGTCATAAAACCTTGAAATTTTGTAATAATGAAGTACTCGAACCTCTTGTCAATTTAAGTTATCGCTCAAAGCTATGCTATCCTTGAGTCCCAAATCAAACACTGATAAAACTTCAAATGACCCTAACTTCTATGGGGTACGTCCTACACCTATCAAAGTTTGCAACATACAAATGCTTGTAACTTTTTACTGGAGTGTCATAAAACCTTGAAATTTTTAAACAATAAAGTACTCGAGCCTCTTGTCAATTGAAGCTATCGCTCAAAGCTATGCCACCCTTGAGTCCCAAATCAAACACTGATAAAACTTCAAATGGCCCTAACTTCTATATGGAGCATCCTATACCTATCAAAGTTTGCAACATACAAATGCTTGTAACTTGTTGGCCCTAACTTCTATACGGTACGTCCTACACCTTTCAAAGTTTGCAACATACAAATGCTTGTAACTTTTTACAGGAGCGTAAAAACCGTGAAATTTTGTTACAATAAAGTACTCGAGCCTCTTGTCAATTTAAGCTATCGCTCAAAGCTATGCTACCCTTGAGTCCCAAATCAAACACTGATAAAACTTCAAATGGCCCTAACTTCTATACGGTGCATCCTATACCTATCAAACTTTGCAACATACAAATGCTTGTAACTTTTTACTGGAGCGTCATAAAACTTTGAAATTTTGTAACAATAAAGTACTCGAGCCTCTTGTCAATTTAAGCTATCGCTCAAAGCTATGCTACCCTTGAGTCCCAAATCAAACACTGATAAAACTTCAAATGGCCCTAACTTCTATACGGTACGTCATACACCTATCAAAGTTTGCAACATACAAATGTTTGTAACTTTTTACTGGAGCGTCATAAAACCTTGACATTTTGTAACAATAAAGTACTCGAGCCTCTTATCAATTTAAGCTATCGCTCAAAGCTATTCTACCCTTGAGTCACAAATCAAACTCTGATAAAACTTCAAATGGCCCTAACTTCTATACGGTGCATCCTATACCTATCAAAGTTTGCAACATACAAATGCTTGTAACTTTTTACTGGAGCGTCATAAAACCTTGAAATTTTGTAATAATGAAGTACTCGAATCTCTTGTCAATTTAAGTTATCGCTCAAAGCTGTGCTACACTTGAGTCCCAAATCAAACACTGATTAAGCTTCAAATGGCCCTAACTTCTATATGGTACGTTCTACACCTATCAAAGTTTGCAACATACAAACGCTTGTAACTTTTTACTGGAGCGTCATAAAACCTTGAAAGTTTGTAAAATTAAAGTATTCGAGCCTCTTGTCAATTTAAGCGATCGCTCAAAGCTATGCTACCCTTGAGTCCCAAATCAAACACTGATAAACCTTCAAATGGCCCTAACTTCTATATGGAGCATCCTATACCTATCAAAGTTTACAACATACAAATGCTTGTAACATTTTACTGGAGCGTCATAAAACCTTGAAATTTTGTAACAATAAAGTACTCGAGCCTCTTGTCCATTTAAGCTATCGCGCAAAGCTATGCTACCCTTGAGTCCCAAATCAAACACTGATAAAACTTCAAATGGCCCTAACTTCTATACGATACGTCCTACACCTATCAAAGTTTGCAACATACAAATGCTTGTAACTTTTTACTGGAGCGTCATAAAACCTTTAAACTTTGTAGCAATAAAGTACTCGAGCCTCTTGTCAATTTAAGTTATCACTCAAAGCTATGCTACCCTTGAGTCCCACATCAAACACTGATAAAATTTCAAATTGCCCTAGCTTCTATACGGTACGTCCAACACCTATCAAAGTTTGCAACATACAAATGCTTGTAACTTTTTACTGGAACGTCATAAAACCTTGAAATTTTGTAACAATGAAGTACTCGAGCCTCTTGTCAATTTAAGCTATCGCTCAAAGTTATGCTACCCTTGAGTCCCAAATCAAACACTGGTAAAACTTCAAATGGCCCTAACTTCTATACAGTACGTCCTACCGCTATCAAAGTTTGCAAAATACAAATGCTTGTAACTTTTTACTGGAGCGTCATAAAACCTTGCAATTTTGTACAATAAAGTACTCGAGCCCCTTGTCAATTTAAGTTATCGCTCAAATCTATGCTACCCTTGAGTCCCAAATCAAACACTGATAAAACTTCAAATGGCCCTAACTTCTATACGGTACGTCCTACTCCTATCGAAGTTTGCAACATACAAATGCTTGTAACTTTTTGCTGGAGCGTCATAAAACCTTGAAATTTTGTAACAATAAAGTACTCGAGCCTCTTGTCAATTTAAGCTATCGCTCAAAGCTATGCTACCCTTGAGTCCCAAATCAAACACTGATAAATCTTCAAATGGCCCTAACTTTTATACGGTACGTTTTACACCTATCAAAGTTTGCAACATACAAATGCTTGTAACTTTTTACTGGAGCGTCATAAAACCTTGAAATATTGTAACAATAAAGTACTCGAGCCTCGTGTCAATTTAAGCTATCGCTCAAAGCTATGCTACCCTTGAGTCCCAAATCAAACACTGATAAAACTTCAAATGGCCCTTACTTCTATACGGTACGTCCTACACCTATCAAAGTTTGCAACATACAAATGCTTGTAACTTTTTACTGGAGCGTCATAAAACCTTGAAATTTTGTAACAATAAAGTACTCGAGCCTCTTGTCAGTTTAAGCTATCGCGCAAAGCTATGCTACCCTTGAGTCCCAAATCAAACACTTATAAAACTTCAAATGGCCCTAACTTCTATACGGTACGTCCTACACCTATCAAAGTTTGCAACATACAAATGCTTGTAACTTTTTACTGGAGCGTCATAAAACCTTGAAATTTTGTAACAATAAAGTACTCGAGCCTCTTGTCAATTTAAACTATCGCTCAAAGCTATGCTACCCTTGAGTCCCAAATCAAACTCTGATAAAACTTCAAATGGCCCTAACTTATACACGGTACGTCCTATACCTATCAAAGTTTGCAACATACAAATGATTGTAACTTTTTACTGGAGCGTCATAAAACCTTGAAATTTTGTAACAATAAAGTACTCGAGCCTCTTGTCAATTTAAGCTATCGCTCAAAGCTATGCTAACCTTGAGTCCCAAATCAAACACTGATAAAACTTCAAATGGCCCTTACTTCTATACGGTACGTCCTACACCTATCAAAGTTTGCAACATACAAATGCTTATAACTTTTTACTGGAGCGTCATAAAACCTTGAAATTTTGTAACAATAAAGTACTCGAGCCTCTTGTCAATTTAAGCTATCGCGCAAAGCTATGCTGCACTTGAGTCCCAAATCAAACACTGATAAAACTTCAAATGGCCCTAACTTCTATACGGTACGTCCTACACCTATCAAAGTTTTCAACATACAAATGCTTGTAACTTTTTACTGGAACGTCATAAAACCTTGAAATTTTGTAACAATAAAGTACTCGAGCCTCTTGTCAATTTAAGCTATCGCTCAAAGCTATGCTACCCTTGAGTCGCAAATCAAACACTGATAAAACTTCAAAGGGCCCTTACTTCTATAAGGTACGTCCTACACCTATCAAAGTTTGCAACATACAAATGCTTGTAACTTTTTACTAGAGCGTCATAAAACCTTGAAATTTTGTAACAATGAAGTACTCGAGCCTCTTGTCAATTTAAGCTATCGCTCAAAGCTATGCTACCCTTGAGTCCTAAATCAAACACTGATAAAACTTCAAATGGCCCTGACTTCTATACGGTACGTCCTACACCTATCAAAGTTTGCAATATACAAATGCTTGTAACTTTTTACTGGAGCGTCATAAAACCTTAAAATTTTGTAACAATAAAGTACTCGAGCCTCTTGTCAATTTAAGCTATCGCTCAAAGCTATGCTACCCTTGAGTCCCAATTCAAGCACTGATAAAACTTCGAATGACACTAACTTCTATACGGTACGTCCTACACCTATCAAAGTTTGCAACAAACAAATGCTTGTAACTTTTTACTGGAACGTCATAAAACTTTGAAAATTTGTAACAATAAAGTACACGAGCCTCTTGTCAATTTAAGTTATCGCTCAAAGCTATGCTACCCTTGAGTCCCACATCAAACACTGATAAAACTTCGAATGGCCCTAACTTCTATACGATACGTCCTACAACTATCAAAGTTTGCAACATACAAATGCTTCTAACTTTTTACTGGAGCGTCATAAAACTTTGAAAATTTGTAACAATAAAGTACTCGAGCCTCTTGTCAATTTAAGCTATCGCTGAATAGCATAGCTTTCAGCTTGAGTCCAAAATCAAACACTGATAGAACTTCAAATGACCCTAACTTCTATACGGTGCATCCTATACCTATCAAACTTTGCAACATACAAATGCTTGTAACTTAATGGCCCTAACTTCTATACGGTACGTCCTACACCTTTCAAAGTTTGCAACATACAAATGCTTGTAAGTTTTTAGTTGAGCGTCATAAAACCTTGAAATTTTGTAACAATAAAGAACTCGAGCCTCTTGTCAATTTAAATTATCGCTCAAAGCTATGCTACCCTTGAGTCCCAAATCAAACACTGATAAAACTTCAAATGACCCTAACTTCTATACGGTGCATCCTATATCTATCAAACTTTGCAACATACAAATGCTTGTAACTTTCTACTGGAGCGGCATAAAACTTTGAAATTTTGTAACAATAAAGTACTCGAGCCTCTTGTCAATTTATGCTATCGCTCAAAGCTATGCTACCCTTGAGTCCCAAATCAAACACTGATAAAACTTCAAATGGACCTAACTTCTATACGGTACGTCTTACACCTATCAAAGTTTGCAACATACAAATGCTTGTAACTTTTTACTGGAGCGTCATAAAATCTTGAAATTTTGTAACAATAAAGTACTCGAGCCTCTTGTCAATTTAAGCTATCGCTCAAAGCTATGCTACCCTTGAGTCCCAAATCAAACACTGATAAAACTTCAAATGGCCCTAACTTCTATACGGTACGTCCTACACCTATCAAAATTTGCAACATACAAATGCTTGTAAGTTTTTAGTTGAGCGTCATAAAACCTTGAAATTTTGTAACAATAAAGAACTCGAGCCTCTTGTCAATTTAAATTATCGCTCAAAGCTATGCTACCCTTGAGTCCCAAATCAAACACTGATAAAACTTCAAATGGCCCTAACTTCTATACGGTACGTCCTACACCTATCAAAGTTTGCAACATACAAATGCTTGTAACTTTTTACTGGAGCGTCATAATACCTTGAAATGTTGTAACAATAAAGTACTCGAGCCTCTTGTCAATTTAAGTTATCGCTCAAAGCTATGCTACCCTTGAGTCCCAAATCAAACACTGATAAAACTTCAAATGGCCCTAACTTTTATACGGTACGTCTTACACCTATCAAAGTTTGCAACATACAAATGCTTGTAACTTTTTACTGGAGCGTCATAAAACCTTGAAATATTGTAACAATAAAGTACTCGAGCCTCGTGTCAATTTAAGCTATCGCTCAAAGCTATGCTACCCTTGAGTCCCAAATCAAACACTGATAAAACTTCAAAGGGCCCTGACTTCTATACGGTGTATCCTATACCTATCAAAGTTTGCAACATACAAATGCTTGAAACTTGTTGGCCCTAACTTCTATACGGTACGTCCTACACCTATCAAAGTTTGCAACATACAAATGCTTGTAACTTTTTACTGGAGCGTCATAAAACCTTGAAATTTTTTAACAATAAAGTACTCGAGCCTCTTGTCAATTCAAGTTTCGCTCAAAACTATGCTACCCTTGAGTCCCAAATTAAACACTGATAAAACTTCAAATGGCCCTAACTTCTATACGGTGCATCCTATACCTATCAAACTTTGCAACATACAAATGCTTGTAACTTTTTACAGGAGCGTCACAAAACCTTGATATTTTTAACAATAAAGTACTCGAGCCTCTTGTCAATTTAAGTTATCGCTCAAAGCTATGCTGCCCTTGAGTCCCAAATCAAACACTGATAAAACTTCAAATGGCCCTAACTTATATACGGTACGTCCTACACCTATCAAAGTTTGCAACATACAAAAGCTTGTAACTTTTTACTGGAGCGTCATAAAATCTTGAAATTTTGTAACAATAAAGTAATCGAGCCTCTTGTCAATTTAAACTATCGCTCAAAGTTATGCTACCCTTGAGTCCCAAATCAAACACTGATAAAATTTCAAATGGCGCTAACTTATATACGGTACGTCCTACACCTATCAAAGTTTGCAACATACAAATGCTTGTAACTTTTTACTGGAGCGTCATAAAACCTTGAAATTTTGTAATAATAAAGTACTCGAGCCTCTTGTCAATTTAAGCTATCGCTTAAAGCTATGCTACCCTTGAGTCCCAAATCAAACACTGATATATTTTCAAATGGCGCTAACTTCTGTACGGTACGTCCTACACCTATCAAAGTTTGCAACATACAAATGCTTGTAACTTTTTACTGGAGCGTCATAAAAACTTGAAATTTTGTAACAATAAAGTACTCGAGCCTCTTGTCAATTTAAGCGATCGCTCAAAGCAATGCTACCCTTGAGTCCCAAATCAAACACTGATAAACCTTCAAATGGCCCTAACTTCTATACGGAGCATCCTATACCTATCAAAGTTTACAACATACAAATGCTTGTAACATTTTACTGGAGCGTCATAAAACCTTGAAATTTTGTAACAATAAAGTACGCGAGCCTCTTGTCCATTTAAGATATCGCTCAAAGCTATGCTACCCTTGAGTCCCAAATCAAACACTGATAAAACTTCAAATGGCCCTAACTTCTATACGGTACGTCCTACACCTATCAAAGTTTGCAACATACAAATGCTTGTAACTTTTTACTGGAGCGTCATAAAACCTTTAAATTTTGTAGCAATAAAGTACTCGAGCCTCTTGTCAATTTAAGTTATCACTCAAAGCTGTGCTACCCTTGAGTCCCAAACCAAACACTGATAAAACTTCGAATGGCCCTAACTTCTATACGGTGCATCCTACATCTATCAAAGTTTGCAACATACAAATGCTTGTAACTTTTTACTGGAGCGTCATAAAACCTTGAAATTTTGTAACAATAAAGTACTCGAGCCTCTTGTCAATTTATGCTATCGCTCAAAGCTATGCTACCCTTGAGTCCCAAATCAAACACTGATAAAACTTCAAATGGACCTAACTTCTATACGGTACGTCTTACACCTATCAAAGTTTGCAACATACAAATGCTTGTAACTTTTTACTGGAGCGTCATAAAATCTTGAAATTTTGTAACAATAAAGTACTCGAGCCTCTTGTCAATTTAAGCTATCGCTCAAAGCTATGCTACCCTTGAGTCCCAAATCAAACACTGATAAAACTTCAAATGGCCCTAACTTCTATACGGTACGTCCTGCACCTATCAAAATTTGCAACATACAAATGCTTGTAAGTTTTTAGTTGAGCGTCATAAAACCTTGAAATTTTGTAACAATAAAGAACTCGAGCCTCTTGTCAATTTAAATTATCGCTCAAAGCTATGCTACCCTTGAGTCCCAAATCAAACACTGATAAAACTTCAAATGGCCCTAACTTCTATACGGTACGTCCTACACCTATCAAAGTTTGCAATGTACAAATGCTTGTAACTTTTTACTGGAGCGTCATAATACCTTGAAATGTTGTAACAATAAAGTACTCGAGCCTCTTGTCAATTTAAGTTATCGCTCAAAGCTATGCTACCCTTGAGTCCCAAATGAAACACTGATAAAACTTCAAATGGCCCTAATTTCTATACGGTACGTCCTACGCCTATCAAAGTTTGCAACATACAAATGCTTGTAACTTTTTACTGGAGCGTCATAAAACCTTGAAATATTGTAACAATAAAGTACTCGAGCCTCGTGTCAATTTAAGCTATTGCTCAAAGCTATGCTACCCTTGAGTCCCAAATCAAACACTGATAAAACTTCAAATGGCCCTAACTTCTATACGGTGTATCCTATACCTATCAAAGTTTGCAACATACAAATGCTTGAAACTTGTTGGCCCTAACTTCTATACGGTACGTCTTACACCTATCAAAGTTTGCAACATACAAATGCTTGTAACTTTTTACTGGAGCGACATAAAACCTAGCAATTTTGTAACAATAAAGTTTTGGAACCTGTTGTCAGTTTAAGTTATCGCTCAAAGCTATGCTAACCTTGAGTACCAAATCAACCACTGAAAAAACTTCAAATGGCCCTAACTTCTATACGGTACGTCCTACACCTATCAAAGTTTGCAAACATACAAATGCTTGTAACTTTTTGCTGGAGCGTCATTAAACCTTGAAATTTTGTAACAATAAAGTACTCGAGCCTCTTGTCAATTTAAGCTATCGCTCAAAGCTATGCTACCCTTGAGTCCCAAATCAAACACTGATAAAACTTCAAATGGCCCTAAATTCTATACGGTACGTCCTATACCTATCAAAGTTTGCAACATACAAATGCTTGTAACTTTTTACTGGAGCGTCATAAAATCTTGAAATTTTGTAACAATAAAGTACTCGAGCCTCTTGTCAATTTAAGCTATCGCTCAAAGTTATGCTACCCTTGAGTCCCAAATCACACACTGATAAAATTTCAAATGGCGCTAACTTCTATACGGTACGTCCTACACCTATCAAAGTTTGCAACATGCAAATGCTTGTAACTTTTTACTGGAGCGTCATAAAACCTTGAAATTTTGTAACAATAAAGTACTCGATCCTCTTGTCAATTAAAGCTATCGCTCAAAGCTATGCTACCCTTGAGTCCCAAATCAAACACTGATAAAACTTCAAATGGCCCTAACTTCTATACGGTACGTCCTACTCCTATCGAAGTTTGCAACATACAAATGCTTGTAACTTTTTGCTGGAGCGTCATAAAACCTTGAAATTTTGTAACAATAAAGTACTCGAGCCTCTTGTCAATTTAAGCTATCGCTCAAAGCTATGCTACCCTTGAGTCCCAAATCAAACACTGATAAAACTTCAAATGGCCCTAACTTTTATACGGTACGTCTTACACCTATCAAAGTTTGCAACATACAAATGCTTGTAACTTTTTACTGGAGCGTCATAAAACCTTGAAATATTGTAACAATAAAGTACTCGAGCCTCGTGTCAATTTAAGCTATCGCTCAAAGCTATGCTACCCTTGAGTCCCAAATCAAACACTGATAAAACTTCAAAGGGCCCTGACTTCTATACGGTGTATCCTATACCTATCAAAGTTTGCAACATACAAATGCTTGAAACTTGTTGGCCCTAACTTCTATACGGTACGTCCTACACCTATCAAAGTTTGCAACATACAAATGCTTGTAACTTTTTACTGGAGCGTCATAAAACCTTGAAATTTTTTAACAATAAAGTACTCGAGCCTCTTGTCAATTCAAGTTTCGCTCAAAACTATGCTACCCTTGAGTCCCAAATTAAACACTGATAAAACTTCAAATGGCCCTAACTTCTATACGGTGCATCCTATACCTATCAAACTTTGCAACATACAAATGCTTGTAACTTTTTACAGGAGCGTCACAAAACCTTGATATTTTTAACAATAAAGTACTCGAGCCTCTTGTCAATTTAAGTTATCGCTCAAAGCTATGCTGCCCTTGAGTCCCAAATCAAACACTGATAAAACTTCAAATGGCCCTAACTTATATACGGTACGTCCTACACCTATCAAAGTTTGCAACATACAAAAGCTTGTAACTTTTTACTGGAGCGTCATAAAATCTTGAAATTTTGTAACAATAAAGTAATCGAGCCTCTTGTCAATTTAAGTTATCACTCAAAGTTATGCTACCCTTGAGTCCCAAATCAAACACTGATAAAATTTCAAATGGCGCTAACTTATATACGGTACGTCCTACACCTATCAAAGTTTGCAACATACAAATGCTTGTAACTTTTTACTGGAGCGTCATAAAACCTTGAAATTTTGTAATAATAAAGTACTCGAGCCTCTTGTCAATTTAAGCTATCGCTTAAAGCTATGCTACCCTTGAGTCCCAAATCAAACACTGATAAATTTTCAAATGGCGCTAACTTCTGTACGGTACGTCCTACACCTATCAAAGTTTGCAACATACAAATGCTTGTAACTTTTTACTGGAGCGTCATAAAAACTTGAAATTTTGTAACAATAAAGTACTCGATCCTCTTGTCAATTAAAGCTATCGCTCAAAGCTATGCTACCCTTGAGTCCCAAATCAAACACTGATAAAACTTCAAATGGCCCTAACTTCTATATGGAGCATCCTATGCCTATCAAAGTTTGCAACATACAAATGCGTGTAACTTGTTGGCCCTAACTTCTATACGGTACGTCCTACACCTTTCAAAGTTTGCAACATACAAATGCTTGTAACTTTTTACAGGAGCGTAAAAACCGTGAAATTTTGTTACAATAAAGTACTCGAGCCTCTTGTCAATTTAAGCTATCGCTCAAAGCTATGCTACCCTTGAGTCCCAAATCAAACACTGATAAAACTTCAAATGGCCCTAACTTCTATACGGTGCATCCTATACCTATCAAACTTTGCAACATACAAATGCTTGTAACTTTTTACTGGAGCGTCATAAAACTTTGAAATTTTGTAACAATAAAGTACTCGAGCCTCTAGTCAATTTAAGATATCGCTCAAAGCTATGCTACCCTTGAGTCCCAAATCAAACACTGATAAAACTTCAAATGGCCCTAACTTCTATACGGTACGTCCTACACCTATCAAAGTTTGCAACATACAAATGTTCGTAACTTTTTACTGGAGCGTCATAAAACCTTGAAATTTTGTAATAATGAAGTACTCGAACCTCTTGTCAATTTAAGTTATCGCTCAAAGCTATGCTACCCTTGAGTCCCAACTCAAACACTGATAAAGCTTCAAATGGCCCCAACTTCTATATGGTACGTTCTACACCTATCAAAGTTTGCAACTTACAAATGCTTGTAACTTTTTACTGGAGCGTCATAAAACCTTGAAATTTTGTAATAATGAAGTACTCGAACCTCTTGTCAATTTAAGTTATCGCTCAAAGCTATGCTATCCTTGAGTCCCAAATCAAACACTGATAAAACTTCAAATGACCCTAACTTCTATACGGTACGTCCTACACCTATCAAAGTTTGCAACATACAAATGCTTGTAACTTTTTACTGGAGTGTCATAAAACCTTGAAATTTTTAAACAATAAAGTACTCGAGCCTCTTGTCAATTGAAGCTATCGCTCAAAGCTATGCCACCCTTGAGTCCCAAATCAAACACTGATAAAACTTCAAATGGCCCTAACTTCTATATGGAGCATCCTATACCTATCAAAGTTTGCAACATACAAATGCTTGTAACTTGTTGGCCCTAACTTCTATACGGTACGTCCTACACCTTTCAAAGTTTGCAACATACAAATGCTTGTAACTTTTTACAGGAGCGTAAAAACCGTGAAATTTTGTTACAATAAAGTACTCGAGCCTCTTGTCAATTTATGCTATCGCTCAAAGCTATGCTACCCTTGAGTCCCAAATCAAACACTGATAAAACTTCAAATGGACCTAACTTCTATACGGTACGTCTTACACCTATCAAAGTTTGCAACATACAAATGCTTGTAACTTTTTACTGGAGCGTCATAAAATCTTGAAATTTTGTAACAATAAAGTACTCGAGCCTCTTGTCAATTTAAGCTATCGCTCAAAGCTATGCTACCCTTGAGTCCCAAATCAAACACTGATAAAACTTCAAATGGCCCTAACTTCTATACGGTACGTCCTGCACCTATCAAAATTTGCAACATACAAATGCTTGTAAGTTTTTAGTTGAGCGTCATAAAACCTTGAAATTTTGTAACAATAAAGAACTCGAGCCTCTTGTCAATTTAAATTATCGCTCAAAGCTATGCTACCCTTGAGTCCCAAATCAAACACTGATAAAACTTCAAATGGCCCTAACTTCTATACGGTACGTCCTACACCTATCAAAGTTTGCAATGTACAAATGCTTGTAACTTTTTACTGGAGCGTCATAATACCTTGAAATGTTGTAACAATAAAGTACTCGAGCCTCTTGTCAATTTAAGTTATCGCTCAAAGCTATGCTACCCTTGAGTCCCAAATGAAACACTGATAAAACTTCAAATGGCCCTAATTTCTATACGGTACGTCCTACGCCTATCAAAGTTTGCAACATACAAATGCTTGTAACTTTTTACTGGAGCGTCATAAAACCTTGAAATATTGTAACAATAAAGTACTCGAGCCTCGTGTCAATTTAAGCTATTGCTCAAAGCTATGCTACCCTTGAGTCCCAAATCAAACACTGATAAAACTTCAAATGGCCCTAACTTCTATACGGTGTATCCTATACCTATCAAAGTTTGCAACATACAAATGCTTGAAACTTGTTGGCCCTAACTTCTATACGGTACGTCTTACACCTATCAAAGTTTGCAACATACAAATGCTTGTAACTTTTTACTGGAGCGACATAAAACCTAGCAATTTTGTAACAATAAAGTTTTGGAACCTGTTGTCAGTTTAAGTTATCGCTCAAAGCTATGCTAACCTTGAGTACCAAATCAACCACTGAAAAAACTTCAAATGGCCCTAACTTCTATACGGTACGTCCTACACCTATCAAAGTTTGCAAACATACAAATGCTTGTAACTTTTTGCTGGAGCGTCATTAAACCTTGAAATTTTGTAACAATAAAGTACTCGAGCCTCTTGTCAATTTAAGCTATCGCTCAAAGCTATGCTACCCTTGAGTACCAAATCAAACACTGATAAAACTTCAAATGGCCCTAAATTCTATACGGTACGTCCTATACCTATCAAAGTTTGCAACATACAAATGCTTGTAACTTTTTACTGGAGCGTCATAAAATCTTGAAATTTTGTAACAATAAAGTACTCGAGACTCTTGTCAATTTAAGCTATCGCTCAAAGTTATGCTACCCTTGAGTCCCAAATCACACACTGATAAAATTTCAAATGGCGCTAACTTCTATACGGTACGTCCTACACCTATCAAAGTTTGCAACATGCAAATGCTTGTAACTTTTTACTGGAGCGTCATAAAACCTTGAAATTTTGTAACAATAAAGTACTCGATCCTCTTGTCAATTAAAGCTATCGCTCAAAGCTATGCTACCCTTGAGTCCCAAATCAAACACTGATAAAACTTCAAATGGCCCTAACTTCTATACGGTACGTCCTACTCCTATCGAAGTTTGCAACATACAAATGCTTGTAACTTTTTGCTGGAGCGTCATAAAACCTTGAAATTTTGTAACAATAAAGTACTCGAGCCTCTTGTCAATTTAAGCTATCGCTCAAAGCTATGCTACCCTTGAGTCCCAAATCAAACACTGATAAAACTTCAAATGGCCCTAACTTTTATACGGTACGTCTTACACCTATCAAAGTTTGCAACATACAAATGCTTGTAACTTTTTACTGGAGCGTCATAAAACCTTGAAATATTGTAACAATAAAGTACTCGAGCCTCTTGTCAATTTAAGCTATCGCTCAAAGCTATGCTACCCTTGAGTCCCAAATCAAACACTGATAAAACTTCAAAGGGCCCTGACTTCTATACGGTGTATCCTATACCTATCAAAGTTTGCAACATACAAATGCTTGAAACTTGTTGGCCCTAACTTCTAAACGGTACGTCCTACACCTATCAATGTTTGCAACATACAAATGCTTGTAACTTTTTACTGGAGCGTCATAAAACCTTGAAATTTTTTAACAATAAAGTACTCGAGCCTCTTGTCAATTCAAATTTCGCTCAAAACTATGCTACCCTTGAGTCCCAAATTAAACACTGATAAAACTTCAAATGGCCCTAACTTCTATACGGTGCATCCTATACCTATCAAACTTTGCAACATACAAATGCTTGTAACTTTTTACAGGAGCGTCACAAAACCTTGATATTTTTAACAATAAAGTACTCGAGCCTCTTGTCAATTTAAGTTATCGCTCAAAGCTATGCTGCCCTTGAGTCCCAAATCAAACACTGATAAAACTTCAAATGGCCCTAACTTATATACGGTACGTCCTACACCTATCAAAGTTTGCAACATACAAAAGCTTGTAACTTTTTACTGGAGCGTCATAAAATCTTGAAATTTTGTAACAATAAAGTAATCGAGCCTCTTGTCAATTTAAGTTATCACTCAAAGTTATGCTACCCTTGAGTCCCAAATCAAACACTGATAAAATTTCAAATGGCGCTAACTTATATACGGTACGTCCTACACCTATCAAAGTTTGCAACATACAAATGCTTGTAACTTTTTACTGGAGCGTCATAAAACCTTGAAATTTTGTAATAATAAAGTACTCGAGCCTCTTGTCAATTTAAGCTATCGCTTAAAGCTATGCTACCCTTGAGTCCCAAATCAAACACTGATAAATTTTCAAATGGCGCTAACTTCTGTACGGTACGTCCTACACCTATCAAAGTTTGCAACATACAAATGCTTGTAACTTTTTACTGGAGCGTCATAAAAACTTGAAATTTTGTAACAATAAAGTACTCGATCCTCTTGTCAATTAAAGCTATCGCTCAAAGCTATGCTACCCTTGAGTCCCAAATCAAACACTGATAAAACTTCAAATGGCCCTAACTTCTATATGGAGCATCCTATGCCTATCAAAGTTTGCAACATACAAATGCGTGTAACTTGTTGGCCCTAACTTCTATACGGTACGTCCTACACCTTTCAAAGTTTGCAACATACAAATGCTGGTAACTTTTTACAGGAGCGTAAAAACCGTGAAATTTTGTTACAATAAAGTACTCGAGCCTCTTGTCAATTTAAGCTATCGCTCAAAGCTATGCTACCCTTGAGTCCCAAATCAAACACTGATAAAACTTCAAATGGCCCTAACTTCTATACGGTGCATCCTATACCTATCAAACTTTGCAACATACAAATGCTTGTAACTTTTTACTGGAGCGTCATAAAACTTTGAAATTTTGTAACAATAAAGTACTCGAGCCTCTAGTCAATTTAAGATATCGCTCAAAGCTATGCTACCCTTGAGTCCCAAATCAAACACTGATAAAACTTCAAATGGCCCTAACTTCTATACGGTACGTCCTACACCTATCAAAGTTTGCAACATACAAATGTTCGTAACTTTTTACTGGAGCGTCATAAAACCTTGAAATTTTGTAATAATGAAGTACTCGAACCTCTTGTCAATTTAAGTTATCGCTCAAAGCTATGCTACGCTTGAGTCCCAACTCAAACACTGATAAAGCTTCAAATGGCCCCAACTTCTATATGGTACGTTCTACACCTATCAAAGTTTGCAACTTACAAATGCTTGTAACTTTTTACTGGAGCGTCATAAAACCTTGAAATTTTGTAATAATGAAGTACTCGAACCTCTTGTCAATTTAAGTTATCGCTCAAAGCTATGCTATCCTTGAGTCCCAAATCAAACACTGATAAAACTTCAAATGACCCTAACTTCTATACGGTACGTCCTACACCTATCAAAGTTTGCAACATACAAATGCTTGTAACTTTTTACTGGAGTGTCATAAAACCTTGAAATTTTTAAACAATAAAGTACTCGAGCCTCTTGTCAATTGAAGCTATCGCTCAAAGCTATGCCACCCTTGAGTCCCAAATCAAACACTGATAAAACTTCAAATGGCCCTAACTTCTATATGGAGCATCCTATACCTATCAAAGTTTGCAACATACAAATGCTTGTAACTTGTTGGCCCTAACTTCTATACGGTACGTCCTACACCTTTCAAAGTTTGCAACATACAAATGCTTGTAACTTTTTACAGGAGCGTAAAAACCGTGAAATTTTGTTACAATAAAGTACTCGAGCCTCTTGTCAATTTAAGCTATCGCTCAAAGCTATGCTACCCTTGAGTCCCAAATCAAACACTGATAAAACTTCAAATGGCCCTAACTTCTATACGGTGCATCCTATACCTATCAAACTTTGCAACATACAAATGCTTGGAACTTTTTACTGGAGCGTCATAAAACTTTGAAATTTTGTAACAATAAAGTACTCGAGCCTCTTATCAATTTAAGCTATCGCTCAAAGCTATGCTACCCTTGAGTCCCAAATCAAACACTGATAAAACTTCAAATGGCCCTAACTTCTATACGGTACGTCATACACCTATCAAAGTTTGCAACATACAAATGTTTGTAACTTTTTACTGGAGCGTCATAAAACCTTGACATTTTGTAACAATAAAGTACTCGAGCCTCTTGTCAATTTAAGCTATCGCTCAAAGCTATGCTACCCTTGAGTCCCAAATCAAACACTGATAAAACTTCAAATGGCCCCAACTTCTATATGGTACGTTCTACACCTATCAAAGTTTGCAACTTACAAATGCTTGTAACTTTTTACTGGAGCGTCATAAAACCTTGAAATTTTGTAATAATGAAGTACTCGAATCTCTTGTCAATTTAAGTTATCGCTCAAAGCTATGCTACACTTGAGTCCCAAATCAAACACTGATTAAGCTTCAAATGGCCCTAACTTCTATATGGTACGTTCTACACCTATCAAAGTTTGCAACATACAAACGCTTGTAACTTTTTACTGGAGCGTCATAAAACCTTGAAAGTTTGTAAAATTAACTTATTCGAGCCTATTGTCAATTTAAGCGATCGCTCAAAGCTATGCTACCCTTGAGTCCCAAATCAAACACTGATAAACCTTCAAATGGCCCTAACTTCTATATGGAGCATCCTATACCTATCAAAGTTTACAACATACAAATGCTTGTAACATTTTACTGGAGCGTCATAAAACCTTGAAATTTTGTAACAATAAAGTACTCGAGCCTCTTGTCCATTTAAGCTATCGCTCAAAGCTATGCTACCCTTGAGTCCCAAATCAAACACTGATAAAACTTCAAATGGCCCTAACTTCTATACGATACGTCCTGCACCTATCAAAGTTTGCAACATACAAATGCTTGTAACTTTTTACTGGAGCGTCATAAAACCTTTAAACTTTGTAGCAATAAAGTACTCGAGCCTCTTGTCAATTTAAGTTATCACTCAAAGCTATGCTACCCTTGAGTCCCACATCAAACACTGATAAAATTTCAAATTGCCCTAGCTTCTATACGGTACGTCCAACACCTATCAAAGTTTGCAACATACAAATGCTTGTAACTTTTTACTGGAACGTCATAAAATCTTGAAATTTTGTAACAATGAAGTACTCGAGCCTCTTGTCAATTTAAGCTATCGCTCAAAGTTATGCTACCCTTGAGTCCCAAATCAAACACTGGTAAAACTTCAAATGGCCCTAACTTCTATACAGTACGTCCTACCGCTATCAAAGTTTGCAAAATACAAATGCTTGTAACTTTTTACTGGAGCGTCATAAAACCTTGCAATTTTGTACAATAAAGTACTCGAGCCCCTTGTCAATTTAAGTTATCGCTCAAATCTATGCTACCCTTGAGTCCCAAATCAAACACTGATAAAACTTCAAATGGCCCTAACTTCTATACGGTACGTCCTACTCCTATCGAAGTTTGCAACATACAAATGCTTGTAACTTTTTGCTGGAGCGTCATAAAACCTTGAAATTTTGTAACAATAAAGTACTCGAGCCTCTTGTCAATTTAAGCTATCGCTCAAAGCTATGCTACCCTTGAGTCCCAAATCAAACACTGATAAATCTTCAAATGGCCCTAACTTTTATACGGTACGTCTTACACCTATCAAAGTTTGCAACATACAAATGCTTGTAACTTTTTACTGGAGCGTCATAAAACCTTGAAATATTGTAACAATAAAGTACTCGAGCCTCGTGTCAATTTAAGCTATCGCTCAAAGCTATGCTACCCTTGAGTCCCAAATCAAACACTGATAAAACTTCAAAGGGCCCTGACTTCTATACGGTGTATCCTATACCTATCAAAGTTTGCAACATACAAATGCTTGAAACTTGTTGGCCCTAACTTCTATACGGTACGTCCTACACCTATCAAAGGTTGCAACATACAAATGCTTGTAACTTTTTACTGGAGCGTCATAAAACCTTGAAATTTTTTAACAATAAAGTACTCGAGCCTCTTGTCAATTCAAGTTTCGCTCAAAACTATGCTACCCTTGAGTCCCAAATTAAACACTGATAAAACTTCAAATGGCCCTAAATTCTATACGGTGCATCCTATACCTATCAAACTTTGCAACATACAAATGCTTGTAACTTTTTACAGGAGCGTCACAAAACCTTGATATTTTTAACAATAAAGTACTCGAGCCTCTTGTCAATTTAAGTTATCGCTCAAAGCTATGCTGCCCTTGAGTCCCAAATCAAACACTGATAAAACTTCAAATGGCCCTAACTTATATACGGTACGTCCTACACCTATCAAAGTTTGCAACATACAAAAGCTTGTAACTTTTTACTGGAGCGTCATAAAATCTTGAAAATTTGTAACAATAAAGTAATCGAGCCTCTTGTCAATTTAAACTATCGCTCAAAGTTATGCTACCCTTGAGTCCCAAATCAAACACTGATAAAATTTCAAATGGCGCTAACTTATATACGGTACGTCCTACACCTATCAAAGTTTGCAACATACAAATGCTTGTAACTTTTTACTGGAATGTCATAAAACCTTGAAATTTTGTAACAATAAAGTACTCGAGCCTCTTGTTAATTTAAGCTATCGCTCAAAGCTATGCTACCCTTGAGTCCCAAATCAAACACTGATAAAACTTCAAATGGCCCTAATTTCTATACGGTACGTCCTACACCTATCAAAGTTTGCAACATACAAATGCTTGTAACTTTTTACTGGAGTGTCATAAAACCTTGAAATTTTGTAACAATAAAGTACTCGAGCCTCTTGTCAATTGAAGCTATCGCTCAAAGCTATGCTACCCTTGAGTCCCAAATCAAACACTGATAAAACTTCAAATGGCCCTAACTTCTATCCGATACGTCCTACACCTATCAAAATTTGCAACATACAAATGCTTGTAGCTTTTTACTGGAGCGTCATAAAACCTTGAAATTTTATAACAATAAAGTACTCGAGCCACTTGTCAATTTAAGCTATCGCTCAAAGCTATGCTACCCTTGAGTCCCAAATCAAACACTGATAAAACTTCAAATGGCCCTAACTTCTATATGGAGCATCCTATGCCTATCAAAGTTTGCAACATACAAATGCTTGTAACTTGTTGGCCCTAACTTCTATACGGGACGTCCTACACCTTTCAAAGTTTGCAACATACAAATGCTTGTAACTTTTTACAGGAGCGTAAAAACCGTGAAATTTTGTTACAATAAAGTACTCGAGCCTCTTGTCAATTTAAGCTATCGCTCAAAGCTATGCTACCCTTGAGTCCCAAATCAAACACTGATAAAACTTCAAATGGCCCTAACTTCTATACGGTGCATCCTATACCTATCAAACTTTGCAACATACAAATGCTTGTAACTTTTTACTGGAGCGTCATAAAACTTTGAAATTTTGTAACAATAAAGTACTCGAGCCTCTTGTCAATTTAAGTTATCGCTCAAAGCTATGCTGCCCTTGAGTCCCAAATCAAACACTGATAAAACTTCAAATGGCCCTAACTTATATACGGTACGTCCTACACCTATCAAAGTTTGCAACATACAAAAGCTTGTAACTTTTTACTGGAGCGTCATAAAATCTTGAAAATTTGTAACAATAAAGTAATCGAGCCTCTTGTCAATTTAAACTATCGCTCAAAGTTATGCTACCCTTGAGTCCCAAATCAAACACTGATAAAATTTCAAATGGCGCTAACTTATATACGGTACGTCCTACACCTATCAAAGTTTGCAACATACAAATGCTTGTAACTTTTTACTGGAATGTCATAAAACCTTGAAATTTTGTAACAATAAAGTACTCGAGCCTCTTGTTAATTTAAGCTATCGCTCAAAGCTATGCTACCCTTGAGTCCCAAATCAAACACTGATAAAACTTCAAATGGCCCTAATTTCTATACGGTACGTCCTACACCTATCAAAGTTTGCAACATACAAATGCTTGTAACTTTTTACTGGAGTGTCATAAAACCTTGAAATTTTGTAACAATAAAGTACTCGAGCCTCTTGTCAATTGAAGCTATCGCTCAAAGCTATGCTACCCTTGAGTCCCAAATCAAACACTGATAAAACTTCAAATGGCCCTAACTTCTATCCGATACGTCCTACACCTATCAAAATTTGCAACATACAAATGCTTGTAGCTTTTTACTGGAGCGTCATAAAACCTTGAAATTTTATAACAATAAAGTACTCGAGCCACTTGTCAATTTAAGCTATCGCTCAAAGCTATGCTACCCTTGAGTCCCAAATCAAACACTGATAAAACTTTAAATGGCCCTAACTTCTATATGGAGCATCCTATGCCTATCAAAGTTTGCAACATACAAATGCTTGTAACTTGTTGGCCCTAACTTCTATACGGGACGTCCTACACCTTTCAAAGTTTGCAACATACAAATGCTTGTAACTTTTTACAGGAGCGTAAAAACCGTGAAATTTTGTTACAATAAAGTACTCGAGCCTCTTGTCAATTTAAGCTATCGCTCAAAGCTATGCTACCCTTGAGTCCCAAATCAAACACTGATAAAACTTCAAATGGCCCTAACTTCTATACGGTGCATCCTATACCTATCAAACTTTGCAACATACAAATGCTTGTAACTTTTTACTGGAGCGTCATAAAACTTTGAAATTTTGTAACAATAAAGTACTCGAGCCTCTTGTCAATTTAAGATATCGCTCAAAGCTATGCTACCCTTGAGTCCCAAATCAAACACTGATAAAACTTCAAATGGCCCTAACTTCTATACGGTACGTCCTACACCTATCAAAGTTTGCAACATACAAATGTTCGTAACTTTTTACTGGAGCGTCATAAAACCTTGACATTTTGTAACAATAAAGTACTTGAGCCTCTTATAAATTTAAGCTATCGCTCAAAGCTATTCTACCCTTGAGTCACAAATCAAACTCTGATAAAACTTCAAATGGCCCTAACTTCTATACGGTGCATCCTATACCTATCAAAGTTTGCAACATACAAATGCTTGTAACTTTTTACTGGAGCGTCATAAAACCTTGAAATTTTGTAATAATGAAGTACTCGAACCTCTTGTCAATTTAAGTTATCGCTCAAAGCTATGCTACCCTTGAGTCCCAACTCAAACACTGATAAAGCTTCAAATGGCCCTAACTTCTATATGGTACGTTCTACACCTATCAAAGTTTGCAACATACAAATGCTTGTAACTTTTTACTGGAGCGTCATAAAACCTTGAAATTTTGTAATAATGAAGTACTCGAACCTCTTGTCAATTTAAGTTATCGCTCAAAGCTATGCTACCCTTGAGTCCCAAATCAAACACTGATAAAAGTTCAAATGACCCTAACTTCTATACGGTACGTCCTACACCTATCAAAGTTTGCAACATACAAATGCTTGTAACTTTTTACTGGAGTGTCATAAAACCTTGAAATTTTGAAACAATAAAGTACTCGAGCCTCTTGTCAATTGAAGCTATCGCTCAAAGCTATGCTACCCTTGAGTCCCAAATCAAACACTGATAAAACTTCAAATGGCCCTAACTTCTATATGGAGCATCCTATACCTATCAAAGTTTGCAACATACAAATGCTTGTAACTTGTTGGCCCTAACTTCTATACGGTACGTCCTACACCTTTCAAAGTTTGCAACATACAAATGCTTGTAACTTTTTACAGGAGCGTAAAAACCGTGAAATTTTGTTACAATAAAGTACTCGAGCCTCTTGTCAATTTAAGCTATCGCTCAAAGCTATGCTACCCTTGAGTCCCAAATCAAACACTGATAAAACTTCAAATGGCCCTAACTTCTATACGGTGCATCCTATACCTATCAAACTTTGCAACATACAAATGCTTGTAACTTTTTACTGGAGCGTCATAAAACTTTGAAATTTTGTAACAATAAAGTACTCGAGCCTCTTGTCAATTTAAGCTATCGCTCAAAGCTATGCTACCCTTGAGTCCCAAATCAAACACTGATAAAACTTCAAATGGCCCTAACTTCTATACGGTACGTCCTACACCTATCAAAGTTTGCAACATACAAATGCTTGTAACTTTTTACTGGAACGTCATAAAACCTTGAAATTTTGTAACAATAAAGTACTCGAGCCTCTTGTCAATTTAAGCTATCGCTCAAAGCTATGCTACCCTTGAGTCCCAAATCAAACACTGGTAAAACTTCAAATGGCCCTAACTTCTATACAGTACGTCCTACCGCTATCAAAGTTTGCAAAATACAAATGCTTGTAACTTTTTACTGGAGCGTCATAAAACCTTGCAATTTTGTACAATAAAGTACTCGAGCCCCTTGTCAATTTAAGTTATCGCTCAAATCTATGCTACCCTTGAGTCCCAAATCAAACACTGATAAAACTTCAAATGGCCCTAACTTCTATACGGTACGTCCTACTCCTATCGAAGTTTGCAACATACAAATGCTTGTAACTTTTTGCTGGAGCGTCATAAAACCTTGAAATTTTGTAACAATAAAGTACTCGAGCCTCTTGTCAATTTAAGCTATCGCTCAAAGCTATGCTACCCTTGAGTCCCAAATCAAACACTGATAAATCTTCAAATGGCCCTAACTTTTATACGGTACGTCTTACACCTATCAAAGTTTGCAACATACAAATGCTTGTAACTTTTTACTGGAGCGTCATAAAACCTTGAAATATTGTAACAATAAAGTACTCGAGCCTCGTGTCAATTTAAGCTATCGCTCAAAGCTATGCTACCCTTGAGTCCCAAATCAAACACTGATAAAACTTCAAAGGGCCCTGACTTCTATACGGTGTATCCTATACCTATCAAAGTTTGCAACATACAAATGCTTGAAACTTGTTGGCCCTAACTTCTATACGGTACGTCCTACACCTATCAAAGGTTGCAACATACAAATGCTTGTAACTTTTTACTGGAGCGTCATAAAACCTTGAAATTTTTTAACAATAAAGTACTCGAGCCTCTTGTCAATTCAAGTTTCGCTCAAAACTATGCTACCCTTGAGTCCCAAATTAAACACTGATAAAACTTCAAATGGCCCTAAATTCTATACGGTGCATCCTATACCTATCAAACTTTGCAACATACAAATGCTTGTAACTTTTTACAGGAGCGTCACAAAACATTGATATTTTTAACAATAAAGTACTCGAGCCTCTTGTCAATTTAAGTTATCGCTCAAAGCTATGCTGCCCTTGAGTCCCAAATCAAACACTGATAAAACTTCAAATGGCCCTAACTTATATACGGTACGTCCTACACCTATCAAAGTTTGCAACATACAAAAGCTTGTAACTTTTTACTGGAGCGTCATAAAATCTTGAAAATTTGTAACAATAAAGTAATCGAGCCTCTTGTCAATTTAAACTATCGCTCAAAGTTATGCTACCCTTGAGTCCCAAATCAAACACTGATAAAATTTCAAATGGCGCTAACTTATATACGGTACGTCCTACACCTATCAAAGTTTGCAACATACAAATGCTTGCAACTTTTTACTGGAATGTCATAAAACCTTGAAATTTTGTAACAATAAAGTACTCGAGCCTCTTGTTAATTTAAGCTATCGCTCAAAGCTATGCTACCCTTGAGTCCCAAATCAAACACTGATAAAACTTCAAATGGCCCTAATTTCTATACGGTACGTCCTACACCTATCAAAGTTTGCAACATACAAATGCTTGTAACTTTTTACTGGAGTGTCATAAAACCTTGAAATTTTGTAACAATAAAGTACTCGAGCCTCTTGTCAATTGAAGCTATCGCTCAAAGCTATGCTACCCTTGAGTCCCAAATCAAACACTGATAAAACTTCAAATGGCCCTAACTTCTATCCGATACGTCCTACACCTATCAAAATTTGCAACATACAAATGCTTGTAGCTTTTTACTGGAGCGTCATAAAACCTTGAAATTTTATAACAATAAAGTACTCGAGCCACTTGTCAATTTAAGCTATCGCTCAAAGCTATGCTACCCTTGAGTCCCAAATCAAACACTGATAAAACTTCAAATGGCCCTAACTTCTATATGGAGCATCCTATGCCTATCAAAGTTTGCAACATACAAATGCTTGTAACTTGTTGGCCCTAACTTCTATACGGGACGTCCTACACCTTTCAAAGTTTGCAGCATACAAATGCTTGTAACTTTTTACAGGAGCGTAAAAACCGTGAAATTTTGTTACAATAAAGTACTCGAGCCTCTTGTCAATTTAAGCTATCGCTCAAAGCTATGCTACCCTTGAGTCCCAAATCAAACACTGATAAAACTTCAAATGGCCCTAACTTCTATACGGTGCATCCTATACCTATCAAACTTTGCAACATACAAATGCTTGTAACTTTTTACTGGAGCGTCATAAAACTTTGAAATTTTGTAACAATAAAGTACTCGAGCCTCTTGTCAATTTAAGTTATCGCTCAAAGCTATGCTGCCCTTGAGTCCCAAATCAAACACTGATAAAACTTCAAATGGCCCTAACTTATATACGGTACGTCCTACACCTATCAAAGTTTGCAACATACAAAAGCTTGTAACTTTTTACTGGAGCGTCATAAAATCTTGAAAATTTGTAACAATAAAGTAATCGAGCCTCTTGTCAATTTAAACTATCGCTCAAAGTTATGCTACCCTTGAGTCCCAAATCAAACACTGATAAAATTTCAAATGGCGCTAACTTATATACGGTACGTCCTACACCTATCAAAGTTTGCAACATACAAATGCTTGTAACTTTTTACTGGAATGTCATAAAACCTTGAAATTTTGTAACAATAAAGTACTCGAGCCTCTTGTTAATTTAAGCTATCGCTCAAAGCTATGCTACCCTTGAGTCCCAAATCAAACACTGATAAAACTTCAAATGGCCCTAATTTCTATACGGTACGTCCTACACCTATCAAAGTTTGCAACATACAAATGCTTGTAACTTTTTACTGGAGTGTCATAAAACCTTGAAATTTTGTAACAATAAAGTACTCGAGCCTCTTGTCAATTGAAGCTATCGCTCAAAGCTATGCTACCCTTGAGTCCCAAATCAAACACTGATAAAACTTCAAATGGCCCTAACTTCTATCCGATACGTCCTACACCTATCAAAATTTGCAACATACAAATGCTTGTAGCTTTTTACTGGAGCGTCATAAAACCTTGAAATTTTATAACAATAAAGTACTCGAGCCACTTGTCAATTTAAGCTATCGCTCAAAGCTATGCTACCCTTGAGTCCCAAATCAAACACTGATAAAACTTTAAATGGCCCTAACTTCTATATGGAGCATCCTATGCCTATCAAAGTTTGCAACATACAAATGCTTGTAACTTGTTGGCCCTAACTTCTATACGGGACGTCCTACACCTTTCAAAGTTTGCAACATACAAATGCTTGTAACTTTTTACAGGAGCGTAAAAACCGTGAAATTTTGTTACAATAAAGTACTCGAGCCTCTTGTCAATTTAAGCTATCGCTCAAAGCTATGCTACCCTTGAGTCCCAAATCAAACACTGATAAAACTTCAAATGGCCCTAACTTCTATACGGTGCATCCTATACCTATCAAACTTTGCAACATACAAATGCTTGTAACTTTTTACTGGAGCGTCATAAAACTTTGAAATTTTGTAACAATAAAGTACTCGAGCCTCTTGTCAATTTAAGATATCGCTCAAAGCTATGCTACCCTTGAGTCCCAAATCAAACACTGATAAAACTTCAAATGGCCCTAACTTCTATACGGTACGTCCTACACCTATCAAAGTTTGCAACATACAAATGTTCGTAACTTTTTACTGGAGCGTCATAAAACCTTGACATTTTGTAACAATAAAGTACTTGAGCCTCTTATAAATTTAAGCTATCGCTCAAAGCTATTCTACCCTTGAGTCACAAATCAAACTCTGATAAAACTTCAAATGGCCCTAACTTCTATACGGTGCATCCTATACCTATCAAAGTTTGCAACATACAAATGCTTGTAACTTTTTACTGGAGCGTCATAAAACCTTGAAATTTTGTAATAATGAAGTACTCGAACCTCTTGTCAATTTAAGTTATCGCTCAAAGCTATGCTACCCTTGAGTCCCAACTCAAACACTGATAAAGCTTCAAATGGCCCTAACTTCTATATGGTACGTTCTACACCTATCAAAGTTTGCAACATACAAATGCTTGTAACTTTTTACTGGAGCGTCATAAAACCTTGAAATTTTGTAATAATGAAGTACTCGAACCTCTTGTCAATTTAAGTTATCGCTCAAAGCTATGCTACCCTTGAGTCCCAAATCAAACACTGATAAAAGTTCAAATGACCCTAACTTCTATACGGTACGTCCTACACCTATCAAAGTTTGCAACATACAAATGCTTGTAACTTTTTACTGGAGTGTCATAAAACCTTGAAATTTTGAAACAATAAAGTACTCGAGCCTCTTGTCAATTGAAGCTATCGCTCAAAGCTATGCTACCCTTGAGTCCCAAATCAAACACTGATAAAACTTCAAATGGCCCTAACTTCTATATGGAGCATCCTATACCTATCAAAGTTTGCAACATACAAATGCTTGTAACTTGTTGGCCCTAACTTCTATACGGTACGTCCTACACCTTTCAAAGTTTGCAACATACAAATGCTTGTAACTTTTTACAGGAGCGTAAAAACCGTGAAATTTTGTTACAATAAAGTACTCGAGCCTCTTGTCAATTTAAGCTATCGCTCAAAGCTATGCTACCCTTGAGTCCCAAATCAAACACTGATAAAACTTCAAATGGCCCTAACTTCTATACGGTGCATCCTATACCTATCAAACTTTGCAACATACAAATGCTTGTAACTTTTTACTGGAGCGTCATAAAACTTTGAAATTTTGTAACAATAAAGTACTCGAGCCTCTTGTCAATTTAAGCTATCGCTCAAAGCTATGCTACCCTTGAGTCCCAAATCAAACACTGATAAAACTTCAAATGGCCCTAACTTCTATACGGTACGTCCTACACCTATCAAAGTTTGCAACATACAAATGCTTGTAACTTTTTACTGGAGTGTCATAAAACCTTGAAATTTTGTAACAATAAAGTACTCGAGCCTCTTGTCAATTGAAGCTATCGCTCAAAGCTATGCTACCCTTGAGTCCCAAATCAAACACTGATAAAACTTCAAATGGCCCTAACTTCTATCCGATACGTCCTACACCTATCAAAATTTGCAACATACAAATGCTTGTAGCTTTTTACTGGAGCGTCATAAAACCTTGAAATTTTATAACAATAAAGTACTCGAGCCACTTGTCAATTTAAGCTATCGCTCAAAGCTATGCTACCCTTGAGTCCCAAATCAAACACTGATAAAACTTCAAATGGCCCTAACTTCTATATGGAGCATCCTATGCCTATCAAAGTTTGCAACATACAAATGCTTGTAACTTGTTGGCCCTAACTTCTATACGGGACGTCCTACACCTTTCAAAGTTTGCAACATACAAATGCTTGTAACTTTTTACAGGAGCGTAAAAACCGTGAAATTTTGTTACAATAAAGTACTCGAGCCTCTTGTCAATTTAAGCTATCGCTCAAAGCTATGCTACCCTTGAGTCCCAAATCAAACACTGATAAAACTTCAAATGGCCCTAACTTCTATACGGTGCATCCTATACCTATCAAACTTTGCAACATACAAATGCTTGTAACTTTTTACTGGAGCGTCATAAAACTTTGAAATTTTGTAACAATAAAGTACTCGAGCCTCTTGTCAATTTAAGTTATCGCTCAAAGCTACGCTGCCCTTGAGTCCCAAATCAAACACTGATAAAAATTCAAATGGCCCTAACTTATATACGGTACGTCCTACACCTATCAAAGTTTGCAACATACAAAAGCTTGTAACTTTTTACTGGAGCGTCATAAAATCTTGAAAATTTGTAACAATAAAGTAATCGAGCCTCTTGTCAATTTAAACTATCGCTCAAAGTTATGCTACCCTTGAGTCCCAAATCAAACACTGATAAAATTTCAAATGGCGCTAACTTATATACGGTACGTCCTACACCTATCAAAGTTTGCAACATACAAATGCTTGTAACTTTTTACTGGAATGTCATAAAACCTTGAAATTTTGTAACAATAAAGTACTCGAGCCTCTTGTTAATTTAAGCTATCGCTCAAAGCTATGCTACCCTTGAGTCCCAAATCAAACACTGATAAAACTTCAAATGGCCCTAATTTCTATACGGTACGTCCTACACCTATCAAAGTTTGCAACATACAAATGCTTGTAACTTTTTACTGGAGTGTCATAAAACCTTGAAATTTTGTAACAATAAAGTACTCGAGCCTCTTGTCAATTGAAGCTATCGCTCAAAGCTATGCTACCCTTGAGTCCCAAATCAAACACTGATAAAACTTCAAATGGCCCTAACTTCTATCCGATACGTCCTACACCTATCAAAATTTGCAACATACAAATGCTTGTAGCTTTTTACTGGAGCGTCATAAAACCTTGAAATTTTATAACAATAAAGTACTCGAGCCACTTGTCAATTTAAGCTATCGCTCAAAGCTATGCTACCCTTGAGTCCCAAATCAAACACTGATAAAACTTTAAATGGCCCTAACTTCTATATGGAGCATCCTATGCCTATCAAAGTTTGCAACATACAAATGCTTGTAACTTGTTGGCCCTAACTTCTATACGGGACGTCCTACACCTTTCAAAGTTTGCAACATACAAATGCTTGTAACTTTTTACAGGAGCGTAAAAACCGTGAAATTTTGTTACAATAAAGTACTCGAGCCTCTTGTCAATTTAAGCTATCGCTCAAAGCTATGCTACCCTTGAGTCCCAAATCAAACACTGATAAAACTTCAAATGGCCCTAACTTCTATACGGTGCATCCTATACCTATCAAACTTTGCAACATACAAATGCTTGTAACTTTTTACTGGAGCGTCATAAAACTTTGAAATTTTGTAACAATAAAGTACTCGAGCCTCTTGTCAATTTAAGATATCGCTCAAAGCTATGCTACCCTTGAGTCCCAAATCAAACACTGATAAAACTTCAAATGGCCCTAACTTCTATACGGTACGTCCTACACCTATCAAAGTTTGCAACATACAAATGTTCGTAACTTTTTACTGGAGCGTCATAAAACCTTGACATTTTGTAACAATAAAGTACTTGAGCCTCTTATAAATTTAAGCTATCGCTCAAAGCTATTCTACCCTTGAGTCACAAATCAAACTCTGATAAAACTTCAAATGGCCCTAACTTCTATACGGTGCATCCTATACCTATCAAAGTTTGCAACATACAAATGCTTGTAACTTTTTACTGGAGCGTCATAAAACCTTGAAATTTTGTAATAATGAAGTACTCGAACCTCTTGTCAATTTAAGTTATCGCTCAAAGCTATGCTACCCTTGAGTCCCAACTCAAACACTGATAAAGCTTCAAATGGCCCTAACTTCTATATGGTACGTTCTACACCTATCAAAGTTTGCAACATACAAATGCTTGTAACTTTTTACTGGAGCGTCATAAAACCTTGAAATTTTGTAATAATGAAGTACTCGAACCTCTTGTCAATTTAAGTTATCGCTCAAAGCTATGCTACCCTTGAGTCCCAAATCAAACACTGATAAAAGTTCAAATGACCCTAACTTCTATACGGTACGTCCTACACCTATCAAAGTTTGCAACATACAAATGCTTGTAACTTTTTACTGGAGTGTCATAAAACCTTGAAATTTTGAAACAATAAAGTACTCGAGCCTCTTGTCAATTTAAGCTATCGCTCAAAGCTATGCTACCCTTGAGTCCCAAATCAAACACTGATAAAACTTCAAATGGCCCTAACTTCTATATGGAGCATCCTATACCTATCAAAGTTTGCAACATACAAATGCTTGTAACTTGTTGGCCCTAACTTCTATACGGTACGTCCTACACCTTTCAAAGTTTGCAACATACAAATGCTTGTAACTTTTTACAGGAGCGTAAAAACCGTGAAATTTTGTTACAATAAAGTACTCGAGCCTCTTGTCAATTTAAGCTATCGCTCAAAGCTATGCTACCCTTGAGTCCCAAATCAAACACTGATAAAACTTCAAATGGCCCTAACTTCTATACGGTGCATCCTATACCTATCAAACTTTGCAACATACAAATGCTTGTAACTTTTTACTGGAGCGTCATAAAACTTTGAAATTTTGTAACAATAAAGTACTCGAGCCTCTTGTCAATTTAAGCTATCGCTCAAAGCTATGCTACCCTTGAGTCCCAAATCAAACACTGATAAAACTTCAAATGGCCCTAACTTCTATACGGTACGTCCTACACCTATCAAAGTTTGCAACATACAAATGTTTGTAACTTTTTACTGGAGCGTCATAAAACCTTGACATTTTGTAACAATAAAGTACTCGAGCCTCTTATCAATTTAAGCTATCGCTCAAAGCTATTCTACCCTTGAGTCACAAATCAAACTCTGATAAAACTTCAAATGGCCCTAACTTCTATACGGTGCATCCTATACCTATCAAAGTTTGCAACATACAAATGCTTGTAACTTTTTACTTGAGCGTCATAAAACCTTGAAATTTTGTAATAATGAAGTACTCGAATCTCTTGTCAATTTAAGTTATCGCTCAAAGCTATGCTACACTTGAGTCCCAAATCAAACACTGATAAAGCTTCAAATGGCCCTAACTTCTATATGGTACGTTCTACACCTATCAAAGTTTGCAACATACAAACGCTTGTAACTTTTTACTGGAGCGTCATAAAACCTTGAAAGTTTGTAAAATTAAAGTATTCGAGCCTCTTGTCAATTTAAGCGATCGCTCAAAGCTATGCTACCCTTGAGTCCCAAATCAAACACTGATAAACCTTCAAATGGCCCTAACTTCTATATGGAGCATCCTATACCTATCAAAGTTTACAACATACCAATGCTTGTAACATTTTACTGGAGCGTCATAAAACCTTGAAATTTTGTAACAATAAAGTACTCGAGCCTCTTGTCCATTTAAGCTATCGCTCAAAGCTATGCTACCCTTGAGTCCCAAATCAAACACTGATAAAACTTCAAATGGCCCTAACTTCTATACGATACGTCCTACACCTATCAAAGTTTGCAACATACAAATGCTTGTAACTTTTTACTGGAGCGTCATAAAACCTTTAAACTTTGTAGCAATAAAGTACTCGAGCCTCTTGTCAATTTAAGTTATCACTCAAAGCTATGCTACCCTTGAGTCCCACATCAAACACTGATAAAATTTCAAATTGCCCTAGCTTCTATACGGTACGTCCAACACCTATCAAAGTTTGCAACATACAAATGCTTGTAACTTTTTACTGGAACGTCATAAAACCTTGAAATTTTGTAACAATGAAGTACTCGAGCCTCTTGTCAATTTAAGCTATCGCTCAAAGTTATGCTACCCTTGAGTCCCAAATCAAACACTGGTAAAACTTCAAATGGCCCTAACTTCTATACAGTACGTCCTACCGCTATCAAAGTTTGCAAAATACAAATGCTTGTAACTTTTTACTGGAGCGTCATAAAACCTTGCAATTTTGTACAATAAAGTACTCGAGCCCCTTGTCAATTTAAGTTATCGCTCAAATCTATGCTACCCTTGAGTCCCAAATCAAACACTGATAAAACTTCAAATGGCCCTAACTTCTATACGGTACGTCCTACTCCTATCGAAGTTTGCAACATACAAATGCTTGTAACTTTTTGCTGGAGCGTCATAAAACCTTGAAATTTTGTAACAATAAAGTACTCGAGCCTCTTGTCAATTTAAGCTATCGCTCAAAGCTATGCTACCCTTGAGTCCCAAATCAAACACTGATAAATCTTCAAATGGCCCTAACTTTTATACGGTACGTCTTACACCTATCAAAGTTTGCAACATACAAATGCTTGTAACTTTTTACTGGAGCGTCATAAAACCTTGAAATATTGTAACAATAAAGTACTCGAGCCTCTTGTCAATTGAAGCTATCGCTCAAAGCTATGCTACCCTTGAGTCCCAAATCAAACACTGATAAAACTTCAAAGGGCCCTGACTTCTATACGGTGTATCCTATACCTATCAAAGTTTGCAACATACAAATGCTTGAAACTTGTTGGCCCTTACTTCTATACGGTACGTCCTACACCTATCAAAGGTTGCAACATACAAATGCTTGTAACTTTTTACTGGAGCGTCATAAAACCTTGAAATTTTTTAACAATAAAGTACTCGAGCCTCTTGTCAATTCAAGTTTCGCTCAAAACTATGCTACCCTTGAGTCCCAAATTAAACACTGATAAAACTTCAAATGGCCCTAACTTCTATACGGTGCATCCTATACCTATCAAACTTTGCAACATACAAATGCTTGTAACTTTTTACAGGAGCGTCACAAAACCTTGATATTTTTAACAATAAAGTACTCGAGCCTCTTGTCAATTTAAGTTATCGCTCAAAGCTATGCTGCCCTTGAGTCCCAAATCAAACACTGATAAAACTTCAAATGGCCCTAACTTATATACGGTACGTCCTACACCTATCAAAGTTTGCAACATACAAAAGCTTGTAACTTTTTACTGGAGCGTCATAAAATCTTGAAAATTTGTAACAATAAAGTAATCGAGCCTCTTGTCAATTTAAACTATCGCTCAAAGTTATGCTACCCTTGAGTCCCAAATCAAACACTGATAAAATTTCAAATGGCGCTAACTTATATACGGTACGTCCTACACCTATCAAAGTTTGCAACATACAAATGCTTGTAACTTTTTACTGGAATGTCATAAAACCTTGAAATTTTGTAACAATAAAGTACTTGAGCCTCTTGTTAATTTAAGCTATCGCTCAAAGCTATGCTACCCTTGAGTCCCAAATCAAACACTGATAAAACTTCAAATGGCCCTAACTTCTATCCGATACGTCCTACACCTATCAAAATTTGCAACATACAAATGCTTGTAGCTTTTTACTGGAGCGTCATAAAACCTTGAAATTTTATAACAATAAAGTACTCGAGCCACTTGTCAATTTAAGCTATCGCTCAAAGCTATGCTACCCTTGAGTCCCAAATCAAACACTGATAAAACTTCAAATGGCCCTAACTTCTATATGGAGCATCCTATGCCTATCAAAGTTTGCAACATACAAATGCTTGTAACTTGTTGGCCCTAACTTCTATACGGTACGTCCTACACCTTTCAAAGTTTGCAACATACAAATGCTTGTAACTTTTTACAGGAGCGTAAAAACCGTGAAATTTTGTTACAATAAAGTACTCGAGCCTCTTGTCAATTTAAGCTATCGCTCAAAGCTATGCTACCCTTGAGTCCCAAATCAAACACTGATAAAACTTCAAATGGCCCTAACTTCTATACGGTGCATCCTATACCTATCAAACTTTGCAACATACAAATGCTTGTAACTTTTTACTGGAGCGTCATAAAACTTTGAAATTTTGTAACAATAAAGTACTCGAGCCTCTTGTCAATTTAAGATATCGCTCAAAGCTATGCTACCCTTGAGTCCCAAATCAAACACTGATAAAACTTCAAATGGCCCTAACTTCTATACGGTACGTCCTACACCTATCAAAGTTTGCAACATACAAATGTTCGTAACTTTTTACTGGAGCGTCATAAAACCTTGACATTTTGTAACAATAAAGTACTTGAGCCTCTTATAAATTTAAGCTATCGCTCAAAGCTATTCTACCCTTGAGTCACAAATCAAACTCTGATAAAACTTCAAATGGCCCTAACTTCTATACGGTGCATCCTATACCTATCAAAGTTTGCAACATACAAATGCTTGTAACTTTTTACTGGAGCGTCATAAAACCTTGAAATTTTGTAATAATGAAGTACTCGAACCTCTTGTCAATTTAAGTTATCGCTCAAAGCTATGCTACCCTTGAGTCCCAACTCAAACACTTGTAACTTTTTACTGGAGCGTCATAAAACCTTGAAAGTTTGTAAAATTAAAGTATTCGAGCCTCTTGTCAATTTAAGCGATCGCTCAAAGCTATGCTACCCTTGAGTCCCAAATCAAACACTGATAAACCTTCAAATGGCCCTAACTTCTATATGGAGCATCTTATACCTATCAAAGTTTACAACATACCAATGCTTGTAACATTTTACTGGAGCGTCATAAAACCTTGAAATTTTGTAACAATAAAGTACTCGAGCCTCTTGTCCATTTAAGCTATCGCTCAAAGCTATGCTACCCTTGAGTCCCAAATCAAACACTGATAAAACTTCAAATGGCCCTAACTTCTATACGATACGTCCTACACCTATCAAAGTTTGCAACATACAAATGCTTGTAACTTTTTACTGGAGCGTCATAAAACCTTTAAACTTTGTAGCAATAAAGTACTCGAGCCTCTTGTCAATTTAAGTTATCACTCAAAGCTATGCTACCCTTGAGTCCCACATCAAACACTGATAAAATTTCAAATTGCCCTAGCTTCTATACGGTACGTCCAACACCTATCAAAGTTTGCAACATACAAATGCTTGTAACTTTTTACTGGAACGTCATAAAACCTTGAAATTTTGTAACAATGAAGTACTCGAGCCTCTTGTCAATTTAAGCTATCGCTCAAAGTTATGCTACCCTTGAGTCCCAAATCAAACACTGGTAAAACTTCAAATGGCCCTAACTTCTATACAGTACGTCCTACCGCTATCAAAGTTTGCAAAATACAAATGCTTGTAACTTTTTACTGGAGCGTCATAAAACCTTGCAATTTTGTACAATAAAGTACTCGAGCCCCTTGTCAATTTAAGTTATCGCTCAAATCTATGCTACCCTTGAGTCCCAAATCAAACACTGATCAAACTTCAAATGGCCCTAACTTCTATACGGTACGTCCTATACCTATCAAAGTTTGCAACATAAAAATGCTTGTAACTTTTTACTGGAGCGTCATAGAACCTTGAAATCTTGCAACACTAAAGTACTCGAGCCTCTTGTCAATTTAAGCTATCGCTCAAAGCGATGCTACTCTTGAGTCCCAAATCAAAAAATTATAAAATTTCAAATGGCGCTAACTTCTATACGGTACGTCCTACACCTATCAAAGTTTGCAACATACAAATGCTTGTAACTTTTTACTGGAGCGTCATAAAACCTTGAAATTTTGTAACAATAAAGTACTCGGGCCTCTTGTCACTTTAAGCTATCGCTCAAAGCTATGCTACCCTTGAGTCCCAAATCAAACACAGATAAAACTTCAAATGGCCCTAACTTCTATACGGTACGTCCTACACCTATCAAAGTTTGCAACATACAAATGCTTGTAACTTTTTACTGGAGCGTCATAGAACCTTGAAATCTTGCAACACTAAAGTACTCGAGCCTCTTGTCAATTTAAACTATCGCTCAAAGCGATGCTACTCTAGAGTCCCAAATCAAACACTGATAAAACTTCAAATGGCCCCAACTTCTATACGGTACGTCCTACACCTATCAAAGTTTGCAACATACAAATGCTTGTAACTTTTTACTGGAGCGTCATAAAACCTTGAAATTTTGTAACAGTAAAGTACTCGAGCCTCTTGTCAATTTAAGCTATCGGTCAAAGCTATGCTACCCTTGAGTCGCAAATCAAACACTGATAAAACTTCAAATGGCCCTTACTTCTATACGGTACGTCCTACACCTATCAAAGTTTGCAACATACAAATGCTTGTAACTTTTTACTGGAGCGTCATAAAACCTTGAAATTTTGTAACAATAAAGTACTCGGGCCTCTTGTCACTTAAAGCTATCGCTCAAAGCTATGCTACCCTTGAGTCCCAAATCAAACACAGATAAAACTTCAAATGGCCCTAACTTCTATACGGTACGTCCTACACCTATCAAAGTTTGCAACATACAAATGCTTGTAACTTTTTACTGGAGCGTCATAGAACCTTGAAATCTTGCAACACTAAAGTACTCGAGCCTCTTGTCAATTTAAGCTATCGCTCAAAGCGATGCTACTCTTGAGTCCCAAATCAAACACTGATAAAACTTCAAATGGCCCCAACTTCTATACGGTACGTCCTACACCTATCAAAGTTTGCAACATACAAATGCTTGTAACTTTTTACTGGAGCGTCATAAAACCTTGAAATTTTGTAACAATAAAGTACTCGAGCCTCTTGTCAATTTAAACTATCGCTCAAAGCTATGCTACCCTTGAGTCCCAAATCAAACTCTGATAAAACTTCAAATGGCCCTAACTTATACACGGTACGTCCTATACCTATCAAAGTTTGCAACATACAAATGCTTGTAAATTTTTACTGGAGCGTCATAAAACCTTGAAATTTTGTAACAATAAAGTACTCGAGCCTCTTGTCAATTTAAGCTATCGCTCAAAGCTATGCTGCACTTGAGTCCCAAATCAAACACTGATAAAACTTCAAATGGCCCTAACTTCTATACGGTACGTCCTACACCTATAAAGTTTTCAACATACAAATGCTTGTAACTTTTTACTGGAACGTCATAAAACCTTGAAATTTTGTAACAATAAAGTACTCGAGCCTCTTGTCAATTTAAGCTATCGCTCAAAGCTATGCTACCCTTGAGTCGCAAATCAAACACTGATAAAACTTCAAAGGGCCCTTACTTCTATACGGTACGTCCTACACCTATCAAAGTTTGCAACATACAAATGCTTCTAACTTTTTACTAGAGCGTCATAAAACCTTGAAATTTTGTAACAATGAAGTACTCGAGCCTCTTGTCAATTTAAGCTATCGCTCAAAGCTATGCTACCCTTGAGTCCTAAATCAAACACTGATAAAACTTCAAATGGCCCTGACTTCTATACGGTACGTCCTACACCTATCAAAGTTTGCAATATACAAATGCTTGTAACTTTTTACTGGAGCGTCATAAAACCTTGAAATTTTGTAACAATGAAGTACTCGAGCCTCTTGTCAATTTAAGCTATCGCTCAAAGCTATGCTACCCTTGAGTCCCAATTCAAGCACTGATAAAACTTCAAATGACACTAACTTCTATACGGTACGTCCTACACCTATCAAAGTTTGCAACAAACAAATGCTTGTAACTTTTTACTGGAACGTCATAAAACTTTGAAAATTTGTAACAATAAAGTACACGAGCCTCTTGTCAATTTAAGTTATCGCTCAAAGCTATGCTACCCTTGAGTCCCACATCAAACACTGATAAAACTTCAAATGGCCCTAACTTCTATACGATACGTCCTACAACTATCAAAGTTTGCAACATACAAATGCTTCTAACTTTTTACTGGAGCGTCATAAAACTTTGAAAATTTGTAACAATAAAGTACTCGAGCCTCTTGTCAATTTAAGCTATCGCTGAATAGCATAGCTTTCAGCTTGAGTCCAAAATCAAACACTGATAAAACTTCAAATGGCCCTAACTTCTATACGGTACGTCCAACACCTATCAAAGTTTGCAACATACAAATGCTTGTAACTTTTTACTGGAGCGTCATAGAACCTTGAAATCTTGCAACACTAAAGTACTCGAGCCTCTTGTCAATTTAAGCTATCGCTCAAAGCTATGCTACCCTTGAGTCCCAAATCAAACACTGATAAAACTTCAAATGGCCCTAACTTCTATACGGTGCATCCTATACCTATCAAACTTTGCAACATACAAATGCTTGTAACTTTTTACTGGAGCGTCATAAAACCTTGAAATTTTGTAATAATGAAGTACTCGAATCTCTTGTCAATTTAAGTTATCGCTCAAAGCTATGCTACACTTGAGTCCCAAATCAAACACTGATAAAGCTTCAAATGGCCCTAACTTCTATATGGTACGTTCTACACCTATCAAAGTTTGCAACATACAAACGCTTGTAACTTTTTACTGGAGCGTCATAAAACCTTGAAAGTTTGTAAAATTAAAGTATTCGAGCCTCTTGTCAATTTAAGCGATCGCTCAAAGCTATGCTACCCTTGAGTCCCAAATCAAACACTGATAAACCTTCAAATGGCCCTAACTTCTATATGGAGCATCCTATACCTATCAAAGTTTACAACATACCAATGCTTGTAACATTTTACTGGAGCGTCATAAAACCTTGAAATTTTGTAACAATAAAGTACTCGAGCCTCTTGTCCATTTAAGCTATCGCTCAAAGCTATGCTACCCTTGAGTCCCAAATCAAACACTGATAAAACTTCAAATGGCCCTAACTTCTATACGATACGTCCTACACCTATCAAAGTTTGCAACATACAAATGCTTGTAACTTTTTACTGGAGCGTCATAAAACCTTTAAACTTTGTAGCAATAAAGTACTCGAGCCTCTTGTCAATTTAAGTTATCACTCAAAGCTATGCTACCCTTGAGTCCCACATCAAACACTGATAAAATTTCAAATTGCCCTAGCTTCTATACGGTACGTCCAACACCTATCAAAGTTTGCAACATACAAATGCTTGTAACTTTTTACTGGAACGTCATAAAACCTTGAAATTTTGTAACAATGAAGTACTCGAGCCTCTTGTCAATTTAAGCTATCGCTCAAAGTTATGCTACCCTTGAGTCCCAAATCAAACACTGGTAAAACTTCAAATGGCCCTAACTTCTATACAGTACGTCCTACCGCTATCAAAGTTTGCAAAATACAAATGCTAGTAACTTTTTACTGGAGCGTCATAAAACCTTGCAATTTTGTACAATAAAGTACTCGAGCCCCTTGTCAATTTAAGTTATCGCTCAAATCTATGCTACCCTTGAGTCCCAAATCAAACACTGATCAAACTTCAAATGGCCCTAACTTCTATACGGTACGTCCTATACCTATCAAAGTTTGCAACATAAAAATGCTTGTAACTTTTTACTGGAGCGTCATAGAACCTTGAAATCTTGCAACACTAAAGTACTCGAGCCTCTTGTCAATTTAAGCTATCGCTCAAAGCGATGCTACTCTTGAGTCCCAAATCAAAAAATTATAAAATTTCAAATGGCCCTAACTTCTATACGGTACGTCCTACACCTATCAAAGTTTGCAACATACAAATGCTTGTAACTTTTTACTGGAGCGTCATAAAACCTTGAAATTTTGTAACAATAAAGTACTCGGGCCTCTTGTCACTTTAAGCTATCGCTCAAAGCTATGCTACCCTTGAGTCCCAAATCAAACACAGATAAAACTTCAAATGGCCCTAACTTCTATACGGTACGTCCTACACCTATCAAAGTTTGCAACATACAAATGCTTGTAACTTTTTACTGGAGCGTCATAGAACCTTGAAATCTTGCAACACTAAAGTACTCGAGCCTCTTGTCAATTTAAACTATCGCTCAAAGCGATGCTACTCTAGAGTCCCAAATCAAACACTGATAAAACTTCAAATGGCCTCAACTTCTATACGGTACGTCCTACACCTATCAAAGTTTGCAACATACAAATGCTTGTAACTTTTTACTGGAGCGTCATAAAACCTTGAAATTTTGTAACAGTAAAGTACTCGAGCCTCTTGTCAATTTAAGCTATCGGTCAAAGCTATGCTACCCTTGAGTCGCAAATCAAACACTGATAAAACTTCAAATGGCCCTTACTTCTATACGGTACGTCCTACACCTATCAAAGTTTGCAACATACAAATGCTTGTAACTTTTTACTGGAGCGTCATAAAACCTTGAAATTTTGTAACAATAAAGTACTCGAGCCTCTTGTCAGTTTAAGCTATCGCGCAAAGCTATGCTACCCTTGAGTCCCAAATCAAACACTGATAAAACTTCAAATGGCCCTTACTTCTATACGGTACGTCCTATACCTATCAAAGTTTGCAACATAAAAATGCTTGTAACTTTTTACTGGAGCGTCATAGAACCTTGAAATCTTGCAACACTAAAGTACTCGAGCCTCTTGTCAATTTAAGCTATCGCTCAAAGCGATGCTACTCTTGAGTCCCAAATCAAAAAATTATAAAATTTCATATGGCCCTAACTTCTATACGGTACGTCCTACACCTATCAAAGTTTGCAACATACAAATGCTTGTAACTTTTTACTGGAGCGTCATAAAACCTTGAAATTTTGTAACAATAAAGTACTCGGGCCTCTTGTCACTTTAAGCTATCGCTCAAAGCTATGCTACCCTTGAGTCCCAAATCAAACACAGATAAAACTTCAAATGGCCCTAACTTCTATACGGTACGTCCTACACCTATCAAAGTTTGCAACATACAAATGCTTGTAACTTTTTACTGGAGCGTCATAGAACCTTGAAATCTTGCAACACTAAAGTACTCGAGCCTCTTGTCAATTTAAGCTATCGCTCAAAGCGATGCTACTCTTGAGTCCCAAATCAAACACTGATAAAACTTCAAATGGCCCCAACTTCTATACGGTACGTCCTACACCTATCAAAGTTTGCAACATACAAATGCTTGTAACTTTTTACTGGAGCGTCATAAAACCTTGAAATTTTGTAACAATAAAGTACTCGAGCCTCTTGTCAATTTAAACTATCGCTCAAAGCTATGCTACCCTTGAGTCCCAAATCAAACTCTGATAAAACTTCAAATGGCCCTAACTTATACACGGTACGTCCTATACCTATCAAAGTTTGCAACATACAAATGCTTGTAAATTTTTACTGGAGCGTCATAAAACCTTGAAATTTTGTAACAATAAAGTACTCGAGCCTCTTGTCAATTTAAGCTATCGCTCAAAGCTATGCTGCACTTGAGTCCCAAATCAAACACTGATAAAACTTCAAATGGCCCTAACTTCTATACGGTACGTCCTACACCTATCAAAGTTTTCAACATACAAATGCTTGTAACTTTTTACTGGAACGTCATAAAACCTTGAAATTTTGTAACAATAAAGTACTCGAGCCTCTTGTCAATTTAAGCTATCGCTCAAAGCTATGCTACCCTTGAGTCGCAAATCAAACACTGATAAAACTTCAAAGGGCCCTTACTTCTATACGGTACGTCCTACACCTATCAAAGTTTGCAACATACAAATGCTTCTAACTTTTTACTAGAGCGTCATAAAACCTTGAAATTTTGTAACAATGAAGTACTCGAGCCTCTTGTCAATTTAAGCTATCGCTCAAAGCTATGCTACCCTTGAGTCCTAAATCAAACACTGATAAAACTTCAAATGGCCCTGACTTCTATACGGTACGTCCTACACCTATCAAAGTTTGCAATATACAAATGCTTGTAACTTTTTACTGGAGCGTCATAAAACCTTGAAATTTTGTAACAATGAAGTACTCGAGCCTCTTGTCAATTTAAGCTATCGCTCAAAGCTATGCTACCCTTGAGTCCCAATTCAAGCACTGATAAAACTTCAAATGACACTAACTTCTATACGGTACGTCCTACACCTATCAAAGTTTGCAACAAACAAATGCTTGTAACTTTTTACTGGAACGTCATAAAACTTTGAAAATTTGTAACAATAAAGTACACGAGCCTCTTGTCAATTTAAGTTATCGCTCAAAGCTATGCTACCCTTGAGTCCCACATCAAACACTGATAAAACTTCAAATGGCCCTAACTTCTATACGATACGTCCTACAACTATCAAAGTTTGCAACATACAAATGCTTCTAACTTTTTACTGGAGCGTCATAAAACTTTGAAAATTTGTAACAATAAAGTACTCGAGCCTCTTGTCAATTTAAGCTATCGCTGAATAGCATAGCTTTCAGCTTGAGTCCAAAATCAAACACTGATAAAACTTCAAATGGCCCTAACTTCTATACGGTACGTCCAACACCTATCAAAGTTTGCAACATACAAATGCTTGTAACTTTTTACTGGAGCGTCATAGAACCTTGAAATCTTGCAACACTAAAGTACTCGAGCCTCTTGTCAATTTAAGCTATCGCTCAAAGCTATGCTACCCTTGAGTCCCAAATCAAACACTGATAAAACTTCAAATGGCCCTAACTTCTATACGGTGCATCCTATACCTATCAAACTTTGCAACATACAAATGCTTGTAACTTTTTACTGGAGCGTCATAAAACTTTGAAATTTTGTAACAATAAAGTACTCGAGCCTCTTGTCAATTTAAGCTATCGCTCAAAGCTATGCTACCCTTGAGTCCCAAATCAAACACTGATAAAACTTCAAATGGCCCTAACTTCTATACGGTACGTCCTACACCTATCAAAGTTTGCAACATACAAATGTTTGTAACTTTTTACTGGAGCGTCATAAAACCTTGACATTTTGTAACAATAAAGTACTCGAGCCTCTTATCAATTTAAGCTATCGCTCAAAGCTATTCTACCCTTGAGTCACAAATCAAACTCTGATAAAACTTCAAATGGCCCTAACTTCTATACGGTGCATCCTATACCTATCAAAGTTTGCAACATACAAATGCTTGTAACTTTTTACTGGAGCGTCATAAAACCTTGAAATTTTGTAATAATGAAGTACTCGAATCTCTTGTCAATTTAAGTTATCGCTCAAAGCTATGCTACACTTGAGTCCCAAATCAAACACTGATAAAGCTTCAAATGGCCCTAACTTCTATATGGTACGTTCTACACCTATCAAAGTTTGCAACATACAAACGCTTGTAACTTTTTACTGGAGCGTCATAAAACCTTGAAAGTTTGTAAAATTAAAGTATTCGAGCCTCTTGTCTAATTAAACTATCGCTCAAAGCTATGCTACCCTTGAGTCCCAAATCAAACACAGATAAAACTTCAAATGGCCCTAACTTCTATACGGTACGTCCTACACCTATCAAAGTTTGCAACATACAAATGCTTGTAACTTTTTACTGGAGCGTCATAGAACCTTGAAATCTTGCAACACTAAAGTACTCGAGCCTCTTGTCAATTTAAACTATCGCTCAAAGCGATGCTACTCTAGAGTCCCAAATCAAACACTGATAAAACTTCAAATGGCCCCAACTTCTATACGGTACGTCCTACACCTATCAAAGTTTGCAACATACAAATGCTTGTAACTTTTTACTGGAGCGTCATAAAACCTTGAAATTTTGTAACAGTAAAGTACTCGAGCCTCTTGTCAATTTAAGCTATCGGTCAAAGCTATGCTACCCTTGAGTCGCAAATCAAACACTGATAAAACTTCAAATGGCCCTTACTTCTATACGGTAGGTCCTACACCTATCAAAGTTTGCAACATACAAATGCTTGTAACTTTTTACTGGAGCGTCATAAAACCTTGAAATTTTGTAACAATAAAGTACTCGAGCCTCTTGTCAGTTTAAGCTATCGCGCAAAGCTATGCTACCCTTGAGTCCCAAATCAAACACTGATAAAACTTCAAATGGCCCTAACTTCTATACGGTACGTCCTACACCTATCAAAGTTTTCAACATACAAATGCTTGTAACTTTTTACTGGAGCGTCATAAAACCTTGAAATTTTGTAACAATAAAGTACTCGAGCCTCTTGTCAATTTAAACTATCGCTCAAAGCTATGCTACCCTTGAGTCCCAAATCAAACTCTGATAAAACTTCAAATGGCCCTAACTTATACACGGTACGTCCTATACCTATCAAAGTTTGCAACATACAAATGCTTGTAACTTTTTACTGGAGCGTCATAAAACCTTGAAATTTTGTAACAATAAAGTACTCGAGCCTCTTGTCAATTTAAGCTATCGCTCAAAGCTATGCTAACCTTGAGTCCCAAATCAAACACTGATAAAACTTCAAATGGCCCTTACTTCTATACGGTACGTCCTATACCTATCAAAGTTTGCAACATAAAAATGCTTGTAACTTTTTACTGGAGCGTCATAGAACCTTGAAATCTTGCAACACTAAAGTACTCGAGCCTCTTGTCAATTTAAGCTATCGCTCAAAGCGATGCTACTCTTGAGTCCCAAATCAAAAAATTATAAAATTTCATATGGCCCTAACTTCTATACGGTACGTCCTACACCTATCAAAGTTTGCAACATAGAAATGCTTGTAACTTTTTACTGGAGCGTCATAAAACCTTGAAATTTTGTAACAGTAAAGTACTCGAGCCTCTTGTCAATTTAAGCTATCGGTCAAAGCTATGCTACCCTTGAGTCGCAAATCAAACACTGATAAAACTTCAAATGGCCCTTACTTCTATACGGTAGGTCCTACACCTATCAAAGTTTGCAACATACAAATGCTTGTAACTTTTTACTGGAGCGTCATAAAACCTTGAAATTTTGTAACAATAAAGTACTCGAGCCTCTTGTCAGTTTAAGCTATCGCGCAAAGCTATGCTACCCTTGAGTCCCAAATCAAACACTGATAAAACTTCAAATGGCCCTAACTTCTATACGGTACGTCCTACACCTATCAAAGTTTTCAACATACAAATGCTTGTAACTTTTTACTGGAGCGTCATAAAACCTTGAAATTTTGTAACAATAAAGTACTCGAGCCTCTTGTCAATTTAAACTATCGCTCAAAGCTATGCTACCCTTGAGTCCCAAATCAAACTCTGATAAAACTTCAAATGGCCCTAACTTATACACGGTACGTCCTATACCTATCAAAGTTTGCAACATACAAATGCTTGTAACTTTTTACTGGAGCGTCATAAAACCTTGAAATTTTGTAACAATAAAGTACTCGAGCCTCTTGTCAATTTAAGCTATCGCTCAAAGCTATGCTAACCTTGAGTCCCAAATCAAACACTGATAAAACTTCAAATGGCCCTTACTTCTATACGGTACGTCCTATACCTATCAAAGTTTGCAACATAAAAATGCTTGTAACTTTTTACTGGAGCGTCATAGAACCTTGAAATCTTGCAACACTAAAGTACTCGAGCCTCTTGTCAATTTAAGCTATCGCTCAAAGCGATGCTACTCTTGAGTCCCAAATCAAAAAATTATAAAATTTCATATGGCCCTAACTTCTATACGGTACGTCCTACACCTATCAAAGTTTGCAACATACAAATGCTTGTAACTTTTTACTGGAGCGTCATAAAACCTTGAAATTTTGTAACAATAAAGTACTCGGGCCTCTTGTCACTTTAAGCTATCGCTCAAAGCTATGCTACCCTTGAGTCCCAAATCAAACACAGATAAAACTTCAAATGGCCCTAACTTCTATACGGTACGTCCTACACCTATCAAAGTTTGCAACATACAAATGCTTGTAACTTTTTACTGGAGCGTCATAGAACCTTGAAATCTTGCAACACTAAAGTACTCGAGCCTCTTGTCAATTTAAGCTATCGCTCAAAGCGATGCTACTCTTGAGTCCCAAATCAAACACTGATTAAACTTCAAATGGCCCCAACTTCTATACGGTACGTCCTATACCTATCAAAGTTTGCAACATACAAATGCTTGTAAATTTTTACTGGAGCGTCATAAAACCTTGAAATTTTGTAACAATAAAGTACTCGAGCCTCTTGTCAATTTAAGCTATCGCTCAAAGCTATGCTGCACTTGAGTCCCAAATCAAACACTGATAAAACTTCAAATGGCCCTAACTTCTATACGGTACGTCCTACACCTATCAAAGTTTTCAACATACAAATGCTTGTAACTTTTTACTGGAACGTCATAAAACCTTCAAATTTTGTAACAATAAAGTACTCGAGCCTCTTGTCAATTTAAGCTATCGCTCAAAGCTATGCTACCCTTGAGTCCTAAATCAAACACTGATAAAACTTCAAATGGCCCTGACTTCTATACGGTACGTCCTACACCTATCAAAGTTTGCAATATACAAATGCTTGTAACTTTTTACTGGAGCGTCATAAAACCTTGAAATTTTGTAACAATGAAGTACTCGAGCCTCTTGTCAATTTAAGCTATCGCTCAAAGCTATGCTACCCTTGAGTCCCAATTCAAGCACTGATAAAACTTCAAATGACACTAACTTCTATACGGTACGTCCTACACCTATCAAAGTTTGCAACAAACAAATGCTTGTAACTTTTTACTGGAGCGTCATAAAACCTTGAAATTTTATAACAATAAAGTACTCGAGCGTCTTGTCAATTTAAGCTATCGCTCCAAGCTATGCTACCCTTGAGTCCCAAATCAAACACTGATAAAACTTCAAATGGCCCTAACTTCTATACGGTACGTCCTACACCTATCAAAGTTTGCAACATACAAATGTTTGTAACTTTTTACTGGAGCGTCATAAAACCTTGACATTTTGTAACAATAAAGTACTCGAACCTCTTGTCAATTTAAGCTATCGCTCAAAGCTATGCTACCCTTGAGTCCTAAATCAAACACTGATAAAACTTCAAATGGCCTTGACTTCTATACGGTACGTCCTACACCTATCAAAGTTTGCAATATACAAATGCTTGTAACTTTTTACTGGAGCGTCATAAAACCTTGAAATTTTGTAACAATGAAGTACTCGAGCCTCTTGTCAATTTAAGCTATCGCTCAAAGCTATGCTACCCTTGAGTCCCACATCAAACACTGATAAAACTTCAAATGGCCCTAACTTCTATACGATACGTCCTACAACTATCAAAGTTTGCAACATACAAATGCTTCTAACTTTTTACTGGAGCGTCATAAAACTTTGAAAATTTGTAACAATAAAGTACTCGAGCCTCTTGTCAATTTAAGCTATCGCTGAATAGCATAGCTTTCAGCTTGAGTCCAAAATCAAACACTGATAAAACTTCAAATGGCCCTAACTTCTATACGGTACGTCCAACACCTATCAAAGTTTGCAACATACAAATGCTTGTAACTTTTTATGGGAGTGTCATAAAACCTTGAAATTTTGTAACAATAAAGTACTCGAGCCTCTTGTCAATTTAAGCTATCGCTCAAAGCTATGCTACCCTTGAGTCCCAAATCAAACACTGATAAAACTTCAAATGGCCCTAACTTCTATCCGATACGTCCTACACCTATCAAAATTTGCAACATACAAATGCTTGTAACTTTTTACTGGAGCGTCATAAAACCTTGCAATTTTGTACAATAAAGTACTCGAGCCTCTTGTCAATTTAAGTTATCGCTCAAATCTATGCTACCCTTGAGTCCCAAATCAAACACTGATCAAACTTCAAATGGCCCTAACTTCTATACGGTACGTCCTATACCTATCAAAGTTTGCAACATACAAATGCTTGTAACTTTTTACTGTAGCGTCATAAAACCTTGAAATTTTGTAACAATAAAGTACGCGAGCCTCTTGTCAATTTAAGCTATCGCTCAAAGCTATGCTACCCTTGAGTCCCAAACCAAACACTGATAAAACTTCGAATGGCCCTAACTTCTATACGGTGCATCCTATACCTCTCAAATTTTGCAACATACAAATACTTGTACCGTTTTACAGGAGCTTCATAAAACCTTGAATTGTTGTAACAATAAAGTACTCGAGCCTCTTGTCAATTTAAGTTATCGCTCAAAGCTATGCCACCCTTGAGTCCCAAATCAAACACTGATAAAACTTCAAATGGCCCTAATTTCTATACGGTACGTCCTACATCTATCAAAGTTTGCAACATACAAATGCTTGTAACTTTTTACTGGAGCGTCATAAAACCTTGAAATTTTGTAACAATAAAGTACTCGAGCCTCTTGTCAATTTATGCTATCGCTCAAAGCTATGCTACCCTTGAGTCGAAAATCAAACACTGATAAAACTTCAAATGGACCTAACTTCTATACGGTACGTCTTACACCTATCAAAGTTTGCAACATACAAATGCTTGTAACTTTTTACTGGAGCGTCATAAAACCTTGAAATTTTGTAACAATAAAGTACTCGAGCCTCTTGTCAATTGAAGCTATCGCTCAAAGCTATGCTACCCTTGAGTCGCAAATCAAACACTGATAAAACTTCAAAGGGCCCTTACTTCTATACGGTACGTCCTACACCTATCAAAGTTTGTAACATACAAATGCTTCTAACTTTTTACTAGAGCGTCATAAAACCTTGAAATTTTGTAACAATGAAGTACTCGAGCCTCTTGTCAATTTAAGCTATCGCTCAAAGCTATGCTACCCTTGAGTCCTAAATCAAACACTGATAAAACTTCAAATGGCCCTGACTTCTATACGGTACGTCCTACACCTATCAAAGTTTGCAATATACAAATGCTTGTAACTTTTTACTGGAACGTCATAAAACTTTGAAAATTCGTAACAATAAAGTACACGAGCCTCTTGTCAATTTAAGTTATCGCTCAAAGCTATGCTACCCTTGAGTCCCACATCAAACACTGATAAAACTTCAAATGGCCCTAACTTCTATACGATACGTCCTACAACTATCAAAGTTTGCAACATACAAATGCTTCTAACTTTTTACTGGAGCGTCATAAAACTTTGAAAATTTGTAACAATAAAGTACTCGAGCCTCTTGTCAATTTAAGCTATCGCTGAATAGCATAGCTTTCAGCTTGAGTCCAAAATCAAACACTGATAAAACTTCAAATGGCCCTAACTTCTATACGGTACGTCCAACACCTATCAAAGTTTGCAACATACAAATGCTTGTAACTTTTTATGGGAGTGTCATAAAACCTTGAAATTTTGTAACAATAAAGTACTCGAGCCTCTTGTCAATTTAAGCTATCGCTCAAAGCTATGCTACCCTTGAGTCCCAAATCAAACACTGATAAAACTTCAAATGGCCCTAACTTCTATCCGATACGTCCTACACCTATCAAAATTTGCAACATACAAATGCTTGTAGCTTTTTACTGGAGCGTCATAAAACCTTGAAATTTTATAACAATAAAGTACTCGAGCCACTTGTCAATTTAAGCTATCGCTCAAAGCTATGCTACCCTTGAGTCCCAAATCAAACACTGATAAAACTTCAAATGACCCTAACTTCTATACGGTGCATCCTATACCTATCAAACTTTGCAACATACAAATGCTTGTAACTTTTTACTGGAGCGGCATAAAACTTTGAAATTTTGTAACAATAAAGTACTCGAGCGTCTTGTCAATTTAAGCTATCGCTCCAAGCTATGCTACCCTTGAGTCCCAAATCAAACACTGATAAAACTTCAAATGGCCCTAACTTCTATACGGTACGTCCTACACCTATCAAAGTTTGCAACATACAAATGTTTGTAACTTTTTACTGGAGCGTCATAAAACCTTGACATTTTGTAACAATAAAGTACTCGAACCTCTTGTCAATTTAAGCTATCGCTCAAAGCTATGCTACCCTTGAGTCCTAAATCAAACACTGATAAAACTTCAAATGGCCCTGCCTTCTATACGGTACGTCCTACACCTATCAAAGTTTGCAATATACAAATGCTTGTAACTTTTTACTGGAGCGTCATAAAACCTTGAAATTTTGTAACAATGAAGTACTCGAGCCTCTTGTCAATTTAAGCTATCGCTCAAAGCTATGCTACCCTTGAGTCCCACATCAAACACTGATAAAACTTCAAATGGCCCTAACTTCTATACGATACGTCCTACAACTATCAAAGTTTGCAACATACAAATGCTTCTAACTTTTTACTGGAGCGTCATAAAACTTTGAAAATTTGTAACAATAAAGTACTCGAGCCTCTTGTCAATTTAAGCTATCGCTGAATAGCATAGCTTTCAGCTTGAGTCCAAAATCAAACACTGATAAAACTTCAAATGGCCCTAACTTCTATACGGTACGTCCAACACCTATCAAAGTTTGCAACATACAAATGCTTGTAACTTTTTATGGGAGTGTCATAAAACCTTGAAATTTTGTAACAATAAAGTACTCGAGCCTCTTGTCAATTTAAGCTATCGCTCAAAGCTATGCTACCCTTGAGTCCCAAATCAAACACTGATAAAACTTCAAATGGCCCTAACTTCTATCCGATACGTCCTACACCTATCAAAATTTGCAACATACAAATGCTTGTAACTTTTTACTGGAGCGTCATAAAACCTTGCAATTTTGTACAATAAAGTACTCGAGCCTCTTGTCAATTTAAGTTATCGCTCAAATCTATGCTACCCTTGAGTCCCAAATCAAACACTGATCAAACTTCAAATGGCCCTAACTTCTATACGGTACGTCCTATACCTATCAAAGTTTGCAACATACAAATGCTTGTAACTTTTTACTGTAGCGTCATAAAACCTTGAAATTTTGTAACAATAAAGTACGCGAGCCTCTTGTCAATTTAAGCTATCGCTCAAAGCTATGCTACCCTTGAGTCCCAAACCAAACACTGATAAAACTTCGAATGGCCCTAACTTCTATACGGTGCATCCTATACCTCTCAAATTTTGCAACATACAAATACTTGTACCGTTTTACAGGAGCGTCATAAAACCTTGAATTGTTGTAACAATAAAGTACTCGAGCCTCTTGTCAATTTAAGTTATCGCTCAAAGCTATGCCACCCTTGAGTCCCAAATCAAACACTGATAAAACTTCAAATGGCCCTAATTTCTATACGGTACGTCCTACATCTATCAAAGTTTGCAACATACAAATGCTTGTAACTTTTTACTGGAGCGTCATAAAACCTTGAAATTTTGTAACAATAAAGTACTCGAGCCTCTTGTCAATTTATGCTATCGCTCAAAGCTATGCTACCCTTGAGTCCCAAATCAAACACTGATAAAACTTCAAATGGACCTAACTTCTATACGGTACGTCTTACACCTATCAAAGTTTGCAACATACAAATGCTTGTAACTTTTTACTGGAGCGTCATAAAACCTTGAAATTTTGTAACAATAAAGTACTCGAGCCTCTTGTCAATTTAAGCTATCGCTCAAAGCTATGCTACCCTTGAGTCCCAAATCAAACACTGATAAAACTTCAAATGGCCCTAACTTCTATACGGTACGTCCTACACCTATCAAAATTTGCAACATACAAATGCTTGTAAGTTTTTAGTTGAGCGTCATAAAACCTTGAAATTTTGTAACAATAAAGAACTCGAGCCTCTTGTCAATTTAAATTATCGCTCAAAGCTATGCTACCCTTGAGTCCCAAATCAAACACTGATAAAACTTCAAATGGCCCTAATTTCTATACGGTACGTCCTACGCCTATCAAAGTTTGCAACATACAAATGCTTGTAACTTTTTACTGGAGCGTCATAAAACCTTGAAATATTGTAACAATAAAGTACTCGAGCCTCGTGTCAATTTAAGCTATTGCTCAAAGCTATGCTACCCTTGAGTCCCAAATCAAAGACTGATAAAACTTCAAATGGCCCTAACTTCTATACGGTGTATCCTATACCTATCAAAGTTTGCAACATACAAATGCTTGAAACTTGTTGGCCCTAACTTCTATACGGTACGTCTTACACCTATCAAAGTTTGCAACATACAAATGCTTGTAACTTTTTACTGGAGCGACATAAAACCTAGCAATTTTGTAACAATAAAGTTTTGGAACCTCTTGTCAGTTTAAGTTATCGCTCAAAGCTATGCTACCCTTGAGTCCCAAATCAAATACTGATAAAGTTTCAAATGGCCCTAACTTCTATACGGTACGTCCTACACCTATCAAAGTTTGCAAACATACAAATGCTTGTAACTTTTTACTGGAGCGTCATAAAACCTTGAAATTTTGTAACAATAAAGTACTGGAGCCTCTTGTCAATTTAAGCTATCGCTCAAAGCTATGCTAACCTTGAGTACCAAATCAAACACTGAAAAAACTTCAAATGGTCCTAACTTCTATACGGTACGGCCTACACCTATCAAAGTTTGCAACATACAAATGCTTGTAACTTTTTAGTGGAGCATCATAAAACCTTAAAATTTTGTAACAATAAAATACTCGAGCCTCTTGTCAATTTAAGCTATCGTTCAAAGCTATGCTAACCTTGAGTCCCAAATCAAACACTGATAAAGCTTCAAATGGCCCTAACTTCTATACGGTACGTCCTACACCTATCAAAGTTTGCAAAATATAAATGCTTGTAACTTTTTGCTGGAGCGTCATTAAACCTTGAAATTTTGTAACAATAAAGTACTCGAGCCTCTTGTCAATTTAAGCTATCGCTCAAAGCTATGCTACCCTTGAGTCCCAAATCAAACACTGATAAAACTTCAAATGGCCCTAAATTCTATACGGTACGTCCTATACCTATCAAAGTTTGCAACATACAAATGCTTGTAACTTTTTACTGGAGCGTCATAAAATCTTGAAATTTTGTAACAATAAAGTACTCGAGCCTCTTTTCAATTTAAGCTATCGCTCAAAGTTATGCTACCCTTGAGTCCCAAATCACACACTGATAAAATTTGAAATGGCGCTAACTTCTATACGGTACGTCCTACACCTATCAAAGTTTGCAACATGCAAATGCTTGTAACTTTTTACTGGAGCGTCATAAAACCTTGAAATTTTGTAACAATAAAGTACTCGAGCCTCTTGTCAATTTAAGCTATCGCTCAAAGCTATGCTACCCCTGAGTCCCAAATCAAACACTGATAAATTTTCAAATGGCGCTAACTTCTGTACGGTACGTCCTACACCTATCAAAGTTTGCAACATACAAATGCTTGTAACTTTTTACTGGAGCGTCATAAAACCTTGAAATTTTGTAACAATAAAGTACTCGATCCTCTTGTCAATTAAAGCTATCGCTCAAAGCTATGCTACCCTTGAGTCCCAAATCAAACACTGATAAAACTTCAAATGGCCCTAACTTCTATACGGTACGTCCTACTCCTATCGAAGTTTGCAACATACAAATGCTTGTAACTTTTTGCTGGAGCGTCATAAAACCTTGAAATTGTGTATCAATAAAGTACTCGAGCCTCTTCTCAATTTAAGCTATCGCTCAAAGCTATGCTACCCTTGAGTCCCAAATCAAACACTGATAAAACTTCAAATGGCCCTAACTTTTATACGGTACGTCTTACACCTATCAAAGTTTGCAACATACAAATGCTTGTAACTTTTTACTGGAGCGTCATAAAACCTTTAAATATTGTAACAATAAAGTACTCGAGCCTCGTGTCAATTTAAGCTATCGCTCAAAGCTATGCTACCCTTGAGTCCCAAATCAAACACTGATAAAACTTCAAAGGGCCCTGACTTCTATACGGTGTATCCTATACCTATCAAAGTTTGCAACATACAAATGCTTGAAACTTGTTGGCCCTAACTTCTATACGGTACGTCCTACACCTATCAAAGTTTGCAACATACAAATGCTTGTAACTTTTTACTGGAGCGTCATAAAACCTTGAAATTTTTTAACAACAAAGTACTCGAGCCTCTTGTCAATTCAAGTTTCGCTCAAAACTATGCTACCCTTGAGTCCCAAATTAAACACTGATAAAACTTCAAATGGCCCTAACTTCTATACGGTGCATCCTATACCTATCAAACTTTGCAAAATACAAACGCTTGTAACTTTTTACAGGAGCGTCACAAAACCTTGATATTTTTAACAATAAAGTACTCGAGCCTCTTGTCAATTTAAGTTATCGCTCAAAGCTATGCTGCCCTTGAGTCCCAAATCAAACACTGATAAAACTTCAAATGGCCCTAACTTATATACGGTACGTCCTACACCTATCAAAGTTTGCAACATACAAAAGCTTGTAACTTTTTACTGGAGCGTCATAAAATCTTGAAATTTTGTAACAATAAAGTAATCGAGCCTCTTGTCAATTTAAACTATCGCTCAAAGTTATGCTACCCTTGAGTCCCAAATCAAACACTGATAAAATTTCAAATGGCGCTAACTTATATACGGTACGTCCTACACCTATCAAAGTTTGCAACATACAAATGCTTGTAACTTTTTACTGGAGCGTCATAAAACCTTGAAATTTTGTAACAATAAAGTACTCGAGCCTCTTGTCAATTAAAGCTATCGCTCAAAGCTATGCTACCCTTGAGTCCCAAATCAAACACTGATAAAACTTCAAATGGCCCTAACTTCTATACGGTACGTCCTACTCCTATCGAAGTTTGCAACATACAAATGCTTGTAACTTTTTGCTGGAGCGTCATAAAACCTTGAAATTTTGTAACAATAAAGTACTCGAGCCTCTTGTCAATTTAAGCTATCGCTCAAAGCTATGCTACCCTTGAGTCCCAAATCAAACACTGATAAAACTTCAAATGGCCCTAACTTTTATACGGTACGTCTTACACCTATCAAAGTTTGCAACATACAAATGCTTGTAACTTTTTACTGGAGCGTCATAAAACCTTGAAATATTGTAACAATAAAGTACTCGAGCCTCGTGTCAATTTAAGCTATCGCTCAAAGCTATGCTACCCTTGAGTCCCAAATCAAACACTGATAAAACTTCAAAGGGCCCTGACTTCTATACGGTGTATCCTATACCTATCAAAGTTTGCAACATACAAATGCTTGAAACTTGTTGGCCCTAACTTCTATACGGTACGTCCTACACCTATCAAAGTTTGCAACATACAAATGCTTGTAACTTTTTACTGGAGCGTCATAAAACCTTGAAATTTTTTAACAATAAAGTACTCGAGCCTCTTGTCAATTCAAGTTTCGCTCAAAACTATGCTACCCTTGAGTCCCAAATTAAACACTGATAAAACTTCAAATGGCCCTAACTTCTATACGGTGCATCCTATACCTATCAAACTTTGCAAAATACAAACGCTTGTAACTTTTTACAGGAGCGTCACAAAACCTTGATATTTTTAACAATAAAGTACTCGAGCCTCTTGTCAATTTAAGTTATCGCTCAAAGCTATGCTGCCCTTGAGTCCCAAATCAAACACTGATAAAACTTCAAATGGCCCTAACTTATATACGGTACGTCCTACACCTATCAAAGTTTGCAACATACAAATGCTTGTAACGTTTTACTGGAGCGTCATAAAACCTTGAAATTTTGTAATAATAAAGTACTCGAGCCTCTTGTCAATTTAAGTTATCGCTCAAAGCTATGCTACCCTTGAGTCCCAAATCAAACACTGATAAATTTTGAAAAGGCGCTAACTTCTGTACTGTACGTCCTACACCTATCAAAGTTTGCAACATACAAATGCTTGTAACTTTTTACTGGAGCGTCATAAAAACTTGAAATTTTGTAACAATAAAGTACTCGATCCTCTTGTCAATTAAAGCTATCGCTCAAAGCTATGCTACCCTTGAGTCCCAAATCAAACACTGATAAAACTTCAAATGGCCCTAACTTCTATACGGTACGTCCTACACCTATCGAAGTTTGCAACATACAAATGCTTGTAACTTTTTACTGGAACGTCATAAAACCTTGAAATTTTGTAACAATAAAGTACTCGAGCCTCTTGTCAATTTAAGCTATCGCTCAAAGCTATGCTACCCTTGAGTCCCAAATCAAACACTGATAAAACTTCAAAGGGCCCTGACTTCTATACGGTGTATCCTATACCTATCAAAGTTTGCAACATACAAATGCTTGTAACTTTTTACTGGAGCGTCAAAAAACCTTGAAATTTTGTAACAATAAAGTACTCGAGCCTCTTGTCAATTCAAGTTTCGCTCAAAACTATGCTACCCTTGAGTCCCAAATTAAACACTGATAAAACTTCAAATGGCCCTAACTTCTATACGGTGCATCCTATACCTATCAAACTTTGCAAAATACAAACGCTTGTAACTTTTTACAGGAGCGTCACAAAACCTTGATATTTTTAACAATAAAGTACTCGAGCCTCTTGTCAATTTAAGTTATCGCTCAAAGCTATGCTGCCCTTGAGTCCCAAATCAAACACTGATAAAACTTCAAATGGCCCTAACTTATATACGGTACGTCCTACACCTATCAAAGTTTGCAACATACAAAAGCTTGTAACTTTTTACTGGAGCGTCATAAAATCTTGAAATTTTGTAACAATAAAGTAATCGAGCCTCTTGTCAATTTAAACTATCGCTCAAAGTTATGCTACCCTTGAGTCCCAAATCAAACACTGATAAAATTTCAAATGGCGCTAACTTATATACGGTACGTCCTACACCTATCAAAGTTTGCAACATACAAATGCTTGTAACTTTTTACTGGAGCGTCATAAAACCTTGAAATTTTGTAACAATAAAGTACTCGATCCTCTTGTCAATTAAAGCTATCGCTCAAAGCTATGCTACCCTTGAGTCCCAAATCAAACACTGATAAAACTTCAAATGGCCCTAACTTCTATACGGTACGTCCTACTCCTATCGAAGTTTGCAACATACAAATGCTGGTAACTTTTTGCTGGAGCGTCATAAAACCTTGAAATTTTGTAACAATAAAGTACTCGAGCCTCTTGTCAATTTAAGCTATCGCTCAAAGCTATGCTACCCTTGAGTCCCAAATCAAACACTGATAAAACTTCAAATGGCCCTAACTTTTATACGGTACGTCTTACACCTATCAAAGTTTGCAACATACAAATGCTTGTAACTTTTTACTGGAGCGTCATAAAAACTTGAAATTTTGTAACAATAAAGTACTCGATCCTCTTGTCAATTAAAGCTATCGCTCAAAGCTATGCTACCCTTGAGTCCCAAATCAAACACTGATAAAACTTCAAATGGCCCTGACTTCTATACGGTACGTCCTACACCTATCGAAGTTTGCAACATACAAATGCTTGTAAGTTTTTACTGGAACGTCATAAAACCTTGAAATTTTGTAACAATAAAGTACTCGAGCCTCTTGTCAATTTAAGCTATCGCTCAAAGCTATGCTACCCTTGAGTCCCAAATCAAACACTGATAAAACTTCAAATGGCCCTAATTTCTATACGATACGTCCTACACCTATCAAAGTTTGCAACATACAAATGCTTGTAACTTTTTACTGGAGCGTCATAAAACCTTGAAATTTTGTAACATAAAGTACTCGAGCCTCTTGTCAATGTAAGCTATCGCTCAAAGCTATGCTACCCTTGAGCCCCAAATCAAACACTGATAAAACTTCAAATGGCCCTAACTTCTATACGGTACGTCCTACACCTATCAAAGTTTGCAACATACAAATGCTTGTAACTTTTTACTGGATCGTCATAAAACCTTGCATTTTGTAACAATAAAGTACTCGAGCCTCTTGTCAATTTAAGCTATCGCTCAAAGCTATGCTACCCTTGAGTCCCAAATCACAGACTGATAAAACTTCAAATGGCCCTAACTTCTATAAGGTACGTCCTACACTTATCGAAATTTGCAACATACAAATGCTTGTAACTTTTTACTGGAGCGTCATAAACCCTTGACATTTTGTAACAATAAAGTTCTCGAGCCTCTTGTCAATTTAAGCTATCGCTCAAAGCTATGCTACCCTTGAGTCCCAAATCAAACACTGATTAAACTTCAAATGGCCCTAACTTCTATACGGTACGTCCTACACCTATCAAAGTTTGCAACATACAAATGCTTGTAACTTTTTACTGTAGCGTCATAAAACCTTGGAATTTTGTAACAATAAAGTTCTCGAGCCTCTTGTCAATTTAAGCTATCGCTCAAAGCTATGCTACCCTTGAGTCCCAAATCAAACACGGATAAAACTTCAAATAGCCCTAACATTTATACGGTACGTCCTACACCTATCAGAGTTTGTAACATACAAATGCTTGTAACTTTTTACTGGAGCGTCATAAAACCTTAAAATTTTGTAACAATAAAGTACTCGAGCCTCTTGTCAATTTAAGTTATCGCTCAAAGCTATGCTGCCCTTGAGTCCCAAATCAAACACTGATAAAACTTCAAATGGCCCTAACTTATATACGGTACGTCCTACACCTATCAAAGTTTGCAACATACAAAAGCTTGTAACTTTTTACTGGAGCGTCATAAAATCTTGAAATTTTGTAACAATAAAGTAATCGAGCCTCTTGTCAATTTAAACTATCGCTCAAAGTTATGCTACCCTTGAGTCCCAAATCAAACACTGATAAAATTTCAAATGGCGCTAACTTATATACGGTACGTCCTACACCTATCAAAGTTTGCAACATACAAATGCTTGTAACTTTTTACTGGAGCGTCATAAAACCTTGAAATTTTGTAACAATAAAGTACTCGATCCTCTTGTCAATTAAAGCTATCGCTCAAAGCTATGCTACCCTTGAGTCCCAAATCAAACACTGATAAAACTTCAAATGGCCCTAACTTCTATACGGTACGTCCTACTCCTATCGAAGTTTGCAACATACAAATGCTGGTAACTTTTTGCTGGAGCGTCATAAAACCTTGAAATTTTGTAACAATAAAGTACTCGAGCCTCTTGTCAATTTAAGCTATCGCTCAAAGCTATGCTACCCTTGAGTCCCAAATCAAACACTGATAAAACTTCAAATGGCCCTAACTTTTATACGGTACGTCTTACACCTATCAAAGTTTGCAACATACAAATGCTTGTAACTTTTTACTGGAGCGTCATAAAAACTTGAAATTTTGTAACAATAAAGTACTCGATCCTCTTGTCAATTAAAGCTATCGCTCAAAGCTATGCTACCCTTGAGTCCCAAATCAAACACTGATAAATCTTCAAATGGCCCTGACTTCTATACGGTACGTCCTACACCTATCGAAGTTTGCAACATACAAATGCTTGTAAGTTTTTACTGGAACGTCATAAAACCTTGAAATTTTGTAACAATAAAGTACTCGAGCCTCTTGTCAATTTAAGCTATCGCTCAAAGCTATGCTACCCTTGAGTCCCAAATCAAACACTGATAAAACTTCAAATGGCCCTAATTTCTATACGATACGTCCTACACCTATCAAAGTTTGCAACATACAAATGCTTGTAACTTTTTACTGGAGCGTCATAAAACCTTGAAATTTTGTAACATAAAGTACTCGAGCCTCTTGTCAATGTAAGCTATCGCTCAAAGCTATGCTACCCTTGAGCCCCAAATCAAACACTGATAAAACTTCAAATGGCCCTAACTTCTATACGGTACGTCCTACACCTATCAAAGTTTGCAACATACAAATGCTTGTAACTTTTTACTGGATCGTCATAAAACCTTGCATTTTGTAACAATAAAGTACTCGAGCCTCTTGTCAATTTAAGCTATCGCTCAAAGCTATGCTACCCTTGAGTCCCAAATCACAGACTGATAAAACTTCAAATGGCCCTAACTTCTATAAGGTACGTCCTACACTTATCGAAATTTGCAACATACAAATGCTTGTAACTTTTTACTGGAGCGTCATAAACCCTTGACATTTTGTAACAATAAAGTTCTCGAGCCTCTTGTCAATTTAAGCTATCGCTCAAAGCTATGCTACCCTTGAGTCCCAAATCAAACACTGATTAAACTTCAAATGGCCCTAACTTCTATACGGTACGTCCTACACCTATCAAAGTTTGCAACATACAAATGCTTGTAACTTTTTACTGTAGCGTCATAAAACCTTGGAATTTTGTAACAATAAAGTTCTCGAGCCTCTTGTCAATTTAAGCTATCGCTCAAAGCTATGCTACCCTTGAGTCCCAAATCAAACACGGATAAAACTTCAAATAGCCCTAACATTTATACGGTACGTCCTACACCTATCAGAGTTTGTAACATACAAATGCTTGTAACTTTTTACTGGAGCGTCATAAAACCTTAAAATTTTGTAACAATAAAGTACTCAAGCCTCTTGTCAATTTAAGCTATCGCTCAAAGCTATGCTACCCTTGAGTCCCAAATCAAACACTGATAAAACTTCAAATAGCCCTAACTTTTATACGGTACGTCCTACACCTATCAAAGTTTGTAACATACAAATGCTTGTAACTTTTTACTGGAGCGTCATAAAACCTTGAAAATTTGTAACAATAAAGTATTCGAGCCTCTTGTCAATTTAAGCTATCGCTCAAAGCTATGCTACCCTTGAGTACCAAATCAAACACTGAAAAAACTTCAAATGGTCCTAACTTCTATACGGTATGGCCTACACCTATCAAAGTTTGCAACATACAAATGCTTGTAACTTTTTAGTGGAGCATCATAAAACCATGAAATTTTTTAACAATAAAGTACTCGAGCCTCTTATCAAATTAAGCTATCGTTCAAAGCTCTGCTACCCTTGAGTCCCAAATCAAACACTGATAAAGCTTCAAATGGCCCTAACTTCTATACGGTACGTCCTACATCTATCAAAGTTTGCAACATACAAATGCTTGTAACTTTTTACTGGTGCGTCATAAAACATTGAAATTTTGTAACAATAAAGAACTCCAGCCTCTTGTCAATTTAAGCTATCGCTCAAAGCAATGCTACCCTTGAGTCCCAAATCAAACACTGATTAAACTTCAAATGGCCCTAGCTTCTATAAGATACGTCCTACACCTATCAAAGTTTGCAACATACAAATGCTTGTAACGTTTTACTGGAGCGTCATAAAACCTTGAAATTTTGTAACAATAAAGTACTCGAGCCTCTTGTCAATTTAAGCTATCGCTCAAAGCTATGCTACCCTTGAGTCCCAAATAAAACACTGATAAATCTTCAAATGGCCCTAACTTCGATACGGTACATCCTATACCTATCAAAGTTTGCAACATACAAATGCATGTAACTTTCTACAGGAGCGTCATAAAACCTTGAAATTTTGTAACAATAAAGTACTCGAGCCTCTTGTCAATTTAAGCTATCGCTCAAAGCTATGCTACCCTTGAGTCCCAATTCAAACACTGATAAAACTTCAAATGGCCCTAACTTTTATACGGTACGTCCTACACCTATCAAAGTTTGTAACATACAAATGCTTGTAACTTTTTACTGGATCGTCATAAAACCTTGCAATTTTGTAACAATAAAGTACTCGCGCCTCTTGTCAATGTAAGCTATCGCTCAAAGCTATGCTACCCTTGAGTCCCAAATCAAACTCTGATTAAACTTCAAATGGGCCTAACTTTTATACGGTACGTCCTACACCTATCAAAGTTTGTAACATACAAATGCTTGTAACTTTTTAGTGGAGCATCATTAAACCTTGAAATTTTGTAACAATAAAATACTCGAGCCTCTTGTCAATTTAAGCTATCGTTCAAAGCTATGCTACCCTTGAGTCCCAAATCAAACACGGATAAAACTTCAAATGGCCCTAAATTCTATACGCTACGTCCTATACCTATCAAAGTTTGCAACATACAAATGCTTGTAACTTTTTACTGGAGCGTCATAAAATCTTGAATTTTTGTAACAATAAAGTACTCGAGCCTCTTGTCAATTTAAGCTATCGCTCAAAGCTATGCTACCCTTGAGTCCCAAATCAAACACTCAAAAATTTCAAATGGCGCTAACTTCTATACGGTACGTCCTACACCTATCAAAGTTTGCAACATACAAATGCTTGCAACTTTTTACTGGAGCGTCATAAAACCTTGAAATTTTGTAACAATAAAGTACTCGAGCCTCTTGTCAATTTAAGCTATCGCTCAAAGCTATGCTACCCTTGAGTCCCAAATAAAACACTGATAAAACTTCGAATGGCCCTAACTTCCATACGGGGCATCCTATACCTATCAATCTTTGCAACATACAAATGCTTGTAACTTTCTACTGGAGCGTCATAAAACCTTGAAATTTTGTAACAATAAAGTACTCGAGCCTCTTGTCAATTTAAGCTATCGCTCAAAGCTATGCTACCCTTGAGCCCCAAATCAAACACTGAAAAAACTTCAAATGGCCCTAACTTCTATACGGTACGTCCTACACCTATCAAAGTTTGCAATATACAAATGCTTGTAACTTTTTACTGGAGCGTCATAAAACCTTGAAATTTTGTAACAATAAAGTACTCGAGCCTCTTGTCAATTTAAGCTATCGCTCAAAGCTATGCTACCGTTGATTCCCAAATCAAACACTGATAAAACTTCAAATGGCCCAAACTTCTATACGGTACGTCCTACATCTATCAAAGTTTGCAACATACAAATGCTTGTAACTTTTTACTGGTGCGTCATAAAACATTGAAATTTTGTAACAATAAAGAACTCCAGCCTCTTGTCAATTTAAGCTATCGCTCAAAGCAATGCTACCCTTGAGTCCCAATCAAACACTGATTAAACTTCAAATGGCCCTAGCTTCTATAAGATACGTCCTACACCTATCAAAGTTTGCAACATACAAATGCTTGTAACGTTTTACTGGAGCGTCATAAAACCTTGAAATTTTGTAACAATAAAGTACTCGAGCCTCTTGTCAATTTAAGCTATCGCTCAAAGCTATGCTACCCTTGAGCCCCAAATCAAACACTGATAAAACTTCAAATGGCCCTAACTTCTATACGGTACGTCCTACACCTATCAAAGTTTGCAACATACAAATGCTTGTAGCTTTTTACTGGAGCGTCATAAAACCTTGAAATTTTGTAACAATAAAGTACTCGAGCCTCTTGTCAATTTAAGCTATCGCTCAAAGCTATGCTACCCTTGAGTCCCAAATCAAACACTGATAAAACTTCAAATAGCCCTAACTTTTATACGGTACGTCCTACACCTATCAAAGTTTGCAACATACAAATGCTTGTAACTTTTTACTGGAGCGTCATAAAACCTTGAAATTTTGTAACAATAAAGTACTCGAGCCTCTTGTCAATTTAAGCTATCGCTCAAAGCTATGCTACCCTTGAGTCCCAAATCAAACACTGATAAAACTTCAAATGGCCCTAATTTCTATACGATACGTCCTACACCTATCAAAGTTTGCAACATACAAATGCTTGTAACTTTTTACTGGAGCGTCATAAAACCTTGAAATTTTGTAACATAAAGTACTCGAGCCTCTTGTCAATGTAAGCTATCGCTCAAAGCTATGCTACCCTTGAGCCCCAAATCAAACACTGATAAAACTTCAAATGGCCCTAACTTCTATACGGTACGTCCTACACCTATCAAAGTTTGCAACATACAAATGCTTGTAACTTTTTACTGGATCGTCATAAAACCTTGCATTTTGTAACAATAAAGTACTCGAGCCTCTTGTCAATTTAAGCTATCGCTCAAAGCTATGCTACCCTTGAGTCCCAAATCACAGACTGATAAAACTTCAAATGGCCCTAACTTCTATAAGGTACGTCCTACACTTATCGAAATTTGCAACATACAAATGCTTGTAACTTTTTACTGGAGCGTCATAAACCCTTGACATTTTGTAACAATAAAGTTCTCGAGCCTCTTGTCAATTTAAGCTATCGCTCAAAGCTATGCTACCCTTGAGTCCCAAATCAAACACTGATAAAACTTCAAATGGCCCTAACTTCTATACGGTACGTCCTACACCTATCAAAGTTTGCAACATACAAATGCTTGTAACTTTTTACTGTAGCGTCATAAAACCTTGGAATTTTGTAACAATAAAGTTCTCGAGCCTCTTGTCAATTTAAGCTATCGCTCAAAGCTATGCTACCCTTGAGTCCCAAATCAAACACGGATAAAACTTCAAATAGCCCTAACATTTATACGGTACGTCCTACACCTATCAGAGTTTGTAACATACAAATGCTTGTAACTTTTTACTGGAGCGTCATAAAACCTTAAAATTTTGTAACAATAAAGTACTCAAGCCTCTTGTCAATTTAAGCTATCGCTCAAAGCTATGCTACCCTTGAGTCCCAAATCAAACACTGATAAAACTTCAAATAGCCCTAACTTTTATACGGTACGTCCTACACCTATCAAAGTTTGTAACATACAAATGCTTGTAACTTTTTACTGGAGCGTCATAAAACCTTGAAAATTTGTAACAATAAAGTATTCGAGCCTCTTGTCAATTTAAGCTATCGCTCAAAGCTATGCTACCCTTGAGTACCAAATCAAACACTGATTAAACTTCAAATGGCCCTAACTTCTATACGGTACGTCCTACACCTATCAAAGTTTGCAACATACAAATGCTTGTAACTTTTTACTGTAGCGTCATAAAACCTTGGAATTTTGTAACAATAAAGTTCTCGAGCCTCTTGTCAATTTAAGCTATCGCTCAAAGCTATGCTACCCTTGAGTCCCAAATCAAACACGGATAAAACTTCAAATAGCCCTAACATTTATACGGTACGTCCTACACCTATCAGAGTTTGTAACATACAAATGCTTGTAACTTTTTACTGGAGCGTCATAAAACCTTAAAATTTTGTAACAATAAAGTACTCAAGCCTCTTGTCAATTTAAGCTATCGCTCAAAGCTATGCTACCCTTGAGTCCCAAATCAAACACTGATAAAACTTCAAATAGCCCTAACTTTTATACGGTACGTCCTACACCTATCAAAGTTTGTAACATACAAATGCTTGTAACTTTTTACTGGAGCGTCATAAAACCTTGAAAATTTGTAACAATAAAGTATTCGAGCCTCTTGTCAATTTAAGCTATCGCTCAAAGCTATGCTACCCTTGAGTACCAAATCAAACACTGATTAAACTTCAAATGGCCCTAACTTCTATACGGTACGTCCTACACCTATCAAAGTTTGCAACATACAAATGCTTGTAACTTTTTACTGTAGCGTCATAAAACCTTGGAATTTTGTAACAATAAAGTTCTCGAGCCTCTTGTCAATTTAAGCTATCGCTCAAAGCTATGCTACCCTTGAGTCCCAAATCAAACACGGATAAAACTTCAAATAGCCCTAACATTTATACGGTACGTCCTACACCTATCAGAGTTTGTAACATACAAATGCTTGTAACTTTTTACTGGAGCGTCATAAAACCTTAAAATTTTGTAACAATAAAGTACTCAAGCCTCTTGTCAATTTAAGCTATCGCTCAAAGCTATGCTACCCTTGAGTCCCAAATCAAACACTGATAAAACTTCAAATAGCCCTAACTTTTATACGGTACGTCCTACACCTATCAAAGTTTGTAACATACAAATGCTTGTAACTTTTTACTGGAGCGTCATAAAACCTTGAAAATTTGTAACAATAAAGTACTCGCGCCTCTTGTCAATGTAAGCTATCGCTCAAAGCTATGCTACCCTTGAGTCCCAAATCTAACTCTGATTAAACTTCAAATGGGCCTAACTTTTATACGGTACGTCCTACATCTATCAAAGTTTGTAACATACAAATGCTTGTAACTTTTTAGTGGAGCATCATTAAACCTTGAAATTTTGTAACAATAAAATACTCGAGCCTCTTGTCAATTTAAGCTATCGTTCAAAGCTATGCTACCCTTGAGTCCCAAATCAAACACGGATAAAACTTCAAATGGCCCTAAATTCTATACGCTACGTCCTATACCTATCAAAGTTTGCAACATACAAATGCTTGTAACTTTTTACTGGAGCGTCATAAAATCTCGAATTTTTGTAACAATAAAGTACTCGAGCCTCTTGTCAATTTAAGCTATCGCTCAAAGCTATGCTACCCTTGAGTCCCAAATCAAACACTGATAAAATTTCAAATGGCGCTAACTTCTATACGGTACGTCCTACACCTATCAAAGTTTGCAACATACAAATGCTTGCAACTTTTTACTGGAGCGTCATAAAACCTTGAAATTTTGTAACAATAAAGTACTCGAGCCTCTTGTCAATTTAAGCTATCGCTCAAAGCTATGCTACCCTTGAGTACCAAATCAAACACTGAAAAAATTCAAATGGTCCTAACTTCTATACGGTACGGCCTACACCTATCAAAGTTTGCAACATACAAATGCTTGTAACTTTTTAGTGGAGCATCATTAAACCTTGAAATTTTGTAACAATAAAATACTCGAGCCTCTTGTCAATTTAAGCTATCGTTCAAAGCTATGCTACCCTTGAGTCCCAAATCAAACACTGATAAAACTTCAAATGGCCCTAAATTCTATACGCTACGTCCTATACCTATCAAAGTTTGCAACATACAAATGCTTGTAACTTTTTACTGGAGCGTCATAAAATCTTGAATTTTTGTAACAATAAAGTACTCGAGCCTCTTGTCAATTTAAGCTATCGCTCAAAGCTATGCTACCCTTGAGTCCCAAATCAAACACTGATAAAATTTCAAATGGCGCTAACTTCTATACGGTACGTCCTACACCTATCAAAGTTTGCAACATACAAATGCTTGCAACTTTTTACTGGAGCGTCATAAAACCTTGAAATTTTGTAACAATAAAGTACTCGAGCCTCTTGTCTATTTAAGCTATCGATCAAAGCTATGCTTCCCTTGAGTCCCAAATCAAACACTGATAAATTTGCAAATGGCGCTAACTTCTATACGGTACGTCCTACACCTATCAAAGTTGGCAACATACAAATGCTTGTAACTTTTTACTGGAGCTTCATAAAACCTTGAAATTTTGTAACAATAAAGTACTCGATCCTCTTGTCAATTAAAGCTATCGCTCAAGGCTATGCTACCCTTGATTCCCAAATCAAACACTGATAAAACTTCAAATGGCCCAAACTTCTATACGGTACGTCCTACACCTATCAAAGTTTGCAACATACAAATGCTTGTAACTTTTTACTGGTGCGTCATAAAACATTGAAATTTTGTAACAATAAAGAACTCCAGCCTCTTGTCAATTTAAGCTATCGCTCAAAGCTATGCTACCCTTGAGTCCCAAATCAAACACTGATTAAACTTCAAATGGCCCTAGCTTCTATAAGATACGTCCTACACCTATCAAAGTTTGCAACATACAAATGCTTGTAACTTTTTACTGGAGCGTCATAAAACCTTTAAGTTTTGTAACAATAAAGTACTCGAGCCTCTTGTCAATTTAAGCTATCGCTCAAAGCTATGCTACCCTTGAGCCCCAAATCAAACACTGATAAAACTTCAAATGGCCCTAACTTCTATACGGTACGTCCTACACCTATAAAAGTTTGCAACATACAAATGCTTGTAACTTTTTACTGGATCGTCATAAAACCTTGCATTTTGTAACAATAAAGTACTCGAGCCTCTTGTCAATTTAAGCTATCGCTCAAAGCTATGCTACCCTTGAGTCCCAAATCACAGACTGATAAAACTTCAAATGGCCCTAACTTCTATAAGGTACGTTCTACACCTATCGAAGTTTGCAACATACAAATGCTTGTAACTTTTTACTGGAGCGTTATAAACCCTTGAAATTTTGTAACAATAAAGTACTCGAGCCTCTTGTCAATTTAATCTATCGCTCAAAGCTATGCTACCCTTGAGTCCCAAATAAAACACTGATAAATCTTCAAATGGCCCTAACTTCGATACGGTACATCCTATACCTATCAAAGTTTGCAACATACAAATGCTTGTAACTTTCTACAGGAGCGTCATAAAACCTTGAAATTTTGTAACAATAAAGTACTCGAGCCTCTTGTCAATTTAAGCTATCGCTCAAAGCTATGCTACCCTTGAGTCCCAATTCAAACACTGATAAAACTTCAAATGGCCCTAGCTTCTATACCGTACGTCCTACACCTATCAAAGTTTGCAATATAGAAATGCTTGTAGCTTTTTACTGGAGCGTCATAAAACCTTGAAATTTTGTAACAACAAAGTACTCGAGCCTCTTGTCAATTTAAGCTAGCGCTCAAAGCTGTGCTACCCTTGAGTCCCAACTGAAACACTGATAAAACTTCAAATGGCCCTAACTTCTATACGGTACGTCCTACACCTATCAAAGTTTGCAACATACAAATGCTTGTAACTTTTTACTGGAGCGTAATAAAAACTTGAAATTTTGTAAGAATAAAGTACTCGAGCCTCTTGTCAGCTTAAGCTAAAAGCTATGCTACCCTTGAGTCCCAAATCAAACACTGATTAAACTTCAAATGGCCCTAACTTCTATACGGTACGTCCTACACCTATCAAAGTTTGCAACATACAAATGCTTGTAACTTTTTACTGGAGCGTCATAAAACCTTGAAATTTTGTAACAATAAAGTACTCGAGCCTCTTGTCAATTTAAGCTATCGCTCAAAGCTATGCTACCCTTGAGTCCCAAATCAAACACGGATAAAACTTCAAATGGTCCTCACTTCTATACGGTACGTCCTACACCTATCAAAGTTTGCAACATACAAATGCTTGTAACTTTTTACTGGAGCGTTATAAAACCTTGAAATTTTGTAACAATAAAGTACTCGAACCTCTTGTCAATTTGAGTTATCGCTCAAAGCTATACTACCCTTGAGCCCCAAATCAAACACTGATAAAACTTCAAATGGCCCTAAATTCTATACGGTACGTCCTACACCTATCAAAGTTTGCAACATACAAATGCTTGTAACTTTTTACTGGATCGTCATAAAACCTTGCATTTTGTAACAATAAAGTACTCGAGCCTCTTGTCAATTTAAGCTATCGCTCAAAGCTATGCTACCCTTGAGTCCCAAATCACAGACTGATAAAACTTCAAATGGCCCTAACTTCTCTAAGGTACGTCCTACACCTATCGAAGTTTGCAACATACAAATGCTTGTAACTTTTTACTGGAGCGTTATAAACCCTTGAAATTTTGTAACAATAAAGTACTCGAGCCTCTTGTCAACTTAAGCTAAAAGCTATGCTACCCTTGAATCCCAAATCAAACACAGATAAAACTTCAAATGGCCCTAACTTATATACGGTACGTCCTACACCTATCAAAGTTTGCAACATACAAATGCTTGTAACTTTTTACTGGAGCGTAATAAAAACTTGAAATTTTGTAAGAATAAAGTACTCGAGCCTCTTGTCAGCTTAAGCTAAAAGCTATGCTACCCTTGAGTCCCAAATCAAACACTGATTAAACTTCAAATGGCCCTAACTTCTATACGGTACGTCCTACACCTATCAAAGTTTGCAACATACAAATGCTTGTAACTTTTTACTGGAGCGTCATAAAACCTTGAAATTTTGTAACAATAAAGTACTCGAGCCTCTTGTCAATTTAAGCTATCGCTCAAAGCTATGCTACCCTTGAGTCCCAAATCAAACACGGATAAAACTTCAAATGGTCCTCACTTCTATACGGTACGTCCTACACCTATCAAAGTTTGCAACATACAAATGCTTGTAACTTTTTACTGGAGCGTCATAAAACCTTGAAATTTTGTAACAACAAAGTACTCGAGCCTCTTGTCAATTTAAGCTATCGCTCAAAGCTATGCTACCCTTGAGTCCCAACTGAAACACTGATAAAACTTCAAATGGCCCTAACTTCTATACGGTACGTCCTACACCTATCAAAGTTTGCAACATACAAATGCTTGTAACTTTTTACTGGAGCGTAATAAAAACTTGAAATTTTGTAACAATAAAGTACTCGAGCCTCTTGTCAGCTTAAGCTAAAAGCTATGCTACCCTTGAGTCCCAAATCAAACACGGATAAAACTTCAAATGGTCCTCACTTCTATACGGTACGTCCTACACCTATCAAAGTTTGCAACATACAAATGCTTGTAACTTTTTACTGGAGCGTCATAAAACCTTGAAATTTTGTAACAATAAAGTACTCGAACCTCTTGTCAATTTGAGTTATCGCTCAAAGCTATGCTACCCTTGAGTCCCAAATCCAACACTGATAAAACTTCAAATGGCCCTAATTTCTATACGGTACGTCCTACACCTATCAGAGTTTGCAACATACAAATGCTTGTAGCTTTTTACTGGAGCGTCATAAAACCTTGAAATTTTGTAACAATAAAGTACTCGAGCCTCTTTTCAATTTAAGCTATCGCTCAAAGCTATGCTACCCTTGAGTCCCAAATCAAACACTGATAAAACTTCAAATGGCCCTAACTTATATACGGTACGTCCTACAGCTATCAAAGTTTGCAACATTCAAATGCTTATAACTTTTTACTGGAGCGTCAAAAAACCATGCAATTTTGTAACAATACAGTACTCGAGCCTCTTGTCAATTTAAGCTATCGCTCAAAGCAATGCTACCCTTGATACCCAAATCCAACACTGATAAAACTTCAAATGGCCCTAATTTCTATACGGTACGTCCTACACCTATCAGAGTTTGCAACATACAATGCTTGTAACTTTTTACTGGAGCGTCATAAAACCTTGAAATTTTGTAACAATAAAGTACTCGAGCCTCTTGTCAATTTAAGCTATCGCTCAAAGCTATGATACCCTTGAGTCCCAATTCAAACACTGATAAAACTTCAAATGGCCCTAACTTCTATACGGCACGTCCTACACCTATCAAAGTTTGCAATATACAAATGCTTGTAGCTTTTTACTGGAGCGTCATAAAACCTTGAAATTTTGTAACAATAAAGTACTCGAGCCTCTTGTCAATTTAATCTATCGCTCAAAGCTATGCTACCCTTGAGTCCCAAATCAAACACTGATAAAACTTCAAATGGCCCTAACTTCTATACGGTACGTCCTACACCTATCAAACTTTGCAACATACAAAAGCTTGTAACTTTTTACTGGAGCGTAATAAAACCTTGAAATTTTGTAACAATAAAGTACTCGAGCCTCTTGTCAACTTAAGCTAAAAGCTATGCTACCCTTGAATCCCAAATCAAACACAGATAAAACTTCAAATGGCCCTAACTTATATACGGTACGTCCTACACCTATCAAAGTTTTCAACATTCAAATGCTTGTAACTTTTTACTGGAGCGTCAAAAAACCTTGAAATTTTGTAACAATACAGTACTCGAGCCTCTTGTCAATTTAAGCTATAGCTCAAAGCAATGCTACCCTTGAGACCCAAATCCAACACTGATAAAACTTCAAATGGCCCTAATTTCTATACGGTACGTCCTACACCTATAAGAGTTTGCAACATACAAATGCTTGTAGCTTTTTACTGGAGCGTCATAAAACCTTGAAATTTTGTAACAATAAAGTACTCGAGCCTCTTTTCAATTTAAGCTATCGCTCAAAGCTATGCTACCCTTGAGTCCCAAATCAAACACTGATAAAACTTCAAATGGCCCTAACTTATATACGGTACGTCCTATATCTATCAAAGTTTGCAACATACAAATGCTTGTAACTTTTTACTGGAGCGCCATAAAACCTTGAAATTTTGTAACAAAAAAGTACTCGAGCCTCTTGCCAATTTAAGCTATCGCTCAAAGCTATGCTACCCCTGAGTCCCAAATCAAACACTAATAAAACTTCAAATGGCCCTAACTTCTATACAGTACGTCCTACACTTATCAATTTTTGCAATATACAAATGCTTGTAGCTTTTTACTGGAGCGTCATAAAACCTTGAAATTTTGTAACAATAAAGTACTGGAGCCTCTTGTCAATTTAAGCTATCGCTCAAAGCTATGCTACCCTTGAGTCCCAAATCAAACACTGATAAAACTTCAAATGGCCCTCACTTCTATACGGTACGTCCTACACCTATCAAACTTTGCAACATACAAAAGCTTGTAACTTTTTATTGGAGCGTAATAAAACCTTGAAATTTTGTAACAATAAAGTACTCGAGTCTCTTGTCAGCTTAAGCTAAAAGCTATGCTACCCTTGAGTCCCAAATCAAACACTGATTAAACTTCAAATGGCCCTAACTTCTATACGGTACGTCCTACACCTATCAAAGTTTGCAACATACAAATGCTTGTAACTTTTTACTGGAGCGTCATAAAACCTTCAAATTTTGTAACAATAAAGTACTCGAGCCTCTTGTCAATTTAAGCTATCGCTCAAAGCTATGCTACCCTTGAGTCCCAAATCAAACACTGATAAAACTTCAAATAGCCCTAACTTTTATACGGTACGTCCTACACCTATCAAAGTTTGTAACATACAAATGCTTGTAACTTTTTACTGGAGCGTAATAAAACCTTGAAATTTTGTAACAATAAAGTACTCGAGCCTCTTGTCAACTTAAGCTAAAAGCTATGCTACCCTTGAATCCCAAATCAAACACAGATAAAACTTCAAATGGCCCTAACTTATATACGGTACGTCCTACACCTATCAAAGTTTTCAACATTCAAATGCTTGTAACTTTTTACTGGAGCGTCAAAAAACCTTGAAATTTTGTAACAATACAGTACTCGAGCCTCTTGTCAATTTAAGCTATCGCTCAAAGCAATGCTACCCTTGAGACCCAAATCCAACACTGATAAAACTTCAAATGGCCCTAATTTCTATACGGTACGTCCTACACCTATCAGAGTTTACAACATACAAATGCTTGTAGCTTTTTACTGGAGCGTCATAAAACCTTGAAATTTTGTAACAATAAAGTACTCGAGCCTCTTTTCAATTTAAGCTATCGCTCAAAGCTATGCTACCCTTGAGTCCCAAATCAAACACTGATAAAACTTCAAATGGCCCTAACTTATATACGGTACGTCCTATATCTATCAAAGTTTGCAACATACAAATGCTTGTAACTTTTTACTGGAGCGCCATAAAACCTTGAAATTTTGTAACAATAAAGAACTCGAGCCTCTTGCCAATTTAAGCTATCGCTCAAAGCTATGCTACCCCTGAGTCCCAAATCAAACACTAATAAAACTTCAAATGGCCCTAACTTCTATACAGTACGTCCTACACTTATTAATGTTTGCAACATACAAATGCTTGTAACTTTTTACTGGAGCGTCATAAAACCTTGAAATTTTGTAACAATAAAGTACTCGAGCCTCTTGTCAATTTAAGCTATCGTGCAAAGCTATGCTACCCTTGAGTCCCAAATCAAACACTGATAAAACTTCAAATGGCCCTAACTTATATACGGTACGTCCTATATCTATCAAAGTTTGCAACATACAAATGCTTGTAACTTTTTACTGGAGCGCCATAAAACCTTGAAATTTTGTAACAATAAAGAACTCGAGCCTCTTGCCAATTTAAGCTATCGCTCAAAGCTATGCTACCCCTGAGTCCCAAATCAAACACTAATAAAACTTCAAATGGCCCTAACTTCTATACAGTACGTCCTACACTTATTAATGTTTGCAACATACAAATGCTTGTAACTTTTTACTGGAGCGTCATAAAACCTTGAAATTTTGTAACAATAAAGTACTCGAGCCTCTTGTCAATTTAAGCTATCGTGCAAAGCTATGCTACCCTTGAGTCCCAAAACAAACACAGATAAAACTTCAAATGGCCCTAACTTCTATACGGTACGTCCTACAATTATCAAAGTTTGCAACATACAAATGCTTGTAACTTTTTACTGGAGCGTCATAAAACCTTGAAATTTTGTAACAATAAAGTACTCGAGCCTCTTTTAAATTTAAGCTATCGCTCAAAGCTATGCTACCCTTGAGTCCCAAATCAAATACTGATAAAACTTCAAATGGCCCTAACTTCTACACGGTATGTCCTACACCTATCAAAGTTTGCAACATACAAATGTTTGTAACTTTTCACTGGAGCGTCACAAAACTTGAAATTTTGTAACAATAAAGTACTCGAGCCTCTTGTCAATTTAAGCTATCGCTCAAAGCTATGCACCCTTGATTCCAAAATCAAACACTGATAAAATTTCAAATGGCCCTAACGTCTATACGGTACGTCCTACACCTATCAAAGTTTGCATCATACAAATGCTTGTAACTTTTTACTGGAGCGTCATAAAACCTTGAAATTTTGTAACAATAAAGTACTCGAGCCTCTTGTCATTTTAAGCTATCGCTCAAAGCTATGCACCCTTGAGTCCCAAATCAAACACTGATAAAATTTCAAATGGCCGTAACTTCTATACGGTATGTCCTACACCTATCAAACTTTGCAACATACAAAAGCTTGTAACTTTTTACTGGAGCGTAATAAAACCTTGAAATTTTGTAACAATAAAGTACTCGAGCCTCTTGTCATTTTAAGCTATCGCTCAAAGCTATGCACCCTTGAGTCCCAAATCAAACACTAATAAAACTTCAAATGGCCCTAACTTCTATACAGTACGTCCTACATTTATCAATTTTTGCAATATACAAATGCTTGTAGCCTTTTACTGGAGCGTCATAAAACCTTGAAATTTTGTAACAATAAAGTACTCGAGCCTCTTGTCAATTTAAGCTATCGCTCAAAGCTATGCTACCCTTGAGTCCCAAATCAAACACTGATAAAACTTCAAATGGCCCTAACTTCTATACGGTACGTCCTACACCTATCAAACTTTGCAACATACAAAAGCTTGTAACTTTTTACTGGAGCGTAATAAAACCTTGAAATTTTGTAACAATAAAGTACTCGAGCCTCTTGTCAGCTTAAGCTAAAAGCTATGCTACCCTTGATTCCCAAATCAAACACTGATTAAACTTCAAATGGCCCTAACTTCTATACGGTACGTCCTACACCTATCAAAGTTTGCAACATACAAATGCTTGTAACTTTTTACTGGAGCGTCATAAAACCTTGAAATTTTGTAACAATAAAATACTCGAGCCTCTTGTCAATTTAAGCTATCGCTCAAAGCTATGCTAACCTTGAGTCCCAAATCAAACACTGATAAAGCTTCAAATAGCCCTAACTTTTATACGGTACGTCCTACACCTATCAAAGTTTGTAACATACAAATGCTTGTAACTTTTTACTGGAGCGTCATAAAACCTTGAAATTTTGTAACAATAAAGTACTCAAGCCTCTTGTCAATTTAAGCTATCGCTCAAAGCTATGCTACCCTTGAGTCCCAAATCAAACACTGATAGAACTTCAAATGGCCCTAACTTCTATATGGTACGTCCTACACCAATCAAAGTTTGCAACATACAAATTCTTGTAACTTTTTACTGGATCGTCATAAATCCTTGCAATTTTGTAACAATAAAGAACTCGCGCCTCTTGTCAGTATAAGCTATCGCTCAAAGCAATGCTACCCTTGAGTCCCAAATCCAACACTGATAAAACTTCAAATGGCCCTAACTTCTATACGGTACGTCCTACACCTATCAGAGTTTGCAACATACAAATGCTTGTAGCTTTTTACTGGAGCGTCATAAAACCTTGAAATTTGCAACAATAAAGTACTCGAGCCTTTTGTCAATTTAAGCTATCGCTCAAAGCAATGCTACCCTTGAGACCCAAATCAAACACTGATAAAACTTCAAATGGCCCTAACTTATATACGGTACGTCCTATATCTATCAAAGTTTGCAACATACAAATGCTTGTAACTTTTTACTGGAGCGCCATAAAACCTTGAAATTTTGTAACAATAAAGAACTCGAGCCTCTTGCCAATTTAAGCTATCGCTCAAAGCTATGCTACCCCTGAGTCCCAAATCAAACACTAATAAAACTTCAAATGGCCCTAACTTCTATACAGTACGTCCTACACTTATCAATGTTTGCAACATACAAATGCTTGTAACTTTTTACTGGAGCGTCATAAAACCTTGAAATTTTGTAACAATAAAGTACTCGAGCCTCTTGTCAATTTAAGCTATCGCGCAAAGCTATGCTACCCTTGAGTCCCAAATCAAACACAGATAAAACTTCAAATGGGCCTAACTTCTATACGGTACGTCCTACAATTATCAAAGTTTGCAATATACAAATGCTTGTAACTTTTTACTGGAGCGTCATAAAACCTTGAAATTTTGTAACAATAAAGTACTCGAGCCTCTTTTAAATTTAAGCTATCGCTCAAAGCTATGCTACCCTTGAGTCCCAAATCAAATACTGATAAAACTTCAAATGGCCCTAACTTCTACACGGTACGTCCTACACCTATCAGAGTTTGCAACATACAAATGCTTGTAGCTTTTTACTGGAGCGTCATAAAACCTTGAAATTTTGTAACAATAAAGTACTCGAGCCTCTTGTCAATTTAAGCTATCGCTCAAAGCTATGCACCCTTGATTCTAAAATCAAACACTGATAAAACTTCAAATGGCCCTAACTTCTATACGGTACGTCCTACACCTATCAAAGTTTGCATCATACAAATGCTTGTAACTTTTTACTGGAGCGTCATAAAACCTTGAAATTTTGTAACAATAAAGTACTCGAGCCTCTTGTCATTTTAAGCTATCGCTCAAAGCTATGCACCCTTGAGTCCCAAATCAAACACTGATAAAACTTCAGATGGCCGTAACTTCTATACGGTATGTCCTACACCTATCAAAGTTTGCAACATTCAAATGCTTGTAACTTTTTATTGGAGCGTCAAAAAACCTTGAAATTTTGTAACAATACATTACTCGAGCCTCTTGTCAATTTAAGCTATCGCGCAAAGCTTTGCTACCCTTGAGTCCCAAATCAAACACAGATAAAACTTCAAATGGCCCTAACTTCTATACGGTACGTCCTACACCTATCAGAGTTTGCAACATACAAATGCTTGTAGCTTTTTACTGGAGCGTCATATACCCTTGAAATTTTGCAACAATAAAGTACTCGAGCCTCTTGTCAATTTAAGCTATCGCTCAAAGCAATGCTACCCTTGAGTCCCAAATCCAACACTGATAAAACTTCAAATGGCCCTAACTTCTATACGGTACGTCCTACACCTATCAGAGTTTGCAACATACAAATGCTTGTAGCTTTTTACTGCAGCGTCATAAAACCTTGAAATTTTGTAACAATAAAGTACTCGAGCCTCATTTCAATTTAAGCTATCGCTCAAAGCTATGCTACCCTTGAGTCCCTAATCAAACACTGATAAAACTTCAAATGGCCCTAACTTCTATTCGGTACGTCCTACACCTATCAAAGTTTGCCACATACAAATGCTTGTAACTTTTTACTGGAGCGTCATAAAACCTTGCAATTTTGTGACAATAAGGCACTCGAGCCTCTTGTCAATTTAAGCTATCGCTCAAAGCTATGCTACCCTTGAGTCCCAACTCAAACACTAAGAAAATTTCAAATGGCCCTAACTTTTATACGTTACGTCCTACACCTAGTCAAGTTTGCAACATTCAAATGCTTGTAACTTTTTACTGGAGCGTCATAAAACCTTGAAATTTTGTAACAATAAAGTATTCGAACCTCTTGTCAATTTAAGCTATCGCTCAAAGCTATGCTACCCTTGAGTTCCAAATCAAACACAGATAAAACTTCAAATTGCCCTAACTTCTACACGGTACGTCCTACACCTATCAAAGTTTGCAACATACAAATGCTTGTAACTTTTCACTGGAGCGTCATAAAACCTTGAAATTTTGTAACAATAAAGTACTCGAGCCTCTTGTCAATTTAAGCTATCGCTCAAAGCTATGCAGTCCAAAATCAAACACTGACAAAACTTCAAATGGCCCTAACTTCTATACGGTACATCCTACACCTTTCAAAGTTTGCACCATACAAATGCTTGTAACTTTGTACTGGAGCGTCATAAAAACTTGAAATTTTGTAACAATAAAGTACTCGAGCCTCTTGTCAATTTAAGCTATCGCTCAAAGCTATGCACCCTTGAGTCCCAAATCAAACACTGATGAAACATCAAATGGCCGTAACTTCTATACGGTACGTCCTACACCTATCAGAGTTTGCAACATTCAAATGCTTGTAACTTTTTATTGGAGCGTCAAAAAACCTTGAAATTTTGTAACAATACAGTACTCGAGCCTCTTGTCAATTTAAGCTATCGCTCAAAGCAATGCTACCCTTGAGTCCCAAATCCAACTCTGATAAAACTTCAAATGGCCCTAACTTCTATACGGTGCGTCCTACACCTATCAGAGTTTGCAACATACAAATGCTTGTAGCTTTTTACTGGAGCGTCATAAAACCTTGAAATTTTGTAACAATAAAGTACTCGAGCCTCTTTTCAATTTAAGCTATCGCTCAAAGGTATGCTACTCTTGAGTCCCAAATCAAACACTGATAAAGCTTCAAATGGCCCTAACTTCTATTTGGTACGTCCTACACCTAGTCAAGTTTACAACATTCAAATGCTTGTAACTTTGAAATTTTGTAACAATAAAGTACTCGAACCTCTTGTCAATTTAAGATATCGTTCAAAGCTCTGCTACCCTTGAGTCCCAAATCAAACACTGATAAAACATCAAATGGCCCTAACTTTTATACGGTATGTCCTACACCTATCAAAGTTTGCAACATTCAAATGCTTGTAACTTTTTACTGGAGCGTCATAAAACCTTGAAATTATCTAACAAAAAAGTACTCGAAACTCTTGTCAATTTAAGCTATCGCTCAAAGCTATGCACCTTTGAGTCCCAAATCAAACACTGATAAAACTTCAAATGGCCCTAACTTCTATACGGTACTTCCTACACCTATCAAAGTTTGCAACATACAAATGCTTGTAACTTTTTACTGGAGCGTCATAAAACCTTGAAATTTTCTAACAATAAAGTACTCGAGCATTGTTAATTTAAGCTATCGCTCAAAGCTATGCTACCCTTGAGTCCCAAATCAAACACTGATAAAATTTCAAATGGCCCTAGCTTCTATACGGTACGTCCTACACCTATTAAAGTTTGCAACATACAAATGCTTGTAACTTTTTACTGGAGCGTCATAAAACATTGAAATTTTGTAACAATAAAGTACTCGAGACTCTTGTCAATTTAAGCTATCGCTCAAAGCTATGCTACCCTTGAGTCCCAAATCAAAGACTGATGAAACTTCAAATGGCCCTAACTTCTATACGGTACGTCCTACACCTGTCAAAGTTTGTAACATACAAATGTTTGTAACTTTTTACTGGAGCGTCATAAAACCTTCAAATTTTGTAACAATAAGGTTCTCGAGCCTTGTCAATTTAAGCTATCGCTCAAAGCTATGGTACCCTTGAGTCCCAAATCAAACACTGATAAAACTTCAAATGGCCCTAAATTCTATACGGTACGTCCTACACCTATCAAAGTTTGCAACATACAAATGCTTGTAACTTTTTACTGAAGCGTCAAAAAACCTTGAAATTTTGTAACAATAAAGTACTCGAGCATTGTTAATTTAAGCTATCGCTCAAAGCTATGCTACCCTTGAGTCCCAAATCAAACACTGATAAAATTTCAAATGGCCCTAGCTTCTATACGGTACGTCCTACACCTATTAAAGTTTGCAACATACAAATGCTTGTAACTTTTTACTGGAGCGTCATAAAACATTGAAATTTTGTAACAATAAAGTACTCGAGACTCTTGTCAATTTAAGCTATCGCGCAAAGCTATGCTACCCTTGAGTCCCAAATCAAACACTGATAAAACTTCAATTGGCCCTAACTTTTATACGGTACGTCCTACACCTATCAAAGTTTGCAACATTCAAATGCTTGTAACTTTTTACTCGAGCGTCAAAAAACCTTGAAATTTTGTAACAATACAGTACTCGAGCCTCTTGTCAATTTAAGCTATCGCTCAAAGCAATGCTACCCTTGAGACCCAAATCCAACACTGATAAAACTTCAAATGGCCCTAATTTATATACGGTACGTCCTACACCTATCCGAGTTTGCAACATACAAATGCTTGTAGCTTTTTACTGGAGCGTCATAAAACCTTGAAATTTTGTAACAATAAAGTACTCGAGCCTCTTTTAAATTTAAGCTATCGCTCAAAGCTATGCTACCCTTGAGTCCCAAATCAAACACTGATAAAACTTCAAATGGCCCTACCTTATATACGGTACGTCCTATATCTATCAAAGTTTGCAACATACAAATGCTTGTAAATTTTTACTGGAGCGCCATAAAACTTTGAAATTTTGTAACAATAAAGTACTCGAGCCTCTTGCCAATTTAAGCTATCGCTCAAAGCTATGCTACCCCTGAGTCCCAAATCAAACACTAATAAAACTTCAAATGGCCCTAACTTCTATACAGTACGTCCTACACTTATCAATGTTTGCAACATACAAATGCTTGTAACTTTTTACTGGAGCGTCATAAAACCTTGAAATTTTGTAACAATAAAGTACTCGAGCCTCTTGTCAATTTAAGCTATCGCGCAAAGCTTTGCTACCCTTGAGTCCCAAATCAAACACAGATAAAACTTCAAATGGCCCTAACTTCTATACGGTACGTCCTACAATTATCAAAGTTTGCAACATACAAATGCTTGTAACTTTTTACTGGAGCGTCATAAAACCTTGAAATTTTGTAACAATAAAGTACTCGAGCCTCTTGTAAATTTAAGCTATCGCTCAAAGCTATGCTACCCTTGAGTCCCAAATCAAATACTGATAAAACTTCAAATGGCCCTAACTTCTACATGGTACGTCCTACACCTATCAAAGTTTGCAACATACAAATGTTTGTAACTTTTCACTGGAGCGTCATAAAACCTTGAAATTTTGTAACAATAAAGTACTCGAGCCTCCTGTCAATTTGAGCTATCGCTCAAAGCTATGCACCCTTGAGTCCAAAATCAAACACTGATAAAACTTCAAATGGCCCTAACTTCTATACGGTACGTCCTACACCTATCAAAGTTTGCATCATACAAATGCTTGTATTTTTTTACTGGAGCGTCATAAAACCTTGAAATTTTGTAACAATAAAGTACTCGAGCCACTTGTCAATTTAAGCTATCGCTCAAAGCAATGCTACCCTTGAGTCCCAAATCCAACACTGATAAAACTTCAAATGGCCCTAACTTCTATACGGTACGTCCTACACCTATCAAAGTTTGCATCATACAAATGCTTGTATTTTTTTACTGGAGCGTCATAAAACCATGAAATTTTGTAACAATAAAGTACTCGAGCCACTTGTCAATTTAAGCTATCGCTCAAAGCAATGCTACCCTTGAGTCCCAAATCCAACACTGATAAAACTTCAAATAGCCCTAACTTTTATACGGTACGTCCTACACCTATCAAAGTTTGTAACATACAAATGCTTGTAACTTTTTACTGGAGCGTCATAAAACCTTGAAATTTTGTAACAATAAAGTACTCAAGCCTCTTGTCAATTTAAGATATCGCTCAAAGCTATGCTACCCTTGAGTCCCAAATCAAACACTGATAAAACTTCAAATGGCCCTAACTTCTATATGGTACGTCCTACACCAATCAAAGTTTGCAACATACAAATTCTTGTAACTTTTTACTGGATCGTCATAAAACCTTGCAATTTTGGAACAATAAAGAACTCGCGCCTCTTGTCAATGTAAGCTATCGCTCAAAGCAATGCTACCCTTGAGTCCCAAATCCAACACTGATAAAACTTCAAATGGCCCTAACTTCTATACGGTACGTCCTACAGCTATCAGAGTTTGCAACATACAAATGCTTGTAGCTTTTTACTGGAGCGTCATAAAACCTTGAAATTTTGCAACAATAAAGTACTCGCGCCTCTTGTCAATTTAAGCTATCGCTCAAAGCAATGCTACCCTTGAGACCCAATTCCAACACTGATAAAACTTCAAATGGCCCTAATTTCTATACGGTACGTCCTACACCTATCAGAGTTTGCAACATACAAATGCTTGTAGCTTTTTACTGGAGCGTCATAAAACCTTGAAATTTGCAACAATAAAGTACTCGAGCCTTTTGTCAATTTAAGCTATCGCTCAAAGCAATGCTACCCTTGAGACCCAAATCAAACACTGATAAAACTTCAAATGGCCCTAACTTATATACGGTACGTCCTATATCTATCAAAGTTTGCAACATACAAATGCTTGTAACTTTTTACTGGAGCGCCATAAAACCTTGAAATTTTGTAACAATAAAGAACTCGAGCCTCTTGCCAATTTAAGCTATCGCTCAAAGCTATGCTACCCCTGAGTCCCAAATCAAACACTAATAAAACTTCAAATGGCCCTAACTTCTATACAGTACGTCCTACACTTATCAATGTTTGCAACATACAAATGCTTGTAACTTTTTACTGGAGCGTCATAAAACCTTGAAATTTTGTAACAATAAAGTACTCGAGCCTCTTGTCAATTTAAGCTATCGCGCAAAGCTATGCTACCCTTGAGTCCCAAATCAAACACAGATAAAACTTCAAATGGGCCTAACTTCTATACGGTACGTCCTACAATTATCAAAGTTTGCAATATACAAATGCTTGTAACTTTTTACTGGAGCGTCATAAAACCTTGAAATTTTGTAACAATAAAGTACTCGAGCCTCTTTTAAATTTAAGCTATCGCTCAAAGCTATGCTACCCTTGAGTCCCAAATCAAATACTGATAAAACTTCAAATGGCCCTAACTTCTACACGGTACGTCCTACACCTATCAGAGTTTGCAACATACAAATGCTTGTAGCTTTTTACTGGAGCGTCATAAAACCTTGAAATTTTGTAACAATAAAGTACTCGAGCCTCTTGTCAATTTAAGCTATCGCTCAAAGCTATGCACCCTTGATTCTAAAATCAAACACTGATAAAACTTCAAATGGCCCTAACTTCTATACGGTACGTCCTACACCTATCAAAGTTTGCATCATACAAATGCTTGTAACTTTTTACTGGAGCGTCATAAAACCTTGAAATTTTGTAACAATAAAGTACTCGAGCCTCTTGTCATTTTAAGCTATCGCTCAAAGCTATGCACCCTTGAGTCCCAAATCAAACACTGATAAAACTTCAGATGGCCGTAACTTCTATACGGTATGTCCTACACCTATCAAAGTTTGCAACATTCAAATGCTTGTAACTTTTTATTGGAGCGTCAAAAAACCTTGAAATTTTGTAACAATACATTACTCGAGCCTCTTGTCAATTTAAGCTATCGCGCAAAGCTTTGCTACCCTTGAGTCCCAAATCAAACACAGATAAAACTTCAAATGGCCCTAACTTCTATACGGTACGTCCTACACCTATCAGAGTTTGCAACATACAAATGCTTGTAGCTTTTTACTGGAGCGTCATATACCCTTGAAATTTTGCAACAATAAAGTACTCGAGCCTCTTGTCAATTTAAGCTATCGCTCAAAGCAATGCTACCCTTGAGTCCCAAATCCAACACTGATAAAACTTCAAATGGCCCTAACTTCTATACGGTACGTCCTACACCTATCAGAGTTTGCAACATACAAATGCTTGTAGCTTTTTACTGCAGCGTCATAAAACCTTGAAATTTTGTAACAATAAAGTACTCGAGCCTCATTTCAATTTAAGCTATCGCTCAAAGCTATGCTACCCTTGAGTCCCTAATCAAACACTGATAAAACTTCAAATGGCCCTAACTTCTATTCGGTACGTCCTACACCTATCAAAGTTTGCCACATACAAATGCTTGTAACTTTTTACTGGAGCGTCATAAAACCTTGCAATTTTGTGACAATAAGGCACTCGAGCCTCTTGTCAATTTAAGCTATCGCTCAAAGCTATGCTACCCTTGAGTCCCAACTCAAACACTAAGAAAATTTCAAATGGCCCTAACTTTTATACGTTACGTCCTACACCTAGTCAAGTTTGCAACATTCAAATGCTTGTAACTTTTTACTGGAGCGTCATAAAACCTTGAAATTTTGTAACAATAAAGTATTCGAACCTCTTGTCAATTTAAGCTATCGCTCAAAGCTATGCTACCCTTGAGTTCCAAATCAAACACAGATAAAACTTCAAATTGCCCTAACTTCTACACGGTACGTCCTACACCTATCAAAGTTTGCAACATACAAATGCTTGTAACTTTTCACTGGAGCGTCATAAAACCTTGAAATTTTGTAACAATAAAGTACTCGAGCCTCTTGTCAATTTAAGCTATCGCTCAAAGCTATGCAGTCCAAAATCAAACACTGACAAAACTTCAAATGGCCCTAACTTCTATACGGTACATCCTACACCTTTCAAAGTTTGCACCATACAAATGCTTGTAACTTTGTACTGGAGCGTCATAAAAACTTGAAATTTTGTAACAATAAAGTACTCGAGCCTCTTGTCAATTTAAGCTATCGCTCAAAGCTATGCACCCTTGAGTCCCAAATCAAACACTGATGAAACATCAAATGGCCGTAACTTCTATACGGTACGTCCTACACCTATCAGAGTTTGCAACATTCAAATGCTTGTAACTTTTTATTGGAGCGTCAAAAAACCTTGAAATTTTGTAACAATACAGTACTCGAGCCTCTTGTCAATTTAAGCTATCGCTCAAAGCAATGCTACCCTTGAGTCCCAAATCCAACTCTGATAAAACTTCAAATGGCCCTAACTTCTATACGGTGCGTCCTACACCTATCAGAGTTTGCAACATACAAATGCTTGTAGCTTTTTACTGGAGCGTCATAAAACCTTGAAATTTTGTAACAATAAAGTACTCGAGCCTCTTTTCAATTTAAGCTATCGCTCAAAGGTATGCTACTCTTGAGTCCCAAATCAAACACTGATAAAGCTTCAAATGGCCCTAACTTCTATTTGGTACGTCCTACACCTAGTCAAGTTTACAACATTCAAATGCTTGTAACTTTGAAATTTTGTAACAATAAAGTACTCGAACCTCTTGTCAATTTAAGATATCGTTCAAAGCTCTGCTACCCTTGAGTCCCAAATCAAACACTGATAAAACATCAAATGGCCCTAACTTTTATACGGTATGTCCTACACCTATCAAAGTTTGCAACATTCAAATGCTTGTAACTTTTTACTGGAGCGTCATAAAACCTTGAAATTATCTAACAAAAAAGTACTCGAAACTCTTGTCAATTTAAGCTATCGCTCAAAGCTATGCACCTTTGAGTCCCAAATCAAACACTGATAAAACTTCAAATGGCCCTAACTTCTATACGGTACTTCCTACACCTATCAAAGTTTGCAACATACAAATGCTTGTAACTTTTTACTGGAGCGTCATAAAACCTTGAAATTTTCTAACAATAAAGTACTCGAGCATTGTTAATTTAAGCTATCGCTCAAAGCTATGCTACCCTTGAGTCCCAAATCAAACACTGATAAAATTTCAAATGGCCCTAGCTTCTATACGGTACGTCCTACACCTATTAAAGTTTGCAACATACAAATGCTTGTAACTTTTTACTGGAGCGTCATAAAACATTGAAATTTTGTAACAATAAAGTACTCGAGACTCTTGTCAATTTAAGCTATCGCTCAAAGCTATGCTACCCTTGAGTCCCAAATCAAAGACTGATGAAACTTCAAATGGCCCTAACTTCTATACGGTACGTCCTACACCTGTCAAAGTTTGTAACATACAAATGTTTGTAACTTTTTACTGGAGCGTCATAAAACCTTCAAATTTTGTAACAATAAGGTTCTCGAGCCTTGTCAATTTAAGCTATCGCTCAAAGCTATGGTACCCTTGAGTCCCAAATCAAACACTGATAAAACTTCAAATGGCCCTAAATTCTATACGGTACGTCCTACACCTATCAAAGTTTGCAACATACAAATGCTTGTAACTTTTTACTGAAGCGTCAAAAAACCTTGAAATTTTGTAACAATAAAGTACTCGAGCATTGTTAATTTAAGCTATCGCTCAAAGCTATGCTACCCTTGAGTCCCAAATCAAACACTGATAAAATTTCAAATGGCCCTAGCTTCTATACGGTACGTCCTACACCTATTAAAGTTTGCAACATACAAATGCTTGTAACTTTTTACTGGAGCGTCATAAAACATTGAAATTTTGTAACAATAAAGTACTCGAGACTCTTGTCAATTTAAGCTATCGCTCAAAGCTATGCTACCCTTGAGTCCCAAATCAAACACTGATAAAACTTCAATTGGCCCTAACTTTTATACGGTACGTCCTACACCTATCAAAGTTTGCAACATTCAAATGCTTGTAACTTTTTACTGGAGCGTCAAAAAACCTTGAAATTTTGTAACAATACAGTACTCGAGCCTCTTGTCAATTTAAGCTATCGCTCAAAGCAATGCTACCCTTGAGACCCAAATCCAACACTGATAAAACTTCAAATGGCCCTAATTTATATACGGTACGTCCTACACCTATCCGAGTTTGCAACATACAAATGCTTGTAGCTTTTTACTGGAGCGTCATAAAACCTTGAAATTTTGTAACAATAAAGTACTCGAGCCTCTTTTAAATTTAAGCTATCGCTCAAAGCTATGCTACCCTTGAGTCCCAAATCAAACACTGATAAAACTTCAAATGGCCCTACCTTATATACGGTACGTCCTATATCTATCAAAGTTTGCAACATACAAATGCTTGTAAATTTTTACTGGAGCGCCATAAAACTTTGAAATTTTGTAACAATAAAGTACTCGAGCCTCTTGCCAATTTAAGCTATCGCTCAAAGCTATGCTACCCCTGAGTCCCAAATCAAACACTAATAAAACTTCAAATGGCCCTAACTTCTATACAGTACGTCCTACACTTATCAATGTTTGCAACATACAAATGCTTGTAACTTTTTACTGGAGCGTCATAAAACCTTGAAATTTTGTAACAATAAAGTACTCGAGCCTCTTGTCAATTTAAGCTATCGCGCAAAGCTTTGCTACCCTTGAGTCCCAAATCAAACACAGATAAAACTTCAAATGGCCCTAACTTCTATACGGTACGTCCTACAATTATCAAAGTTTGCAACATACAAATGCTTGTAACTTTTTACTGGAGCGTCATAAAACCTTGAAATTTTGTAACAATAAAGTACTCGAGCCTCTTGTAAATTTAAGCTATCGCTCAAAGCTATGCTACCCTTGAGTCCCAAATCAAATACTGATAAAACTTCAAATGGCCCTAACTTCTACATGGTACGTCCTACACCTATCAAAGTTTGCAACATACAAATGTTTGTAACTTTTCACTGGAGCGTCATAAAACCTTGAAATTTTGTAACAATAAAGTACTCGAGCCTCCTGTCAATTTGAGCTATCGCTCAAAGCTATGCACCCTTGAGTCCAAAATCAAACACTGATAAAACTTCAAATGGCCCTAACTTCTATACGGTACGTCCTACACCTATCAAAGTTTGCATCATACAAATGCTTGTATTTTTTTACTGGAGCGTCATAAAACCTTGAAATTTTGTAACAATAAAGTACTCGAGCCACTTGTCAATTTAAGCTATCGCTCAAAGCAATGCTACCCTTGAGTCCCAAATCCAACACTGATAAAACTTCAAATGGCCCTAACTTCTATACGGTACGTCCTACACCTATCAAAGTTTGCATCATACAAATGCTTGTATTTTTTTACTGGAGCGTCATAAAACCATGAAATTTTGTAACAATAAAGTACTCGAGCCACTTGTCAATTTAAGCTATCGCTCAAAGCAATGCTACCCTTGAGTCCCAAATCCAACACTGATAAAACTTCAAATAGCCCTAACTTTTATACGGTACGTCCTACACCTATCAAAGTTTGTAACATACAAATGCTTGTAACTTTTTACTGGAGCGTCATAAAACCTTGAAATTTTGTAACAATAAAGTACTCAAGCCTCTTGTCAATTTAAGATATCGCTCAAAGCTATGCTACCCTTGAGTCCCAAATCAAACACTGATAAAACTTCAAATGGCCCTAACTTCTATATGGTACGTCCTACACCAATCAAAGTTTGCAACATACAAATTCTTGTAACTTTTTACTGGATCGTCATAAAACCTTGCAATTTTGGAACAATAAAGAACTCGCGCCTCTTGTCAATGTAAGCTATCGCTCAAAGCAATGCTACCCTTGAGTCCCAAATCCAACACTGATAAAACTTCAAATGGCCCTAACTTCTATACGGTACGTCCTACAGCTATCAGAGTTTGCAACATACAAATGCTTGTAGCTTTTTACTGGAGCGTCATAAAACCTTGAAATTTTGCAACAATAAAGTACTCGCGCCTCTTGTCAATTTAAGCTATCGCTCAAAGCAATGCTACCCTTGAGACCCAATTCCAACACTGATAAAACTTCAAATGGCCCTAATTTCTATACGGTACGTCCTACACCTATCAGAGTTTGCAACATACAAATGCTTGTAGCTTTTTACTGGAGCGTCATAAAACCTTGAAATTTTGTAACAATAAAGTACTCGAGCCTCTTGTCAATTTAAGCTATCGCTCAAAGCTATGCTACCCTTGAGTCCCAAATCAAACACTGATAAAACTTCAAATGGCCCTAACTTATATACGGTACATCCTATATCTATCAAAGTTTGCAACATACAAATGCTTGTAACTTTTTACTGGAGCGCCATAAAACCTTGAAATTTTGTAACAATAAAGAACTCGAGCCTCTTGCCAATTTAAGCTATCGCTCAAAGCTATGCTACCCCTGAGTCCCAAATCAAACACTAATAAAACTTCAAATGGCCCTAATTTCTATACAGTACGTCCTACACTTATCAATGTTTGCAACATACAAATGCTTGTAACTTTTTACTGGAGCGTCATAAAACCTTGAAATTTTGTAACAATAAAGTACTCGAGCCTCTTGTCAATTTAAGCTATCGCGCAAAGCTATGCTACCCTTGAGTCCCAAATCAAACACAGATAAAACTTCAAATGGCCCTAACTTCTATACGATACGTCCTACAATTATCAAAGTTTGCAACATACAAATGCTTGTAACTTTTTACTGGAGCGTCATAAAACCTTGAAATTTTGTAACAATAAAGTACTCGAGCCTCTTTTAAATTTAAGCTATCGCTCAAAGCTATGCTACCCTTGAGTCCCAAATCAAATACTGATAAAACTTCAAATGGCCCTAACTTCTACACTGTACGTCCTACACCTATCAAAGTTTGCAACATACAAATGTTTGTAACTATTCACTGGAGCGTCATAAAACCTTGAAATTTTGTAACAATAAAGTACTCGAGCCTCTTGTCAATTTAAGCTATCGCTCAAAGCTATGCACCCTTGATTCTAAAATCAAACACTGATAAAACTTCAAATGGCCCTAACTTCTATACGGTACGTCCTACACCTATCAAAGTTTGCATCATACAAATGCTTGTAACTTTTTACTGGAGCGTCATAAAACCTTGATATTTTGTAACAATAAAGTACTCGAGCCTCTTGTCATTTTAAGCTATCGCTCAAAGCTATGCACCCTTGAGTCCCAAATCAAACACTGATAAAACTTCAAATGGCCGTAACTTCTATACGGTATGTCCTACACCTATCAAAGTTTGCAACATTCAAATGCTTGTAACTTTTTATTGGAGCGTCAAAAAACCTTGAAATTTTGTAACAATACATTACTCGAGCCTCTTGTCAATTTAAGCTATCGCTCAAAGCAATGCTACCCTTGAGTCCCAAATCCAACACTGATAAAACTTCAAATGGCCCTAACTTCTATACGGTACGTCCTACACCTATCAGAGTTTGCAACATACAAATGCTTGTAGCTTTTTACTGGAGCGTCATATACCCTTGAAATTTTGCAACAATAAAGTACTCGAGCCTCTTGTCAATTTAAGCTATCGCTCAAAGCAATGCTACCCTTGAGTCCCAAATCCAACACTGATAAAACTTCAAATGGCCCTAACTTCTATACGGTACGTCCTACACCTATCAGAGTTTGCAACATACAAATGCTTGTAGCTTTTTACTGCAGCGTCATAAAACCTTGAAATTTTGTAACAATAAAGTACTCGAGCCTCATTTCAATTTAAGCTATCGCTCAAAGCTATGCTACCCTTGAGTCCCAAATCAAACACTGATAAAACTTCAAATGGCCCTAACTTCTATTCGGTACGTCCTACACCTATCAAAGTTTGCCACATACAAATGCTTGTAACTTTTTACTGGAGCGTCGTAAAACCTTGCAATTTTGTAACAATAAAGTATTCGAACCTCTTGTCAATTTAAGCTATCGCTCAAAGCTATGCTACCCTTGAGTTCCAAATCAAACACAGATAAAACTACAAATTGCCCTAACTTCTATACGGTACGTCCTACAATTATCAAAGTTTGCAACATACAAATGCTTGTAACTTTTTACTGGAGCGTCATAAAACCTTGAAATTTTGTAACAATAAAGTACTCGAGCCTCTTGTAAATTTAAGCTATCGCTCATAGCTATGCTACCCTGGAGTCCCAAGTCAAATACTGATAAAACTTCAAATGGCCCTAACTTCTACACGATACGTCCTACACCTATCAAAGTTTGCAACATACAAATGCTTGTAACTTTTTACTGGAGCGTCATAAAACCTTGAAATTTTGTAACAATAAGGCACTCGAGCCTCTTGTCAATTTAAGCTATCGCTCAAAGCTATGCTACCCTTGAGTCCCAACTCAAACACTGATAAAATTTCAAATGGCCCTAACTTTTATACGTTACGTCCTACACCTAGTCAAGTTTGCAACATTCAAATGCTTGTAACTTTTTACTGGAGCGTCATAAAACCTTGAAATTTTGTAACAATAAAGTATTCGAACCTCTTGTCAATTTAAGCTATCGCTCAAAGCTATGCTACCCTTGAGTTCCAAATCAAACACAGATAAAACTACAAATTGCCGTAACTTCTATACGGTACGTCCTACAATTATCAAAGTTTGCAACATACAAATGCTTGTAACTTTTTACTGGAGCGTCATAAAACCTTGAAATTTTGTAACAATAAAGTACTCGAGCCTCTTGTAAATTTAAGCTATCGCTCATAGCTATGCTACCCTGGAGTCCCAAGTCAAATACTGATAAAACTTCAAATGGCCCTAACTTCTACACGGTACGTCCTACACCTATCAAAGTTTGCAACATACAAATGCTTGTAACTTTTTACTGGAGCGTCATAAAACCTTGAAATTTTGTAACAATAAAGTACTCGAGGCTCTTGTCAATTTAAGCTATCGCTCAAAGCTATGCAGTCCAAAATCAAACACTGACAAAATTTCAAATGGCCCTAACTTCTATACGGTACATCCTACACCTTTCAAAGTTTGCACCATACAAATGCTTGTAACTTTTTACTGGAGCGTCATAAAAACTTGAAATTTTGTAACAATAAAGTACTCGAGCCTCTTGTCAATTTAAGCTATCGCTCAAAGCTATGCACCCTTGAGTCCCAAATCAAACACTGATGAAACATCAAATGGCCGTAACTTCTATACGGTACGTCCTACACCTATCAGAGTTTGCAACATTCAAATGCTTGTAACTTTTTACTGGAGCGTCAAAAAACCTTGAAATTTTGTAACAATACAGTACTCGAGCCTCTTGTCAATTTAAGCTATCGCTCAAAGCAATGCTACCCTTGAGACCCAAATCCAACACTGATAAAACTTCAAATGGCCCTGATTTATATACGGTACGTCCTACACCTATCAGAGTTTGCAACATACAAATGCTTGTAGCTTTTTACTGGAGCGTCATAAAACCTTGAAATTTTGTAACAATAAAGTACTCGAGCCTCTTTTCAATTTAAGCTATCGCTCAAAGCTATGCTACCCTTGAGTCCCAAATCAAACACTGATAAAACTTCAAATGGCCCTACCTTATATACGGTACGTCCTACACTTATCAATGTTTGCAACATACAAATGCTTGTAACTTTTTACTGGAGCGTCATAAAACCTTGAAATTTTGTAACAATAAAGTACTCGAGGCTCTTGTCAATTTAAGCTATCGCTCAAAGCTATGCAGTCCAAAATCAAACACTGACAAAATTTCAAATGGCCCTAACTTCTATACGGTACATCCTACACCTTTCAAAGTTTGCACGATACAAATGCTTGTAACTTTTTACTGGAGCGTCATAAAAACTTGAAATTTTGTAACAATAAAGTACTCGAGCCTCTTGTCAATTTAAGCTATCGCTCAAAGCTATGCACCCTTGAGTCCCAAATCAAACACTGATGAAACATCAAATGGCCGTAACTTCTATACGGTACGTCCTACACCTATCAGAGTTTGCAACATATAAATGCTTGTAACTTTTTATTGGAGCGTCAAAAAACCTTGAAATTGTGTAACAATACAGTACTCGAGCCTCTTGTCAATTTAAGCTATCGCTCAAAGCAATGCTACCCTTGAGTCCCAAATCCAACTCTGATAAAACTTCAAATGGCCCTAACTTCTATACGGTGCGTCCTACACCTATCAGAGTTTGCAACATACAAATGCTTGTAGCTTTTTACTGGAGCGTCATAAAACCTTGAAATTTTGTAACAATAAAGTACTCGAGCCTCTTTTCAATTTAAGCTATCGCTCAAAGGTATGCTACTCTTGAGTCCCAAATCAAACACTGATAAAACTTCAAATGGCCCTAACTTCTATTCGGTACGTCCTACACCTAGTCAAGTTGGCAACATTCAAATGCTTGTAGCTTTTTACTGGAGCGTCATAAAACCTTGAAATTTTGTAACAATAAAGTACTCGAACCTCTTGTCAATTTAAGATATCGTTCAAAGCTCTGCTACCCTTGAGTCCCAAATCAAACACTGATAAAACATCAAATGGCCCTAACTTTTATACGGTATGTCCTACACCTATCAAAGTTTGCAACATTCAAATGCTTGTAACTTTTTACTAGAGCGTCATAAAACCTTGAAATTATCTAACAAAAAAGTACTCGAAACTCTTGTCAATTTAAGCTATCGCTCAAAGCTATGCACCTTTGAGTCCCAAATCAAACACTGATAAAACTTCAAATGGCCCTAACTTCTATACGGTACTTCCTACACCTATCAAAGTTTGCAACATACAAATGCTTGTAACTTTTTACTGGAGCGTCATAAACCTTGAAATTTTCTAACAATAAAGTACTCGAGCCTCTTGTCAATTTAAGCTATCGCTCAAAGCTATGCTACCCTTGAGTCCCAAATCAAAGACTGATGAACCTTCAAATGGCCCTAACTTCTATACGGTACGTCCTACACCTGTCAAAGTTTGTAACATACAAATGTTAGTAACTTTTTACTGGAGCGTCATAAAACCTTCAAATTTTGTAACAATAAGGTTCTCGAGCCTTGTCAATTTAAGCTATCGCTCAAAGCTATGGTACCCTTGAGTCCCAAATCAAACACTGATAAAACTTCAAATGGCCCTAAATTCTATACGGTACGTCCTACACCTATCAAAGTTTGCAACATACAAATGCTTGTAACTTTTTACTCGAGCGTCAAAAAACCTTGAAATTTTGTAACAATAAAGTACTCGAGCATTGTTAATTTAAGCTATTGCTCAAAGCTATGCTACCCTTGAGTCCCAAATCAAACACTGATAAAATTTCAAATGGCCCTAGCTTCTATACGGTACGTCCTACACCTATTAAAGTTTGCAACATACAAATTGTTGTAACTTTTTACTGGAGCGTCATAAAACATTGAAATTTTGTAACAATAAAGTACTCGAGACTCTTGTCAATTTAAGCTATCGCTCAAAGCTATGCTACCCTTGAGTCCCAAATCAAACACTGATAAAACTTCAATTGGCCCTAACTTTTATACGGTACGTCCTACACCTATCAAAGTTTGCAACATTCAAATGCTTGTAACTTTTTACTGGAGCGTCAAAAAACCTTGAAATTTTGTAACAATACAGTACTCGAGCCTCTTGTCAATTTAAGCTATCGCTCAAAGCAATGCTACCCTTGAGACCCAAATCCAACACTGATAAAACTTCAAATGGCCCTAATTTATATACGGTACGTCCTACACCTATCAGAGTTTGCAACATACAAATGCTTGTAGCTTTTTACTGGAGCGTCATAAAACCTTGAAATTTTGTAACAATAAAGTACTCGAGCCTCTTTTAAATTTAAGCTATCGCTCAAAGCTATGCTACCCTTGAGTCCAAAATCAAACACTGATAAAACTTCAAATGGCCCTACCTTATATACGGTACGTCCTACACCTATTAAAGTTTGCAACATACAAATTGTTGTAACTTTTTACTGGAGCGTCATAAAACCTTGAAATTTTGTAACAATAAAGTACTCGAGCCTCTTTTAAATTTAAGCTATCGCTCAAAGCTATGCTACCCTTGAGTCCAAAATCAAACACTGATAAAATTTCAAATGGCCCTAACTTTTATACGGTACGTCATACACCTATCAAAGTTTGCAACATTCAAATGCTTGTAACTTTTTACTGGAGCGTCAAAAAACCTTGAAATTTTGTAACAATACAGTACTCGAGCCTCTTGTCAATTTAAGCTATCGCTCAAAGCAATGCTACCCTTGAGACCCAAATCCAACACTGATAAAACTTCAAATGGCCCTAATTTATATACGGTACGTCCTACACCTATCAAAGTTTGCAACATACAAATGCTTGTAAATTTTTACTGGAGCGCCATAAAACCTTGAAATTTTGTAACAATAAAGTACTCGAGCCTCTTGCCAATTTAAGTTATCGCTCAAAGCTATGCTACCCCTGAGTCCCAAATCAAACACTAATAAAACTTCAAATGGCCCTAACTTCTATACAGTACGTCCTACACTTATCAATGTTTGCAACATACAAATGCTTGTAACTTTTTACTGGAGCGTCATAAAACCTTGAAATTTTGTAACAATAAAGTACTCGAGCCTCTTGTCAATTTAAGCTATCGCGCAAAGCTTTGCTACCCTTGAGTCCCAAATCAAACACAGATAAAACTTCAAATGGCCCTAACTTCTATACGGTACGTCCTACAATTATCAAAGTTTGCAACATACAAATGCTTGTAACTTTTTACTGGAGCGTCATAAAACCTTGAAATTTTGTAACAATAAAGTACTCGAGCCTCTTGTAAATTTAAGCTATCGCTCAAAGCTATGCTACCCTTGAGTCTTAAATCAAATACTGATAAAACTTCAAATGGCCCTAACTTCTACATGGTACGTCCTACACCTATCAAAGTTTGCAACATACAAATGTTTGTAACTTTTCACTGGAGCGTCATAAAACCTTGAAATTTTGTAACAATTAAAGTACTCGAGCCTCTTGTCAATTTAAGCTATCGCTCAAAGCTATGCACCCTTGAGTCCAAAATCAAACACAGATAAAACTTCAAATGGCCCTAACTTCTATACGGTACGTCCTACACCTATCAGAGTTTGCAACATACAAATGCTTGTAGGTTTTTACTGGAGCGTCATAAAACCTTGAAATTTTGCAACAATAAAGTACTCGAGCCTCTTGTCAATTTAAGCTATCGCTCATAGCTATGCTACCCTGGAGTCCCAAGTCAAATACTGATAAAACTTCAAATGGCCCTAACTTCTACACGGTACGTCCTACACCTATCAAAGTTTGCAACATACAAATGCTTGTAACTTTTTACTGGAGCGTCATAAAACCTTGAAATTTTGTAACAATAAAGTACTCGAGGCTCTTGTCAATTTAAGCTATCGCTCAAAGCTATGCAGTCCAAAATCAAACACTGACAAAATTTCAAATGGCCCTAACTTCTATACGGTACATCCTACACCTTTCAAAGTTTGCACCATACAAATGCTTGTAACTTTTTACTGGAGCGTCATAAAAACTTGAAATTTTGTAACAATAAAGTACTCGAGCCTCTTGTCAATTTAAGCTATCGCTCAAAGCTATGCACCCTTGAGTCCCAAATCAAACACTGATGAAACATCAAATGGCCGTAACTTCTATACGGTACGTCCTACACCTATCAGAGTTTGCAACATTCAAATGCTTGTAACTTTTTACTGGAGCGTCAAAAAACCTTGAAATTTTGTAACAATACAGTACTCGAGCCTCTTGTCAATTTAAGCTATCGCTCAAAGCAATGCTACCCTTGAGACCCAAATCCAACACTGATAAAACTTCAAATGGCCCTGATTTATATACGGTACGTCCTACACTTATCAATGTTTGCAACATACAAATGCTTGTAACTTTTTACTGGAGCGTCATAAAACCTTGAAATTTTGTAACAATAAAGTACTCGAGGCTCTTGTCAATTTAAGCTATCGCTCAAAGCTATGCAGTCCAAAATCAAACACTGACAAAATTTCAAATGGCCCTAACTTCTATACGGTACATCCTACACCTTTCAAAGTTTGCACCATACAAATGCTTGTAACTTTTTACTGGAGCGTCATAAAAACTTGAAATTTTGTAACAATAAAGTACTCGAGCCTCTTGTCAATTTAAGCTATCGCTCAAAGCTATGCACCCTTGAGTCCCAAATCAAACACTGATAAAACTTCAAATGGCCCTAACTTCTATTCGGTACGTCCTACACCTAGTCAAGTTGGCAACATTCAAATGCTTGTAGCTTTTTACTGGAGCGTCATAAAACCTTGAAATTTTGTAACAATAAAGTACTCGAACCTCTTGTCAATTTAAGATATCGTTCAAAGCTCTGCTACCCTTGAGTCCCAAATCAAACACTGATAAAACATCAAATGGCCCTAACTTTTATACGGTATGTCCTACACCTATCAAAGTTTGCAACATTCAAATGCTTGTAACTTTTTACTAGAGCGTCATAAAACCTTGAAATTATCTAACAAAAAAGTACTCGAAACTCTTGTCAATTTAAGCTATCGCTCAAAGCTATGCACCTTTGAGTCCCAAATCAAACACTGATAAAACTTCAAATGGCCCTAACTTCTATACGGTACTTCCTACACCTATCAAAGTTTGCAACATACAAATGCTTGTAACTTTTTACTGGAGCGTCATAAACCTTGAAATTTTCTAACAATAAAGTAGTCGAGCCTCTTGTCAATTTAAGCTATCGCTCAAAGCTATGCTACCCTTGAGTCCCAAATCAAAGACTGATGAACCTTCAAATGGCCCTAACTTCTATACGGTACGTCCTACACCTGTCAAAGTTTGTAACATACAAATGTTAGTAACTTTTTACTGGAGCGTCATAAAACATTCAAATTTTGTAACAATAAGGTTCTCGAGCCTTGTCAATTTAAGCTATCGCTCAAAGCTATGGTACCCTTGAGTCCCAAATCAAACACTGATAAAACTTCAAATGGCCCTAAATTCTATACGGTACGTCCTACACCTATCAAAGTTTGCAACATACAAATGCTTGTAACTTTTTACTGGAGCGTCAAAAAACCTTGAAATTTTGTAACAATAAAGTACTCGAGCATTGTTAATTTAAGCTATCGCTCAAAGCTATGCTACCCTTGAGTCCCAAATCAAACACTGATAAAATTTCAAATGGCCCTAGCTTCTATACGGTACGTCCTACACCTATTAAAGTTTGCAACATACAAATTGTTGTAACTTTTTACTGGAGCGTCATAAAACATTGAAATTTTGTAACAATAAAGTACTCGAGACTCTTGTCAATTTAAGCTATCGCTCAAAGCTATCGCTCAAAGCTATGCTACCCTTGAGTCCCAAATCAAACACTGTTAAAACTTCAATTGGCCCTAACTTTTATACGGTACGTCCTACACCTATCAAAGTTTGCAACATTCAAATGCTTGTAACTTTTTACTGGAGCGTCAAAAAACCTTGAAATTTTGTAACAATACAGTACTCGAGCCTCTTGTCAATTTAAGCTATCGCTCAAAGCAATGCTACCCTTGAGACCCAAATCCAACACTGATAAAACTTCAAATGGCCCTAATTTATATACGGTACGTCCTACACCTATCAGAGTTTGCAACATACAAATGCTTGTAGCTTTTTACTGGAGCGTCATAAAACCTTGAAATTTTGTAACAATAAAGTACTCGAGCCTCTTTTAAATTTAAGCTATCGCTCAAAGCTATGCTACCCTTGAGTCCAAAATCAAACACTGATAAAACTTCAAATGGCCCTACCTTATATACGGTACGTCCTACACCTATTAAAGTTTGCAACATACAAATTGTTGTAACTTTTTACTGGAGCGTCATAAAACCTTGAAATTTTGTAACAATAAAGTACTCGAGCCTCTTTTAAATTTAAGCTATCGCTCAAAGCTATGCTACCCTTGAGTCCAAAATCAAACACTGATAAAATTTCAAATGGCCCTAGCTTCTATACGGTACGTCCTACACCTATTAAAGTTTGCAACATACAAATTGTTGTAACTTTTTACTGGAGCGTCATAAAACATTGAAATTTTGTAACAATAAAGTACTCGAGACTCTTGTCAATTTAAGCTATCGCTCAAAGCTATGCTACCCTTGAGTCCCAAATCAAACACTGATAAAACTTCAATTGGCCCTAACTTTTATACGGTACGTCATACACCTATCAAAGTTTGCAACATTCAAATGCTTGTAACTTTTTACTGGAGCGTCAAAAAACCTTGAAATTTTGTAACAATACAGTACTCGAGCCTCTTGTCAATTTAAGCTATCGCTCAAAGCAATGCTACCCTTGAGACCCAAATCCAACACTGATAAAACTTCAAATGGCCCTAATTTATATACGGTACGTCCTACACCTATCAAAGTTTGCAACATACAAATGCTTGTAAATTTTTACTGGAGCGCCATAAAACCTTGAAATTTTGTAACAATAAAGTACTCGAGCCTCTTGCCAATTTAAGTTATCGCTCAAAGCTATGCTACCCCTGAGTCCCAAATCAAACACTAATAAAACTTCAAATGGCCCTAACTTCTATACAGTACGTCCTACACTTATCAATGTTTGCAACATACAAATGCTTGTAACTTTTTACTGGAGCGTCATAAAACCTTGAAATTTTGTAACAATAAAGTACTCGAGCCTCTTGTCAATTTAAGCTATCGCGCAAAGCTTTGCTACCCTTGAGTCCCAAATCAAACACAGATAAAACTTCAAATGGCCCTAACTTCTATACGGTACGTCCTACAATTATCAAAGTTTGCAACATACAAATGCTTGTAACTTTTTACTGGAGCGTCATAAAACCTTGAAATTTTGTAACAATAAAGTACTCGAGCCTCTTGTAAATTTAAGCTATCGCTCAAAGCTATGCTACCCTTGAGTCCCAAATCAAATACTGATAAAACTTCAAATGGCCCTAACTTCTACATGGTACGTCCTACACCTATCAAAGTTTGCAACATACAAATGTTTGTAACTTTTCACTGGAGCGTCATAAAACCTTGAAATTTTGTAACAATTAAAGTACTCGAGCCTCTTGTCAATTTAAGCTATCGCTCAAAGCTATGCACCCTTGAGTCCAAAATCAAACACTGATAAAACTTCAAATGGCCCTAACTTCTATACGGTACGTCCTACACCTATCAAAGTTTGCATCATACAAATGCTTGTATTTTTTTACTGGAGCGTCATAAAACCTTGAAATTTTGTAACAATAAAGTACTCGAGCCACTTGTCAATTTAAGCTATCGCTCAAAGCAATGCTACCCTTGAGTCCCAAATCCAACACTGATAAAACTTCAAATGGCCCTAACTTCTATACGGTACGTCCTACACCTATCAGAGTTTGCAACATACAAATGCTTGTAGGTTTTTACTGGAGCGTCATAAAACCTTGAAATTTTGCAACAATAAAGTACTCGAGCCTCTTGTCAATTTAAGCTATCGCTCAAAGCAATGCTACCCTTGAGTCCCAAATCCAACACTGATAAAACTTCAAATGGCCCTAACTTTTATACGGTATGTCCTACACCTATCAAAGTTTGCAACATTCAAATGCTTGTAACTTTTGACTGGAGCGTCATAAAACCTTGAAATTATCTAACAAAAAAGTACTCGAAACTCTTGTCAATTTAAGCTATCGCTCTAAGCTATGCACCTTTGAGTCCCAAATAAAACACTGATAAAACTTCAAATGGCCCTAACTTCTATACGGTACTTCCTACACCTATCAAAGTTTGCAACATACAAATGCTTGTAACTTTTTACTGGAGCGTCATAAAACCTTGACATTTTCTAACAATAAAGTACTCGAGCCTCTTGTCAATTTAAGCTATCGCTCAAAGCTATGCTACCCTTGAGTCCCAAATCAAAGACTGATGAAACTTCAAATGGCCCTAACTTCTATACGGTACGTCCTACACCTGTCAAAGTTTGTAACATACAAATGTTTGTAACTTTTTACTGGAGCGTCAAAAAACCTTGAAATTTTGTAACAATACAGTACTCGAGCCTCTTGTCAATTTAAGCTATCGCGCAAAGCAATGCTACCCTTGAGACCCAAATCAAACACTGATAAAACTTCAATTGGCCCTAACTTTTATACGGTACGTCCTACACCTATCAAAGTTTGCAACATTCAAATGCTTGTAACTTTTTACTGGAGCGTCAAAAAACCTTGAAATTTTGTAACAATACAGTACTCGAGCCTCTTGTCAATTTAAGCTATCGCTCAAAGCAATGCTACCCTTGAGACCCAAATCAAACACAGATAAAGCTTCAAATGGCCCTAACTTCTATACGGTACGTCCTACAATTATCAAAGTTTGCAACATACAAATGCTTGTAACTTTTTACTGGAGCGTCATAAAACCTTGAAATTTTGTAACAATAAAGTACTCGAGCCTCTTGTAAATTTAAGCTATCGCTCAAAGCTATGCTACCCTTGAGTCCCAAATCAAATACTGATAAAACTTCAAATGGCCCTAACTTCTACATGGTACGTCCTACACCTATCAAAGTTTGCAACATACAAATGTTTGTAACTTTTCACTGGAGCGTCATAAAACCTTGAAATTTTGTAACAATTAAAGTACTCGAGCCTCTTGTCAATTTAAGCTATCGCTCAAAGCTATGCACCCTTGAGTCCAAAATCAAACACTGATAAAACTTCAAATGGCCCTAACTTCTATACGGTACGTCCTACACCTATCAAAGTTTGCATCATACAAATGCTTGTATTTTTTTACTGGAGCGTCATAAAACCTTGAAATTTTGTAACAATAAAGTACTCGAGCCACTTGTCAATTTAAGCTATCGCTCAAAGCAATGCTACCCTTGAGTCCCAAATCCAACACTGATAAAACTTCAAATGGCCCTAACTTCTATACGGTACGTCCTACACCTATCAGAGTTTGCAACATACAAATGCTTGTAGGTTTTTACTGGAGCGTCATAAAACCTTGAAATTTTGCAACAATAAAGTACTCGAGCCTCTTGTCAATTTAAGCTATCGCTCAAAGCAATGCTACCCTTGAGTCCCAAATCCAACACTGATAAAACTTCAAATGGCCCTAACTTTTATACGGTATGTCCTACACCTATCAAAGTTTGCAACATTCAAATGCTTGTAACTTTTTACTGGAGCGTCATAAAACCTTGAAATTATCTAACAAAAAAGTACTCGAAACTCTTGTCAATTTAAGCTATCGCTCTAAGCTATGCACCTTTGAGTCCCAAATCAAACACTGATAAAACTTCAAATGGCCCTAACTTCTATACGGTACTTCCTACACCTATCAAAGTTTGCAACATACAAATGCTTGTAACTTTTTACTGGAGCGTCATAAAACCTTGACATTTTCTAACAATAAAGTACTCGAGCCTCTTGTCAATTTAAGCTATCGCTCAAAGCTATGCTACCCTTGAGTCCCAAATCAAAGACTGATGAAACTTCAAATGGCCCTAACTTCTATACGGTACGTCCTACACCTGTCAAAGTTTGTAACATACAAATGTTTGTAACTTTTTACTGGAGCGTCATAAAACCTTCAAATTTTGTAACAATAAGGTTCTCGAGCCTTGTCAATTTAAGCTATCGCTCACAGCTATGGTACCCTTGAGTCCCAAATCAAACACTGATAAAACTTCAAATGGCCCTAAATTCTATACGGTACGTCCTACACCTATCAAAGTTTGCAACATACAAATGTTTGTACCTTTTTACTGGAGCGTCAAAAAACCTTGAAATTTTGTAACAATAAAGTACTCGAGCATTGTTAATTTAAGCTATCGCTCAAAGCTATGCTACCCTTGAGTCCCAAATCAAACACTGATAAAATTTCAAATGGCCCTAGCTTCTATACGGTACGTCCTACACCTATTAAAGTTTGCAACATACAAATGCTTGTAACTTTTTACTGGAGCGTCATAAAACATTGAAATTTTGTAACAATAAAGTACTCGAGACTCTTGTCAATTTAAGCTATCGCTCAAAGCTATGCTACCCTTGAGTCCCAAATCAAACACTGATAAAACTTCAATTGGCCCTAACTTTTATACGGTACGTCCTACACCTATCAAAGTTTGCAACATTCAAATGCTTGTAACTTTTTACTGGAGCGTCAAAAAACCTTGAAATTTTGTAACAATACAGTACTCGAGCCTCTTGTCAATTTAAGCTATCGCTCAAAGCAATGCTACCCTTGAGACCCAAATCCAACACTGATAAAACTTCAAATGGCCCTGATTTATATACGGTACGTCCTACACCTATCAGAGTTTGCAACATACAAATGCTTGTAGCTTTTTACTGGAGCGTCATAAAACCTTGAAATTTTGTAACAATAAAGTACTCGAGCCTCTTTTCAATTTAAGCTATCGCTCAAAGCTATGCTACCCTTGAGTCCCAAATCAAACACTGATAAAACTTCAAATGGCCCTACCTTATATACGGTACGTCCTACACTTATCAATGTTTGCAACATACAAATGCTTGTAACTTTTTACTGGAGCGTCATAAAACCTTGAAATTTTGTAACAATAAAGTACTCGAGCCTCTTGTCAATTTAAGCTATCGCGCAAAGCTTTGCTACCCTTGAGTCCCAAATCAAACACAGATAAAACTTCAAATGGCCCTAACTTCTATACGGTACGTCCTACAATTATCAAAGTTTGCAACATACAAATGCTTGTAACTTTTTACTGGAGCGTCATAAAACCTTGAAATTTTGTAACAATAAAGTACTCGAGCCTCTTGTAAATTTAAGCTATCGCTCAAAGCTATGCTACCCTTGAGTCCCAAATCAAATACTGATAAAACTTCAAATGGCCCTAACTTCTACATGGTACGTCCTACACCTATCAAAGTTTGCAACATACAAATGTTTGTAACTTTTCACTGGAGCTTCATAAAACCTTGAAATTTTGTAACAATAAAGTACTCGAGCCTCTTGTCAATTTAAGCTATCGCGCAAAGCTTTGCTACCCTTGAGTCCCAAATCAAACACAGATAAAACTTCAAATGGCCCTAACTTCTATACGGTACGTCCTACTATTATCAAAGTTTGCAACATACAAATGCTTGTAACTTTTTACTGGAGCGTCATAAAACCTTGAAATTTTGTAACAATAAAGTACTCGAGCCTCTTGTAAATTTAAGCTATCGCTCAAACCTATGCTACCCTTGAGTCCCAAATCAAATACTGATAAAACTTCAAATGGCCCTAACTTCTACATGGTACGTCCTACACCTATCAAAGTTTGCAACATACAAATGTTTGTAACTTTTCACTGGAGCGTCATAAAACCTTGAAATTTTGTAACAATAAAGTACTCGAGCCTCTTGTCAATTTAAGCTACCGCTCAAAGCTATGCACCCTTGAGTCCAAAATCAAACACTGATAAAACTTCAAATGGCCCTAACTTCTATACGGTACGTCCTACACTTATCAAAGTTTGCATCATACAAATGCTTGTATTTTTTTACTGGAGCGTCATAAAACGCTCAAAGCAATGCTACCCTTGAGTCCCAAATCCAACACTGATAAAACTTCAAATGGCCCTAACTTCTATACGGTACGTCCTACACCTATCAGAGTTTGCAACATACAAATGCTTGTAGGTTTTTACTGGAGCGTCATAAAACCTTGAAATTTTGCAACAATAAAGTACTCGAGCCTCTTGTCAATTTAAGCTATCGCTCAAAGCAATGCTACCCTTGAGTCCCAGAGCTCAGAGTTTGCAACATACAAATGCTTGCAGCTTTTTACTGCAGCGTCATAAAACCTTGAAATTTTGTAACAATAAAGTACTCGAGCCTCATTTCAATTTAAGCTATCGCTCAAAGCTATGCTACCCTTGAGTCCCAAATCAAACACTGATAACACTTCAAATGGCCCTAACTTCTATTCGGTACGTCCTACACCTATCAAAGTTTGCCACATACAAATGCTTGTAACTTTTTACTGGAGCGTCATAAAACCTTGCAATTTTGTAACAATAAGGCACTCGAGCCTCTTGTCAATTTAAGCTATCGCTCAAAGCTATGCTACCCTTGAGTTCCAACCTAAACACTGATAAAATTTCAAATGGCCCTAACTTTTATACGTTACGTCCTACACCTAGTCAAGTTTGCAACATTCAAATGCTTGTAACTTTTTACTGGAGCGTCATAAAACCTTGAAATTTTGTAACAATAAAGTACTCGAACCTCTTGTCAATTTAAGCTATCGCTCAAAGCAATGCTACCCTTGAGTCCCAACTCAAACACAGATGAAACTTCAAATGGCCCTAACTTCTACACGCTACGTCCTACAATTATCAGAGTTTGCAACATACAAATGCTTGTAACTTTTCACTGGAGCGTCATAAAACCTTGAAATTTTGTAACAATAAAGTACTCGAGCCTCTTGTAAATTTAAGCTATCGCTCAAAGCTATGCTACCCTGGAGTCCCAAATCAAATACTGATAAAACTTCAAATGGCCCTAACTTCTACACGGTACATCCTACACCTATCAAAGTTTGCAACATACAAATGCTTGTAACTTTTCACTGGAGCGTCATAAAACCTTGAAATTTTGTAACAATAAAGTACTCGAGCCTCTTGTCAATTTAAGCTGTCGCTCAAAGCCATGCACCCTTGAGTCCAAAATCAAACACTGGCCAAACTTCAAATGGCCCTAACTTCTATACGGTACGTGCTCCACCTATCAAAGTTTGCAACATACAAATGCTTCTAGGTTTTTACTGGAGCGTCATAAAACCTTGAAATTTTGCAACAATAAAGTACTCGAGCCTCTTGTCAATTTAAGCTATCGCTCAAAGCAATGCTACCCTTGAGTCTCAAATCCAACACTGATAAAATTTCAAATGGCCCTAACTTTTATACGGTATGTCCTACACCTATCAAAGTTTGCAACATTCAAATGCTTGTAACTTTTTACTGGAGCGTCATAAAACCTTGAAATTATCTAACAAAAAAGTACTCGAAACTCTTGTCAATTTAAGCTATCGCTCTAAGCTATGCACCTTTGAATCCCAAATCAAACACTGATAAAACTTCAAATGGCCCTAACTTCTATACGGTACTTCCTACACCTATCAAAGTTTGCAACATACAAATGCTTGTAACTTTTTACTGGAGCGTCATAAAACCTTGACATTTTCTAACAATAAAGTACTCGAGCCTCTTGTCAATTTAAGCTATCGCTCAAAGCTATGCTACCCTTGAGTCCCAAATCAAAGACTGATGAAACTTCAAATGGCCCTAACTTCTATACGGTACGTCCTACACCTGTCAAAGTTTGTAACATACAAATGTTTGTAACTTTTTACTGGAGCGTCAAAAAACCTTGAAATTTTGTAACAATAAAGTACTCGAGCTTTGTTAATTTAAGCTATCGCTCAAAGCTATGCTACCCTTGAGTCCCAAATCAAACACTGATAAAATTTCAAATGGCCCTAGCTTCTATACGGTACGTCCTACACCTATTAAAGTTTGCAACATACAAATGCTTGTAACTTTTTACTGGAGCGTCATAAAACATTGAAATTTTGTAACAATAAAGTACTCGAGACTCTTGTCAATTTAAGCTATCGCTCAAAGCTATGCTACCCTTGAGTCCCAAATCAAACACTGATAAAACTTCAATTGGCCCTAACTTTTATACGGTACGTCCTACACCTATCAAAGTTTGCAACATTCAAATGCTTGTAACTTTTTACTGGAGCGTCAAAAAAGCTTGAAATTTTGTAACAATACAGTACTCGAGCCTCTTGTCAATTTAAGCTATCGCTCAAAGCAATGCTACCCTTGAGACCCAAATACAACACTGATAAAACTTCAAATGGCCCTAATTTATATACGGTACGTCCTACACCTATCAGAGTTTGCAACATACAAATGCTTGTAGCTTTTTACTGGAGCGTCATAAAACCTTGAAATTTTGTAACAATAAAGTACTCGAGCCTCTTTTCAATTTAAGCTATCGCTCAAAGCTATGCTACCCTTGAGTCCCAAATCAAACACTGATAAAACTTCAAATGGCCCTACCTTATATACGGTAAGTCCTATATCTATCAAAGTTTGCAACATACAAATGCTTGTAAATTTTTACTGGAGCGCCATAAAACCTTGAAATTTTGTAACAATAAAGTGCCCGAGCCTCTTGCCAATTTAAGCTATCGCTCAAAGCTATGCTACCCCTGAGTCCCAAATCAAACACTAATAAAACGTCAAATGGCCCTAACTTCTATACAGTACGTCCTACACTTATCAATGTTTGCAACATACAAATGCTTGTAACTTTTTACTGGAGCGTCATAAAACCTTGAAATTTTGTAACAATAAAGTACTCGAGCCTCTTGTCAATTTAAGCTATCGCGCAAAGCTTTGCTACCCTTGAGTCCCAAATCAAACACAGATAAAACTTCAAATGGCCCTAACTTCTATACGGTACGTCCTACAATTATCAAAGTTTGCAACATACAAATGCTTGTAACTTTTTACTGGAGCGTCATAAAACCTTGAAATTTTGTAACAATAAAGTACTCGAGCCTCTTGTAAATTTAAGCTATCGCTCAAAGCTATGCTACCCTTGAGTCCCAAATCAAATACTGATAAAACTTCAAATGGCCCTAACTTCTACATGGTACGTCCTACACCTATCAAAGTTTGCAACATACAAATGTTTGTAACTTTTCACTGGAGCGTCATAAAACCTTGAAATTTTGTAACAATAAAGTACTCGAGCCTCTTGTCAATTTAAGCTATCGCTCAAAGCTATGCACCCTTGAGTCCAAAATCAAACACTGATAAAACTTCAAATGGCCCTAACTTCTATACGGTATGTCCTACACCTATCAGAGTTTGCAACATACAAATGCTTGTAGGTTTTTACTGGAGCGTCATAAAACCTTGAAATTTTGCAACAATAAAGTACTCGAGCCTCTTGTCAATTTAAGCTATCGCTCAAAGTAATGCTACCCTTGAGTCCCAAATCCAACACTGATAAAACTTCAAATGGCCCTAACTTCTATACGGTACGTCCAACACCTATCAGAGTTTGCAACATACAAATGCTTGTAGCTTTTTACTGCAGCGTCATAAAAACTTGAAATTTTGTAACAATAAAGTGCTCGAACCTCATTTCAATTTAAGCTATCGCTCAAAGCTATGCTACCCTTGAGTCCCAAATCAAACACTGATAACACTTCCAATGGCCCTAACTTCTATTCGGTACGTCCTACACCTATCAAAGTTTGCCACATACAAATGCTTGTAACTTTTTACTGGAGCGTCATAAAACCTTGCAATTTTGTAACAATAAGGCACTCGAGCCTCTTGTCAATTTAAGCTATCGCTCAAAGCTATGCTACCCTTGAGTCCCAAATCAAACACAGATAAAACTTCAAATGGCCCTAACTTCTATACGCTACGTCCTACAATTATCAGAGTTTGCAACATACAAATGCTTGCAACTTTTCACTGGAGCGTCATAAAACCTTGAAATTTTGTAACAATAAAGTACTCGAGCCTCTTGTAAATTTAAGCTATCGCTCAAAGCTATGCTACCCTTGAGTCCCAACTCAAACACTGATAAAATTTCAAATGGCCCTAACTTTTATACGTTACGTCCTACACCTAGTCAAGTTTGCAACATTCAAATGCTTGTAACTTTTTACTGGAGCGTCATAAAACCTTGAAATTTTGTAACAATAAAGTACTCGAACCTCTTGTCAATTTAAGCTATCGCTCAAAGCTATGCTACCCTTGAGTCCCAAATCAAACACAGATAAAACTTCAAATGGCCCTAACTTCTATACGCTACGTCCTACAATTATCAGAGTTTGCAACATACAAATGCTTGCAACTTTTCACTGGAGCGTCATAAAACCTTGAAATTTTGTAACAATAAATTACTCGAGCCTCTTGTAAATTTAAGCTATCGCTCAAAGCTATGCTACCCTGGAGTCCCAAATCAAATACTGATAAAACTTCAAATGGCCCTAACTTCTACACGGTACATCCTACACCTATCAAAGTTTGCAACATACAAATGCTTGTAACTTTTCACTGGAGCGTCATAAAACCTTGAAATTTTGTAACAATAAAGTACTCGAGCCTCTTGTCAATTTAAGCTATCGCTCAAAGCTACGCACCCTTGAGTCCAAAATCAAACACTGGCAAAACTTCAAATGGCCCTAACTTCTATACGGTACGTGCTACACCTATCAAAGTTTGCAACATACAAATGCTTGTAACTTTTTACTGGAGCGTCATAAAACCTTGAAATTTTGTAACAATAAAGTACTCGAGCCTCTTGTCAATTTAAGCTATCGCTCAAAGCTATGCACCCTTGAGTCCCAAATCAAACACTGATGAAACTTCAAATGGCCGTAACTTCTATACGGTACGTCCTACACCTATCAGAGTTTGCAACATTCAAATGCTTGTAACTTTTTATTGGAGCGTCAAAAAACCTTGAAATTTTGTAACAATACAGTACTCGAGCCTCTTGTCAATTTAAGCTATCGCTCAAAGCAATGCTACCCTTGAGTCTCAAATCCAACTCTGATAAAACTTCAGATGGCCCTAACTTCTATACGGTACGTCCTACACCTATCAGAGTTTGCAACATACAAATGCTTGTAGCTTTTTACTGGAGCGTCATAAAACCTTGAAATTTTGCAACAATAAAGTACTCGAGCCTCTTGTCAATTTAAGCTATCGCTCAAAGCAATGCTACCCTTGAGTCCCAAATCCAACTCTGATAAAACTTCAGATGGCCCTAACTTCTATACGGTACGTCCTACACCTATCAAAGTTTGCAACATTCAAATGCTTGTAACTTTTTACTGGAGCGTCATAAAACCTTGAAATTATCTAACAAAAAAGTACTCGAAACTCTTGTCAATTTAAGCTATCGCTCTAAGCTATGCACCTTTGAGTCCCAAATCAAACACTGATAAAACTTCAAATGGCCCTAACTTCTATACGGTACTTCCTACACCTATCAAAGTTTGCAACATACAAATGCTTGTAACTTTTTACTGGAGCGTCATAAAACCTTGACATTTTCTAACAATAAAGTACTCGAGCCTCTTGTCAATTTAAGCTATCGCTCAAAGCTATGCTCCCCTTGAGTCCCAAATCAAAGACTGATGAAACTTCAAATGGCCCTAACTTCTATACGGTACGTCCTACACCTGTCAAAGTTTGTAACATACAAATGTTTGTAACTTTTTACTGGAGCGTCATAAAACCTTCAAATTTTGTAACAATAAGGTTCTCGAGCCTTGTCAATTTAAGCTATCGCTCAAAGCTATGGTACCCTTGAGTCCCAAATCAAACACTGATAAAACTTCAAATGGCCCTAAATTCTATACGGTACGTCCTACACCTATCAAAGTTTGCAACATACAAATGCTTGTAACTTTTTACTGGAGCGTCAAAAAACCTTGAAATTTTGTAACAATAAAGTACTCGAGCATTGTTAATTTAAGCTATCGCTCAAAGCTATGCTACCCTTGAGTCCCAAATCAAACACTGATAAAATTTCAAATGGCCCTAGCTTCTATACGGTACGTCCTACACCTATTAAAGTTTGCAACATACAAATGCTTGTAACTTTTTACTGGAGCGTCATAAAACATTGAAATTTTGTAACAATAAAGTACTCGAGACTCTTGTCAATTTAAGCTATCGCTCAAAGCTATGCTACCCTTGAGTCCCAAATCAAACACTGATAAAACTTCAATTGGCCCTTAATTTTATACGGTACGTCCTACACCTATCAAAGTTTGCAACATTCAAATGCTTGTAACTTTTTACTGGAGCGTCAAAAAACCTTGAAATTTTGTAACAATACAGTACTCGAGCCTCTTGTCAATTTAAGCTATCGCTCAAAGCAATGCTACCCTTGAGACCCAAATACAACACTGATAAAACTTCAAATGGCCCTAATTTATATACGCTACGTCCTACACCTATCAGAGTTTGCAACATACAAATGCTTGTAGCTTTTTACTGGAGCGTCATAAAACCTTGAAATTTTGTAATAATAAAGTGCTCGAGCCCCTTGCCAATTTAAGCTATCGCTCAAAGCTATGCTACCCCTGAGTCCCAAATCAAACACAGATAAAACTTCAAATGGCCCTAACTTCTATACGCTACGTCCTACAATTATCAGAGTTTGCAACATACAAATGCTTGCAACTTTTCACTGGAGCGTCATAAAACCTTGAAATTTTGTAACAATAAATTACTCGAGCCTCTTGTAAATTTAAGCTATCGCTCAAAGCTATGCTACCCTTGAGTCCCAAATCCAACACTGATAAAACTTCAAATGGCCCTAACTTCTATACGGTACGTCCTACACCTATCAGAGTTTGCAACATACAAATGCTTGTAGCTTTTTACTGCAGCGTCATAAAACCTTGAAATTTTGTAACAATAAGGCACTCGAGCCTCTTGTCAATTTAAGCTATCGCTCAAAGCTATGCTACCCTTGAGTCCCAACTCAAACACTGATAAAATTTCAAATGGCCCTAACTTTTATACGTTACGTCCTACACCTAGTCAAGTTTGCAACATTCAAATGCTTGTAACTTTTTACTGGAGCGTCATAAAACCTTGAAATTTTGTAACAATAAAGTACTCGAACCTCTTGTCAATTTAAGCTATCGCTCAAAGCTATGCTACCCTTGAGTCCCAAATCAAACACAGATAAAACTTCAAATGGCCCTAACTTCTATACGCTACGTCCTACAATTATCAGAGTTTGCAACATACAAATGCTTGCAACTTTTCACTGGAGCGTCATAAAACCTTGAAATTTTGTAACAATAAATTACTCGAGCCTCTTGTAAATTTAAGCTATCGCTCAAAGCTATGCTACCCTGGAGTCCCAAATCAAATACTGATAAAACTTCAAATGGCCCTAACTTCTACACGGTACATCCTACACCTATCAAAGTTTGCAACATACAAATGCTTGTAACTTTTCACTGGAGCGTCATAAAACCTTGAAATTTTGTAACAATAAAGTACTCGAGCCTCTTGTCAATTTAAGCTATCGCTCAAAGCTACGCACCCTTGAGTCCAAAATCAAACACTGGCAAAACTTCAAATGGCCCTAACTTCTATACGGTACGTGCTACACCTATCAAAGTTTGCAACATACAAATGCTTGTAACTTTTTACTGGAGCGTCATAAAACCTTGAAATTTTGTAACAATAAAGTACTTGAGCCTCTTGTCAATTTAAGCTATCGCTCAAAGCTATGCACCCTTGAGTCCCAAATCAAACACTGATGAAACTTCAAATGGCCGTAACTTCTATACGGTACGTCCTACACCTATCAGAGTTTGCAACATTCAAATGCTTGTAACTTTTTATTGGAGCGTCAAAAAACCTTGAAATTTTGTAACAATACAGTACTCGAGCCTCTTGTCAATTTAAGCTATCGCTCAAAGCAATGCTACCCTTGAGTCTCAAATCCAACTCTGATAAAACTTCAAATGGCCCTAACTTCTATACGGTACGTCCTACACCTATCAGAGTTTGCAACATACAAATGCTTGTAGCTTTTTACTGGAGCGTCATAAAACCTTGAAATTTTGCAACAATAAAGTACTCGAGCCTCTTGTCAATTTAAGCTATCGCTCAAAGCAATGCTACCCTTGAGTCCCAAATCCAACACTGATAAAATTTCAAATGGCCCTAACTTTTATACGGTATGTCCTACACCTATCAAAGTTTGCAACATTCAAATGCTTGTAACTTTTTACTGGAGCGTCATAAAACCTTGAAATTATCTAACAAAAAAGTACTCGAAACTCTTGTCAATTTAAGCTATCGCTCTAAGCTATGCACCTTTGAGTCCCAAATCAAACACTGATAAAACTTCAAATGGCCCTAACTTCTATACGGTACTTCCTACACCTATCAAAGTTTGCAACATACAAATGCTTGTAACTTTTTACTGGAGCGTCATAAAACCTTGACATTTTCTAACAATAAAGTACTCGAGCCTCTTGTCAATTTAAGCTATCGCTCAAAGCTATGCTACCCTTGAGTCCCAAATCAAAGACTGATGAAACTTCAAATGGCCCTAACTTCTATACGGTACGTCCTACACCTGTCAAAGTTTGTAACATACAAATGTTTGTAACTTTTTACTGGAGCGTCATAAAACCTTCAAATTTTGTAACAATAAGGTTCTCGAGCCTTGTCAATTTAAGCTATCGCTCAAAGCTATGGTACCCTTGAGTCCCAAATCAAACACTGATAAAACTTCAAATGGCCCTAAATTCTATACGGTACGTCCTACACCTATCAAAGTTTGCAACATACAAATGCTTGTAACTTTTTACTGGAGCGTCAAAAAACCTTGAAATTTTGTAACAATAAAGTACTCGAGCATTGTTAATTTAAGCTATCGCTCAAAGCTATGCTACCCTTGAGTCCCAAATCAAACACTGATAAAATTTCAAATGGCCCTAGCTTCTATACGGTACGTCCTACACCTATTAAAGTTTGCAACATACAAATGCTTGTAACTTTTTACTGGAGCGTCATAAAACATTGAAATTTTGTAACAATAAAGTACTCGAGACTCTTGTCAATTTAAGCTATCGCTCAAAGCTATGCTACCCTTGAGTCCCAAATCAAACACTGATAAAACTTCAATTGGCCCTTACTTTTATACGGTACGTCCTACACCTATCAAAGTTTGCAACATTCAAATGCTTGTAACTTTTTACTGGAGCGTCAAAAAACCTTGAAATTTTGTAACAATACAGTACTCGAGCCTCTTGTCAATTTAAGCTATCGCTCAAAGCAATGCTACCCTTGAGACCCAAATACAACACTGATAAAACTTCAAATGGCCCTAATTTATATACGGTACGTCCTACACCTATCAGAGTTTGCAACATACAAATGCTTGTAGCTTTTTACTGGAGCGTCATAAAACCTTGAAATTTTGTAATAATAAAGTACTCGAGCCTCTTTTCAATTTAAGCTATCGCTCAAAGCTATGCTACCCTTGAGTCCCAAATCAAACACTGATAAAACTTCAAATGGCCCTACCTTATATACGGTACGTCCTATATCTATCAAAGTTTGCAACATACAAATGCTTGTAAATTTTTACTGGAGCGCCATAAAACCTTGAAATTTTGTAACAATAAAGTGCTCGAGCCTCTTGCCAATTTAAGCTATCGCTCAAAGCTATGCTACCCCTGAGTCCCAAATCAAACACTAATAAAACTTCAAATGGCCCTAACTTCTATACAGTACGTCCTACACTTATCAATGTTTGCAACATACAAATGCTTGTAACTTTTTACTGGAGCGTCATAAAACCTTGAAATTTTGTAACAATAAAGTACTCGAGCCTCTTGTCAATTTAAGCTATCGCGCAAAGCTTTGCTACCCTTGAGTCCCAAATCAAACACAGATAAAACTTCAAATGGCCCTAACTTCTATACGGTACGTCCTACAATTATCAAAGTTTGCAACATACAAATGCTTGTAACTTTTTACTGGAGCGTCATAAAACCTTGAAATTTTGTAACAATAAAGTACTCGAGCCTCTTGTAAATTTAAGCTATCGCTCAAAGCTATGCTACCCTTGAGTCCCAAATCAAATACTGATAAAACTTCAAATGGCCCTAACTTCTACATGGTACGTCCTACACCTATCAAAGTTTGCAACATACAAATGTTTGTAACTTTTCACTGGAGCGTCATAAAACCTTGAAATTTTGTAACAATAAAGTACTCGAGCCTCTTGTCAATTTAAGCTATCGCTCAAAGCAATGCTACCCTTGAGTCCCAAATCCAACACTGATAAAACTTCAAATGGCCCTAACTTCTATACGGTACGTCCTACACCTATCAGAGTTTGCAACATACAAATGCTTGTAGGTTTTTACTGGAGCGTCATAAAACCTTGAAATTTTGCAACAATAAAGTACTCGAGCCTCTTGTCAATTTAAGCTATCGCTCAAAGCAATGCTACCCTTGAGTCCCAAATCCAACACTGATAAAACTTCAAATGGCCCTAACTTCTATACGGTACGTCCTACACCTATCAGAGTTTGCAACATACAAATGCTTGTAGCTTTTTACTGCAGCGTCATAAAACCTTGAAATTTTGTAACAATAAAGTGCTCGAGCCTCATTTCAATTTAAGCTATCGCTCAAAGCTATGCTACCCTTGAGTCCCAAATCAAACACTGATAACACTTCAAATGGCCGTAACTTCTATTCGGTACGTCCTACACCTATCAAAGTTTGCCACATACAAATGCTTGTAACTTTTTACTGGAGCGTCATAAAACCTTGCAATTTTGTAACAATAAGGCACTCGAGCCTCTTGTCAATTTAAGCTATCGCTCAAAGCTATGCTACCCTTGAGTCCCAACTCAAACACTGATAAAATTTCAAATGGCCCTAACTTTTATACGTTACGTCCTACACCTAGTCAAGTTTGCAACATTCAAATGCTTGTAACTTTTTACTGGAGCGTCATAAAACCTTGAAATTTTGTAACAATAAAGTACTCGAACCTCTTGTCAATTTAAGCTATCGCTCAAAGCTATGCTACCCTTGAGTCCCAAATCAAACACAGATAAAACTTCAAATGGCCCTAACTTCTATACGCAACGTCCTACAATTATCAGAGTTTGCAACATACAAATGCTTGCAACTTTTCACTGGAGCGTCATAAAACCTTGAAATTTTGTAACAATAAATTACTCGAGTCTCTTGTAAATTTAAGCTATCGCTCAAAGCTATGCTACCCTGGAGTCCCAAATCAAATACTGATAAAACTTCAAATGGCCCTAACTTCTACACGGTACATCCTACACCTATCAAAGTTTGCAACATACAAATGCTTGTAACTTTTCACTGGAGCGTCATAAAACCTTGAAATTTTGTAACAATAAAGTACTCGAGCCTCTTGTCAATTTAAGCTATCGCTCAAAGCTACGCACCCTTGAGTCCAAAATCAAACACTGGCAAAACTTCAAATGGCCCTAACTTCTATACGGTACGTGCTACACCTATCAAAGTTTGCAACATACAAATGCTTGTAACTTTTTACTGGAGCGTCATAAAACCTTGAAATTTTGTAACAATAAAGTACTCGAGCCTCTTGTCAATTTAAGCTATCGCTCAAAGCTATGCACCCTTGAGTCCCAAATCAAACACTGATGAAACTTCAAATGGCCGTAACTTCTATACGGTACGTCCTACACCTATCAGAGTTTGCAACATTCAAATGCTTGTAACTTTTTATTGGAGCGTCAAAAAACCTTGAAATTTTGTAACAATACAGTACTCGAGCCTCTTGTCAATTTAAGCTATCGCTCAAAGCAATGCTACCCTTGAGTCTCAAATCCAACTCTGATAAAACTTCAAATGGCCCTAACTTCTATACGGTACGTCCTACACCTATCAGAGTTTGCAACATACAAATGCTTGTAGCTTTTTACTGGAGCGTCATAAAACCTTGAAATTTTGCAACAATAAAGTACTCGAGCCTCTTGTCAATTTAAGCTATCGCTCAAAGCAATGCTACCCTTGAGTCCCAAATCCAACACTAATAAAACTTCAAATGGCCCTAACTTCTATACGGTACGTCCTACAATTATCAAAGTTTGCAACATACAAATGCTTGTAACTTTTTACTGGAGCGTCATAAAACCTTGAAATTTTGTAACAATAAAGTACTCGAGCCTCTTGTAAATTTAAGCTATCGCTCAAAGCTATGCTACCCTTGAGTCCCAAATCAAATACTGATAAAACTTCACATGGCCCTAACTTCTACATGGTACGTCCTACACCTATCAAAGTTTGCAACATACAAATGTTTGTAACTTTTCACTGGAGCGTCATAAAACCTTGAAATTTTGTAACAATAAAGTACTCGAGCCTCTTGTCAATTTAAGCTATCGCTCAAAGCTATGCACCCTTGAGTCCAAAATCAAACACTGATAAAACTTCAAATGGCCCTAACTTCTATACGGTACGTCCTACACCTATCAAAGTTTGCATCATACAAATGCTTGTATTTTTTTACTGGAGCGTCATAAAACCTTTAAATTTTGTAACAATAAAGTACTCGAGCCTCTTGTCAATTTAAGCTATCGCTCAAAGCAATGCTACCCTTGAGTCCCAAATCCAACACTGATAAAACTTCAAATGGCCCTAACTTCTATACGGTACGTCCTACACCTATCAGAGTTTGCAACATACAAATGCTTGTAGGTTTTTACTGGAGCGTCATAAAACCTTGAAATTTTGCAACAATAAAGTACTCGAGCCTCTTGTCAATTTAAGCTATCGCTCAAAGCAATGCTACCCTTGAGTCCCAAGTCCAACACTGATAAAACTTCAAATGGCCCTATCTTCTATACGGTACGTCCTACACCTATCAGAGTTTGCAACATACAAATGCTTGTAGCTTTTTACTGCAGCGTCATAAAACCTTGAAATTTTGTAACAATAAAGTACTCGAGCCTCATTTCAATTTAAGCTATCGCTCAAAGCTATGCTACCCTTGAGTCCCAAATCAAACACTGATACCACTTCAAATGGCCCTAACTTCTATTCGGTACGTCCTACATCTATCAAAGTTTGCCACATACAAATGTTTGTAACTTTTTACTGGAGCGTCATAAAACCTTGCAATTTTGTAACAATAAAGTACTTGAGCCTCTTGTCAATTTAAGCTATCGCTCAAAGCTATGCACCCTTGAGTCCCAAATCAAACACTGATGAAACTTCAAATGGCCGTAACTTCTATACGGTACGTCCTACACCTATCAGAGTTTGCAACATTCAAATGCTTGTAAATTTTTATTGGAGCGTCAAAAAACCTTGAAATTTTGTAACAATACAGTACTCGAGCCTCTTGTCAATTTAAGCTATCGCTCAAAGCAATGCTACCCTTGAGTCTCAAATCCAACTCTGATAAAACTTCAAATGGCCCTAACTTCTATACGGTACGTCCTACACCTATCAGAGTTTGCAACATACAAATGCTTGTAGCTTTTTGCTGGAGCGTCATAAAACCTTGAAATTTTGCAACAATAAAGTACTCGAGCCTCTTGTCAATTTAAGCTATCGCTCAAAGCAATGCTACCCTTGAGTCCCAAATCCAACACTGATAAAATTTCAAATGGCCCTAACTTTTATACGGTATGTCCTACACCTATCAAAGTTTGCAACATTCAAATGCTTGTAACTTTTTACTGGAGCGTCATAAAACCTTGAAATTATCTAACAAAAAAGTACTCGAAACTCTTGTCAATTTAAGCTATCGCTCTAAGCTATGCACCTTTGAGTCCCAAATCAAACACTGATAAAACTTCAAATGGCCCTAACTTCTATACGGTACTTCCTACACCTATCAAAGTTTGCAACATACAAATGCTTGTAACTTTTTACTGGAGCGTCATAAAACCTTGACATTTTCTAACAATAAAGTACTCGAGCCTCTTGTCAATTTAAGCTATCGCTCAAAGCAATGCTACCCTTGAGTCCCAAGTCCAACACTGATAAAACTTCAAATGGCCCTATCTTCTATACGGTACGTCCTACACCTATCAGAGTTTGCAACATACAAATGCTTGTAGCTTTTTACTGCAGCGTCATAAAACCTTGAAATTTTGTAACAATAAAGTACTCGAGCCTCATTTCAATTTAAGCTATCGCTCAAAGCTATGCTACCCTTGAGTCCCAAATCAAACACTGATACCACTTCAAATGGCCCTAACTTCTATTCGGTACGTCCTACACCTATCAAAGTTTGCCACATACAAATGCTTGTAACTTTTTACTGGAGCGTCATAAAACCTTGCAATTTTGTAACAATAAAGTACTTGAGCCTCTTGTCAATTTAAGCTATCGCTCAAAGCTATGCACCCTTGAGTCCCAAATCAAACACTGATGAAACTTCAAATGGCCGTAACTTCTATACGGTACGTCCTACACCTATCAGAGTTTGCAACATTCAAATGCTTGTAGCTTTTTGCTGGAGCGTCATAAAACCTTGAAATTTTGCAACAATAAAGTACTCGAGCCTCTTGTCAATTTAAGCTATCGCTCAAAGCAATGCTACCCTTGAGTCCCAAATCCAACACTGATAAAATTTCAAATGGCCCTAACTTTTATACGGTATGTCCTACACCTATCAAAGTTTGCAACATTCAAATGCTTGTAACTTTTTACTGGAGCGTCATAAAACCTTGAAATTATCTAACAAAAAAGTACTCGAAACTCTTGTCAATTTAAGCTATCGCTCTAAGCTATGCACCTTTGAGTCCCAAATCAAACACTGATAAAACTTCAAATGGCCCTAACTTCTATACGGTACTTCCTACACCTATCAAAGTTTGCAACATACAAATGCTTGTAACTTTTTACTGGAGCGTCATAAAACCTTGACATTTTGCAACAATAAAGTACTCGAGCCTCTTGTCAATTTAAGCTATCGCTCAAAGCAATGCTACCCTTGAGTCCCAAATCCAACACTGATAAAATTTCAAATGGCCCTAACTTTTATACGGTATGTCCTACACCTATCAAAGTTTGCAACATTCAAATGCTTGTAACTTTTTACTGGAGCGTCATAAAACCTTGAAATTATCTAACAAAAAAGTACTCGAAACTCTTGTCAATTTAAGCTATCGCTCTAAGCTATGCACCTTTGAGTCCCAAATCAAACACTGATAAAACTTCAAATGGCCCTAACTTCTATACGGTACTTCCTACACCTATCAAAGTTTGCAACATACAAATGCTTGTAACTTTTTACTGGAGCGTCATAAAACCTTGACATTTTCTAACAATAAAGTACTCGAGCCTCTTGTCAATTTAAGCTATCGCTCAAAGCTATGCTACCCTTGAGTCCCAAATCAAAGACTGATGAAACTTCAAATGGCCCTAACTTCTATACGGTACGTCCTACACCTGTCAAAGTTTGTAACATACAAATGTTTGTAACTTTTTACTGGAGCGTCATAAAACCTTCAAATTTTGTAACAATAAGGTTCTCGAGCCTTGTCAATTTAAGCTATCGCTCAAAGCTATGGTACCCTTGAGTCCCAAATCAAACACTGATAAAACTTCAAATGGCCCTAAATTCTATACGGTACGTCCTACACCTATCAAAGTTTGCAACATACAAATGCTTGTAACTTTTTACTGGAGCGTCAAAAAACCTTGAAATTTTGTAACAATAAAGTACTCGAGCATTGTTAATTTAAGCTATCGCTCAAAGCTATGCTACCCTTGAGTCCCAAATCAAACACTGATAAAATTTCAAATGGCCCTAGCTTCTATACGGTACGTCCTACACCTATTAAAGTTTGCAACATACAAATGCTTGTAACTTTTTACTGGAGCGTCATAAAACATTGAAATTTTGTAACAATAAAGTACTCGAGACTCTTGTAAATTTAAGCTATCGCTCAAAGCTATGCTACCCTTGAGTCCCAAATCAAACACTGATAAAACTTCAATTGGCCCTTACTTTTATACGGTACGTCCTACACCTATCAAAGTTTGCAACATTCAAATGCTTGTAACTTTTTACTGGAGCGTCAAAAAACCTTGAAATTTTGTAACAATACAGTACTCGAGCCTCTTGTCAATTTAAGCTATCGCTCAAAGCAATGCTACCCTTGAGACCCAAATACAACACTGATAAAACTTCAAATGGCCCTAATTTATATACGGTACGTCCTACACCTATCAGAGTTTGCAACATACAAATGCTTGTAGCTTTTTACTGGAGCGTCATAAAACCTTGAAATTTTGTAATAATAAAGTACTCGAGCCTCTTTTCAATTTAAGCTATCGCTCAAAGCTATGCTACCCTTGAGTCCCAAATCAAACACTGATAAAACTTCAAATGGCCCTACCTTATATACGGTACGTCCTATATCTATCAAAGTTTGCAACATACAAATGCTTGTAAATTTTTACTGGAGCGCCATAAAACCTTGAAATTTTGTAACAATAAAGTGCTCGAGCCTCTTGTCAATTTAAGCTATCGCTCAAAGCTATGCTACCCCTGAGTCCCAAATCAAACACTAATAAAACTTCAAATGGCCCTAACTTCTATACAGTACGTCCTACACTTATCAATGTTTGCAACATACAAATGCTTGTAACTTTTTACTGGAGCGTCATAAAACCTTGAAATTTTGTAACAATAAAGTACTCGAGCCTCTTGTCAATTTAAGCTATCGCGCAAAGCTTTGCTACCCTTGAGTCCCAAATCAAACACAGATAAAACTTCAAATGGCCCTAACTTCTATACGCAACGTCCTACAATTATCAGAGTTTGCAACATACAAATGCTTGCAACTTTTCACTGGAGCGTCATAAAACCTTGAAATTTTGTAACAATAAATTACTCGAGTCTCTTGTAAATTTAAGCTATCGCTCAAAGCTATGCTACCCTGGAGTCCCAAATCAAATACTGATAAAACTTCAAATGGCCCTAACTTCTACACGGTACATCCTACACCTATCAAAGTTTGCAACATACAAATGCTTGTAACTTTTCACTGGAGCGTCATAAAACCTTGAAATTTTGTAACAATAAAGTACTCGAGCCTCTTGTCAATTTAAGCTATCGCTCAAAGCTACGCACCCTTGAGTCCAAAATCAAACACTGGCAAAACTTCAAATGGCCCTAACTTCTATACGGTACGTGCTACACCTATCAAAGTTTGCAACATACAAATGCTTGTAACTTTTTACTGGAGCGTCATAAAACCTTGAAATTTTGTAACAATAAAGTACTCGAGCCTCTTGTCAATTTAAGCTATCGCTCAAAGCTATGCACCCTTGAGTCCCAAATCAAACACTGATGAAACTTCAAATGGCCGTAACTTCTATACGGTACGTCCTACACCTATCAGAGTTTGCAACATTCAAATGCTTGTAACTTTTTATTGGAGCGTCAAAAAACCTTGAAATTTTGTAACAATACAGTACTCGAGCCTCTTGTCAATTTAAGCTATCGCTCAAAGCAATGCTACCCTTGAGTCTCAAATCCAACTCTGATAAAACTTCAAATGGCCCTAACTTCTATACGGTACGTCCTACACCTATCAGAGTTTGCAACATACAAATGCTTGTAGCTTTTTACTGGAGCGTCATAAAACCTTGAAATTTTGCAACAATAAAGTACTCGAGCCTCTTGTCAATTTAAGCTATCGCTCAAAGCAATGCTACCCTTGAGTCCCAAATCCAACACTAATAAAACTTCAAATGGCCCTAACTTCTATACGGTACGTCCTACAATTATCAAAGTTTGCAACATACAAATGCTTGTAACTTTTTACTGGAGCGTCATAAAACCTTGAAATTTTGTAACAATAAAGTACTCGAGCCTCTTGTAAATTTAAGCTATCGCTCAAAGCTATGCTACCCTTGAGTCCCAAATCAAATACTGATAAAACTTCACATGGCCCTAACTTCTACATGGTACGTCCTACACCTATCAAAGTTTGCAACATACAAATGTTTGTAACTTTTCACTGGAGCGTCATAAAACCTTGAAATTTTGTAACAATAAAGTACTCGAGCCTCTTGTCAATTTAAGCTATCGCTCAAAGCTATGCACCCTTGAGTCCAAAATCAAACACTGATAAAACTTCAAATGGCCCTAACTTCTATACGGTACGTCCTACACCTATCAAAGTTTGCATCATACAAATGCTTGTATTTTTTTACTGGAGCGTCATAAAACCTTTAAATTTTGTAACAATAAAGTACTCGAGCCTCTTGTCAATTTAAGCTATCGCTCAAAGCAATGCTACCCTTGAGTCCCAAATCCAACACTGATAAAACTTCAAATGGCCCTAACTTCTATACGGTACGTCCTACACCTATCAGAGTTTGCAACATACAAATGCTTGTAGGTTTTTACTGGAGCGTCATAAAACCTTGAAATTTTGCAACAATAAAGTACTCGAGCCTCTTGTCAATTTAAGCTATCGCTCAAAGCAATGCTACCCTTGAGTCCCAAGTCCAACACTGATAAAACTTCAAATGGCCCTATCTTCTATACGGTACGTCCTACACCTATCAGAGTTTGCAACATACAAATGCTTGTAGCTTTTTACTGCAGCGTCATAAAACCTTGAAATTTTGTAACAATAAAGTACTCGAGCCTCATTTCAATTTAAGCTATCGCTCAAAGCTATGCTACCCTTGAGTCCCAAATCAAACACTGATACCACTTCAAATGGCCCTAACTTCTATTCGGTACGTCCTACACCTATCAAAGTTTGCCACATACAAATGTTTGTAACTTTTTACTGGAGCGTCATAAAACCTTGCAATTTTGTAACAATAAAGTACTTGAGCCTCTTGTCAATTTAAGCTATCGCTCAAAGCTATGCACCCTTGAGTCCCAAATCAAACACTGATGAAACTTCAAATGGCCGTAACTTCTATACGGTACGTCCTACACCTATCAGAGTTTGCAACATTCAAATGCTTGTAAATTTTTATTGGAGCGTCAAAAAACCTTGAAATTTTGTAACAATACAGTACTCGAGCCTCTTGTCAATTTAAGCTATCGCTCAAAGCAATGCTACCCTTGAGTCTCAAATCCAACTCTGATAAAACTTCAAATGGCCCTAACTTCTATACGGTACGTCCTACACCTATCAGAGTTTGCAACATACAAATGCTTGTAGCTTTTTGCTGGAGCGTCATAAAACCTTGAAATTTTGCAACAATAAAGTACTCGAGCCTCTTGTCAATTTAAGCTATCGCTCAAAGCAATGCTACCCTTGAGTCCCAAATCCAACACTGATAAAATTTCAAATGGCCCTAACTTTTATACGGTATGTCCTACACCTATCAAAGTTTGCAACATTCAAATGCTTGTAACTTTTTACTGGAGCGTCATAAAACCTTGAAATTATCTAACAAAAAAGTACTCGAAACTCTTGTCAATTTAAGCTATCGCTCTAAGCTATGCACCTTTGAGTCCCAAATCAAACACTGATAAAACTTCAAATGGCCCTAACTTCTATACGGTACTTCCTACACCTATCAAAGTTTGCAACATACAAATGCTTGTAACTTTTTACTCGAGCGTCATAAAACCTTGACATTTTCTAACAATAAAGTAGTCGAGCCTCTTGTCAATTTAAGCTATCGCTCAAAGCAATGCTACCCTTGAGTCCCAAGTCCAACACTGATAAAACTTCAAATGGCCCTATCTTCTATACGGTACGTCCTACACCTATCAGAGTTTGCAACATACAAATGCTTGTAGCTTTTTACTGCAGCGTCATAAAACCTTGAAATTTTGTAACAATAAAGTACTCGAGCCTCATTTCAATTTAAGCTATCGCTCAAAGCTATGCTACCCTTGAGTCCCAAATCAAACACTGATACCACTTCAAATGGCCCTAACTTCTATTCGGTACGTCCTACACCTATCAAAGTTTGCCACATACAAATGCTTGTAACTTTTTACTGGAGCGTCATAAAACCTTGCAATTTTGTAACAATAAAGTACTTGAGCCTCTTGTCAATTTAAGCTATCGCTCAAAGCTATGCACCCTTGAGTCCCAAATCAAACACTGATGAAACTTCAAATGGCCGTAACTTCTATACGGTACGTCCTACACCTATCAGAGTTTGCAACATTCAAATGCTTGTAGCTTTTTGCTGGAGCGTCATAAAACCTTGAAATTTTGCAACAATAAAGTACTCGAGCCTCTTGTCAATTTAAGCTATCGCTCAAAGCAATGCTACCCTTGAGTCCCAAATCCAACACTGATAAAATTTCAAATGGCCCTAACTTTTATACGGTATGTCCTACACCTATCAAAGTTTGCAACATTCAAATGCTTGTAACTTTTTACTGGAGCGTCATAAAACCTTGAAATTATCTAACAAAAAAGTACTCGAAACTCTTGTCAATTTAAGCTATCGCTCTAAGCTATGCACCTTTGAGTCCCAAATCAAACACTGATAAAACTTCAAATGGCCCTAACTTCTATACGGTACTTCCTACACCTATCAAAGTTTGCAACATACAAATGCTTGTAACTTTTTACTGGAGCGTCATAAAACCTTGACATTTTGCAACAATAAAGTACTCGAGCCTCTTGTCAATTTAAGCTATCGCTCAAAGCAATGCTACCCTTGAGTCCCAAATCCAACACTGATAAAATTTCAAATGGCCCTAACTTTTATACGGTATGTCCTACACCTATCAAAGTTTGCAACATTCAAATGCTTGTAACTTTTTACTGGAGCGTCATAAAACCTTGAAATTATCTAACAAAAAAGTACTCGAAACTCTTGTCAATTTAAGCTATCGCTCTAAGCTATGCACCTTTGAGTCCCAAATCAAACACTGATAAAACTTCAAATGGCCCTAACATCTATACGGTACGTCCTACACCTATCAAAGTTTGCAACATACAAATGCTTGTAACTTTTTACTGGAGCGTCATAAAACCTTGACATTTTCTAACAATAAAGTAGTCGAGCCTCTTGTCAATTTTAGCTTTCGGTCAAAGCTATGCTACCCTTGAGTCCCAAATCAAATACTGATAAAACTTCAAATGGCCCTAACTTCTATACGGTACGTCCTACACCTGTCAAAGTTTGTAACATACAAATGTTTGTAACTTTTTACTGGAGCGTCATAAAACCTTCAAATTTTGTAACAATAAGGTTCTCGAGCCTTGTCAATTTAAGCTATCGCTCAAAGCTATGGTACCCTTGAGTCCCAAATCAAACACTGATAAAACTTCAAATGGCCCTAACTTCTATACGGTACGTCCTACACCTATCAAAGTTTGCAACATACAAATGCTTGTAACTTTTTACTGGAGCGTCAAAAAACCTTGAAATTTTGTAACAATAAAGTACTCGAGCATTGTTAATTTAAGCTATCGCTCAAAGCTATGCTACCCTTGAGTCCCAAATCAAACACTGATAAAATTTCAAATGGCCCTAGCTTCTATACGGTACGTCCTACACCTATTAAAGTTTGCAACATACAAATGCTTGTAACTTTTTACTGGAGCGTCATAAAACATTGAAATTTTGTAACAATAAAGTACTCGAGACTCTTGTCAATTTAAGCTATCGCTCAAAGCTATGCTACCCTTGAGTCCCAAATCAAACACTGATAAAACTTCAATTGGCCCTTACTTTTATACGGTACGTCCTACACCTATCAAAGTTTGCAACATTCAAATGCTTGTAACTTTTTACTGGAGCGTCATAAAACATTGAAATTTTGTAACAATAAAGTACTCGAGACTCTTGTCAATTTAAGCTATCGCTCAAAGCAATGCTACCCTTGAGACCCAAATACAACACTGATAAAACTTCAAATGGCCCTAATTTATATACGGTACGTCCTACACCTATCAGAGTTTGCAACATACAAATGCTTGTAGCTTTTTACTGGAGCGTCATAAAACCTTGAAATTTTGTAATAATAAAGTACTCGAGCCTCTTTTCAATTTAAGCTATCGCTCAAAGCTATGCTACCCTTGAGTCCCAAATCAAACACTGATAAAACTTCAAATGGCCCTACCTTATATACGGTACGTCCTATATCTATCAAAGTTTGCAACATACAAATGCTTGTAAATTTTTACTGGAGCGCCATAAAACCTTGAAATTTTGTAACAATAAAGTGCTCGAGCCTCTTGCCAATTTAAGCTATCGCTCAAAGCTATGCTACCCCTGAGTCCCAAATCAAACACTAATAAAACTTCAAATGGCCCTAACTTCTATACGGTACGTCCTACACTTATCAAAGTTTGCAACATACAAATGCTTGTAACTTTTTACTGGAGCGTCATAAAACCTTGAAATTTTGTAACAATAAAGTACTCGAGCCTCTTGTCAATTTAAGCTATCGCGCAAAGCTTTGCTACCCTTGAGTCCCAAATCAAACACAGATAAAACTTCAAATGGCCCTAACTTCTATACGGTACGTCCTACAATTATCAAAGTTTGCAACATACAAATGCTTGTAACTTTTTACTGGAGCGTCATAAAACCTTGAAATTTTGTAACAATAAAGTACTCGAGCCTCTTGTAAATTTAAGCTATCGCTCAAAGCTATGCTACCCTTGAGTCCCAAATCAAATACTGATAAAACTTCAAATGGCCCTAACTTCTACATGGTACGTCCTACACCTATCAAAGTTTGCAACATACAAATGTTTGTAACTTTTCACTGGAGCGTCATAAAACCTTGAAATTTTGTAACAATAAAGTACTCGAGCCTCTTGTCAATTTAAGCTATCGCTCAAAGCAATGCTACCCTTGAGTCCCAAATCCAACACTGATAAAACTTCAAATGGCCCTAACTTCTATACGGTACGTCCTACACCTATCAGAGTTTGCAACATACAAATGCTTGTAGGTTTTTACTGGAGCGTCATAAAACCTTGAAATTTTGCAACAATAAAGTACTCGAGCCTCTTGTCAATTTAAGCTATCGCTCAAAGCAATGCTACCCTTGAGTCCCAAATCCAACACTGATAAAACTTCAAATGGCCCTAACTTCTATACGGTACGTCCTACACCTATCAGAGTTTGCAACATACAAATGCTTGTAGCTTTTTACTGCAGCGTCATAAAACCTTGAAATTTTGTAACAATAAAGTGCTCGAGCCTCATTTCAATTTAAGCTATCGCTCAAAGCTATGCTACCCTTGAGTCCCAAATCAAACACTGATAACACTTCAAATGGCCGTAACTTCTATTCGGTACGTCCTACACCTATCAAAGTTTGCCACATACAAATGCTTGTAACTTTTTACTGGAGCGTCATAAAACCTTGCAATTTTGTAACAATAAGGCACTCGAGCCTCTTGTCAATTTAAGCTATCGCTCAAAGCTATGCTACCCTTGAGTCCCAACTCAAACACTGATAAAATTTCAAATGGCCCTAACTTTTATACGTTACGTCCTACACCTAGTCAAGTTTGCAACATTCAAATGCTTGTAACTTTTTACTGGAGCGTCATAAAACCTTGAAATTTTGTAACAATAAAGTACTCGAACCTCTTGTCAATTTAAGCTATCGCTCAAAGCTATGCTACCCTTGAGTCCCAAATCAAACACAGATAAAACTTCAAATGGCCCTAACTTCTATACGCAACGTCCTACAATTATCAGAGTTTGCAACATACAAATGCTTGCAACTTTTCACTGGAGCGTCATAAAACCTTGAAATTTTGTAACAATAAATTACTCGAGTCTCTTGTAAATTTAAGCTATCGCTCAAAGCTATGCTACCCTGGAGTCCCAAATCAAATACTGATAAAACTTCAAATGGCCCTAACTTCTACACGGTACATCCTACACCTATCAAAGTTTGCAACATACAAATGCTTGTAACTTTTCACTGGAGCGTCATAAAACCTTGAAATTTTGTAACAATAAAGTACTCGAGCCTCTTGTCAATTTAAGCTATCGCTCAAAGCTACGCACCCTTGAGTCCAAAATCAAACACTGGCAAAACTTCAAATGGCCCTAACTTCTATACGGTACGTCCTACACCTATCAAAGTTTGCAACATACAAATGCTTGTAACTTTTTACTGGAGCGTCATAAAACCTTGAAATTTTGTAACAATAAAGTACTCGAGCCTCTTGTCAATTTAAGCTATCGCTCAAAGCTATGCACCCTTGAGTCCCAAATCAAACACTGATGAAACTTCAAATGGCCGTAACTTCTATACGGTACGTCCTACACCTATCAGAGTTTGCAACATTCAAATGCTTGTAACTTTTTATTGGAGCGTCAAAAAACCTTGAAATTTTGTAACAATACAGTACTCGAGCCTCTTGTCAATTTAAGCTATCGCTCAAAGCAATGCTACCCTTGAGTCTCAAATCCAACTCTGATAAAACTTCAAATGGCCCTAACTTCTATACGGTACGTCCTACACCTATCAGAGTTTGCAACATACAAATGCTTGTAGCTTTTTACTGGAGCGTCATAAAACCTTGAAATTTTGCAACAATAAAGTACTCGAGCCTCTTGTCAATTTAAGCTATCGCTCAAAGCAATGCTACCCTTGAGTCCCAAATCCAACACTAATAAAACTTCAAATGGCCCTAACTTCTATACGGTACGTCCTACAATTATCAAAGTTTGCAACATACAAATGCTTGTAACTTTTTACTGGAGCGTCATAAAACCTTGAAATTTTGTAACAATAAAGTACTCGAGCCTCTTGTAAATTTAAGCTATCGCTCAAAGATATGCTACCCTTGAGTCCCAAATCAAATACTGATAAAACTTCACATGGCCCTAACTTCTACATGGTACGTCCTACACCTATCAAAGTTTGCAACATACAAATGTTTGTAACTTTTCACTGGAGCGTCATAAAACCTTGAAATTTTGTAACAATAAAGTACTCGAGCCTCTTGTCAATTTAAGCTATCGCTCAAAGCTATGCACCCTTGAGTCCAAAATCAAACACTGATAAAACTTCAAATGGCCCTAACTTCTATACGGTACGTCCTACACCTATCAAAGTTTGCATCATACAAATGCTTGTATTTTTTTACTGGAGCGTCATAAAACCTTTAAATTTTGTAACAATAAAGTACTCGAGCCTCTTGTCAATTTAAGCTATCGCTCAAAGCAATGCTACCCTTGAGTCCCAAATCCAACACTGATAAAACTTCAAATGGCCCTAACTTCTATACGGTACGTCCTACACCTATCAGAGTTTGCAACATACAAATGCTTGTAGGTTTTTACTGGAGCGTCATAAAACCTTGAAATTTTGCAACAATAAAGTACTCGAGCCTCTTGTCAATTTAAGCTATCGCTCAAAGCAATGCTACCCTTGAGTCCCAAGTCCAACACTGATAAAACTTCAAATGGCCCTATCTTCTATACGGTACGTCCTACACCTATCAGAGTTTGCAACATACAAATGCTTGTAGCTTTTTACTGCAGCGTCATAAAACCTTGAAATTTTGTAACAATAAAGTACTCGAGCCTCATTTCAATTTAAGCTATCGCTCAAAGCTATGCTACCCTTGAGTCCCAAATCAAACACTGATACCACTTCAAATGGCCCTAACTTCTATTCGGTACGTCCTACACCTATCAAAGTTTGCCACATACAAATGCTTGTAACTTTTTACTGGAGCGTCATAAAACCTTGCAATTTTGTAACAATAAGGCACTCGAGCCTCTTGTCAATTTAAGCTATCGCTCAAAGCTATGCTACCCTTGAGTCCCAACTCAAACACTGATAAAATTTCAAATGGCCCTAACTTTTATACGTTACGTCTTACACCTAGTCAAGTTTGCAACATTCAAATGCTTGTAACTTTTTACTGGAGCTTCATAAAACCTTGAAATTTTGTAACAATAAAGTACTCGAACCTCTTGTCAATTTAAGCTATCGCTCAAAGCTATGCTACCCTTGAGTCCCAAATCAAACACAGATAAAACTTCAAATGGCCCTAACTTCTATACGCTACGTCCTACAATTATCAGAGTTTGCAACATACAAATGCTTGTAACTTTTCACTGGAGCGTCATAAAACCTTGAAATTTTGTAACAATAAAGTACTCGAGCCTCTTGTAAATTTAAGCTATCGCTCAAAGCTATGCTACCCTGGAGTCCCAAATCAAATACTGATAAAACTTCAAATGGCCCTAACTTCTACAAGGTACATCCTACACCTATCAAAGTTTGCAACATACATATGCTTGTAACTTTTCACTGGAGCGTCATAAAACCTTGAAATTTTGTAACAATAAAGTACTCGAGCCTCTTGTCAATTTAAGCTATCGCTCAAAGCTACGCACCCTTGAGTCCAAAATCAAACACTGGCAAAACTTCAAATGGCCCTAACTTCTATACGGTACGTGCTACACCTATCAAAGTTTGCAACATACAAATGCTTGTAACTTTTTACTGGAGCTTCATAAAACCTTGAAATTTTGTAACAATAAAGTACTCGAGCCTCTTGTCAATTTAAGCTATCGCTCAAAGCTATGCACCCTTGATTCCCAAATCAAACACTGATGAAACTTCAAATGGCCGTAACTTCTATACGGTACGTCCTACACCTATCAGAGTTTGCAACATTCAAATGCTTGTAACTTTTTATTTAAGTGTCAAAAAACCTTGAAATTTTGTAACAATACAGTACTCGAGCCTCTTGTCAATTTAAGCTATCGCTCAAAGCAATGCTACCCTTGAGTCTCAAATCCAACTCTGATAAAACTTCAAATGACCCTAACTTCTATACGGTACGTCCTACACCTATCAGAGTTTGCAACATACAAATGCTTGTAGCTTTTTACTGGAGCGTCATAAAACCTTGAAATTTTACAACAATAAAGTACTCGAGCCTCTTGTCTATTTAAGCTATCGCTCAAAGCAATGCTACCCTTGAGTCCCAAATCCAACACTAATAAAACTTCAAATGGCCCTAACTTCTATACGGTACGTCCTACACCTATCAGAGTTTGCAACATACAAATGCTTGTAGCTTTTTACTGGAGCGTCATAAAACCTTGAAATTTTTAACAATAAAGTACTCGAGACTCTTGTCAATTTAAGCTATCGCTCAAAGCTATGCTACCCTTGAATCCCAAATCAAACATTGATAAAACTTCAAACGGCCCTAACTTCTATACGGTACGTCCTACACCTATCAAAGTTTGCAACATACAAATGCTTGTAACTTTTTACTGGAGCGTCATAAAACCTTGAAATTTTCTAACAATAAAGTACTCGAGCCTCTTGTCAATTTAAGCTATCGCTCAAAGCTATGCTACCCTTGAGTTCCAAATCAAACACTGATAAAACTTCAAATACCCCTAGCTTCTATACGGTACGTAATACATCTATCAAAGTTTGCAACATACAAATGCTTGTAACTTTTTACTGGAGCGTCATAAAACCTTGAAATTTTGTAACAATAAATCACTCGAGTCTCTTGTCAATTTAAGCTATCGCTCAAAGCTATGCTACCCTTGAGTCCCAAATCAAACACTGATAAAACTTCAAATGACCCTAACTTCTATACGGTACGTCCTACACCTGTAGTGTACCATACAAGTGTACACTGACGACCACACATCGTCATAAGCACAGCAGCAAGTCGCATATGCAAACAAACTGACAATAGCGCAGCGTGCGCAATTGCACTCAATGTCCAAATACGCTAGACCAGCATTTTGGGGGTGAAATAACACACGCTGCCTATATTGCAGCGCATGCATGTTAGACAGTGCAGTGACTTTAGCCCTGTACTTGCACTCAAAATAATTAACATAAACAAAGACGATGATTCGTCAATGAATAATATCGGTAATCCGATACTTGAGACAAATTTCGGGAATATGATTTGTAACTAGTGTAAATAAGATAGATACATTTTATATTAGTTAGAATAAGAAAACAATAACAATTGAATGATATAAAAAGACCAGCGAACCACCAAATAAACCAAAATTAATCTGAACTTCTAAAACTGCAATCCTGCATTAGATTTCCTATTTCTTCTCTCGTGCTCTGGACTAGGCATAGTTACAGAACAGCACAAACAATAGCTTGGCCAACGGCACACTCTGCCGGTCAAAAACTCTGCTGAGGGCGACATTCCGCTTCGCACTAGGTTTCTGTATATAATTGCATTCATACGTTGTGTGAAATCTGCAATCGATGCGTAAGCCGATCTTGCAAGGCCAACGCAGTTGATGTTGAATCAACCCTCATCTACATACGTATATCACCCCTACATGGCGATCCTGCAACCGTTCCTGCAACCGATCCTGCAACCGATCCTGCAACCGTTCCTGCAACAGATCCTGCAACCGATCCTGCAACTGACCTGCAACCGTTCCTGCAACCGATCCTGCAACTGACCTGCAACCGTTCCTGCAACCGTTATATAATCCTGCAACCGTTCCTGCAACCGTTCTATAGTCCTGCAACCGTTCCTGCAACTGTTATATAATCCTGCAACCGTTCCTGCAACCGTTCTATATTCCTGCAACCGTTCCTGCAACCGATCTTGCGACCGATCTACAACCTAAAAACCATCAAAAACAGCAACCCAACTCATGGAAGAATACGTGCCACAATCTGCATGCAAACCAACCGTTCCTGCACCAATATACGTTGCACAACCTCCACTAAAAGTCGGACCACTTCCACTAACGATCAAGGAGTACCAACGACGCCAAATACTCCAGAAAGAGCTGAAGAAAACAGCAATCCCACCGTGCACAATAAAACCTCTAAAGAAACGAGGAGGACTGTTAACCAAACAGAAGCACAAATTAGCGCACCTACTTTCAATCGTTAGAGACGAAACCAACCCACCTCCGTGGAATGAGGCCACACGAATCTGGGAGGAAATTGAAGAACTCAAACTCCAAATCAAAAACAGAAGAAAGTGACCAGATAGCGTGCATGCGAATAACTTGGCGTATGATCGGAAAACCTGGCACTCCAACCGTAGAGGACTATAAAGACCAATCAACAATCGAAGACGAGACTATACGGATGATCGAGGCGCTCGAAGAATGGGAAAAAGCCAGAGTAAGCCACAGCACCAAGATGCTACGATAAACAACAACCAGCTGTCAACAGAAATCACCAACCCATCGATTCCGGAGTCATACGTAGTAATATTTTTAGTAATAATTATCATTATCGTAGCATACAAATTAGATAAATATTTTAAAAAATATGTCCATAAGTATAAGAATGACGCTAATGGCAACGCTATTACATCAGTCTAATTTAAACAATATATTAAATAAACATTTAAACATTTAAATAAAAATGTCAAATTTTATATAAAAATAAATAAAAAAATTTCCTAATACAAATTTCTCACTATAATCCTAAATGGATTTAAAATTCAATGCCTTAAAAGATATACTAGCAACACTTAGGAAAAATCCCAGCAGAAGACATACAAACAAAACAGTGACAGCAAAACTTAGACTAATTGACACTTTAAGAGAGGAGTTTAATAATATAATAGAGACCGACACTGACAATAAAGATCTAACTGGAATAAAAATTAGCTTCGCCAATACTTATTCCACAATAAAAACCATTTTACTACAACAATTAACCGAAGAGACTGAACCAATAGACAACATGGCATCTTTTAGCATAGAAACGGCATCAAAATCTCTACCCACATTTACGGGCAACTTCAGAGAATTAGATAGTTTCATAATCACAGCTGAGCTGATAAACAAATCACTCAACGAATCAGGACAGACAGATTTACTAGAGTATATCTACCATGCCAAATTATCTGCCAATGTAAGAACAGCAATAGGAGGTTACACAAAACCAGAAGACTTAAATACACTTACCACTCTACTACAACAAAGGTACAAAGACACAACAACAGCTACAACAACAACAACTACAACTCACAAGGCAGACAACAGAACAACAACAACAATTACAACTCAAACAGAAACCGCCGCATAAACATGATACACGATGCGGGAAACGAACAAGGCCCAGAATGTATAACCATTCTGGACAGCCAAAATTAAATGTGTATCAAATCTCGGATAACCACACAAATTTCGTCACGCTGACACACAAAAAGCAAAAAATGACATTTTTGATAGACACAGGTGCCGACATCTCATTATGCAAAATAAGCAGCAAATTAGAAAACCACGAATACTTTCCTGATGACAAATGCAAATTAACAGGCATAACAAACGAAGAGGTATATTCTGAAGGTCAAATAGAATTACAATTAGATATTGGAGAAGAATCTTGCAACCACCCTTTCCAATTAGTAAACAAAACATTTCCAATAGAAACAGATGGCATTCTAGGTAGGGATTTTTTTGAAAAATATATATGTAAAATCGATTATGAAACGTTTACAATTTCCGCGTACGTAAACAAACAAACATTCATTATACCCATGCACACTAAATCTCACGATACTCAAACAATAAAAATACCAGCAAGAACAGAAATAATACAAGCCTTAAAATTAAACATAAATGAAGACAAAATAATTCTAAATAAAGAATTAAAAGAAGGCATATTTCTAAGCAACTCAATAGCACTCAAAAGTGGTATAACCCACATAAAAATTTTAAATACAACAAACAAAGAGGTAATTTTAGACGGAATACAATTTGAAACTGACTCACTAAAAAATTATGACATACTAAAGTACAGTACGCAAGATAATTACAATGAAAATAGACTACAGAAAATCATTGAAACTTTAAATTTTAACTGCACAGACGAAATTACAAAAACCCAACTCATAAACATCCTAAGACAATACCAAGAAGTTTTTCATCTTGAAGACGAACCACTTTCGACAAACAATTTTTACACACAAAACATAACGACACATGACAACACCCCCGTTTACATTAAAAACTACAGACTGCCACACACACACACAGAAATTGTGAATGAACAGGTAAAGAAAATGCTACAAGAGGATATCATTGAACCTTCAGTCAGCCCATACAATGCTCCACTCCTTTTGGTTCCTAAAAAGAACACTATTGACAAAAAGAAATGGAGACTTGTAGTGGATTTTAGAAAACTAAATGACAAAATAGTAAATGATAAATTCTAACTCGCCTAGAAGACATTCTGGACAAGTTAGGCAGAGCAAAATGGTTTTCAACGTTAGACATGACCAGTTCATTTCATCAAATAAAATTAGAGAAACAATCACGACCATTAACAGCTTTTTCCACATCTAATGGACATTATCAATTTAAAAGACTACCTTTCGGACTAAAAATTTCATCCAACAGCTTTCAGAGAATGTTAACAATAGCACTCTCAGGACTTGACTCAGAAGCATTCCTTTATGTAGATGACATAATCATCTATGGATGCAGTCTAAACCACCATAACCAAAATTTAATCAAAGTACTAGACAGACTAAAACAACATAACTTAAAATTAAACGCAGCAAACTGCAACTTTCTGAGACCAGAAGTCGTATATTTAGGACATTTGATTACACAAGACGGAGTTAAAACTGACCCAGCAAAATACGAGACTGTAAAAAATTACCCTCAACCGAAAAACGCAGACGAAGTAAGAAGATTCGTTGCATTCTGCAACTACTATAGAAAATTCATACCAGAATTTGCAGATATTGCAAAATGTTTAAACTCCTTACTAAAGAAATCAGCCAAATTTGTATGGACAGATGAATGCCAAAAATCTTTTGAAACTCTTAAACTAAAATTAATAAACCCACCACTATTGCAATACCCAAATTTTGATAAACCTTTCATATTAACTACAGATGCATCGAATTATGCATTAGGCGCCGTACTATCACAAGGCGAAATAGGACAAGATTTACCAATATCATATGCTAGCAAATCATTACAAAAACACGATTTGAATAAGCCAGTAATAGAAAAAGAGCTACTAGCAATACATTGGGGTATTAACTTCTTCAAACCCTATCTATATGGTCAAAAGTTCACGGTAGTAACTGACCATCGACCACTGATATCGCTATTCTCTCACAAAAACCCTTCATCTAAAATGACCAGAATTAGATTAGACCTCAGTGACTATGATTTTAACATAGTATATAAAACTGGAAAGATGAATACAAATGCAGATGCATTGTCGAGAATACAAATTGACTCGGACATTGTAAAAGAAATGATACCGAAAGAAATTGATGAAAAAGCCAAAAGAACCCTAGTAATAACGAGAGGGATGGCAAATAAAAATAAAACAAATGAAGAGGCAAATAAAAATGAAATAAATAAAGAGGCAAATAAAAATGAAAATAAGAAATTGAGAAATTGCATATCTCAGGAGACTCATCACCTTCAAATATGGGAATGTACATCAATAAATGACGTCAAGAATATTAAAAAATTAAAATTTAATGTCGACAAGAAAAATCAAAGCTTTGAAAAAATGAATATATATATGAAAAATGATATTGTGCACATAGGCGAAAGCGATAATTCACCGAATCAAGATTCGACTCTGAAGAAGCTCCGACCTAAAAATAAAAATATAAATGAAAATATAAAGCATGCAGGAATCAATGATAAATCAGCGAGACTAGACTCGATTCTGAGGAAATTGATATCCAAAACGAAGAAAGAAAAAATTAAAGAATTAGCAAATGCAAATAATGATGAAATATTCAAAATATATACAAAAGAAGAATTTAAAGAAGCCTACGCAAAAATAAAAATTAATAGCAAAAGTCCTCAGCTAAAAATATTAATTTATATACCTCCAAAGAGAATAACGGAGGATATTTTAAAATACAAACTAATAGATGAATGCCACAAAACAGGACATCCCGGAGTAAGAAAAACTCTACTCAAATTAAAACAAAGATACATTTGGAAAAATATGAACCAAATGGTAAAGAAATTCGTATCCAACTGTGACACATGCGTGAAGTGTAAACAAACAAGACACATCAAAGAACCACAAACCATAACAGACACCCCTAACACAAGTTTCGAAGTCATATCAATTGACACCGTAGGACCACTAAAAATTTCAAACGAATACCGCTACATACTGACCATGCAGTGCGAGCTGACAAAGTTCGTAATCGCACATCCAATGATAACAAAAGACGCACTCACAACAGCCAAAACATTAGTTGAACAATTTATACTCAAATACGGACACTTCAAAATTCTTAAATCTGACAACGGGACAGAATTTACAAACGAGCTAATGGCAAACATATGTGCACTGCTCAAAATACAACAGAAATTTTCGACACCGTACCACCACCAAACGATAGGCTCACTAGAACGCAACCACAGAGTTTTGAATGAATTCCTACTGACATCGACAAACGACGACGAATGGGATAAGTGGATTCCCTACTTCACTTTTACTTACAACACAATGCCACATGTTGACACGGGCTACACGCCATATGAATTAATATATGGGAAACTCCCAGGTTTACCCAATGAAGTAATAGAAAGTAACACAAAAATTTACAACTTTGAAAATTACGCCAACGAGCTAAAAGCGAGATTACGCTATGCCCACGAAAAGGCAAAACAAATGCTAATAAAAGCAAAACAAAAACGTACACTAACCGACTCAAAAACTAATACAAATACACTTAATGTAGAAATAGGAGATTTAGTCCTATTAAAAGTAGAAAATAGGAAAAAGAATGTGAATCCATATAAAGGACCATATAAAATACTAGATAAGTTAGGAGTAAATTCATTAATAGAATATAATGGTACACCTAAGAAAGTACATAATAATCAATTAAAACCATACAATGTAATTTAAATTTATAATTAAAACTATCACAATATATAAGCAAAACAATGTAATTAGTAATCATAAATATATGTAATTATATCAAAACTGCATAATTTGTAATTTTAACTATACAATTAAAAACGCTACTATGTAACTTTAATAATAAGAAACAATTTATAAAAAAAAAAAAAAAAACAATACCAATTAATATGTAAATCATCTAACATAAGACAATTGTAATACAACACAAACCATATTTCCAGAAAAATTATTCGCTAACACCCCTAATTTTTCTCTTAAGGGTGAGGGTGTAGTGTACCATACAAGTGTACACTGACGACCACACATCGTCATAAGCACAGCAGCAAGTCGCATATGCAAACAAACTGACAATAGCGCAGCGTGCGCAATTGCACTCAATGTCCAAATACGCTAGACCAGCATTTTGGGGGTGAAATAACACACGCTGCCTATATTGCAGCGCATGCATGTTAGACAGTGCAGTGACTTTAGCCCTGTACTTGCACTCAAAATAATTAACATAAACAAAGACGATGATTCGTCAATGAATAATATCGGTAATCCGATACTTGAGACAAATTTCGGGAATATGATTTGTAACTAGTGTAAATAAGATAGATACATTTTATATTAGTTAGAATAAGAAAACAATAACAATTGAATGATATAAAAAGGCCAGCGAGCCACCAAATAAACCAGAACTAATCTGAACTTCTAAAACTGCAATCCTGCATTAGATTTCCTATTTCTTCTCTCGTGCTCTGGACTAGGCATAGTTACAGAACAGCACAAACAATAGCTTGGCCAACGGCACACTCTGCCGGTCAAAAACTCTGCTGAGGGCGACATTCCGCTTCGCACTAGGTTTCTGTATATAATTGCATTCATACGTTGTGTGAAATCTGCAATCGATGCGTAAGCCGATCTTGCAAGGCCAACGCAGTTGATGTTGAATCAACCCTCATCTACATACGTATATCACCCCTACACACCTATCAAAGTTTGCAACATACAAATGCTTGTAACTTTTTACTGGAGCGCCATAAAACTTTGAAATTTTGTAACAATAAAGTACTCGAGCCTCTTGTCAATTTAAGCTATCGCCCATAGCTATGCTACCCTTGAGTCCCAAATCAAACACTGATAAAACTTCAAATGGCCCTAACTTCTATACGGTACGTCCTACACCTATCAAAGTTTGTAACATACAAATGCTTGTAACTTTTTACTGGAGCGTCATAAAACCTTCAAATTTTGTAACAATAAGGTTCTCGAGCCTTGTCAATTTAAGCTATCGCTCAAAGCTATGGTACCCTTGAGTCCCAAATCAAACACTGATAAAACTTCAAATGGCCCTAAATTCTATACGGTACGTCCTACACCTATCAAAGTTTGCAACATACAAATGCTTGTAACTTTTTACTGGAGCGTCAAAAACCTTGAAATTTTGTAACAATAAAGTACTCGAGCCTTGTTAATTTAAGCTATCGCTCAAAGCTATGCTACCCTTGAGTCCCAAATCAAACACTGATAAAATTTCAAATGGCCCTAGCTTCTATACGGTACGTCCTACACCTATCAAAGTTTGCAACATACAAATGCTTGTAACTTTTTACTGGAGCGTCATAAAACCTTGCAATTTTGTAACAATAAAGTACTCGAACCTCTTGTCAATTTAAGTTATCGCTCAAAGCTATGCTACCCTTGAGTCCCAAATCAAACACTGATAAAACTTCAAATGGCCCTAACTTTTATACGGTATGTCCTACACCTATCAAAGTTTGCAACAATCAAATGCTTGTAACTTTTTACTGGAGCGTCATAAAACCTTGAAATTGTGTAACAATAAGGTACTCGAGCCTCTTGTCAATTTAAGCTATCGCTCAAACCTATGCTACCCTTGAGTCCCATATCAAACACTGATAAAACTTCAAATGGCCCTAACTTCTATACGGTACGTCCTACACCTATCAAAGTTTGCAACATACAAATGCTTGTAACTTTTTACTGGAGCGTCATAAAACCTTGCAATTTTGTAACAATAAAGTACTCGAACCTCTTGTCAATTTAAGTTATCGCTCAAAGCTATGCTACCCTTGAGTCCCAAATCAAACACTGATAAAACTTCAAATGGCCCTAACTTTTATACGGTACGTCCTACATCTATCAAAGTTTGCAACATACAAATGCTTGTACCTTTTTACTGGAGCGTCATAAAACCTTGAAATTTTGTAACAATAAAGTACTCGAGCCTCTTGTCAATTTAAGCTATCGCTCAAAGCTATGCTACCCTTGAGTCCCAAATCAAACACTGATAAATCTTCAAATGGCCCTAACTTCTATACGGTTCGTCCTACACCTATCAAAGTTTGAAACATACAAATACTTGTAACTTTTTACTGGAGCGTCATAAAACCTTGAAATTTTGTAACAATGAAGTACTCGAGCCTCTTGTCAATTTAAGCTATCGCTCAAAGCTGTGGTACCCTTGAGTCCCAAATCAAACACTGATAAAACTTCAAATGGCCCTAACTTATATACGGTACGTCCTACACCTATCAAAGTTTGCAACATACAAATGCTTGTAACTTTTTACTGGAGCATCATAAAACCTTGAAATTTTGGAACAATAAAGTACTCGAGCCTCTTGTCAATTTAAGCTATCGCTCAAAGCTATGCTACCCTTGAGTCCCAAAAAAATACTGATAAAACTTCAAATGGCCCTAACTTCTATACGGTACGTCCTACACCTATCAAAGTTTGCAAACATACAAATGCTTGTAACTTTTTACTGGAGCGTCATAAAACCTTGAAATTTTATAACAATAAAGTTCTCGAGTCTCCTGTCAATTTAAGCTATCGCTCAAATCTACGCTACCTTTGAGTCCCAAATCAAACACAGATAAAGCTTCAAATGGCCATAATTTCTATACGGTACGTCCTACACCTATCAAAGTTTTCAAAATACAAATGCTTGTAACTTTTTACTGGAGCGTCATAAAACCTTGAAATTTTATAACAATAAAGTACTCGAGCCTCTTGTCAATTTAAGCTATCGCTCAAAGCTATGCTACCCTTGAGCCCCAATTCAAACACTGATAAAACTTCAAATGGCCCTAACTTCTATACGTTACGTCCTACACCGATCAAAGTTTGCAACATACAAACGCTTGTAACTTTTTACTGGAGCGTCATAAAACCTTGAAATTTTGTAACAATAAAGTTCTCGAGCCTCTTGTCAATTTAAGCTATCGCTCAAAGCTATGCTACCCTTGAGTCCCTAATCAAACACTGATAAAACTTCAAATGGCCCTAAATTCTATACGGTACGTCCTACACCTATAAAAGTTTGCAACATACAAATGCTTGTAACTTTTTACTGGAGCCTCATAAAACCTTGAAATATTGTAACAATAAAGTACTCAAGCCTCTTGTCAATTTAAGCTATCGCTCAAAGCTATGGTACCCTTGAGTCCCAAATCAAATACCGATAAAACTTCAAAAGGCCCTAACTTCTATACGGTGCGTCCTACACTTATCAAAGTTTGCAAACATACAAATGCTTGTAACTTTTTAACTGAAGCGTCATAAAACCTTGAAATTTTATAACAATAAAGTCCTCGAGCCTTTTGTCAATTTAAGCTATCGCTCAAATCTATGCTACGCTTGAGTCCCAAATCAAACACTGATAAAGCTTCAAATGGCCCTAATTTCTATACGGTACGTCCTACACCTATCAAAGTTTGCAACATACAAATGCTTGTAACTTTTTACTGGAGCGTCATAAAACCTTGAAATTTTATAACAATAAAGTACTCGAGCCTCTTGTCAATTTAAGCTATCGCTCAAATCTACGCTACCTTTGAGTCACAACTCAAACACTGATAAAATTTAAAATGGCCCTAACTTCTATACGGTACGTCCTACACCTATCAAAGTTTGCAACATACAAATGCTTGTAACTTTTTACTGGAGCGTCATAAAACCTTGCAATTTTGTAACAATAAAGTTCTCGAACCTCTTGTCAATCTAAGTTATTCGCTCAAAGCTATGCTACCCTTGAGTCCCAAATCAAATACTGATAAAACTTCAAATGGCCCTAACTTCTATACGGTACGTCCTACACCTATCAAAGTTTGCAAACATACAAATGCTTGTAACATTTTACTGCAGCGTCATAAAACCTTGAAATTTTATAACAATAAAGTCCTCGAGCCTTTTGTCAATTTAAGCTATCGCTCAAATCTATGCTACCCTTGAGTCCCAAATCAAACACTGATAAAGCTTCAAATGGCCCTAATTTCTATACGGTACGTCCTACACATATCAAAGTTTGCAAACATACAAATGCTTGTAAGTTTATACTGGAGCGTCATAAAACCTTGAAATTTTATAACAATAAAGTACTCGAGCCTCTTGTCAATTTAAGCTATCGCTCAAAGCTATGCTACCCTTGAGTCCCTAATCAAACACTGATAAAACTTCAAATGGCCCTAAATTCTATACGGTACGTCCTACACCTATCAAAGTTTGCAACATACAAATGCTTGTAACTTTTTACTGGAGCCTCATAAAACCTTGAAATATTGTAACAATAAAGTACTCGAGCCTCTTGTCAATTTAAGCTATCGCTCAAATCTACGCTACCTTTGAGTCCCAACTCAAACACTGATAAAATTTAAAATGGCCCTAACTTCTATACGGTACGTCCTACACCTATCAAAGTTTGCAACATACAAATGCTTGTAACTTTTTACTGGAGCGTCATAAAACCTTGCAATTTTGTAACAATAAAGTTCTCAAACTTCTTGTCAATTTAAGCTATCGCTCAAAGCTATGCTACCCTTGAGTCCCAAATCAAATACTGATAAAACTTCAAATGGCCCTGACTTCTATACGTCACGTCCTACACCTATCAAAGTTTGCAAACATACAAATGATTGTAACTTTTTACTGGAGCGTCATAAAACCTTGAAATTTTTTAACAATAAAGTACTCGAGCCTCTTGTCAATTTAAGCTATCGCTCAAATCTACACTACCTTTGAGTCCCAAATCAAACACTTATAAAACTTCAAACGGCTCTAACTTCTATACGGTACGTCCTACACCTATCAAAGTTTGCAACATACAAATGCTTGTAACTTTTTACTGGAGCGTCCTAAAACCTTAAAATTTTGTAACAATAAAGTACTGGAGCCTCTTGTCAATTTAAGCTATCGCTCAAAGCTATGCTACCCTTGAGTCCCAAATCAAACACTGATAAAACTTCAAATGGCCTTACCTTCTATACGGTACGTCCTACACCTATCAAAGTTTGCAACATACAAAGGCTTGTCACTTTTTACTGGAGCGTCATAAAACCTTGAATTTTTCTAACAATAAAGTACTCGAGCCTCTTGTCAATTTAAGCTATCGCTCAAAGCTTTGCTACCCTTGAGTTCCAAATCAAACACTGATAAAACTTCAAATAGCCCTAGCTTCTATTCGGTACGTCCTACATCTATCAAAGTTTGCAACATACAAATGCTTGTAACTTTTTACTGGAGCGTCATAAAACCTTGAAATTTTGTACCAATAAACTACTCGAGCCTCTTGTCAATTTAAGCTATCGCTCAAAGCTATGCTACCCTTGAGTCCCAAATCAAACTCTGATAAAACTTCAAATGGCCCCTACGGTACGTCCTACACCTATCAAAGTTTGCAACATACAAATGCTTGTAACTTTTTACTGGAGCGTCATAAAACCTTGAAATTTTGTAACAATAAAGTACTCGAGCCTCTTGTCAATTTAAGCTATCGCTCAAAGCTATGCTACCCTTGAGTCCCAAATCAAACTCTGATAAAACTTCAGAAGGCCCCTACGGTACGTCCTACACCTATCAAAGTTTGCAACATACAAATGCTTGTAACTTTTTACTGGAGCGTCAAAAATCCTTGAAATTTTGTAACAATAAAGTACTCGAGCCTTGTAAATTTTAGCTATCGCTCAAAGCTATGCTACCCTTGATTCCCAAACCAAACACTGATAAAACTTCAAATGGCCCTAACTTCTATACGGTACGTCCTACACCTATCAGAGTTTGCAACATACAAATGCTTGTAGCTTTTTACTGGAGCGTCATAAAACCTTGAAATTTTGTAACAATAAAGTACTCGAGCCTCTTTTCAATATAAGTATCGCTCAAAGCTATGCTACCCTTGAGTCCCAAATCAAACACCGATAAAACTTCAAATGGCCCCTACGGTACATCCTACACCTATCAAAGTTTGCAACATACAAATGCTTGTAACTTTTTACTGGAGCGTCATAAAACCTTGCAATTTTGTAACAATAAAGTACTCGCGCCTCTTGTCAATTTAATCTATCGCTCAAAGCTATGCTACCCTTGAGTCCCAAATCAAACACTGATAAAACTTCAAATGGCCCTAAATTCTATACGGTACGTCCTACACCTATCAAAGTTTGCAACATACAAATGCTTGTAACTTTTTTCTGGAGCGTCAAAAAACCTTGAAATTTTGTAACAATAAAGTACTCGAGCCTTGTTAATTTTAGCTATCGCTCAAAGCTAAGCTACCCTTGAGTCCCAAATCAAACACTGATAAAATTTCAAATGGCCCTAACTTCTATACGGTACGTCCTACACCTATCAGAGTGTGCAACATACAAATGCTTGTAACTTTTTACTGGAGCGTCATAAAACCTTGACATTTTGTAACAATAAAGTACTCGAGCCTCTTTTCAATTTAAGCTATCGCTCAAAGCTATGCTACCCTTGAGTCCCAAATCAAACACTGATAAAACTTCAAATGGAACTAACTTCTATTCGGTACGTCCTACACCTATCAAAGTTTGCCACATACAAATGCTTGTAACTTTTTACTGGAGCGTCAGAAAACCTTGAAATTTTGTAACAATAAGGCACTCGAGCCTCTTGTCAATTTAAGCTATCGCTCAAAGCTATGCTACCCTTGAGTCCCAACTCAAACACTGATAAAATTTCAAATGGCCCTAACTTTTATACGTTACGTCCTACACCTAGTCAAGTTTGCAACATTCAAATGCTTGTAACTTTTTACTGGAGCGTCATAAAACCTTGAAATTTTGTAACAATAAAGTACTCGAACCTCTTGTCAATTTAAGCTATCGTTCAAAGCTATGCTACCCTTGAGTCCCAAATCAAATACTGATAAAACATCAAATGGCCCTAACTTTTATACGGTACGTCCTACACCTATCAAAGTTTGCAACATTCAAATGCTTGCAGCTTTTTACTGGAGCGTCATAAAACCTTGAAATTTTCTAACAATAAAGAACTCGAAACTCTTGTCAATTTAAGCTATCGCTCAAAGCTATGCTACCCTTGAGTCCCTAATCAAACACTGATAAAACTTCAAATGGCCCTAAATTCTATACGGTACGTCCTACACCTATCAAAGTTTGCAACATACAAATGCTTGTAACTTTTTACTGGAGCCTCATAAAACCTTGAAATATTGTAACAATAAAGTACTCGAGCCTCTTGTCAATTTAAGCTATCGCTCAAATCTACGCTACCTTTGAGTCCCAACTCAAACACTGATAAAATTTAAAATGGCCCTAACTTCTATACGGTACGTCCTACACCTATCAAAGTTTGCAACATACAAATGCTTGTAACTTTTTACTGGAGCGTCATAAAACCTTGCAATTTTGTAACAATAAAGTTCTCAAACTTCTTGTCAATTTAAGCTATCGCTCAAAGCTATGCTACCCTTGAGTCCCAAATCAAATACTGATAAAACTTCAAATGGCCCTGACTTCTATACGTCACGTCCTACACCTATCAAAGTTTGCAAACATACAAATGATTGTAACTTTTTACTGGAGCGTCATAAAACCTTGAAATTTTTTAACAATAAAGTACTCGAGCCTCTTGTCAATTTAAGCTATCGCTCAAATCTACACTACCTTTGAGTCCCAAATCAAACACTTATAAAACTTCAAACGGCTCTAACTTCTATACGGTACGTCCTACACCTATCAAAGTTTGCAACATACAAATGCTTGTAACTTTTTACTGGAGCGTCCTAAAACCTTAAAATTTTGTAACAATAAAGTACTGGAGCCTCTTGTCAATTTAAGCTATCGCTCAAAGCTATGCTACCCTTGAGTCCCAAATCAAACACTGATAAAACTTCAAATGGCCTTACCTTCTATACGGTACGTCCTACACCTATCAAAGTTTGCAACATACAAAGGCTTGTCACTTTTTACTGGAGCGTCATAAAACCTTGAATTTTTCTAACAATAAAGTACTCGAGCCTCTTGTCAATTTAAGCTATCGCTCAACGCTTTGCTACCCTTGAGTTCCAAATCAAACACTGATAAAACTTCAAATAGCCCTAGCTTCTATTCGGTACGTCCTACATCTATCAAAGTTTGCAACATACAAATGCTTGTAACTTTTTACTGGAGCGTCATAAAACCTTGAAATTTTGTACCAATAAACTACTCGAGCCTCTTGTCAATTTAAGCTATCGCTCAAAGCTATGCTACCCTTGAGTCCCAAATCAAACTCTGATAAAACTTCAAATGGCCCCTACGGTACGTCCTACACCTATCAAAGTTTGCAACATACAAATGCTTGTAACTTTTTACTGGAGCGTCATAAAACCTTGCAATTTTGTAACAATAAAGTTCTCGAACCTCTTGTCAATCTAAGTTATTCGCTCAAAGCTATGCTACCCTTGAGTCCCAAATCAAATACTGATAAAACTTCAAATGGCCCTAACTTCTATACGGTACGTCCTACACCTATCAAAGTTTGCAAACATACAAATGCTTGTAACATTTTACTGCAGCGTCATAAAACCTTGAAATTTTATAACAATAAAGTCCTCGAGCCTTTTGTCAATTTAAGCTATCGCTCAAATCTATGCTACCCTTGAGTCCCAAATCAAACACTGATAAAGCTTCAAATGGCCCTAATTTCTATACGGTACGTCCTACACATATCAAAGTTTGCAAACATACAAATGCTTGTAAGTTTATACTGGAGCGTCATAAAACCTTGAAATTTGATAACAATAAAGTACTCGAGCCTCTTGTCAATTTAAGCTATCGCTCAAAGCTATGCTACCCTTGAGTCCCTAATCAAACACTGATAAAACTTCAAATGGCCCTAAATTCTATACTGTACGTCCTACACCTATCAAAGTTTGCAACATACAAATGCTTGTAACTTTTTACTGGAGCCTCATAAAACCTTGAAATATTGTAACAATAAAGTACTCGAGCCTCTTGTCAATTTAAGCTATCGCTCAAATCTACGCTACCTTTGAGTCCCAACTCAAACACTGATAAAATTTAAAATGGCCCTAACTTCTATACGGTACGTCCTACACCTATTAAAGTTTGCAACATACAAATGCTTGTAACTTTTTACTGGAGCGTCATAAAACCTTGCAATTTTGTAACAATAAAGTTCTCAAACTTCTTGTCAATTTAAGCTATCGCTCAAAGCTATGCTACCCTTGAGTCCCAAATCAAATACTGATAAAACCTCAAATGGCCCTGACTTCTATACGTCACGTCCTACACCTATCAAAGTTTGCAAACATACAAATGATTGTAACTTTTTACTGGAGCGTCATAAAACCTTGAAATTTTTTAACAATAAAGTACTCGAGCCTCTTGTCAATTTAAGCTATCGCTCAAATCTACACTACCTTTGAGTCCCAAATCAAACACTTATAAAACTTCAAACGGCTCTAACTTCTATACGGTACGTCCTACACCTATCAAAGTTTGCAACATACAAATGCTTGTAACTTTTTACTGGAGCGTCCTAAAACCTTAAAATTTTGTAACAATAAAGTACTGGAGCCTCTTGTCAATTTAAGCTATCGCTCAAAGCTATGCTACCCTTGAGTCCCAAATCAAACACTGATAAAACTTCAAATGGCCTTACCTTCTATACGGTACGTCCTACACCTATCAAAGTTTGCAACATACAAAGGCTTGTCACTTTTTACTGGAGCGTCATAAAACCTTGAATTTTTCTAACAATAAAGTACTCGAGCCTCTTGTCAATTTAAGCTATCGCTCAAAGCTTTGCTACCCTTGAGTTCCAAATCAAACACTGATAAAACTTCAAATAGCCCTAGCTTCTATTCGGTACGTCCTACATCTATCAAAGTTTGCAACATACAAATGCTTGTAACTTTTTACTGGAGCGTCATAAAACCTTGAAATTTTGTACCAATAAACTACTCGAGCCTCTTGTCAATTTAAGTTATCGCTCAAAGCTATGCTACCCTTGAGTCCCAAATCAAACTCTGATAAAACTTCAAATGGCCCCTACGGTACGTCCTACACCTATCAAAGTTTGCAACATACAAATGCTTGTAACTTTTTACTGGAGCGTCATAAAACCTTGAAATTTTGTAACAATAAAGTACTCGAGCCTCTTGTCAATTTAAGCTATCGCTCAAAGCTATGCTACCCTTGAGTCCCAAATCAAACTCTGATAAAACTTCAAAAGGCCCCTACGGTACGTCCTACACCTATCAAAGTTTGCAACATACAAATGCTTGTAACTTTTTACTGGAGCGTCAAAAATCCTTGAAATTTTGTAACAATAAAGTACTCGAGCCTTGTAAATTTTAGCTATCGCTCAAAGCTATGCTACCCTTGATTCCCAAACCAAACACTGATAAAACTTCAAATGGCCCTAACTTCTATACGGTACGTCCTACACCTATCAGAGTTTGCAACATACAAATGCTTGTAGCTTTTTACTGGAGCGTCATAAAACCTTGAAATTTTGTAACAATAAAGTACTCGAGCCTCTTTTCAATATAAGTATCGCTCAAAGCTATGCTACCCTTGAGTCCCAAATCAAACACCGATAAAACTTCAAATGGCCCCTACGGTACATCCTACACCTATCAAAGTTTGCAACATACAAATGCTTGTAACTTTTTACTGGAGCGTCATAAAACCTTGCAATTTTGTAACAATAAAGTACTCGCGCCTCTTGTCAATTTAATCTATCGCTCAAAGCTATGCTACCCTTGAGTCCCAAATCAAACACTGATAAAACTTCAAATGGCCCTAAATTCTATACGGTACGTCCTACACCTATCAAAGTTTGCAACATACAAATGCTTGTAACTTTTTTCTGGAGCGTCAAAAAACCTTGAAATTTTGTAACAATAAAGTACTCGAGCCTTGTTAATTTTAGCTATCGCTCAAAGCTAAGCTACCCTTGAGTCCCAAATCAAACACTGATAAAATTTCAAATGGCCCTAACTTCTATACGGTACGTCCTACACCTATCAGAGTGTGCAACATACAAATGCTTGTAACTTTTTACTGGAGCGTCATAAAACCTTGACATTTTGTAACAATAAAGTACTCGAGCCTCTTTTCAATTTAAGCTATCGCTCAAAGCTATGCTACCCTTGAGTCCCAAATCAAACACTGATAAAACTTCAAATGGAACTAACTTCTATTCGGTACGTCCTACACCTATCAAAGTTTGCCACATACAAATGCTTGTAACTTTTTACTGGAGCGTCAGAAAACCTTGAAATTTTGTAACAATAAGGCACTCGAGCCTCTTGTCAATTTAAGCTATCGCTCAAAGCTATGCTACCCTTGAGTCCCAACTCAAACACTGATAAAATTTCAAATGGCCCTAACTTTTATACGTTACGTCCTACACCTAGTCAAGTTTGCAACATTCAAATGCTTGTAACTTTTTACTGGAGCGTCATAAAACCTTGAAATTTTGTAACAATAAAGTACTCGAACCTCTTGTCAATTTAAGCTATCGTTCAAAGCTATGCTACCCTTGAGTCCCAAATCAAATACTGATAAAACATCAAATGGCCCTAACTTTTATACGGTACGTCCTACACCTATCAAAGTTTGCAACATTCAAATGCTTGCAGCTTTTTACTGGAGCGTCATAAAACCTTGAAATTTTCTAACAATAAAGAACTCGAAACTCTTGTCAATTTAAGCTATCGCTCAAAGCTATGCTACCCTTGAGTCCCTAATCAAACACTGATAAAACTTCAAATGGCCCTAAATTCTATACGGTACGTCCTACACCTATCAAAGTTTGCAACATACAAATGCTTGTAACTTTTTACTGGAGCCTCATAAAACCTTGAAATATTGTAACAATAAAGTACTCGAGCCTCTTGTCAATTTAAGCTATCGCTCAAATCTACGCTACCTTTGAGTCCCAACTCAAACACTGATAAAATTTAAAATGGCCCTAACTTCTATACGGTACGTCCTACACCTATCAAAGTTTGCAACATACAAATGCTTGTAACTTTTTACTGGAGCGTCATAAAACCTTGCAATTTTGTAACAATAAAGTTCTCAAACTTCTTGTCAATTTAAGCTATCGCTCAAAGCTATGCTACCCTTGAGTCCCAAATCAAATACTGATAAAACTTCAAATGGCCCTGACTTCTATACGTCACGTCCTACACCTATCAAAGTTTGCAAACATACAAATGATTGTAACTTTTTACTGGAGCGTCATAAAACCTTGAAATTTTTTAACAATAAAGTACTCGAGCCTCTTGTCAATTTAAGCTATCGCTCAAATCTACACTACCTTTGAGTCCCAAATCAAACACTTATAAAACTTCAAACGGCTCTAACTTCTATACGGTACGTCCTACACCTATCAAAGTTTGCAACATACAAATGCTTGTAACTTTTTACTGGAGCGTCCTAAAACCTTAAAATTTTGTAACAATAAAGTACTGGAGCCTCTTGTCAATTTAAGCTATCGCTCAAAGCTATGCTACCCTTGAGTCCCAAATCAAACACTGATAAAACTTCAAATGGCCTTACCTTCTATACGGTACGTCCTACACCTATCAAAGTTTGTAACATACAAAGGCTTGTCACTTTTTACTGGAGCGTCATAAAACCTTGAATTTTTCTAACAATAAAGTACTCGAGCCTCTTGTCAATTTAAGCTATCGCTCAAAGCTTTGCTACCCTTGAGTTCCAAATCAAACACTGATAAAACTTCAAATAGCCCTAGCTTCTATTCGGTACGTCCTACATCTATCAAAGTTTGCAACATACAAATGCTTGTAACTTTTTACTGGAGCGTCATAAAACCTTGAAATTTTGTACCAATAAACTACTCGAGCCTCTTGTCAATTTAAGCTATCGCTCAAAGCTATGCTACCCTTGAGTCCCAAATCAAACTCTGATAAAACTTCAAATGGCCCCTACGGTACGTCCTACACCTATCAAAGTTTGCAACATACAAATGCTTGTAACTTTTTACTGGAGCGTCATAAAACCTTGAAATTTTGTAACAATAAAGTACTCGAGCCTCTTGTCAATTTAAGCTATCGCTCAAAGCTATGCTACCCTTGAGTCCCAAATCAAACTCTGATAAAACTTCAAAAGGCCCCTACGGTACGTCCTACACCTATCAAAGTTTGCAACATACAAATGCTTGTAACTTTTTACTGGAGCGTCAAAAATCCTTGAAATTTTGTAACAATAAAGTACTCGAGCCTTGTAAATTTTAGCTATCGCTCAAAGCTATGCTACCCTTGATTCCCAAACCAAACACTGATAAAACTTCAAATGGCCCTAACTTCTATACGGTACGTCCTACACCTATCAGAGTTTGCAACATACAAATGCTTGTAGCTTTTTACTGGAGCGTCATAAAACCTTGAAATTTTGTAACAATAAAGTACTCGAGCCTCTTTTCAATATAAGTATCGCTCAAAGCTATGCTACCCTTGAGTCCCAAATCAAACACCGATAAAACTTCAAATGGCCCCTACGGTACATCCTACACCTATCAAAGTTTGCAACATACAAATGCTTGTAACTTTTTACTGGAGCGTCATAAAACCTTGCAATTTTGTAACAATAAAGTACTCGCGCCTCTTGTCAATTTAATCTATCGCTCAAAGCTATGCTACCCTTGAGTCCCAAATCAAACACTGATAAAACTTCAAATGGCCCTAAATTCTATACGGTACGTCCTACACCTATCAAAGTTTGCAACATACAAATGCTTGTAACTTTTTTCTGGAGCGTCAAAAAACCTTGAAATTTTGTAACAATAAAGTACTCGAGCCTTGTTAATTTTAGCTATCGCTCAAAGCTAAGCTACCCTTGAGTCCCAAATCAAACACTGATAAAATTTCAAATGGCCCTAACTTCTATACGGTACGTCCTACACCTATCAGAGTGTGCAACATTCAAATGCTTGTAACTTTTTACTGGAGCGTCATAAAACCTTGACATTTTGTAACAATAAAGTACTCGAGCCTCTTTTCAATTTAAGCTATCGCTCAAAGCTATGCTACCCTTGAGTCCCAAATCAAACACTGATAAAACTTCAAATGGAACTAACTTCTATTCGGTACGTCCTACACCTATCAAGGTTTGCCACATACAAATGCTTGTAACTTTTTACTGGAGCGTCAGAAAACCTTGAAATTTTGTAACAATAAGGCACTCGAGCCTCTTGTCAATTTAAGCTATCGCTCAAAGCTATGCTACCCTTGAGTCCCAACTCAAACACTGATAAAATTTCAAATGGCCCTAACTTTTATACGTTACGTCCTACACCTAGTCAAGTTTGCAACATTCAAATGCTTGTAACTTTTTACTGGAGCGTCATAAAACCTTGAAATTTTGTAACAATAAAGTACTCGAACCTCTTGTCAATTTAAGCTATCGTTCAAAGCTATGCTACCCTTGAGTCCCAAATCAAATACTGATAAAACATCAAATGGCCCTAACTTTTATACGGTACGTCCTACACCTATCAAAGTTTGCAACATTCAAATGCTTGCAGCTTTTTACTGGAGCGTCATAAAACCTTGAAATTTTCTAACAATAAAGAACTCGAAACTCTTGTCAATTTAATCTATAGCTCAAAGCTATGCTACTCTTGAGTCCCAAATCAAACACTGATAAAACTTCAAATGGCCCTAATTTCTATGCGGTACGTCCTACACCTATCAAAGTTTGCAAACAGACAAATGCTTGCAACTTTTTACTGGAGGGTCATGAAACCTTGAAATTTTATGACAATAAAGTACTCGAGCCTCTTGTCAAGTTAAGTATCGCTCAAAGCTATGCTACCCTTGAGTCCCAAATCAAACACTGATAAAACTTCAAATGGCCCTAACTTCTATACGGTACGTCCTACACCTATCAGAGTTTGCAACATTCAAGTGCTTGTAGCTTTTTACTGGAGCGTCATAAAACCTTGAAATTTTCTAACAATAAAGAACTCGAAACTCTTGTCAATTTAATCTATAGCTCAAAGCTATGCTACCCTTGAGTCCCAAATCAAACACCGATAAAACTTCAAATGGCCCCTACGGTACATCCTACACCTATCAAAGTTTGCAACATACAAATGCTTGTAACTTTTTACTGGAGCGTCATAAAACCTTGCAATTTTGTAACAATAAAGTACTCGACCCTCTTGTCAATTTAAGTTATCGCTCAAATCTATGCTACCCTTGAGTCCTAAATCAAACACTGATAAAACTTCAAATGGCCCTAACTTCTATACGGTACGTCCTACACCTATCAGAGTTTGCAACATACAAATGCTTGTAGCTTTTTACTGGAGCGTCATAAAACCTTGAAATTTTGCAACAATAAAGTACTCGAGCCTCTTGTCAATTTAAGCTATCGCTCAAAGCAATGCTACCCTTGAGTTCCAAATCAAACACTGATAAAACTTCAAATAGCCCTAGCTTCTATTCGGTACGTCCTACATCTATCAAAGTTTGCAACATACAAATGCTTGTAACTTTTTACTGGAGCGTCATAAAACCTTGAAATTTTGTACCAATAAACTACTCGAGCCTCTTGTCAATTTAAGCTATCGCTCAAAGCTATGCTACCCTTGAGTCCCAAATCAAACACTGATAAAACTTCAAATGGCCCCTACGGTACGTCCTACACCTATCAAAGTTTGCAACATACAAATGCTTGTAACTTTTTACTGGAGCGTCATAAAACCTTGAAATTTTCTAATAATAAAGAACTCGGAACTCTTGTCAATTTAAGCTATCGCTCAAAGCTATGCTACCCTTGAGTACCAAATCAACCACTGATAAAACTTCAAATGGCCCCTACGGTACGTCCTACACCTATCAAAGTTTGCAACATACAAATGCTTGTAACTTTTTACTGGAGCGTCATAAAACCTTGAAATTTTGTAACAATAAAGTACTCAAGCCTCTTGTCAATTTAAGCTATCGCTCAAAGCTATGCTACCCTTGAGTCCCAAATCAAACACTAATGAAGCTTCAAATGGCCCTAACTTCTATACGGTACGTCCTACAGATATCAAAGTTTGCAACATACAAATGCTTGTAACTTTTTACTGGAGCGTCATAAAACCTTGCAATTTTGTAACAATAAAGTACTCGCGCCTCTTGTCTATTTAAGCTAACGCTCAAAGCTATGCTAGCCTTGAGTCCCAAATCTAACACTGATAAAACTTCAAATGGCCCTAACTTTTATACGGTATGTCCTACACCTATCAAAATTTGCAACATTCAAATGTTTGTAACTTTTTACTGGAGCGTCATAAAACCTTGAAATTTTCTAATAATAAAGAACTCGAAACTCTTGTCAATTTAAGCTATCGCTCAAAGCTATGCTACCCTTGAGTACCAAATCAAACACTGATAAAACTTCAAATGGCCCCTACGGTACGTCCTACACCTATCAAAGTTTGCAACATACAAATGCTTGTAACTTTTTACTGGAGCTCATAAAACCTTGAAATTTTGTAACAATAAAGTACTCAAGCCTCTTGTCAATTTAAGCTATCGCTCAAAGCTATGCACCCTTGAGTCCCAAATCAAACACTGATGAAACTTCAAATGGCCGTAACTTCTATACGGTACGTCCTACACCTATCAGAGTTTGCAACATTCAAATGCTTGTAACTTTTTATTGGAGCGTCAAAAAACCTTGAAATTTTGTAACAATACAGTACTCGAGCCTCTTGTCAATTTAAGCTATCGCTCAAAGCAATGCTACCCTTGAGTCCCAAATCCAACTCTGATAAAACTTCAAATGGCCCTAACTTCTATACGGTACGTCCTACACCTATCAGAGTTTGCAACATACAAATGCTTGTAGCTTTTTACTAGAGCGTCATAAAACCTTGAAATTTTGCAACAATAAAGTACTCGAGCCTCTTGTCAATTTAAGCTATCGCTCAAAGCAATGCTACCCTTGAGTCCCAAATCCAACACTAATAAAACTTCAAATGGCCCTAACTTCTATACGGTACGTCCTACACCTATCAGAGTTTGCAACATACAAATGCTTGTAGCTTTTTACTGGAGCGTCATAAAACCTTGAAATTTTGTAACAATAAAGTACTCGAGCCTCTTTTCAATTTAAGCTATCGCTCAAAGCTATGATACCCTTGAGTCCCATATCAAACACTGATAAAACTTCAAATGGCCCTAACTTCTATTCGGTACGTCCTACACCTATCAAAGTTTGCCACATACAAATGCTTGTAACTTTTTACTGGAGCGTCATAAAACCTTGAAATTTTCTAACAATAAAGTACTCGAGCCTCTTGTCAATTTAAGGTATCGCCCATAGCTATTCTACCCTTGAGTCCCAAATCAAACACTGATAAAACTTCAAATGGCCCTAACTTTTTTACGGTACGTCCTACACCTATCAAAGTGTGCAACATCCAAATGCTTGTAACTTTTTACTGGAGCGTCATAAAACCTTGCAATTTTGTAACAATAAAGTACTCGAGACTCTTGTCAATTTAAGCTATCGCTCAAAGCTATGCTACCCTTGAATCCCAAATCAAACACTGATAAAACTTCAAACGGCCCTAACTTCTATACGGTACGTCCTACAACTATCAAAGTTTGCAACATCCAAAGGCTTGTAACTTTTTACTGGAGCGTCATAAAACCTTGCAATTTTGTAACAATAAAGTACTCGAGACTCTTGTCAATTTAAGCTATCGCTCAAAGCTATGCTACCTTGAATCCCAAATCACACACTGATAAAACTTCAAACGGCCCTAACTTCTATACGGTACGTCCTGCACCTATCAAAGTTTGCAACATACAAATGCTTGTAACTTTTTACTGGAGCGTCATAAAACCTTGAAATTTTCTAACAATAAAGTAGTCGAGCATCTTGTCAATTTAAGCTATCGCTCAAAGCTATGCTACCCTTGAGCTCCAAATCAAACACTGATAAAACTTCAAATCGCCCTAGCATCTATACGGTACGTCCTACATCTATCAAAGTTTGCAACATACAAATGCTTGTAACTTTTTACTGGAGCGTCATAAAACCTTGAGATTTTGTAACAATAAAGTACTCGAGTCACTTGTCAATTTAAGCTATCGCTCAAAGCTATGCTACCCTTGAGTCCCAAAACAAACACTGATAAAACTTCAAATGGCCCTAACTTCTATACGGTACGTCCTACACCTATCAAAGTTTGCAACATACAAATGCTTGTGACTTTTTACTGAAGCGCCATAAAACCTTGAAATTTTGTAACAATAAAGTACTCGAGCCTCTTGTCAATTTAAGCTATCGCCCATAGCTATACTACCCTTGAGTCCCAAATCAAACACTGATAAAACTTCAAATGGCCCTAACTTCTATACGGTACGTCCTACACCTATCAAAGTTTGTAACATACAAATGCTTGTAACTTTTTACTGGAGCGTCATAAAACCTTCAAATTTTGTAACAATAAGGTTCTCGAGCCTTGTCAATTTAAGCTATCGCTCAAAGCTATGGTACCCTTGAGTCCCAAATCAAACACTGATAAAACTTCAAATGGCCCTAAATTCTATACGGTACGTCCTACACCTATCAAAGTTTGCAACATACAAATGCTTGTAACTTTTTACTGGAGCGTCAAAAAACCTTGAAATTTTGTAACAATAAAGTACTCGAGCCTTGTTAATTTAAGTTATCGCTCAAAGCTATGCTACCCTTGAATCCCAAATCACACACTGATAAAACTTCAAACGGCCCTAACTTCTATACGGTACGTCCTACACCTATCAAAGTTTGCAATATACAAATGCTTGTAACTTTTTACTGGAGCGTCATAAAACCTTGAAATTTTGTAACAATAAAGTACTCGAGCCTCTTGTCAATTTAAGCTATCGCTCAAAGCTATGCTACCCTTGAGTTCCAAATTAAACACTGATAAAACTTCAAATAGCCCTAGCTTCTATACGGTACGTCCTACATCTATCAAAGTTTGCAACATACAAATGCTTGTAACTTTTTACTGGAGCGTCATAAAACTTTGAAATTTTGTAACAATAAAGTACTCGAGTCTCTTGTCAATTTAAGCTATCGCTCAAAGCTATGCTACCCTTGAGTCCCAAATCAAACACTGATAAAACTTCAAATGGCCCTAACTTCTATACGGTACGTCCTACACCTATCAAAGTTTGCAACATACAAATGCTTGTAACTTTTTACTGGAGCGCCATAAAACCTTGAAATTTTGTAACAATAAAGTACTCGAGCCTCTTGTCAATTTAAGCTATCGCCCATAGCTATACTACCCTTGAGTCCCAAATCAAACACTGATAAAACTTCAAATGGCCCTAACTTCTATACGGTACGTCCTACACCTATCAAAGTTTGTAACATACAAATGCTTGTAACTTTTTACTGGAGCGTCATAAAACCTTCAAATTTTGTAACAATAAGGTTCTCGAGCCTTGTCAATTTAAGCTATCGCTCAAAGCTATGGTACCCTTGAGTCCCAAATCAAACACTGATAAAACTTCAAATGGCCCTAAATTCTATACGGTACGTCCTACACCTATCAAAGTTTGCAACATACAAATGCTTGTAACTTTTTACTGGAGCGTCAAAAAACCTTGAAATTTTGTAACAACAAAGTACTCGAGCCTCTTGTCAATTTAAGCTATCGCTCAAAGCTATGCTACCCTTGAGTCCCAAAAACTGATAAACTTCAAATGGCCCTAACTTCTATACGGTGCGTCCTACAACTATCAAAGTTTGCAAACATACAAATGCTTGTAACTTTTTACTGGAGCATCATAAAACCTTGAAATTTTGTAACAATAAAGTACTCGAGCCTCTTGTCAATTTAAGCTATCGCTCAAAGCTATGCTACCCTTGAGTCCCAAAAAAATACTGATAAAACTTCAAATGGCCCTAACTTCTATACGGTACGTCCTACAACTATCAAAGTTTGCAAACATACAAATGCTTGTAAATTTTTACTGGAGCGTCATAAAACCTTGAAATTTTATAACAATAAAGTTCTCGAGCCTCCTGTCAATTTAGGCTATCGCTCAAATCTACGCTACCTTTGAGTCCCAAATCAAACACTGATAAAACTTCAAATGGCCCTAAATTCTATACGGTACGTCCTACACCTATCAAAGTTTGCAACATACAAATGCTTGTAACTTTTTACTGGAGCGTCAAAAAACCTTGAAATTTTGTAACAACAAAGTACTCGAGCCTCTTGTCAATTTAAGCTATCGCTCAAAGCTATGCTACCCTTGAGTCCCAAAAACTGATAAACTTCAAATGGCCCTAACTTCTATACGGTACGTCCTACAGATATCAAAGTTTGCAACATACAAATGCTTGTAACTTTTTACTGGAGCGTCATAAAACCTTGCAATTTTGTAACAATAAAGTACTCGCGCCTCTTGTCTATTTAAGCTAACGCTCAAAGCTATGCTAGCCTTGAGTCCCAAATCTAACACTGATAAAACTTCAAATGGCCCTAACTTTTATACGGTATGTCCTACACCTATCAAAATTTGCAACATTCAAATGTTTGTAACTTTTTACTGGAGCGTCATAAAACCTTGAAATTTTCTAATAATAAAGAACTCGAAACTCTTGTCAATTTAAGCTATCGCTCAAAGCTATGCTACCCTTGAGTACCAAATCAAACACTGATAAAACTTCAAATGGCCCCTACGGTACGTCCTACACCTATCAAAGTTTGCAACATACAAATGCTTGTAACTTTTTACTGGAGCTCATAAAACCTTGAAATTTTGTAACAATAAAGTACTCAAGCCTCTTGTCAATTTAAGCTATCGCTCAAAGCTATGCACCCTTGAGTCCCAAATCAAACACTGATGAAACTTCAAATGGCCGTAACTTCTATACGGTACGTCCTACACCTATCAGAGTTTGCAACATTCAAATGCTTGTAACTTTTTATTGGAGCGTCAAAAAACCTTGAAATTTTGTAACAATACAGTACTCGAGCCTCTTGTCAATTTAAGCTATCGCTCAAAGCAATGCTACCCTTGAGTCCCAAATCCAACTCTGATAAAACTTCAAATGGCCCTAACTTCTATACGGTACGTCCTACACCTATCAGAGTTTGCAACATACAAATGCTTGTAGCTTTTTACTAGAGCGTCATAAAACCTTGAAATTTTGCAACAATAAAGTACTCGAGCCTCTTGTCAATTTAAGCTATCGCTCAAAGCAATGCTACCCTTGAGTCCCAAATCCAACACTAATAAAACTTCAAATGGCCCTAACTTCTATACGGTACGTCCTACACCTATCAGAGTTTGCAACATACAAATGCTTGTAGCTTTTTACTGGAGCGTCATAAAACCTTGAAATTTTGTAACAATAAAGTACTCGAGCCTCTTTTCAATTTAAGCTATCGCTCAAAGCTATGATACCCTTGAGTCCCATATCAAACACTGATAAAACTTCAAATGGCCCTAACTTCTATTCGGTACGTCCTACACCTATCAAAGTTTGCCACATACAAATGCTTGTAACTTTTTACTGGAGCGTCATAAAACCTTGAAATTTTCTAACAATAAAGTACTCGAGCCTCTTGTCAATTTAAGGTATCGCCCATAGCTATTCTACCCTTGAGTCCCAAATCAAACACTGATAAAACTTCAAATGGCCCTAACTTTTTTACGGTACGTCCTACACCTATCAAAGTGTGCAACATCCAAATGCTTGTAACTTTTTACTGGAGCGTCATAAAACCTTGCAATTTTGTAACAATAAAGTACTCGAGACTCTTGTCAATTTAAGCTATCGCTCAAAGCTATGCTACCCTTGAATCCCAAATCAAACACTGATAAAACTTCAAACGGCCCTAACTTCTATACGGTACGTCCTACAACTATCAAAGTTTGCAACATCCAAAGGCTTGTAACTTTTTACTGGAGCGTCATAAAACCTTGCAATTTTGTAACAATAAAGTACTCGAGACTCTTGTCAATTTAAGCTATCGCTCAAAGCTATGCTACCTTGAATCCCAAATCACACACTGATAAAACTTCAAACGGCCCTAACTTCTATACGGTACGTCCTGCACCTATCAAAGTTTGCAACATACAAATGCTTGTAACTTTTTACTGGAGCGTCATAAAACCTTGAAATTTTCTAACAATAAAGTAGTCGAGCATCTTGTCAATTTAAGCTATCGCTCAAAGCTATGCTACCCTTGAGCTCCAAATCAAACACTGATAAAACTTCAAATCGCCCTAGCATCTATACGGTACGTCCTACATCTATCAAAGTTTGCAACATACAAATGCTTGTAACTTTTTACTGGAGCGTCATAAAACCTTGAGATTTTGTAACAATAAAGTACTCGAGTCACTTGTCAATTTAAGCTATCGCTCAAAGCTATGCTACCCTTGAGTCCCAAAACAAACACTGATAAAACTTCAAATGGCCCTAACTTCTATACGGTACGTCCTACACCTATCAAAGTTTGCAACATACAAATGCTTGTGACTTTTTACTGAAGCGCCATAAAACCTTGAAATTTTGTAACAATAAAGTACTCGAGCCTCTTGTCAATTTAAGCTATCGCCCATAGCTATACTACCCTTGAGTCCCAAATCAAACACTGATAAAACTTCAAATGGCCCTAACTTCTATACGGTACGTCCTACACCTATCAAAGTTTGTAACATACAAATGCTTGTAACTTTTTACTGGAGCGTCATAAAACCTTCAAATTTTGTAACAATAAGGTTCTCGAGCCTTGTCAATTTAAGCTATCGCTCAAAGCTATGGTACCCTTGAGTCCCAAATCAAACACTGATAAAACTTCAAATGGCCCTAAATTCTATACGGTACGTCCTACACCTATCAAAGTTTGCAACATACAAATGCTTGTAACTTTTTACTGGAGCGTCAAAAAACCTTGAAATTTTGTAACAATAAAGTACTCGAGCCTTGTTAATTTAAGTTATCGCTCAAAGCTATGCTACCCTTGAATCCCAAATCACACACTGATAAAACTTCAAACGGCCCTAACTTCTATACGGTACGTCCTACACCTATCAAAGTTTGCAATATACAAATGCTTGTAACTTTTTACTGGAGCGTCATAAAACCTTGAAATTTTGTAACAATAAAGTACTCGAGCCTCTTGTCAATTTAAGCTATCGCTCAAAGCTATGCTACCCTTGAGTTCCAAATTAAACACTGATAAAACTTCAAATAGCCCTAGCTTCTATACGGTACGTCCTACATCTATCAAAGTTTGCAACATACAAATGCTTGTAACTTTTTACTGGAGCGTCATAAAACTTTGAAATTTTGTAACAATAAAGTACTCGAGTCTCTTGTCAATTTAAGCTATCGCTCAAAGCTATGCTACCCTTGAGTCCCAAATCAAACACTGATAAAACTTCAAATGGCCCTAACTTCTATACGGTACGTCCTACACCTATCAAAGTTTGCAACATACAAATGCTTGTAACTTTTTACTGGAGCGCCATAAAACCTTGAAATTTTGTAACAATAAAGTACTCGAGCCTCTTGTCAATTTAAGCTATCGCCCATAGCTATACTACCCTTGAGTCCCAAATCAAACACTGATAAAACTTCAAATGGCCCTAACTTCTATACGGTACGTCCTACACCTATCAAAGTTTGTAACATACAAATGCTTGTAACTTTTTACTGGAGCGTCATAAAACCTTCAAATTTTGTAACAATAAGGTTCTCGAGCCTTGTCAATTTAAGCTATCGCTCAAAGCTATGGTACCCTTGAGTCCCAAATCAAACACTGATAAAACTTCAAATGGCCCTAAATTCTATACGGTACGTCCTACACCTATCAAAGTTTGCAACATACAAATGCTTGTAACTTTTTACTGGAGCGTCAAAAAACCTTGAAATTTTGTAACAACAAAGTACTCGAGCCTCTTGTCAATTTAAGCTATCGCTCAAAGCTATGCTACCCTTGAGTCCCAAAAACTGATAAACTTCAAATGGCCCTAACTTCTATACGGTGCGTCCTACAACTATCAAAGTTTGCAAACATACAAATGCTTGTAACTTTTTACTGGAGCATCATAAAACCTTGAAATTTTGTAACAATAAAGTACTCGAGCCTCTTGTCAATTTAAGCTATCGCTCAAAGCTATGCTACCCTTGAGTCCCAAAAAAATACTGATAAAACTTCAAATGGCCCTAACTTCTATACGGTACGTCCTACAACTATCAAAGTTTGCAAACATACAAATGCTTGTAAATTTTTACTGGAGCGTCATAAAACCTTGAAATTTTATAACAATAAAGTTCTCGAGCCTCCTGTCAATTTAGGCTATCGCTCAAATCTACGCTACCTTTGAGTCCCAAATCAAACACTGATAAAGCTTCAAATGGCCATAATTTCTATACGGTACGTCCTACACCTATCGAAGTTTTCAAAATACAAATTCTTGTAACTTTTTACTGGAGCGTCATAAAACCTTGAAATTTTATAACCATAAAGTACTCGAGCCTCTTGTGAATTTAAGCTATCGCTCAAAGCTATGCTACCCTTGAGTCCCAAATCAAACACTGATAAAACTTCAAATGGCCCCTACGGTACGTCCTACACCTATCAAAGTTTGCAATATACAAATGCTTGTAACTTTTTACTGGAGCGTCATAAAACCTTGAAATTTTGTAACAATAAAGTACTCGAGCCTTGTTAATTTAAGTTATCGCTCAAAGCTATGCTACCCTTGAATCCCAAATCACACACTGATAAAACTTCAAACGGCCCTAACTTCTATACGGTACGTCCTACACCTATCAAAGTTTGCAATATACAAATGCTTGTAACTTTTTACTGGAGCGTCATAAAACCTTGAAATTTTGTAACAATAAAGTACTCGAGCCTCTTGTCAATTTAAGCTATCGCTCAAAGCTATGCTACCCTTGAGTTCCAAATTAAACACTGATAAAACTTCAAATAGCCCTAGCTTCTATACGGTACGTCCTACATCTATCAAAGTTTGCAACATACAAATGCTTGTAACTTTTTACTGGAGCGTCATAAAACTTTGAAATTTTGTAACAATAAAGTACTCGAGTCTCTTGTCAATTTAAGCTATCGCTCAAAGCTATGCTACCCTTGAGTCCCAAATCAAACACTGATAAAACTTCAAATGGCCCTAACTTCTATACGGTACGTCCTACACCTATCAAAGTTTGCAACATACAAATGCTTGTAACTTTTTACTGGAGCGTCATAAAACCTTGAAATTTTGTAACAATAAAGTACTCGAGCCTCTTGTCAATTTAAGCTATCGCCCATAGCTATACTACCCTTGAGTCCCAAATCAAACACTGATAAAACTTCAAATGGCCCTAACTTCTATACGGTACGTCCTACACCTATCAAAGTTTGTAACATACAAATGCTTGTAACTTTTTACTGGAGCGTCATAAAACCTTCAAATTTTGTAACAATAAGGTTCTCGAGCCTTGTCAATTTAAGCTATCGCTCAAAGCTATGGTACCCTTGAGTCCCAAATCAAACACTGATAAAACTTCAAATGGCCCTAAATTCTATACGGTACGTCCTACACCTATCAAAGTTTGCAACATACAAATGCTTGTAACTTTTTACTGGAGCGTCAAAAAACCTTGAAATTTTGTAACAACAAAGTACTCGAGCCTCTTGTCAATTTAAGCTATCGCTCAAAGCTATGCTACCCTTGAGTCCCAAAAACTGATAAACTTCAAATGGCCCTAACTTCTATACGGTGCGTCCTACAACTATCAAAGTTTGCAAACATACAAATGCTTGTAACTTTTTACTGGAGCATCATAAAACCTTGAAATTTTGTAACAATAAAGTACTCGAGCCTCTTGTCAATTTAAGCTATCGCTCAAAGCTATGCTACCCTTGAGTCCCAAAAAAATACTGATAAAACTTCAAATGGCCCTAACTTCTATACGGTACGTCCTACAACTATCAAAGTTTGCAAACATACAAATGCTTGTAAATTTTTACTGGAGCGTCATAAAACCTTGAAATTTTATAACAATAAAGTTCTCGAGCCTCCTGTCAATTTAGGCTATCGCTCAAATCTACGCTACCTTTGAGTCCCAAATCAAACACTGATAAAGCTTCAAATGGCCATAATTTCTATACGGTACGTCCTACACCTATCGAAGTTTTCAAAATACAAATTCTTGTAACTTTTTACTGGAGCGTCATAAAACCTTGAAATTTTATAACCATAAAGTACTCGAGCCTCTTGTGAATTTAAGCTATCGCTCAAAGCTATGCTACCCTTGAGTCCCAAATCAAACACTGATAAAACTTCTAATGGCCCCTACGGTACGTCCTACACCTATCAAAGTTTGCAATATACAAATGCTTGTAACTTTTTACTGGAGCGTCATAAAACCTTGAAATTTTGTAACAATAAAGTACTCGAGCCTCTTGTCAATTTAAGCTATCGCTCAAAGCTATGCTACCCTTGAGTCCGAAATCAAACACTAATGAAACTTCAAATGGCCCTAACTTCTATACGGTACGTCCTACAGCTATAAAAGTTTGCAACATACAAATGCTTGTAACTTTTTACTAGAGCGTCATAAAACCTTGCAATTTTGTAACAATAAAGTACTCGCGCCTCTTGTCTATTTAAGCTATCGCTCAAAGCTGTGGTACCCTTGAGTCCCAAATCAAACACTGATAAAACTTCAAATGGCCCTAACTTATATACGGTACGTCCTACACCTATCAAAGTTTGCAAAATACAAATGCTTGTAACTTTTTACTGGAGCATCATAAAACCTTGAAATTTTGTAACAATACAGTACTCGAGCCTCTTGTCAATTTAAGCTATCGCTCAAAGCAATGCTACCCTTGAGGCCCAAATCCAACTCTTATAAAACTTCAAATGGCCCTAACTTCTATACGGTACGTCCTACACCTATCAGAGTTTGCAACATACAAATGCTTGTAGCTTTTTACTGGAGCGTCATAAAACCTTGAAATTTTGCAACAATAAAGTACTCGAGCCTCTTGTCAATTTAAGCTATCGCGCAAAGCAATGCTACCCTTGAGTCCCAAATCCAACACTAATAAAACTTCAAATGGCCCTAACTTCTATACGGTACGTCCTACACCTATCAGAGTTTGCAACATACAAATGCTTGTAGCTTTTTACTAGAGCGTCATAAAACCTTGAAATTTTGCAACAATAAAGTACTCTAGCCTCTTGTCAATTTAAGCTATCGCTCAAAGCTATGCTACCCTTGAATCCCAAATCAAACACTGATAAAACTTCAAACGGCCCTAACTTCTATACGGTACGTCCTACAACTATCAAAGTTTGCAACATCCAAAGGCATGTAACTTTTTACTGGAGCGTCATAAAACCTTGCAATTTTGTAACAATAAAGTACTCGAGACTCTTGTCAATTTAAGCTATCGCTCAAAGCTATGCTACCCTTGAGTTCCAAATCACACACTGATAAAACTTCAAATAGCCCTAGCTTCTATACGGTACGTCCTACATCTATCAAAGTTTGCAACATACAAATGCTTGTAACTTTTTACTGGAGCGTCATAAAACCTGAAATTTTGTAACAATAAAGTACTCGAGTCACTTGTCAATTTAAGCTATCGCTCAAAGCTATGCTACCCTTGAGTCCCAAATCAAACACTGATAAAACTTCAAATGGCCCTAACTTCTATACGGTACGTCCTACACCTATCAAAGTTTGCAACATACAAATGCTTGTAACTTTTTACTGGAGCGCCATAAAACCTTGAAATTTTGTAACAATAAAGTACTCGAGCCTCTTGTCAATTTAAGCTATCGCCCATAGCTATACTACCCTTGAGTCCCAAATCAAACACTGATAAAACTTCAAATGGCCCTAACTTCTATACGGTACGTCCTACACCTATCAGAGTTTGCAACATACAAATGCTTGGAGCTTTTTACTGGAGCGTCATAAAACCTTGAAATTTTGTAACAATAAAGTACTCGAGCCTCTTTTCAATTTAAGCTATCGCTCAAAGCTATGATACCCTTGAGTCCCAAATCAAACACTGATAAAACTTCAAATGGCCCTAACTTCTATTCGGTACGTCCTACACCTATCAAAGTTTGCCACATACAAATGCTTGTAACTTTTTACTGGAGCGTCATAAAACCTTGAAATTTTGTAACAATAAAGTACTCGAGCCTCTTGTCAATTTAAGCTATCGCTCAAAGCTATGCTACCCTTGAGTCCGAAATCAAACACTAATGAAACTTCAAATGGCCCTAACTTCTATACGGTACGTCCTACAGCTATAAAAGTTTGCAACATACAAATGCTTGTAACTTTTTACTAGAGCGTCATAAAACCTTGCAATTTTGTAACAATAAAGTACTCGCGCCTCTTGTCTATTTAAGCTATCGCTCAAAGCTGTGGTACCCTTGAGTCCCAAATCAAACACTGATAAAACTTCAAATGGCCCTAACTTCTATTCGGTACGTCCTACACCTATCAAAGTTTGCCACATACAAATGCTTGTAACTTTTTACTGGAGCGTCATAAAACCTTGAAATTTTGTAACAATAAAGTACTCGAGCCTCTTGTCAATTTAAGCTATCGCTCAAAGCTATGCTACCCTTGAATCCCAAATCAAACACTAATAAAACTTCAAACGGCCCTAACTTCTATACGGTACGTCCTACAACTATCAAAGTTTGCAACATCCAAAGGCTTGTAACTTTTTACTGGAGCGTCATAAAACCTTGCAATTTTGTAACAATAAAGTACTCGAGACTCTTGTCAATTTAAGCTATCGCTCAAAGCTATGCTACCCTTGAGTTCCAAATCAAACACTGATAAAACTTCAAATAGCCCTAGCTTCTATACGGTACGTCCTACATCTATCAAAGTTTGCAACATACAAATGCTTGTAACTTTTTACTGGAGCGTCATAAAACCTTGAAATTTTGTAACAATAAAGTACTCGAGTCACTTGTCAATTTAAGCTATCGCTCAAAGCTATGCTACCCTTGAGTCCCAAATCAAACACTGATAAAACTTCAAATGGCCCTAACTTCTATACGGTACGTCCTACACCTATCAAAGTTTGCAACATACAAATGCTTGTAACTTTTTACTGGAGCGCCATAAAACCTTGAAATTTTGTAACAATAAAGTACTCGAGCCTCTTGTCAATTTAAGCTATCGCCCATAGCTATACTACCCTTGAGTCCCAAATCAAACACTGATAAAACTTCAAATGGCCCTAACTTCTATACGGTACGTCCTACACCTATCAAAGTTTGTAACATACAAATGCTTGTAACTTTTTACTGGAGCGTCATAAAACCTTCAAATTTTGTAACAATAAGGTTCTCGAGCCTTGTCAATTTAAGCTATCGCTCAAAGCTATGGTACCCTTGAGTCCCAAATCAAACACTGATAAAACTTCAAATGGCCCTAAATTCTATACGGTACGTCCTACACCTATCAAAGTTTGCAACATACAAATGCTTGTAACTTTTTACTGGAGCGTCAAAAAACCTTGAAATTTTGTAACAATAAAGTACTCGAGCCTTGTTAATTTAAGCTATCGCTCAAAGCTATGCTACCCTTGAATCCCAAATCACACACTGATAAAACTTCAAACGGCCCTAACTTCTATACGGTACGTCCTACACCTATCAAAGTTTGCAACATACAAATGCTTGTAACTTTTTACTGGAGCGTCATAAAACCTTGAAATTTTGTAACAATAAAGTACTCGAGCCTCTTGTCAATTTAAGCTATCGCTCAAAGCTATGCTACCCTTGAGTTCCAAATCAAACACTGATAAAACTTCAAATAGCCCTAGCTTCTATACGGTACGTCCTACATCTATCAAAGTTTGCAACATACAAATGCTTGTAACTTTTTACTGGAGCGTCATAAAACCTTGAAATTTTATAACAATAAAGTTCTCGAGCCTCCTGTCAATTTAGGCTATCGCTCAAATCTACGCTACCTTTGAGTCCCAAATCAAACACTGATAAAGCTTCAAATGGCCATAATTTCTATACGGTACGTCCTACACCTATCGAAGTTTTCAAAATACAAATGCTTGTAACTTTTTACTGGAGCGTCATAAAACGTTGAAATTTTATAACCATAAAGTACTCGAGCCTCTTGTGAATTTAAGCTATCGCTCAAAGCTATGCTACCCTTGAGTCCCAAATCAAACACTGATAAAACTTCAAATGGCCCCTACGGTACGTCCTACACCTATCAAAGTTTGCAACATACAAATGCTTGTAACTTTTTACTGGAGCGTCATAAAACCTTGAAATTTTGTAACAATAAAGTACTCGAGCCTCTTGTCAATTTAAGCTATCGCTCAAAGCTATGCTACCCTTGAGTCCGAAATCAAACACTAATGAAGCTTCAAATGGCCCTAACTTCTATACGGTACGTCCTACAGCTATAAAAGTTTGCAACATACAAATGCTTCTAACTTTTTACTAGAGCGTCATAAAACCTTGCAATTTTGTAACAATAAAGTACTCGCGCCTCTTGTCTATTTAAGCTATCGCTCAAAGCTGTGGTACCCTTGAGTCCCAAATCAAACACTGATAAAACTTCAAATGGCCCTAACTTATATACGGTACGTCCTACACCTATCAAAGTTTGCAAAATACAAATGCTTGTAACTTTTTACTGGAGCATCATAAAACCTTGAAATTTTGTAACAATACAGTACTCGAGCCTCTTGTCAATTTAAGCTATCGCTCAAAGCAATGCTACCCTTGAGTCCCAAATCCAACTCTGATAAAACTTCAAATGGCCCTAACATCTATACGGTACGTCCTACACCTATCAGAGTTTGCAACATACAAATGCTTGTAGCTTTTTACTGGAGTGTCATAAAACCTTGAAATTTTGCAACAATAAAGTACTCGAGCCTCTTGTCAATTTAAGCTATCGCTCAAAGCAATGCTACCCTTGAGTCCCAAATCCAACACTAATAAAACTTCAAATGGCCCTAACTTCTATACGGTACGTCCTACACCTATCAGAGTTTGCAACATACAAATGCTTGGAGCTTTTTACTGGAGCGTCATAAAACCTTGAAATTTTGTAACAATAAAGTACTCGAGCCTCTTTTCAATTTAAGCTATTGCTCAAAGCTATGATACCCTTGAGTCCCAAATCAAACACTGATAAAACTTCAAATGGCCCTAACTTCTATTCGGTACGTCCTACACCTTTCAAAGTTTGCCACATACAAATGCTTGTAACTTTTTACTGGAGCGTCATAAAACCTTGAAATTTTGTAACAATAAGGCACTCGAGCCTCTTGTCAATTTAAGCTATCGCTCAAAGCTATGCTACCCTTGAGTCCCAACTCAAACACTGATAAAATTTCAAATGGCCCTAACTTTTATACGTTACGTCCTACACCTAGTCAAGTTTGCAACATTCAAATGCTTGTAACTTTTTACTGGAGCGTCATAAAACCTTGAAATTTTGTAGCAATAAAGTACTCGCGCCTCTTCTCAGTTTAAGCTAACGCTCAAAGCTATGCTACCTCTAAGTCCCAAATCAAACACTGATAAAACTTCAAATGGCCCTAACTTTTATACGGTACGTCCTACACCTATCAAAGTTTGCAACATCCAAATGCTTGTAACTTTTTACTGGAGCGTCATAAAACCTTGAAATTTTGTAACAATAAAGTACTCGAGACTCTTGTCAATTTAAGCTATCGCTCAAAGCTATGCTACCCTTGAATCCCAAATCAAACACTGATAAAACTTCAAACGGCCCTAACTTCTACACGGTACGTCCTACACCTATCAAAGTTTGCAACATACAAATGCTTGTAACTTTTTACTGGAGCATCATAAAACCTTGAAATTTTCTAACAATAAAGTACTCGAGCCTCTTGTCAATTTAAGCTATCGCTCAAAGCTATGCTACAATTGAGTTCCAAATCAAACACTGATAAAACTTCAAATAGCCCTAGCTTCTATACGGTACGTCCTACATCTATCAAAGTTTGCAACATACATATGCTTGTAACTTTTTACTGGAGCATCATAAAACCTTGAAATTTTGTAACAATAAAGTACTCGAGCCTCTTGTCAATTTAAGCTATCGCTCAAAGCTATGCTACCCTTGAGTCCCAAAAAAATACTGATAAAACTTTAAATGGCCCTAACTTCTATACGGTACGTCCTACAACTATCAAAGTTTGCAAACATACAAATGCTTGTAACTTTTTACTGGAGCGTCATAAAACCTTGAAATTTTATAACAATAAAGTTCTCGAGCCTCCTGTCAATTTAGGCTATCGCTCAAATCTACGCTACCTTTGAGTCCCAAATCAAACACTGATAAAGCTTCAAATGACCATAATTTCTATACGGTACGTCCTACACCTATCGAAGTTTTCAAAATACAAATGCTTGTAACTTTTTACTGGAGCGTCATAAAACCTTGAAATTTTATAACAATAAAGTACTCGAGCCTCTTGTGAATTTAAGCTATCGCTCAAAGCTATGCTACCCTTGAGTCCCAAATCAAACACTGATAAAACTTCAAATGGCCCCTACGGTACGTCCTACACCTATCAAAGTTTGCAACATACAAATGCTTGTAACTTTTTACTGGAGCGTCATAAAACTTTGAAATTTTGTAACAATAAAGTACTCGAGCCTCTTGTCAATTTAAGCTATCGCTCAAAGCTATGCTACCCTTGAGTCCGAAATCTAACACTAATGAAGCTTCAAATGGCCCTAACTTCTATACGGTACGTCCTACAGCTATAAAAGTTTGCAACATACAAATGCTTGTAACTTTTTACTAGAGCGTCATAAAACCTTGCAATTTTGTAACAATAAAGTACTCGCGCCTCTTGTCTATTTAAGCTATCGCTCAAAGCTGTGGTACCCTTGAGTCCCAAATCAAACACTGATAAAACTTCAAATGGCCCTAACTTATATACGGTACGTCCTACACCTATCAAAGTTTGCAAAATACAAATGCTTGTAACTTTTTACTGGAGCATCATAAAACCTTGAAATTTTGTAACAATACAGTACTCGAGCCTCTTGTCAATTTAAGCTATCGCTCAAAACAATGCTACCCTTGAGTCCCAAATCCAACTCTGATAAAACTTCAAATGGCCCTAACTTCTATACGGTATGTCCAACACCTATCAGAGTTTGCAACATACAAATGCTTGTAGCTTTTTACTGGAGCGTCATAAAACCTTGAAATTTTGCAACAATAAAGTACTCGAGCCTCTTGTCAATTTAAGCTATCGCTCAAAGCAATGCTACCCTTGAGTCCCAAATCCAACACTAATAAAACTTCAAATGGCCCTAACTTCTATACGGTACGTCCTACACCTATCAGAGTTTGCAACATACAAATGCTTGGAGCTTTTTACTGGAGCGTCATAAAACCTTGAAATTTTGTAACAATAAAGTACTCGAGCCTCTTTTCAATTTAAGCTATCGCTCAAAGCTATGATACCCTTGAGTCCCAAATCAAACACTGATAAAACTTCAAATGGCCCTAACTTCTATTCGGTACGTCCTACACCTATCAAAGTTTGCCACATACAAATGCTTGTAACTTTTTACTGGAGCGTCATAAAACCTTGAAATTTTGTAACAATAAGGCACTCGAGCCTCTTGTCAATTTAAGCTATCGCTCAAAGCTATGCTACTCTTGAGTCCCAACTCAAACACTGATAAAATTTCAAATGGCCCTAACTTTTATACGTTACGTCCTACACCTAGTCAAGTTTGCAACATTCAAATGCTTGTAACTTTTTACTGGAGCGTCATAAAACCTTGAAATTTTGTAACAATAAAGTACTCGCGCCTCTTCTCAATTTAAGCTAACGCTCAAAGCTATGCTACCGCTAAGTCCCAAATCAAACACTGATAAAACTTCAAATGGCCCTAACTTTTACACGGTACGTCCTACACTTATCAAAGTTTGCAACATCCAAATGCTTGTAACTTTTTACTGGAGCGTCATAAAACCTTGAAATTTTGTAACAATAAAATACTCGAGACTCTTGTCAATTTAAGCTATCGCTCAAAGCTATGTTACCCTTGAATCCCAAATCAAACACTGATAAAACTTCAAACGGCCCTAACTTCTATACGGTACGTCCTACACCTATCAAAGTTTGCAACATACAAATGCTTGTAACTTTTTACTGGAGCGTCATAAAACCTTGAAATTTTGTAACAATAAAGTACTCGAGACTCTTGTCAATTTAAGCTATCGCTCAAAGCTATGTTACCCTTGAGTCCCAAATCAAACACTGATAAAGCTTCAAATGGCCATAATTTCTATACGGTACGTCCTACACCTATCATAGTTTTCAAAATACAAATGCTTCTAACTTTTTACTGGAGCGTCATAAAACCTTGAAATTTTATAACAATAAAGTACTCGAGCCTCTTGTCAATTTAAGCTATCGCTCAAATCTATGCTACCCTTGAGTCCGAAATCAAACACTAATGAAGCTTCAAATGGCCCTAACTTCTATACGGTACGTCCTACAGCTATAAAAGTTTGCAACATACAAATGCTTGTAACTTTTTACTAGAGCGTCATAAAACCTTGCAATTTTGTAACAATAAAGTACTCGCGCCTCTTGTCTATTTAAGCTATCGCTCAAAGCTGTGGTACCCTTGAGTCCCAAATCAAACACTGATAAAACTTCAAATGGCCCTAACTTATATACGGTACGTCCTACACCTATCAAAGTTTGCAAAATACAAATGCTTGTAACTTTTTACTGGAGCATCATAAAACCTTGAAATTTTGTAACAATACAGTACTCGAGCCTCTTGTCAATTTAAGCTATCGCTCAAAACAATGCTACCCTTGAGTCCCAAATCCAACTCTGATAAAACTTCAAATGGCCCTAACTTCTATACGGTATGTCCAACACCTATCAGAGTTTGCAACATACAAATGCTTGTAGCTTTTTACTGGAGCGTCATAAAACCTTGAAATTTTGCAACAATAAAGTACTCGAGCCTCTTGTCAATTTAAGCTATCGCTCAAAGCAATGCTACCCTTGAGTCCCAAATCCAACACTAATAAAACTTCAAATGGCCCTAACTTCTATACGGTACGTCCTACACCTATCAGAGTTTGCAACATACAAATGCTTGGAGCTTTTTACTGGAGCGTCATAAAACCTTGAAATTTTGTAACAATAAAGTACTCGAGCCTCTTTTCAATTTAAGCTATCGCTCAAAGCTATGATACCCTTGAGTCCCAAATCAAACACTGATAAAACTTCAAATGGCCCTAACTTCTATTCGGTACGTCCTACACCTATCAAAGTTTGCCACATACAAATGCTTGTAACTTTTTACTGGAGCGTCATAAAACCTTGAAATTTTGTAACAATAAGGCACTCGAGCCTCTTGTCAATTTAAGCTATCGCTCAAAGCTATGTTACCCTTGAGTCCCAAATCAAACACTGATAAAGCTTCAAATGGCCATAATTTCTATACGGTACGTCCTACACCTATCATAGTTTTCAAAATACAAATGCTTCTAACTTTTTACTGGAGCGTCATAAAACCTTGAAATTTTATAACAATAAAGTACTCGAGCCTCTTGTCAATTTAAGCTATCGCTCAAAGCTATGCTACCCTTGAGTCCCAAAAACTGATAAACTTCAAATGGCCCTAACTTCTATACGGTACGTCCTACAACTATCAAAGTTTGCAAACATACAAATGCTTGTAACTTTTTACTGGAGCATCATAAAACCTTGAAATTTTGTAACAATAAAGTACTCGCGCCTCTTCTCAATTTAAGCTAACGCTCAAAGCTATGCTACCGCTAAGTCCCAAATCAAACACTGATAAAACTTCAAATGGCCCTAACTTTTACACGGTACGTCCTACACTTATCAAAGTTTGCAACATCCAAATGCTTGTAACTTTTTACTGGAGCGTTATAAAACCTTGAAATTTTGTAACAATAAAGTACTCGAGACTCTTGTCAATTTAAGCTATCGCTCAAAGCTATGTTACCCTTGAATCCCAAATCAAACACTGATAAAACTTCAAACGGCCCTAACTTCTATACGGTACGTCCTACACCTATCAAAGTTTGCAACATACAAATGCTTGTAACTTTTTACTGGAGCGTCATAAAACCTTGAAATTTTGTAACAATAAAGTACTCGAGACTCTTGTCAATTTAAGCTATCGGTCAAAGCTATGTTACCCTTGAGTCCCAAATCAAACACTGATAAAGCTTCAAATGGCCATAATTTCTATACGGTACGTCCTACACCTATCATAGTTTTCAAAATACAAATGCTTCTAACTTTTTACTGGAGCGTCATAAAACCTTGAAATTTTATAACAATAAAGTACTCGAGCCTCTTGTCAATTTAAGCTATCGCTCAAAGCTATGCTACCCTTGAGTCCCAAAAACTGATAAACTTCAAATGGCCCTAACTTCTATACGGTACGTCCTACAACTATCAAAGTTTGCAAACATACAAATGCTTGTAACTTTTTACTGGAGCATCATAAAACCTTGAAATTTTGTAACAATAAAGTACTCGCGCCTCTTCTCAATTTAAGCTAACGCTCAAAGCTATGCTACCGCTAAGTCCCAAATCAAACACTGATAAAACTTCAAATGGCCCTAACTTTTACACGGTACGTCCTACACTTATCAAAGTTTGCAACATCCAAATGCTTGTAACTTTTTACTGGAGCGTCATAAAACCTTGAAATTTTGTAACAATAAAGTACTCGAGACTCTTGTCAATTTAAGCTATCGCTCAAAGCTATGCTACTCTTGAGTCCCAACTCAAACACTGATAAAATTTCAAATGGCCCTAACTTTTATACGTTACGTCCTACACCTAGTCAAGTTTGCAACATTCAAATGCTTGTAACTTTTTACTGGAGCGTCATAAAACCTTGAAATTTTGTAACAATAAAGTACTCGCGCCTCTTCTCAATTTAAGCTAACGCTCAAAGCTATGCTACCGCTAAGTCCCAAATCAAACACTGATAAAACTTCAAATGGCCCTAACTTTTACACGGTACGTCCTACACTTATCAAAGTTTGCAACATCCAAATGCTTGTAACTTTTTACTGGAGCGTCATAAAACCTTGAAATTTTGTAACAATAAAGTACTCGAGACTCTTGTCAATTTAAGCTATCGCTCAAAGCTATGTTACCCTTGAATCCCAAATCAAACACTGATAAAACTTCAAACGGCCCTAACTTCTATACGGTACGTCCTACACCTATCAAAGTTTGCAACATACAAATGCTTGTAACTTTTTACTGGAGCGTCATAAAACCTTGAAATTTTGTAACAATAAAGTACTCGAGACTCTTGTCAATTTAAGCTATCGCTCAAAGCTATGTTACCCTTGAGTCCCAAATCAAACACTGATAAAGCTTCAAATGGCCATAATTTCTATACGGTACGTCCTACACCTATCATAGTTTTCAAAATACAAATGCTTCTAACTTTTTACTGGAGCGTCATAAAACCTTGAAATTTTATAACAATAAAGTACTCGAGCCTCTTGTCAATTTAAGCTATCGCTCAAAGCTATGCTACCCTTGAGTCCCAAAAACTGATAAACTTCAAATGGCCCTAACTTCTATACGGTACGTCCTACAACTATCAAAGTTTGCAAACATACAAATGCTTGTAACTTTTTACTGGAGCATCATAAAACCTTGAAATTTTGTAACAATAAAGTACTCGAGCCTCTTGTCAATTTAAGCTATCGCTCAAAGCTATGCTACCCTTGAGTCCCAAAAAAATACTGATAAAACTTTAAATGGCCCTAACTTCTATACGGTACGTCCTACAACTATCAAAGTTTGCAAACATACAAATGCTTGTAACTTTTTACTGGAGCGTCATAAAACCTTGAAATTTTATAACAATAAAGTTCTCGAGCCTCCTGTCAATTTAGGCTATCGCTCAAATCTACGCTACCTTTGAGTCCCAAATCAAACACTGATAAAGCTTCAAATGACCATAATTTCTATACGGTACGTCCTACACCTATCGAAGTTTTCAAAATACAAATGCTTGTAACTTTTTACTGGAGCGTCATAAAACCTTGAAATTTTATAACAATAAAGTACTCGAGCCTCTTGTGAATTTAAGCTATCGCTCAAAGCTATGCTACCCTTGAGTCCCAAATCAAACACTGATAAAACTTCAAATGGCCCCTACGGTACGTCCTACACCTATCAAAGTTTGCAACATACAAATGCTTGTAACTTTTTACTGGAGCGTCATAAAACCTTGAAATTTTGTAACAATAAAGTACTCGAGCCTCTTGTCAATTTAAGCTATCGCTCAAAGCTATGCTACCCTTGAGTCCGAAATCAAACACTAATGAAGCTTCAAATGGCCCTAACTTCTATACGGTACGTCCTACAGCTATAAAAGTTTGCAACATACAAATGCTTGTAACTTTTTACTAGAGCGTCATAAAACCTTGCAATTTTGTAACAATAAAGTACTCGCGCCTCTTGTCTATTTAAGCTATCGCTCAAAGCTGTGGTACCCTTGAGTCCCAAATCAAACACTGATAAAACTTCAAATGGCCCTAACTTATATACGGTACGTCCTACACCTATCAAAGTTTGCAAAATACAAATGCTTGTAACTTTTTACTGGAGCATCATAAAACCTTGAAATTTTGTAACAATACAGTACTCGAGCCTCTTGTCAATTTAAGCTATCGCTCAAAACAATGCTACCCTTGAGTCCCAAATCCAACTCTGATAAAACTTCAAATGGCCCTAACTTCTATACGGTATGTCCAACACCTATCAGAGTTTGCAACATACAAATGCTTGTAGCTTTTTACTGGAGCGTCATAAAACCTTGAAATTATGCAACAATAAAGTACTCGAGCCTCTTGTCAATTTAAGCTATCGCTCAAAGCAATGCTACCCTTGAGTCCCAAATCCAACACTAATAAAACTTCAAATGGCCCTAACTTCTATACGGTACGTCCTACACCTATCAGAGTTTGCAACATACAAATGCTTGGAGCTTTTTACTGGAGCGTCATAAAACCTTGAAATTATGCAACAATAAAGTACTCGAGCCTCTTGTCAATTTAAGCTATCGCTCAAAGCAATGCTACCCTTGAGTCCCAAATCCAACACTAATAAAACTTCAAATGGCCCTAACTTCTATACGGTACGTCCTACACCTATCAGAGTTTGCAACATACAAATGCTTGGAGCTTTTTACTGGAGCGTCATAAAACCTTGAAATTTTGTAACAATAAAGTACTCGAGCCTCTTTTCAATTTAAGCTATCGCTCAAAGCTATGATACCCTTGAGTCCCAAATCAAACACTGATAAAACTTCAAATGGCCCTAACTTCTATTCGGTACGTCCTACACCTATCAAAGTTTGCCACATACAAATGCTTGTAACTTTTTACTGGAGCGTCATAAAACCTTGAAATTTTGTAACAATAAGGCACTCGAGCCTCTTGTCAATTTAAGCTATAGCTCAAAGCTATGCTGCTCTTGAGTCCCAACTCAAACACTGATAAAATTTCAAATGGCCCTAACTTTTATACGTTACGTCCTACACCTAGTCAAGTTTGCAACATTCAAATGCTTGTAACTTTTTACTGGAGCGTCATAAAACCTTGAAATTTTGTAACAATAAAGTACTCGCGCCTCTTCTCAATTTAAGCTAACGCTCAAAGCTATGCTACCGCTAAGTCCCAAATCAAACACTGATAAAACTTCAAATGGCCCTAACTTTTACACGGTACGTCCTACACTTATCAAAGTTTGCAACATCCAAATGCTTGTAACTTTTTACTGGAGCGTCATAAAACCTTGAAATTTTGTAACAATAAAGTACTCGAGACTCTTGTCAATTTAAGCTATCGCTCAAAGCTATGTTACCCTTGAATCCCAAATCAAACACTGATAAAACTTCAAACGGCCCTAACTTCTATACGGTACGTCCTACACCTATCAAAGTTTGCAACATACAAATGCTTGTAACTTTTTACTGGAGCGTCATAAAACCTTGAAATTTTGTAACAATAAAGTACTCGAGACTCTTGTCAATTTAAGCTATCGCTCAAAGCTATGTTACCTTTGAGTCCCAAATCAAACACTGATAAAGCTTCAAATGGCCATAATTTCTATACGGTACGTCCTACACCTATCATAGTTTTCAAAATACAAATGCTTCTAACTTTTTACTGGAGCGTCATAAAACCTTGAAATTTTATAACAATAAAGTACTCGAGCCTCTTGTCAATTTAAGCTATCGCTCAAAGCTATCCTACCCTTGAGTCCCAAAAACTGATAAACTTCAAATGGCCCTAACTTCTATACGGTACGTCCTACAACTATCAAAGTTTGCAAACATACAAATGCTTGTAACTTTTTACTGGAGCATCATAAAACCTTGAAATTTTGTAACAATAAAGTACTCGAGCCTCTTGTCAATTTAAGCTATCGCTCAAAGCTATGCTACCCTTGAGTCCCAAAAAAATACTGATAAAACTTTAAATGGCCCTAACTTCTATACGGTACGTCCTACAACTATCAAAGTTTGCAAACATACAAATGCTTGTAACTTTTTACTGGAGCGTCATAAAACCTTGAAATTTTATAACAATAAAGTTCTCGAGCCTCCTGTCAATTTAGGCTATCGCTCAAATCTACGCTACCTTTGAGTCCCAAATCAAACACTGATAAAGCTTCAAATGACCATAATTTCTATACGGTACGTCCTACACCTATCGAAGTTTTCAAAATACAAATGCTTGTAACTTTTTACTGGAGCGTCATAAAACCTTGAAATTTTATAACAATAAAGTACTCGAGCCTCTTGTGAATTTAAGCTATCGCTCAAAGCTATGCTACCCTTGAGTCCCAAATCAAACACTGATAAAACTTCAAATGGCCCCTACGGTACGTCCTACACCTATCAAAGTTTGCAACATACAAATGCTTGTAACTTTTTACTGGAGCGTCATAAAACCTTGAAATTTTGTAACAATAAAGTACTCGAGCCTCTTGTCAATTTAAGCTATCGCTCAAAGCTATGCTACCCTTGAGTCCGAAATCAAACACTAATGAAGCTTCAAATGGCCCTAACTTCTATACGGTACGTCCTACAGCTATAAAAGTTTGCAACATACAAATGCTTGTAACTTTTTACTAGAGCGTCATAAAACCTTGCAATTTTGTAACAATAAAGTACTCGCGCCTCTTGTCTATTTAAGCTATCGCTCAAAGCTGTGGTACCCTTGAGTCCCAAATCAAACACTGATAAAACTTCAAATGGCCCTAACTTATATACGGTACGTCCTACACCTATCAAAGTTTGCAAAATACAAATGCTTGTAACTTTTTACTGGAGCATCATAAAACCTTGAAATTTTGTAACAATACAGTACTCGAGCCTCTTGTCAATTTAAGCTATCGCTCAAAACAATGCTACCCTTGAGTCCCAAATCCAACTCTGATAAAACTTCAAATGGCCCTAACTTCTATACGGTATGTCCAACACCTATCAGAGTTTGCAACATACAAATGCTTGTAGCTTTTTACTGGAGCGTCATAAAACCTTGAAATTATGCAACAATAAAGTACTCGAGCCTCTTGTCAATTTAAGCTATCGCTCAAAGCAATGCTACCCTTGAGTCCCAAATCCAACACTAATAAAACTTCAAATGGCCCTAACTTCTATACGGTACGTCCTACACCTATCAGAGTTTGCAACATACAAATGCTTGGAGCTTTTTACTGGAGCGTCATAAAACCTTGAAACTTTGTAACAATAAAGTACTCGAGCCTCTTTTCAATTTAAGCTATCGCTCAAAGCTATGATACCCTTGAGTCCCAAATCAAACACTGATAAAACTTCAAATGGCCCTAACTTCTATTCGGTACGTCCTACACCTATCAAAGTTTGCCACATACAAATGCTTGTAACTTTTTACTGGAGCGTCATAAAACCTTGAAATTTTGTAACAATAAGGCACTCGAGCCTTTTGTCAATTTAAGCTATCGCTCAAAGCTATGCTACTCTTGAGTCCCAACTCAAACACTGATAAAATTTCAAATGGCCCTAACTTTTATACGTTACGTCCTACACCTAGTCAAGTTTGCAACATTCAAATGCTTGTAACTTTTTACTGGAGCGTCATAAAACCTTGAAATTTTGTAACAATAAAGTACTCGCGCCTCTTCTCAATTTAAGCTAACGCTCAAAGCTATGCTACCGCTAAGTCCCAAATCAAACACTGATAAAACTTCAAATGGCCCTAACTTTTACACGGTACGTCCTACACTTATCAAAGTTTGCAACATCCAAATGCTTGTAACTTTTTACTGGAGCGTCATAAAACCTTGAAATTTTGTAACAATAAAGTACTCGAGACTCTTGTCAATTTAAGCTATCGCTCAAAGCTATGTTACCCTTGAATCCCAAATCAAACACTGATAAAACTTCAAACGGCCCTAACTTCTATACGGTACGTCCTACACCTATCAAAGTTTGCAACATACAAATGCTTGTAACTTTTTACTGGAGCGTCATAAAACCTTGAAATTTTCTAACAATAAAGTACTCGAGAATCTTGTCAATTTAAGCTATCGCTCAAAGCTATGCTACCCTTGAGTTCCAAATCAAACACTGATAAAACTTCAAATAGCCCTAGCTTCTATACGGTACGTCCTACATCTATCAAAGTTTGCAACATACAAATGCTTGTAACTTTTTACTGGAGCGTCATAAAACCTTGAAATTTTGTAACAATAAAGTACTCGAGTCTCTTGTCAATTTAAGCTATCGCTCAAAGCTATGCTACCCTTGAGTCCCAAATCAAACACTGATAAAACTTCAAATGGCCCTAACTTCTATACGGTACGTCCTACACCTATCAAAGTTTGCAACATACAAATGCTTGTAACTTTTTACTGGAGCGCCATAAAACCTTGAAATTTTGTAACAATAAAGTACTCGCGCCTCTTGTCAATTTAAGCTATCGCCCATAGCTATGCTACCCTTGAGTCCCAAATCAAACACTGATAAAACTTCAAATGGCCCTAACTTCTATACGGTACGTCCTACACCTATCAAAGTTTGTAACATACAAATGCTTGTAACTTTTTACTGGAGCGTCATAAAACCTTCAAATTTTGTAACAATAAGGTTCTCGAGCCTTGTCAATTTAAGCTATCGCTCAAAGCTATGGTACCCTTGAGTCCCAAATCAAACACTGATAAAACTTCAAATGGCCCTAAATTCTATACGGTACGTCCTACACCTATCAAAGTTTGCAACATACAAATGCTTGTAACTTTTTACTGGAGCGTCAAAAAACCTTGAAATTTTGTAACAATAAAGTACTCGAGCCTTGTTAATTTAAGCTATCGCTCAAAGCTATGCTACCCTTTGAGTCCCAAATCAAACACTGATAAAGCTTCAAATGGCCATAATTTCTATACGGTACGTCCTACACCTATCGAAGTTTTCAAAATACAAATGCTTGTAACTTTTTACTGGAGCGTCATAAAACCTTGAAATTTTATAACAATAAAGTACTCGAGCCTCTTGTGAATTTAAGCTATCGCTCAAAGCTATGCTACCCTTGAGTCCCAAATCAAACACTGATAAAACTTCAAATGGCCCCTACGGTACGTCCTACACCTATCAAAGTTTGCAACATACAAATGCTTGTAACTTTTTACTGGAGCGTCATAAAACCTTGAAATTTTGTAACAATAAAGTACTCGAGCCTCTTGTCAATTTAAGCTATCGCTCAAAGCTATGCTACCCTTGATTCCGAAATCAAACACTAATGAAGCTTCAAATGGCCCTAACTTCTATACGGTACGTCCTACAGCTATCAAAGTTTGCAACATACAAATGCTTGTAACTTTTTACTGGAGCGTCATAAAACCTTGCAATTTTGTAACAATAAAGTACTCGCGCCTCTTGTCTATTTAAGCTATCGCCCAAAGCTGTGGTACCCTTGAGTCCCAAATCAAACACTGATAAAACTTGAAATGGCCCTAACCTATATACGGTACGTCCTACACCTATCAAAGTTTGCAACATACAAATGCTTGTAACTTTTTACTGGAGCATCATAAAACCTTGAAATTTTGTAACAATACAGTACTCGAGCCTCTTGTCAATTTAAGATATCGCTCAAAGGAATGCTACCCTTGAGTCCCAAATACAACTCTGATAAAATTTCAAATGGCCCTAACTTCTATACGGTACGTCCTACACCTATCAGAGTTTGCAACAAACAAATGCTTGTAGCTTTTTACTGGAGCGTCATAAAACCTTGAAATTTTGCAACAATAAAGTACTCGAGCCTCTTGTCAATTTAAGCTATCGCTCAAAGCAATGCTACCCTTGAGTCCCAAATCCAACACTAATAAAACTTCAAATGGCCCTAACTTCTATACGGTACGTCCTACACCTATCAGAGTTTGCAACATACAAATGCTTGTAGCTTTTTACTGGATCGTCATAAAACCTTGAAATTTTGTAACAATAAAGTACTCGAGCCTCTTTTCAATTTAAGCTATCGCTCAAAGCTATGATACCCTTGAGTCCGAAATCAAACACTGATAAAACTTCAAATGGCCCTAACTTCTATTCGGTACGTCCTACACCTATCAAAGTTTGCCACATACAAATGCTTGTAACTTTTTACTGGAGCGTCATAAAACCTTGAAATTTTGTAACAATAAGGCACTCGAGCCTCTTGTCAATTTAAGCTATCGCTCAAAGCTATGCTACCCTCGAGTCCCAACTCAAACACTGATAAAATTTCAAATGGCCCTAACTTTTATACGTTACGTCCTACACCTAGTCAAGTTTGCAACATTCAAATGCTTGTAACTTTTTACTGGAGCGTCATAAAACCTTGAAATTTTGTAACAATAAAGTACTCGCGCCTCTTCTCAGTTTAAGCTAACGCTCAAAGCTATGCTACCGCTAAGTCCCAAATCAAACACTGATAAAACTTCAAATGGCCCTAACTTTTATACGGTACGTCCTACACCTATCAAAGTTTGCAACATCCAAATGCTTGTAACTTTTTACTGGAGCGTCATAAAACCTTGCAATTTTGTAACAATAAAGTACTCGAGACTCTTGTCAATTTAAGCTATCGCTCAAAGCTATGCTACCCTTGAATCCCAAATCAAACACTGATAACACTTCAAACGGCCCTAACTTCTATACGGTACGTCCTACACCTATCAAAGTTTGCAACATACAAATGCTTGTAACTTTTTACTGGAGCGTCATAAAACCTTGAAATTTTCTAACAATAAAGTACTCGAGCCTCTTGTCAATTTAAGCTATCGCTCAGAGCTATGCTACCCTTGAGTTCCAAATCAAACACTGATAAAACTTCAAATAGCCCTAGCTTCTATACGGTACGTCCTACATCTATCAAAGTTTGCAACATACAAATGCTTGTAACTTTTTACTGGAGCGTCATAAAACCTTGAAATTTTGTAACAATAAAGTACTCGAGTCTCTTGTCAATTTAAGCTATCGCTCAAAGCTATGCTACCCTTGAGTCCCAAATCAAACACTGATAAAACTTCAAATGGCCATAATTTCTATACGGTACGTCCTACACCTATCATAGTTTTCAAAATACAAATGCTTGTAACTTTTTACTGGAGCGTCATAAAACCTTGAAATTTTATAACAATAAAGTACTCGAGCCTCTTGTCAATTTAAGCTATCGCTCAAAGCTATGCTACCCTTGAGTCCCAAATCAAACACTGATAAAACTTCAAATGGCCCTAACTTCTATACGTTACGTCCTACACCTATCAAAGTTTGCAACATACAAACGCTTGTAACTTTTTACTGGAGCGTCATAAAACCTTGAAATTTTATAACAATAAAGTACTCGAGCCTCTTGTCAATTTAAGCTATCGCTCAAAGCTATGCTACCCTTGAGTCCCAACTCAAACACTCATAAAATTTCAAATGGCCCTAACTTTTATACGTTACGTCCTACACCTAGTCAAGTTTGCAACATTCAAATGCTTGTAACTTTTTACTGGAGCGTCATAAAACCTTGAAATTTTGTAACAATAAAGTACTCGAGCCTCTTGTCAATTTAAGCTATCGCTCAAAGCTATGCTACCCTTGAGTTCCAAATCAAACACTGATAAAGCTTCAAATAGCCCTAGCTTCTATACGGTACGTCCTACATCTATCAAAGTTTGCAACATACAAATGCTTGTAACTTTTTACTGGAGCGTCATAAAACCTTGAAATTTTGTAACAATACAGTACTCGAGCCTCTTGTCAATTTAAGATATCGCTCAAAGCAATGCTACCCTTGAGTCCCAAATACAACTCTGATAAAATTTCAAATGGCCCTAACTTCTATACGGTACGTCCTACACCTATCAGAGTTTGCAACAAACAAATGCTTGTAGCTTTTTACTGGAGCGTCATAAAACCTTGAAATTTTGCAACAATAAAGTACTCGAGCCTCTTGTCAATTTAAGCTATCGCTCAAAGCAATGCTACCCTTGAGTCCCAAATCCAACACTAATAAAACTTCAAATGGCCCTAACTTCTATACGGTACGTCCTACACCTATCAGAGTTTGCAACATACAAATGCTTGTAGCTTTTTACTGGATCGTCATAAAACCTTGAAATTTTGTAACAATAAAGTACTCGAGCCTCTTTTCAATTTAAGCTATCGCTCAAAGCTATGATACCCTTGAGTCCGAAATCAAACACTGATAAAACTTCAAATGGCCCTAACTTCTATTCGGTACGTCCTACACCTATCAAAGTTTGCCACATACAAATGCTTGTAACTTTTTACTGGAGCGTCATAAAACCTTGAAATTTTGTAACAATAAGGCACTCGAGCCTCTTGTCAATTTAAGCTATCGCTCAAAGCTATGCTACCCTCGAGTCCCAACTAAAACACTGATAAAATTTCAAATGGCCCTAACTTTTATACGTTACGTCCTACACCTAGTCAAGTTTGCAACATTCAAATGCTTGTAACTTTTTACTGGAGCGTCATAAAACCTTGAAATTTTGTAACAATAAAGTACTCGCGCCTCTTCTCAGTTTAAGCTAACGCTCAAAGTTATGCTACCGCTAAGTCCCAAATCAAACACTGATAAAACTTCAAATGGCCCTAACTTTTATACGGTACGTCCTACACCTATCAAAGTTTGCAACATTCAAATGCTTGTAACTTTTTACTGGAGCGTCATAAAACCTTGCAATTTTGTAATAATAAAGTACTCGAGACTCTTGTCAATTTAAGCTATCGCTCAAAGCTATGCTTCCCTTGAATCCCAAATCAAACACTGATAAAACTTCAAACGGCCCTAACTTCTATACGGTACGTCCTACACCTATCAAAGTTTGCAACATACAAATGCTTGTAACTTTTTACTGGAGCGTCATAAAACCTTGAAATTTTCTAACAATAAAGTACTCGAGCCTCTTGTCAATTTAAGCTATCGCTCAGAGCTATGCTACCCTTGAGTTCCAAATCAAACACTGATAAAACTTCAAATAGCCCTAGCTTCTATACGGTACGTCCTACATCTATCAAAGTTTGCAACATACAAATGCTTGTAACTTTTTACTGGAGCGTCATAAAACCTTGAAATTTTGTAACAATAAAGTACTCGAGTCTCTTGTCAATTTAAGCTATCGCTCAAAGCTATGCTACCCTTGAGTCCCAAATCAAACACTGATAAAGCTTCAAATGGCCATAATTTCTATACGGTACGTCCTACACCTATCATAGTTTTCAAAATACAAATGCTTGTAACTTTTTACTGGAGCGTCATAAAACCTTGAAATTTTATAACAATAAAGTACTCGAGCCTCTTGTCAATTTAAGCTATCGCTCAAAGCTATGCTACCCTTGAGTCCCAAATCAAACACTGATAAAACTTCAAATGGCCCTAACTTTTATACGTTACGTCCTACACCTAGTCAAGTTTGCAACATTCAAATGCTTGTAACTTTTTACTGGAGCGTCATAAAACCTTGAAATTTTGTAACAATAAAGTACTCGAGCCTCTTGTCAATTTAAGCTATCGCTCAAAGCTATGCTACCCTTGAGTTCCAAATCAAACACTGATAAAGCTTCAAATAGCCCTAGCTTCTATACGGTACGTCCTACATCTATCAAAGTTTGCAACATACAAATGCTTGTAACTTTTTACTGGAGCGTCATAAAACCTTGAAATTTTGTAACAATAAAGTACTCGAGTCTCTTGTCAATTTAAGCTATCGCTCAAAGCTATGCTACCCTTGAGTCCCAAATCAAACACTGATAAAACTTCAAATGGCCCTAACTTCTATACGGTACGTCCTACACCTATCAAAGTTTGCAACATACAAATGCTTGTAACTTTTTACTGGAGCGCCATAAAACCTTGAAATTTTGTAACAATAAAGTACTCGAGCCTCTTGTCAATTTAAGCTATCGCCCATAGCTATGCTACCCTTGAGTCCCAAATCAAACACTGATAAAACTTCAAATGGCCCTAACTTCTATACGGTACGTCCTACACCTATCAAAGTTTGTAACATACAAATGCTTGTAACTTTTTACTGGAGCGTCATAAAACCTTCAAATTTTGTAACAATAAGGTTCTCGAGCCTTGTCAATTTAAGCTATCGCTCAAAGCTATGGTACCCTTGAGTCCCAAATCAAACACTGATAAAACTTCAAATGGCCCTAAATTCTATACGGTACGTCCTACACCTATCAAAGTTTGCAACATACAAATGCTTGTAACTTTTTACTGGAGCGTCATAAAACCTTGAAATTTTGTAACAATGATGTACTCGAGCCTCTTGTCAATTTAAGCTATCGCTCAAAGCTGTGGTACCCTTGAGTCCCAAATCAAACACTGATAAAACTTCAGATGGCCCTAACTTATATACGGTACGTCCTACACCTATCAAAGTTTGCAACATACAAATGCTTTTAACTTTTTACTGGAGCATCATAAAACCTTGAAATTTTGTAACAATAAAGTACTCGCGCCTCTTGTCAATTTAAGCTATCGCTCAAAGCTATGCTACCCTTGAGTCCCAAAAAAATACGGATAAAACTTCAAATGGCCCTAACTTCTATACGGTACGTCCTACACCTATCAAAGTTTGCAAACATACAAATGCTTGTAACTTTTTACTGGAGCGTCATAAAACCTTGAACATTTATAACAATTAAGTTCTCGAGCCTCCTGTCAATTTAAGCTATCGCTCAAATCTACGCTACCTTTGAGTCCCAAATCAAACACTGATAAAACTTCAAATGGCCATAATTTCTATACGGTACGTCCTACACCTATCAAAGTTTTCAAAATACAAATGCTTGTAACTTTTTACTGGAGCGTCATAAAACCTTGAAATTTTATAACAATAAAGTACTCGAGCCTCTTGTCAATTTAAGCTATCGCTCAAAGCTATGCTACCCTTGAGTCCCAAATCAAACACTGATAAAACTTCAAATGGCCCTAACTTCTATACGTTACGTCCTACACCTATCAAAGTTTGCAACATACAAACGCTTGTAACTTTTTACTGGAGCGTCATAAAACCTTGAAATTTTGTAACAATAAAGTACTCGAGCCTCTTGTCAATTTAAGCTATCGCTCAAAGCTATGCTACCCTTGAGTCCCAAATCAAACACTGATAAAACTTCAAATGGCCCTAAATTCTATACGGTACATCCTACACATATCAAAGTTTGCAACATACAAATGCTTGTAACTTTTTACTGGAGCCTCATAAAACCTTGAAATATTGTAACAATAAAGTACTCGAGCCTCTTGTCAATTTAAGCTATCGCTCAAAGCTATGCTACCCTTGAGTCCCAAATCAAATACCGATAAAACTTCAAATGGCCCTAACTTCTATACGGTACGTCCTACACCTATCAAAGTTTGCAGACATACAAATGCTTGTAACATTTTACTGGAGCGTCATAAAACCTTGCAATTTTGTAACAATAAAGTACTCGCGCCTCTTCTCAATTTAAGCTAACGCTCAAAGCTATGCTACCGCTAAGTCCCAAATCAAACACTGATAAAACTTCAAATGGCCCTAACTTTTACACGGTACGTCCTACACTTATCAAAGTTTGCAACATCCAAATGCTTGTAACTTTTTACTGGAGCGTCATAAAACCTTGAAATTTTGTAACAATAAAGTACTCGAGACTCTTGTCAATTTAAGCTATCGCTCAAAGCTATGCTTCCCTTGAATCCCAAATCAAACACTGATAAAACTTCAAACGGCCCTAACTTCTATACGGTACGTCCTACACCTATCAAAGTTTGCAACATACAAATGCTTGTAACTTTTTACTGGAGCGTCATAAAACCTTGAAATTTTCTAACAATAAAGTACTCGAGCCTCTTGTCAATTTAAGCTATCGCTCAAAGCTATGCTACCCTTGAGTTCCAAATCAAACACTGATAAAACTTCAAATAGCCCTAGCTTCTATACGGTACGTCCTACATCTATCAAAGTTTGCAACATACAAATGCTTGTAACTTTTTACTGGAGCGTCATAAAACCTTGAAATTTTGTAACAATAAAGTACTCGAGTCTCTTGTCAATTTAAGCTATCGCTCAAAGCTATGCTACCCTTGAGTCCCAAATCAAACACTGATAAAACTTCAAATGGCCCTAACTTCTATACGGTACGTCCTACACCTATCAAAGTTTGCAACATACAAATGCTTGTAACTTTTTACTGGAGCGCCATAAAACCTTGAAATTTTGTAACAATAAAGTACTCGAGCCTCTTGTCAATTTAAGCTATCGCCCATAGCTATGCTACCCTTGAGTCCCAAATCAAACACTGATAAAACTTCAAATGGCCCTAACTTCTATACGGTACGTCCTACACCTATCAAAGTTTGTAACATACAAATGCTTGTAACTTTTTACTGGAGCGTCATAAAACCTTCAAATTTTGTAACAATAAGGTTCTCGAGCCTTGTCAATTTAAGCTTTCGCTCAAAGCTATGGTACCCTTGAGTCCCAAATCAAACACTGATAAAACTTCAAATGGCCCTAAATTCTATACGGTACGTCCTACACCTATCAAAGTTTGCAACATACAATTGCTTGTAACTTTTTACTGGAGCGTCAAAAAACCTTGAAATTTTGTAACAATAAAGTACTCGAGCCTTGTTAATTTAAGCTATCGCTCAAAGCTATGCTACCCTTTGACTCCCAAATCAAACACTGATAAAGCTTCAAATGGCCATAATTTCTATACGGTACGTCCTACACCTATCGAAGTTTTCAAAATACAAATGCTTGTAACTTTTTACTGGAGCGTCATAACACCTTGAAATTTTATAACAATAAAGTACTCGAGCCTCTTGTGAATTTAAGCTATCGCTCAAAGCTATGCTACCCTTGAGTCCCAAATCAAACACTGATAAAACTTCAAATGGCCCCTACGGTACGTCCTACACCTATCAAAGTTTGCAACATACAAATGCTTGTAACTTTTTACTGGAGCGTCATAAAACCTTGAAATTTTGTAACAATAAAGTACTCGAGCATCTTGTCAATTTAAGCTATCGCTCAAAGCTATGCTACCCTTGAGTCCCAAATCAAACACTTATAAAACTTCAAATGGCCCTAACTTCTATACGGTACGTCCTACAGCTATCAAAGTTTGCAACATACAAATGCTTGTAACTTTTTACTGGAGCGTCATAAAACCTTGCAATTTTGTAACAATAAAGTACTCGCGCCTCTTGTCTATTTAAGCTATCGCCCAAAGCTGTGGTACCCTTGAGTCCCAAATCAAACACTGATAAAACTTGAAATGGCCCTAACTTATATACGGTACGTCCTACACCTATCAAAGTTTGCAACATACAAATGCTTGTAACTTTTTACTGGAGCATCATAAAACCTTGAAATTTTGTAACAATACAGTACTCGAGCCTCTTGTCAATTTAAGATATCGCTCAAAGCAATGCTACCCTTGAGTCCCAAATACAACTCTGATAAAATTTCAAATGGCCCTAACTTCTATACGGTACGTCCTACACCTATCAGAGTTTGCAACAAACAAATGCTTGTAGCTTTTTACTGGAGCGTCATAAAATCTTGAAATTTTGCAACAATAAAGTACTCGAGCCTCTTGTCAATTTAAGCTATCGCTCAAAGCAATGCTACCCTTGAGTCCCAAATCCAATACTAATAAAACTTCAAATGGCCCTAACTTCTATACGGTACGTCCTACACCTATCAGAGTTTGCAACATACAAATGCTTGTAGCTTTTTACTGGATCGTCATAAAACCTTGAAATTTTGTAACAATAAAGTACTCGAGCCTCTTTTCAATTTAAGCTATCGCTCAAAGCTATGATACCCTTGAGTCCGAAATCAAACACTGATAAAACTTCAAATGGCCCTAACTTCTATTCGGTACATCCTACACCTATCAAAGTTTGCCACATACAAATGCTTGTAACTTTTTACTGGAGCGTCATAAAACCTTGAAATTTTGTAACAATAAGGCACTCGAGCCTCTTGTCAATTTAAGCTATCGCTCAAAGCTATGATACCCTTGAGTCCGAAATCAAACACTGATAAAACTTCAAATGGCCCTAACTTCTATTCGGTACGTCCTACACCTATCAAAGTTTGCCACATACAAATGCTTGTAACTTTTTACTGGAGTGTCATAAAACCTTGAAATTTTGTAACAATAAGGCACTCGAGCCTCTTGTCAATTTAAGCTATCGCTCAAAGCTATGCTACCCTCGAGTCCCAACTCAAACACTGATAAAATTTCAAATGGCCCTAACTTTTATACGTTACGTCCTACACCTAGTCAAGTTTGCAACATTCAAATGCTTGTAACTTTTTACTGGAGCGTCATAAAACCTTGAAATTTTGTAACAATAAAGTACTCGCGCCTCTTCTCAGTTTAAGCTAACGCTCAAAGCTATGCTACCGCTAAGTCCCAAATCAAACACTGATAAAACTTCAAATGGCCCTAACTTTTATACGGTACGTCCTACACCTATCAAAGTTTGCAACATTCAAATGCTTGTAACTTTTTACTGGAGCGTCATAAAACCTTGCAATTTTGTAACAATAAAGTACTCGAGACTCTTGTCAATTTAAGCTATCGCTCAAAGCTATGCTTCCCTTGAATCCCAAATCAAACACTGATAAAACTTCAAACGGCCCTAACTTCTATACGGTACGTCCTACACCTATCAAAGTTTGCAACATACAAATGCTTGTAACTTTTTACTGGAGCGTCATAAAACCTTGAAATTTTCTAACAATAAAGTACTCGAGCCTCTTGTCAATTTAAGCTATCGCTCAGAGCTATGATACCCTTGAGTTCCAAATCAAACACTGATAAAACTTCAAATAGCCCTAGCTTCTATACGGTACGTCCTACATCTATCAAAGTTTGCAACATACAAATGCTTGTAACTTTTTACTGGAGCGTCATAAAACCTTGAAATTTTGTAACAATAAAGTACTCGAGTCTCTTGTCAATTTAAGCTATCGCTCAAAGCTATGCTACCCTTGAGTCCCAAATCAAACACTGATAAAGCTTCAAATGGCCATAATTTCTATACGGTACGTCCTACACCTATCATAGTTTTCAAAATACAAATGCTTGTAACTTTTTACTGGAGCGTCATAAAACCTTGAAATTTTATAACAATAAAGTACTCGAGCCTCTTGTCAATTTAAGCTATCGCTCAAAGCTACGCTACCCTTGAGTCCCAAATCAAACACTGATAAAACTTCAAATGGCCCTAACTTCTATACGTTACGTCCTACACCTATCAAAGTTTGCAACATACAAACGCTTGTAACTTTTTACTGGAGCGTCATAAAACCTTGAAATTTTATAACAATAAAGTACTCGAGCCTCTTGTCAATTTAAGCTATCGCTCAAAGCTATGCTACCCTTGAGTCCCAACTCAAACACTCATAAAATTTCAAATGGCCCTAACTTTTATACGTTACGTCCTACACCTAGTCAAGTTTGCAACATTCAAATGCTTGTAACTTTTTACTGGAGCGTCATAAAACCTTGAAATTTTGTAACAATAAAGTACTCGAGCCTCTTGTCAATTTAAGCTATCGCTCAAAGTTATGCTACCCTTGAGTTCCAAATCAAACACTGATAAAGCTTCAAATAGCCCTAGCTTCTATACGGTACGTCCTACATCTATCAAAGTTTGCAACATACAAATGCTTGTAACTTTTTACTGGAGCGTCATAAAACCTTGAAATTTTGTAACAATAAAGTACTCGAGTCTCTTGTCAATTTAAGCTATCGCTCAAAGCTATGCTACCCTTGAGTCCCAAATCAAACACTGATAAAACTTCAAATGGCCCTAACTTCTATACGGTACGTCCTACACCTATCAAAGTTTGCAACATACAAATGCTTGTAACTTTTTACTGGAGCGCCATAAAACCTTGAAATTTTGTAACAATAAAGTACTCGAGCCTCTTGTCAATTTAAGCTATCGCCCATAGCTATGCTAACCTTGAGTCCCAAATCAAACACTGATAAAACTTCAAATGGCCCTAACTTCTATACGGTACGTCCTACACCTATCAAAGTTTGTAACATACAAATGCTTGTAACTTTTTACTGGAGCGTCATAAAACCTTCAAATTTTGTAACAATAAAGTTCTCGAGCCTTGTCAATTTAAGCTATCGCTCAAAGCTATGGTACCCTTGAGTCCCAAATCAAACACTGATAAAACTTCAAATGGCCCTAAATTCTATACGGTACGTCCTACACCTATCAAAGTTTGCAACATACAAATGCTTGTAACTTTTTACTGGAGCGTCATAAAACCTTGAAATTTTGTAACAATAAAGTACTCGAGCCTCTTGTCAATTTAAGTTATCGCTCAAAGCTATGCTACCCTTGAGTCCCAAATCAAACACTGATAAATTTTCAAATGGCCCTAACTTCTGTACGGTTCGTCCTACACCTATCAAAGTTTGAAACATACAAATACTTGTAACTTTTTACTGGAGCGTCATAAAACCTTGAAATTTTGTAACAATGATGTACTCGAGCCTCTTGTCAATTTAAGCTATCGCTCAAAGCTGTGGTACCCTTGAGTCCCAAATCAAACACTGATAAAACTTCAGATGGCCCTAACTTATATACGGTACGTCCTACACCTATCAAAGTTTGCAACATACAAATGCTTTTAACTTTTTACTGGAGCATCATAAAACCTTGAAATTTTGTAACAATAAAGTACTCGCGCCTCTTGTCAATTTAAGCTATCGCTCAAAGCTATGCTACCCTTGAGTCCCAAAAAAATACGGATAAAACTTCAAATGGCCCTAACTTCTATACGGTACGTCCTACACCTATCAAAGTTTGCAAACATACAAATGCTTGTAACTTTTTACTGGAGCGTCATAAAGCCTTGAAATTTTATAACAATTAAGTTCTCGAGCCTCCTGTCAATTTAAGCTATCGCTCAAATCTACGCTACCTTTGAGTCCCAAATCAAACACTGATAAAACTTCAAATGGCCATAATTTCTATACGGTACGTCCTACACCTATCAAAGTTTTCAAAATACAAATGCTTGTAACTTTTTACTGGAGCGTCATAAAGCCTTGAAATTTTATAACAATTAAGTTCTCGAGCCTCCTGTCAATTTAAGCTATCGCTCAAATCTACGCTACCTTTGAGTCCCAAATCAAACACTGATAAAACTTCAAATGGCCATAATTTCTATACGTTACGACCTACACCTATCAAAGTTTGCAACATACAAACGCTTGTAACTTTTTACTGGAGCGTCATAAAACCTTGAAATTTTATAACAATAAAGTACTCGTGCCTCTTGTCAATTTAAGCTATCGCTCAAAGCTATGCTACCCTTGAGTCCCAACTCAAACACTCATAAAATTTCAAATGGCCCTAACTTTTATACGTTACGTCCTACACCTAGTCAAGTTTGCAACATTCAAATGCTTGTAACTTTTTACTGGAGCGTCATAAAACCTTGAAATTTTGTAACAATAAAGTACTCGAGCCTCTTGTCAATTTAAGCTATCGCTCAAAGCTATGCTACCCTTGAGTTCCAAATCAAACACTGATAAAGCTTCAAATAGCCCTAGCTTCTATACGGTACGTCCTACATCTATCAAAGTTTGCAACATACAAATGCTTGTAACTTTTTACTGGAGCGTCATAAAACCTTGAAATTTTGTAACAATACAGTACTCGAGCCTCTTGTCAATTTAAGATATCGCTCAAAGCAATGCTACCCTTGAGTCCCAAATACAACTCTGATAAAATTTCAAATGGCCCTAACTTCTATACGGTACGTCCTACACCTATCAGAGTTTGCAACAAACAAATGCTTGTAGCTTTTTACTGGAGCGTCATAAAACCTTGAAATTTTGCAACAATAAAGTACTCGAGCCTCTTGTCAATTTAAGCTATCGCTCAAAGCAATGCTACCCTTGAGTCCCAAATCCAACACTAATAAAACTTCAAATGGCCCTAACTTCTATACGGTACGTCCTACACCTATCAGAGTTTGCAACATACAAATGCTTGTAGCTTTTTACTGGATCGTCATAAAACCTTGAAATTTTGTAACAATAAAGTACTCGAGCCTCTTTTCAATTTAAGCTATCGCTCAAAGCTATGATACCCTTGAGTCCGAAATCAAACACTGATAAAACTTCAAATGGCCCTAACTTCTATTCGGTACGTCCTACACCTATCAAAGTTTGCCACATACAAATGCTTGTAACTTTTTACTGGAGCGTCATAAAACCTTGAAATTTTGTAACAATAAGGCACTCGAGCCTCTTGTCAATTTAAGCTATCGCTCAAAGCTATGCTACCCTCGAGTCCCAACTCAAACACTGATAAAATTTCAAATGGCCCTAACTTTTATACGTTACGTCCTACACCTAGTCAAGTTTTGCAACATTCAAATGCTTGTAACTTTTTACTGGAGCGTCATAAAACCTTGAAATTTTGTAACAATAAAGTACTCGCGCCTCTTCTCAGTTTAAGCTAACGCTCAAAGCTATGCTACCGCTAAGTCCCAAATCAAACACTGATAAAACTTCAAATGGCCCTAACTTTTATACGGTACGTCCTACACCTATCAAAGTTTGCAACATTCAAATGCTTGTAACTTTTTACTGGAGCGTCATAAAACCTTGCAATTTTGTAACAATAAAGTACTCGAGACTCTTGTCAATTTAAGCTATCGCTCAAAGCTATGCTTCCCTTGAATCCCAAATCAAACACTGATAAAACTTCAAACGGCCCTAACTTCTATACGGTACGTCCTACACCTATCAAAGTTTGCAACATACAAATGCTTGTAACTTTTTACTGGAGCGTCATAAAACCTTGAAATTTTCTAACAATAAAGTACTCGAGCCTCTTGTCAATTTAAGCTATCGCTCAGAGCTATGCTACCCTTGAGTTCCAAATCAAACACTGATAAAACTTCAAATAGCCCTAGCTTCTATACGGTACGTCCTACATCTATCAAAGTTTGCAACATACAAATGCTTGTAACTTTTTACTGGAGCGTCATAAAACCTTGAAATTTTGTAACAATAAAGTACTCGAGCCTCTTGTCAATTTAAGCTATCGCTCAAAGCTATGCTACCCTTGAGTCCCAAATCAAACACTGATAAAGCTTCAAATGGCCATAATTTCTATACGGTACGTCCTACACCTATCATAGTTTTCAAAATACAAATGCTTGTAACTTTTTACTGGAGCGTCATAAAACCTTGAAATTTTGTAACAATAAAGTACTCGAGCCTCTTGTCAATTTAAGCTATCGCTCAAAGCTATGCTACCCTTGAGTCCCAAATCAAACACTGATAAAACTTCAAATGGCCCTAACTTCTATACGTTACGTCCTACACCTATCAAAGTTTGCAACATACAAACGCTTCTAACTTTTTACTGGAGCGTCATAAAACCTTGAAATTTTATAACAATAAAGTACTCGAGCCTCTTGTCAATTTAAGCTATCGCTCAAAGCTATGCTACCCTTGAGTCCCAACTCAAACACTCATAAAATTTCAAATGGCCCTAACTTTTATACGTTACGTCCTACACCTAGTCAAGTTTGCAACATTCAAATGCTTGTAACTTTTTACTGGAGCGTCATAAAACCTTGAAATTTTGTAACAATAAAGTACTCGAGCCTCTTGTCAATTTAAGCTATCGCTCAAAGCTATGCTACCCTTGAGTTCCAAATCAAACACTGATAAAGCTTCAAATAGCCCTAGCTTCTATACGGTACGTCCTACATCTATCAAAGTTTGCAACATACAAATGCTTGTAACTTTTTACTGGAGCGTCATAAAACCTTGAAATTTTGTAACAATAGAGTACTCGAGTCTCTTGTCAATTTAAGCTATCGCTCAAAGCTATGTTACCCTTGAGTCCCAAATCAAACACTGATAAAACTTCAAATGGCCCTAACTTCTATACGGTACGTCCTACACCTATCAAAGTTTGCAACATACAAATGCTTGTAACTTTTTACTGGAGCGCCATAAAACCTTGAAATTTTGTAACAATAAAGTACTCGAGCCTCTTGTCAATTTAAGCTATCGCCCATAGCTATGCTACCCTTGAGTCCCAAATCAAACACTGATAAAACTTCAAATGGCCCTAACTTCTATACGGTACGTCCTACACCTATCAAAGTTTGTAACATACAAATGCTTGTAACTTTTTACTGGAGCGTCATAAAACCTTCAAATTTTGTAACAATAAAGTTCTCGAGCCTTGTCAATTTAAGCTATCGCTCAAAGCTATGGTACCCTTGAGTCCCAAATCAAACACTGATAAAACTTCAAATGGCCCTAAATTCTATACGGTACGTCCTACACCTATCAAAGTTTGCAACATACAAATGCTTGTAACTTTTTACTGGAGCGTCATAAAACCTTGAAATTTTGTAACAATAAAGTACTCGAGCCTCTTGTCAATTTAAGTTATCGCTCAAAGCTATGCTACCCTTGAGTCCCAAATCAAACACTGATAAATCTTCAAATGGCCCTAACTTCTGTACGGTTCGTCCTACACCTATCAAAGTTTGAAACATACAAATACTTGTAACTTTTTACTGGAGCGTCATAAAACCTTGAAATTTTGTAACAATGATGTACTCGAGCCTCTTGTCAATTTAAGCTATCGCTCAAAGCTGTGGTACCCTTGAGTCCCAAATCAAACACTGATAAAACTTCAGATGGCCCTAACTTATATACGGTACGTCCTACACCTATCAAAGTTTGCAACATACAAATGCTTTTAACTTTTTACTGGAGCATCATAAAACCTTGAAATTTTGTAACAATAAAGTAATCGCGCCTCTTGTCAATTTAAGCTATCGCTCAAAGCTATGCTACCCTTGAGTCCCAAAAAAATACGGATAAAACTTCAAATGGCCCTAACTTCTATACGGTACGTCCTACACCTATCAAAGTTTGCAAACATACAAATGCTTGTAACTTTTTACTGGAGCGTCATAAAACCTTGAAATTTTATAACAATTAAGTTCTCGAGCCTCCTGTCAATTTAAGCTATCGCTCAAATCTACGCTACCTTTGGGTCCCAAATCAAACACTGATAAAACTTCAAATGGCCATAATTTCTATACGGTACGTCCTACACCTATCAAAGTTTTCAAAATACAAATGCTTGTAACTTTTTACTGGAGCGTCATAAAACCTTGAAATTTCATAACAATAAAGTACTCGAGCCTCTTGTCAATTTAAGCTATCGCTCAAAGCTATGCTACCCTTGAGTCCCAAATCAAACACTGATAAAACTTCAAATGGCCCTAACTTCTATAAGTTACGTCCTACACCTATCAAAGTTTGCAACATACAAACGCTTGTAACTTTTTACTGGAGCGTCATAAAACCTTGAAATTTTGTAACAATAAAGTACTCGAGCCTCTTGTCAATTTAAGCTATCGCTCAAAGCTATGCTACCCTTGAGTCCCAAATCAAACACTGATAAAACTTCAAATGGCCCTAACTTCTATTCGGTACGTCCTACACCTATCAAAGTTTGCCACATACAAATGCTTGTAACTTTTTACTGGAGCGTCATAAAACCTTGAAATTTTGTAACAATAAGGCACTCGAGCCTCTTGTCAATTTAAGCTATCGCTCAAAGCTATGCTACCCTCGAGTCCCAACTCAAACACTGATAAAATTTCAAATGGCCCTAACTTTTATACGTTACGTCCTACACCTAGTCAAGTTTGCAACATTCAAATGCTTGTAACTTTTTACTGGAGCGTCATAAAACCTTGAAATTTTGTAACAATAAAGTACTCGCGCCTCTTCTCAGTTTAAGCTAACGCTCAAAGCTATGCTACCGCTAAGTCGCAAATCAAACACTGATAAAACTTCAAATGGCCCTAACTTTTATACGGTACGTCCTACACCTATCAAAGTTTGCAACATTCAAATGCTTGTAACTTTTTACTGGAGCGTCATAAAACCTTGCAATTTTGTAACAATAAAGTACTCGAGACTCTTGTCAATTTAAGCTATCGCTCAAAGCTATGCTTCCCTTGAATCCCAAATCAAACACTGATAAAACTTCAAACGGCCCTAACTTCTATACGGTACGTCCTACACCTATCAAAGTTTGCAACATACAAATGCTTGTAACTTTTTACTGGAGCGTCATAAAACCTTGAAATTTTCTAACAATAAAGTACTCGAGCCTCTTGTCAATTTAAGCTATCGCTCAGAGCTATGCTACCCTTGAGTTCCAAATCAAACACTGATAAAACTTCAAATAGCCCTAGCTTCTATACGGTACGTCCTACATCTATCAAAGTTTGCAACATACAAATGCTTGTAACTTTTTACTGGAGCGTCATAGAACCTTGAAATTTTGTAACAATAAAGTACTCGAGTCTCTTGTCAATTTAAGCTATCGCTCAAAGCTATGCTACCCTTGAGTCCCAAATCAAACACTGATAAAGCTTCAAATGGCCATAATTTCTATTCGGTACGTCCTACACCTATCATAGTTTTCAAAATACAAATGCTTGTAACTTTTTACTGGAGCGTCATAAAACCTTGAAATTTTATAACAATAAAGTACTCGAGCCTCTTGTCAATTTAAGCTATCGCTCAAAGCTATGCTACCCTTGAGTCCCAAATCAAACACTGATAAAACTTCAAATGGCCCTAACTTCTATACCTTACGTCCTACACCTATCAAAGTTTGCAACATACAAACGCTTGTAACTTTTTACTGGAGCGTCATAAAACCTTGAAATTTTATAACAATAAAGTACTCGAGCCTCTTGTCAATTTAAGCTATCGCTCAAAGCTATGCTACCCTTGAGTCCCAACTCAAACACTCATAAAATTTCAAATGGCCCTAACTTTTATACGTTACGTCCTACACCTAGTCAAGTTTGCAACATTCAAATGCTTGTAACTTTTTACTGGAGCGTCATAAAACCTTGAAATTTTGTAACAATAAAGTACTCGAGCCTCTTGTCAATTTAAGCTATCGCTCAAAGCTATGCTACCCTTGAGTTCCAAATCAAACACTGATAAAGCTTCAAATAGCCCTAGCTTCTATACGGTACGTCCTACATCTATCAAAGTTTGCAACATACAAATGCTTGTAACTTTTTACTGGAGCGTCATAAAACCTTGAAATTTTGTAACAATAAAGTACTCGAGTCTCTTGTCAATTTAAGCTATCGCTCAAAGCTATGCTACCCTTGAGTCCCAAATCAAACACTGATAAAACTTCAAATGGCCCTAACTTCTATACGGTACGTCCTACACCTATCAAAGTTTGCAACATACAAATGCTTGTAACTTTTTACTGGAGCGCCATAAAACCTTGAAATTTTGTAACAATAAAGTACTCGAGCCTCTTGTCAATTTAAGCTATCGCCCATAGCTATGCTACCCTTGAGTCCCAAATCAAACACTGATAAAACTTCAAATGGCCCTAACTTCTATACGGTGCGTCCTACACCTATCAAAGTTTGCAACATACAAATGCTTGTAACTTTTTACTGGAGCGTCATAAAACCTTCAAATTTTGTAACAATAAAGTTCTCGAGCCTTGTCAATTTAAGCTATCGCTCAAAGCTATGGTACCCTTGAGTCCCAAATCAAACACTGATAAAACTTCAAATGGCCCTAAATTCTATACGGTACGTCCTACACCTATCAAAGTTTGCAACATACAAATGCTTGTAACTTTTTACTGGAGCGTCATAAAACCTTGAAATTTTGTAACAATAAAGTACTCGAGCCTCTTGTCAATTTAAGTTATCGCTCAAAGCTATGCTACCCTTGAGTCCCAAATCAAACACTGATAAATCTTCAAATGGCCCTAACTTCTGTACGGTTCGTCCTACACCTATCAAAGTTTGAAACATACAAATACTTGTAACTTTTTACTGGAGCGTCATAAAACCTTGAAATTTTGTAAAAATGATGTACTCGAGCCTCTTGTCAATTTAAGCTATCGCTCAAAGCTGTGGTACCCTTGAGTCCCAAATCAAACACTGATAAAACTTCAGATGGCCCTAACTTATATACGGTATGTCCTACACCTATCAAAGTTTGCAACATACAAATGCTTTTAACTTTTTACTGGAGCATCATAAAACCTTGAAATTTTGTAACAATAAAGTACTCGCGCCTCTTGTCAATTTAAGCTATCGCTCAAAGCTATGCTACCCTTGAGTCCCAAAAAAATACGGATAAAACTTCAAATGGCCCTAACTTCTATACGGTACGTCCTACACCTATCAAAGTTTGCAAACATACAAATGCTTGTAACTTTTTACTGGAGCGTCATAAAACCTTGAAATTTTATAACAATTAAGTTCTCGAGCCTCCTGTCAATTTAAGCTATCGCTCAAATCTACGCTACCTTTGAGTCCCAAATCAAACACTGATAAAACTTCAAATGGCCATAATTTCTATACGGTACGTCCTACACCTATCAAAGTTTTCAAAATACAAATGCTTGTAACTTTTTACTGGAGCGTCATAAAACCTTGAAATTTTATAACAATAAAGTACTCGAGCCTCTTGTCAATTTAAGCTATCGCTCAAAGCTATGCTACCCTTGAGTCCCAAATCAAACACTGATAAAACTTCAAATGGCCCTAACTTCTATAAGTTACGTCCTACACCTATCAAAGTTTGCAACATACAAACGCTTGTAACTTTTTACTGGAGCGTCATAAAACCTTGAAATTTTGTAACAATAAAGTACTCGAGCCTCTTGTCAATTTAAGCTATCGCTCAAAGCTATGCTACCCTTGAGTCCCAAATCAAACACTGATAAAACTTCAAATGGCCCTAAATTCTATACGGTACGTCCTACACATATCAAAGTTTGCAACATACAAATGCTTGTAACTTTTTACTGGAGCCTCATAAAACCTTGAAATATTGTAACAATAAAGTACTCGAGCCTCTTGTCAATTTAAGCTATCGCTCAAAGCTATGCTACCCTTGAGTCCCAAATCAAATACCGATAAAACTTCAAATGGCCCTAACTTCTATACGGTACGTCCTACACCTATCAAAGTTTGCAGACATACAAATGCTTGTAACATTTTACTGGAGCGTCATAAAACCTTGCAATTTTGTAACAATAAAGTTCTCGAGTCTCTTGTCAATTTAAGCTATCGCTCAAAGCTATGCTACCCTTGAGTCCCAAATCAAACACTGATAAAGCTTCAAATGGCCATAATTTCTATACGGTACGTCCTACACCTATCAAAGTTTTCAAAATACAAACGCTTGTAACTTTTTACTGGAGCGTCATAAAACCTTGAAATTTTATAACAATAAAGTACTCGAGCCTCTTGTCAATTTAAGCTATCGCTCAAAGCTATGCTACCCTTGAGTCCCAAATCAAACACTGATAAAACTTCAAATGGCTCTAACTTCTATACGTTACGCCCTACACCTATCAAAGTTTGCAACATACAAACGCTTGTAACTTTTTACTGGAGCGTCATAAAACCTTGAAATTTTGTAACAATAAAGTACTCGAGCCTCTTGTCAATTTAAGCTATCGCTCAAAGCTATGCTACCCTTGAGTCCAAACTCAAACACTGATAAAATTTCAAATGGCCCTAACTTTTATACATTACGTCCTACACCTAGTCAAGTTTGCAACATTCAAATGCTTGTAACTTTTTACTGGAGCGTCATAAAACCTTGAAATTTTGTAACAATAAAGTACTCGCGCCTCTTCTCAATTTAAGCTAACGCTCAAAGCTATGCTACCGCTAAGTCCCAAATCAAACACTGATAAAACTTCAAATGGCCCTAACTTTTATACGGTACGTCCTACACCTATCAAAGTTTGCAACATCCAAATGCTTGTAACTTTTTACTGGAGCGTCATAAAACCTTGCAATTTTGTAACAATAAAGTACTCGAGACTCTTGTCAATTTAAGCTATCGCTCAAAGCTATGCTACCCTTGAATCCCAAATCAAACACTGATAAAACTTCAAACGGCCCTAACTTATATACGGTACGTCCTACACCTATCAAAGTTTGCAACATACAAATGCTTGTAACTTTTTACTGGAGCGTCCTAAAACCTTGAAATTTTCTAACAATAAAGTACTCGAGCCTCTTGTCAATTTATGCTATCGCTCAAAGCTATGCTACCCTTGAGTTCCAAATCAAACACTGATAAAACTTCAAATAGCCCTAGCTTCTATACGGTATGTCCTACATCTATCAAAGTTTGCAACATACAAATGCTTGTAACTTTTTACTGGAGCGTCATAAAACCTTGAAATTTTGTAACAATAAAGTAGTCGAGTCTCTTGTCAATTTAAGCTATCGCTCAAAGCTATGCTACCCTTGAGTCCCAAATCAAACACTGATAAAACTTCAAATGGCCCTAATTTCTATACGGTACGTCCTACACCTATCAAAGTTTGCAACATACAAATGCTTGTAACTTTTTACTGGAGCGCCATAAAACCTTGAAATTTTGTAACAATAAAGTACTCGAGCCTCTTGTCAATTTAAGCTATCGCCCATAGCTATGCTACCCTTGAGTCCCAAATCAAACACTGATAAAACTTCAAATGGCCCTAACTTATATACGGTACGTCCTACACCTATCAAAGTTTGTAACATACAAATGCTTGTAACTTTTTACTGGAGCGTCATAAAACCTTCAAATTTTGTAACAATAAGGTTCTCGAGCCTTGTCAATTTAAGCTATCGCTCAAAGCTATGGTACCCTTGAGTCCCAAATCAAACACTGATAAAACTTCAAATGGCCCTAAATTCTATACGGTACGTCCTACACCTATCAAAGTTTGCAACATACAAATGCTTGTAACTTTTTACTGGAGCGTCAAAAAACCTTGAAATTTTGTAACAATAAAGTACTCGAGCCTTGTTAATTTAAGCTATCGCTCAAAGCTATGCTACCCTTGAGTCCCAAATCAAACACTGATAAAATTTCAAATGGCCCTAGCTTCTATACGGTACGTCCTACACCTATCAAAGTTTGCAACATACATACAAATGCTTGTAACTTTTTACTGGAGCGTCATAAAACCTTGAAATTTTATAACAATAAAGTACTCGAACCTCTTGTCAATTTAAGTTATCGCTCAAAGTTATGCTACCCTTGAGTCCCAAATCAAACACTGATAAAACTTCAAATGGCCCTAACTTCTATACGTTACGTCCTACACCTATCAAAGTTTGCAACATACAAACGCTTGTAACTTTTTACTGGAGCGTCATAAAACCTTGAAATTTTGTAACAATAAAGTACTCGAGCCTCTTGTCAATTTAAGCTATCGCTCAAAGCTATGCTACCCTTGAGTCCCAAATCAAACACTGATAAAACTTCAAATGGCCCTAAATTCTATACGGTACGTCCTACACATATCAAAGTTTGCAACATACAAATGCTTGTAACTTTTTACTGGAGCCTCATAAAACCTTGAAATATTGTAACAATAAAGTACTCGAGCCTCTTGTCAATTTAAACTATCGCTCAAAGCTATGCTACCCTTGAGTCCCAAATCAAATACCGATAAAACTTCAAATGGCCCTAACTTCTATACGGTACGTCCTACACCTATCAAAGTTTGCAAACATACAAATTCTTGTAACATTTTCTGGAGCGTCATAAAACCTTGCAATTTTGTAACAATAAAGTTCTCGAGTCTCTTGTCAATTTAAGCTATCGCTCAAAGCTATGCTACCCTTGAGTCCCAAATCAAACACTGATAAAGCTTCAAATGGCCATAATTTCTATACGGTACGTCCTACACCTATTAAAGTTTTCAAAATACAAACGCTTGTAACTTTTTACTGGAGCGTCATAAAACCTTGAAATTTTATAACAATAAAGTACTCGAGCCTCTTGTCAATTTAAGCTATCGCTCAAAGCTATGCTACCCTTGAGTCCCAAATCAAACATTGATAAAACTTCAAATGGCTCTAACTTCTATACGTTACGCCCTACACCTATCAAAGTTTGCAACATACAAACGCTTGTAACTTTTTACTGGAGCGTCATAAAACCTTGAAATTTTGTAACAATAAAGTACTCGAGCCTCTTGTCAATTTAAGCTATCGCTCAAAGCTATGCTACCCTTGAGTCCCAACTCAAACACTGATAAAATTTCAAATGGCCCTAACTTTTATACGTTACGTCCTACACCTAGTCAAGTTTGCAACATTCAAATGCTTGTAACTTTTTACTGGAGCGTCATAAAACCTTGAAATTTTGTAACAATAAAGTACTCGCGCCTCTTCTCAATTTAAGCTAACGCTCAAAGCTATGCTACCGCTAAGTCCCAAATCAAACACTGATAAAACTTCAAATGGCCCTAACTTTTATACGGTACGTCCTACACCTATCAAAGTTTGCAACATCCAAATGCTTGTAACTTTTTACTGGAGCGTCATAAAACCTTGCAATTTTGTAACAATAAAGTACTCGAGACTCTTGTCAATTTAAGCTATCGCTCAAAGCTATGCTACCCTTGAATCCCAAATCAAACACTGATAAAACTTCAAACGGCCCTAACTTCTATACGGTACGTCCTACACCTATCAAAGTTTGCAACATACAAATGCTTGTAACTTTTTACTGGAGCGTCCTAAAACCTTGAAATTTTCTAACAATAAAGTACTCGAGCCTCTTGTCAATTTAAGCTATCGCTCAAAGCTATGCTAGCCTTGAGTTCCAAATCAAACACTGATAAAACTTCAAATAGCCCTAGCTTCTATACGGTACGTCCTACATCTATCAAAGTTTGCAACATACAAATGCTTGTAACTTTTTACTGGAGCGTCATAAAACCTTGAAATTTTGTAACAATAAAGTAGTCGAGTCTCTTGTCAATTTAAGCTATCGCTCAAAGCTATGCTACCCTTGAGTCCCAAATCAAACACTGATAAAACTTCAAATGGCCCTAATTTCTATACGGTACGTCCTACACTTATCAAAGTTTGTAACATACAAATGCTTGTAACTTTTTACTGGAGCGTCATAAAACCTTCAAATTTTGTAACAATAAGGTTCTCGAGCCTTGTCAATTTAAGCTATCGCTCAAAGCTATGGTACCCTTGAGTCCCAAATCAAACACTGATAAAACTTCATATGGCCCTAAATTCTATACGGTACGTCCTACACCTATCAAAGTTTGCAACATACAAATGCTTGTAACTTTTTACTGGAGCGTCAAAAAACCTTGAAATTTTGTAACAATAGTACTCGAGCCTTGTTAATTTAAGCTATCGCTCAAAGCTATGCTACCCTTGAGTCCCAAATCAAACACTGATAAAATTTCAAATGGCCCTAGCTTCTATACGGTACGTCCTACACCTATCAAAGTTTGCAACATACATACAAATGCTTGTAACTTTTTACTGGAGCGTCATAAAACCTTGAAATTTTATAACAATAAAGTACTCGAGCCTTGTTAATTTAAGCTATCGCTCAAAGCTATGCTACCCTTGAGTCCCAAATCAAACACTGATAAAATTTCAAATGGCCCTAGCTTCTATACGGTACGTCCTACACCTATCAAAGTTTGCAACATACATACAAATGCTTGTAACTTTTTACTGGAGCGTCATAAAACCTTGAAATTTTATAACAATAAAGTACTCGAACCTCTTGTAAATTTAAGTTATCGCTCAAAGCTATGCTACCCTTGAGTCCCAAATCAAACACTGATAAAACTTCAAATGGCCCTAACTTCTATACGTTACGTCCTACACCTATCAAAGTTTGCAAACATACAAATGCTTGTAACATTTTACTGGAGCGTCATAAAACCTTGCAATTTTGTAACAATAAAGTTCTCGAGTCTCTTGTCAATTTAAGCTATCGCTCAAAGCTATGCTACCCTTGAGTCCCAAATCAAACACTGATAAAGCTTCAAATGGCCATAATTTCTATACGGTACGTCCTACACCTATCAAAGTTTTCAAAATACAAACGCTTGTAACTTTTTACTGGAGCGTCATAAAACCTTGAAATTTTATAACAATAAAGTACTCGAGCCTCTTGTCAATTTAAGTTATCGCTCAAAGCTATGCTACCCTTGAGTCCCAAATCAAACACTGATAAAACTTCAAATGGCTCTAACTTCTATACGTTACGCCCTACACCTATCAAAGTTTGCAACATACAAACGCTTGTAACTTTTTACTGGAGCGTCATAAAACCTTGAAATTTTGTAACAATAAAGTACTCGAGCCTCTTGTCAATTTAAGCTATCGCTCAAAGCTATGCTACCCTTGAGTCCCAACTCAAACACTGATAAAATTTCAAATGGCCCTAACTTTTATACGTTACGTCCTACACCTAGTCAAGTTTGCAACATTCAAATGCTTGTAACTTTTTACTGGAGCGTCATAAAACCTTGAAATTTTGTAACAATAAAGTACTCGCGCCTCTTCTCAATTTAAGCTAACGCTCAAAGCTATGCTACCGCTAAGTCCCAAATCAAACACTGATAAAACTTCAAATGGCCCTAACTTTTATACGGTACGTCCTACACCTATCAAAGTTTGCAACATCCAAATGCTTGTAACTTTTTACTGGAGCGTCATAAAACCTTGCAATTTTGTAACAATAAAGTACTCGAGACTCTTGTCAATTTAAGCTATCGCTCAAAGCTATGCTACCCTTGAATCCCAAATCAAACACTGATAAAACTTCAAACGGCCCTAACTTCTATACGGTACGTCCTACACCTATCAAAGTTTGCAACATACAAATGCTTGTAACTTTTTACTGGAGCGTCCTAAAACCTTGAAATTTTCTAACAATAAAGTACTCGAGCCTCTTGTCAATTTAAGCTATCGCTCAAAGCTATGCTACCCTTGAGTTCCAAATCAAACACTGATAAAACTTCAAATAGCCCTAGCTTCTATACGGTACGTCCTACATCTATCAAAGTTTGCAACATACAAATGCTTGTAACTTTTTACTGGAGCGTCATAAAACCTTGAAATTGTGTAACAATAAAGTAGTCGAGTCTCTTGTCAATTTAAGCTATCGCTCAAAGCTATGCTACCCTTGAGTCCCAAAACAAACACTGATAAAACTTCAAATGGCCCTAATTTCTATACGGTACGTCCTATACCTATCAAAGTTTGCAACATACAAATGCTTGTAACTTTTTACTGGAGCGCCATAAAACCTTGAAATTTTGTAACAATAAAGTACTCGAGCCTTGTTAATTTAAGCTATCGCTCAAAGCTATGCTACCCTTGAGTCCCAAATCAAACACTGATAAAATTTCAAATGGCCCTAGCTTCTATACGGTACGTAGTACACCTATCAAAGTTTGCAAACATACAAATGCTTGTAACTTTTTACTGGAGCGTCATAAAACCTTGAAATTTTGTAACAATAAAGTACTCGAGCCTCTTGTCAATTTAAGCTATCGCTCAAAGCTATGCTACCGTTGAGTCCCAAATCAAACACTGATAAAACTTCAAATGGCCCTAACTTCTATACGGTACGTCCTACACCTATCAAAGTTTGCAAACATACAAATGCTTGTAACTTTTTACTGGAGCGTCATAAAACCTTGAAATTTTGTAACAATAAAGTACTCGAGCCTCTTGTCAATTTAAGCTATCCCTCAAAGCTATGCTACCGTTGAGTCCCAAATCAAACACTGATAAAACTTCAAATGGCCCTAACTTCTATACGGTACGTCCTACATCTATCAAAGTTTGCAACATACAAATGCTTGTAACTTTTTACTGGAGCGTCATAAAACCTTGAAATTGTGTAACAATAAAGTAGTCGAGCCTCTTGTCAATTTAAGCTATCGCCCATAGCTATGCTACCCTTGAGTCCCAAATCAAACACTGATAAAACTTCAAATGGCCCTAATTTATATACGGTACGTCCTACACCTATCAAAGTTTGTAACATACAAATGCTTGTAACTTTTTACTGGAGCGTCATAAAACCTTCAAATTTTGTAACAATAAGGTTCTCGAGCCTTGTCAATTTAAGCTATCGCTCAAAGCTATGGTACCCTTGAGTCCCAAATCAAACACTGATAAAACTTCAAATGGCCCTAAATTCTATACGGTACGTCCTACACCTATCAAAGTTTGCAACATACAAATGCTTGTAACTTTTTACTGGAGCGTCAAAAAACCTTGAAATTTTGTAACAATAAAGTACTCGAGCCTTGTTAATTTAAGCTATCGCTCAAAGCTATGCTACCCTTGAGTCCCAAATCAAACACTGATAAAATTTCAAATGGCCCTAGCTTCTATACGGTACGTAGTACACCTATCAAAGTTTGCAACATACATACAAATGCTTGTAACTTTTTACTGGAGCGTCATAAAACCTTGCAATTTTGTAACAATAAAGTACTCGAGCCTCTTGTCAATTTAAGCTATCGCTCAAAGCTATGCTACCGTTGAGTCCCAAATCAAACACTGATAAAACTTCAAATGGCCCTAACTTCTATACGGTACGTCCTACACCTATCAAAGTTTGCAAACATACAAATGCTTGTAACTTTTTACTGGAGCGTCATAAAACCTTGAAATTTTGTAACAATAAAGTACTCGAGCCTCTTGTCAATTTAAGCTATCGCTCAAAGCTATGCTACCGTTGAGTCCCAAATCAAACACTGATAAAACTTCAAATGGCCCTAACTTCTATACGGTACGTCCTACACCTATCAAAGTTTGCAAACATACAAATGCTTGTAACTTTTTACTGGAGCGTCATAAAACCTTGAAATTTTGTAACAATAAAGTACTCGAGCCTCTTGTCAATTTAAGCTATCCCTCAAAGCTATGCTACCGTTGAGTCCCAAATCAAACACTGATAAAACTTCAAATGGCCCTAACTTCTATACGGTACGTCCTACACCTATCAAAGTTTGCAAACATACAAATGCTTGTAACTTTTTACTGGAGCGTCATAAAACCTTGAAATTTTATAACAATTAAGTTCTCGAGCCTCCTGTCAATTTAAGCTATCGCTCAAATCTACGCTACCTTTGAGTCCCAAATCAAACACTGATAAAACTTCAAATGGCCATAATTTCTATATGGTACGTCCTACACCTATCAAAGTTTTCAAAATACAAATGCTTGTAACTTTTTACTGGAGCGTCATAAAACCTTGAAATTTTATAACAATAAAGTACTCGAGCCTCTTGTCAATTTAAGATATCGCTCAAAGCTATGCTACCCTTGAGTCCCAAATCAAACACTGATAAAACTTCAAATGGCCCTAACTTCTATAAGTTACATCCTACACCTATCAAAGTTTGCAACATACAAACGCTTGTAACTTTTTACTGGAGCGTCATAAAACCTTGAAATATTGTAACAATAAAGTACTCGAGCCTCTTGTCAATTTAAGCTATCGCTCAAAGCTATGCTACCCTTGAGTCCCAAATCAAATACCGATAAAACTTCAAATGGCCCTAAATTCTATACGGTACGTCCTACACATATCAAAGTTTGCAACATACAAATGCTTGTAACTTTTTACTGGAGCCTCATAAAACCTTGAAATATTGTAACAATAAAGTACTCGAGCCTCTTGTCAATTTAAGCTATCGCTCAAAGCTATGCTACCCTTGAGTCCCAAATCAAATACCGATAAAACTTCAAATGGCCCTAACTTCTATACGGTACGTCCTACACCTATCAAAGTTTGCAGACATACAAATGCTTGTAACATTTTACTGGAGCGCCATAAAACCTTGCAATTTTGTAACAATAAAGTTCTCGAGTCTCTTGTCAATTTAAGCTATCGCTCAAAGCTATGCTACCCTTGAGTCCCAAATCAAACACTGATAAAGCTTCAAATGGCCATAATTTCTATACGGTACGTCCTACACCTATCAAAGTTTTCAAAATACAAACGCTTGTAACTTTTTACTGGAGCGTCATAAAACCTTGAAATTTTATAACAATAAAGTACTCGAGCCTCTTGTCAATTTAAGCTATCGCTCAAAGCTATGCTACCCTTGAGTCCCAAATCAAACACTGATAAAACTTCAAATGGCTCTAACTTCTATACGTTACGCCCTACACCTATCAAAGTTTGCAACATACAAACGCTTGTAACTTTTTACTGGAGCGTCATAAAACCTTGAAATTTTGTAACAATAAAGTACTCGAGCCTCTTGTCAATTTAAGCTATCGCTCAAAGCTATGCTACCCTTGAGTCCCAACTCAAACACTGATAAAATTTCAAATGGCCCTAACTTTTATACATTACGTCCTACACCTAGTCAAGTTTGCAACATTCAAATGCTTGTAACTTTTTACTGGAGCGTCATAAAACCTTGAAATTTTGTAACAATAAAGTACTCGCGCCTCTTCTCAATTTAAGCTAACGCTCAAAGCTATGCTACCGCTAAGTCCCAAATCAAACACTAATAAAACTTCAAATGGCCCTAACTTTTATACGTTACGTCCTACACCTAGTCAAGTTTGCAACATTCAAATGCTTGTAACTTTTTACTGGAGCGTCATAAAACCTTGAAATTTTGTAACAATAAAGTACTCGCGCCTCTTCTCAATTTAAGCTAACGCTCAAAGCTATGCTACCGCTAAGTCCCAAATCAAACACTGATAAAACTTCAAATGGCCCTAACTTTTATACGGTACGTCCTACACCTATCAAAGTTTGCAACATCCAAATGCTTGTAACTTTTTACTGGAGCGTCATAAAACCTTGCAATTTTGTAACAATAAAGTACTCGAGACTCTTGTCAATTTAAGCTATCGCTCAAAGCTATGCTACCCTTGAATCCCAAATCAAACACTGATAAAACTTCAAACGGCCCTAACTTCTATACGGTACGTCCTACACCTATCAAAGTTTGCAACATACAAATGCTTGTAACTTTTTACTGGAGCGTCCTAAAACCTTGAAATTTTCTAACAATAAAGTACTCGAGCCTCTTGTCAATTTAAGCTATCGCTCAAAGCTATGCTACCCTTGAGTTCCAAATCAAACACTGATAAAACTTCAAATAGCCCTAGCTTCTATACGGTACGTCCTACATCTATCAAAGTTTGCAACATACAAATGCTTGTAACTTTTTACTGGAGCGTCATAAAACCTTGAAATTGTGTAACAATAAAGTAGTCGAGTCTCTTGTCAATTTAAGCTATCGCTCAAAGCTATGCTACCCTTGAGTCCCAAATCAAACACTGATAAAACTTCAAATGGCCCTAATTTCTATACGGTACGTCCTATACCTATCAAAGTTTGCAACATACAAATGCTTGTAACTTTTTACTGGAGCGCCATAAAACCTTGAAATTTTGTAACAATAAAGTACTCGAGCCTCTTGTCAATTTAAGCTATCGCCCATAGCTATGCTACCCTTGAGTCCCAAATCAAACACTGATAAAACTTCAAATGGCCCTAATTTATATACGGTACGTCCTACACCTATCAAAGTTTGTAACATACAAATGCTTGTAACTTTTTACTGGAGCGTCATAAAACCTTCAAATTTTGTAACAATAAGGTTCTCGAGCCTTGTCAATTTAAGCTATCGCTCAAAGCTATGGTACCCTTGAGTCCCAAATCAAACACTGATAAAACTTCAAATGGCCCTAAATTCTATACGGTACGTCCTACACCTATCAAAGTTTGCAACATACAAATGCTTGTAACTTTTTACTGGAGCGTCAAAAAACCTTGAAATTTTGTAACAATAAAGTACTCGAGCCTTGTTAATTTAAGCTATCGCTCAAAGCTATGCTACCCTTGAGTCCCAAATCAAACACTGATAAAATTTCAAATGGCCCTAGCTTCTATACGGTACGTCCTACACCTATCAAAGTTTGCAACATACATACAAATGCTTGTAACTTTTTACTGGAGCGTCATAAAACCTTGCAATTTTGTAACAATAAAGTACTCGAGCCTCTTGTCAATTTAAGCTATCGCTCAAAGCTATGCTACCGTTGAGTCCCAAATCAAACACTGATAAAACTTCAAATGGCCCTAACTTCTATACGGTACGTCCTACACCTATCAAAGTTTGCAAACATACAAATGCTTGTAACTTTTTACTGGAGCGTCATAAAACCTTGAAATTTTGTAACAATAAAGTACTCGAGCCTCATGTCAATTTAAGCTATCGCTCAAAGCTATGCTACCGTTGAGTCCCAAATCAAACACTGATAAAACTTCAAATGGCCCTAACTTCTATACGGTACGTCCTACACCTATCAAAGTTTGCAAACATACAAATGCTTGTAACTTTTTACTGGAGCGTCATAAAACCTTGAAATTTTGTAACAATAAAGTACTCGAGCCTCTTGTCAATTTAAGCTATCCCTCAAAGCTATGCTACCGTTGAGTCCCAAATCAAACACTGATAAAACTTCAAATGGCCCTAACTTCTATACGGTACGTCCTACACCTATCAAAGTTTGCAAACATACAAATGCTTGTAACTTTTTACTGGAGCGTCATAAAACCTTGAAATTTTATAACAATTAAGTTCTCGAGCCTCCTGTCAATTTAAGCTATCGCTCAAATCTACGCTACCTTTGAGTCCCAAATCAAACACTGATAAAACTTCAAATGGCCATAATTTCTATATGGTACGTCCTACACCTATCAAAGTTTTCAAAATACAAATGCTTGTAACTTTTTACTGGAGCGTCATAAAACCTTGAAATTTTATAACAATAAAGTACTCGAGCCTCTTGTCAATTTAAGATATCGCTCAAAGCTATGCTACCCTTGAGTCCCAAATCAAACACTGATAAAACTTCAAATGGCCCTAACTTCTATAAGTTACATCCTACACCTATCAAAGTTTGCAACATACAAACGCTTGTAACTTTTTACTGGAGCGTCATAAAACCTTGAAATTTTGTAACAATAAAGTACTCGAGCCTCTTGTCAATTTAAGCTATCGCTCAAAGCTATGCTACCCTTGAGTCCCAAATCAAACACTGATAAAACTTCAAATGGCCCTAAATTCTATACGGTACGTCCTACACATATCAAAGTTTGCAACATACAAATGCTTGTAACTTTTTACTGGAGCCTCATAAAACCTTGAAATATTGTAACAATAAAGTACTCGAGCCTCTTGTCAATTTAAGCTATCGCTCAAAGCTATGCTACCCTTGAGTCCCAAATCAAATACCGATAAAACTTCAAATGGCCCTAACTTCTATACGGTACGTCCTACACCTATCAAAGTTTGCAGACATACAAATGCTTGTAACATTTTACTGGAGCGCCATAAAACCTTGCAATTTTGTAACAATAAAGTTCTCGAGTCTCTTGTCAATTTAAGCTATCGCTCAAAGCTATGCTACCCTTGAGTCCCAAATCAAACACTGATAAAGCTTCAAATGGCCATAATTTCTATACGGTACGTCCTACACCTATCAAAGTTTTCAAAATACAAACGCTTGTAACTTTTTACTGGAGCGTCATAAAACCTTGAAATTTTATAACAATAAAGTACTCGAGCCTCTTGTCAATTTAAGCTATCGCTCAAAGCTATGCTACCCTTGAGTCCCAAATCAAACACTGATAAAACTTCAAATGGCTCTAACTTCTATACGTTACGCCCTACACCTATCAAAGTTTGCAACATACAAACGCTTGTAACTTTTTACTGGAGCGTCATAAAACCTTGAAATTTTGTAACAATAAAGTACTCGAGCCTCTTGTCAATTTAAGCTATCGCTCAAAGCTATGCTACCCTTGAGTCCCAACTCAAACACTGATAAAATTTCAAATGGCCCTAACTTTTATACATTACGTCCTACACCTAGTCAAGTTTGCAACATTCAAATGCTTGTAACTTTTTACTGGAGCGTCATAAAACCTTGAAATTTTGTAACAATAAAGTACTCGCGCCTCTTCTCAATTTAAGCTAACGCTCAAAGCTATGCTACCGCTAAGTCCCAAATCAAACACTAATAAAACTTCAAATGGCCCTAACTTTTATACGGTACGTCCTACACCTATCAAAGTTTGCAACATCCAAATGCTTGTAACTTTTTACTGGAGCGTCATAAAACCTTGCAATTTTGTAACAATAAAGTACTCGAGACTCTTGTCAATTTAAGCTATCGCTCAAAGCTATGCTACCCTTGAATCCCAAATCAAACACTGATAAAACTTCAAACGGCCCTAACTTCTATACGGTACGTCCTACACCTATCAAAGTTTGCAACATACAAATGCTTGTAACTTTTTACTGGAGCGTCCTAAAACCTTGAAATTTTCTAACAATAAAGTACTCGAGCCTCTTGTCAATTTAAGCTATCGCTCAAAGCTATGCTACCCTTGAGTTCCAAATCAAACACTGATAAAACTTCAAATAGCCCTAGCTTCTATACGGTATGTCCTACATCTATCAAAGTTTGCAACATACAAATGCTTGTAACTTTTTACTGGAGCGTCATAAAACCTTGAAATTTTGTAACAATAAAGTAGTCGAGTCTCTTGTCAATTTAAGCTATCGCTCAAAGCTATGCTACCCTTGAGTCCCAAATCAAACACTGATAAAACTTCAAATGGCCCTAATTTCTATACGGTACGTCCTACACCTATCAAAGTTTGCAACATACAAATGCTTGTAACTTTTTACTGGAGCGCCATAAAACCTTGAAATTTTGTAACAATAAAGTACTCGAGCCTCTTGTCAATTTAAGCTATCGCCCATAGCTATGCTACCCTTGAGTCCCAAATCAAACACTGATAAAACTTCAAATGGCCCTAACTTATATACGGTACGTCCTACACCTATCAAAGTTTGTAACATACAAATGCTTGTAACTTTTTACTGGAGCGTCATAAATCCTTCAAATTTTGTAACAATAAGGTTCTCGAGCCTTGTCAATTTAAGCTATCGCTCAAAGCTATGGTACCCTTGAGTCCCAAATCAAACACTGATAAAACTTCAAATGGCCCTAAATTCTATACGGTACGTCCTACACCTATCAAAGTTTGCAACATACAAATGCTTGTAACTTTTTACTGGAGCGTCAAAAAACCTTGAAATTTTGTAACAATAAAGTACTCGAGCCTTGTTAATTTAAGCTATCGCTCAAAGCTATGCTACCCTTGAGTCCCAAATCAAACACTGATAAAATTTCAAATGGCCCTAGCTTCTATACGGTACGTCCTACACCTATCAAAGTTTGCAACATACATACAAATGCTTGTAACTTTTTACTGGAGCGTCATAAAACCTTGAAATTTTATAACAATAAAGTACTCGAACCTCTTGTCAATTTAAGTTATCGCTCAAAGTTATGCTACCCTTGAGTCCCAAATCAAACACTGATAAAACTTCAAATGGCCCTAACTTCTATACGTTACGTCCTACACCTATCAAAGTTTGCAACATACAAACGCTTGTAACTTTTTACTGGAGCGTCATAAAACCTTGAAATTTTGTAACAATAAAGTACTCGAGCCTCTTGTCAATTTAAGCTATCGCTCAAAGCTATGCTACCCTTGAGTCCCAAATCAAACACTGATAAAACTTCAAATGGCCCTAAATTCTATACGGTACGTCCTACACATATCAAAGTTTGCAACATACAAATGCTTGTAACTTTTTACTGGAGCCTCATAAAACCTTGAAATATTGTAACAATAAAGTACTCGAGCCTCTTGTCAATTTAAACTATCGCTCAAAGCTATGCTACCCTTGAGTCCCAAATCAAATACCGATAAAACTTCAAATGGCCCTAACTTCTATGCGGTACGTCCTACACCTATCAAAGTTTGCAAACATACAAATTCTTGTAACATTTTCTGGAGCGTCATAAAACCTTGCAATTTTGTAACAATAAAGTTCTCGAGTCTCTTGTCAATTTAAGCTATCGCTCAAAGCTATGCTACCCTTGAGTCCCAAATCAAACACTGATAAAGCTTCAAATGGCCATAATTTCTATACGGTACGTCCTACACCTATCAAAGTTTTCAAAATACAAACGCTTGTAACTTTTTACTGGAGCGTCATAAAACCTTGAAATTTTATAACAATAAAGTACTCGAGCCTCTTGTCAATTTAAGCTATCGCTCAAAGCTATGCTACCCTTGAGTCCCAAATCAAACACTGATAAAACTTCAAATGGCTCTAACTTCTATACGTTACGCCCTACACCTATCAAAGTTTGCAACATACAAACGCTTGTAACTTTTTACTGGAGCGTCATAAAACCTTGAAATTTTGTAACAATAAAGTACTCGAGCCTCTTGTCAATTTAAGCTATCGCTCAAAGCTATGCTACCCTTGAGTCCCAACTCAAACACTGATAAAATTTCAAATGGCCCTAACTTTTATACGTTACGTCCTACACCTAGTCAAGTTTGCAACATTCAAATGCTTGTAACTTTTTACTGGAGCGTCATAAAACCTTGAAATTTTGTAACAATAAAGTACTCGCGCCTCTTCTCAATTTAAGCTAACGCTCAAAGCTATGCTACCGCTAAGTCCCAAATCAAACACTGATAAAACTTCAAATGGCCCTAACTTTTATACGGTACGTCCTACACCTATCAAAGTTTGCAACATCCAAATGCTTGTAACTTTTTACTGGAGCGTCATAAAACCTTGCAATTTTGTAACAATAAAGTACTCGAGACTCTTGTCAATTTAAGCTATCGCTCAAAGCTATGCTACCCTTGAATCCCAAATCAAACACTGATAAAACTTCAAACGAACCTAACTTCTATACGGTACGTCCTACACCTATCAAAGTTTGCAACATACAAATGCTTGTAACTTTTTACTGGAGCGTCCTAAAACCTTGAAATTTTCTAACAATAAAGTACTCGAGCCTCTTGTCAATTTAAGCTATCGCTCAAAGCTATGCTAGCCTTGAGTTCCAAATCAAACACTGATAAAACTTCAAATAGCCCTAGCTTCTATACGGTACGTCCTACATCTATCAAAGTTTGCAACATACAAATGCTTGTAACTTTTTAATGGAGCGTCATAAAACCTTGAAATTTTGTAACAATAAAGTAGTCGAGTCTCTTGTCAATTTAAGCTATCGCTCAAAGCTATGCTACCCTTGAGTCCCAAATCAAACACTGATAAAACTTCAAATGGCCCTAATTTCTATACGGTACGTCCTACACCTATCAAAGTTTGTAACATACAAATGCTTGTAACTTTTTACTGGAGCGTCATAAAACCTTCAAATTTTGTAACAATAAGGTTCTCGAGCCTTGTCAATTTAAGCTATCGCTCAAAGCTATGGTACCCTTGAGTCCCAAATCAAACACTGATAAAACTTCAAATGGCCCTAAATTCTATACGGTACGACCTACACCTATCAAAGTTTGCAACATACAAATGCTTGTAACTTTTTACTGGAGCGTCAAAAAACCTTGAAATTTTGTAACAATAAAGTACTCGAGCCTTGTTAATTTAAGCTATCGCTCAAAGCTATGCTACCCTTGAGTCCCAAATCAAACACTGATAAAATTTCAAATGGCCCTAGCTTCTATACGGTACGTCCTACACCTATCAAAGTTTGCAACATACATACAAATGCTTGTAACTTTTTACTGGAGCGTCATAAAACCTTGAAATTTTATAACAATAAAGTACTCGAACCTCTTGTAAATTTAAGTTATCGCTCAAAGCTATGCTACCCTTGAGTCCCAAATCAAACACTGATAAAACTTCAAATGGCCCTAACTTCTATACGTTACGTCCTACACCTATCAAAGTTTGCAAACATACAAATGCTTGTAACATTTTACTGGAGCGTCATAAAACCTTGCAATTTTGTAACAATAAAGTTCTCGAGTCTCTTGTCAATTTAAGCTATCGCTCAAAGCTATGCTACCCTTGAGTCCCAAATCAAACACTGATAAAGCTTCAAATGGCCATAATTTCTATACGGTACGTCCTACACCTAACAAAGTTTTCAAAATACAAACGCTTGTAACTTTTTACTGGAGCGTCATAAAACCTTGAAATTTTATAACAATAAAGTACTCGAGCCTCTTGTCAATTTAAGTTATCGCTCAAAGCTATGCTACCCTTGAGTCCCAAATCAAACACTGATAAAACTTCAAATGGCTCTAACTTCTATACGTTACGCCCTACACCTATCAAAGTTTGCAACATACAAACGCTTGTAACTTTTTACTGGAGCGTCATAAAACCTTGAAATTTTGTAACAATAAAGTACTCGAGCCTCTTGTCAATTTAAGCTATCGCTCAAAGCTATGCTACCCTTGAGTCCCAACTCAAACACTGATAAAATTTCAAATGGCCCTAACTTTTATACGTTACGTCCTACACCTAGTCAAGTTTGCAACATTCAAATGCTTGTAACTTTTTACTGGAGCGTCATAAAACCTTGAAATTTTGTAACAATAAAGTACTCGCGCCTCTTCTCAATTTAAGCTAACGCTCAAAGCTATGCTACCGCTAAGTCCCAAATCAAACACTGATAAAACTTCAAATGGCCCTAACTTTTATACGGTACGTCCTACACCTATCAAAGTTTGCAACATCCAAATGCTTGTAACTTTTTACTGGAGCGTCATAAAACCTTGCAATTTTGTAACAATAAAGTACTCGAGACTCTTGTCAATTTAAGCTATCGCTCAAAGCTATGCTACCCTTGAATCCCAAATCAAACACTGATAAAACTTCAAACGGCCCTAACTTCTATACGGTACGTCCTACACCTATCAAAGTTTGCAACATACAAATGCTTGTAACTTTTTACTGGAGCGTCCTAAAACCTTGAAATTTTCTAACAATAAAGTACTCGAGCCTCTTGTCAATTTAAGCTATCGCTCAAAGCTATGCTACCCTTGAGTTCCAAATCAAACACTGATAAAACTTCAAATAGCCCTAGCTTCTATACGGTACGTCCTACATCTACCAAAGTTTGCAACATACAAATGCTTGTAACTTTTTACTGGAGCGTCATAAAACCTTGAAATTTTGTAACAATAAAGTAGTCGAGTCTCTTGTCAATTTAAGCTATCGCTCAAAGCTATGCTACCCTTGAGTCCCAAATCAAACACTGATAAAACTTCAAATGGCCCTAATTTCTATACGGTACGTCCTACACCTATCAAAGTTTGCAACATACAAATGCTTGTAACTTTTTACTGGAGCGCCATAAAACCTTGAAATTTTGTAACAATAAAGTACTCGAGCCTCTTGTCAATTTAAGCTATCGCCCATAGCTATGCTACCCTTGAGTCCCAAATCAAACACTGATAAAACTTCAAATGGCCCTAATTTATATACGGTACGTCCTACACCTATCAAAGTTTGTAACATACAAATGCTTGTAACTTTTTACTGGAGCGTCATAAAACCTTCAAATTTTGTAACAATAAGGTTCTCGAGCCTTGTCAATTTAAGCTATCGCTCAAAGCTATGGTACCCTTGAGTCCCAAATCAAACACTGATAAAACTTCAAATGGCCCTAAATTCTATACGGTACGTCCTACACCTATCAAAGTTTGCAACATACAAATGCTTGTAACTTTTTACTGGAGCGTCAAAAAACCTTGAAATTTTGTAACAATAAAGTACTCGAGCCTTGTTAATTTAAGCTATCGCTCAAAGCTATGCTACCCTTGAGTCCCAAATCAAACACTGATAAAATTTCAAATGGCCCTAGCTTCTATACGGTACGTCCTACACCTATCAAAGTTTGCAACATACATACAAATGCTTGTAACTTTTTACTGGAGCGTCATAAAACCTTGCAATTTTGTAACAATAAAGTACTCGAGCCTCTTGTCAATTTAAGCTATCGCTCAAAGCTATGCTACCGTTGAGTCCCAAATCAAACACTGATAAAACTTCAAATGGCCCTAACTTCTATACGGTACGTCCTACACCTATCAAAGTTTGCAAACATACAAATGCTTGTAACTTTTTACTGGAGCGTCATAAAACCTTGAAATTTTGTAACAATAAAGTACTCGAGCCTCTTGTCAATTTAAGCTATCGCTCAAAGCAATGCTACCGTTGAGTCCCAAATCAAACACTGATAAAACTTCAAATGGCCCTAACTTCTATACGGTACGTCCTACACCTATCAAAGTTTGCAAACATACAAATGCTTGTAACTTTTTACTGGAGCGTCATAAAACCTTGAAATTTTGTAACAATAAAGTACTCGAGCCTCTTGTCAATTTAAACTATCCCTCAAAGCTATGCTACCGTTGAGTCCCAAATCAAACACTGATAAAACTTCAAATGGCCCTAACTTCTATACGGTACGTCCTACACCTATCAAAGTTTGCAAACATACAAATGCTTGTAACTTTTTACTGGAGCGTCATAAAACCTTGAAATTTTATAACAATAAAGTTCTCGAGCCTCCTGTCAATTTAAGCTATCGCTCAAATCTACGCTACCTTTGAGTCCCAAATCAAACACTGATAAAGCTTCAAATGGCCATAATTTCTATACGGTACGTCCTACACCTATCAAAGTTTTCAAAATACAAATGCTTGTAACTTTTTACTGGAGCGTCATAAAACCTTGAAATTTTATAACAATAAAGTACTCGAGCCTCTTGTCAATTTAAGCTATCGCTCAAATCTCCGCTACCTTTGAGTCCCAACTCAAACACTGATAATATTTAAAATGGCCCTAATTTCTATACGGTACGTCCTACACCTATCAAAGTTTGCAACATACAAATGCTTGTAACTTTTTACTGGAGCGTCATAAAACCTTGCAATTTTGTAACAATAAAGTTCTCGAACCTCTTGTCAATTTAAGTTATCGCTCAAAGCTATGCTACCCTTGAGTCCCAAATCAAATACTGATAAAACTTCAAATGGCCCTAACTTCTATACGGTACGTCCTACACCTATCAAAGTTTGCAAACATACAAATGCTTGTAACATTTTACTGCAGCGTCATAAAACCTTGAAATTTTATAACAATAAAGTCCTCGAGCCTTTTGTCAATTTAAGCTATCGCTCAAATCTATGCTACCCTTGAGTTCCAAATCAAACACTGATAAAGCTTCAAATAGCCCTAGCTTCTATACGGTACGTCCTACATCTATCACAGTTTGCAACATACAAATGCTTGTAACTTTTTACTGGAGCGTCATAAAACCTTGAAATTTTGTAACAATAAAGTACTCGAGTCTCTTGTCAATTTAAGCTATCGCTCAAAGCTATGCTACCCTTGAGTCCCAAATCAAACACTGATAAAACTTCAAATTGCCCTAACTTCTATACGGTACGTCCTACACCTATCAAAGTTTGCAACATACAAATGCTTGTAACTTTTTACTGGAGCGCCATAAAACCTTGAAATTTTGTAACAATAAAGTACTCGAGCCTCTTGTCAATTTAAGCTATCGCCCATAGCTCTGCTACCCTTGAGTCCCAAATCAAACACTGATAAAACTTCAAATGGCCCTAACTTCTATACGGTACGTCCTACACCTATCAAAGTTTGTAACATACAAATGCTTGTAACTTTTTACTGGAGCGTCATAAAACCTTCAAATTTTGTAACAATAAGGTTCTCGAGCCTTGTCAATTTAAGCTATCGCTCAAAGCTATGGTACCCTTGAGTCCAAAATCAAACACTGATAAAACTTCAAATGGCCCTAAATTCTATACGGTACGTCCTACACCTATCAAAGTTTGCAACATACAAATGCTTGTAACTTTTTACTGGAGCGTCAAAAAACCTTGAAATTTTGTAACAATAAAGTACTCGAGCCTTGTTAATTTAAGCTATCGCTCAAAGCTATGCTACCCTTGAGTCCCAAATCAAACACTGATAAAATTTCAAAAGGCCCAAGCTTCTATACGGTACGTCCTACACCTATCAAAGTTTGCCACATACAAATGCTTGTAACTTTTTACTGGAGCGTCATAAAACCTTGCAATTTTGTAACAATAAAGTACTCGAACCTCTTGTCAATTTAAGTTATCGCTCAAAGCTATGCTACCCTTGAGTCCCAAATCAAACACTGATAAAACTTCAAATGGCCCTAACTTTTATACGGTATGTCCTACACCGATTAAAGTTTGCAACAATCAAATGCTTGTAACTTTTTACTGGAGCGTCATAAAACCTTGAAATTTTGTAACAATGATGTACTCGAGCCTCTTGTCAATTTAAGCTATCGCTCAAAGCTGTGGTACCCTTGAGTCCCAAATCAAACACTGATAAAACTTCAGATGGCCCTAACTTATATACGGTACGTCCTACACCTATCAAAGTTTGCAACATACAAATGCTTTTAACTTTTTACTGGAGCATCATAAAACCTTGAAATTTTGTAACAATGATGTACTCGAGCCTCTTGTCAATTTAAGCTATCGCTCAAAGCTGTGGTACCCTTGAGTCCCAAATCAAACACTGATAAAACTTCAGATGGCCCTAACTTCTATACGGAACGTCCTACACCTATCAAAGTTTGCAAACATACAAATGCTTGTAACTTTTTACTGGAGCGTCATAAAACCTTGAAATTTTATAACAATTAAGTTCTCGAGCCTCCTGTCAATTTAAGCTATCGCTCAAATCTACGCTACCTTTGAGTCCCAAATCAAACACTGATAAACCTTCAAATGGCCATAATTTCTATACGGTACGTCCTACACCTATCAAAGTTTTCAAAATACAAATGCTTGTAACTTTTTACTGGAGCGTCATAAAACCTTGAAATTTTATAACAATAAAGTACTCGAGCCTCTTGTCAATTTAAGCTATCGCTCAAAGCTATGCTACCCTTGAGTCCCAAATCAAACACTGATAAAACTTCAAATGGCTCTAACTTCTATACGTTACGTCCTACACCCATCAAAGTTTGCAACATACAAACGCTTGTAACTTTTTACTGGAGCGTCATAAAACCTTGAAATTTTGTAACAATAAAGTACTCGAGCCTCTTGTCAATTTACGCTATCGCTCAAAGCTATGCTACCCTTGAGTCCCAAATCAAACATTGATAAAACTTCAAATGGCCCTAAATTCTATACGGTACGTCCTACACCTATCAAAGTTTGCAACATACAAATGCTTGTAACTTTTTTCTGGAGCCTCATAAAACCTTGAAATTTTATAACAATAAAGTCCTCCAGCCTTTTGTCAATTTAAGCTATCGCTCAAATCTATGCTACCCTTGAGTCCCAAATCAAACACTGATAAAGCTTCAAATGGCCCTAATTTCTATACGGTACGTCCTACACCTATCAAAGTTTGCAAACATACAAATGTTTGTAACTTTTTACTGGAGCGTCATAAAACCTTGAAATTTTGTAACAATAAAGTACTCGAGCCTCTTGTCAATTTAAGCTATCGCTCAAAGCTATGCTACCCTTGAGTCCCAAATCAAATACCGATAAAACTTCAAATGGCCCTAACTTCTATACGGTGCGTCCTACACTTATCAAAGTTTGCAAACATACAAATGCTTGTAACTTTTTAACTGAAGCGTCATAAAACCTTGAAATTTTATAACAATAAAGTCCTCCAGCCTTTTGTCAATTTAAGCTATCGCTCAAATCTATGCTACCCTTGAGTCCCAAATCAAACACTGATAATACTTCAAATGGCCCTAACTTCTATACGGTGCGTCCTAAACTTATCAAAGTTTGCAAACATACAAATGCTTGTAACTTTTTAACTGAAGCGTCATAAAACCTTGAAATTTTATAACAATAAAGTCCTCCAGCCTTTTGTCAATTTAAGCTATCGCTCAAATCTATGCTACCCTTGAGTCCCAAATCAAACACTGATAAAGCTTCAAATGGCCCTAATTTCTATACGGTACGTCCTACACCTATCAAAGTTTGCAAACATACAAATGTTTGTAACTTTTTACTGGAGCGTCATAAAACCTTGCAATTTTGTAACAATAAGGCACTCGAGCCTCTTGTCAATTTAAGCTATCGCTCAAAGCTATGCTATCCTTGAGTCCCAAATCAAATACCGATAAAACTTCAAATGGCCCTAACTTCTATACGGTGCGTCCTACACTTATCAAAGTTTGCAAACATACAAATGCTTGTAACTTTTTAACTGAAGCGTCATAAAACCTTGAAATTTTATAACAATAAAGTCCTCCAGCCTTTTGTCAATTTAAGCTATCGCTCAAATCTATGCTACCCTTGAGTCCCAAATCAAACACTGATAAAACTTCAAATGGCCCTAACTTCTATACGGTGCGTCCTACACTTATCAAAGTTTGCAAACATACAAATGCTTGTAACTTTTTAACTGAAGCGTCATAAAACCTTGAAATTTTATAACAATAATGTCCTCCAGCCTTTTGTCAATTTAAGCTATCGCTCAAATCTATGCTACCCTTGAGTCCCAAATCAAACACTGATAAAGCTTCAAATGGCCCTAATTTCTATACGGTACGTCCTACACCTATCAAAGTTTGCAAACATACAAATGTTTGTAACTTTTTACTGGAGCGTCATAAAACCTTGAAATTTTATAACAATAAAGTACTCGAGCCTCTTGTCAATTTAAGCTATCGCCCATAGCTATGCTACCCTTGAGTCCCAAATCAAACACTGATAAAGCTTCAAATGGCCCTAATTTCTATACGGTACGTCCTACACCTATCAAAGTTTGCAAACATACAAATGTTTGTAACTTTTTACTGGAGCGTCATAAAACCTTGAAATTTTATAACAATAAAGTACTCGAGCCTCTTGTCAATTTAAGCTATCGCCCATAGCTATGCTACCCTTGAGTCCCAAATCAAACACTGATAAAACTTCAAATGGCCCTAACTTCTATACGGTGCGTCCTACACTTATCAAAGTTTGCAAACATACAAATGCTTGTAACTTTTTAAGTGAAGCGTCATAAAACCTTGAAATTTTATAACAATAAAGTCCTCCAGCCTTTTGTCAATTTAAGCTATCGCTCAAATCTATGCTACCCTTGAGTCCCAAATCAAACACTGATAAAGCTTCAAATGGCCCTAATTTCTATACGGTACGTCCTACACCTATCAAAGTTTGCAAACATACAAATGTTTGTAACTTTTTACTGGAGCGTCATAAAACCTTGAAATTTTATAACAATAAAGTACTCGAGCCTCTTGTCAATTTAAGCTATCGCTCAAAGCTATGCTACCCTTGAGTCCCAAATCAAACACTGATAAAACTTCAAATGGCCCTAAATTCTATACGGTACGTCCTACACCTATCAAAGTTTGCAACATACAAATGCTTGTAACTTTTTTCTGGAGCCTCATAAAACCTTGAAATTTTATAACAATAAAGTCCTCCAGCCTTTTGTCAATTTAAGCTATCGCTCAAATCTATGCTACCCTTGAGTCCCAAATCAAACACTGATAAAGCTTCAAATGGCCCTAATTTCTATACGGTACGTCCTACACCTATCAAAGTTTGCAAACATACAAATGTTTGTAACTTTTTACTGGAGCGTCATAAAACCTTGAAATTTTGTAACAATAAAGTACTCGAGCCTCTTGTCAATTTAAGCTATCGCTCAAAGCTATGCTGCCCTTGAGTCCCAAATCAAATACCGATAAAACTTCAAATGGCCCTAACTTCTATACGGTGCGTCCTACACTTATCAAAGTTTGCAAACATACAAATGCTTGTAACTTTTTAACTGAAGCGTCATAAAACCTTGAAATTTTATAACAATAAAGTCCTCCAGCCTTTTGTCAATTTAAGCTATCGCTCAAATCTATGCTACCCTTGAGTCCCAAATCAAACACTGATAAAACTTCAAATGGCCCTAACTTCTATACGGTGCGTCCTACACTTATCAAAGTTTGCAAACATACAAATGCTTGTAACTTTTTAACTGAAGCGTCATAAAACCTTGAAATTTTATAACAATAAAGTCCTCCAGCCTTTTGTCAATTTAAGCTATCGCTCAAATCTATGCTACCCTTGAGTCCCAAATCAAACACTGATAAAGCTTCAAATGGCCCTAATTTCTATACGGTACGTCCTACACCTATCAAAGTTTGCAAACATACAAATGTTTGTAACTTTTTACTGGAGCGTCATAAAACCTTGAAATTTTATAACAATAAAGTACTCGAGCCTCTTGTCAATTTAAGCTATCGCTCAAAGCTATGCTACCCTTGAGTCCCAAATCAAATACCGATAAAACTTCAAATGGCCCTAACTTCTATACGGTGCGTCCTACACTTATCAAAGTTTGCAAACATACAAATGCTTGTAACTTTTTAACTGAAGCGTCATAAAACCTTGAAATTTTATAACAATAAAGTCCTCCAGCCTTTTGTCAATTTAAGCTATCGCTCAAATCTATGCTACCCTTGAGTCCCAAATCAAACACTGATAAAGCTTCAAATGGCCCTAATTTCTATACGGTACGTCCTACACCTATCAAAGTTTGCAAACATACAAATGTTTGTAACTTTTTACTGGAGCGTCATAAAACCTTGAAATTTTATAACAATAAAGTACTCGAGCCTCTTGTCAATTTAAGCTATCGCCCATAGCTATGCTACCCTTGAGTCCCAAATCAAACACTGATAAAACTTCAAATGGCCCTAACTTCTATACGGTACGTCCTACACCTATCAAAGTTTGTAACATACAAATGCTTGTAACTTTTTACTGGAGCGTCATAAAACCTTCAAATTTTGTAACAATAAGGTTCTCGAGCCTTGTCAATTTAAGCTATCGCTCAAAGCTATGCTACCCTTGAGTCCCAAATCAAACACTGATAAAACTTCAAATGGCCCTAAATTCTATACGGTACGTCCTACACCTATCAAAGTTTGCAACATATAAATGCTTGTAACTTTTTACTGGAGCGTCAAAAAACCTTGAAATTTTGTAACAATAAAGTACTCGAGCCTTGTTAATTTAAGCTATCGCTCAAAGCTATGCTACCCTTGAGTCCCAAATCAAACACTGATAAAATTTCAAATGGCCCAAGCTTCTATACGGTACGTCCTACACCTATCAAAGTTTGCAACATACAAATGCTTGTAACTTTTTACTGGAGCGTCATAAAACCTTGCAATTTTGTAACAATAAAGTACTCGAACCTCTTGTCAATTTAAGTTATCGCTCAAAGCTATGCTACCCTTGAGTCCCAAATCAAACACTGATAAAACTTCAAATGGCCCTAAATTCTATACGGTACGTCCTACACCTATCAAAGTTTGCAACATATAAATGCTTGTAACTTTTTACTGGAGCGTCAAAAAACCTTGAAATTTTGTAACAATAAAGTACTCGAGCCTTGTTAATTTAAGCTATCGCTCAAAGCTATGCTACCCTTGAGTCCCAAATCAAACACTGATAAAATTTCAAATGGCCCAAGCTTCTATACGGTACGTCCTACACCTATCAAAGTTTGCAACAATCAAATGCTTGTAACTTTTTACTGGAGCGTCAAAAAACCTTGAAATTTTGTAACAATAAAGTACTCGAGCCTTGTTAATTTAAGCTATCGCTCAAAGCTATGCTACCCTTGAGTCCCAAATCAAACACTGATAAAATTTCAAATGGCCCAAGCTTCTATACGGTACGTCCTACACCTATCAGAGTTTGCAACATACAAATGCTTGTAACTTTTTACTGGAGCGTCATAAAACCTTGAAATTTTATAACAATAAAGTACTCGAGCCTCTTTTCAATTTAAGCTATCGCTCAAAGCTATGCTACCCTTGAGTCCCAAATCAAACACTGATAAAACTTCAAATGGCCCTAACTTCTATTCGGTACGTCCTACACCTATCAAAGTTTGCCATATACAAATGCTTGTAACTTCTTACTGGAGCGTCATGAAACCTTGAAATTTTGTAACAATAAGGCACTCGAGCCTCTTGTCAATTTAAGCTATCGCTCAAACCTATGCTACCCTTGAGTCCCAACTAAAACACTGATAAAATTTCAAATGGCCCTAACTTTTATTCGTTACGTCCTACACCTAGTCAAGTTTGCAACATTCAAATGCTTGTAAGTTTTTACTGGAGCGTCATAAAACCTTGAAATTTTGTAACAATAAAGTACTCGAACCTCTTGTCAATTTAAGCTATCGATCAAAGCTATGCTACCCTTGAGTCCCAAATCAAACACTGATAAAACATCAAATGGCCCTAACTTTTATACGGTACGTCCTACACCTATCAAAGTTTGCAACATTCAAATGCTTGTAGCTTTTTACTGGAGCGTCATAAAACCTTGAAATTTTCAAACAATAAAGAACTCGAACCTCTTGTCAATTTAATCTATCGCTCAAAGCTATGCTACTCTTGAGTCCCAAATCAAACACTGATAAAACTTCAAATGGCCCTAACTTCTATGCGGTACGTCCTACACCTATCAAAGTTTGCAAACAGACAAATGCTTGTAACTTTTTACTGGAGCGTCAAAAAACCTTGAAATTTTGTAACAATAAAGTACTCGAGCCTTGTTAATTTAAGCTATCGCTCAAAGCTATGCTACCCTTGAGTCCCAAATCAAACACTGATAAAACTTCAAATGGCCCTAACTTCTATACGTTACGTCCTACACCTATCAAAGTTTGCAACATACAAACGCTTGTAACTTTTTACTGGAGCGTCATAAAACCTTGAAATTTTATAACAATAAAGTACTCGAGCCTCTTGTCAATTTAAGCTATCGCTCAAAGCTATGCTACCCTTGAGTCCCAAATCAAATACCGATAAAACTTCAAATGGCCCTAACTTCTATACGGTGCGTCCTACACTTATCAAAGTTTGCAAACATACAAATGCTTGTAACTTTTTAACTGAAGCGTCATAAAACCTTGAAATTTTATAACAATAAAGTCCTCCAGCCTTTTGTCAATTTAAGCTATCGCTCAAATCTATGCTACCCTTGAGTCCCAAATCAAACACTGATAAAGCTTCAAATGGCCCTAATTTCTATACGGTACGTCCTACACCTATCAAAGTTTGCAAACATACAAATGTTTGTAACTTTTTACTGGAGCGTCATAAAACCTTGAAATTTTATAACAATAAAGTACTCGAGCCTCTTGTCAATTTAAGCTATCGCCCATAGCTATGCTACCCTTGAGTCCCAAATCAAACACTGATAAAACTTCAAATGGCCCTAACTTCTATACGGTACGTCCTACACCTATCAAAGTTTGTAACATACAAATGCTTGTAACTTTTTACTGGAGCGTCATAAAACCTTCAAATTTTGTAACAATAAGGTTCTCGAGCCTTGTCAATTTAAGCTATCGCTCAAAGCTATGGTACCCTTGAGTCCCAAATCAAACACTGATAAAACTTCAAATGGCCCTAAATTCTATACGGTACGTCCTACACCTATCAAAGTTTGCAACATATAAATGCTTGTAACTTTTTACTGGAGCGTCAAAAAACCTTGAAATTTTGTAACAATAAAGTACTCGAGCCTTGTTAATTTAAGCTATCGCTCAAAGCTATGCTACCCTTGAGTCCCAAATCAAACACTGATAAAATTTCAAATGGCCCAAGCTTCTATACGGTACGTCCTACACCTATCAAAGTTTGCAACATACAAATGCTTGTAACTTTTTACTGGAGCGTCATAAAACCTTGCAATTTTGTAACAATAAAGTACTGGAACCTCTTGTCAATTTAAGTTATCGCTCAAAGCTATGCTACCCTTGAGTCCCAAATCAAACACTGATAAAACTTCAAATGGCCCTAACTTCTATATGGTATGTCCTACACCTATCGAAGTTTGCAACATACAAATGCTTGTAACTTTTTAACTGAAGCGTCATAAAACCTTGAAATTTTATAGCAATAAAGTCCTCCAGCCTTTTGTCAATTTAAGCTATCGCTCAAATCTATGCTACCCTTGAGTCCCAAATCAAACACTGATAAAGCTTCAAATGGCCCTAATTTCTATACGGTACGTCCTACACCTATCAAAGTTTTCAAAATACAAATGCTTGTAACTTTTTACTGGAGCCTCATAAAACCTTGAAATATTGTAACAATAAAGTACTCGAGCCTCTTGTCAATTTAAGCTATCGCTCAAAGCTATGCTACCCTTGAGTCCCAAATCAAACACTGATAAAGCTTCAAATGGCCCTAATTTCTATACGGTACGTCCTACACCTATCAAAGTTTGCAAACATACAAATGTTTGTAACTTTTTACTGGAGCGTCATAAAACCTTGAAATTTTATAACAATAAAGTACTCGAGCCTCTTGTCAATTTAAGCTATCGCTCAAAGCTATGCTACCCTTGAGTCCCAAATCAAATACCGATAAAACTTCAAATGGCCCTAACTTCTATACGGTGCGTCCTACACTTATCAAAGTTTGCAAACATACAAATGCTTGTAACTTTTTAACTGAAGCGTCATAAAACCTTGAAATTTTATAACAATAAAGTCCTCCAGCCTTTTGTCAATTTAAGCTATCGCTCAAATCTATGCTACCCTTGAGTCCCAAATCAAACACTGATAAAGCTTCAAATGGCCCTAATTTCTATACGGTACGTCCTACACCTATCAAAGTTTGCAAACATACAAATGTTTGTAACTTTTTACTGGAGCGTCATAAAACCTTGAAATTTTATAACAATAAAGTACTCGAGCCTCTTGTCAATTTAAGCTATCGCCCATAGCTATGCTACCCTTGAGTCCCAAATCAAACACTGATAAAACTTCAAATGGCCCTAACTTCTATACGGTACGTCCTACACCTATCAAAGTTTGTAACATACAAATGCTTGTAACTTTTTACTGGAGCGTCATAAAACCTTCAAATTTTGTAACAATAAGGTTCTCGAGCCTTGTCAATTTAAGCTATCGCTCAAAGCTATGGTACCCTTGAGTCCCAAATCAAACACTGATAAAACTTCAAATGGCCCTAAATTCTATACGGTACGTCCTACACCTATCAAAGTTTGCAACATATAAATGCTTGTAACTTTTTACTGGAGCGTCAAAAAACCTTGAAATTTTGTAACAATAAAGTACTCGAGCCTCCTGTTAATTTAAGCTATCGCTCAAATCTACGCTACCTTTGAGTCCCAAATCAAACACTGATAAAGCTTCAAATGGCCATAATTTCTATACAGTACGTCCTACACCTATCAAAGTTTTCAAAATACAAATGCTTGTAACTTTTTACTGGAGCGTCATAAAACCTTGAAATTTTATAACAATAAAGTACTCGAGCCTCTTGTCAATTTAAGCTATCGCTCAAAGCTATGCTACCCTTGAGTCCCAAATCAAACACTGATAAAACTTCAAATGGCCCTAACTTCTATACGTTACGTCCTACATCTATCAAAGTTTGCAACATACAAACGCTTGTAACTTTTTACTGGAGCGTCATAAAACCTTGAAATTTTGTAACAATAAAGTACTCGAGCCTCTTGTCAATTTAAGCTATCGCTCAAAGCTATGCTACCCTTGAGTCCCAAATCAAACACTGATAAAACTTCAAATGGCCCTAAATTCTATACGGTACGTCCTACACCTATCAAAGTTTGCAACATACAAATGCTTGTAACTTTTTACTGGAGCCTCATAAAACCTTGAAATATTGTAACAATAAAGTACTCGAGCCTCTTGTCAATTTAAGCTATCGCTCAAAGCTATGCTACCCTTGAGTCCCAAATCAAATACCGATAAAACTTCAAATGGCCCTAACTTCTATACGGTACGTCCTACACCTATCAAAGTTTGCAAACATACAAATGCTTGTAACATTTTACTGGAGCGTCATAAAACCTTGCAATTTTGTAACAATAAAGTTCTCGAGTCTCTTGTCAATTTAAGCTATCGCTCAAAGCTATGCTACCCTTGAGTCCCAAATCAAACACTGATAAAGCTTCAAATGGCCATAATTTCTATACGGTACGTCCTACACCTATCAAAGTTTTCAAAATACAAATGCTTGTAACTTTTTACTGGAGCGTCATAAAACCTTGAAATTTTATAACAATAAAGTACTCGAGCCTCTTGTCAATTTAAGCTATCGCTCAAAGCTATGCTACCCTTGAGTCCCAAATCAAACACTGATAAAACTTCAAATGGCTCTAACTTCTATACGTTACGCCCTACACCTATCAAAGTTTGCAACCTACAAACGCTTGTAACTTTTTACTGGAGCGTCATAAAACCTTGAAATTTTGTAACAATAAAGTACTCGAGCCTCTTGTCAATTTAAGCTATCGCTCAAAGCTATGCTCCCCTTGAGTCCCAACTCAAACACTGATAAAATTTCAAATGGCCCTAACTTTTATACGTTACGTCCTACACCTAGTCAAGTTTGCAACATTCAAATGCTTGTAACTTTTTACTGGAGCGTCATAAAACCTTGAAATTTTGTAACAATAAAGTACTCGCGCCTCTTCTCAATTTAAGCTAACGCTCAAAGCTATGCTACCGCTAAGTCCCAAATCAAACACTGATAAAACTTCAAATGGCCCTAACTTTTATACGGTACGTCCTACACCTATCAAAGTTTGCAACATCCAAATGCTTGTAACTTTTTACTGGAGCGTCATAAAACCTTGCAATTTTGTAACAATAAAGTACTCGAGACTCTTGTCAATTTAAGCTATCGCTCAAAGCTATGCTACCCTTGAATCCCAAATCAAACACTGATAAAACTTCAAACGGCCCTAACTTCTATACGGTACGTCCTACACCTATCAAAGTTTGCAACATTCAAATGCTTGTAGCTTTTTACTGGAGCGTCATAAAACCTTGAAATTTTCAAACAATAAAGAACTCGAACCTCTTGTCAATTTAATCTATCGCTCAAAGCTATGCTACTCTTGAGTCCCAAATCAAACACTGATAAAACTTCAAATGGCCCTAACTTCTATGCGGTACGTCCTACACCTATCAAAGTTTGCAAACAGACAAATGCTTGTAACTTTTTACTGGAGCGTCAAAAAACCTTGAAATTTTGTAACAATAAAGTACCCAGTCTTGTTAATTTAAGCTATCGCTCAAAGCTATGCTACCCTTGAGTCCCAAATCAAACACTGATAAAATTTCAAATGGCCCAAGCTTCTATACGGTACGTCCTACACCCATCAAAGTTTGCAACATACAAATGCTTGTAACTTTTTACTGGAGCGTCATAAAACCTTGCAATTTTGTAACAATAAAGTACTCGAGCCTCCTGTCAATTTAAGCTATCGCTCAAATCTACGCTACCTTTGAGTCCCAAATCAAACACTGATAAAGCTTCAAATGGCCATAATTTCTATACGGTACGTCCTACACCTATCAAAGTTTTCAAAATACAAATGCTTGTAACTTTTTACTGGAGCGTCATAAAACCTTGAAATTTTATAACAATAAAGTACTCGAGCCTCTTGTCAATTTAAGCTATCGCTCAAAGCTATGCTACCCTTGAGTCCCAAATCAAACACTGATAAAACTTCAAATGGCCCTTACTTCTATACGTTACGTCCTACACCTATCAAAGTTTGCAACATACAAACGCTTGTAACTTTTTACTGGAGCGTCATAAAACCTTGAAATTTTGTAACAATAAAGTACTCGAGCCTCTTGTCAATTTAAGCTATCGCTCAAAGCTATGCTACCCTTGAGTCCCAAATCAAACACTGATAAAACTTCAAATGGCCCTAAATTCTATACGGTACGTCCTACACCTATCAAAGTTTGCAACATACAAATGCTTGTAACTTTTTACTGGAGCCTCATAAAACCTTGAAATATTGTAACAATAAAGTACTCGAGCCTCTTGTCAATTTAAGCTATCGCTCAAAGCTATGCTACCCTTGAGTCCCAAATCAAATACCGATAAAACTTCAAATGGCCCTAACTTCTATACGGTACGTCCTACACTTATCAAAGTTTGCAAACATACAAATGCTTGTAACATTTTACTGGAGCGTCATAAAACCTTGCAATTTTGTAACAATAAAGTTCTCGAGTCTCTTGTCAATTTAAGCTATCGCTCAAAGCTATGCTACCCTTGAGTCCCAAATCAAACACTGATAAAGCTTCAAATGGCCATAATTTCTATACGGTACGTCCTACACCTATCAAAGTTTTCAAAATACAAATGCTTGTAACTTTTTACTGGAGCGTCATAAAACCTTGAAATTTTATAACAATAAAGTACTCGAGCCTCTTGTCAATTTAAGCTATCGCTCAAAGCTATGCTACCCTTGAGTCCCAAATCAAACACTGATAAAACTTCAAATGGCTCTAACTTCTATACGTTACGCCCTACACCTATCAAAGTTTGCAACATACAAACGCTTGTAACTTTTTACTGGAGCGTCATAAAACCTTGAAATTTTGTAACAATAAAGTACTCGAGCCTCTTGTCAATTTAAGCTATCGCTCAAAGCTATGCTACCCTTGAGTCCCAACTAAAACACTGATAAAATTTCAAATGGCCCTAACTTTTATACGTTACGTCCTACACCTAGTCAAGTTTGCAACATTCAAATGCTTGTAACTTTTTACTGGAGCGTCATAAAACCTTGAAATTTTGTAACAATAAAGTACTCGCGCCTCTTCTCAATTTAAGCTAACGCTCAAAGCTATGCTACCGCTAAGTCCCAAATCAAACACTGATAAAACTTCAAATGGCCCTAACTTTTATACGGTACGTCCTACACCTATCAAAGTTTGCAACATCCAAATGCTTGTAACTTTTTACTGGAGCGTCATAAAACCTTTCAATTTTGTAACAATAAAGTACTCGAGACTCTTGTCAATTTAAGCTATCGCTCAAAGCTATGCTACACTTGAATCCCAAATCAAACACTGATAAAACTTCAAACGGCCCTAACTTCTATACGGTACGTCCTACACCTATCAAAGTTTGCAACATACAAATGCTTGTAACTTTTTACTGGAGCGTCCTAAAACCTTGAAATTTTCTAACAATAAAGTACTCGAGCCTCTTGTCAATTTAAGCTATCGCTCAAAGCTATGCTACTCTTGAGTCCCAAATCAAACACTGATAAAACTTCAAATGGCCCTAACTTCTATGCGGTACGTCCTACACCTATCAAAGTTTGCAAACAGACAAATGCTTGTAACTTTTTACTGGAGCGTCAAAAAACCTTGAAATTTTGTAACAATAAAGTACCCAGTCTTGTTAATTTAAGCTATCGCTCAAAGCTATGCTACCCTTGAGTCCCAAATCAAACACTGATAAAATTTCAAATGGCCCAAGCTTCTATACGGTACGTCCTACACCCATCAAAGTTTGCAACATACAAATGCTTGTAACTTTTTACTGGAGCGTCATAAAACCTTGAAATTTTGTAACAATAAAGTACTCGAGCCTCCTGTCAATTTAAGCTATCGCTCAAATCTACGCTACCTTTGAGTCCCAAATCAAACACTGATAAAGCTTCAAATGGCCATAATTTCTATACGGTACGTCCTACACCTATCAAAGTTTTCAAAATACAAATGCTTGTAACTTTTTACTGGAGCGTCATAAAACCTTGAAATTTTATAACAATAAAGTACTCGAGCCTCTTGTCAATTTAAGCTATCGCTCAAAGCTATGCTACCCTTGAGTCCCAAATCAAACACTGATAAAACTTCAAATGGCCCTAACTTCTATACGTTACGTCCTACACCTATCAAAGTTTGCAACATACAAACGCTTGTAACTTTTTACTGGAGCGTCATAAAACCTTGAAATTTTGTAACAATAAAGTACTCGAGCCTCTTGTCAATTTAAGCTATCGCTCAAAGCTATGCTACCCTTGAGTCCCAAATCAAACACTGATAAAACTTCAAATGGCCCTAAATTCTATACGGTACGTCTTACACCTATCAAAGTTTGCAACATACAAATGCTTGTAACTTTTTACTGGAGCCTCATAAAACCTTGAAATATTGTAACAATAAAGTACTCGAGCCTCTTGTCAATTTAAGCTATCGCTCAAAGCTATGCTACCCTTGAGTCCCAAATCAAATACCGATAAAACTTCAAATGGCCCTAACTTCTATACGGTACGTCCTACACTTATCAAAGTTTGCAAACATACAAATGCTTGTAACATTTTACTGGAGCGTCATAAAACCTTGCAATTTTGTAACAATAAAGTTCTCGAGTCTCTTGTCAATTTAAGCTATCGCTCAAAGCTATGCTACCCTTGAGTCCCAAATCAAACACTGATAAAGCTTCAAATGGCCATAATTTCTATACGGTACGTCCTACACCTATCAAAGTTTTCAAAATACAAATGCTTGTAACTTTTTACTGGAGCGTCATAAAACCTTGAAATTTTATAACAATAAAGTACTCGAGCCTCTTGTCAATTTAAGCTATCGCTCAAAGCTATGCTACCCTTGAGTCCCAAATCAAACACTGATAAAACTTCAAATGGCTCTAACTTCTATACGTTACGCCCTACACCTATCAAAGTTTGCAACATACAAACGCTTGTAACTTTTTACTGGAGCGTCATAAAACCTTGAAATTTTGTAACAATAAAGTACTCGAGCCTCTTGTCAATTTAAGCTATCGCTCAAAGCTATGCTACCCTTGAGTCCCAACTAAAACACTGATAAAATTTCAAATGGCCCTAACTTTTATACGTTACGTCCTACACCTAGTCAAGTTTGCAACATTCAAATGCTTGTAACTTTTTACTGGAGCGTCATAAAACCTTGAAATTTTGTAACAATAAAGTACTCGCGCCTCTTCTCAATTTAAGCTAACGCTCAAAGCTATGCTACCGCTAAGTCCCAAATCAAACACTGATAAAACTTCAAATGGCCCTAACTTTTATACGGTACGTCCTACACCTATCAAAGTTTGCAACATCCAAATGCTTGTAACTTTTTACTGGAGCGTCATAAAACCTTTCAATTTTGTAACAATAAAGTACTCGAGACTCTTGTCAATTTAAGCTATCGCTCAAAGCTATGCTACACTTGAATCCCAAATCAAACACTGATAAAACTTCAAACGGCCCTAACTTCTATACGGTACGTCCTACACCTATCAAAGTTTGCAACATACAAATGCTTGTAACTTTTTACTGGAGCGTCCTAAAACCTTGAAATTTTCTAACAATAAAGTACTCGAGCCTCTTGTCAATTTAAGCTATCGCTCAAAGCTATGCTACCCTTGAGTTCCAAATCAAACACTGATAAAACTTCAAATAGCCCTAGCTTCTATACGGTACGTCCTACATCTATCAAAGTTTGTAACATACAAATGCTTGTAACTTTTTACTGGAGCGTCATAAAACCTTCAAATTTTGTAACAATAAGGTTCTCGAGCCTTGTAAATTTAAGCTATCGCTCAAAGCTATGGTACCCTTGAGTCTCAAATCAAACACTGATAAAACTTCAAATGGCCCTAAATTCTATACGGTACGTCCTACACCTATCAAAGTTTGCAACATACAAATGCTTGTAACTTTTTACTGGAGCCTCATAAAACCTTGAAATATTGTAACAATAAAGTACTCGAGCCTCTTGTCAATTTAAGCTATCGCTCAAAGCTATGCTACCCTTGAGTCCCAAATCAAATACCGATAAAACTTCAAATGGCCCTAACTTCTATACGGTACGTCCTACACTTATCAAAGTTTGCAAACATACAAATGCTTGTAACATTTTACTGGAGCGTCATAAAACCTTGCAATTTTGTAACAATAAAGTTCTCGAGTCTCTTGTCAATTTAAGCTATCGCTCAAAGCTATGCTACCCTTGAGTCCCAAATCAAACACTGATAAAGCTTCAAATGGCCATAATTTCTATACGGTACGTCCTACACCTATCAAAGTTTTCAAAATACAAATGCTTGTAACTTTTTACTGGAGCGTCATAAAACCTTGAAATTTTATAACAATAAAGTACTCGAGCCTCTTGTCAATTTAAGCTATCGCTCAAAGCTATGCTACCCTTGAGTCCCAAATCAAACACTGATAAAACTTCAAATGGCTCTAACTTCTATACGTTACGCCCTACACCTATCAAAGTTTGCAACATACAAACGCTTGTAACTTTTTACTGGAGCGTCATAAAACCTTGAAATTTTGTAACAATAAAGTACTCGAGCCTCTTGTCAATTTAAGCTATCGCTCAAAGCTATGCTACCCTTGAGTCCCAACTAAAACACTGATAAAATTTCAAATGGCCCTAACTTTTATACGTTACGTCCTACACCTAGTCAAGTTTGCAACATTCAAATGCTTGTAACTTTTTACTGGAGCGTCATAAAACCTTGAAATTTTGTAACAATAAAGTACTCGCGCCTCTTCTCAATTTAAGCTAACGCTCAAAGCTATGCTACCGCTAAGTCCCAAATCAAACACTGATAAAACTTCAAATGGCCCTAACTTTTATACGGTACGTCCTACACCTATCAAAGTTTGCAACATCCAAATGCTTGTAACTTTTTACTGGAGCGTCATAAAACCTTTCAATTTTGTAACAATAAAGTACTCGAGACTCTTGTCAATTTAAGCTATCGCTCAAAGCTATGCTACACTTGAATCCCAAATCAAACACTGATAAAACTTCAAACGGCCCTAACTTCTATACGGTACGTCCTACACCTATCAAAGTTTGCAACATACAAATGCTTGTAACTTTTTACTGGAGCGTCCTAAAACCTTGAAATTTTCTAACAATAAAGTACTCGAGCCTCTTGTCAATTTAAGCTATCGCTCAAAGCTATGCTACCCTTGAGTTCCAAATCAAACACTGATAAAACTTCAAATAGCCCTAGCTTCTATACGGTACGTCCTACATCTATCAAAGTTTGTAACATACAAATGCTTGTAACTTTTTACTGGAGCGTCATAAAACCTTCAAATTTTGTAACAATAAGGTTCTCGAGCCTTGTAAATTTAAGCTATCGCTCAAAGCTATGGTACCCTTGAGTCCCAAATCAAACACTGATAAAACTTCAAATGGCCCTAAATTCTATACGGTACGTCCTACACCTATCAAAGTTTGCAACATACAAATGCTTGTAACTTTTTACTGGAGCGTCAAAAAACCTTGAAATTTTGTAACAATAAAGTACTCGAGCCTTGTTAATTTAAGCTATCGCTCAAAGCTATGCTACCCTTGAGTCTCAAATCAAACACTGATAAAATTTCAAATGGCCCTAGCTTCTATACGGTACGTCCTACACCTATCAAAGTTTGCAACATACATACAAATGCTTGTAACTTTTTACTGGAGCGTCATAAAACCTTGCAATTTTGTAACAATAAAGTACTCGAACCTCTTGTCAATTTAAGTTATCGCTCAAAGCTATGCTACCCTTGAGTCCCAAATCAAACACTGATAAAACTTCAAATGGCCCTAACTTTTATACGGTATGTCCTACACCTATCAAAGTTTGCAACAATCAAATGCTTGTAACTTTTTACTGGAGCGTCATAAAACCTTGAAATTTTGTAACAATAAAGTACTCGAGCCTCTTGTCAATTTAAGCTATCGCTCAAAGCTATGCTACCGTTGAGTCCCAAATCAAACACTGATAAAACTTCAAATGGCCCTAACTTCTATACGGTACGTCCTATACCTATCAAAGTTTGCAAACATACAAATGCTTGTAACTTTTTACTGGAGCGTCATAAAACCTTGAAATTTTGTAACAATAAAGTACTCGAGCCTCTTGTCAATTTAAGCTATCGCTCAAAGCTATGCTACCGTTGAGTCCCAAATCAAACACTGATAAAACTTCAAATGGCCCTAACTTCTATACGGTACGTCCTACACCTATCAAAGTTTGCAAACATACAAATGCTTGTAACTTTTTACTGGAGCGTCATAAAACCTTGAAATTTTATAACAATAAAGTTCTCGAGCCCCCTGTCAATTTAAGCTATCGCTCAAATCTACGCTACCTTTGAGTCCCAAATCAAACACTGATAAAGCTTCAAATGGCCATAATTTCTATACGGTACGTCCTACACCTATCAAAGTTTTCAAAATACAAATGCTTGTAACTTTTTACTGGAGCGTCATAAAACCTTGAAATTTTATAACAATAAAGTACTCGAGCCTCTTGTAAATTTAAGCTATCGCTCAAAGCTATGCTACCCTTGAGTCCCAAATCAAACACTTATAAAACTTCAAATGGACCTAACTTCTATACGTTACGTCCTACACCTATCAAAGTTTGCAACATACAAACGCTTGTAACTTTTTACTGGAGCGTCATAAAACCTTGAAATTGTGTAACAATAAAGTACTCGAGCCTCTTGTCAATTTAAGCTATCGCTCAAAGCTATGCTACCCTTGAGTCCCAAATCAAACACTGATAAAGCTTCAAATGGCCCTAAATTCTATACGGTACGTCCTACACCTATCAAAGTTTGCAACATACAAATGCTTGTAACTTTTTACTGGAGCCTCATAAAACCTTGAAATATTGTAGCAATAAAGTACTCGAGCCTCTTGTCAATTTAAGCTATCGCTCAAAGCTATGCTACCCTTGAGTCCCAAATCAAATACCGATAAAACTTCAAATGGCCCTAACTTCTATACGGTGCGTCCTACACTTATCAAAGTTTGCAAACATACAAATGCTTGTAACTTTTTAACTGAAGCGTCATAAAACCTTGAAATTTTATAACAATAAAGTCCTCGAGCCTTTTGTCAATTTAAGCTATCGCTCAAATCTATGCTACCCTTGAGTCCCAAATCAAACACTGATAAAGCTTCAAATGGCCCTAATTTCTATACGGTACGTCCTACACCTATCAAAGTTTGCAAACATACAAATGCTTGTAACTTTTTACTGGAGCGTCATAAAACCTTGAAATTTTATAACAATAAAGTACTCGAGCCTCTTGTCAATTTAAGCTATCGCTCAAATCTACGCTACCTTTGAGTCCCAACTCAAACACTGATAATATTTAAAATGGCCCTAACTTCTATACGGTACGTCCTACACCTATCAAAGTTTGCAACATACAAATGCTTGTAACTTTTTACTGGAGCGTCATAAAACCTTGCAATTTTGTAACAATAAAGTTCTCGAACCTCTTGTCAATTTAAGTTATCGCTCAAAGCTATGCTACCCTTGAGTCCCAAATCAAATACTGATAAAACTTCAAATGGCCCTAACTTCTATACGGTACGTCCTACACCTATCAAAATTTGCAACATACAAATGCTTGTAACTTTTTACTGGAGCGTCATAAAACCTTCAAATTTTGTAACAATAAGGTTCTCGAGCCTTGTCAATTTAAGCTATCGCTCAAAGCTATGGTACCCTTGAGTCCAAAATCAAACACTGATAAAACTTCAAATGGCCCTAAATTCTATACGGTACGTCCTACACCTATCAAAGTTTGCAACATACAAATGCTTGTAACTTTTTACTGGAGCGTCAAAAAACCTTGAAATTTTGTAACAATAAAGTACTCGAGCCTTGTTAATTTAAGCTATCGCTCAAAGCTATGCTACCCTTGAGTCCCAAATCAAACACTGATAAAATTTCAAATGGCCCAAGCTTCTATACGGTACGTCCTACACCTATCAAAGTTTGCAACATACAAATGCTTGTAACTTTTTACTGGAGCTTCATAAAACCTTGCAATTTTGTAACAATAAAGTACTCGAACCTCTTGTCAATTTAAGTTATCGCTCAAAGCTATGCTACCCTTGAGTCCCAAATCAAACACTGATAAAACTTCAAATGGCCCTAACTTATATACGGTACGTCCTACACCTATCAAAGTTTGCAACATACAAATGCTTTTAACTTTTTACTGGAGCATCATAAAACCTTGAAATTTTGTAACAATAAAGTACTCGAGCCTCTTGTCAATTTAAGCTATCGCTCAAAGCTATGCTACCCTTGAGTCCCAAAAAAATACTGATAAAACTTCAAATGGCCCTAACTTCTATACGGTACGTCCTACACCTATCAAAGTTTGCAAACATACAAATGCTTGTAACTTTTTACTGGAGCGTCATAAAACCTTGAAATTTTATAACAATTAAGTTCTCGAGCCTCCTGTCAATTTAAGCTATCGCTCAAATCTACGCTACCTTTGAGTCCCAAATCAAACACTGATAAACCTTCAAATGGCCCAACTTCTATACGGTACGTCCTACACCTATCAAAGTTTTCAAAATACAAATGCTTGTAACTTTTTACTGGAGCGTCATAAAACCTTGAAATTTTATAACAATAAAGTACTCGAGCCTCTTGTCAATTTAAGATATCGCTCAAAGCTATGCTACCCTTGAGTCCCAAATCAAACACTGATAAAACTTCAAATGGCCCTAACTTCTATACGTTACGTCCTACACCTATCAAAGTTTGCAACATACAAACGCTTGTAACTTTTTACTGGAGCGTCATAAAACCTTGAAATTTTGTAACAATAAAGTACTCGAGCCTCTTGTCAATTTAAGCTATCGCTCAAAGCTATGCTACCCTTGAGTCCCAAAACAAACCCTGATAAAACTTCAAATGGCCCTAAATTCTATATGGTACGTCCTACACCTATCAAAGTTTGCAACATACAAATGCTTGTAACTTTTTACTGGAGCCTCATAAAACCTTGAAATATTGTAACAATAAAGTACTCGAGCCTCTTGTCAATTTAAGCTATCGCTCAAAGCTATGCTACCCTTGAGTCCCAAATCAAATACCGATAAAACTTCAAATGGCCCTAACTTCTATACGGTGCGTCCTACACTTATCAAAGTTTGCAAACATACAAATGCTTGTAACTTTTTAACTGAAGCGTCATAAAACCTTGAAATTTTATAACAATAAAGTCCTCCAGCCTTTTGTCAATTTAAGCTATCGCTCAAATCTATGCTACCCTTGAGTCCCAAATCAAACACTGATAAAGCTTCAAATGGCCCTAATTTCTATACGGTACGTCCTACACCTATCAAAGTTTGCAAACATACAAATGGTTGTAACTTTTTACTGGAGCGTCATAAAACCTTGAAATTTTATAACAATAAAGTACTCGAGCCTCTTGTCAATTTAAGCTATCGCCCATAGCTATGCTACCCTTGCGTCCCAAATCAAACACTGATAAAACTTCAAATGGCCCTAACTTCTATACGGTACGTCCTACACCTATCAAAGTTTGTAACATACAAATGCTTGTAACTTTTTACTGGAGCGTCATAAAACCTTCAAATTTTGTAACAATAAGGTTCTCGAGCCTTGTCAATTTAAGCTATCGCTCAAAGCTATGGTACCCTTGAGTCCCAAATCAAACACTGATAAAACTTCAAATGGCCCTAAATTCTATACGGTACGTCCTACACCTATCAAAGTTTGCAACATACAAATGCTTGTAACTTTTTACTGGAGCGTCAAAAAACCTTGAAATTTTGTAACAATAAAGTACTCGAGCCTTGTTAATTTAAGCTATCGCTCAAAGCTATGCTACCCTTGAGTCCCAAATCAAACACTGATAAAATTTCAAATGGCCCCAGCTTCTATACGGTACGTCCTACACCTATCAAAGTTTGCAACATACAAATGCTTGTAACTTTTTACTGGAGCGTCATAAAACCTTGCAATTTTGTAACAAATAAGTACTCGAACCTCTTGTCAATTTAAGTTATCGCTCAAAGCTATGCTACCCTTGAGTCCCAAATCAAACACTGATAAAACTTCAAATGGCCCTAACTTTTATATGGTATGTCCTACACCTATCAAAGTTTGCAACAATCAAATGCTTGTAACTTTTTACTGGAGCGTCAAAAAACCTTGAAATTTTGTAACAATAAAGTACTCGAGCCTCTTGTCAATTTAAGCTATCGCTCAAAGCTATGCTACCCTTGAGTCCCATATCAAACACTGATAAAACTTCAAATGGCCCTAACTTCTGTACTGTACGTCCTACATCTATCAAAGTTTGCAACATACAAATGCTTGTACCTTTTTACTGGAGCGTCATAAAACCTTGAAAATTTGTAACAATAAAGTACTCGAGCCTCTTGTCAATTTAAGCTATCGCTCAAAGCTATGCTACCCTTGAGTCCCAACTCAAACACTGATAAATCTTCAAATGGCCCTAACTTCTGTACGGTTCGTCCTACACCTATCAAAGTTTGAAACATACAAATACTTGTAACTTTTTACTGGAGCGTCATAAAACCTTGAAATTTTGTAACAATGATGTACTCGAGCCTCTTGTCAATTTAAGCTATCGCTCAAAGCTGTGGTACCCTTGAGTCCCAAATCAAACACTGATAAAACTTCAGATGGCCCTAACTTATATACGGTACGTCCTACACCTATCAAAGTTTGCAACATACAAATGCTTTTAACTTTTTACTGGAGCATCATAAAACCTTGAAATTTTGTAACAATAAAGTACTCGAGCCTCTTGTCAATTTAAGCTATCGCTCAAAGCTATGCTACCCTTGAGTCCCAAAAAAATACTGATAAAACTTCAAATGGCCCTAACTTCTATACGGTACGTCCTACACCTATCAAAGTTTGCAAACATACAAATGCTTGTAACTTTTTACTGGAGCGTCATAAAACCTTGAAATTTTATAACAATTAAGTTCTCGAGCCTCCTGTCAATTTAAGCTATCGCTCAAATCTACGCTACCTTTGAGTCCCAAATCAAACACTGATAAAGCTTCAAATGGCCATAATTTCTATACGGTACGTCCTACACCTATCAAAGTTTTCAAAATACAAATGCTTGTAACTTTTTACTGGAGCGTCATAAAACCTAGAAATTTTATAACAATAAAGTACTGGAGCCTCTTGTCAATTTAAGCTATCCCTCAAAGCTATGCTACCCTTGAGTCCCAAATCAAACACTGATAAAACTTCAAATGGCCCTAAATTCTATACGGTACGTCCTACACCTATCAAAGTTTGCAACATACAAATGCTTGTAACTTTTTACTGGAGCCTCATAAAACCTTGAAATATTGTAACAATAAAGTACTCGAGCCTCTTGTCAATTTAAGCTATCGCTCAAAGCTATGCTACCCTTGAGTCCCAAATCAAATACCGATAAAACTTCAAATGGCCCTAACTTCTATACGGTGCGTCCTACACTTATCAAAGTTTGCAAACATACAAATGATTGTAACTTTTTAACTGAAGCGTCATAAAACCTTGAAATTTTATAACAATAAAGTCCTCGAGCCTTTTGTCAATTAAAGCTATCGCTCAAATCTATGCTACCCTTGAGTCCCAAATCAAACACTGATAAAGCTTCAAATGGCCCTAATTTCTATACGGTACGTCCTACACCTATCAAAGTTTGCAAACATACAAATGTTTGTAACTTTTTACTGGAGCGTCATAAAACCTTGAAATTTTATAACAATAAAGTACTCGAGCCTCTTGTCAATTTAAGCTATCGCTCAAATCTACGCTACCTTTGAGTCCCAAATCAAACACTGGTAAAACTTCAAATGGCTCTAACTTCTATACGTTACGCCCTACACCTATCAAAGTTTGCAACATACAAACGCTTGTATCTTTTTACTGGAGCGTCATAAAACCTTGAAATTTTGTAACAATAAAGTACTCGAGCCTCTTGTCAATTTAAGCTATCGCTCAAAGCTATGCTACCCTTGAGTCCCAACTCAAACACTGATAAAATTTCAAATGGCCCTAACTTTTATACGTTACGTCCTACACCTAGTCAAGTTTGCAACATTCAAATGCTTGTAACTTTTTACTGGAGCGTCATAAAACCTTGAAATTTTGTAACAATAAAGTACTCGCGCCTCTTCTCAATTTAAGCTAACGCTCAAAGCTATGCTACCGCTAAGTCCCAAATCAAACACTGATAAAACATCAAATGGCCCTAACTTTTATACGGTACGTCCTACACCTATCAAAGTTTGCAACATCCAAATGCTTGTAACTTTTTACTGGAGCGTCATAAAACCTTGAAATTTTGTAACAATAAAGTACTCGAGACTCTTGTCAATTTAGGCTATCGCTCAAAGCTATGCTACCCTTGAATCCCAAATCAAACACTGATAAAACTTCAAACGGCCCTAACTTCTATACGGTACGTCCTACACCTATCAAAGTTTGCAACATACAAATGCTTGTAACTTTTTACTGGAGCGTCATAAAACCTTCAAATTTTGTAACAATAAGGTTCTCGAGCCTTGTCAATTTAAGCTATCGCTCAAAGCTATGGTACCCTTGAGTCCAAAATCAAACACTGATAAAACTTCAAATGGCCCTAAATTCTATACGGTACGTCCTACACCTATCAAAGTTTGCAACATACAAATGCTTGTAACTTTTTACTGGAGCGTCAAAAAACCTTGAAATTTTGTAACAATAAAGTACTCGAGCCTTGTTAATTTAAGCTATCGCTCAAAGCTATGCTACCCTTGAGTCCCAAATCAAACACTGATAAAATTTCAAATGGCCCAAGCTTCTATACGGTACGTCCTACACCTATCAAAGTTTGCAACATACAAATGCTTGTAACTTTTTACTGGAGCTTCATAAAACCTTGCAATTTTGTAACAATAAAGTACTCGAACCTCTTGTCAATTTAAGTTATCGCTCAAAGCTATGCTACCCTTGAGTCCCAAATCAAACACTGATAAAACTTCAAATGGCCCTAACTTATATACGGTACGTCCTACACCTATCAAAGTTTGCAACATACAAATGCTTTTAACTTTTTACTGGAGCATCATAAAACCTTGAAATTTTGTAACAATAAAGTACTCGAGCCTCTTGTCAATTTAAGCTATCGCTCAAAGCTATGCTACCCTTGAGTCCCAAAAAAATACTGATAAAACTTAAAATGGCCCTAACTTCTATACGGTACGTCCTACACCTATCAAAGTTTGCAAACATACAAATGCTTGTAACTTTTTACTGGAGCGTCATAAAACCTTGAAATTTTATAACAATTAAGTTCTCGAGCCTCCTGTCAATTTAAGCTATCGCTCAAATCTACGCTACCTTTGAGTCCCAAATCAAACACTGATAAACCTTCAAATGGCCCAACTTCTATACGGTACGTCCTACACCTATCAAAGTTTTCAAAATACAAATGCTTGTAACTTTTTACTGGAGCGTCATAAAACCTTGAAATTTTATAACAATAAAGTACTCGAGCCTCTTGTCAATTTAAGATATCGCTCAAAGCTATGCTACCCTTGAGTCCCAAATCAAACACTGATAAAACTTCAAATGGCCCTAACTTCTATACGTTACGTCCTACACCTATCAAAGTTTGCAACATACAAACGCTTGTAACTTTTTACTGGAGCGTCATAAAACCTTGAAATTTTGTAACAATAAAGTACTCGAGCCTCTTGTCAATTTAAGCTATCGCTCAAAGCTATGCTACCCTTGAGTCCCAAAACAAACCCTGATAAAACTTCAAATGGCCCTAAATTCTATATGGTACGTCCTACACCTATCAAAGTTTGCAACATACAAATGCTTGTAACTTTTTACTGGAGCCTCATAAAACCTTGAAATATTGTAACAATAAAGTACTCGAGCCTCTTGTCAATTTAAGCTATCGCTCAAAGCTATGCTACCCTTGAGTCCCAAATCAAATACCGATAAAACTTCAAATGGCCCTAACTTCTATACGGTGCGTCCTACACTTATCAAAGTTTGCAAACATACAAATGCTTGTAACTTTTTAACTGAAGCGTCATAAAACCTTGAAATTTTATAACAATAAAGTCCTCCAGCCTTTTGTCAATTTAAGCTATCGCTCAAATCTATGCTACCCTTGAGTCCCAAATCAAACACTGATAAAGCTTCAAATGGCCCTAATTTCTATACGGTACGTCCTACACCTATCAAAGTTTGCAAACATACAAATGGTTGTAACTTTTTACTGGAGCGTCATAAAACCTTGAAATTTTATAACAATAAAGTACTCGAGCCTCTTGTCAATTTAAGCTATCGCCCATAGCTATGCTACCCTTGCGTCCCAAATCAAACACTGATAAAACTTCAAATGGCCCTAACTTCTATACGGTACGTCCTACACCTATCAAAGTTTGTAACATACAAATGCTTGTAACTTTTTACTGGAGCGTCATAAAACCTTCAAATTTTGTAACAATAAGGTTCTCGAGCCTTGTCAATTTAAGCTATCGCTCAAAGCTATGGTACCCTTGAGTCCCAAATCAAACACTGATAAAACTTCAAATGGCCCTAAATTCTATACGGTACGTCCTACACCTATCAAAGTTTGCAACATACAAATGCTTGTAACTTTTTACTGGAGCGTCAAAAAACCTTGAAATTTTGTAACAATAAAGTACTCGAGCCTTGTTAATTTAAGCTATCGCTCAAAGCTATGCTACCCTTGAGTCCCAAATCAAACACTGATAAAATTTCAAATGGCCCCAGCTTCTATACGGTACGTCCTACACCTATCAAAGTTTGCAACATACAAATGCTTGTAACTTTTTACTGGAGCGTCATAAAACCTTGCAATTTTGTAACAAATAAGTACTCGAACCTCTTGTCAATTTAAGTTATCGCTCAAAGCTATGCTACCCTTGAGTCCCAAATCAAACACTGATAAAACTTCAAATGGCCCTAACTTTTATATGGTATGTCCTACACCTATCAAAGTTTGCAACAATCAAATGCTTGTAACTTTTTACTGGAGCGTCAAAAAACCTTGAAATTTTGTAACAATAAAGTACTCGAGCCTCTTGTCAATTTAAGCTATCGCTCAAAGCTATGCTACCCTTGAGTCCCATATCAAACACTGATAAAACTTCAAATGGCCCTAACTTCTGTACTGTACGTCCTACATCTATCAAAGTTTGCAACATACAAATGCTTGTACCTTTTTACTGGAGCGTCATAAAACCTTGAAAATTTGTAACAATAAAGTACTCGAGCCTCTTGTCAATTTAAGCTATCGCTCAAAGCTATGCTACCCTTGAGTCCCAACTCAAACACTGATAAATCTTCAAATGGCCCTAACTTCTGTACGGTTCGTCCTACACCTATCAAAGTTTGAAACATACAAATACTTGTAACTTTTTACTGGAGCGTCATAAAACCTTGAAATTTTGTAACAATGATGTACTCGAGCCTCTTGTCAATTTAAGCTATCGCTCAAAGCTGTGGTACCCTTGAGTCCCAAATCAAACACTGATAAAACTTCAGATGGCCCTAACTTATATACGGTACGTCCTACACCTATCAAAGTTTGCAACATACAAATGCTTTTAACTTTTTACTGGAGCGTCATAAAACCTTGAAATTTTGTAACAATAAAGTACTCGAGCCTCTTGTCAATTTAAGCTATCGCTCAAAGCTATGCTACCCTTGAGTCCCAAAAAAATACTGATAAAACTTCAAATGGCCCTAACTTCTATACGGTACGTCCTACACCTATCAAAGTTTGCAAACATACAAATGCTTGTAACTTTTTACTGGAGCGTCATAAAACCTTGAAATTTTATAACAATTAAGTTCTCGAGCCTCCTGTCAATTTAAGCTATCGCTCAAATCTACGCTACCTTTGAGTCCCAAATCAAACACTGATAAAGCTTCAAATGGCCATAATTTCTATACGGTACGTCCTACACCTATCAAAGTTTTCAAAATACAAATGCTTGTAACTTTTTACTGGAGCGTCATAAAACCTAGAAATTTTATAACAATAAAGTACTGGAGCCTCTTGTCAATTTAAGCTATCCCTCAAAGCTATGCTACCCTTGAGTCCCAAATCAAACACTGATAAAACTTCAAATGGCCCTAAATTCTATACGGTACGTCCTACACCTATCAAAGTTTGCAACATACAAATGCTTGTAACTTTTTACTGGAGCCTCATAAAACCTTGAAATATTGTAACAATAAAGTACTCGAGCCTCTTGTCAATTTAAGCTATCGCTCAAAGCTATGCTACCCTTGAGTCCCAAATCAAATACCGATAAAACTTCAAATGGCCCTAACTTCTATACGGTGCGTCCTACACTTATCAAAGTTTGCAAACATACAAATGATTGTAACTTTTTAACTGAAGCGTCATAAAACCTTGAAATTTTATAACAATAAAGTCCTCGAGCCTTTTGTCAATTAAAGCTATCGCTCAAATCTATGCTACCCTTGAGTCCCAAATCAAACACTGATAAAGCTTCAAATGGCCCTAATTTCTATACGGTACGTCCTACACCTATCAAAGTTTGCAAACATACAAATGTTTGTAACTTTTTACTGGAGCGTCATAAAACCTTGAAATTTTATAACAATAAAGTACTCGAGCCTCTTGTCAATTTAAGCTATCGCTCAAATCTACGCTACCTTTGAGTCCCAAATCAAACACTGGTAAAACTTCAAATGGCTCTAACTTCTATACGTTACGCCCTACACCTATCAAAGTTTGCAACATACAAACGCTTGTATCTTTTTACTGGAGCGTCATAAAACCTTGAAATTTTGTAACAATAAAGTACTCGAGCCTCTTGTCAATTTAAGCTATCGCTCAAAGCTATGCTACCCTTGAGTCCCAACTCAAACACTGATAAAATTTCAAATGGCCCTAACTTTTATACGTTACGTCCTACACCTAGTCAAGTTTGCAACATTCAAATGCTTGTAACTTTTTACTGGAGCGTCATAAAACCTTGAAATTTTGTAACAATAAAGTACTCGCGCCTCTTCTCAATTTAAGCTAACGCTCAAAGCTATGCTACCGCTAAGTCCCAAATCAAACACTGATAAAACATCAAATGGCCCTAACTTTTATACGGTACGTCCTACACCTATCAAAGTTTGCAACATCCAAATGCTTGTAACTTTTTACTGGAGCGTCATAAAACCTTGAAATTTTGTAACAATAAAGTACTCGAGACTCTTGTCAATTTAGGCTATCGCTCAAAGCTATGCTACCCTTGAATCCCAAATCAAACACTGATAAAACTTCAAACGGCCCTAACTTCTATACGGTACGTCCTACACCTATCAAAGTTTGCAACATACAAATGCTTGTAACTTTTTACTGGAGCGTCCTAAAACCTTGAAATTTTCTAACAATAAAGTACTCTAGCCTCTTGTCAATTTAAGCTATCGCTCAAAGCTATGCTACCCTTGAGTTCCAAATCAAACACTGATAAAACTTCAAATAGCCCTAGCTTCTATACGGTACGTACTACATCTATCAAAGTTTGGAACATACAAATGCTTGTAACTTTTTACTGGAGCGTCATAAAACCTTGAAATTTTGTAACAATAAAGTACTCGAGCCTCTTGTCAATTTAAGCTATCGCCCATAGCTATGCTACCCTTGAGTCCCAAATCAAACACTGATAAAACTTCAAATCGCCCTAACTTATATACGGTACGTCCTACACCTATCAAAGTTTGTAACATACAAATGCTTGTAACTTTTTACTGGAGCGTCATAAAACCTTCAAATTTTGTAACAATAAGGTTCTCGAGCCTTGTCAATTTAAGCTATCGCTCAAAGCTATGGTACCCTTGAGTCCCAAATCAAACACTGATAAAACTTCAAATGGCCCTAAATTCTATACGGTACGTCCTACACCTATCAAAGTTTGCAACATACAAATGCTTGTAACTTTTTACTGGAGCGTCAAAAAACCTTGAAATTTTGTAACAATAAAGTACTCGAGCCTTGTTAATTTAAGCTATCGCTCAAAGCTATGCTACCCTTGAGTCCCAAATCAAACACTGATAAAATTTCAAATGGCCCTAGCTTCTATACGGTACGTCCTACACCTATCAAAGTTTGCAACATACAAATGCTTGTAACTTTTTACTGGAGCGTCATAAAACCTTGCAATTTTGTAACAATAAAGTACTCGAACCTCTTGTCAATTTAAGTTATCGCTCAAAGCTATGCTACCCTTGAGTCCCAAATCAAACACTGATAAAACTTCAAATGGCCCTAACTTTTATACGGTATGTCCTACACCTATCAAAGTTTGCAACAATCAAATGCTTGTAACTTTTTACTGGAGCGTCATAAAACCTTGAAATTTTGTAACAATAAAGTACTCGAGCCTCTTGTCAATTTAAGCTATCGCTCAAAGCTATGCTACCCTTGAGTCCCATATCAAACACTGATAAAACTTCAAATGGCCCCAACTTCTATACGGTACGTCCTACATCTATCAAAGTTTGCAACATACAAATGCTTGTACCTTTTTACTGGAGCGTCATAAAACCTTGAAATTTTGTAACAATAAAGTACTCGAGCCTCTTGTCAATTTAAGCTATCGCTCAAAGCTATGCTACCCTTGAGTCCCAAATCAAACACTGATAAATCTTCAAATGGCCCTAACTTCTATACGGTTCGTCCTACACCTATCAAAGTTTGAAACATACAAATACTTGTAACTTTTTACTGGAGCGTCATAAAACCTTGAAATTTTGTAACAATGAAGTACTCGAGTCTCTTGTCAATTTAAGCTATCGCTCAAAGCTGTGGTACCCTTGAGTCCCAAATCAAACACTGATAAAACTTCAAATGGCCCTAACTTATATACGGTACGTCCTACACCTATCAAAGTTTGCAACATACAAATGCTTGTAACTTTTTACTGGAGCATCATAAAACCTTGAAATTTTGTAACAATAAAGTACTCGAGCCTCTTGTCAATTTGAGCTATCGCTCAAAGCTATGCTACCGAATCGCTCAAAGCTATGCTACCAAATCAAACACTGATAAAACTTCAAATGGCCCTAACTTCTATACGGTATGTCCTACACCTATCAAAGTTTGCAAACATATAAATGCTTGTAACTTTTTACTGGAGCGTCATAAAACCTTGAAATTTTATAACAGTAAAGTTCTCGAGCCTCCTGTCAATTTAAGCTATCGCTCAAATCTACGCTACCTTTGAGTCCCAAATCAAACACTGATAAAGCTTCAAATGGCCATAATTTCTATACGGTACATCCTACACCTATCAAAGTTTTCAAAATACAAATGCTTGTAATTTTTACTGGAGCGTCATAAAACCTTGAAATTTTATAACAATAAAGTACTCGAGCCTCTTGTAAATTTAAGCTATCGCTCAAAGCTATGCTACCCTTGAGTCCCAAATCAAACACTTATAAAACTTCAAATGGCCCTAACTTCTATACGTTACGTCCTACACCTATCAAAGTTTGCAACATACAAACGCTTGTAACTTTTTACTGGAGCGTCATAAAACCTTGAAATTTTGTAACAATAAAGTACTCGAGCCTCTTGTCAATTTAAGCTATCGCTCAAAGCTATGCTACCCTTGAGTCCCAAATCAAACACTGATAAAGCTTCAAATGGCCCTAAATTCTATGCGGTGCGTCCTACACTTATCAAAGTTTGCAAACATACAAATGCTTGTAACTTTTTAACTGAAGCGTAATAAAACCTTGAAATTTTATAACAATAAAGTCCTCGAGCCGTTTGTCAATTTAAGCTATCGCTCAAATCTATGCTACCCTTGAGTCCCAAATCAAACACTGATAAAGCTTCAAACGGCCCTAATTTCTATACGGTACGTCCTACACCTATCAAAGTTTGCAAACATACAAATGCTTGTAACTTTTTACTGGAGCGTCATAAAACCTTGAAATTTTATAACAATAAAGTACTCGAGCCTCTTGTCAATTTAAGCTATCGCTCAAATATACGCTACCTTTGAGTCCCAAATCAAATACTGATAAAACTTCAAATGGCCCTAACTTCTATACGGTACGTCCTACACCTATCAAAGTTTGCAAACATACAAATGCTTGTAACATTTTACTGCAGCGTCATAAAACCTTGAAATTTTATAACAATAAAGTCCTCGAGCCTTTTGTCAATTTAAGCTATCGCTCAAATCTATGCTACCCTTGAGTCCCAAATCAAACACGGATAAAGCTTCAAATGGCCCTAATTTCTATACGGTACGTCCTACACCTATCAAAGTTTGCAAACATACAAATGCTTGTAAGTTTTTACTGGAGCGTCATAAAACCTTGAAATTTTATAACAATAAAGTACTCGAGCCTCTTGTCAATTTAAGCTATCGCTCAAAGCTATGCTACCCTTGAGTCCCAAATCAAACACTGATAATACTTCAAATGGCCCTAACTTCTATACGGTACGTCCTAAACCTATCAAAATTTGCAACATACAAACGCTTGTAACTTTTTACTTAAGCGTCATAAAACCTTGAAATTTTGTAACAATAAAGTACTCGAGCCTCTTGTCAATTTAAGCTATCGCTCAAAGCTGTGCTACCCTTGAGTCCCAAATCAAACACTGATAAAACTTCAAATGGCCCTAACTTATATACGGTACCTCCTAAACCTATCATCGTTTGCTACATACAAATGCTTGTAACTTTTTACTGGAGCGTCATAAAACCTTGAAATTTTGTAACAATAAAGTACTCGAGCCTCTTGTCAATTTAAGCTATCCCTCAAAGCTATGCTACCGTTGAGTCCCAAATCAAACACTGATAAAACTTCAAATGGCCCTAACTTCTATACGGTACGTCCTACACCTATCAAAGTTTGCAAACATACAAATGCTTGTAACTTTTTACTGGAGCGTCATAAAACCTTGAAATTTTATAACAATAAAGTTCTCGAGCCTCCTGTCAATTTAAGCTATCGCTCAAATCTACGCTACCTTTGAGTCCCAAATCAAACACTGATAAAGCTTCAAATGGCCATAATTTCTATACGGTACGTCCTACACCTATCAAAGTTTTCAAAATACAAATGCTTGTAACTTTTTACTGGAGCGTCATAAAACCTTGAAATTTTACAACAATAAAGTACTCGAGCCTCTTGTCAATTTAAGCTATCGCTCAAATCTCCGCTACCTTTGAGTCCCAACTCAAACACTGATAATATTTAAAATGGCCCTAACTTATATACGGTACCTCCTAAACCTATCAACGTTTGCTACATACAAATGCTTGTAACTTTTTACTGGAGCGTCATAAAACCTTGAAATTTTGTAACAATAAAGTACTCGAGCCTCTTGTCAATTTAAGCTATCCCTCAAAGCTATGCTACCGTTGAGTCCCAAATCAAACACTGATAAAACTTCAAATGGCCCTAACTTCTATACGGTACGTCCTACACCTATCAAAGTTTGCAAACATACAAATGCTTGTAACTTTTTACTGGAGCGTCATAAAACCTTGAAATTTTATAACAATAAAGTTCTCGAGCCTCCTGTCAATTTAAGCTATCGCTCAAATCTACGCTACCTTTGAGTCCCAAATCAAACACTGATAAAGCTTCAAATGGCCATAATTTCTATACGGTACGTCCTACACCTATCAAAGTTTTCAAAATACAAATGCTTGTAACTTTTTACTGGAGCGTCATAAAACCTTGAAATTTTATAACAATAAAGTACTCGAGCCTCTTGTCAATTTAAGCTATCGCTCAAATCTCCGCTACCTTTGAGTCCCAACTCAAACACTGATAATATTTAAAATGGCCCTAACTTCTATACGGTACGTCCTACACCTATCAAAGTTTGCAACATACAAATGCTTGTAACTTTTTACTGGAGCGTCATAAAACCTTGCAATTTTGTAACAATAAAGTTCTCGAACCTCTTGTCAATTTAAGTTATCGCTCAAAGCTATGCTACCCTTGAGTCCCAAATCAAATACTGATAAAACTTCAAATGGCCCTAACTTCTATACGGTACGTCCTACACCTATCAAAGTTTGCAAACATACAAATGCTTGTAACATTTTACTGCAGCGTCATAAAACCTTGAAATTTTATAACAATAAAGTCCTCGAGCCTTTTGTCAATTTAAGCTATCGCTCAAATCTATGCTACCCTTGAGTTCCAAATCAAACACTGATAAAGCTTCAAATAGCCCTAGCTTCTATACGGTACGTCCTACATCTATCACAGTTTGCAACATACAAATGCTTGTAACTTTTTACTGGAGCGTCATAAAACCTTGAAATTTTGTAACAATAAAGTACTCGAGTCTCTTGTCAATTTAAGCTATCGCTCAAAGCTATGCTACCCTTGAGTCCCAAATCAAACACTGATAAAACTTCAAATGGCCCTAACTTCTATACGGTACGTCCTACACCTATCAAAGTTTGCAACATACAAATGCTTGTAACTTTTTACTGGAGCGCCATAAAACCTTGAAATTTTGTAACAATAAAGTACTCGAGCCTCTTGTCAATTTAAGCTATCGCCCATAGCTCTGCTACCCTTGAGTCCCAAATCAAACACTGATAAAACTTCAAATGGCCCTAACTTCTATACGGTACGTCCTACACCTATCAAAGTTTGTAACATACAAATGCTTGTAACTTTTTACTGGAGCGTCATAAAACCTTCAAATTTTGTAACAATAAGGTTCTCGAGCCTTGTCAATTTAAGCTATCGCTCAAAGCTATGGTACCCTTGAGTCCAAAATCAAACACTGATAAAAATTCAAATGGCCCTAAATTCTATACGGTACGTCCTACACCTATCAAAGTTTGCAACATACAAATGCTTGTAACTTTTTACTGGAGCGTCAAAAAACCTTGAAATTTTGTAACAATAAAGTACTCGAGCCTTGTTAATTTAAGCTATCGCTCAAAGCTATGCTACCCTTGAGTCCCAAATCAAACACTGATAAAATTTCAAAAGGCCCAAGCTTCTATACGGTACGTCCTACACCTATCAAAGTTTGCCACATACAAATGCTTGTAACTTTTTACTGGAGCGTCATAAAACCTTGCAATTTTGTAACAATAAAGTACTCGAACCTCTTGTCAATTTAAGTTATCGCTCAAAGCTATGCTACCCTTGAGTCCCAAATCAAACACTGATAAAACTTCAAATGGCCCTAACTTTTATACGGTATGTCCTACACCGATCAAAGTTTGCAACAATCAAATGCTTGTAACTTTTTACTGGAGCGTCATAAAACCTTGAAATTTTGTAACAATGATGTACTCGAGCCTCTTGTCAATTTAAGCTATCGCTCAAAGCTGTGGTACCCTTGAGTCCCAAATCAAACACTGATAAAACTTCAGATGGCCCTAACTTATATACGGTACGTCCTACACCTATCAAAGTTTGCAACATACAAATGCTTTTAACTTTTTACTGGAGCATCATAAAACCTTGAAATTTTGTAACAATAAAGTACTCGAGCCTCTTGTCAATTTAAGCTATCGCTCAAAGCTATGCTACCCTTGAGTCCCAAAAAAATACTGATAAAACTTCAAATGGCCCTAACTTCTATACGGAACGTCCTACACCTATCAAAGTTTGCAAACATACAAATGCTTGTAACTTTTTACTGGAGCGTCATAAAACCTTGAAATTTTATAACAATTAAGTTCTCGAGCCTCCTGTCAATTTAAGCTATCGCTCAAATCTACGCTACCTTTGAGTCCCAAATCAAACACTGATAAACCTTCAAATGGCCATAATTTCTATACGGTACGTCCTACACCTATCAAAGTTTTCAAAATACAAATGCTTGTAACTTTTTACTGGAGCGTCATAAAACCTTGAAATTTTATAACAATAAAGTACTCGAGCCTCTTGTCAATTTAAGCTATCGCTCAAAGCTATGCTACCCTTGAGTCCCAAATCAAACACTGATAAAACTTCAAATGGCTCTAACTTCTATACGTTACGTCCTACACCCATCAAAGTTTGCAACATACAAACGCTTGTAACTTTTTACTGGAGCGTCATAAAACCTTGAAATTTTGTAACAATAAAGTACTCGAGCCTCTTGTCAATTTACGCTATCGCTCAAAGCTATGCTACCCTTGAGTCCCAAATCAAACACTGATAAAACTTCAAATGGCCCTAAATTCTATACGGTACGTCCTACACCTATCAAAGTTTGCAACATACAAATGCTTGTAACTTTTTTCTGGAGCCTCATAAAACCTTGAAATTTTATAACAATAAAGTCCTCCAGCCTTTTGTCAATTTAAGCTATCGCTCAAATCTATGCTACCCTTGAGTCCCAAATCAAACACTGATAAAGCTTCAAATGGCCCTAATTTCTATACGGTACGTCCTACACCTATCAAAGTTTGCAAACATACAAATGTTTGTAACTTTTTACTGGAGCGTCATAAAACCTTGAAATTTTGTAACAATAAAGTACTCGAGCCTCTTGTCAATTTAAGCTATCGCTCAAAGCTATGCTACCCTTGAGTCCCAAATCAAATACCGATAAAACTTCAAATGGCCCTAACTTCTATACGGTACGTCCTACACCTATCAAAGTTTGCAAACATACAAATGCTTGTAACTTTTTACTGGAGCGTCATAAAACCTTGAAATTTTATAACAATAAAGTTCTCGAGCCTCCTGTCAATTTAAGCTATCGCTCAAATCTACGCTACCTTTGAGTCCCAAATCAAACACTGATAAAGCTTCAAATGGCCATAATTTCTATACGGTACGTCCTACACCTATCAAAGTTTTCAAAATACAAATGCTTGTAACTTTTTACTGGAGCGTCATAAAACCTTGAAATTTTACAACAATAAAGTACTCGAGCCTCTTGTCAATTTAAGCTATCGCTCAAATCTCCGCTACCTTTGAGTCCCAACTCAAACACTGATAATATTTAAAATGGCCCTAACTTATATACGGTACCTCCTAAACCTATCAACGTTTGCTACATACAAATGCTTGTAACTTTTTAATGGAGCGTCATAAAACCTTGAAATTTTGTAACAATAAAGTACTCGAGCCTCTTGTCAATTTAAGCTATCCCTCAAAGCTATGCTACCGTTGAGTCCCAAATCAAACACTGATAAAACTTCAAATGGCCCTAACTTCTATACGGTACGTCCTACACCTATCAAAGTTTGCAAACATACAAATGCTTGTAACTTTTTACTGGAGCGTCATAAAACCTTGAAATTTTATAACAATAAAGTTCTCGAGCCTCCTGTCAATTTAAGCTATCGCTCAAATCTACGCTACCTTTGAGTCCCAAATCAAACACTGATAAAGCTTCAAATGGCCATAATTTCTATACGGTACGTCCTACACCTATCAAAGTTTTCAAAATACAAATGCTTGTAACTTTTTACTGGAGCGTCATAAAACCTTGAAATTTTATAACAATAAAGTACTCGAGCCTCTTGTCAATTTAAGCTATCGCTCAAATCTCCGCTACCTTTGAGTCCCAACTCAAACACTGATAATATTTAAAATGGCCCTAACTTCTATACGGTACGTCCTACACCTATCAAAGTTTGCAACATACAAATGCTTGTAACTTTTTACTGGAGCGTCATAAAACCTTGCAATTTTGTAACAATAAAGTTCTCGAACCTCTTGTCAATTTAAGTTATCGCTCAAAGCTATGCTACCCTTGAGTCCCAAATCAAATACTGATAAAACTTCAAATGGCCCTAACTTCTATACGGTACGTCCTACACCTATCAAAGTTTGCAAACATACAAATGCTTGTAACATTTTACTGCAGCGTCATAAAACCTTGAAATTTTATAACAATAAAGTCCTCGAGCCTTTTGTCAATTTAAGCTATCGCTCAAATCTATGCTACCCTTGAGTTCCAAATCAAACACTGATAAAGCTTCAAATAGCCCTAGCTTCTATACGGTACGTCCTACATCTATCACAGTTTGCAACATACAAATGCTTGTAACTTTTTACTGGAGCGTCATAAAACCTTGAAATTTTGTAACAATAAAGTACTCGAGTCTCTTGTCAATTTAAGCTATCGCTCAAAGCTATGCTACCCTTGAGTCCCAAATCAAACACTGATAAAACTTCAAATGGCCCTAACTTCTATACGGTACGTCCTACACCTATCAAAGTTTGCAACATACAAATGCTTGTAACTTTTTACTGGAGCGCCATAAAACCTTGAAATTTTGTAACAATAAAGTACTCGAGCCTCTTGTCAATTTAAGCTATCGCCCATAGCTCTGCTACCCTTGAGTCCCAAATCAAACACTGATAAAACTTCAAATGGCCCTAACTTCTATACGGTACGTCCTACACCTATCAAAGTTTGTAACATACAAATGCTTGTAACTTTTTACTGGAGCGTCATAAAACCTTCAAATTTTGTAACAATAAGGTTCTCGAGCCTTGTCAATTTAAGCTATCGCTCAAAGCTATGGTACCCTTGAGTCCAAAATCAAACACTGATAAAAATTCAAATGGCCCTAAATTCTATACGGTACGTCCTACACCTATCAAAGTTTGCAACATACAAATGCTTGTAACTTTTTACTGGAGCGTCAAAAAACCTTGAAATTTTGTAACAATAAAGTACTCGAGCCTTGTTAATTTAAGCTATCGCTCAAAGCTATGCTACCCTTGAGTCCCAAATCAAACACTGATAAAATTTCAAAAGGCCCAAGCTTCTATACGGTACGTCCTACACCTATCAAAGTTTGCCACATACAAATGCTTGTAACTTTTTACTGGAGCGTCATAAAACCTTGCAATTTTGTAACAATAAAGTACTCGAACCTCTTGTCAATTTAAGTTATCGCTCAAAGCTATGCTACCCTTGAGTCCCAAATCAAACACTGATAAAACTTCAAATGGCCCTAACTTTTATACGGTATGTCCTACACCGATCAAAGTTTGCAACAATCAAATGCTTGTAACTTTTTACTGGAGCGTCATAAAACCTTGAAATTTTGTAACAATGATGTACTCGAGCCTCTTGTCAATTTAAGCTATCGCTCAAAGCTGTGGTACCCTTGAGTCCCAAATCAAACACTGATAAAACTTCAGATGGCCCTAACTTATATACGGTACGTCCTACACCTATCAAAGTTTGCAACATACAAATGCTTTTAACTTTTTACTGGAGCATCATAAAACCTTGAAATTTTGTAACAATAAAGTACTCGAGCCTCTTGTCAATTTAAGCTATCGCTCAAAGCTATGCTACCCTTGAGTCCCAAAAAAATACTGATAAAACTTCAAATGGCCCTAACTTCTATACGGAACGTCCTACACCTATCAAAGTTTGCAAACATACAAATGCTTGTAACTTTTTACTGGAGCGTCATAAAACCTTGAAATTTTATAACAATTAAGTTCTCGAGCCTCCTGTCAATTTAAGCTATCGCTCAAATCTACGCTACCTTTGAGTCCCAAATCAAACACTGATAAACCTTCAAATGGCCATAATTTCTATACGGTACGTCCTACACCTATCAAAGTTTTCAAAATACAAATGCTTGTAACTTTTTACTGGAGCGTCATAAAACCTTGAAATTTTATAACAATAAAGTACTCGAGCCTCTTGTCAATTTAAGCTATCGCTCAAAGCTATGCTACCCTTGAGTCCCAAATCAAACACTGATAAAACTTCAAATGGCTCTAACTTCTATACGTTACGTCCTACACCCATCAAAGTTTGCAACATACAAACGCTTGTAACTTTTTACTGGAGCGTCATAAAACCTTGAAATTTTGTAACAATAAAGTACTCGAGCCTCTTGTCAATTTACGCTATCGCTCAAAGCTATGCTACCCTTGAGTCCCAAATCAAACACTGATAAAACTTCAAATGGCTCTAAATTCTATACGGTACGTCCTACACCTATCAAAGTTTGCAACATACAAATGCTTGTAACTTTTTTCTGGAGCCTCATAAAACCTTGAAATTTTATAACAATAAAGTCCTCCAGCCTTTTGTCAATTTAAGCTATCGCTCAAATCTATGCTACCCTTGAGTCCCAAATCAAACACTGATAAAGCTTCAAATGGCCTTAATTTCTATACGGTACGTCCTACACCTATCAAAGTTTGCAAACATACAAATGTTTGTAACTTTTTACTGGAGCGTCATAAAACCTTGAAATTTTGTAACAATAAAGTACTCGAGCCTCTTGTCAATTTAAGCTATCGCTCAAAGCTATGCTACCCTTGAGTCCCAAATCAAATACCGATAAAACTTCAAATGGCCCTAACTTCTATACGGTGCGTCCTACACTTATCAAAGTTTGCAAACATACAAATGCTTGTAACTTTTTAACTGAAGCGTCATAAAACCTTGAAATTTTATAACAATAAAGTCCTCCAGCCTTTTGTCAATTTAAGCTATCGCTCAAATCTATGCTACCCTTGAGTCCCAAATCAAACACTGATAAAACTTCAAATGGCCCTAACTTCTATACGGTGCGTCCTACACTTATCAAAGTTTGCAAACATACAAATGCTTGTAACTTTTTAACTGAAGCGTCATAAAACCTTGAAATTTTATAACAATAAAGTCCTCCAGCCTTTTGTCAATTTAAGCTATCGCTCAAATCTATGCTACCCTTGAGTCCCAAATCAAACACTGATAAAGCTTCAAATGGCCCTAATTTCTATACGGTACGTCCTACACCTATCAAAGTTTGCAAACATACAAATGTTTGGAACTTTTTACTGGAGCGTCATAAAACCTTGAAATTTTGTAACAATAAAGTACTCGAGCCTCTTGTCAATTTAAGCTATCGCTCAAAGCTATGCTACCCTTGAGTCCCAAATCAAATACCGATAAAACTTCAAATGGCCCTAACTTCTATACGGTGCGTCCTACACTTATCAAAGTTTGCAAACATACAAATGCTTGTAACTTTTTAACTGAAGCGTCATAAAACCTTGAAATTTTATAACAATAAAGTCCTCCAGCCTTTTGTCAATTTAAGCTATCGCTCAAATCTATGCTACCCTTGAGTCCCAAATCAAACACTGATAAAACTTCAAATGGCCCTAACTTCTATACGGTGCGTCCTACACTTATCAAAGTTTGCAAACATACAAATGCTTGTAACTTTTTAACTGAAGCGTCATAAAACCTTGAAATTTTATAACAATAAAGTCCTCCAGCCTTTTGTCAATTTAAGCTATCGCTCAAATCTATGCTACCCTTGAGTCCCAAATCAAACACTGATAAAGCTTCAAATGGCCCTAATTTCTATACGGTACGTCCTACACCTATCAAAGTTTGCAAACATACAAATGTTTGTAACTTTTTACTGGAGCGTCATAAAACCTTGAAATTTTATAACAATAAAGTACTCGAGCCTCTTGTCAATTTAAGCTATCGCCCATAGCTATGCTACCCTTGAGTCCCAAATCAAACACTGATAAAGCTTCAAATGGCCCTAATTTCTATACGGTACGTCCTACACCTATCAAAGTTTGCAAACATACAAATGTTTGTAACTTTTTACTGGAGCGTCATAAAACCTTGAAATTTTATAACAATAAAGTACTCGAGCCTCTTGTCAATTTAAGCTATCGCCCATAGCTATGCTACCCTTGAGTCCCAAATCAAACACTGATAAAACTTCAAATGGCCCTAACTTCTATACGGTGCGTCCTACACTTATCAAAGTTTGCAAACATACAAATGCTTGTAACTTTTTAAGTGAAGCGTCATAAAACCTTGAAATTTTATAACAATAAAGTCCTCCAGCCTTTTGTCAATTTAAGCTATCGCTCAAATCTATGCTACCCTTGAGTCCCAAATCAAACACTGATAAAGCTTCAAATGGCCCTAATTTCTATACGGTACGTCCTACACCTATCAAAGTTTGCAAACATACAAATGTTTGTAACTTTTTACTGGAGCGTCATAAAACCTTGAAATTTTATAACAATAAAGTACTCGAGCCTCTTGTCAATTTAAGCTATCGCTCAAAGCTATGCTACCCTTGAGTCCCAAATCAAACACTGATAAAACTTCAAATGGCCCTAAATTCTATACGGTACGTCCTACACCTATCAAAGTTTGCAACATACAAATGCTTGTAACTTTTTTCTGGAGCCTCATAAAACCTTGAAATTTTATAACAATAAAGTCCTCCAGCCTTTTGTCAATTTAAGCTATCGCTCAAATCTATGCTACCCTTGAGTCCCAAATCAAACACTGATAAAGCTTCAAATGGCCCTAATTTCTATACGGTACGTCCTACACCTATCAAAGTTTGCAAACATACAAATGTTTGTAACTTTTTACTGGAGCGTCATAAAACCTTGAAATTTTGTAACAATAAAGTACTCGAGCCTCTTGTCAATTTAAGCTATCGCTCAAAGCTATGCTACCCTTGAGTCCCAAATCAAATACCGATAAAACTTCAAATGGCCCTAACTTCTATACGGTGCGTCCTACACTTATCAAAGTTTGCAAACATACAAATGCTTGTAACTTTTTAACTGAAGCGTCATAAAACCTTGAAATTTTATAACAATAAAGTCCTCCAGCCTTTTGTCAATTTAAGCTATCGCTCAAATCTATGCTACCCTTGAGTCCCAAATCAAACACTGATAAAACTTCAAATGGCCCTAACTTCTATACGGTGCGTCCTACACTTATCAAAGTTTGCAAACATACAAATGCTTGTAACTTTTTAACTGAAGCGTCATAAAACCTTGAAATTTTATAACAATAAAGTCCTCCAGCCTTTTGTCAATTTAAGCTATCGCTCAAATCTATGCTACCCTTGAGTCCCAAATCAAACACTGATAAAGCTTCAAATGGCCCTAATTTCTATACGGTACGTCCTACACCTATCAAAGTTTGCAAACATACAAATGTTTGTAACTTTTTACTGGAGCGTCATAAAACCTTGAAATTTTATAACAATAAAGTACTCGAGCCTCTTGTCAATTTAAGCTATCGCTCAAAGCTATGCTACCCTTGAGTCCCAAATCAAATACCGATAAAACTTCAAATGGCCCTAACTTCTATACGGTGCGTCCTACACTTATCAAAGTTTGCAAACATACAAATGCTTGTAACTTTTTAACTGAAGCGTCATAAAACCTTGAAATTTTATAACAATAAAGTCCTCCAGCCTTTTGTCAATTTAAGCTATCGCTCAAATCTATGCTACCCTTGAGTCCCAAATCAAACACTGATAAAGCTTCAAATGGCCCTAATTTCTATACGGTACGTCCTACACCTATCAAAGTTTGCAAACATACAAATGTTTGTAACTTTTTACTGGAGCGTCATAAAACCTTGAAATTTTATAACAATAAAGTACTCGAGCCTCTTGTCAATTTAAGCTATCGCCCATAGCTATGCTACCCTTGAGTCCCAAATCAAACACTGATAAAACTTCAAATGGCTCTAACTTCTATACGGTACGTCCTACACCTATCAAAGTTTGTAACATACAAATGCTTGTAACTTTTTACTGGAGCGTCATAAAACCTTCAAATTTTGTAACAATAAGGTTCTCGAGCCTTGTCAATTTAAGCTATCGCTCAAAGCTATGGTACCCTTGAGTCCCAAATCAAACACTGATAAAACTTCAAATGGCCCTAAATTCTATACGGTACGTCCTACACCTATCAAAGTTTGCAACATATAAATGCTTGTAACTTTTTACTGGAGCGTCAAAAAACCTTAAAATTTTGTAACAATAAACTACTCGAGCCTTGTTAATTTAAGCTATCGCTCAAAGCTATGCTACCCTTGAGTCCCAAATCAAACACTGATAAAATTTCAAATGGCCCAAGCTTCTATACGGTACGTCCTACACCTATCAAAGTTTGCAACATACAAATGCTTGTAACTTTTTACTGGAGCGTCATAAAACCTTGCAATTTTGTAACAATAAAGTACTCGAACCTCTTGTCAATTTAAGTTATCGCTCAAAGCTATGCTACCCTTGAGTCCCAAATCAAACACTGATAAAACTTCAAATGGCCCTAACTTCTATATGGTATGTCCTACACCTATCGAAGTTTGCAACAATCAAATGCTTGTAACTTTTTACTGGAGCGTCAAAAAACCTTGAAATTTTGTAACAATAAAGTACTCGAGCCTTGTTAATTTAAGCTATCGCTCAAAGCTATGCTACCCTTGAGTCCCAAATCAAACACTGATAAAATTTCAAATGGCCCAAGCTTCTATACGGTACGTCCTACACCTATCAGAGTTTGCAACATACAAATGCTTGTAACTTTTTACTGGAGCGTCATAAAACCTTGAAATTTTATAACAATAAAGTACTCGAGCCTCTTTTCAATTTAAGCTATCGCTCAAAGCTATGCTACCCTTGAGTCCCAAATCAAACACTGATAAAACTTCAAATGGCCCTAACTTCTATTCGGTACGTCCTACACCTATCAAAGTTTGCCATATACAAATGCTTGTAACTTCTTACTGGAGCGTCATGAAACCTTGAAATTTTGTAACAATAAGGCACTCGAGCCTCTTGTCAATTTAAGCTATCGCTCAAACCTATGCTACCCTTGAGTCCCAACTAAAACACTGATAAAATTTCAAATGGCCCTAATTTTTATTCGTTACGTCCTACACCTAGTCAAGTTTGCAACATTCAAATGCTTGTAACTTTTTACTGGAGCGTCATAAAACCTTGAAATTTTGTAACAATAAAGTACTCGAACCTCTTGTCAATTTAAGCTATCGATCAAAGCTATGCTACCCTTGAGTCCCAAATCAAACACTGATAAAACATCAAATGGCCCTAACTTTTATACGGTACGTCCTACACCTATCAAAGTTTGCAACATTCAAATGCTTGTAGCTTTTTACTGGAGCGTCATAAAACCTTGAAATTTTCAAACAATAAAGAACTCGAACCTCTTGTCAATTTAATCTATCGCTCAAAGCTATGCTACTCTTGAGTCCCAAATCAAACACTGATAAAACTTCAAATGGCCCTAACTTCTATGCGGTACGTCCTAAACCTATCAAAGTTTGCAAACAGACAAATGCTTGTAACTTTTTACTGGAGCGTCAAAAAACCTTGAAATTTTGTAACAATAAAGTACTCGAGCCTTGTTAATTTAAGCTATCGCTCAAAGCTATGCTACCCTTGAGTCCCAAATCAAACACTGATAAAATTTCAAATGGCCCAAGCTTCTATACAGTACGTCCTACACCCATCAAAGTTTGCAACATACAAATGCTTGTAACTTTTTACTGGAGCATCATAAAACCTTGCAATTTTGTAACAATAAAGTACTCGAGCCTCCTGTCAATTTAAGCTATCGCTCAAATCTACGCTACCTTTGAGTCCCAAATCAAACACTGATAAAGCTTCAAATGGCCATAATTTCTATACAGTACGTCCTACACCTATTAAAGTTTTCAAAATACAAATGCTTGTAACTTTTTACTGGAGCGTCATAAAACCTTGAAATTTTATAACAATAAAGTACTCGAGCCTCTTGTCAATTTAAGCTATCGCTCAAAGCTATGCTACCCTTGAGTCCCAAATCAAACACTGATAAAACTTCAAATGGCCCTAACTTCTATACGTTACGTCCTACACCTATCAAAGTTTGCAACATACAAACGCTTGTAACTTTTTACTGGAGCGTCATAAAACCTTGAAATTTTATAACAATAAAGTACTCGAGCCTCTTGTCAATTTAAGCTATCGCTCAAAGCTATGCTACCCTTGAGTCCCAAATCAAATACCGATAAAACTTCAAATGGCCCTAACTTCTATACGGTGCGTCCTACACTTATCAAAGTTTGCAAACATACAAATGCTTGTAACTTTTTAACTGAAGCGTCATAAAACCTTGAAATTTTATAACAATAAAGTCCTCCAGCCTTTTGTCAATTTAAGCTATCGCTCAAATCTATGCTACCCTTGAGTCCCAAATCAAACACTGATAAAGCTTCAAATGGCCCTAATTTCTATACGGTACGTCCTACACCTATCAAAGTTTGCAAACATACAAATGTTTGTAACTTTTTACTGGAGCGTCATAAAACCTTGAAATTTTATAACAATAAAGTACTCGAGCCTCTTGTCAATTTAAGCTATCGCCCATAGCTATGCTACCCTTGAGTCCCAAATCAAACACTGATAAAACTTCAAATGGCCCTAACTTCTATACGGTACGTCCTACACCTATCAAAGTTTGTAACATACAAATGCTTGTAACTTTTTACTGGAGCGTCATAAAACCTTCAAATTTTGTAACAATAAGGTTCTCGAGCCTTGTCAATTTAAGCTATCGCTCAAAGCTATGGTACCCTTGAGTCCCAAATCAAACACTGATAAAACTTCAAATGGCCCTAAATTCTATACGGTACGTCCTACACCTATCAAAGTTTGCAACATATAAATGCTTGTAACTTTTTACTGGAGCGTCAAAAAACCTTGAAATTTTGTAACAATAAAGTACTCGAGCCTTGTTAATTTAAGCTATCGCTCAAAGCTATGCTACCCTTGAGTCCCAAATCAAACACTGATAAAATTTCAAATGGCCCAAGCTTCTATACGGTACGTCCTACACCTATCAAAGTTTGCAACATACAAATGCTTGTAACTTTTTACTGGAGCGTCATAAAACCTTGCAATTTTGTAACAATAAAGTACTCGAAACTCTTGTCAATTTAAGTTATCGCTCAAAGCTATGCTACCCTTGAGTCCCAAATCAAACACTGATAAAACTTCAAATGGCCCTAACTTCTATATGGTATGTCCTACACCTATCGAAGTTTGCAACAATCAAATGCTTGTAACTTTTTACTGGAGCGTCAAAAAACCTTGAAATTTTGTAACAATAAAGTACTCGAGCCTTGTTAATTTAAGCTATCGCTCAAAGCTATGCTACCCTTGAGTCCCAAATCAAACACTGATAAAATTTCAAATGGCCCAAGCTTCTATACGGTACGTCCTACACCTATCAGAGTTTGCAACATACAAATGCTTGTAACTTTTTAACTGAAGCGTCATAAAACCTTGAAATTTTATAACAATAAAGTCCTCCAGCCTTTTGTCAATTTAAGCTATCGCTCAAATCTATGCTACCCTTGAGTCCCAAATCAAACACTGATAAAGCTTCAAATGGCCCTAATTTCTATACGGTACGTCCTACACCTATCAAAGTTTTCAAAATACAAATGCTTGTAACTTTTTACTGGAGCCTCATAAAACCTTGAAATATTGTAACAATAAAGTACTCGAGCCTCTTGTCAATTTAAGCTATCGCTCAAAGCTATGCTACCCTTGAGTCCCAAATCAAATACCGATAAAACTTCAAATGGCCCTAACTTCTATACGGTACGTCCTACACCTATCAAAGTTTGCAAACAGACAAATGCTTGTAACTTTTTACTGGAGCGTCAAAAAACCTTGAAATTTTGTAACAATAAAGTACTCGAGCCTTGTTAATTTAAGCTATCGCTCAAAGCTATGCTACCCTTGAGTCCCAAATCAAACACTGATAAAATTTCAAATGGCCCAAGCTTCTATACGGTACGTCCTACACCCATCAAAGTTTGCAACATACAAATGCTTGTAACTTTTTACTGGAGCATCATAAAACCTTGCAATTTTGTAACAATAAAGTACTCGAGCCTCCTGTTAATTTAAGCTATCGCTCAAATCTACGCTACCTTTGAGTCCCAAATCAAACACTGATAAAGCTTCAAATGGCCATAATTTCTATACAGTACGTCCTACACCTATCAAAGTTTTCAAAATACAAATGCTTGTAACTTTTTACTGGAGCGTCATAAAACCTTGAAATTTTATAACAATAAAGTACTCGAGCCTCTTGTCAATTTAAGCTATCGCTCAAAGCTATGCTACCCTTGAGTCCCAAATCAAACACTGATAAAACTTCAAATGGCCCTAACTTCTATACGTTACGTCCTACACCTATCAAAGTTTGCCATATACAAATGCTTGTAACTTCTTACTGGAGCGTCATGAAACCTTGAAATTTTGTAACAATAAGGCACTCGAGCCTCTTGTCAATTTAAGCTATCGCTCAAACCTATGCTACCCTTGAGTCCCAACTAAAACACTGATAAAATTTCAAATGGCCCTAACTTTTATTCGTTACGTCCTACACCTAGTCAAGTTTGCAACATTCAAATGCTTGTAACTTTTTACTGGAGCGCCATAAAACCTTGAAATTTTGTAACAATAAAGTACTCGAACCTCTTGTCAATTTAAGCTATCGATCAAAGCTATGCTACCCTTGAGTCCCAAATCAAACACTGATAAAACATCAAATGGCCCTAACTTTTATACGGTACGTCCTACACCTATCAAAGTTTGCAACATTCAAATGCTTGTAGCTTTTTACTGGAGCGTCATAAAACCTTGAAATTTTCAAACAATAAAGAACTCGAACCTCTTGTCAATTTAATCTATCGCTCAAAGCTATGCTACTCTTGAGTCCCAAATCAAACACTGATAAAACTTCAAATGGCCCTAACTTCTATGCGGTACGTCCTAAACCTATCAAAGTTTGCAAACAGACAAATGCTTGTAACTTTTTACTGGAGCGTCAAAAAACCTTGAAATTTTGTAACAATAAAGTACTCGAGCCTTGTTAATTTAAGCTATCGCTCAAAGCTATGCTACCCTTGAGTCCCAAATCAAACACTGATAAAATTTCAAATGGCCCAAGCTTCTATACGGTACGTCCTACACCCATCAAAGTTTGCAACATACAAATGCTTGTAACTTTTTACTGGAGCATCATAAAACCTTGCAATTTTGTAACAATAAAGTACTCGAGCCTCCTGTCAATTTAAGCTATCGCTCAAATCTACGCTACCTTTGAGTCCCAAATCAAACACTGATAAAGCTTCAAATGGCCATAATTTCTATACAGTACGTCCTACACCTATTAAAGTTTTCAAAATACAAATGCTTGTAACTTTTTACTGGAGCGTCATAAAACCTTGAAATTTTATAACAATAAAGTACTCGAGCCTCTTGTCAATTTAAGCTATCGCTCAAAGCTATGCTACCCTTGAGTCCCAAATCAAACACTGATAAAACTTCAAATGGCCCTAACTTCTATACGTTACGTCCTACACCTATCAAAGTTTGCAACATACAAACGCTTGTAACTTTTTACTGGAGCGTCATAAAACCTTGAAATTTTATAACAATAAAGTACTCGAGCCTCTTGTCAATTTAAGCTATCGCTCAAAGCTATGCTACCCTTGAGTCCCAAATCAAATACCGATAAAACTTCAAATGGCCCTAACTTCTATACGGTGCGTCCTACACTTATCAAAGTTTGCAAACATACAAATGCTTGTAACTTTTTAACTGAAGCGTCATAAAACCTTGAAATTTTATAACAATAAAGTCCTCCAGCCTTTTGTCAATTTAAGCTATCGCTCAAATCTATGCTACCCTTGAGTCCCAAATCAAACACTGATAAAGCTTCAAATGGCCCTAATTTCTATACGGTACGTCCTACACCTATCAAAGTTTGCAAACATACAAATGTTTGTAACTTTTTACTGGAGCGTCATAAAACCTTGAAATTTTATAACAATAAAGTACTCGAGCCTCTTGTCAATTTAAGCTATCGCCCATAGCTATGCTACCCTTGAGTCCCAAATCAAACACTGATAAAACTTCAAATGGCCCTAACTTCTATACGGTACGTCCTACACCTATCAAAGTTTGTAACATACAAATGCTTGTAACTTTTTACTGGAGCGTCATAAAACCTTCAAATTTTGTAACAATAAGGTTCTCGAGCCTTGTCAATTTAAGCTATCGCTCAAAGCTATGGCACCCTTGAGTCCCAAATCAAACACTGATAAAACTTCAAATGGCCCTAAATTCTATACGGTACGTCCTACACCTATCAAAGTTTGCAACATATAAATGCTTGTAACTTTTTACTGGAGCGTCAAAAAACCTTGAAATTTTGTAACAATAAAGTACTCGAGCCTTGTTAATTTAAGCTATCGCTCAAAGCTATGCTACCCTTGAGTCCCAAATCAAACACTGATAAAATTTCAAATGGCCCAAGCTTCTATACGGTACGTCCTACACCTATCAAAGTTTGCAACATACAAATGCTTGTAACTTTTTACTGGAGCGTCATAAAACCTTGCAATTTTGTAACAATAAAGTACTCGAACCTCTTGTCAATTTAAGTTATCGCTCAAAGCTATGCTACCCTTGAGTCCCAAATCAAACACTGATAAAACTTCAAATGGCCCTAACTTCTATATGGTATGTCCTACACCTATCGAAGTTTGCAACAATCAAATGCTTGTAACTTTTTACTGGAGCGTCAAAAAACCTTGAAATTTTGTAACAATAAAGTACTCGAGCCTTGTTAATTTAAGCTATCGCTCAAAGCTATGCTACCCTTGAGTCCCAAATCAAACACTGATAAAATTTCAAATGGCCCAAGCTTCTATACGGTACGTCCTACACCTATCAGAGTTTGCAACATACAAATGCTTGTAACTTTTTAACTGAAGCGTCATAAAACCTTGAAATTTTATAACAATAAAGTCCTCCAGCCTTTTGTCAATTTAAGCTATCGCTCAAATCTATGCTACCCTTGAGTCCCAAATCAAACACTGATAAAGCTTCAAATGGCCCTAATTTCTATACGGTACGTCCTACACCTATCAAAGTTTTCAAAATACAAATGCTTGTAACTTTTTACTGGAGCCTCATAAAACCTTGAAATATTGTAACAATAAAGTACTCGAGCCTCTTGTCAATTTAAGCTATCGCTCAAAGCTATGCTACCCTTGAGTCCCAAATCAAATACCGATAAAACTTCAAATGGCCCTAACTTCTATACGGTACGTCCTACACCTATCAAAGTTTGCAAACAGACAAATGCTTGTAACTTTTTACTGGAGCGTCAAAAAACCTTGAAATTTTGTAACAATAAAGTACTCGAGCCTTGTTAATTTAAGCTATCGCTCAAAGCTATGCTACCCTTGAGTCCCAAATCAAACACTGATAAAATTTCAAATGGCCCAAGCTTCTATACGGTACGTCCTACACCCATCAAAGTTTGCAACATACAAATGCTTGTAACTTTTTACTGGAGCATCATAAAACCTTGCAATTTTGTAACAATAAAGTACTCGAGCCTCCTGTTAATTTAAGCTATCGCTCAAATCTACGCTACCTTTGAGTCCCAAATCAAACACTGATAAAGCTTCAAATGGCCATAATTTCTATACAGTACGTCCTACACCTATCAAAGTTTTCAAAATACAAATGCTTGTAACTTTTTACTGGAGCGTCATAAAACCTTGAAATTTTATAACAATAAAGTACTCGAGCCTCTTGTCAATTTAAGCTATCGCTCAAAGCTATGCTACCCTTGAGTCCCAAATCAAACACTGATAAAACTTCAAATGGCCCTAACTTCTATACGTTACGTCCTACACCTATCAAAGTTTGCAACATACAAACGCTTGTAACTTTTTACTGGAGCGTCATAAAACCTTGAAATTTTGTAACAATAAAGTACTCGAGCCTCTTGTCAATTTAAGCTATCGCTCAAAGCTATGCTACCCTTGAGTCCCAAATCAAACACGGATAAAACTTCAAATGGCCCTAAATTCTATACGGTACGTCCTACACCTATCAAAGTTTGCAACATACAAATGCTTGTAACTTTTTACTGGAGCCTCATAAAACCTTGAAATATTGTAACAATAAAGTACTCGAGCCTCTTGTCAATTTAAGCTATCGCTCAAAGCTATGCTACCCTTGAGTCCCAAATCAAATACCGATAAAACTTCAAATGGCCCTAACTTCTATACGGTACGTCCTACACCTATCAAAGTTTGCAAACATACAAATGCTTGTAACATTTTACTGGAGCGTCATAAAACCTTGCAATTTTGTAACAATAAAGTTCTCGAGTCTCTTGTCAATTTAAGCTATCGCTCAAAGCTATGCTACCCTTGAGTCCCAAATCAAACACTGATAAAGCTTCAAATGGCCATAATTTCTATACGGTACGTCCTACACCTATCAAAGTTTTCAAAATACAAATGCTTGTAACTTTTTACTGGAGCGTCATAAAACCTTGAAATTTTATAACAATAAAGTACTCGAGCCTCTTGTCAATTTAAGCTATCGCTCAAAGCTATGCTACCCTTGAGTCCCAAATCAAACACTGATAAAACTTCAAATGGCTCTAACTTCTATACGTTACGCCCTACACCTATCAAAGTTTGCAACCTACAAACGCTTGTAACTTTTTACTGGAGCGTCATAAAACCTTGAAATTTTGTAACAATAAAGTACTCGAGCCTCTTGTCAATTTAAGCTATCGCTCAAAGCTATGCTCCCCTTGAGTCCCAACTCAAACACTGATAAAATTTCAAATGGCCCTAACTTTTATACGTTACGTCCTACACCTAGTCAAGTTTGCAACATTCAAATGCTTGTAACTTTTTACTGGAGCGTCATAAAACCTTGAAATTTTGTAACAATAAAGTACTCGCGCCTCTTCTCAATTTAAGCTAACGCTCAAAGCTATGCTACCGCTAAGTCCCAAATCAAACACTGATAAAACTTCAAATGGCCCTAACTTTTATACGGTACGTCCTACACCTATCAAAGTTTGCAACATCCAAATGCTTGTAACTTTTTACTGGAGCGTCATAAAACCTTGCAATTTTGTAACAATAAAGTACTCGAGACTCTTGTCAATTTAAGCTATCGCTCAAAGCTATGCTACCCTTGAATCCCAAATCAAACACTGATAAAACTTCAAACGGCCCTAACTTCTATACGGTACGTCCTACACCTATCAAAGTTTGCAACATTCAAATGCTTGTAGCTTTTTACTGGAGCGTCATAAAACCTTGAAATTTTCAAACAATAAAGAACTCGAACCTCTTGTCAATTTAATCTATCGCTCAAAGCTATGCTACTCTTGAGTCCCAAATCAAACACTGATAAAACTTCAAATGGCCCTAACTTCTATGCGGTACGTCCTACACCTATCAAAGTTTGCAAACAGACAAATGCTTGTAACTTTTTACTGGAGCGTCAAAAAACCTTGAAATTTTGTAACAATAAAGTACCCAGTCTTGTTAATTTAAGCTATCGCTCAAAGCTATGCTACCCTTGAGTCCCAAATCAAACACTGATAAAATTTCAAATGGCCCAAGCTTCTATACGGTACGTCCTACACCCATCAAAGTTTGCAACATACAAATGCTTGTAACTTTTTACTGGAGCGTCATAAAACCTTGCAATTTTGTAACAATAAAGTACTCGAGCCTCCTGTCAATTTAAGCTATCGCTCAAATCTACGCTACCTTTGAGTCCCAAATCAAACACTGATAAAGCTTCAAATGGCCATAATTTCTATACGGTACGTCCTACACCTATCAAAGTTTTCAAAATACAAATGCTTGTAACTTTTTACTGGAGCGTCATAAAACCTTGAAATTTTATAACAATAAAGTACTCGAGCCTCTTGTCAATTTAAGCTATCGCTCAAAGCTATGCTACCCTTGAGTCCCAAATCAAACACTGATAAAACTTCAAATGGCCCTAACTTCTATACGTTACGTCCTACACCTATCAAAGTTTGCAACATACAAACGCTTGTAACTTTTTACTGGAGCGTCATAAAACCTTGAAATTTTGTAACAATAAAGTACTCAAGCCTCTTGTCAATTTAAGCTATCGCTCAAAGCTGTGGTACCCTTGAGTCCCAAATCAAACACTGATAAAACTTCAAATGGCCCTAAATTCTATACGGTACGTCCTACACCTATCAAAGTTTGCAACATACAAATGCTTGTAACTTTTTACTGGAGCCTCATAAAACCTTGAAATATTGTAACAATAAAGTACTCGAGCCTCTTGTCAATTTAAGCTATCGCTCAAAGCTATGCTACCCTTGAGTCCCAAATCAAATACCGATAAAACTTCAAATGGCCCTAACTTCTATACGGTACGTCCTACACTTATCAAAGTTTGCAAACATACAAATGCTTGTAACATTTTACTGGAGCGTCATAAAACCTTGCAATTTTGTAACAATAAAGTTCTCGAGTCTCTTGTCAATTTAAGCTATCGCTCAAAGCTATGCTACCCTTGAGTCCCAAATCAAACACTGATAAAGCTTCAAATGGCCATAATTTCTATACGGTACGTCCTACACCTATCAAAGTTTTCAAAATACAAATGCTTGTAACTTTTTACTGGAGCGTCATAAAACCTTGAAATTTTGTAACAATAAAGTACTCGAGCCTCTTGTCAATTTAAGCTATCGCTCAAAGCTATGCTACCCTTGAGTCCCAAATCAAACACTGATAAAACTTCAAATGGCTCTAACTTCTATACGTTACGCCCTACACCTATCAAAGTTTGCAACATACAAACGCTTGTAACTTTTTACTGGAGCGTCATAAAACCTTGAAATTTTGTAACAATAAAGTACTCGAGCCTCTTGTCAATTTAAGCTATCGCTCAAAGCTATGCTACCCTTGAGTCCCAACTAAAACACTGATAAAATTTCAAATGGCCCTAACTTTTATACGTTACGTCCTACACCTAGTCAAGTTTGCAACATTCAAATGCTTGTAACTTTTTACTGGAGCGTCATAAAACCTTGAAATTTTGTAACAATAAAGTACTCGCGCCTCTTCTCAATTTAAGCTAACGCTCAAAGCTATGCTACCGCTAAGTCCCAAATCAAACACTGATAAAACTTCAAATGGCCCTAACTTTTATACGGTACGTCCTACACCTATCAAAGTTTGCAACATCCAAATGCTTGTAATTTTTACTGGAGCGTCATAAAACCTTGCAATTTTGTAACAATAAAGTACTCGAGACTCTTGTCAATTTAAGCTATCGCTCAAAGCTATGCTACACTTGAATCCCAAATCAAACACTGATAAAACTTCAAACGGCCCTAACTTCTATACGGTACGTCCTACACCTATCAAAGTTTGCAACATACAAATGCTTGTAACTTTTTACTGGAGCGTCCTAAAACCTTGAAATTTTCTAACAATAAAGTACTCGAGCCTCTTGTCAATTTAAGCTATCGCTCAAAGCTATGCTACCCTTGAGTTCCAAATCAAACACTGATAAAACTTCAAATAGCCCTAGCTTCTATACGGTACGTCCTACATCTATCAAAGTTTGTAACATACAAATGCTTGTAACTTTTTACTGGAGCGTCATAAAACCTTCAAATTTTGTAACAATAAGGTTCTCGAGCCTTGTAAATTTAAGCTATCGCTCAAAGCTATGGTACCCTTGAGTCCCAAATCAAACACTGATAAAACTTCAAATGGCCCTAAATTCTATACGGTACGTCCTACACCTATCAAAGTTTGCAACATACAAATGCTTGTAACTTTTTACTGGAGCGTCAAAAAACCTTGAAATTTTGTAACAATAAAGTACTCGAGCCTTGTTAATTTAAGCTATCGCTCAAAGCTATGCTACCCTTGAGTCTCAAATCAAACACTGATAAAATTTCAAATGGCCCTAGCTTCTATACGGTACGTCCTACACCTATCAAAGTTTGCAACATACATACAAATGCTTGTAACTTTTTACTGGAGCGTCATAAAACCTTGCAATTTTGTAACAATAAAGTACTCGAACCTCTTGTCAATTTAAGTTATCGCTCAAAGCTATGCTACCCTTGAGTCCCAAATCAAACACTGATAAAACTTCAAATGGCCCTAACTTTTATACGGTATGTCCTACACCTATCAAAGTTTGCAACAATCAAATGCTTGTAACTTTTTACTGGAGCGTCATAAAACCTTGAAATTTTGTAACAATAAAGTACTCGAGCCTCTTGTCAATTTAAGCTATCGCTCAAAGCTATGCTACCGTTGAGTCCCAAATCAAACACTGATAAAACTTCAAATGGCCCTAACTTCTATACGGTACGTCCTATACCTATCAAAGTTTGCAAACATACAAATGCTTGTAACTTTTTACTGGAGCGTCATAAAACCTTGAAATTTTGTAACAATAAAGTACTCGAGCCTCTTGTCAATTTAAGCTATCGCTCAAAGCTATGCTACCGTTGAGTCCCAAATCAAACACTGATAAAACTTCAAATGGCCCTAACTTCTATACGGTACGTCCTACACCTATCAAAGTTTGCAACATACAAATGCTTGTAACTTTTTACTGGAGTGTCATAAAACCTTGAAATTTTATAACAATAAAGTTCTCGAGCCCCCTGTCAATTTAAGCTATCGCTCAAATCTACGCTACCTTTGAGTCCCAAATCAAACACTGATAAAGCTTCAAATGGCCATAATTTCTATACGGTACGTCCTACACCTATCAAAGTTTTCAAAATACAAATGCTTGTAACTTTTTACTGGAGCGTCATAAAACCTTGAAATTTTATAACAATAAAGTACTCGAGCCTCTTGTAAATTTAAGCTATCGCTCAAAGCTATGCTACCCTTGAGTCCCAAATCAAACACTTATAAAACTTCAAATGGCCCTAACTTCTATACGTTACGTCCTACACCTATCAAAGTTTGCAACATACAAACGCTTGTAACTTTTTACTGGAGCGTCATAAAACCTTGAAATTTTGTAACAATAAAGTACTCGAGCCTCTTGTCAATTTAAGCTATCGCTCAAAGCTATGCTACCCTTGAGTCCCAAATCAAACACTGATAAAGCTTCAAATGGCCCTAAATTCTATACGGTACGTCCTACACCTATCAAAGTTTGCAACATACAAATGCTTGTAACTTTTTACTGGAGCCTCATAAAACCTTGAAATATTGTAGCAATAAAGTACTCGTGCCTCTTGTCAATTTAAGCTATCGCTCAAAGCTATGCTACCCTTGAGTCCCAAATCAAATACCGATAAAACTTCAAATGGCCCTAACTTCTATACGGTGCGTCCTACACTTATCAAAGTTTGCAAACATACAAATGCTTGTAACTTTTTAACTGAAGCGTCATAAAACCTTGAAATTTTATAACAATAAAGTCCTCGAGCCTTTTGTCAATTTAAGCTATCGCTCAAATCTATGCTACCCTTGAGTCCCAAATCAAACACTGATAAAGCTTCAAATGGCCCTAATTTCTATACGGTACGTCCTACACCTATCAAAGTTTGCAAACATACAAATGCTTGTAACTTTTTACTGGAGCGTCATAAAACCTTGAAATTTTATAACAATAAAGTACTCGAGCCTCTTGTCAATTTAAGCTATCGCTCAAATCTACGCTACCTTTGAGTCCCAACTCAAACACTGATAATATTTAAAATGGCCCTAACTTCTATACGGTACGTCCTACACCTATCAAAGTTTGCAACATACAAATGCTTGTAACTTTTTACTGGAGCGTCATAAAACCTTGCAATTTTGTAACAATAAAGTTCTCGAACCTCTTGTCAATTTAAGTTATCGCTCAAAGCTATGCTACCCTTGAGTCCCAAATCAAATACTGATAAAACTTCAAATGGCCCTAACTTCTATACGGTACGTCCTACACCTATCAAAGTTTGCAACATACAAATGCTTGTAACTTTTTACTGGAGCGCCATAAAACCTTGAAATTTTGTAACAATAAAGTACTCGAGCCTCTTGTCAATTTAAGCTATCGCCCATAGCTCTGCTACCCTTGAGTCCCAAATCAAACACTGATAAAACTTCAAATGGCCCTAACTTCTATACGGTACGTCCTACACCTATCAAAGTTTGTAACATACAAATGCTTGTAACTTTTTACTGGAGCGTCATAAAACCTTCAAATTTTGTAACAATAAGGTTCTCGAGCCTTGTCAATTTAAGCTATCGCTCAAAGCTATGGTACCCTTGAGTCCAAAATCAAACACTGATAAAACTTCAAATGGCCCTAAATTCTATACGGTACGTCCTACACCTATCAAAGTTTGCAACATACAAATGCTTGTAACTTTTTACTGGAGCGTCAAAAAACCTTGAAATTTTGTAACAATAAAGTACTCGAGCCTTGTTAATTTAAGCTATCGCTCAAAGCTATGCTACCCTTGAGTCCCAAATCAAACACTGATAAAATTTTAAATGGCCCAAGCTTCTATACGGTACGTCCTACACCTATCAAAGTTTGCAACATACAAATGCTTGTAACTTTTTACTGGAGCTTCATAAAACCTTGCAATTTTGTAACAATAAAGTACTCGAACCTCTTGTCAATTTAAGTTATCGCTCAAAGCTATGCTACCCTTGAGTCCCAAATCAAACACTGATAAAACTTCAAATGGCCCTAACTTATATACGGTACGTCCTACACCTATCAAAGTTTGCAACATACAAATGCTTTTAACTTTTTACTGGAGCATCATAAAACCTTGAAATTTTGTAACAATAAAGTACTCGAGCCTCTTGTCAGTTTAAGCTATCGCTCAAAGCTATGCTACCCTTGAGTCCCAAAAAAATACTGATAAAACTTCAAATGGCCCTAACTTCTATACGGTACGTCCTACACCTATCAAAGTTTGCAAACATACAAATGCTTGTAACTTTTTACTGGAGCGTCATAAAACCTTGAAATTTTATAACAATTAAGTTCTCGAGCCTCCTGTCAATTTAAGCTATCGCTCAAATCTACGCTACCTTTGAGTCCCAAATCAAACACTGATAAACCTTCAAATGGCCATAATTTCTATACGGTACGTCCTACACCTATCAAAGTTTTCAAAATACAAATGCTTGTAACTTTTTACTGGAGCGTCATAAAACCTTGAAATTTTATAACAATAAAGTACTCGAGCCTCTTGTCAATTTAAGATATCGCTCAAAGCTATGCTACCCTTGAGTCCCAAATCAAACACTGATAAAACTTCAAATGGCCCTAACTTCTATACGTTACGTCCTACACCTATCAAAGTTTGCAACATACAAACGCTTGTAACTTTTTACTGGAGCGTCATAAAACCTTGAAATTTTGTAACAATAAAGTACTCGAGCCTCTTGTCAATTTAAGCTATCGCTCAAAGCTATGCTACCCTTGAGTCCCAAATCAAATACCGATAAAACTTCAAATGGCCCTAACTTCTATACGGTGCGTCCTACACTTATCAAAGTTTGCAAACATACAAATGCTTGTAACTTTTTAACTGAAGCGTCATAAAACCTTGAAATTTTATAACAATAAAGTCCTCCAGCCTTTTGTCAATTTAAGCTATCGCTCAAATCTATGCTACCCTTGAGTCCCAAATCAAACACTGATAAAGCTTCAAATGGCCCTAATTTCTATACGGTACGTCCTACACCTATCAAAGTTTGCAAACATACAAATGGTTGTAACTTTTTACTGGAGCGTCATAAAACCTTGAAATTTTATAACAATAAAGTACTCGAGCCTCTTGTCAATTTAAGCTATCGCCCATAGCTATGCTACCCTTGCGTCCCAAATCAAACACTGATAAAACTTCAAATGGCCCTAACTTCTATACGGTACGTCCTACACCTATCAAAGTTTGTAACATACAAATGCTTGTAACTTTTTACTGGAGCGTCATAAAACCTTCAAATTTTGTAACAATAAGGTTCTCGAGCATTGTCAATTTAAGCTATCGCTCAAAGCTATGGTACCCTTGAGTCCCAAATCAAACACTGATAAAACTTCAAATGGCCCTAAATTCTATACGGTACGTCCTACACCTATCAAAGTTTGCAACATACAAATGCTTGTAACTTTTTACTGGAGCGTCAAAAAACCTTGAAATTTTGTAACAATAAAGTACTCGAGCCTTGTTAATTTAAGCTATCGCTCAAAGCTATGCTACCCTTGAGTCCCAAATCAAACACTGATAAAATTTCAAATGGCCCCAGCTTCTATACGGTACGTCCTACACCTATCAAAGTTTGCAACATACAAATGCTTGTAACTTTTTACTGGAGCGTCATAAAACCTTGCAATTTTGTAACAATAAAGTACTCGAACCTCTTGTCAATTTAAGTTATCGCTCAAAGCTATGCTACCCTTGAGTCCCAAATCAAACACTGATAAAACTTCAAATGGCCCTAACTTTTATATGGTATGTCCTACACCTATCAAAGTTTGCAACAATCAAATGCTTGTAACTTTTTACTGGAGCGTCAAAAAACCTTGAAATTTTGTAACAATAAAGTACTCGAGCCTCTTGTCAATTTAAGCTATCGCTCAAAGCTATGCTACCCTTGAGTCCCATATCAAACACTGATAAAACTTCAAATGGCCCTAACTTCTGTACGGTACGTCCTACATCTATCAAAGTTTGCAACATACAAATGCTTGTACCTTTTTACTGGAGCGTCATAAAACCTTGAAATTTTGTAACAATAAAGTACTCGAGCCTCTTGTCAATTTAAGCTATCGCTCAAAGCTATGCTACCCTTGAGTCCCAACTCAAACACTGATAAATCTTCAAATGGCCCTAACTTCTGTACGGTACGTCCTACACCTATCAAAGTTTGCAACATACAAATGCTTGTACCTTTTTACTGGAGCGTCATAAAACCTTGAAATTTTGTAACAATAAAGTACTCGAGCCTCTTGTCAATTTAAGCTATCGCTCAAAGCTATGCTACCCTTGAGTCCCAAATCAAACACTGATAAAACTTCAGATGGCCCTAACTTATATACGGTACGTCCTACACCTATCAAAGTTTGCAACATACAAATGCTTTTAACTTTTTACTGGAGCATCATAAAACCTTGAAATTTTGTAACAATAAAGTACTCGAGCCTCTTGTCAATTTAAGCTATCGCTCAAAGCTATGCTACCCTTGAGTCCCAAAAAAATACTGATAAAACTTCAAATGGCCCTAACTTCTATACGGTACGTCCTACACCTATCAAAGTTTGCAAACATACAAATGCTTGTAACTTTTTACTGGAGCGTCATAAAACCTTGAAATTTTATAACAATTAAGTTCTCGAGCCTCCTGTCAATTTAAGCTATCGCTCAAATCTACGCTACCTTTGAGTCCCAAATCAAACACTGATAAAGCTTCAAATGGCCATAATTTCTATACGGTACGTCCTACACCTATCAAAGTTTTCAAAATACAAATGCTTGTAACTTTTTACTGGAGCGTCATAAAACCTAGAAATTTTATAACAATAAAGTACTGGAGCCTCTTGTCAATTTAAGCTATCCCTCAAAGCTATGCTACCCTTGAGTCCCAAATCAAACACTGATAAAACTTCAAATGGCCCTAAATTCTATACGGTACGTCCTACACCTATCAAAGTTTGCAACATACAAATGCTTGTAACTTTTTACTGGAGCCTCATAAAACCTTGAAATATTGTAACAATAAAGTACTCGAGCCTCTTGTCAATTTAAGCTATCGCTCAAATCTATGCTACCCTTGAGTCCCAAATCAAACACTGATAAAGCTTCAAATGGCCCTAATTTCTATACGGTACGTCCTACACCTATCAAAGTTTGCAAACATACAAATGTTTGTAACTTTTTACTGGAGCGTCATAAAACCTTGAAATTTTATAACAATAAAGTACTCGAGCCTCTTGTCAATTTAAGCTATCGCTCAAATCTACGCTACCTTTGAGTCCCAAATCAAACACTGATAAAACTTCAAATGGCTCTAACTTCTATACGTTACGCCCTACACCTATCAAAGTTTGCAACATACAAACGCTTGTATCTTTTTACTGGAGCGTCATAAAACCTTGAAATTTTGTAACAATAAAGTACTCGAGCCTCTTGTCAATTTAAGCTATCGCTCAAAGCTATGCTACCCTTGAGTCCCAACTCAAACACTGATAAAATTTCAAATGGCCCTAACTTTTATACGTTACGTCCTACACCTAGTCAAGTTTGCAACATTCAAATGCTTGTAACTTTTTACTGGAGCGTCATAAAACCTTGAAATTTTGTAACAATAAAGTACTCGCGCCTCTTCTCAATTTAAGCTAACGCTCAAAGCTATGCTACCGCTAAGTCCCAAATCAAACACTGATAAAACTTCAAATGGCCCTAACTTTTATACGGTACGTCCTACACCTATCAAAGTTTGCAACATCCAAATGCTTGTAACTTTTTACTGGAGCGTCATAAAACCTTGAAATTTTGTAACAATAAAGTACTCGAGACTCTTGTCAATTTAGGCTATCGCTCAAAGCTATGCTACCCTTGAATCCCAAATCAAACACTGATAAAACTTCAAACGGCCCTAACTTCTATACGGTACGTCCTACACCTATCAAAGTTTGCAACATACAAATGCTTGTAACTTTTTACTGGAGCGTCCTAAAACCTTGAAATTTTCTAACAATAAAGTACTCGAGCCTCTTGTCAATTTAAGCTATCGCTCAAAGCTATGCTACCCTTGAGTTCCAAATCAAACACTGATAAAACTTCAAATAGCCCTAGCTTCTATACGGTACGTCCTACATCTATCAAAGTTTGGAACATACAAATGCTTGTAACTTTTTACTGGAGCGTCATAAAACCTTGAAATTTTGTAACAATAAAGTACTCGAGCCTCTTGTCAATTTAAGCTATCGCCCATAGCTATGCTACCCTTGAGTCCCAAATCAAACACTGATAAAACTTCAAATCGCCCTAACTTATATACGGTACGTCCTACACCTATCAAAGTTTGTAACATACAAATGCTTGTAACTTTTTACTGGAGCGTCATAAAACCTTCAAATTTTGTAACAATAAGGTTCTCGAGCCTTGTCAATTTAAGCTATCGCTCAAAGCTATGGTACCCTTGAGTCCCAAATCAAACACTGATAAAACTTCAAATGGCCCTAAATTCTATACGGTACGTCCTACACCTATCAAAGTTTGCAACATACAAATGCCTGTAACTTTTTACTGGAGCGTCAAAAAACCTTGAAATTTTGTAACAATAAAGTACTCGAGCCTTGTTAATTTAAGCTATCGCTCAAAGCTATGCTACCCTTGAGTCCCAAATCAAACACTGATAAAATTTCAAATGGCCCTAGCTTCTATACGGTACGTCCTACACCTATCAAAGTTTGCAACATACAAATGCTTGTAACTTTTTACTGGAGCGTCATAAAACCTTGCAATTTTGTAACAATAAAGTACTCGAACCTCTTGTCAATTTAAGTTATCGCTCAAAGCTATGCTACCCTTGAGTCCCAAATCAAACACTGATAAAACTTCAAATGGCCCTAACTTTTATACGGTATGTCCTACACCTATCAAAGTTTGCAACAATCAAATGCTTGTAACTTTTTACTGGAGCGTCATAAAACCTTGAAATTTTGTAACAATAAAGTACTCGAGCCTCTTGTCAATTTAAGCTATCGCTCAAAGCTATGCTACCCTTGAGTCCCATATCAAACACTGATAAAACTTCAAATGGCCCCAACTTCTATACGGTACGTCCTACATCTATCAAAGTTTGCAACATACAAATGCTTGTACCTTTTTACTGGAGCGTCATAAAACCTTGAAATTTTGTAACAATAAAGTACTCGAGCCTCTTGTCAATTTAAGCTATCGCTCAAAGCTATGCTACCCTTGAGTCCCAAATCAAACACTGATAAATCTTCAAATGGCCCTAACTTCTATACGGTTCGTCCTACACCTATCAAAGTTTGAAACATACTAATACTTGTAACTTTTTACTGGAGCGTCATAAAACCTTGAAATTTTGTAACAATGAAGTACTCGAGTCTCTTGTCAATTTAAGCTATCGCTCAAAGCTGTGGTACCCTTGAGTCCCAAATCAAACACTGATAAAACTTCAAATGGCCCTAACTTATATACGGTACGTCCTACACCTATCAAAGTTTGCAACATACAAATGCTTGTAACTTTTTACTGGAGCATCATAAAACCTTGAAATTTTGTAACAATAAAGTACTCGAGCCTCTTGTCAATTTGAGCTATCGCTCAAAGCTATGCTACCGAATCGCTCAAAGCTATGCTACCAAATCAAACACTGATAAAACTTCAAATGGCCCTAACTTCTATACGGTATGTCCTACACCTATCAAAGTTTGCAAACATATAAATGCTTGTAACTTTTTACTGGAGCGTCATAAAACCTTGAAATTTTATAACAGTAAAGTTCTCGAGCCTCCTGTCAATTTAAGCTATCGCTCAAATCTACGCTACCTTTGAGTCCCAAATCAAACACTGATAAAGCTTCAAATGGCCATAATTTCTATACGGTACATCCTACACCTATCAAAGTTTTCAAAATACAAATGCTTGTAATTTTTTACTGGAGCGTCATAAAACCTTGAAATTTTATAACAATAAAGTACTCGAGCCTCTTGTAAATTTAAGCTATCGCTCAAAGCTATGCTACCCTTGAGTCCCAAATCAAACACTTATAAAACTTCAAATGGCCCTAACTTCTATACGTTACGTCCTACACCTATCAAAGTTTGCAACATACAAACGCTTGTAACTTTTTACTGGAGCGTCATAAAACCTTGAAATTTTGTAACAATAAAGTACTCGAGCCTCTTGTCAATTTAAGCTATCGTTCAAAGCTATGCTGCCCTTGAGTCCCAAATCAAACACTGATAAAGCTTCAAATGGCCCTAAATTCTATACGGTGCGTCCTACACTTATCAAAGTTTGCAAACATACAAATGCTTGTAACTTTTTAACTGAAGCGTAATAAAACCTTGAAATTTTATAACAATAAAGTCCTCGAGCCTTTTGTCAATTTAAGCTATCGCTCAAATCTATGCTACCCTTGAGTCCCAAATCAAACACTGATAAAGCTTCAAACGGCCCTAATTTCTATACGGTACGTCCTACACCTATCAAAGTTTGCAAACATACAAATGCTTGTAACTTTTTACTGGAGCGTCATAAAACCTTGAAATTTTATAACAATAAAGTACTCGAGCCTCTTGTCAATTTAAGCTATCGCTCAAATATACGCTACCTTTGAGTCCCAACTCAAAAACTGATAAAATTTAAAATGGCCCTAACTTCTATACGGTACGTCCTACACTTATCAAAGTTTGCACCATACAAATGCTTGTAACTTTTTACTGGAGCGTCATAAAACCTTGCAATTTTGTAACAATAAAGTTCTCGAACCTCTTGTCAATTTAAGTTATCGCTCAAAGCTATGCTACCCTTTAGTCCCAAATCAAATACTGATAAAACTTCAAATGGCCCTAACTTCTATACGGTACGTCCTACACCTATCAAAGTTTGCAAACATACAAATGCTTGTAACATTTTACTGCAGCGTCATAAAACCTTGAAATTTTATAACAATAAAGTCCTCGAGCCTTTTGTCAATTTAAGCTATCGCTCAAATCTATGCTACCCTTGAGTCCTAAATCAAACACGGATAAAGCTTCAAATGGCCCTAATTTCTATACGGTACGTCCTACACCTATCAAAGTTTGCAAACATACAAATGCTTGTAAGTTTTTACTGGAGCGTCATAAAACCTTGAAATTTTATAACAATAAAGTACTCGAGCCTCTTGTCAATTTAAGCTATCGCTCAAAGCTATGCTACCCTTGAGTCCCAAATCAAACACTGATAATACTTCAAATGGCCCTAACTTCTATACGGTACGTCCTAAACCTATCAAAATTTGCAACATACAAACGCTTGTAACTTTTTACTGGAGCGTCATAAAACCTTGAAATTTTGTAACAATAAAGTACTCGAGCCTCTTGTCAATTTAAGCTATCGCTCAAAGCTGTGCTACCCTTGAGTCCCAAATCAAACACTGATAAAACTTCAAATGGCCCTAACTTATATACGGTACCTCCTAAACCTATCAACGTTTGCTACATACAAATGCTTGTAACTTTTTACTGGAGCGTCATAAAACCTTGAAATTTTGTAACAATAAAGTACTCGAGCCTCTTGTCAATTTAAGCTATCGCTCAAAGCTATGCTACCCTTGAGTTCCAAATCAAATACCGATAAAACTTCAAATGGCCCTAACTTCTATACGGTACATCCTACACTTATCAAAGTTTGCAAACATACAAATGCTTGTAACTTTATACTGGAGCGTCATAAAACCTTGAAATTTTATAACAATAAAGTACTCGAGCCTCTTGTAAATTTAAGCTATCGCTCAAATCTACGCTACCTTTGAGTCCCAAATCAAACACTGATAAAACTTCAAATAGCCCTAGCCTCTATACGGTACGTCCTACACCTATCAAAGTTTGCAACATACAAATGCTTGTAACTTTTTACTGGAGCGTCATAAAACCTTGAAATTTTATAACAATAAAGTACTCGAGCCTCTTGTAAATTTAAGCTATCGCTCAAAGCTATGCTACCCTTGAGTCCCAAATCAAACACTTATAAAACTTCAAATGGCCCTAACTTCTATACGTTACGTCCTACACCTATCAAAGTTTGCAACATACAAACGCTTGTAACTTTTTACTGGAGCGTCATAAAACCTTGAAATTTTGTAACAATAAAGTACTCGAGCCTCTTGTCAATTTAAGCTATCGCTCAAAGCTATGCTACCCTTGAGTCCCAAATCAAACACTGATAAAGCTTCAAATGGCCCTAAATTCTATACGGTGCGTCCTACACTTATCAAAGTTTGCAAACATACAAATGCTTGTAACTTTTTAACTGAAGCGTAATAAAACCTTGAAATTTTATAACAATAAAGTCCTCGAGCCTTTTGTCAATTTAAGCTATCGCTCAAATCTATGCTACCCTTGAGTCCCAAATCAAACACTGATAAAGCTTCAAACGGCCCTAATTTCTATACGGTACGTCCTACACCTATCAAAGTTTGCAAACATACAAATGCTTGTAACTTTTTACTGGAGCGTCATAAAACCTTGAAATTTTATAACAATAAAGTACTCGAGCCTCTTGTCAATTTAAGCTATCGCTCAAATATACGCTACCTTTGAGTCCCAACTCAAACACTGATAAAATTTAAAATGGCCCTAACTTCTATACGGTACGTCCTACACTTATCAAAGTTTGCACCATACAAATGCTTGTAACTTTTTACTGGAGCGTCATAAAACCTTGCAATTTTGTAACAATAAAGTTCTCGAACCTCTTGTCAATTTAAGTTATCGCTCAAAGCTATGCTACCCTTTAGTCCCAAATCAAATACTGATAAAACTTCAAATGGCCCTAACTTCTATACGGTACGTCCTACACCTATCAAAGTTTGCAAACATACAAATGCTTGTAACATTTTACTGCAGCGTCATAAAACCTTGAAATTTTATAACAATAAAGTCCTCGAGCCTTTTGTCAATTTAAGCTATCGCTCAAATCTATGCTACCCTTGAGTCCCAAATCAAACACGGATAAAGCTTCAAATGGCCCTAATTTCTATACGGTACGTCCTACACCTATCAAAGTTTGCAAACATACAAATGCTTGTAAGTTTTTACTGGAGCGTCATAAAACCTTGAAATTTTATAACAATAAAGTACTCGAGCCTCTTGTCAATTTAAGCTATCGCTCAAAGCTATGCTACCCTTGAGTCCCAAATCAAACACTGATAATACTTCAAATGGCCCTAACTTCTATACGGTACGTCCTAAACCTATCAAAATTTGCAACATACAAACGCTTGTAACTTTTTACTGGAGCGTCATAAAACCTTGAAATTTTGTAACAATAAAGTACTCGAGCCTCTTGTCAATTTAAGCTATCGCTCAAAGCTGTGCTACCCTTGAGTCCCAAATCAAACACTGATAAAACTTCAAATGGCCCTAACTTATATACGGTACCTCCTAAACCTATCAACGTTTGCTACATACAAATGCTTGTAACTTTTTACTGGAGCGTCATAAAACCTTGAAATTTTGTAACAATAAAGTACTCGAGCCTCTTGTCAATTTAAGCTATCGCTCAAAGCTATGCTACCCTTGAGTTCCAAATCAAATACCGATAAAACTTCAAATGGCCCTAACTTCTATACGGTACATCCTACACTTATCAAAGTTTGCAAACATACAAATGCTTGTAACTTTATACTGGAGCGCCATAAAACCTTGAAATTTTATAACAATAAAGTCCTCGAGCCTTTTGTCAATTTAAGCTATCGCTCAAATCTATGCTACTCTTGAGTCCCAAATAAAACACTGATAAAGCTTCAAATGGCCCTAATTTCTATACGGTACGTCCTACAGCTATCAAAGTTTGCAACATACAAATGCTTGTAACTTTTTACTGGAGCGTCATAAAACCTTGCAATTTTGTAACAATAAAGTACTCGCGCCTCTTGTCTATTTAAGCTAACGCTCAAAGCTATGCTACCCTTGAGTCCCAAATCTAACACTGATAAAACTTCAAATGGCCCTAACTTTTATACGGTATGTCCTACACCTATCAAAATTTGCAACATTCAAATGCTTGTAACTTTTTACTGGAGCGTCATAAAACCTTGAAATTTTATAACAATAAAGTTCTCGAGCCTCTTGTAAATTTAAGCTATCGCTCAAAGATATGCTACCCTTGAGTCCCAAATCAAACACTTATAAAACTTCAAATGGCCCTAACTTCTATACGTTACGTCCTACACCTATCAAAGTTTGCAACATACAAACGCTTGTAACTTTTTACTGGAGCGTCATAAAACCTTGAAATTTTGTAACAATAAAGTACTCGAGCCTCTTGTCAATTTAAGCTATCGCTCAAAGCTATGCTACCCTTGAGTCCCAAATCAAACACTGATAAAGCTTCAAATGGCCCTAAATTCTATACGGTGCGTCCTACACTTATCAAAGTTTGCAAACATACAAATGCTTGTAACTTTTTAACTGAAGCGTCATAAAACCTTGAAATTTTATAACAATAAAGTCCTCGAGCCTTTTGTCAATTTAAGCTATCGCTCAAATCTATGCTACCCTTGAGTCCCAAATCAAACACTGATAAAGCTTCAAACGGCCCTAATTTCTATACGGTACGTCCTACACCTATCAAAGTTTGCAAACATACAAATGCTTGTAACTTTTTACTGGAGCGTCATAAAACCTTGAAATTTTATAACAATAAAGTACTCGAGCCTCTTGTCAATTTAAGCTATCGCTCAAATATACGCTACCTTTGAGTCCCAACTCAAACACTGATAAAATTTAAAATGGCCCTAACTTATATACGGTACGTCCTACACTTATCAAAGTTTGCAACATACAAATGCTTGTAACTTTTTACTGGAGCGTCATAAAACCTTGCAATTTTGTAACAATAAAGTTCTCGAACCTCTTGTCAATTTAAGTTATCGCTCAAAGCTATGCTACCCTTTAGTCCCAAATCAAATACTGATAAAACTTCAAACGGCCCTAACTTCTATACGGTACGTCCTACACCTATCAAAGTTTGCAAACATACAAATGCTTGTAACATTTTACTGCAGCGTCATAAAACCTTGAAATTTTATAACAATAAAGTCCTCGAGCCTTTTGTCAATTTAAGCTATCGCTCAAAGCTATGCTACCCTTGAGTCCCAAATCAAACACTGATAATACTTCAAATGGCCCTAACTTCTATACGGTACGTCCTAAACCTATCAAAAGTTGCAACATACAAACGCTTGTAACTTTTTACTGGAGCGTCATAAAACCTTGAAATTTTGTAACAATAAAGTACTCGAGCCTCTTGTCAATTTAAGCTATCGCTCAAAGCTGTGCTACCCTTGAGTCCCAAATCAAACACTGATAAAACTTCAAATGGCCCTAACTTATATACGGTACCTCCTAAACCTATCAACGTTTGCTACATACAAATGCTTGTAACTTTTTACTGGAGCGTCATAAAACCTTGAAATTTTGTAACAATAAAGTACTCGAGCCTCTTGTCAATTTAAGCTATCGCTCAAAGCTATGCTACCCTTGAGTTCCAAATCAAATACCGATAAAACTTCAAATGGCCCTAACTTCTATACGGTACGTCCTACACTTATCAAATTTTGCAAACATACAAATGCTTGTAACTTTATACTGGAGCGCCATAAAACCTTGAAATTTTATAACAATAAAGTCCTCGAGCCTTTTGTCAATTTAAGCTATCGCTCAAATCTATGCTACTCTTGAGTCGCAAATAAAACACTGATAAAGCTTCAAATGGCCCTAATTTCTATACGGTACGTCCTACAGCTATCAAAGTTTGCAACATACAAATGCTTGTAACTTTTTACTGGAGCGTCATAAAACCTTGCAATTTTGTAACAATAAAGTACTCGCGCCTCTTGTCTATTTAAGCTAACGCTCAAAGCTATGCTACCCTTGAGTCCCAAATCTAACACTGATAAAACTTCAAATGGCCCTAACTTTTATACGGTATGTCCTACACCTATCAAAATTTGCAACATTCAAATGCTTGTAACTTTTTACTGGAGCGTCATAAAACCTTGAAATTTTATAACAATAAAGTACTCGAGCCTCTTGTAAATTTAAGCTATCGCTCAAAGATATGCTACCCTTGAGTCCCAAATCAAACACTTATAAAACTTCAAATGGCCCTAACTTCTATACGTTACGTCCTACACCTATCAAAGTTTGCAACATACAAACGCTTGTAACTTTTTACTGGAGCGTCATAAAACCTTGAAATTTTGTAACAATAAAGTACTCGAGCCTCTTGTCAATTTAAGCTATCGCTCAAAGCTATGCTACCCTTGAGTCCCAAATCAAACACTGATAAAGCTTCAAATGGCCCTAAATTCTATACGTTACGTCCTACACCTATCAAAGTTTGCAACATACAAATGCTTGTAACTTTTTAACTGAAGCGTCATAAAACCTTGAAATTTTATAACAATAAAGTCCTCGAGCCTTTTGTCAATTTAAGCTATCGCTCAAATCTATGCTACCCTTGAGTCCCAAATCAAACACTGATAAAGCTTCAAACGGCCCTAATTTCTATACGGTACGTCCTACACCTATCAAAGTTTGCAAACATACAAATGCTTGTAACTTTTTACTGGAGCGTCATAAAACCTTGAAATTTTATAACAATAAAGTACTCGAGCCTCTTGTCAATTTAAGCTATCGCTCAAATATACGCTACCTTTGAGTCCCAACTCAAACACTGATGAAATTTAAAATGGCCCTAACTTCTATACGGTACGTCCTACACTTATCAAAGTTTGCAACATACAAATGCTTGTAACTTTTTACTGGAGCGTCATAAAACCTTGCAATTTTGTAACAATAAAGTTCTCGAACCTCTTGTCAATTTAAGTTATCGCTCAAAGCTATGCTACCCTTTAGTCCCAAATCAAATACTGATAAAACTTCAAATGGCCCTAACTTCTATACGGTACGTCCTACACCTATCAAAGTTTGCAAACATACAAATGCTTGTAACATTTTACTGCAGCGTCATAAAACCTTGAAATTTTATAACAATAAAGTCCTCGAGCCTTTTGTCAATTTAAGCTATCGCTCAAATCTATGCTACCCTTGAGTCCCAAATCAAACACGGATAAAGCTTCAAATGGCCCTAATGTATATACGGTACGTCCTACACCTATCAAAGTTTGCAAACATACAAATGCTTGTAAGTTTTTACTGGAGCGTCATAAAACCTTGAAATTTTATAACAATAAAGTACTCGAGCCTCTTGTCAATTTAAGCTATCGCTCAAAGCTGTGCTACCCTTGAGTCCCAAATCAAACACTGATAAAACTTCAAATGGCCCTAACTTATATACGGTACCTCCTAAACCTATCAACGTTTGCTACATACAAATGCTTGTAACTTTTTACTGGAGCGTCATAAAACCTTGAAATTTTGTAACAATAAAGTACTCGAGCCTCTTGTCAATTTAAGCTATCGCTCAAAGCTATGCTACCCTTGAGTTCCAAATCAAATACCGATAAAACTTCAAATGGCCCTAACTTCTATACGGTACGTCCTACACTTATCAAAGTTTGCAAACATACAAATGCTTGTAACTTTATACTGGAGCGCCATAAAACCTTGAAATTTTATAACAATAAAGTCCTCGAGCCTTTTGTCAATTTAAGCTATCGCTCAAATCTATGCTACTCTTGAGTCCCAAATAAAACACTGATAAAGCTTCAAATGGCCCTAATTTCTATACGGTACGTCCTACAGCTATCAAAGTTTGCAACATACAAATGCTTGTAACTTTTTACTGGAGCGTCATAAAACCTTGCAATTTTGTAACAATAAAGTACTCGCGCCTCTTGTCTATTTAAGCTAACGCTCAAAGCTATGCTACCCTTGAGTCCCAAATCTAACACTGATAAAACTTCAAATGGCCCTAACTTTTATACGGTATGTCCTACACCTATCAAAATTTGCAACATTCAAATGCTTGTAACTTTTTAATGGAGCGTCATAAAACCTTGAAATTTTCTAATAATAAAGAACTCGAAACTCTTGTCAATTTAATGTATCGCTCAAAGCTATGCTACCCTTGAGTCCCAAATCAAACACTGATAAAACTTCAAATGGCCCCTACGGTACGTCCTACACCTAACAAAGTTTGCAACATACAAATGCTTGTAACTTTTTACTGGAGCGTCATAAAACCTTGCAATTTTGTAACAATAAAGTACTCGCGCCTCTTGTCAATTTAATCTATCGCTCAAAGCTATGCTACCCTTGAGTCCCAAATCAAACACTGATAAAACTTCAAATGGCCCTAAATTCTATACGGTACGTCCTACACCTATCAAAGTTTGCAACATACAAATGCTTGTAACTTTTTACTGGAGCGTCAAAAAACCTTGAAATTTTGTAACAATAAAGTACTCGAGCCTTGTTAACTTTAGCTATCGCTCAAAGCTATGCTACCCTTGAGTCCCAAACCAAACACTGATAAAACTTCAAATGGCCCTAACTTCTATACGGTACGTCCTGCACCTATCAGAGTTTGCAACATACAAATGCTTGTAGCTTTTTACTGGAGCGTCATAAAACCTTGAAATTTTGTAACAATAAGGCACTCGAGCCTCTTGTCAATTTAAGCTATCGCTCAAAGCTATGCTACCCTTGAGTCCTAACTCAAACACTGATAAAATTTCAAATGGCCCTAACTTGGATACGTTACGTCCTACACCTAGTCAAGTTTGCAACATTCAAATGCTTCTAACTTTTTACTGGAGCGTCATAAAACCTTGAAATTTTGTAACAATAAAGTACTCGAACCTCTTGTCAATTTAAGCTATCGTTCAAAGCTATGCTACCCTTGAGTCCCAAATCAAACACTGATAAAACATCAAATGGCCCTAACTTTTATACGGTAGGTCCTACACCTATCAAAGTTTGCAACATACAAATGCTTGTAACTTTTTACTGGAGCGTCATAAAACCTTGCAATTTTGTAACAATAGAGTGCTCGCGCCTCTTGTCTATTTAAGCTAACGCTCAAAGCTATGCTAGCCTTGAGTCCCAAATCTAACACTGATAAAACTTCAAATGGCCCTAACTTTTATACGGTATGTCCTACACCTATCAAAATTTGCAACATTCAAATGCTTGTAACTTTTTACTGGAGCGTCATAAAACCTTGAAATTTTCTAATAATAAAGAACTCGAAACTCTTGTCAATTTAAGCTATCGCTCAAAGCTATGCTACCCTTGAGTCCCAAATCAAACACTGATAAAACTTCAAATGGCCCCTACGGTACGTCCTACACCTATCAAAGTTTGCAACATACAAATGCTTGTAACTTTTTACTGGAGCGTCATAAAACCTTGCAATTTTGTAACTATAAAGTACTCGCGCCTCTTGTCAATTTAATCTATCGCTCAAAGCTATGCTACCCTTGAGTCCCAAATCAAACACTGATAAAACTTCAAATGGCCCTAAATTCTATACGATACGTCCTACACCTATCAAAGTTTGCAACATACAAATGCTTGTAACTTTTTACTGGAGCGTCAAAAAACCTTGAAATTTTGTAACAATAAAGTCCTCGAGCCTTATTAATTTTAGCTATCGCTCAAAGCTATGCTACCCTTGAGTCCCAAATCAAACACTGATAAAATTTCAAATGGCCCTAACTTCTATTCGGTACGTCCTACACCTATCAAAGTTTGCCACATACAAATGCTTGTAACTTTTTACTGGAGCGTCATAAAACCTTGCAATTTTGTAACAATAAAGTACTCGCGCCTCTTGTCAATTTAATCTATCGCTCAAAGCTATGCTACCCTTGAGTCCCAAATCAAACACTGATAAAACTTCAAATGGCCCTAAATTCTATACGGTACGTCCTACACCTATCAAAGTTTGCAACATACAAATGCTTGTAACTTTTTACTGGAGCGTCATAAAACCTTGCAATTTTGTAACAATAAAGTACTCGCGCCTCTTGTCTATTTAAGCTAACGCTCAAAGCTATGCTAGCCTTGAGTCCCAAATCTAACACTGATAAAACTTCAAATGGCCCTAACTTTTATACGGTATGTCCTACACCTATCAAAATTTGCAACATTCAAATGCTTGTAACTTTTTACTGGAGCGTCATAAAACCTTGAAATTTTCTAATAATAAAGAACTCGAAACTCTTGTCAATTTAAGCTATCGCTCAAAGCTATGCTACCCTTGAGTCCCAAATCAAACACTGATAAAACTTCAAATGGCCCTAACTTGTATACGTTACGTCCTACACCTAGTCAAGTTTGCAACATTCAAATGCTTCTAACTTTTTACTGGAGCGTCATAAAACCTTGAAATTTTGTAACAATAAAGTACTCGAACCTCTTGTCAATTTAAGCTATAGTTCAAAACTATGCTACCCTTGAGTTCCAAATCAAACACTGATAAAACATCAAATGGCCCTAACTTTTATACGGTAGGTCCTACACTTATCAAAGTTTGCAACATACAAATGCTTGTAACTTTTTACTGGAGCGTCATAAAACCTTGCAATTTTGTAACAATAAAGTACTCGCGCCTCTTGTCTATTTAAGCTAACGCTCAAAGCTATGCTACCGTTGAGTCCCAAATCAAACACTGATAAAACTTCAAATGGCCCTAAATTCTATACGGTACGTCCTACACCTATCAAAGTTTGCAACATACAAATGCTTGTAACTTTTTACTGGAGCGTCACAAAACCTTGAAATTTTGTAACAATAAAGTACTCGAGCCTTGTTAATTTTAGCTATCGCTCAAAGCTATGCTACCCTTGAGTCCCAAATCAAACACTGATAAAATTTCAAATGGCCCTAACTTCTATTCGGTACGTCCTACACCTATCAAAGTTTGCCATATACAAATGCTTGTAACTTTTTACTGGAGCGTCATAAAACCTTGCAATTTTGTAACAATAAAGTACTCGCGCCTCTTGTCAATTTAATCTATCGCTCAAAGCTATGCTACCCTTGAGTCCCACATCAAACACTGATAAAACTTCAAATGGCCCTAAATTCTATACGGTACGTCCTACACCTATCAAAGTTTGCAACATACAAATGCTTGTAACTTTTTACGGGAGCGTCATAAAACCTTGCAATTTTGTAACAATAAAGTACTCGCGCCTCTTGTCTATTTAAGCTAACGCTCAAAGCTATGCTAGCCTTGAGTCCCAAATCTAACACTGATAAAACTTCAAATGGCCCTAACTTTTATACGGTATGTCCTACACCTATCAAAATTTGCAACATTCAAATGCTTGTAACTTTTTACTGGAGCGTCATAAAACCTTGAAATTTTCTAATAATAAAGAACTCGAAACTCTTGTCAATTTAAGCTATCGCTCAAAGCTATGCTACCCTTGAGTCCCAAATCAAACACTGATAAAACTTCAAATGGCCCCTACGGTACGTCCTACACCTATCAAAGTTTGCAACATACAAATGCTTGTAACTTTTTACTGGAGCGTCATAAAACCTTGCAATTTTGTAACAATAAAGTACTCGCGCCTCTTGTCAATTTAATCTATCGCTCAAAGCTATGCTACCCTTGAGTCCCAAATCAAACACTGATAAAACTTCAAATGGCCCTAAATTCTATACGATACGTCCTACACCTATCAAAGTTTGCAACATACAAATGCTTGTAACTTTTTACTGGAGCGTCAAAAAACCTTGAAATTTTGTAACAATAAAGTCCTCGAGCCTTGTTAATTTTAGCTATCGCTCAAAGCTATGCTACCCTTGAGTCCCAAATCAAACACTGATAAAATTTCAAATGGCCCTAACTTCTATTCGGTACGTCCTACACCTATCAAAGTTTGCCACATACAAATGCTTGTAACTTTTTACTGGAGCGTCATAAAACCTTGCAATTTTGTAACAATAAAGTACTCGCGCCTCTTGTCAATTTAATCTATCGCTCAAAGCTATGCTACCCTTGAGTCCCAAATCAAACACTGATAAAACTTCAAATGGCCCTAAATTCTATACGGTACGTCCTACACCTATCAAAGTTTGCAACATACAAATGCTTGTAACTTTTTACTGGAGCGTCATAAAACCTTGCAATTTTGTAACAATAAAGTACTCGCGCCTCTTGTCTATTTAAGCTAACGCTCAAAGCTATGCTAGCCTTGAGTCCCAAATCTAACACTGATAAAACTTCAAATGGCCCTAACTTTTATACGGTATGTCCTACACCTATCAAAATTTGCAACATTCAAATGCTTGTAACTTTTTACTGGAGCGTCATAAAACCTTGAAATTTTCTAATAATAAAGAACTCGAAACTCTTGTCAATTTAAGCTATCGCTCAAAGCTATGCTACCCTTGAGTCCCAAATCAAACACTGATAAAACTTCAAATGGCCCTAACTTGTATACGTTACGTCCTACACCTAGTCAAGTTTGCAACATTCAAATGCTTCTAACTTTTTACTGGAGCGTCATAAAACCTTGAAATTTTGTAACAATAAAGTACTCGAACCTCTTGTCAATTTAAGCTATAGTTCAAAACTATGCTACCCTTGAGTTCCAAATCAAACACTGATAAAACATCAAATGGCCCTAACTTTTATACGGTAGGTCCTACACTTATCAAAGTTTGCAACATACAAATGCTTGTAACTTTTTACTGGAGCGTCATAAAACCTTGCAATTTTGTAACAATAAAGTACTCGCGCCTCTTGTCTATTTAAGCTAACGCTCAAAGCTATGCTACCGTTGAGTCCCAAATCAAACACTGATAAAACTTCAAATGGCCCTAAATTCTATACGGTACGTCCTACACCTATCAAAGTTTGCAACATACAAATGCTTGTAACTTTTTACTGGAGCGTCAAAAAACCTTGAAATTTTGTAACAATAAAGTACTCGAGCCTTGTTAATTTTAGCTATCGCTCAAAGCTATGCTACCCTTGAGTCCCAAATCAAACACTGATAAAATTTCAAATGGCCCTAACTTCTATTCGGTACGTCCTACACCTATCAAAGTTTGCCATATACAAATGCTTGTAACTTTTTACTGGAGCGTCATAAAACCTTGCAATTTTGTAACAATAAAGTACTCGCGCCTCTTGTCAATTTAATCTATCGCTCAAAGCTATGCTACCCTTGAGTCCCACATCAAACACTGATAAAACTTCAAATGGCCCTAAATTCTATACGGTACGTCCTACACCTATCAAAGTTTGCAACATACAAATGCTTGTAACTTTTTACGGGAGCGTCATAAAACCTTGCAATTTTGTAACAATAAAGTACTCGCGCCTCTTGTCTATTTAAGCTAACGCTCAAAGCTATGCTAGCCTTGAGTCCCAAATCTAACACTGATAAAACTTCAAATGGCCCTAACTTTTATACGGTATGTCCTACACCTATCAAAATTTGCAACATTCAAATGCTTGTAACTTTTTACTGGAGCGTCATAAAACCTTGAAATTTTCTAATAATAAAGAACTCGAAACTCTTGTCAATTTAAGCTATCGCTCAAAGCTATGCTACCCTTGAGTCCCAAATCAAACACTGATAAAACTTCAAATGGCCCCTACGGTACGTCCTACACCTATCAAAGTTTGCAACATACAAATGCTTGTAACTTTTTACTGGAGCGTCATAAAACCTTGCAATTTTGTAACAATAAAGTACTCGCGCCTCTTTTCAATTTAAGCTATCGCTCAAAGCTATGCTACCCTTGAGTCCCAATCAAACACTGATAAAACTTCAAATGGCCCTAACTTCTATGCGGTACGTCCTACACCTATCAAAGCTTGCAAACAGACAAATGCTTGCAACTTTTTACTGGAGCGTCATAAAACCTTGAAATTTTGTAACAATAAAGTACTCGAGCCTCTTTTCAATTTAAGCTATCGCTCAAAGCTATGCTACCCTTCAGTCCCAAATCAAACACTGATAAAACTTCAAATGGCCCTAACTTCTATTCGGTACGTCCTACACCTATCAAAGTTTGCCACATACAAATGCTTGTAACTTTTTACTGGAGCGTCATAAAACCTTGAAATTTTGTAACAATAAGGCACTCGAGCCTTTTTAATTTTAGCTATCGCTCAAAGCTATGCTACCCTTGAGTCCCAAATCAAACACTGATAAAATTTCAAATGGCCCTAACTTCTATACGTTACGTCCTACACCTAGTCAAGTTTGCAACATTCAAATGCTTCTAACTTTTTACTGGAGCGTCATAAAACCTTGAAATTTTGTAACAAAAAAGTACTCGAACCTCTTGTCAATTTAAGCTATCGTTCAAAGCTATGCTACCCTTGAGTCCCAAATCAAACACTGATAAAACATCAAATGGCCCTAACTTTTATACGGTAGGTCCTACACCTATCAAAGTTTGCAACATACAAATGCTTGTAACTTTTTACTGGAGCGTCATAAAACCTTGCAATTTTGTAACAATAAAGTACTCGCGCCTCTTGTCTATTTAAGCTAACGCTCAAAGCTATGCTACCCTTGAGTCCCAAATCAAACACTGATAAAACTTCAAATGGCCCTAAATTCTATACGGTACGTCCTACACCTATCAAAGTTTGCAACATACAAATGCTTGTAACTTTTTACTGGAGCGTCAAAAAACCTTGAAATTTTGTAACAATAAAGTACTCGAGCCTTGTTAATTTTAGCTATCGCTCAAAGCTATGCTACCCTTGAGTCCCAAATCAAACACTGATAAAATTTCAAATGGCCCTTACTTCTATACGGTACGTCCTACACCTATCAGAGTTTGCAACATACAAATGCTTGTAACTTTTTACTGGAGCGTCATAAAACCTTGCAATTTTGTAACAATAAAGTACTCGAACCTCTTGTCAATTTAAGTTATCGCTCAAAGCTATGCTACCCTTGAGTCCCAAACCAAACACTGATAAAACTTCAAATGGCCCTAACTTCTATACGGTACGTCCTACACCTATCAGAGTTTGCAACATACAAATGCTTGTAGCTTTTTACTGGAGCGTCATAAAACATTGAAATTTTGTAACAATAAAGTACTCGAGCCTCTTTTCAATTTAAGCTATCGCTCAAAGCTATGCTACCCTTGAGTCCCAAATCAAACACTGATAAAACTTCAAATGGCCCTAACTTCTATGCGGTACGTCCTACACCTATCAAAGTTTGCAAACAGACAAATGCTTGCAACTTTTTACTGGAGGGTCATGAAACCTTGAAATTTTATAACAATAAAGTACTCGAGCCTCTTGTCAATTTAAGTATCGCTCAAAGCTATGCTACCCTTGAGTCCCAAATCAAACACTGATAAAACTTCAAATGGCCCTAACTTTTATACGGTATGTCCTACACCTATCAAAATTTGCAACATTCAAATGCTTGTAACTTTTTACTGGAGCGTCATAAAACCTTGAAATTTTCTAATAATAAAGAACTCGAAACTCTTGTCAATTTAAGCTATCGCTCAAAGCTATGCTACCCTTGAGTCCCAAATCAAACACTGATAAAACTTCAAATGGCCCTAACTTGTATACGTTACGTCCTACACCTAGTCAAGTTTGCAACATTCAAATGCTTCTAACTTTTTACTGGAGCGTCATAAAACCTTGAAATTTTGTAACAATAAAGTACTCGAACCTCTTGTCAATTTAAGCTATAGTTCAAAACTATGCTACCCTTGAGTTCCAAATCAAACACTGATAAAACATCAAATGGCCCTAACTTTTATACGGTAGGTCCTACACTTATCAAAGTTTGCAACATACAAATGCTTGTAACTTTTTACTGGAGCGTCATAAAACCTTGCAATTTTGTAACAATAAAGTACTCGCGCCTCTTGTCTATTTAAGCTAACGCTCAAAGCTATGCTACCGTTGAGTCCCAAATCAAACACTGATAAAACTTCAAATGGCCCTAAATTCTATACGGTACGTCCTACACCTATCAAAGTTTGCAACATACAAATGCTTGTAACTTTTTACTGGAGCGTCAAAAAACCTTGAAATTTTGTAACAATAAAGTACTCGAGCCTTGTTAATTTTAGCTATCGCTCAAAGCTATGCTACCCTTGAGTCCCAAATCAAACACTGATAAAATTTCAAATGGCCCTAACTTCTATTCGGTACGTCCTACACCTATCAAAGTTTGCCATATACAAATGCTTGTAACTTTTTACTGGAGCGTCATAAAACCTTGCAATTTTGTAACAATAAAGTACTCGCGCCTCTTGTCAATTTAATCTATCGCTCAAAGCTATGCTACCCTTGAGTCCCACATCAAACACTGATAAAACTTCAAATGGCCCTAAATTCTATACGGTACGTCCTACACCTATCAAAGTTTGCAACATACAAATGCTTGTAACTTTTTACGGGAGCGTCATAAAACCTTGCAATTTTGTAACAATAAAGTACTCGCGCCTCTTGTCTATTTAACCTAACGCTCAAAGCTATGCTAGCCTTGAGTCCCAAATCTAACACTGATAAAACTTCAAATGGCCCTAACTTTTATACGGTATGTCCTACACCTATCAAAATTTGCAACATTCAAATGCTTGTAACTTTTTACTGGAGCGTCATAAAACCTTGAAATTTTCTAATAATAAAGAACTCGAAACTCTTGTCAATTTAAGCTATCGCTCAAAGCTATGCTACCCTTGAGTCCCAAATCAAACACTGATAAAACTTCAAATGGCCCCTACGGTACGTCCTACACCTATCAAAGTTTGCAACATACAAATGCTTGTAACTTTTTACTGGAGCGTCATAAAACCTTGCAATTTTGTAACAATAAAGTACTCGCGCCTCTTTTCAATTTAAGCTATCGCTCAAAGCTATGCTACCCTTGAGTCCCAATCAAACACTGATAAAACTTCAAATGGCCCTAACTTCTATGCGGTACGTCCTACACCTATCAAAGCTTGCAAACAGACAAATGCTTGCAACTTTTTACTGGAGCGTCATAAAACCTTGAAATTTTGTAACAATAAAGTACTCGAGCCTCTTTTCAATTTAAGCTATCGCTCAAAGCTATGCTACCCTTGAGTCCCAAATCAAACACTGATAAAACTTCAAATGGCCCTAACTTCTATTCGGTACGTCCTACACCTATCAAAGTTTGCCACATACAAATGCTTGTAACTTTTTACTGGAGCGTCATAAAACCTTGAAATTTTGTAACAATAAGGCACTCGAGCCTTTTTAATTTTAGCTATCGCTCAAAGCTATGCTACCCTTGAGTCCCAAATCAAACACTGATAAAATTTCAAATGGCCCTAACTTCTATACGTTACGTCCTACACCTAGTCAAGTTTGCAACATTCAAATGCTTCTAACTTTTTACTGGAGCGTCATAAAACCTTGAAATTTTGTAACAAAAAAGTACTCGAACCTCTTGTCAATTTAAGCTATCGTTCAAAGCTATGCTACCCTTGAGTCCCAAATCAAACACTGATAAAACATCAAATGGCCCTAACTTTTATACGGTAGGTCCTACACCTATCAAAGTTTGCAACATACAAATGCTTGTAACTTTTTACTGGAGCGTCATAAAACCTTGCAATTTTGTAACAATAAAGTACTCGCGCCTCTTGTCTATTTAAGCTAACGCTCAAAGCTATGCTACCCTTGAGTCCCAAATCAAACACTGATAAAACTTCAAATGGCCCTAAATTCTATACGGTACGTCCTACACCTATCAAAGTTTGCAACATACAAATGCTTGTAACTTTTTACTGGAGCGTCAAAAAACCTTGAAATTTTGTAACAATAAAGTACTCGAGCCTTGTTAATTTTAGCTATCGCTCAAAGCTATGCTACCCTTGAGTCCCAAATCAAACACTGATAAAATTTCAAATGGCCCTAACTTCTATACGGTACGTCCTACACCTATCAGAGTTTGCAACATACAAATGCTTGTAACTTTTTACTGGAGCGTCATAAAACCTTGCAATTTTGTAACAATAAAGTACTCGAACCTCTTGTCAATTTAAGTTATCGCTCAAAGCTATGCTACCCTTGAGTCCCAAACCAAACACTGATAAAACTTCAAATGGCCCTAACTTCTATACGGTACGTCCTACACCTATCAGAGTTTGCAACATACAAATGCTTGTAGCTTTTTACTGGAGCGTCATAAAACATTGAAATTTTGTAACAATAAAGTACTCGAGCCTCTTTTCAATTTAAGCTATCGCTCAAAGCTATGCTACCCTTGAGTCCCAAATCAAACACTGATAAAACTTCAAATGGCCCTAACTTCTATGCGGTACGTCCTACACCTATCAAAGTTTGCAAACAGACAAATGCTTGCAACTTTTTACTGGAGGGTCATGAAACCTTGAAATTTTATAACAATAAAGTACTCGAGCCTCTTGTCAATTTAAGTATCGCTCAAAGCTATGCTACCCTTGAGTCCCAAATCAAACAATGATAGAATTTCAAATGGCCCTAACTTCTATACGGTACGTCCTACACCTATCAGAGTTTGCAACATACAAATGCTTGTAACTTTTTACTGGAGCGTCATAAAACCTTGCAATTTTGTAACAATAAAGTACTCGCGCCTCTTGTCAATTTAATCTATCGCTCAAAGCTATGCTACCCTTGAGTCCCAAATCAAACACTGATAAAACTTCAAATGGCCCTAAATTCTATACGGTACGTCCTACACCTATCAAAGTTTGCAACATACAAATGCTTGTAACTTTTTACTGGAGCGTCAAAAAACCTTGAAATTTTGTAACAATAAAGTACTCGAGCCTTGTTAATTTTAGCTATCGCTCAAAGCTATGCTACTCTTGAGTCCCAAATCAAACACTGATAAAATTTCAAATGGCCCTAACTTCTATACGGTACGTCCTACACCTATCAGAGTTTGCAACATACAAATGCTTGTAACTTTTTACTGGAGCGTCATAAAACCTTGCAATTTTGTAACAATAAAGTACTCGAGCCTCTTGTCAATTTAAGTTATCGCTCAAAGCTATGCTACCCTTGAGTCCCAAACCAAACACTGATAAAACTTCAAATGGCCCTAACTTCTATACGGTACATCCTACACCCATCAAAGTTTGCAACATACAAATGATTGTAACTTTTTACTGGAGCGTCATAAAACCTTGCAATTTTGTAACAATAAAGTACTCGCGCCTCTTGTCAATTTAATCTATCGCTCAAAGCTATGCTACCCTTGAGTCCCAAATCAAACACTGATAAAACTTTAAATGGCCCTAAATTATATACGGTACGTCCTACACCTATCAAAGTTTGCAACATACAAATGCTTGTAACTTTTTACTGGAGCGTCATAAAACCTTGCAATTTTGTAACAATAAAGTACTCGCGCCTCTTTTCAATTTAAGCTATCGCTCAAAGCTATGCTACCCTTGAGTCCCAAATCAAACACTGATAAAACTTCAAATGGCCCTAACTTCTATGCGGTACGTCCTACACCTATCAAAGTTTGCAAACAGACACATGCTTGCAACTTTTTACTGGAGCGTCATAAAACCTTGAAATTTTGTAACAGTAAAGTACTCGAGCCTTGTTAATTTTAGCTATCGCTCAAAGCTATGCTACCCTTGAGTCCCAAATCAAACACTGATAAAATTTCAAATGGCCCTAACTTCTATTCGGTACGTCCTACACCTATCAAAGTTTGCCACATACAAATGCTTGTAACTTTTTACTGGAGCGTCATAAAACCTTGCAATTTTGTAACAATAAAGTACTCGCGCCTCTTGTCAATTTAATCTATCGCTCAAAGCTATGCTACCCTTGAGTCCCAAATCAAACACTGATAAAACTTCAAATGGCCCTAAATTCTATACGGTACGTCCTACACCTATCAAAGTTTGCAACATACAAATGCTTGTAACTTTTTACGGGAGCGTCATAAAACCTTGCAATTTTGTAACAATAAAGTACTCGCGCCTCTTGTCTATTTAAGCTAACGCTCAAAGCTATGCTAGCCTTGAGTCCCAAATCTAACACTGATAAAACTTCAAATGGCCCTAACTTTTATACGGTATGTCCTACACCTATCAAAATTTGCAACATTCAAATGCTTGTAACTTTTTACTGGAGCGTCATAAAACCTTGAAATTTTCTAATAATAAAGAACTCGAAACTCTTGTCTATTTAAGCTATCGCTCAAAGCTATGCTACCCTTGAGTCCCAAATCAAACACTGATAAAACTTCAAATGGCCCTAACTTCTATTCGGTACATCCTACACCTATCAAAGTTTGCCACATACAAATGCTTGTAACTTTTTACTGGAGCGTCATAAAACCTTGAAATTTTGTAACAATAAGGCACTCGAGCCTTTTTAATTTTAGCTATCGCTCAAAGCTATGCTGCCCTTGAGTCCCAAATCAAACACTGATAAAATTTCAAATGGCCCTAACTTCTATACGGTACGTCCTACACCTATCAGAGTTTGCAACATACAAATGCTTGTAACTTTTTACTGGAGCGTCATAAAACCTTGAAATTTTGTAACAATAAAGTACTCGCGCCTCTTTTCAATTTAAGCTATCGCTCAAAGCTATGCTACCCTTGAGTCCCAATCAAACACTGATAAAACTTCAAATGGCCCTAACTTCTATGCGGTACGTCCTACACCTATCAAAGTTTGCAAACAGACAAATGCTTGCAACTTTTTACTGGAGCGTCATAAAACCTTGAAATTTTGTAACAATAAGGCACTCGAGCCTTTTTAATTTTAGCTATCGCTCAAAGCTATGCTGCCCTTGAGTCCCAAATCAAACACTGATAAAATTTCAAATGGCCCTAACTTCTATACGGTACGTCCTACACCTATCAGAGTTTGCAACATACAAATGCTTGTAACTTTTTACTGGAGCGTCATAAAACCTTGAAATTTTGTAACAATAAAGTACTCGCGCCTCTTTTCAATTTAAGCTATCGCTCAAAGCTATGCTACCCTTGAGTCCCAATCAAACACTGATAAAACTTCAAATGGCCCTAACTTCTATGCGGTACGTCCTACACCTATCAAAGTTTGCAAACAGACAAATGCTTGCAACTTTTTACTGGAGCGTCATAAAACCTTGAAATTTTGTAACAATAAAGTACTCGAGCCTCTTTTCAATTTAAGCTATCGCTCAAAGCTATGCTACCCTTGAGTCCCAAATCAAACACTGATAAAACTTCAAATGGCCCTAACTTCTATTCGGTACGTCCTACACCTATCAAAGTTTCCCACATACAAATGCTTGTAACTTTTTACTGGAGCGTCATAAAACCTTGAAATTTTGTAACAATAAGGCACTCGAGCCTTTTTAATTTTAGCTATCGCTCAAAGCTATGCTGCCCTTGAGTCCCAAATCAAACACTGATAAAACTTCAAATGGCCCTAACTTCTATTCGGTACGTCCTACACCTATCAAAGTTTGCCACATACAAATGCTTGTAACTTTTTACTGGAGCGTCATAAAACCTTGAAATTTTGTAACAATAAGGCACTCGAGCCTCTTGTCAATTTAAGCTATCGTTCAAAGCTATGCTACCCTTGAGTCCCAAATCAAACACTGATAAAACATCAAATGGCCCTAACTTTTATACGGTAGGTCCTACACCTATCAAAGTTTGCAACATACAAATGCTTGTAACTTTTTACTGGAGCGTCGTAAAACCTTGAAATTTTGTAACAATAAAGTACTCGCGCCTCTTGTCTATTTAAGCTAACGCTCAAAGCTATGCTACCCTTGAGTCCCAAATCAAACACTGATAAAACTTCAAATGGCCCTAAATTCTATACGGTATGTCCTACACCTATCAAAGTTTGCAACATACAAATGCTTGTAACTTTTTACTGGAGCGTCAAAAAACCTTGAAATTTTGTAACAATAAAGTACTCGAGCCTTGTTAATTTTAGCTATCGCTCAAAGCTATGCTACCCTTGAGTCCCAAATCAAACACTGATAAAACTTCAAATGGCCCTAACTTCTATGCGGTACGTCCTACACCTATCAAAGTTTGCAAACAGACAAATGCTTGCAACTTTTTACTGGACGGTCATGAAACCTTGAAATTTTATAACAATAAAGTACTCGAGCCTCTTGTCAATTTAAGCTATCGCTCAAAGCTATGCTACCCTTGAGTCCCAAATCAAACACTGATAAAACTTCAAATGGCCCTAACTTCTATACGGTACGTCCTACACCTATCAGAGTTTGCAACATACAAATGCTTGTAACTTTTTACTGGAGCGTCATAAAACCTTGCAATTTTGTAACAATAAAGTACTCGAGCCTCTTGTCAATTTAAGTTATCGCTCAAAGCTATGCTACCCTTGAGTCCCAAACCAAACACTGATAAAACTTCAAATGGCCCTAACTTCTATACGGTACATCCTACACCCATCAAAGTTTGCAACATACAAATGATTGTAACTTTTTACTGGAGCGTCATAAAACCTTGCAATTTTGTAACAATAAAGTACTCGCGCCTCTTTTCAATTTAAGCTATCGCTCAAAGCTATGCTACCCTTGAGTCCCAAATCAAACACTGATAAAACTTTAAATGGCCCTAAATTATATACGGTACGTCCTACACCTATCAAAGTTTGCAACATACAAATGCTTGTAACTTTTTACTGGAGCGTCATAAAACCTTGCAATTTTGTAACAATAAAGTACTCGCGCCTCTTTTCAATTTAAGCTATCGCTCAAAGCTATGCTACCCTTGAGTCCCAAATCAAACACTGATAAAACTTCAAATGGCCCTAACTTCTATGCGGTACGTCCTACACCTATCAAAGTTTGCAAACAGACACATGCTTGCAACTTTTTACTGGAGCGTCATAAAACCTTGAAATTTTGTAACAGTAAAGTACTCGAGCCTTGTTAATTTTAGCTATCGCTCAAAGCTATGCTACCCTTGAGTCCCAAATCAAACACTGATAAAATTTCAAATGGCCCTAACTTCTATTCGGTACGTCCTACACCTATCAAAGTTTGCCACATACAAATGCTTGTAACTTTTTACTGGAGCGTCATAAAACCTTGCAATTTTGTAACAATAAAGTATTCGCGCCTCTTGTCAATTTAATCTATCGCTCAAAGCTATGCTACCCTTGAGTCCCAAATCAAACACTGATAAAACTTCAAATGGCCCTAAATTCTATACGGTACGTCCTACACCTATCAAAGTTTGCAACATACAAATGCTTGTAACTTTTTACGGGAGCGTCATAAAACCTTGCAATTTTGTAACAATAAAGTACTCGCGCCTCTTGTCTATTTAAGCTAACGCTCAAAGCTATGCTAGCCTTGAGTCCCAAATCTAACACTGATAAAACTTCAAATGGCCCTAACTTTTATACGGTATGTCCTACACCTATCAAAATTTGCAACATTCAAATGCTTGTAACTTTTTACTGGAGCGTCATAAAACCTTGAAATTTTCTAATAATAAAGAACTCGAAACTCTTGTCTATTTAAGCTATCGCTCAAAGCTATGCTACCCTTGAGTCCCAAATCAAACACTGATAAAACTTCAAATGGCCCTAACTTCTATTCGGTACATCCTACACCTATCAAAGTTTGCCACATACAAATGCTTGTAACTTTTTACTGGAGCGTCATAAAACCTTGAAATTTTGTAACAATAAGGCACTCGAGCCTTTTTAATTTTAGCTATCGCTCAAAGCTATGCTGCCCTTGAGTCCCAAATCAAACACTGATAAAATTTCAAATGGCCCTAACTTCTATACGGTACGTCCTACACCTATCAGAGTTTGCAACATACAAATGCTTGTAACTTTTTACTGGAGCGTCATAAAACCTTGAAATTTTGTAACAATAAAGTACTCGCGCCTCTTTTCAATTTAAGCTATCGCTCAAAGCTATGCTACCCTTGAGTCCCAATCAAACACTGATAAAACTTCAAATGGCCCTAACTTCTATGCGGTACGTCCTACACCTATCAAAGTTTGCAAACAGACAAATGCTTGCAACTTTTTACTGGAGCGTCATAAAACCTTGAAATTTTGTAACAATAAGGCACTCGAGCCTTTTTAATTTTAGCTATCGCTCAAAGCTATGCTGCCCTTGAGTCCCAAATCAAACACTGATAAAATTTCAAATGGCCCTAACTTCTATACGGTACGTCCTACACCTATCAGAGTTTGCAACATACAAATGCTTGTAACTTTTTACTGGAGCGTCATAAAACCTTGAAATTTTGTAACAATAAAGTACTCGCGCCTCTTTTCAATTGAAGCTATCGCTCAAAGCTATGCTACCCTTGAGTCCCAATCAAACACTGATAAAACTTCAAATGGCCCTAACTTCTATGCGGTACGTCCTACACCTATCAAAGTTTGCAAACAGACAAATGCTTGCAACTTTTTACTGGAGCGTCATAAAACCTTGAAATTTTGTAACAATAAAGTACTCGAGCCTCTTTTCAATTTAAGCTATCGCTCAAAGCTATGCTACCCTTGAGTCCCAAATCAAACACTGATAAAACTTCAAATGGCCCTAACTTCTATTCGGTACGTCCTACACCTATCAAAGTTTGCCACATACAAATGCTTGTAACTTTTTACTGGAGCGTCATAAAACCTTGAAATTTTGTAACAATAAGGCACTCGAGCCTTTTTAATTTTAGCTATCGCTCAAAGCTATGCTGCCCTTGAGTCCCAAATCAAACACTGATAAAACTTCAAATGGCCCTAACTTCTATTCGGTACGTCCTACACCTATCAAAGTTTGCCACATACAAATGCTTGTAACTTTTTACTGGAGCGTCATAAAACCTTGAAATTTTGTAACAATAAGGCACTCGAGCCTCTTGTCAATTTAAGCTATCGTTCAAAGCTATGCTACCCTTGAGTCCCAAATCAAACACTGATAAAACATCAAATGGCCCTAACTTTTATACGGTAGGTCCTACACCTATCAAAGTTTGCAACATACAAATGCTTGTAACTTTTTACTGGAGCGTCGTAAAACCTTGAAATTTTGTAACAATAAAGTACTCGCGCCTCTTGTCTATTTAAGCTAACGCTCAAAGCTATGCTACCCTTGAGTCCCAAATCAAACACTGATAAAACTTCAAATGGCCCTAAATTCTATACGGTATGTCCTACACTTATCAAAGTTTGCAACATACAAATGCTTGTAACTTTTTACTGGAGCGTCAAAAAACCTTGAAATTTTGTAACAATAAAGTACTCGAGCCTTGTTAATTTTAGCTATCGCTCAAAGCTATGCTACCCTTGAGTCCCAAATCAAACACTGATAAAACTTCAAATGGCCCTAACTTCTATGCGGTACGTCCTACACCTATCAAAGTTTGCAAACAGACAAATGCTTGCAACTTTTTACTGGACGGTCATGAAACCTTGAAATTTTATAACAATAAAGTACTCGAGCCTCTTTTCAATTTAAGTATCGCTCAAAGCTATGCTACCCTTGAGTCCCAAATCAAACACTGATAAAATTTCAAATGGCCCTAACTTCTATACGGTACGTCCTACACCTATCAGAGTTTGCAACATACAAATGCTTGTAACTTTTTACTGGAGCGTCATAAAACCTTGCAATTTTGTAACAATAAAGTACTCGCGCCTCTTGTCAATTTAATCTATCGCTCAAAGCTATGCTACCCTTGAGTCCCAAATCAAACACTGATAAAACTTCAAATGGCCCTAAATTCTATACGGTACGTCCTACACCTATCAAAGTTTGCAACATACAAATGCTTGTAACTTTTTACTGGAGCGTCAAAAAACCTTGAAATTTTGTAACAATAAAGTACTCGAGCCTTGTTAATTTTAGCTATCGCTCAAAGCTATGCTACCCTTGAGTCCCAAATCAAACACTGATAAAATTTCAAATGGCCCTAACTTCTGTACGGTACGTCCTACACCTATCAGAGTTTGCAACATACAAATGCTTGTAACTTTTTACTGGAGCGTCATAAAACCTTGCAATTTTGTAACAATAAAGTACTCGAACCTCTTGTCAATTTAAGTTATCGCTCAAAGCTATGCTACCCTTGAGTCCCAAACCAAACACTGATAAAACTTCAAATGGCCCTAACTTCTATACGGTACGTCCTACACCTATCAGAGTTTGCAACATACAAATGCTTGTAGCTTTTTACTGGAGCGTCATAAAACATTGAAATTTTGTAACAATAAAGTACTCGAGCCTCTTTTCAATTTAAGCTATCGCTCAAAGCTAATCTACCCTTGAGTCCCAAATCAAACACTGATAAAACTTCAAATGGCCCTAACTTCTATGCGGTACGTCCTACACCTATCAAAGTTTGCAAACAGACAAATGCTTGCAACTTTTTACTGGAGGGTCATGAAACCTTGAAATTTTATAACAATAAAGTACTCGAGCCTCTTGTCAATTTAAGTATCGCTCAAAGCTATGCTACCCTTGAGTCCCAAATCAAACACTGATAAAATTTCAAATGGCCCTAACTTCTATACGGTACGTCCTACACCTATCAGAGTTTGCAACATACAAATGCTTGTAACTTTTTACTGGACCGTCATAAAACCTTGCAATTTTGTAACAAAAAAGTACTCGCGCCTCTTGTCAATTTAATCTATCGCTCAAAGCTATGCTACCCTTGAGTCCCAAATCAAACACTGATAAAACTTCAAATGGCCCTAAATTCTATACGGTACGTCCTACACCTATCAAAGTTTGCAACATACAAATGCTTGTAACTTTTTACTGGAGCGTCAAAAAACCTTGAAATTTTGTAACAATAAAGTACTCGAGCCTTGTTAATTTTAGCTATCGCTCAAAGCTATGCTACTTTTGAGTCCCAAATCAAACACTGATAAAATTTCAAATGGCCCTAACTTCTATACGGTACGTCCTACACCTATCAGAGTTTGCAACATACAAATGCTTGTAACTTTTTACTGGAGCGTCATAAAACCTTGCAATTTTGTAACAATAAAGTACTCGAACCTCTTTTCAATTTAAGTTATCGCTCAAAGCTATGCTACCCTTGAGTCCCAAACCAAACACTGATAAAACTTCAAATGGCCCTAACTTACATCCTACACCCATCAAAGTTTGCAACATACAAATGCTTGTAACTTTTTACTGGAGCGTCATAAAACCTTGCAATTTTGTAACAATAAAGTACTCGCGCCTCTTGTCAATTTAATCTATCGCTCAAAGCTATGCTACCATTGAGTCCCAAATCAAACACTGATAAAACTTGAAATGGCCCTAAATTATATACGGTACGTCCTACACCAATCAAAGTTTGCAACATACAAATGCTTGTAACTTCTTACTGGAGCGTCATAAAACCTTGCAATTTTGTAACAATAAAGTACTCGCGCCTCTTTTCAATTTAAGCTATCGCTCAAAGCTATGCTACCCTTGAGTCCCAAATCAAACACTGATAAAACTTCAAATGGCCCTAACTTCTATGCGGTACGTCCTACACCTATCAAAGTTTGCAAACAGACAAATGCTTGCAACTTTTTACTGGAGCGTCATAAAACCTTGAAATTTTGTAACAATAAAGTACTCGAGCCTCTTTTCAATTTAAGCTATCGCTCAAAGCTATGCTACCCTTGAGTCCCAAATCAAACACTGATAAAACTTCAAATGGCCCTAACTTCTATTCGGTACGTCCTACACCTATCAAAGTTTGCAAACAGACAAATGCTTGCAACTTTTTACTGGAGGGTCATGAAACCTTGAAATTTTATAACAATAAAGTACTCGAGCCTCTTGTCAATTTAAGTATCGCTCAAAGCTATGCTACCCTTGAGTCCCAAATCAAATACTGATAAAACTTCAAATGGCCCTAACTTCTATACGGTACGTCCTACACCTATCAGAGTTTGCAACATACAAATGCTTGTAACTTTTTACTGGAGCGTCATAAAACCTTGAAATTTTGTAACAATAAGGCACTCGAGCCTCTTGTCAATTTAAGCTATCGCTCAAAGCTATGCAACCCTTGTGTCCTAACTCAAACACTGATAAAATTTCAAGTGGCCCTAACTTGTATACGTTACGTCCTACACCTAGTCAAGTTTGCAACATTCAAATGCTTCTAACTTTTTACTGGAGCGTCATAAAACCTTGCAATTTTGTAACAATAAAGTACTCGAACCTCTTGTCAATTTAAGTTATCGCTCAAAGCTATGCTACCCTTGAGTCCCAAACCAAATACTGATAAAACTTCAAATGGCCCTAACTTCTATACGGTACGTCCTACACCTATCAGAGTTTGCAACATACAAATGCTTGTAGCTTTTTACTGGAGCGTCATAAAACATTGAAATTTTGTAACAATAAAGTACTCGAGCCTCTTTTCAATTTAAGCTATCGCTCAAAGCTATGCTACCCTTGAGTCCCAAATCAAACACTGATAAAACTTCAAATGGCCCTAACTTCTATTGCGGTACGTCCTACACCTATCAAAGTTTGCAAACAGACAAATGCTTGCAACTTTTTACTGGAGGGTCATGAAACCTTGAAATTTTATAACAATAAAGTACTCGAGCCTCTTGTCAATTTAAGTATCGCTCAAAGCTATGCTACCCTTGAGTCCCAAATCAAACACTGATAAAATTTCAAATGGCCCTAACTTCTATACGGTACGTCCTACACCTATCAGAGTTTGCAACATACAAATGCTTGTAACTTTTTACTGGAGCGTCATAAAACCTTGCAATTTTGTAACAATAAAGTACTCGCGCCTCTTGTCAATTTAATCTATCGCTCAAAGCTATGCTACCCTTGAGTCCCAAATCAAACACTGATAAAACTTCAAATGGCCCTAAATTCTATACGGTACGTCCTACACCTATCAAAGTTTGCAACATACAAATACTTGTAACTTTTTACTGGAGCGTCAAAAAACCTTGAAATTTTGTAACAATAAAGTACTCGAGCCTTGTTAATTTTAGCTATCGCTCAAAGCTATGCTACTCTTGAGTCCCAAATCAAACACTGATAAAATTTCAAATGGCCCTAACTTCTATACGGTACGTCCTACACCTATCAGAGTTTGCAACATACAAATGCTTGTAACTTTTTACTGGAGCGCAATAAAACCTTGCAATTTTGTAACAATAAAGTACTCGAACCTCTTGTCAATTTAAGTTATCGCTCAAAGCTATGCTACCCTTGAGTCCCAAACCAAACACTGATAAAACTTCAAATGGCCCTAACTTCTATACGGTACATCCTACACCCATCAAAGTTTGCAATATACAAATGCTTGTAGCTTTTTACTGGAACGTCATAAAACCTTGCAATTTTGTAACAATAAAGTACTCGCGCCTCTTGTCAATTTAATCTATCGCTCAAAGCTATGCTACCCTTGAGTCCCAAATCAAACACTGATAAAACTTCAAATGGCCCTAAATTCTATACGGTACGTCCTACACCTATCAAAGTTTGCAACATACAAATGCTTGTAACTTTTTTCTGGAGCGTCAAAAAACCTTGACATTTTGTAACAATAAAGTACTCGAGCCTTGTTAATTTTAGCTATCACTCAAAGCTATGCTACCCTTGAGTCCCAAATCAAACACTGATAAAATTTCAAATGGCCCTAACTTCTATACGGTACGTCCTACACCTATCAGAGTTTGCAACATACAAATGCTTGTAACTTTTTACTGGAGCGTCACAAAACCTTGAAATTTTGTAACAATAAAGTACTCGAGCCTCTTTTTAATTTAAGCTATCGCTCAAAGCTATGCTACCCTTGAGTCCCAAATCAAACACTGATAAAACTTCAAATGGCCCTAACTTCTATTCGGTACGTCCTACACCTTTCAAAGTTTGCCACATACAAATGCTTGTAACTTTTTACTGGAGCGTCATAAAACCTTGAAATTTTGTAACAATAAGGCACTCGAGCCTCTTGTCAATTTAAGCTATCGCTCAAAGCTATGCTACCCTTGAGTCCCAACTCGAACACTGATAAAATTTCAAATGGCCCTAACTTTTATACGTTACGTCCTACACCTATCAAAGTTTGCAACATACAAATGCTTGTAACTTTTTACTGGAGCGTCATAAAACCTTGCAATTTTGTAACAATAAAGTACTCGCGCCTCTTTTCAATTTAAGCTATCGCTCAAAGCTATGCTACCCTTGAGTCCCAAATCAAACACTGATAAAACTTCAAATGGCCCTAACTTCTATGCGGTACGTCCTACACCTATCAAAGTTTGCCACATACAAATGCTTGTAACTTTTTACTGGAGCGTCATAAAACCTTGAAATTTTGTAACAATAAGGCAATCGAGCCTTTTTAATTTTAGCTATCGCTGAAAGCTATGCTACCCTTGAGTCCCAAATCAAACACTGATAAAATTTCAAATGGCCCTAACTTCTATACGGTACGTCCTACACCTATCAGAGTTTGCAACATACAAATGCTTGTAACTTTTTACTGGAGCGTCATAAAACCTTGAAATTTTGTAACAATAAAGTACTCGAGCCTCTTTTCAATTTAAGCTATCGCTCAAAGCTATGCTACCCTTGAGTCCCAAATCAAACACTGATAAAACTTCAAATGGCCCTAACTTCTATTCGGTACGTCCTACACCTATCAAAGTTTGCCACATACAAATGCTTGTAACTTTTTACTGGAGCGTCATAAAACCTTGAAATTTTGTAACAATAAGGCACTCGAGCCTCTTGTCAATTTAAGCTATCGCCCAAAGCTATGCTACCCTTGAGTCCTAACTCAAACACTGATAAAATTTCAAATGGCCCTAACTTGTATACGTTACGTCCTACACCTAGTCAAGTTTGCAACATTCAAATGCTTCTAACTTTTTACTGGAGCGTCATAAAACCTTGAAATTTTGTAACAATAAAGTACTCGAGCCTCTTTTCAATTTAAGCTATCGCTCAAAGCTATGCTACCCTTGAGTCCCAAATCAAACACTGATAAAACTTCAAATGGCCCTAACTTCTATTCGGTACATCCTACACCTATCAAAGTTTGCCACATACAAATGCTTGTAACTTTTTACTGGAGCGTCATAAAACCTTGAAATTTTGTAACAATAAGGCACTCGAGCCTCTTGTCAATTTAAGCTATCGCTCAAAGCTATGCTACCCTTGAGTCCCAAATCAAACACTGATAAAACTTCAAATGGCCCTAACTTCTATGCGGTACGTCCTACACCTATCAAAGTTTGCAAACAGACAAATGCTTGCAACTTTTTACTGGAGGGTCATGAAACCTTGAAATTTTATAACAATAAAGTACTCGAGCCTCTTGTTAATTTAAGTATCGCTCAAAGCTATGCTACCCTTGAGTCCCAAATCAAACACTGATAAAATTTCAAATGGCCCTAACTTCTATACGGTACGTCCTACACCTATCAGAGTTTGCAACATACATATGCTTGTAACTTTTTACTGGAGCGTCATAAAACCTTGCAAATTTGTAACAATAAAGTACTCGCGCCTCTTGTCAATTTAATCTATCGCTCAAAGCTATGCTACCCTTGAGTCCCAAATCAAACACTGATAAAACTTCAAATGGCCCTAAATTCTATACGGTACGTCCTACACCTATCAAAGTTTGCAACATACAAATGCTTGTAACTTTTTACTGGAGCGTCAAAAAACCTTGAAATTTTGTAACAATAAAGTACTCGAGCCTTGTTAATTTTAGCTATCGCTCAAAGCAATGCTACCCTTGAGTCCCAAATCAAACACTGATAAAATTTCAAATGGCCCTAACTTCTATACGGTACGTCCTACACCTATCAGAGTTTGCAACATACAAATGCTTGTAGCTTTTTACTGGAGCGTCATAAAACCTTGCAATTTTGTAACAATAAAGTACTCGAACCTCTTGTCAATTTAAGTTATCGCTCAAAGCTATGCTACCCTTGAGTCCCAAACCAAACACTGATAAAACTTCAAATGGCCCTAACTTCTATACGGTACATCCTACACCCATCAAAGTTTGCAAACAGACAAATGCTTGCAACTTTTTACTGGAGGGTCATGAAACCTTGAAATTTTATAACAATAAAGTACTCGAGCCTCTTGTTAATTTAAGTATCGCTCAAAGCTATGCTACCCTTGAGTCCCAAATCAAACACTGATAAAATTTCAAATGGCCCTAACTTCTATACGGTACGTCCTACACCTATCAGAGTTTGCAACATACAAATGCTTGTAACTTTTTACTGGAGCGTCATAAAACCTTGTGTTTGGGAGTTTTATACCCAAACAACCTTAATTACCATGCAAATCCACATCTGGTATCCCTGGATACCAATATCAACATATTAACTAAGGCAAATGAGTCAAGGTTGTACGGTTGTCGTTTTCTCATGATTTGTGCAACAGAGACAAAAAACTCTAACTGTTGCTTAATGTGTAGGTCCAATTTGAGGGGGTATTGTTAGCGGTGTAAAGAGAATGCAGTTTCTGCTGGAGAGTTTTTTACCATTAACTTCGAGAAGAAGTTGAAGAAGATTTTAAATGAGTAGAAAAAATAGTGTTGAACAATGAAGAGCTCCTCGAGAACAATAAAATAATTAATAGTTACTAAAAATTCCGTGTAAAATTATTTAAAAAAATAATAACTGAACTGAAGAAAAAAAAGATAAAATTAATTAATAAAAAAATGACTTTTTATTAAAAGAAACAGAAACTCTCATACACCTTGCAATTTTGTAACAATAAAGTACTCGCGCCTCTTGTCAATTTAATCTATCGCTCAAAGCTATGCTACCCTTGAGTCCCAAATCAAACACTGATAAAACTTCAAATGGCCCTAAATTCTATACGGTACGTCCTACACCTATCAAAGTTTGCAACATACAAATGCTTGTAACTTTTTACTGGAGCGTCAAAAAACCTTGAAATTTTGTAACAATAAAGTACTCGAGCCTTGTTAATTTTAGCTATCGCTCAAAGCAATGCTACCCTTGAGTCCCAAATCAAACACTGATAAAATTTCAAATGGCCCTAACTTCTATACGGTACGTCCTACACCTATCAGAGTTTGCAACATACAAATGCTTGTAACTTTTTACTGGAGCGTCATAAAACCTTGCAATTTTGTAACAATAAAGTACTCGAACCTCTTGTCAATTTAAGTTATCGCTCAAAGCTATGCTACCCTTGAGTCCCAAACCAAACACTGATAAAACTTCAAATGGCCCTAACTTCTATACGGTACATCCTACACCCATCAAAGTTTGCAACATACAAATGCTTGTAGCTTTTTACTGGAGCGTCATAAAACCTTGCAATTTTGTAACAATAAAGTACTCGCGCCTCTTGTCAATTTAATCTATCGCTCAAAGCTATGCTACCCTTGAGTCCCAAATCAAACACTGATAAAACTTCAAATGGCCCTAAATTCTATACGGTACGTCCTACGCCTATCAAAGTTTGCAACATACAAATGCTTGTAACTTTTTTCTGGAGCGTCAAAAAACCTTGAAATTTTGTAACAATAAAGTACTCGAGCCTTGTTAATTTTAGCTATCGCTCAAAGCTATGCTACCCTTGAGTCCCAAATCAAACACTGATAAAATTTCAAATGGCCCTAACTTCTATACGGTACGTCCTACACCTATCAGAGTTTGCAACATACAAATGCTTGTAACTTTTTACTGGAGCGTCACAAAACCTTGAAATTTTGTAACAATAAAGTACTCGAGCCTCTTTTCAATTTAAGCTATCGCTCAAAGCTATGCTACCCTTGAGTCCCAAATCAAACACTGATAAAACTTCAAATGGCCCTAACTTCTATTCGGTACGTCCTACACCTATCAAAGTTTGCCACATACAAATGCTTGTAACTTTTTACTGGAACGTCATAAAACCTTGAAATTTTGTAACAATAAGGCACTCGAGCCTCTTGTCAATTTAATCTATCGCTCAAAGCTATGCTACCCTTGAGTCCCAAATCAAACACCGATAAAACTTCAAATGGCCCCTACGGTACATCCTACACCTATCAAAGTTTGCAACATACAAATGCTTGTAAATTTTTACTGGAGCGTCATAAAACCTTGCAATTTTGTAACAATAAAGTACTCGCGCCTCTTGTCAATTTAATCTATCGCTCAAAGCTATGCTACCCTTGAGTCCCAAATCAAACACTGATAAAACTTCAAATGGCCCTAAATTCTATACGGTACGTCCTACACCTATCAAAGTTTGCAACATACAGATGCTTGTAACTTTTTTCTGGAGCGTCAAAAAACCTTGAAATTTTGTAACAATAAAGTACTCGAGCCTTGTTAATTTTAGATATCGCTCAAAGCTATGCTACCATTGTGTCCCAAAACAAACACTGATAAAATTTCAAATGGCCCTAACTTCTATACGGTACGTCCTACACCTATCAGAGTTTGCAACATACAAATGCTTGTAACTTTTTACTGGAGCGTCATAAAACCTTGCAATTTTGTAACAATAAAGTACTCGACCCTCTTGTCAATTTAAGTTATCGCTCAAAGCTATGCTACCCTTGAGTCCCAAATCAAACACTGATAAAACTTCAAATGGCCCTAACTTCTATACGGTACGTCCTACACCTATCAGAGTTTGCAACATTCAAATGCTTGTAGCTTTTTACTGGAGCGTCATAAAACCTTGAAATTTTGCAACAATAAAGTACTCGCGCCTCTTGTCTATTTAAGCTAACGCTCAAAGCTATGCTAGCCTTGAGTCCCAAATCTAACACTGATAAAACTTCAAATGGCCCTAACTTTTATACGGTATGTCCTACACCTATCAAAATTTGCAACATTCAAATGCTTGTAACTTTTTACTGGAGCGTCATAAAACCTTGAAATTTTCTAATAATAAAGAACTCGAAACTCTTGTCAATTTAAGCTATCGCTCAAAGCTATGCTACCCTTGAGTCCCAAATCAAACACTGATAAAACTTCAAATGGCCCCTACGGTACGTCCTACACCTATCAAAGTTTGCAACATACAAATGCTTGTAACTTTTTACTGGAGCGTCATAAAACCTTGCAATTTTGTAACAATAAAGTACTCGCGCCTCTTTTCAATTTAAGCTATCGCTCAAAGCTATGCTACCCTTGAGTCCCAAATCAAACACTGATAAAACTTCAAATGGCCCTAACTTCTATGCGGTACGTCCTACACCTATCAAAGTTTGCAAACAGACAAATGCTTGCAACTTTTTACTGGAGCGTCATAAAACCTTGAAATTTTGTAACAATAAAGTACTCGAGCCTCTTTTCAATTTAAGCTATCGCTCAAAGCTATGCTACCCTTGAGTCCCAAATCAAACACTGATAAAACTTCAAATGGCCCTAACTTATATTCGGTACGTCCTACACCTATCAAAGTTTGCCACATACAAATGCTTGTAACTTTTTACTGGAGCGTCATAAAACCTTGAAATTTTGTAACAATAAAGTACTCGAGCCTTGTTAATTTTAGCTATCGCTCAAAGCTATGCTACCCTTGAGTCCCAAATCAAACACTGATAAAATTTCAAATGGCCCTAACTTCTATACGGTACGTCCTACACCTATCAGAGTTTGCAACATACAAATGCTTGTAACTTTTTACTGGAGCGTCATAAAACCTTGCAATTTTGTAACAATAAAGTACTCGAACCTCTTGTCAATTTAAGTTATCGCTCAAAGCTATGCTACCCTTGAGTCCCAAACCAAACACTGATAAAACTTCAAATGGCCCTAACTTCTATACGGTACGTCCTACACCTATCAGAGTTTGCAACATACAAATGCTTGTAACTTTTTACTGGAGCGTCATAAAACCTTGAAATTTTGTAACAATAAAGTACTCGAGCCTCTTTTCAATTTAAGCTATCGCTCAAAGCTATGCTACCCTTGAGTCCCAAATCAAACACTGATAAAACTTCAAATGGCCCTAACTTCTATTCGGTACGTCCTACACCTATCAAAGTTTGCCACATACAAATGCTTGTAACTTTTTACTGGAGCGTCATAAAACCTTGAAATTTTGTAACAATAAGGCACTCGAGCCTCTTGTCAATTTAAGCTATCGCTCAAAGCTATGCTACCCTTGAGTCCTAACTCAAACACTGATAAAATTTCAAATGGCCCTAACTTGTATACGTTACGTACTACACCTAGTCAAGTTTGCAACATTCAAATGCTTCTAACTTTTTACTGGAGCGTCATAAAACCTTGAAATTTTGTAACAATAAAGTACTCGAACCTCTTGTCAATTTAAGCTATCGTTCAAAGCTATGCTACCCTTGAGTCCCAAATCAAACACTGATAAAACATCAAATGGCCCTAACTTTTATACGGTAGGTCCTACACCTATCAAAGTTTGCAACATACAAATGCTTGTAACTTTTTACTGGAGCGTCATAAAACCTTGCAATTTTGTAACAATAAAGTACTCGCGCCTCTTGTCTATTTAAGCTAACGCTCAAAGCTATGCTACCCTTGAGTCCCAAATCAAACACTGATAAAACTTCAAATGGCCCTAAATTCTGTACGGTACGTCCTACACCTATCAAAGTTTGCAACATGCAAATGCTTGTAACTTTTTACTGGAGCGTCAAAAAACCTTGAAATTTTGTAACAATAAAGTACTCGAGCCTTGTTATTTTTAGCTATCGCTCAAAGCTATGCTACCCTTGAGTCCCAAATCAAACACTGATAAAATTTCAAATGGCCCTAACTTCTATACGGTACGTCCTACACCTATCAGAGTTTGCAACATACAAACGCTTGTAACTTTTTACTGGAGCGTCATAAAACCTTGCAATTTTGTAACAATAAAGTACTCGAACCTCTTGTCAATTTAAGTTATCGCTCAAAGCTATGCTACCCTTGAGTCCCAAACCAAACACTGATAAAACTTCAAATGGCCCCTAACTTCTATACGGTACGTCCTACACCTATCAGAGTTTGCAACATACAAATGCTTGTAGCTTTTTACTGGAGCGTCATAAAACATTGAAATTTTGTAACAATAAAGTACTCGAGCCTCTTTTCAATTTAAGCTATCGCTCAAAGCTATGCTACCCTTGAGTCCCAAATCAAACACTGATAAAACTTCAAATGGCCCTAACTTCTATGCGGTTCGTCCTACACCTATCAAAATTTGCAAACAGACAAATGCTTGCAACTTTTTACTGGAGGGTCATGAAACCTTGAAATTTTATAACAATAAAGAACTCGAGCCTCTTGTCAATTTAAGTATCGCTCAAAGCTATGCTACCCTTGAGTCCCAAATCAAACACTGATAAAATTTCAAATGGCCCTAACTTCTATACGGTACGTCCTATACCTATCAGGGTTTGCAACATACAAATGCTTGTAACTTTTTACTGGAGCGTCAAAAAACCTTGAAATTTTGTAACAATAAAGTACTCGAGCCTTGTTAATTTTAGCTATCGCTCAAAGCTATGCTACTCTTGAGTCCCAAATCAAACACTGATAAAATTTCAAATGGCCCTAACTTCTATACGGTACGCCCTACACCTATCAGAGTTTGCAACATACAAATGCTTGTAACTTTTTACTGGAGCGTCATAAAACCTTGCAATTTTGTAACAATAAAGTACTCGAACCTCTTGTCAATTTAAGTTATCGCTCAAAGCTATGCTACCCTTGAGTCCCAAACCAAACACTGATAAATCTTCAAATGGCCCTAACTTCTATACGATACATCCTACACCCATCAAAGTTTGCAACATACAAATGCTTGTAACTTTTTACTGGAGCGTCATAAAACCTTGCAATTTTGTAACAATAAAGTACTCGCGCCTCTTGTCAATTTAATCTATCGCTCAAAGCTATGCTACCCTTGAGTCCCAAATCAAACACTGATAAAACTTCAAATGGCCCTAAATTCTATACGGTACGTCCTACACCTATCAAAGTTTGCAACATACAAATGCTTGTAACTTTTTTCTGGAGCGTCAAAAAACCTTGAAATTTTGTAACAATAAAGTACTCGAGCCTTGTTATTTTTAGCTATCGCTCAAAGCTATGCTACCCTTGAGTCCCAAATCAAACACTGATAAAATTTCAAATGGCCCTAACTTCTATACGGTACGTCCTACACCTATCAGAGTTTGCAACATACAAATGCTTGTAACTTTTTACTGGAGCGTCATAAAACCTTGCAATTTTGTAACAATAAAGTACTCGAACCTCTTGTCAATTTAAGTTATCGCTCAAAGCTATGCTACCCTTGAGTCCCAAACCAAACACTGCTAAAACTTCAAATGGCCCCTAACTTCTATACGGTACGTCCTACACCTATCAGAGTTTGCAACATACAAATGCTTGTAGCTTTTTACTGGAGCGTCATAAAACATTGAAATTTTGTAACAATAAAGTACTCGATCCTCTTTTCAATTTAAGCTATCGCTCAAAGCTATGCTACCCTTGAGTCCCAAATCAAACACTGATAAAACTTCAAATGGCCCTAACTTCTATGCGGTACGTCCTACACCTATCAAAGTTTGCAAACAGACAAATGCTTGCAACTTTTTACTGGAGGGTCATGAAACCTTGAAATTTTATAACAATAAAGTACTCGAGCCTCTTGTCAATTTAAGTATCGCTCAAAGCTATGCTACCCTTGAGTCCCAAATCAAACACTGATAAAATTTCAAATGGCCCTAACTTCTATACGGTACGTCCTACACCTATCAGAGTTTGCAACATACAAATGCTTGTAACTTTTTACTGGAGCGTTATAAAACCTTGCATTTTTGTAACAATAAAGTACTCGCGCCTCTTGTCAATTTAATCTATCGCTCAAAGCTATGCTACCCTTGAGTCCCAAATCAAACACTGATAAAACTTCAAATGGCCCTAAATTCTATACGGTACGTCCTACACCTATCAAAGTTTGCAACATACAAATGCTTGTAACTTTTTACTGGAGCGTCAAAAAACCTTGAAATTTTGTAACAATAAAGTACTCGAGCCTTGTTGATTTTAGCTATCGCTCAAAGCTATGCTACTCTTGAGTCCCAAATCAAACACTGATAAAATTTCAAATGGCCCTAACTTCTATACGGTACGTCCTACACCTATCAGAGTTTGCAACATACAAATGCTTGTAACTTTTTACTGGAGCGTCATAAAACCTTGCAATTTTGTAACAATAAAGTACTCGCGCCTCTTGTCAATTTAATCTATCGCTCAAAGCTATGCTTCCCTTGAGTCCCAAATCAAACACTGATAAAACTTCAAATGGCCCTAAATTCTATACGGTACGTCCTACACCTATCAAAGTTTGCAACATACAAATGCTTGTAACTTTTTACTGGAGCGTCAAAAAACCTTGAAATTTTGTAACAATAAAGTACTCGAGCCTTGTTAATTTTAGCTATCGCTCAAAGCTATGCTACTCTTGAGTCCCAAATCAAACACTGATAAAATTTCAAATGGCCCTAACTTCTATACGGTACGTCCTACACCTATCAGAGTTTGCAACATACAAATGCTTGTAACTTTTTACTGGAGCGTCATAAAACCTTGCAATTTTGTAACAATAAAGTACTCGAACCTCTTGTCAATTTAAGTTATCGCTCAAAGCTATGCTACCCTTGAGTCCCAAACCAAACACTGATAAAACTTCAAATGGCCCTAACTTCTATACGGTACATCCTACACCCATCAAAGTTTGCAACATACAAATGCTTGTAACTTTTTACTGGAGCGTCATAAAACCTTGCAATTTTGTAACAATAAAGTACTCGCGCCTCTTGTCAATTTAATCTATCGCTCAAAGCTATGCTACCCTTGAGTCCCAAATCAAACACTGATAAAACTTCAAATGGCCCTAAATTCTATACATACGGTACGTCCTACACCTATCAAAGTTTGCAACATACAAATGCTTGTAACTTTTTTCTGGAGCGTCAAAAAACCTTGAAATTTTGTAACAATAAAGTACTCGAGCCTTGTTAATTTTAGCTATCGCTCAAAGCTATGCTACCCTTGAGTCCCAAATCAAACACTGATAAAATTTCAAATGGCCCTAACTTCTATACGGTACGTCCTACACCTATCAGAGTTTGCAACATACAAATGCTTGTAACTTTTTACTGGAGCGTCATAAAACCTTGAAATTTTGTAACAATAAAGTACTCGAGCCTCTTTTCAATTTAAGCTATCGCTCAAAGCTATGCTACCCTTGAGTCCCAAATCAAACACTGATAAAACTTCAAATGGCCCTAACTTCTATTCGGTACGTCCTACACCTATCAAAGTTTGCCACATACAAATGCTTGTAACTTTTTACTGGAGCGTCATAAAACCTTGAAATTTTGTAACAATAAGGCACTCGAGCCTCTTGTCAATTTAAGCTATCGCTCAAAACTATGCTACCCTTGAGTCCCAACTCGAACACTGATAAAATTTCAAATGGCCCTAACTTTTATACGTTACGTCCTACACCTAGTCAAGTTTGCAACATTCAAATGCTTGTAACTTTTTACTGGAGCGTCATAAAACCTTGAAATTTTGTAACAATAAAGTACTCGAATCTGTTGTCAATTTAAGCTATCGTTCAAAGCTATGCTTCCCTTGAGTCTCAAATCAAACACTGATAAAACATCAAATGGCCCTAACTTTTATACGGTACATCCTACACCTATCAAAGTTTGCAACATTCAAATGCTTGTAGCTTTTTACTGGAGCGTCATAAAACCTTGAAATTTTCTAACAATAAAGAACTCGAAACTCTTGTCAATTTAATCTATAGCTCAAAGCTATGCTACTCTTGAGTCCCAAATCAAACACTGATAAAACTTCAAATGGCCCTAACTTCTATGCGGTACGTCCTACACCTATCAAAGTTTGCAAACAGACAAATGCTTGCAACTTTTTACTGGAGGGTCATGAAACCTTGAAATTTTATAACAATAAAGTACTCGAGCCTCTTGTCAATTTAAGTATCGCTCAAAGCTATGCTACCCTTGAGTCCCAAATCAAACACCGATAAAACTTCAAATGGCCCCTACGGTACATCCCACACCTATCAAAGTTTGCAACATACAAATGCTTGTAAATTTTTACTGGAGCGTCATAAAACCTTGCAATTTTGTAACAATAAAGTACTCGCGCCTCTTGTCAATTTAATCTATCGCTCAAAGCTATGCTACCCTTGAGTCCCAAATCAAACACTGATAAAACTTCAAATGGCCCTAAATTCTATACGGTACGTCCTACACCTATCAAAGTTTGCAACATACAGATGCTTGTAACTTTTTTCTGGAGCGTCATAAAGCTTTGAAATTTTGTAACAATAAAGTACTCGAGCCTCTTTTCAATTTAAGCTATCGCTCAAAGCTATGCTACCCTTGAGTCCCAAATCAAACACTGATAAAACTTCAAATGGCCCTAACTTCTATTCGGTACGTCCTACACCTATCAATGTTTGCCATATACAAATGCTTGTAACTTTTTACTGGAGCGTCATAAAACCTTGAAATTTTGTAACAATAAGGCACTCGAGCCTCTTGCCAATTTAAGCTATCGCTCAAAGCTATGCTGCCCTTGAGTCCCAACTCAAACACTGATAAAATTTCAAATGGCCCTATCTTTTATACGTTACGTCCTACACATAGTTAAGTTTGCAACATTCAAATGCTTGTAACTTTTTACTGGAGCGTCAAAAAACCTTGAAATTTTGTAACAATAAAGTACTCGAGCCTTGTTAATTTTACCTATCGCTCAAAGCTATGCTACCCTTCAGTCCCAAATCAAACACTGAAAAAATTTCAAATGGCCCTAACTTCTATACGGTACGTCCTACACCTATCAGAGTTTGCAACATACAAATGCTTGTAACTTTTTAATGGAGCGTCATAAAACCTTGCAATTTTGTAACAATAAAGTACTCGAACCTCTTGTCAATTTAAGTTATCGCTCAAAGCTAAGCTACCCTTGAGTCCCAAATCAAACACTGATAAAACTTCAAATGGCCCTAACTTCTATACGGTACGTCTTACACCTATCAGAGTTTGCAACATACAAATGCTTGTAGCTTTTTACTGGAGCGTCATAAAACCTTGAAATTTTGCAACAATAAAGTACTCGAGCCTCTTGTCAATTTAAGCTATCGCTCAAAGCAATGCTACCCGTGAGTCCCAAATCCAACACTGATAAAACTTCAAATGGCCCTAACTTCTATACGGTACGTCCTACACCTATCAGAGTTTGCAACATACAAATGCTTGTAGCTTTTTACTGGAGCGTCATAAAACCTTGAAATTTTGTAACAATAAAGTACTCGAGCCTCTTTTCAATTTAAGCTATCGCTCAAAGCTATGCTACCCTTGAGTCCCAAATCAAACACTGATAAAACTTCAAATGGCCCTAACTTATATTCGGTACGTCCTACACCTATCAAAGTTTGCCACATACAAATGCTTGTAACTTTTTACTGGAGCGTCATAAAACCTTGAAATTTTGTAACAATAAGGCACTCGAGCCTCTAGTCAATTTAAGCTATCGTTCAAAGCTATGCTACCCTTGAGTCCCAAATCAAACACTTACAAAACTTCAAATGGCCCTAACTTTTATACGGTATGTCCTACACCTATCAAAGTTTGCAACATTCAAATGCTTGTAACTATTTACTGGAGCGTCATAAAACCTTGAAATTTTCTAAAAATAAAGAACTCGAAACTGTTGTCAATTTAATCTATCGCTCAAAGCTATGGTACCCTTGAGTCCCAAATTTAACACTGATAAAACTTCAAATGGCCCTAACTTCTATACGGTACGTCCTACACCTATCAAAGTTTGCAACATACAAATGCTTGTAACTTTTTACTGGAGCGTCAAAAAACCTTGAAATTTTGTAACAATAAAGTACTCGAGCCTTGTTAATTTAAGCTATCGCTCAAAGCTATGGTACCCTTGAGTCCCAAATCGAACACTGGTAAAACTTCAAATGGCCCTAGCTTCTATACGGTTCGTCCTACACCTATCAAAGTTTGCAACATACAAATGCTTGTAACTTTTTACTGGAGCGTCATAAAACCTTGAAATTTTCTAACAATAAAGAACTCAAAACTCTTGTCAATTTAATCTATCGCTCAAAGCTATGGTACCCTTGAGTCCCAAATCAAACACTGATAAAACTTCAAATGGCCCTAACTTCTATACGGTACGTCCTACACCTGTCAAAATTTGCAACATACAAATGCTTGTAACTTTTTACTGGAGCGTCAAAAAACCTTGAAATTTTGTAACAATAAAGTACTCGAGCCTTGTTAATTTAAGCTATCGCTCAAAGCTATGCTAACCATGAGTCCCAAATCAAACACTGATAAAACTTCAAATGGCCCTAACTTCTATGCGGTTCGTCCTACACCTATCAAAGTTTGCCATATACAAATGCTTGTAACTTTTTACTGGAGCGTCATAAAACCTTGAAATTTTGTAACAATAAGGCACTCGAGCCTCTTGTCAATTTAAGCTATCGCTCAAAGCTATGCTACCCTTGAGTCCCAACTCAAACACTGATAAAATTTCAAATGGCCCTAACTTTTATACGTTACGTCCTACACATAGTTAAGTTTGCAACATTCAAATGCTTGTAACTTTTTACTGGAGCGTCATAAAACCTTGAAATTTTGTAACAATAAAGTACTCGAACCTCTTGTCAATTTAAGCTATCGTTCAAAGCTATGCTACCCTTGAGTCCCAAATCAAACACTGATAAAACTTCAAATGGCCCCTACGGTAAGTCCTACACCTATCAAAGTTTGCAACATACAAATGCTTGTAACTTTTTACTGGAGCGTCATAAAACCTTGCAATTTTGTAACAATAAAGTACTCGTGCCTCTTGTCAATTTAATCTATCGCTCAAAGCTATGCTACCCTTGAGTCCCAAATCAAACACTGATAAAACTTCAAATGGCCCTAAATTCTATACGGTACGTCATACACCTATCAAAGTTTGCAACATACAAATGCTTGTAACTTTTTACTGGAGCGTCAAAAAACCTTGAAATTTTGTAACAATAAAGTACTCGAGCCTTGTTAATTTTACCTATCGCTCAAAGCTATGCTACCCTTCAGTCCCAAATAAAACACTGAAAAAATTTCAAATGGCCCTAACTTCTATACGGTACGTCCTACACCTATCAGAGTTTGCAACATACAAATGCTTGTAACTTTTTACTGGAGCGTCATAAAACCTTGAAATTTTGTAACAATAAAGTACTCGAGCCTTGTTAATTTAAGCTATCGCTCAAAGCTATGCTAACCATGAGTCCCAAATCAAACACTGATAGAACTTCAAATGGCCCTAACTTCTATGCGGTTCGTCCTACACCTATCAAAGTTTGCCATATACAAATGCTTGTAACTTTTTACTGGAGCGTCATAAAACCTTGAAATTTTGTAACAATAAGGCACTCGAGCCTCTTGTCAATTTAAGCTATCGCTCAAAGCTATGCTACCCTTGAGCCCCAAATCAAACACTGATAAAACTTCAAATGGCCCTAACTTATATTCGGTACGTCCTACACCTATCAAAGTTTGCCACATACAAATGCTTGTAACTTTTTACTGGAGCGTCATAAAACCTTGAAATTTTGTAACAATAAGGCACTCGAGCCTCTTGTCAATTTAAGCTATCGCTCAAAGCTCTGCTACCCTTGAGTCCCAACTCAAACACTGATAAAATTTCAAATGGCCCTAACTTTTATACGTTACGTCCTACACATAGTTAAGTTTGCAACATTCAAAAGCTTGTAACTTTTTACTGGAGCGTCATAAAACCTTGAAATTTTGTAACAATAAAGTACTCGAACCTCTTGTCAATTTAAGCTATCGTTCAAAGCTATGCTACCCTTGAGTCCCAAATCAAACACTGATAAAACTTCAAATGGCCCCTACGGTAAGTCCTACACCTATCAAAGTTTGCAACATACAAATGCTTGTAACTTTTTACTGGAGCGTCATAAAACCTTGCAATTTTGTAACAATAAAGTACTCGCGCCTCTTGTCAATTTAATCTATCGCTCAAAGCTATGCTACCCTTGAGTCCCAAATCAAACACTGATAAAACTTCAAATGGCCCTAAATTCTATACGGTACGTCCTACACCTATCAAAGTTTGCAACATACAAATGCTTGTAACTTTTTACTGGAGCGTCAAAAAACCTTGAAATTTTGTAACAATAAAGTACTCGAGCCTTGTTAATTTTACCTATCGCTCAAAGCTATGCTACCCTTCAGTCCCAAATCAAACACTGAAAAAATTTCAAATGGCCCTAACTTCTATACGGTACGTCCTACACCTATCAGAGTTTGCAACATACAAATGCTTGTAACTTTTTACTGGAGCGTCATAAAACCTTGCAATTTTGTAACAATAAAGTACTCGAACCTCTTGTCAATTTAAGTTATCGCTCAAGCTATGCTACCCTTGAGTCCCAAATCAAACACTGATAAAACTTCAAATGGCCCTAACTTCTATACGGTACGTCTTACACCTATCAGAGTTTGCAACATACAAATGCTTGTAGCTTTTTACTGGAGCGTCATAAAACCTTCAAATTTTGCAACAATAAAGTACTCGAGCCTCTTGTCAATTTAGGCTATCGCTCAAAGCAATGCTAACCGTGAGTCCCAAATCCAACACTGATAAAACTTCAAATGGCCCTAACTTCTATACGGTACGTCCTACACCTATCAGAGTTTGCAACATACAAATGCTTGTAGCTTTTTACTGGAGCGTCATAAAACCTTGAAATTTTGTAACAATAAAGTACTCGAGCCTCTTTTCAATTTAAGCTATCGCTCAAAGCTATCCTACCCTCGAGTCCCAAATCAAACACTGATAAAACTTCAAATGGCCCTAACTTCTATTCGGTACGTCCTACACCTATCAAAGTTTGCCACATACAAATGCTTGTAACTTTTTACTGGAGCGTCATAAAACCTTGCAATTTTGTAACAATAAGGCACTCGAGCCTCTAGTCAATTTAAGCTATCGTTCAAAGCTATGCTACCCTTGAGTCCCAAATCAAACACTGATAAAACTTCAAATGGCCCTAACTTTTATACGGTATGTCCTACACCTATCAAAGTTTGCAACATTCAAATGCTTGTAACTTTTTACTGGAGCGTCATAAAACCTTGAAATTTTCTAACAATAAAGAACTCGAAACTCTTGTCAATTTAATCTATCGCTCAAAGCTATGGTACCCTTGAGTCCCAAATCAAACACTGATAAAACTTCAAATGGCCCTAACTTCTATACGGTACGTCCTACACCTATCAAAATTTGCAACATACAAATGCTTGTAACTTTTTACTGGAGCGTCAAAAAACCTTGAAATTTTGTAACAATAAAGTACTCGAGCCTTGTTAATTTAAGCTATCGCTCAAAGCTATGCTAACCATGAGTCCCAAATCAAAAACTGATAAAACTTCAAATGGCCCTAACTTCTATGCGGTTCGTCCTACACCTATCAAAGTTTGCAAACAGACAAATGCTTGCAACTTTTTACTGGAGGGTCATAAAACTTTGAAATTTTATAACAATAAAGTACTCGAGCGTCTTGTCAATTTAAGCTATCGCTCAAAGCTATGCTACCCTTAAGTCTCAAATCAAACACTGATAAAACTTCAAATGGCCCCTACGGTACGTCCTACACCTATCAAAGTTTGCAACATACAAATGCTTGTAGCCTTTTACTGGAGCGTCATAAAACCTTGCAATTTTGTAACAATAAAGTACTCGCGCCTCTTGTCAATTTAATCTATCGCTCAAAGCTATGCTACCCTTGAGTCCCAAATCAAACACTGATAAAACTTCAAATGGTCCTAACTTCTATACGGTACGTCCTACACCTATCAGAGTTTGCAACATACAAATGCTTGTAACTTTTTACTGGAGCGTCATAAAACCTTGCAATTTTGTAACAATAAAGTACTCGAACCTCTTGTCAATTTAAGTTATCGCTCAAAGCTATGCTACCCTTGAGTCCCAAATCCAACACTGATAAAACTTCAAATGGCCCTAACTTCTATACGGTACGTCCTACACCTATCAGAGTTTGCAACATATAAATGCTTGTAGCCTTTTACTGGAGCGTCATAAAACCTTGAAATTTTCTAACAATAAAGAACTCGAAACTCTTGTCAATTTAATCTATCGCTCAAAGCTATGGTACCCTTGAGTCCCAAATCAAACACTGATAAAATTTCAAATGGCCCTAACTTCTATACGGTACGTCCTACACCTATCAAAGTTTGCAACATACAAATGCTTGTAACTTTTTACTGGAGCATCAAAAAACCTTGAAATTTTGTAACAATAAAGTACTCGAGCCTTGTTAATTTAAGCTATCGCTCAAAGCTATGGTACCCTTGAGTCCCAAATCCAACACTGATAAAACTTCAAATGGCCCTAACTTCTATACGGTACGTCCTACACCTATCAGAGTTTGCAACATATAAATGCTTGTAGCTTTTTACTGGAGCGTCATAAAACCTTGAAATTTTGTAACAATAAAGTACTCGAGCCTCTTTTCAATTTAAGCTATCGCTCAAAGCTATGCTACCCTTGAGTCCCAAATCAAACACTGATAAAACTTGAAATGGCCCTAACTTCTATTCGGTACGTCCTACACCTATCAAAGTTTGCCACATACAAATGCTTGTAACTTTTTACTGGAGCGTCATAAAACCTTGAAATTTTGTAACAATAAGGCACTAGAGCCTCTTGTCAATTTAAGCTATCGCTCAAAGCTATGCTACCCTTGAGTCCCAACTCAAACACTGATAAAATTTCAAATGGTCCTAACTTTTATACGTTACGTCCTACACCTAGTCAAGTTTGCAACATTCAAATGCTTGTAACTTTTTACTGGAGCGTCATAAAACCTTGAAATTTTGTAACAATAAAGTACTCGAACCTCTTGTCAATTTAAGCTATCGTTCAAAGCTATGCTACCCTTGAGTCCCAAATCAAACACTGATAAAGCTTCAAATGGCCCTAACTTTTATACGGTATGAACTACACCTATCAAAATTTGTAACTTTCAAATGCTTGTAACTTTTAAATGGAGCGTCATAAAACCTTGAAATTTTCTAACAATAAAGAACTCGAAACTCTTGTCAATTTAATCTATCGGTCAAAGCTATGGTACCCTTGAGTCCCAAATCAAACACTGATAAAATTTCAAATGGCCTTAACTTCTATACGGTACGTCCTACACCTATCAAAGTTTGCAAACAAAAACAAATCCTTGTAACTTTTTACTGGAGCGTCAAAAAACCTTGAAATTTTGTAACAATAAAGTACTCGAGCCTTGTTAATTTAAGCTATCGCTCAAAGCTATGGTACCCTTGAGTCGCAAATCAAACACTGATAAAACTTCAAATAGCCCTAACTTCTATTCGGTACGTCCTACACCTATCAAAGTTTGCCACATACAAATGCTTGTAACTTTTTACTGGAGCGTCATAAAACCTTGAAATTTTGTAACAATAAGGCACTCGAGCCTCTTGTCAATTTAAGCTATCGCTCAAAGCTATGCTACCCTTGAGTCCCAACTCAAACACTGATAAAATTTCAAATGGCCCTAACTTTTATACGTTACGTCCTACACCTAGTCAAGTTTGCAACATTCAAATGCTTGTAACTTTTTACTGGAGCGTCATAGAACCTTGAAATTTTGTAACAATAAAGTACTCGAGCCTTGTTAATTTAAGCTATCGCTCAAATCTACGCTATCTTTGAGTCCCAAATAAAACACTGATAAAACTTCAAACGGCCCTAACTTCTATATGGTACGTCCTACACCTATCAAAGTTTGCAACATACAAATGCTTGTAACTTTTTACTGGAGCGTCATAAAACCTTGCAATTTTGTAACAATAAAGTACTCGAGCCTCTTTTCAATTTAAGCTATCGCTCAAATCTATGCTACCCTTGAGTCCCAAATCAAACACTGATAAAGCTTCAAATGGCCCCAATTTCTATACGGTACGTCCTACACCTATCAAAGTTTGCAAACATACAAATGCTTGTAATTTTTAACTGGAGCGTCATAAAACCTTGAAATTTTATAACAATAAAGTACTCGAGCCTCTTGTCAATTTACGCTATCGCTCAAATCTACGCTACCTTTGAGTCCCAAATAAAACACTGATAAAACTTCAAACGGCCCTAACTTCTATATGGTACGTCCTACACCTATCAAAGTTTGCAACATACAAATGCTTGTAACTTTTTACTGGAGCGTCATAAAACCTTAAAATTTTGTACCAATAAACTACTCGAGCCTCTTGTCAATTTAAGCTATCGCTCAAAGCTATGCTACCATTGAGTCCCAAATCAAACACTGATAAAACTTCAAATGGCCCCTACGGTACGTCCTGCACCTATCAAAGTTTGCCACATACAAATGCTTGTAACTTTTTACTGGAGCGTCATAAAACCTTGAAATTTTGTAACAATAAGGCACTCGAGCCTCTTGTCAATTTAAGCTATCGCTCAAAGCTATGCTACCCTTGAGTCCCAACTCAAACACTGATAAAATTTCAAATGGCCCTAACTTTTATACGTTACGTCCTACACCTAGTCAAGTTTGCAACATTCAAATGCTTGTAACTTTTTACTGGAGCATCATAAAACCTTGAAATTTTGTAACAATAAAGTACTCGAGCATTGTTAATTTAAGCTATCGTTCAAAGCTATGCTACCCTTGAGTTCCAAATCAAACACTGATAAAACTTCAAATGGCCCTAACTTTTATACGGTACGTCCTACACCTATCAAAGTTTGCAACATTCAAATGCTTGTAGCTTTTTACTGGAGCGTCATAAAACCATGAAATTTTCTAACAAAAAAAAACTCGAAACTCTTGTCAATTTAATCTATAGCTCAAAGCTATGCTACTCTTGAGTCCCAAATCAAACACTGATAAAACTTCAAATGGCCCTAACTTCTATGCGGTACGTCCTACACCTATCAAAGTTTGCAAACAGACAAATGCTTGCAACTTTTTACTGGAACCTTGAAATTTTATAGCAATAAAGTACTCGAGCCTCTTGTCAATTTACGCTATCGCTCAATGCTATGCTATGCTTGAGTCACAAATCAAACACTAATGAAGCTTCAAATGGCCCTAACTTCTATACGGTACGTCCTACACCTATCAAAGTTTCCAACATACAAATGCTTGTAACTTTTTACTGGAGCGTCATAAAACCTTGCAATTTTGTAACAATAAAGTACTCGCGCCTCTTGTCAATTTAATCTATCGCTCAAAGCTACCCTTGAGTCCCAGATCAAACACTGATAAAATTTCAAATGGCCCTAACTTCTATACGGTACGTCCTACACCTATCAAAGTTTGCAACATACAAATGCTTGTAACTTTTTACTGGAGCGTCATAAAACCTTGCAATTTTGGAACAATAAAGTACTCGAACCTCTGTCAATTTAAGTTATCGCTCAAAGCTATGCTACCCTTGAGTCCCAAATCGAACACTGATAAAACTTCAAATGGCCCTAACTTCTATACGGTACGTCCTACACCTATCAGAGTTTGCAACATACAAATGCTTGTAGCTTTTTACTGGAGCGTCATAAAACCTTGAAATTTTGCAACAATAAAGTACTCGAGCCTCTTGTCAATTTAAGCTATCGCTCAAAGCAATGCTACCCTTGAGTCCCAAATCCAACACTGATAAAACTTCAAATGGCCCTATCTTCTATACGGTACGTCCTACACCTATCAGAGTTTGCAACATACAAATGCTTGTAGCTTTTTACTGGAGCGTCATAAAACCTTGAAATTTTGTAACAATAAAGTACTCGAGCCTCTTTTCAATTTAAGCTATCGCTCAAAGGTATGCTACCCTTGAGTCCCAAATCAAACACTGATAAAACTTCAAATGGCCCTAACTTCTATTCGGTACGTCCTACACCTATCAAAGTTTGCCACATACAAATGCTTGTAACTTCTTACTGGAGCGTCATAAAACCTTGCAAATTTGTAACAATAAAGTACTCGAGCCTCTTGTCAATTTAACCTATCGCTCAAATCTACGCTACCTTTGAGTCCCAAATAAAACACTGATAAAACTTCAAATGGCCCTAACTTCTATTCGGTACGTCCTACACCTATCAAAGTTTGCAAACAGACAAATGTTTGTAGCTTTTTACTGGAGCATCATAAAACCTTGAAATTTTGTAACAATAAAGTACTCGAGCCTCTTTTCAATTTAAGCTATCGCTCAAAGCTATGCTACCCTTGAGTCCCAAATCAAACACTGATAAAACTTCAAATGGCCCCTACGGTACGTCCTACACCTATCAAAGTTTGCAAACATACAAATGCTTGTAATTTTTAACTGGAGCGTCATAAAACCTTGAAATTTTATAACAATAAAGTACTCGAGCCTCTTGTCAATTTACGCTATCGCTCAAATCTACGCTACCTTTGAGTCCCAAATAAAACACTGATAAAACTTCAAACGGCCCTAACTTCTATATGGTACGTCCTACACCTATCAAAGTTTGCAACATACAAATGCTTGTAACTTTTTACTGGAGCGTCATAAAACCTTAAAATTTTGTACCAATAAACTACTCGAGCCTCTTGCCAATTTAAGCTATCGCTCAAAGCTATGCTACCATTGAGTCCCAAATCAAACACTGATAAAACTTCAAATGGCCCCTACGGTACGTCCTGCACCTATCAAAGTTTGCCACATACAAATGCTTGTAACTTTTTACTGGAGCGTCATAAAACCTTGAAATTTTATAACAATAAGGCACTCGAGCCTCTTGTCAATTTAAGCAATCGCTCAAAGCTATGCTACCCTTGAGTCCCAACTCAAACACTGATAAAATTTCAAATGGCCCTAACTTTTATACGTTACGTCCTACACCTAGTCAAGTTTGCAACATTCAAATGCTTGTAACTTTTTACTGGAGCATCATAAAACCTTGAAATTTTGTAACAATAAAGTACTCGAGCCTTGTTAATTTAAGCTATCGTTCAAAGCTATGCTACCCTTGAGTTCCAAATCAAACACTGATAAAACATCAAATGGCCCTAACTTTTATACGGTACGTCCTACACCTATCAAAGTTTGCAACATTCAAATGCTTGTAGCTTTTTACTGGAGCGTCATAAAACCATGAAATTTTCTAACAAAAAAAAACTCGAAACTCTTGTCAATTTAATCTATAGCTCAAAGCTATGCTACTCTTGAGTCCCAAATCAAACACTGATGAAACTTCAAATGGCCCTAACTTCTATACGGTACGTCCTACACCTATCAAAGTTTGCAACATACAAATGCTTATAACTTTTTACTGGAGCGTCATAAAACCTTGCAATTTTGTAACAATAAAGTACTCGAGCCTCTTGTCAATTTACGCTATCGCTCAATGCTATGCTATGCTTGAGTCACAAATCAAACACTAATGAAGCTTCAAATGGCCCTAACTTCTATACGGTACGTCCTACACCTATCAAAGTTTCCAACATACAAATGCTTATAACTTTTTACTGGAGCGTCATAAAACCTTGCAATTTTGTAACAATAAAGTACTCGCGCCTCTTGTCAATTTAATCTATCGCTCAAAGCTACCCTTGAGTCCCAAATCAAACACTGATACAATTTCAAATGGCCCTAACTTCTATACGGTACGTCCTACACCTATCAAAGTTTGCAACATACAAATGCTTGTAACTTTTTACTGGAGCGTCATAAAACCTTGCAATTTTGTAACAATAATGTACTCGAACCTCTGTCAATTTAAGTTATCGCTCAAAGCTATGCTACCCTTGAGTCCCAAATCAAACACTGATAAAACTTCAAATGGCCCTATCTTCTATACGGTACGTCCTACACCTATCAGAGTTTGCAACATACAAATGCTTGTAGCTTTTTACTGGAGCGTCATAAAACCTTGAAATTTTGTAACAATAAAGTACTCGAGCCTCTTTTCAATTTAAGCTATCGCTCAAAGGTATGCTACCCTTGAGTCCCAAATCAAACACTGATAAAACTTCAAATGGCCCTAACTTTTATACGGTATGTCCTACACCTATCAAAGTTTGCAAACAGACAAATGTTTGTAGCTTTTTACTGGAGCATCATAAAACCTTGAAATTTTGTAACAATAAAGTACTCGAGCCTCTTTTCAATTTAAGCTATCGCTCAAAGCTATGCTAACCTTGAGTCCCAAATCAAACACTGATAAAACTTCAAATGGCCCTAACTTCTATTCGGTACGTCCTACACCTATCAAAGTTTGCAAACAGACAAATGTTTGTAGCTTTTTACTGGAGCATCATAAAACCTTGAAATTTTGTAACAATAAAGTACTCGAGCCTCTTTTCAATTTAAGCTATCGCTCAAAGCTATGCTACCCTTGAGTCCCAAATCAAACACTAATAAAACTTCAAATGGCCCCTACGGTACGCCCTACACCTATCAAAGTTTGCAACATACAAATGCTTGTAACTTTTTACTGGAGCGTCATAAAACCTGGAAATTTTGTAACAATAAAGTACTCAAGCCTCTTGTCAATTTAAGCTATCGCTCAAAGCTATGCTATCCTTGAGTCCCAAATCAAACACTTATGAAGCTTCAAATGGCCCTAACTTCCATACGGTACGTCCTACACCTATCAAAGTTTGCAACATACAAATGCTTGTAACTTTTTACTGGAGCGTCATAAAACCTTGCAATTTTGTAACAATAAAGTACTCGCGCCTCTTGTCAATTTAAGCTAACGCTCAAAGCTATGCTACCCTTGAGTCCCAAATGAAACACTGATAAAACTTCAAATGGCCCTAACTTTTATACGGTATGTCCTACACCTATCAAAGTTTGCAACATTCAAATGCTTGTAACTTTTTACTGGAGCGTCATAAAACCTTGAAATTTTCTAACAATAAAGAACTTGAAACTGTTGTCAATGTAATCTATCGCTCAAAGCTATGCTACTCTTGAGTCCTAAATCAAACACGGATAAAACTTCAGATTGCCCTAACTTCTATGCGGTACGTCCTACACCTATCAAAGTTTGCAAACAGACAAATGCTTGCAACTTTTTACTGGAGGATCAAAAAACCTTGAAATTTTATAACAATAAAGTACTCGAGCCTCTTGTCAATTTAAGCTATCGCTCAAAGCTATGCTACCCTTGAGTCCCAAATCAAACACTGACAAAACTTCAAATGGCCCCTACGGTACGTCCTACACCTATCAAAGTTTGCAACATACAAATGCTTGTAACTTTTTAATGGAGCGTCATAAAACCTTGCAATTTTGTAACAATAAAGTACTCGCGCCTCTTGTCAATTTAAGCTAACGCTCAAAGCTATGCTACCCTTGAGTCCCAAATCAAACACTGATAAAACTTCAAATGGCCCTAACTTTTATACGGTATGTCCTACACGTATCAAAGTTTGCAACATTCAAATGCTTGTAACTTTTTACTGGAGCGTCATAAAACCTTGAAATGTTCTAACAATAAAGAACTTGAAACTCTTGTCAATTTAATCTATCGCTCAAAGCTATGCTACTCTTGAGTCCTAAATCAAACACTGATAAAACTTCAAATGGCCCTAACTTCTATGCGGTACGTCCTACACCTATCAAAGTTTGCAAACAGACAAATGCTTGCAACTTTTTACTGGAGGGTCATAAAACCTTGAAGTTTTATAACAATAAAGTACTCGAGCCTCTTGTCAATTTAAGCTATCGTTCAAAGCTATGCTACCCTTGAGTCCCAAATCAAACACTGATAAAGCTTCAAATGGCCCTAACTTTTATACGGTATGAACTACACCTATCAAAATTTGTAACTTTCAAATGCTTGTAACTTTTAAATGGAGCGTCATAAAACCTTGAAATTTTCTAACAATAAAGAACTCGAAACTCTTGTCAATTTAATCTATCGGTCAAAGCTATGGTACCCTTGAGTCCCAAATCAAACACTGATAAAATTTCAAATGGCCTTAACTTCTATACGGTACGTCCTACACCTATCAAAGTTTGCAAACAAAAACAAATCCTTGTAACTTTTTACTGGAGCGTCAAAAAACCTTGAAATTTTGTAACAATAAAGTACTCGAGCCTTGTTAATTTAAGCTATCGCTCAAAGCTATGGTACCCTTGAGTCGCAAATCAAACACTGATAAAACTTCAAATAGCCCTAACTTCTATTCGGTACGTCCTACACCTATCAAAGTTTGCCACATACAAATGCTTGTAACTTTTTACTGGAGCGTCATAAAACCTTGAAATTTTGTAACAATAAGGCACTCGAGCCTCTTGTCAATTTAAGCTATCGCTCAAAGCTATGCTACCCTTGAGTCCCAACTCAAACACTGATAAAATTTCAAATGGCCCTAACTTTTATACGTTACGTCCTACACCTAGTCAAGTTTGCAACATTCAAATGCTTGTAACTTTTTACTGGAGCGTCATAGAACCTTGAAATTTTGTAACAATAAAGTACTCGAGCCTTGTTAATTTAAGCTATCGCTCAAATCTACGCTATCTTTGAGTCCCAAATAAAACACTGATAAAACTTCAAACGGCCCTAACTTCTATATGGTACGTCCTACACCTATCAAAGTTTGCAACATACAAATGCTTGTAACTTTTTACTGGAGCGTCATAAAACCTTGCAATTTTGTAACAATAAAGTACTCGAGCCTCTTTTCAATTTAAGCTATCGCTCAAATCTATGCTACCCTTGAGTCCCAAATCAAACACTGATAAAGCTTCAAATGGCCCCAATTTCTATACGGTACGTCCTACACCTATCAAAGTTTGCAAACATACAAATGCTTGTAATTTTTAACTGGAGCGTCATAAAACCTTGAAATTTTATAACAATAAAGTACTCGAGCCTCTTGTCAATTTACGCTATCGCTCAAATCTACGCTACCTTTGAGTCCCAAATAAAACACTGATAAAACTTCAAACGGCCCTAACTTCTATATGGTACGTCCTACACCTATCAAAGTTTGCAACATACAAATGCTTGTAACTTTTTACTGGAGCGTCATAAAACCTTAAAATTTTGTACCAATAAACTACTCGAGCCTCTTGTCAATTTAAGCTATCGCTCAAAGCTATGCTACCATTGAGTCCCAAATCAAACACTGATAAAACTTCAAATGGCCCCTACGGTACGTCCTGCACCTATCAAAGTTTGCCACATACAAATGCTTGTAACTTTTTACTGGAGCGTCATAAAACCTTGAAATTTTGTAACAATAAGGCACTCGAGCCTCTTGTCAATTTAAGCTATCGCTCAAAGCTATGCTACCCTTGAGTCCCAACTCAAACACTGATAAAATTTCAAATGGCCCTAACTTTTATACGTTACGTCCTACACCTAGTCAAGTTTGCAACATTCAAATGCTTGTAACTTTTTACTGGAGCATCATAAAACCTTGAAATTTTGTAACAATAAAGTACTCGAGCATTGTTAATTTAAGCTATCGTTCAAAGCTATGCTACCCTTGAGTTCCAAATCAAACACTGATAAAACTTCAAATGGCCCTAACTTTTATACGGTACGTCCTACACCTATCAAAGTTTGCAACATTCAAATGCTTGTAGCTTTTTACTGGAGCGTCATAAAACCATGAAATTTTCTAACAAAAAAAAACTCGAAACTCTTGTCAATTTAATCTATAGCTCAAAGCTATGCTACTCTTGAGTCCCAAATCAAACACTGATAAAACTTCAAATGGCCCTAACTTCTATGCGGTACGTCCTACACCTATCAAAGTTTGCAAACAGACAAATGCTTGCAACTTTTTACTGGAACCTTGAAATTTTATAGCAATAAAGTACTCGAGCCTCTTGTCAATTTACGCTATCGCTCAATGCTATGCTATGCTTGAGTCACAAATCAAACACTAATGAAGCTTCAAATGGCCCTAACTTCTATACGGTACGTCCTACACCTATCAAAGTTTCCAACATACAAATGCTTGTAACTTTTTACTGGAGCGTCATAAAACCTTGCAATTTTGTAACAATAAAGTACTCGCGCCTCTTGTCAATTTAATCTATCGCTCAAAGCTACCCTTGAGTCCCAGATCAAACACTGATAAAATTTCAAATGGCCCTAACTTCTATACGGTACGTCCTACACCTATCAAAGTTTGCAACATACAAATGCTTGTAACTTTTTACTGGAGCGTCATAAAACCTTGCAATTTTGGAACAATAAAGTACTCGAACCTCTGTCAATTTAAGTTATCGCTCAAAGCTATGCTACCCTTGAGTCCCAAATCGAACACTGATAAAACTTCAAATGGCCCTAACTTCTATACGGTACGTCCTACACCTATCAGAGTTTGCAACATACAAATGCTTGTAGCTTTTTACTGGAGCGTCATAAAACCTTGAAATTTTGCAACAATAAAGTACTCGAGCCTCTTGTCAATTTAAGCTATCGCTCAAAGCAATGCTACCCTTGAGTCCCAAATCCAACACTGATAAAACTTCAAATGGCCCTATCTTCTATACGGTACGTCCTACACCTATCAGAGTTTGCAACATACAAATGCTTGTAGCTTTTTACTGGAGCGTCATAAAACCTTGAAATTTTGTAACAATAAAGTACTCGAGCCTCTTTTCAATTTAAGCTATCGCTCAAAGGTATGCTACCCTTGAGTCCCAAATCAAACACTGATAAAACTTCAAATGGCCCTAACTTCTATTCGGTACGTCCTACACCTATCAAAGTTTGCCACATACAAATGCTTGTAACTTCTTACTGGAGCGTCATAAAACCTTGCAAATTTGTAACAATAAAGTACTCGAGCCTCTTGTCAATTTAACCTATCGCTCAAATCTACGCTACCTTTGAGTCCCAAATAAAACACTGATAAAACTTCAAATGGCCCTAACTTCTATTCGGTACGTCCTACACCTATCAAAGTTTGCAAACAGACAAATGTTTGTAGCTTTTTACTGGAGCATCATAAAACCTTGAAATTTTGTAACAATAAAGTACTCGAGCCTCTTTTCAATTTAAGCTATCGCTCAAAGCTATGCTACCCTTGAGTCCCAAATCAAACACTGATAAAACTTCAAATGGCCCCTACGGTACGTCCTACACCTATCAAAGTTTGCAAACATACAAATGCTTGTAATTTTTAACTGGAGCGTCATAAAACCTTGAAATTTTATAACAATAAAGTACTCGAGCCTCTTGTCAATTTACGCTATCGCTCAAATCTACGCTACCTTTGAGTCCCAAATAAAACACTGATAAAACTTCAAACGGCCCTAACTTCTATATGGTACGTCCTACACCTATCAAAGTTTGCAACATACAAATGCTTGTAACTTTTTACTGGAGCGTCATAAAACCTTAAAATTTTGTACCAATAAACTACTCGAGCCTCTTGCCAATTTAAGCTATCGCTCAAAGCTATGCTACCATTGAGTCCCAAATCAAACACTGATAAAACTTCAAATGGCCCCTACGGTACGTCCTGCACCTATCAAAGTTTGCCACATACAAATGCTTGTAACTTTTTACTGGAGCGTCATAAAACCTTGAAATTTTATAACAATAAGGCACTCGAGCCTCTTGTCAATTTAAGCAATCGCTCAAAGCTATGCTACCCTAGAGTCCCAACTCAAACACTGATAAAATTTCAAATGGCCCTAACTTTTATACGTTACGTCCTACACCTAGTCAAGTTTGCAACATTCAAATGCTTGTAACTTTTTACTGGAGCATCATAAAACCTTGAAATTTTGTAACAATAAAGTACTCGAGCCTTGTTAATTTAAGCTATCGTTCAAAGCTATGCTACCCTTGAGTTCCAAATCAAACACTGATAAAACATCAAATGGCCCTAACTTTTATACGGTACGTCCTACACCTATCAAAGTTTGCAACATTCAAATGCTTGTAGCTTTTTACTGGAGCGTCATAAAACCATGAAATTTTCTAACAAAAAAAAACTCGAAACTCTTGTCAATTTAATCTATAGCTCAAAGCTATGCTACTCTTGAGTCCCAAATCAAACACTGATGAAACTTCAAATGGCCCTAACTTCTATGCGGTACGTCCTACACCTATCAAAGTTTGCAAACAGACAAATGCTTGCAACTTTTTACTGGAACCTTGAAATTTTATAGCAATAAAGTACTCGAGCCTCTTGTCAATTTAAGCTATCGCTCAAAGCTATTATACCCTTGAGTCCAAAATCAAACACTGATAAAACTTCAAATGGCCCCTACAGTACGTCCTACACCTATCAAAGTTTGCAACATACAAATGTTTGTAACTTTTTACTGGAGCGTCATAAAACTTTGAAATTTTGTAACAATAAAGTACTCGAGCCTCTTGTCAATTTACGCTATCGCTCAATGCTATGCTATGCTTGAGTCACAAATCAAACACTAATGAAGCTTCAAATGGCCCTAACTTCTATACGGTACGTCCTACACCTATCAAAGTTTCCAACATACAAATGCTTATAACTTTTTACTGGAGCGTCATAAAACCTTGCAATTTTGTAACAATAAAGTACTCGCGCCTCTTGTCAATTTAATCTATCGCTCAAAGCTACCCTTGAGTCCCAAATCAAACACTGATACAATTTCAAATGGCCCTAACTTCTATACGGTACGTCCTACACCTATCAAAGTTTGCAACATACAAATGCTTGTAACTTTTTACTGGAGCGTCATAAAACCTTGCAATTTTGTAACAATAATGTACTCGAACCTCTGTCAATTTAAGTTATCGCTCAAAGCTATGCTACCCTTGAGTCCCAAATCAAACACTGATAAAACTTCAAATGGCCCTATCTTCTATACGGTACGTCCTACACCTATCAGAGTTTGCAACATACAAATGCTTGTAGCTTTTTACTGGAGCGTCATAAAACCTTGAAATTTTGTAACAATAAAGTACTCGAGCCTCTTTTCAATTTAAGCTATCGCTCAAAGGTATGCTACCCTTGAGTCCCAAATCAAACACTGATAAAACTTCAAATGGCCCTAACTTTTATACGGTATGTCCTACACCTATCAAAGTTTGCAAACAGACAAATGTTTGTAGCTTTTTACTGGAGCATCATAAAACCTTGAAATTTTGTAACAATAAAGTACTCGAGCCTCTTTTCAATTTAAGCTATCGCTCAAAGCTATGCTAACCTTGAGTCCCAAATCAAACACTGATAAAACTTCAAATGGCCCTAACTTCTATTCGGTACGTCCTACACCTATCAAAGTTTGCAAACAGACAAATGTTTGTAGCTTTTTACTGGAGCATCATAAAACCTTGAAATTTTGTAACAATAAAGTACTCGAGCCTCTTTTCAATTTAAGCTATCGCTCAAAGCTATGCTACCCTTGAGTCCCAAATCAAACACTAATAAAACTTCAAATGGCCCCTACGGTACGCCCTACACCTATCAAAGTTTGCAACATACAAATGCTTGTAACTTTTTACTGGAGCGTCATAAAACCTGGAAATTTTGTAACAATAAAGTACTCAAGCCTCTTGTCAATTTAAGCTATCGCTCAAAGCTATGCTATCCTTGAGTCCCAAATCAAACACTTATGAAGCTTCAAATGGCCCTAACTTCCATACGGTACGTCCTACACCTATCAAAGTTTGCAACATACAAATGCTTGTAACTTTTTACTGGAGCGTCATAAAACCTTGCAATTTTGTAACAATAAAGTACTCGCGCCTCTTGTCAATTTAAGCTAACGCTCAAAGCTATGCTACCCTTGAGTCCCAAATGAAACACTGATAAAACTTCAAATGGCCCTAACTTTTATACGGTATGTCCTACACCTATCAAAGTTTGCAACATTCAAATGCTTGTAACTTTTTACTGGAGCGTCATAAAACCTTGAAATTTTCTAACAATAAAGAACTTGAAACTGTTGTCAATGTAATCTATCGCTCAAAGCTATGCTACTCTTGAGTCCTAAATCAAACACGGATAAAACTTCAGATTGCCCTAACTTCTATGCGGTACGTCCTACACCTATCAAAGTTTGCAAACAGACAAATGCTTGCAACTTTTTACTGGAGGATCAAAAAACCTTGAAATTTTATAACAATAAAGTACTCGAGCCTCTTGTCAATTTAAGCTATCGCTCAAAGCTATGCTACCCTTGAGTCCCAAATCAAACACTGACAAAACTTCAAATGGCCCCTACGGTACGTCCTACACCTATCAAAGTTTGCAACATACAAATGCTTGTAACTTTTTAATGGAGCGTCATAAAACCTTGCAATTTTGTAACAATAAAGTACTCGCGCCTCTTGTCAATTTAAGCTAACGCTCAAAGCTATGCTACCCTTGAGTCCCAAATCAAACACTGATAAAACTTCAAATGGCCCTAACTTTTATACGGTATGTCCTACACGTATCAAAGTTTGCAACATTCAAATGCTTGTAACTTTTTACTGGAGCGTCATAAAACCTTGAAATGTTCTAACAATAAAGAACTTGAAACTCTTGTCAATTTAATCTATCGCTCAAAGCTATGCTACTCTTGAGTCCTAAATCAAACACTGATAAAACTTCAAATGGCCCTAACTTCTATGCGGTACGTCCTACACCTATCAAAGTTTGCAAACAGACAAATGCTTGCAACTTTTTACTGGAGGGTCATAAAACCTTGAAGTTTTATAACAATAAAGTACTCGAGCCTCTTGTCAATTTAAGCTATCGCTCAAAGCTATGCTACCCTTGAGTCCCAAATCAAACACTGACAAAACTTCAAATGGCCCCTACGGTACGTCCTACACCTATCAAAGTTTGCAACATACAAATGCTTGTAACTTTTTACTGGAGTGTCATAAAACCTTGCAATTTTGTAACAATAAAGTACTCGAACCTCTGTCAATTTAAGTTATCGCTCAAAGCTATGCTACCCTTGAGTCCCAAATCGAACACTGATAAAACTTCAAATGGCCCTAACTTCTATACGGTACGTCCTACACCTATCAGAGTTTGCAACATACAAATGCTTGTAGCTTTTTACTGGAGCGTCATAAAACCTTGAAATTTTGCAACAATAAAGTACTCGAGCCTCTTGTCAATTTAAGCTATCGCTCAAAGCAATGCTACCCTTGAGTCCCAAATCCAACACTGATAAAACTTCAAATGGCCCTATCTTCTATACGGTACGTCCTACACCTATCAGAGTTTGCAACATACAAATGCTTGTAGCTTTTTACTGGAGCGTCATAAAACCTTGAAATTTTGTAACAATAAAGCACTCGAGCCTCTTTTCAATTTAAGCTATCGCTCAAAGGTATGCTACCCTTGAGTCCCAAATCAAACACTGATAAAACTTCAAATGGCCCTAACTTCTATTCGGTACGTCCTACACCTATCAAAGTTTGCAAACAGACAAATATTTGTAGCTTTTTACTGGAGCATCATAAAACCTTGAAATTTTGTAACAATAAAGTACTCGAGCCTCTTTTCAATTTAAGCTATCGCTCAAAGCTATGCTACCCTTGAGTCCCAAATCAAACACTGATAAAACTTCAAATGGCCCCTACGGTACGTCCTACACCTATCAAAGTTTGCAACATACAAATGCTTGTAACTTTTTACGTCATAAAACCTGGAAATTTTGTAACAATAAAGTACTTGAGCCTCTTGTCAATTTAAGCTATCGCTCAAAGCTATGCTACCCTTGAGTCCCAAATCAAACACTTATGAAGCTTCAAATGGCCCTAACTTCTATACGGTACGTCCTACACCTATCAAAGTTTGCAACATACAAATGCTTGTAACTTTTTACTGGAGCGTCATAAAACCTTCCAATTTTGTAACAATAAAGTACTCGCGCCTCTTGTCAATTTAAGCTAACGCTCAAAGCTATGCTACCCTTGAGTCCCAAATCAAACACTGATAAAACTTCAAATGGCCCTAACTTTTATACGGTATGTCCTACACCTATCAAAGTTTGCAACATTCAAATGCTTGTAACTTTTTACTGGAGCGTCATAAAACCTTGAAATTTTCTAACAATAAAGAACTTGAAACTGTTGTCAATTTAATCTATCGCTCAAAGCTATGCTACTCTTGAGTCCTAAATCAAACACGGATAAAACTTCAAATTGCCCTAACTTCTATGCGGTACGTCCTACACCTATCAAAGTTTGCAAACAGACAAATGCTTGCAACTTTTTACTGGAGGATCAAAAAACCTTGAAATTTTATAACAATAAAGTACTCGAGCCTCCTGTCAATTTAAGCTATCGCTCAAAGCTATGCTACCCTTGAGTCCCAAATCAAACACTGACAAAACTTCAAATGGCCCCTACGGTACGTCCTATACCTATCAAAGTTTGCAACATACAAATGCTTGTAACTTTTTAATGGAGCGTCATAAAACCTTGCAATTTTGTAACAATAAAGTACTCGCGCCTCTTGTCAATTTAAGCTAACGCTCAAAGCTATGCTACCCTTGAGTCCCAAATCAAACACTGATAAAACTTCAAATGGCCCTAACTTTTATACGGTATGTCCTACACGTATCAAAGTTTGCAACATTCAAATGCTTGTAACTTTTTACTGGAGCGTCATAAAACCTTGAAATGTTCTAACAATAAAGAACTTGAAACTCTTGTCAATTTAATCTATCGCTCAAAGCTATGCTACTTTTGAGTCCTAAATCAAACACTGATAAAACTTCAAATGGCCCTAACTTCTATGCGGTACGTCCTACACCTATCAAAGTTTGCAAACAGACAAATGCTTGCAACTTTTTACTGGAGGGTCATAAAACCTTGAAGTTTTATAACAATAAAGTACTCGAGCCTCTTGTCAATTTAAGCTATCGCTCAAAGCTATGCTACCCTTGAGTCCCAAATCAAACACTGACAAAACTTCAAATGGCCCCTACGGTACGTCCTACACCTATCAAAGTTTGCAACATACAAATGCTTGTAACTTTTTACTGGAGCGTCATAAAACCTTGAAATTTTGTAACAATAAAGTGCTCGAGCCTCTGGTCAATTTAAGCTATCGCTCAATGCTATGCTATCCTTGAGTCCCAAATCAAACACTGATAAAACTTCAAATGGCCCTAAATTATATACGGTACGTCGTACACCTATCAAAGTTTGCAACATACAAATGCTTGTAACTTTTTACTGGACCGTCATAAAACCTTGAAATTTTGTAACAATAAAGTACTCGCGCCCCTGGTCAATTTAGTCTATCGCTCAAAGCTATGCTACCATTGAGTCCCAAATCAAACACTGATAAAACTTCAAATGGCCCTAAATTCTATACGGTATGTCCTACACCTATCAAAGTTTGCAACATACTAATGCTTGTAACTTTTTACTGGAGCGCCAAAAAACCTTGAAATTTTGTAACAATAAAGTACTCGAACCTTGTTAATTTTAGCTATCGCTCAAAGCTATGCTACCCTTGATTCCCAAATCAAACACTGATAAAATTTCAAATGGCCCTAACTTCTATACGGTACGTCCTACACCTATCAAAGTTTGCAACATACAAATGCTTGCAACTTTTTACTGGAGCGTCATAAAACCTTGCAATTTTGTAACAATAAAGTACTCAAACCTCTGTCAATTTAAGTTATCGCTCAAAGCTATGCTACCCTTGAGTCCCAAATCAAACACTGATAAAACTTCAAATGGCCCTAACTTCTATACGATACGTCCTACACCTATCAGAGTTTGCAACATACAAATGCTTGTAACTTTTTACTGGAGCGTCATACACCTTGAAATTTTGCAACAATAAAGTACTCGAGCCTCTTGTCAATTTAAGCTATCGCTCAAAGCAATGCTACCCTTGAGTCCCAAATCCAACACTGATAAAACTTCAAATGGCCCTAACTTCTATACGGTACGTCCTACACCTATCAGAGTTTGCAACATACAAATGCTTGTAACTTTTTACTGGAGCGTCATAAAACCTTGAAATTTTGTAACAATAAAGTACTCGAGCCTCTTTTCAATTTAAGCTATCGCTCAAAGCTATGCTACCCTTCAGTCCCAACTCAAACACTGATAAAATTTCAAATGGCCCTAACTTTTATACGTAACGTCCTACACCTAGTCAAGTTTGCAACATTCAAATGCTTGTAACTTTTTACTGGAGCGTCATAAAACCTTGAAATTTTGTAACAATAAAGTACTCGAACCTCTTGCCAATTTAAGCTATCGTTCAAAGCTATGCTACCCTTGAGTCCCAAATCAAACACTGATAAAACATCAAATGGCCCTAACTTTTATACGGTACGTCCTACACCTATCAAAGTTTGCAATATTCAAATGCTTGTAGCTTTTTACTGGAGCGTCATAAAACCTTGAAATTTTGTAACAATAAAGTACTCGAGCCTCTTTTCAATTTAAGCTATCGCTCAAAGCTATGCTACCCTTGAGTCCCAAATCAAACACTGATAAAACTTCAAATGGCCCTAACTTCTATTCGGTACGTTCTACACCTATCAAAGTTTGCCACATACAAATGCTTTTAACTTCTTACTGGAGCGTCATAAAACCTTGAAATTTTGTAACAATAAGGCACTCGATCCTCTTGTCAATTTAAGCTATCGCTCAAAGCTATGCTTCCCTTGAGTCCCAACTCAATCACTGATAAAATTTGAAAAGGCCCTAACTTTTATACGTTACGTCCTACACCTAGTCAAGTTTGCAACATTCAAATGCTTGTAACTTTTTACTGGAGCGTCATAAAACCTTGAAATTTTGTAACAATAAAGTACTCGAACCTCTTGTCAATTTAAGCTATCGTTCAAAGCTATGGTACCCTTGAGTCCCAAATCAAACACTGATAAAATTTCAAATCGCCCTAACTTCTATACGGTACGTCCTACACCTATCAAAGTTTGCAACATACAAATGCTTGTAACTTTTTACTGGAGCGTCATACACCTTGAAATTTTGCAACAATAAAGTACTCGAGCCTCTTGTCAATTTAAGCTATCGCTCAAAGCAATGCTACCCTTGAGTCCCAAATCCAACACTGATAAAACTTCAAATGGCCCTAACTTCTATACGGTACGTCCTACACCTATCAGAGTTTGCAACATACAAATGCTTGTAACTTTTTACTGGAGCGTCATAAAACCTTGAAATTTTGTAACAATAAAGTACTCGAGCCTCTTTTCAATTTAAGCTATCGCTCAAAGCTATGCTACCCTTCAGTCCCAACTCAAACACTGATAAAATTTCAAATGGCCCTAACTTTTATACGTAACGTCCTACACCTATTCAAGTTTGCAACATTCAAATGCTTGTAACTTTTTACTGGAGCGTCATAAAACCTTGAAATTTTGTAACAATAAAGTACTCGAACCTCTTGCCAATTTAAGCTATCGTTCAAAGCTATGCTACCCTTGAGTCCCAAATCAAACACTGATAAAACATCAAATGGCCCTAACTTTTATACGGTACGTCCTACACCTATCAAAGTTTGCAATATTCAAATGCTTGTAGCTTTTTACTGGAGCGTCATAAAACCTTGAAATTTTGTAACAATAAAGTACTCGAGCCTCTTTTCAATTTAAGCTATCGCTCAAAGCTATGCTACCCTTGAGTCCCAAATCAAACACTGATAAAACTTCAAATGGCCCTAACTTCTATTCGGTACGTTCTACACCTATCAAAGTTTGCCACATACAAATGCTTGTAACTTCTTACTGGAGCGTCATAAAACCTTGAAATTTTGTAACAATAAGGCACTCGATCCTCTTGTCAATTTAAGCTATCGCTCAAAGCTATGCTTCCCTTGAGTCCCAACTCAATCACTGATAAAATTTGAAAAGGCCCTAACTTTTATACGTTACGTCCTACACCTAGTCAAGTTTGCAACATTCAAATGCTTGTAACTTTTTACTGGAGCGTCATAAAACCTTGAAATTTTGTAACAATAAAGTACTCGAACCTCTTGTCAATTTAAGCTATCGTTCAAAGCTATGGTACCCTTGAGTCCCAAATCAAACACTGATAAAATTTCAAATCGCCCTAACTTCTATACGGTACGTCCTACACCTATCAAAGTTTGCAACATACAAATGCTTGTAACTTTTTACTGGAGCGTCAAAAAATCTTGAAATTTTGAACAATAAAGTACTCGAGCCTTGTTAATTTAAACTATCGCTCAAAGCTATGGTACCCTTGAGTCCCAAATCGAACGCTGATAAAACTTCAAATGGCCCTAACTTCTATACGGTACGTCCGACACCTATCAAAGTTTGCAACATACAAATGCTTGTAACTTTTTACTGGAGCGTCATAAAACCTTGCAATTTTGTAACAATAAAGTACTCGAGCCTCTTGTCAATTTAAGCTATCGCTCAAATCTATGCTACCCTTGAGTCCCAAATCAAACACTGATAAAATTTGAAAAGGCCCTAACTTTTATACGTTACGTCCTACACCTAGTCAAGTTTGCAACATTCAAATGCTTGTAACTTTTTACTGGAGCGTCATAAAACCTTGCAATTTTGTAACAATAAAGTACTCGAACCTCTGTCAATTTAAGTTATCGCTCAAAGCTATGCTACCCTTGAGTCCCAAATCAAACACTGATAAAACTTCAAATGGCCCTAACTTCTATACGGTACGTCCTACACCTATCAGAGTTTGCAACATACAAATGCTTGTAACTTTTTACTGGAGCGTCATACACCTTGAAATTTTGCAACAATAAAGTACTCGAGCCTCTTGTCAATTTAAGCTATCGCTCAAAGCAATGCTACCCTTGAGTCCCAAATCCAACACTGATAAAACTTCAAATGGCCCTAACTTCTATACGGTACGTCCTACACCTATCAGAGTTTGCAACATACAAATGCTTGTAACTTTTTACTGGAGCGTCATAAAACCTTGAAATTTTGTAACAATAAAGTACTCGAGCCTCTTTTCAATTTAAGCTATCGCTCAAAGCTATGCTACCCTTGAGTCCCAACTCAAACACTGATAAAATTTCAAATGGCCCTAACTTTTATACGTTACGTCCTACACCTAGTCAAGTTTGCAACATTCAAATGCTTGTAACTTTTTACTGGAGCGTCATAAAACCTTGAAATTTTGTAACAATAAAGTACTCGAACCTCTTGCCAATTTAAGCTATCGTTCAAAGCTATGCTACCCTTGAGTTCCAAATCAAACACTGATAAAACATCAAATGGCCCTAACTTTTATACGGTACGTCCTACACCTATCAAAGTTTGCAATATTCAAATGCTTGTAGCTTTTTACTGGAGCGTCATAAAACCTTGAAATTTTGTAACAATAAAGTACTCGAGCCTCTTTTCAATTTAAGCTATCGCTCAAAGCTATGCTACCCTTGAGTCCCAAATCAAACACTGATAAAACTTCAAATGGCCCTAACTTCTATTCGGTACGTTCTACACCTATCAAAGTTTGCCACATACAAATGCTTGTAACTTCTTACTGGAGCGTCATAAAACCTTGAAATTTTGTAACAATAAGGCACTCGATCCTCTTGTCAATTTAAGCTATCGCTCAAAGCTATGCTTCCCTTGAGTCCCAACTCAATCACTGATAAAATTTGAAAAGGCCCTAACTTTTATACGTTACGTCCTACACCTAGTCAAGTTTGCAACATTCAAATGCTTGTAACTTTTTACTGGAGCGTCATAAAACCTTGAAATTTTGTAACAATAAAGTACTCGAACCTCTTGTCAATTTAAGCTATCGTTCAAAGCTATGCTACCCTTGAGTCCCAAATCAAACACTGATAAAACATCAAATGGCCCTAACTTTTATACGGTACGTCCTACACCTATCAAAGTTTGCAACATTCAACTGCTTGTAGCTTTTTACTGGAGCGTCATAAAACCTTGAAATTTTCTAACAATAAAGAACTCGAAACTCTTGTCAATTTAATCTATCGCTCAAAGCTATGCTACTCTTGAGTCCCAAATCAAACACTGATAAAACTTCAAATGGCCCTAACTTCTATGCGGTACGTCCTACACCTATCAAAGTTTGCAAACAGACAAATGCTTGCAAGTTTTTACTGGAGGGTCATAAAACCTTGAAATTTTGTAACAATAAAGTACTCGAGCCTCTTTTCAACTTAAGCTATCGCTCAAAGCTATGCTACCCTTGAGTCCCAAATCAAACACTGATAAAACTTCAAATGGCCCTAACTTCTATTCGGTACGTCCTACACCTATCAAAGTTTGCCACATACAAATGCTTGTAACTTCTTACTGGAGCGTCATAAAACCTTGAAATTTTGTAACAATAAAGAACTCGAAACTCTTGTCAATTTAATCTATCGCTCAAAGCTATGGTACCCTTGAGTCCCAAATCAAACACTGATAAAATTTCAAATCGCCCTAACTTCTATACGGTACGTCCTACACCTATCAAAGTTTGCAACATACAAATGCTTGTAACTTTTTACTGGAGCGTCAAAAAACCTTGAAATTTTGAACAATAAAGTACTCGAGCCTTGTTAATTTAAACTATCGCTCAAAGCTATGGTACCCTTGAGTCCCAAATCGAACACTGATAAAACTTCAAATGGCCCTAACTTCTATACGGTACGTCCGACACCTATCAAAGTTTGCAACATACAAATGCTTGTAACTTTTTACTGGAGCGTCATAAAACCTTGCAATTTTGTAACAATAAAGTACTCGAGCCTCTTGTCAATTTAAGCTATCGCTCAAATCTATGCTACCCTTGAGTCCCAAATCAAACACTGATAAAGCTTCAAATGGCCCTAATTTCTATACGGTACGTCCTACACCTATCAAAGTTTGCAAACATACACATGCTTGTAACTTTTTACTGGAGCGTCATAAAACCTTGAAATTTTATAACAATAAAGTACTCGAGCCTCTTGTCAATTTAAGCTATCGGTCAAATCTACGCTACCTTTGAGTCCCAAATAAAACACTGATAAAACTTCAAATGGCCGTAACTTCTATGCGGTACGTCCTACACCTATCAAAGATTGGAAACAGACAAATGCTTGTAGCTTTTTACTGGAGCGTCATAAAACCTTGAAATTTTGTAACAATAAAGTACTCGAGCCTCTTTTCAATTTAAGCTATCGCTCAAAGCTATGCTACCCTTGAGTCCCAAATCAAACACTGATAAAACTTCAAATGGCCCTAACTTTTATACGGTATGTCCTACACCTATTAAAGTTTGCAACATTCAAATGCTTGTAACTTTTTACTGGAGCGTCATAAAACCTTGAAATTTTCTAACAATAAAGAACTTGAAACTCTTGTCAATTTAATCTATCGCTCAAAGCTATGCTACTCTTGAGTCCTAAATCAAACACTGATAAAACTTCAAATGGCCCTAACTTCTATGCGATACGTCCTACACCTATCAAAGTTTGCAAACAGACAAATGCTTGCAACTTTTTACTGGAGGGTCATAAAACCTTGAAATTTTATAACAATAAAATACTCGAGCCTCTTGTCAATTTAAGCTATCGCTCAAAGCTATGCTACCCTTGAGTCCCAAATCAAACACTGATAAAATTTCAAATCGCCCTAACTTCTATACGGTACGTCCTACACCTATCAAAGTTTGCAACATACAAATGCTTGTAACTTTTTACTGGAGCGTCAAAAAACCTTGAAATTTTGAACAATAAAGTACTCGAGCCTTGTTAATTTAAACTATCGCTCAAAGCTATGGTACCCTTGAGTCCCAAATCGAACACTGATAAAACTTCAAATGGCCCTAACTTCTATATGGTACGTCCGACACCTATCAAAGTTTGCAACATACAAATGCTTGTAACTTTTTACTGGAGCGTCATAAAACCTTGCAATTTTGTAACAATAAAGTACTCGAGCCTCTTGTCAATTTAAGCTATCGCTCAAATCTATGCTACCCTTGAGTCCCAAATCAAACACTGATAAAATTTGAAAAGGCCCTAACTTTTATACGTTACGTCCTACACCTAGTCAAGTTTGCAACATTCAAATGCTTGTAACTTTTTACTGGAGCGTCATAAAACCTTGCAATTTTGTAACAATAAAGTACTCGAACCTCTGTCAATTTAAGTTATCGCTCAAAGCTATGCTACCCTTGAGTCCCAAATCAAACACTGATAAAACTTCAAATGGCCCTAACTTCTATACGGTACGTCCTACACCTATCAGAGTTTGCAACATACAAATGCTTGTAACTTTTTACTGGAGCGTCATACACCTTGAAATTTTGCAACAATAAAGTACTCGAGCCTCTTGTCAATTTAAGCTATCGCTCAAAGCAATGCTACCCTTGAGTCCCAAATCCAACACTGATAAAACTTCAAATGGCCCTAACTTCTATACGGTACGTCCTACACCTATCAGAGTTTGCAACATACAAATGCTTGTGACTTTTTACTGGAGCGTCATAAAACCTTGAAATTTTGTAACAATAAAGTACTCGAGCCTCTTTTCAATTTAAGCTATCGCTCAAAGCTATGCTACCCTTGAGTCCCAACTCAAACACTGATAAAATTTCAAATGGCCCTAACTTTTATACGTTACGTCCTACACCTAGTCAAGTTTGCAACATTCAAATGCTTGTAACTTTTTACTGTAGCGTCATAAAACCTTGAAATTTTGTAACAATAAAGTACTCGAACCTCTTGCCAATTTAAGCTATCGTTCAAAGCTATGCTACCCTTGAGTCCCAAATCAAACACTGATAAAACTTCAAATGGCCCTAACTTCTATTCGGTACGTTCTACACCTATCAAAGTTTGCCACATACAAATGCTTGTAACTTCTTACTGGAGCGTCATAAAACCTTGAAATTTTGTAACAATAAGGCACTCGATCCTCTTGTCAATTTAAGCTATCGCTCAAAGCTATGCTTCCCTTGAGTCCCAACTCAATCACTGATAAAATTTGAAAAGGCCCTAACTTTTATACGTTACGTCCTACACCTAGTCAAGTTTGCAACATTCAAATGCTTGTAACTTTTTACTGGAGCGTCATAAAACCTTGAAATTTTCTAACAATAAAGAACTTGAAACTCTTGTCAATTTAATCTATCGCTCAAAGCTATGCTACTCTTGAGTCCTAAATCAAACACTGATAAAACTTCAAATGGCCCTAACTTCTATGCGATACGTCCTACACCTATCAAAGTTTGCAAACAGACAAATGCTTGCAACTTTTTACTGGAGGGTCATAAAACCTTGAAATTTTATAACAATAAAATACTCGAGCCTCTTGTCAATTTAAGCTATCGCTCAAAGCTATGCTACCCTTGAGTCCCAAATCAAACACTGATAAAATTTCAAATCGCCCTAACTTCTATACGGTACGTCCTACACCTATCAAAGTTTGCAACATACAAATGCTTGTAACTTTTTACTGGAGCGTCAAAAAACCTTGAAATTTTGAACAATAAAGTACTCGAGCCTTGTTAATTTAAACTATCGCTCAAAGCTATGGTACCCTTGAGTCCCAAATCGAACACTGATAAAACTTCAAATGGCCCTAACTTCTATATGGTACGTCCGACACCTATCAAAGTTTGCAACATACAAATGCTTGTAACTTTTTACTGGAGCGTCATAAAACCTTGCAATTTTGTAACAATAAAGTACTCGAGCCTCTTGTCAATTTAAGCTATCGCTCAAATCTATGCTACCCTTGAGTCCCAAATCAAACACTGATAAAATTTGAAAAGGCCCTAACTTTTATACGTTACGTCCTACACCTAGTCAAGTTTGCAACATTCAAATGCTTGTAACTTTTTACTGGAGCGTCATAAAACCTTGCAATTTTGTAACAATAAAGTACTCGAACCTCTGTCAATTTAAGTTATCGCTCAAAGCTATGCTACCCTTGAGTCCCAAATCAAACACTGATAAAACTTCAAATGGCCCTAACTTCTATACGGTACGTCCTACACCTATCAGAGTTTGCAACATACAAATGCTTGTAACTTTTTACTGGAGCGTCATACACCTTGAAATTTTGCAACAATAAAGTACTCGAGCCTCCTGTCAATTTAAGCTATCGCTCAAAGCAATGCTACCCTTGAGTCCCAAATCCAACACTGATAAAACTTCAAATGGCCCTAACTTCTATACGGTACGTCCTACACCTATCAGAGTTTGCAACATACAAATGCTTGTGACTTTTTACTGGAGCGTCATAAAACCTTGAAATTTTGTAACAATAAAGTACTCGAGCCTCTTTTCAATTTAAGCTATCGCTCAAAGCTATGCTACCCTTGAGTCCCAACTCAAACACTGATAAAATTTCAAATGGCCCTAACTTTTATACGTTACGTCCTACACCTAGTCAAGTTTGCAACATTCAAATGCTTGTAACTTTTTACTGGAGCGTCATAAAACCTTGAAATTTTGTAACAATAAAGTACTCGAACCTCTTGCCAATTTAAGCTATCGTTCAAAGCTATGCTACCCTTGAGTCCCAAATCAAACACTGATAAAACATCAAATGGCCCTAACTTTTATACGGTACGTCCTACACCTATCAAAGTTTGCAATATTCAAATGCTTGTAGCTTTTTACTGGAGCGTCATAAAACCTTGAAATTTTGTAACAATAAAGTACTCGAGCCTCTTTTCAATTTAAGCTATCGCTCAAAGCTATGCTACCCTTGAGTCCCAAATCAAACACTGATAAAACTTCAAATGGCCCTAACTTCTATTCGGTACGTTCTACACCTATCAAAGTTTGCCACATACAAATGCTTGTAACTTCTTACTGGAGCGTCATAAAACCTTGAAATTTTGTAACAATAAGGCACTCGATCCTCTTGTCAATTTAAGCTATCGCTCAAAGCTATGCTTCCCTTGAGTCCCAACTCAATCACTGATAAAATTTGAAAAGGCCCTAACTTTTATACGTTACGTCCTACACCTAGTCAAGTTTGCAACATTCAAATGCTTGTAACTTTTTACTGGAGCGTCATAAAACCTTGAAATTTTGTAACAATAAAGTACTCGAACCTCTTGTCAATTTAAGCTATCGTTCAAAGCTATGCTACCCTTGAGTCCCAAATCAAACACTGATAAAACATCAAATGGCCCTAACTTTTATACGGTACGTCCTACACCTATCAAAGTTTGCAACATTCAACTGCTTGTAGCTTTTTACTGGAGCGTCATAAAACCTTGAAATTTTCTAACAATAAAGAACTCGAAACTCTTGTCAATTTAATCTATCGCTCAAAGCTATGCTACTCTTGAGTCCCAAATCAAACACTGATAAAACTTCAAATGGCCCTAACTTCTATGCGGTACGTCCTACACCTATCAAAGTTTGCAAACAGACAAATGCTTGCAAGTTTTTACTGGAGGGTCATAAAACCTTGAAATTTTGTAACAATAAAGTACTCGAGCCTCTTTTCAACTTAAGCTATCGCTCAAAGCTATGCTACCCTTGAGTCCCAAATCAAACACTGATAAAACTTCAAATGGCCCTAACTTCTATTCGGTACGTCCTACACCTATCAAAGTTTGCCACATACAAATGCTTGTAACTTCTTACTGGAGCGTCATAAAACCTTGAAATTTTGTAACAATAAAGAACTCGAAACTCTTGTCAATCTAATCTATCGCTCAAAGCTATGGTACCCTTGAGTCCCAAATCAAACACTTATAAAACTTCAAAGGGCCCTAACTTCTATACGGTACGTCCGACACCTATCAAAGTTTGCAACATACAAATGCTTGTAACTTTTTACTGGAGCGTCATAAAACCTTGCAATTTTGTAACAATAAAGTACTCGAGCCTCTTGTCAATTTAAGCTATCGCTCAAATCTACGCTACCTTTGAGTCCCAAATAAAACACTTATAAAACTTCAAATGGCCCTAACTTCTATGCGGTACGTACTACACCTATCAAAGATTGCAAACAGACAAATGCTTGTAGCTTTTTACTGGAGCGTCATAAAACCTTGAAATTTTGTAACAATAAAGTACTCGAGCCTCTTTTCAATTTAAGCTATCGCTCAAAGCTATGCTACCCTTGAGTCCCAAATCAAACACTGATAAAACTTCAAATGGCCCTAACTTTTATACGGTATGTCCTACACCTATTAAAGTTTGCAACATTCAAATGCTTGTAACTTTTTACTGGAGCGTCATAAAACCTTGAAATTTTCTAACAATAAAGAACTTGAAACTCTTGTCAATTTAATCTATCGCTCAAAGCTATGCTACTCTTGAGTCCTAAATCAAACACTGATAAAACTTCAAATGGCCCTAACTTCTATGCGATACGTCCTACACCTATCAAAGTTTGCAAACAGACAAATGCTTGCAACTTTTTACTGGAGGGTCATAAAACCTTGAAATTTTATAACAATAAAATACTCGAGCCTCTTGTCAATTTAAGCTATCGCTCAAAGCTATGCTACCCTTGAGTCCCAAATCAAACACTGACAAAACTTCAAATGGCCCCTACGGTACGTCCTACACCTATCAAAGTTTGCAACGTACAAATGCTTGTAACTTTTTACTGGAGCGTCATAAAGCCTTGCAATTTTGTAACAATAAAGTACTCGAGCCTTGTTAATTTAAGCTATCGCTCAAAGCTATGGTACCCTTGAGTCCCAAATCGAACACTGATAAAACTTCAAATGGCCCTAACTTTTATACGGTACGTCCGACACCTATCAAAGTTTGCCACATACAAATGCTTGTAACTTTTTACTGGAGCGTCATAAAACCTTGCAATTTTGTAACAATAAAGTACTCGAGACTCTTGTCAATTTAAGCTATCGCTCAAATCTACGCTACCTTTGAGTCCCAAAGAAAACACTGATAAAACTTCAAATGGCCCTAACTTCTATGCGGTACGTCCTACACCTATCAAAGATTGCAAACAGACAAATGCTTGTAGCTTTTTACTGGAGCGTCATAAAACCTTGAAATTTTGTAACAATAAAGTACTCGAGCCTCTTTTCAATTTAAGCTATCGCTCAAAGCTATGCTACCCTTGAGTCCCAAATCAAACACTGATAAAACTTCAAATGGCCCCTACGGTACATCCTACACCTATCAAAGTTTGCAACATACAAATGCTTGTAACTTTTTACTGGAGCGTCATAAAACCTTGAAATTTTGTAACAATAAAGTACTCGAGCCTCTTGTCAATTTAAACTATCGCTCAAAGCTATGCTACCCTTGAATCCCAAATCAAACACTAATGAAGCTTCAAATGGCCCTAACTTCTATACGGTACGTCCTACCCCTATCAAAATTTGCAACATACAAATGCTTGTAACTTTTTACTGGAGCGTCATAAAACCTTGCAATTTTGTAACAATAAAGTGCTCGAGCCTCTGGTCAATTTAGTCTATCGCTCAAAGCTATGCTACCCTTGAGTCCCAAATCAAACACTGATAAAACTTCAAATGGCCCTAAATTCTATACGGTATGTCCTACACCTATCAAAGTTTGCAACATACTAATGCTTGTAACTTTTTACTGGAGCGTCAAAAAACCTTGAAATTTTGTAACAATAAAGTACTCGAACCTTGTTAATTTTAGCTATCGCTCAAAGCTATGCTACCCTTGATTCCCAAATCAAACACTGATAAAATTTCAAATGGCCCTAAATTCTATACGGTACGTCCTACACCTATCAAAGTTTGCAACATACAAATGCTTGTAACTTTTTACTGGAGCGTCATAAAACCTTGCAATTTTGTAACAATAAAGTACTCGAACCTCTGTCAATTTAAGTTATCGCTCAAAGCTATGCTACCCTTGAGTCCCAAATCAAACACTGATAAAACATCAAATGGCCCTAACTTTTATACGGTACGTCCTACACCTATCAAAGTTTGCAATATTCAAATGCTTGTAGCTTTTTACTGGAGCGTCATAAAACCTTGAAATTTTGTAACAATAAAGTACTCGAGCCTCTTTTCAATTTAAGCTATCGCTCAAAGCTATGCTACCCTTGAGTCCCAAATCAAACACTGATAAAACTTCAAATGGCCCTAACTTCTATTCGGTACGTTCTACACCTATCAAAGTTTGCCACATACAAATGCTTGTAACTTCTTTCTGGAGCGTCATAAAACCTTGAAATTTTGTAACAATAAGGCACTCGATCCTCTTGTCAATTTAAGCTATCGCTCAAAGCTATGCTTCCCTTGAGTCCCAACTCAATAACTGATAAAATTTGAAAAGGCCCTAACTTTTATACGTTACGTCCTACACCTAGTCAAGTTTGCAACATTCAAATGCTTGTAACTTTTTACTGGAGCGTCATAAAACCTTGAAATTTTGTAACAATAAAGTACTCGAACCTCTTGTCAATTTAAGCTATCGTTCAAAGCTATGCTACCCTTGAGTCCCAAATCAAACACTGATAAAACATCAAATGGCCCTAACTTTTATACGGTACGTCCTACACCTATCAAAGTTTGCAACATTCAACTGCTTGTAGCTTTTTACTGGAGCGTCATAAAACCTTGATATTTTCTAACAATAAAGAACTCGAAACTCTTGTCAATTTAATCTATCGCTCAAAGCTATGCTACTCTTGAGTCCCAAATCAAACACTGATAAAACTTAAAATGGCCCTAACTTCTATGTGGTACGTCCTACACCTATCAAAGTTTGCAAACAGACAAATGCTTGCCAGTTTTTACTGGAGGGTCATAAAACCTTGAAATTTTGTAACAATAAAGTACTCGAGCCTCTTTTCAACTTAAGCTATCGCTCAAAGCTATGCTACCCTTGAGTCCCAAATCAAACACTGATAAAACTTCAAATGGCCCTAACTTCTATTCGGTACGTCCTACACCTATCAAAGTTTGCCACATACAAATGCTTGTAACTTCTTACTGGAGCGTCATAAAACCTTGAAATTTGTAACAATAAAGAACTCGAAACTCTTGTCAATTTAATCTATCGCTCAAAGCTATGGTACCCTTGAGTCCCAAATCAAACACTGATAAAATTTCAAATCGCCCTAACTTTTATACGGTACGTCCTACGCCTATCAAAGTTTGCAACATACAAATGCTTGTAACTTTTTACTGGAGCGTCAAAAAACCTTGAAATTTTGTAACAATAAAGTACTCGAGCCTTGTTAATTTAAACTATCGCTCAAAGCTATGGTACCCTTGAGTCCCAAATCGAACACTGATAAAACTTCAAATGGCCCTAACTTCTATACGGTACGTCCGACACCTATCAAAGTTTGCAACATACAAATGCTTGTAACTTTTTACTGGAGCGTCATAAAACCTTGCAATTTTGTAACAATAAAGTACTCGAGCCTCTTGTCAATTTAAGCTATCGCTCAAATCTATGCTACCCTTGAGTCCCAAATCAAACACTGATAAAGCTTCAAATGGCCCTAATTTCTATACGGTACGTCCTACACCTATCAAAGTTTGCAAACATACACATGCTTGTAACTTTTTACTGGAGCGTCATAAAACCTTGAAATTTTATAACAATAAAGTACTCGAGCCTCTTGTCAATTTAAGCTATCGCTCAAATCTACGCTACCTTTGAGTCCCAAATAAAACACTGATAAAACTTCAAATGGCCCTAACTTCTATGCGGTACGTCCTACACCTATCAAAGATTGCAAACAGACAAATGCTTGTAGCTTTTTACTGGAGCGTCATAAAACCTTGAAATTTTGTAACAATAAAGTACTCGAGCCTCTTTTCAATTTAAGCTATCGCTCAAAGCTTTGCTACCCTTGAGTCCCAAATCAAACACTGATAAAACTTCAAATGGCCCTAACTTTTATACGGTATGTCCTACACCTATTAAAGTTTGCAACATTCAAATGCTTGTAACTTTTTACTGGAGCGTCATAAAACCTTGAAATTTTCTAACAATAAAGAACTTGAAACTCTTGTCAATTTAATCTATCGCTCAAAGCTATGCTACTCTTGAGTCCTAAATCAAACACTGATAAAACTTCAAATGGCCCTAACTTCTATGCGATACGTCCTACACCTATCAAAGTTTGCAAACAGACAAATGCTTGCAACTTTTTACTGGAGGGTCATAAAACCTTGAAATTTTATAACAATAAAATACTCGAGCCTCTTGTCAATTTAAGCTATCGCTCAAAGCTATGCTACCCTTGAGTCCCAAATCAAACACTGACAAAACTTCAAATGGCCCCTACGGTACGTCCTCCACCTATCAAAGTTTGCAACATACAAATGCTTGTAACTTTTTACTGGAGCGTCATAAAGCCTTGCAATTTTGTAACAATAAAGTACTCGAGCCTTTGTTAATTTAAGCTATCGCTCAAAGCTATGGTACCCTTGAGTCCCAAATCGAACACTGATAAAACTTCAAATGGCCCTAACTTTTATACGGTACGTCCGACACCTATCAAAGTTTGCCACATACAAATGCTTGTAACTTTTTACTGGAGCTTCATAAAACCTTGCAATTTTGTAACAATAAAGTACTCGAGCCTCTTGTCAATTTAAGCTATTGCTCAAATCTACGCTACCTTTGAGTCCCAAAGAAAACACTGATAAAACTTCAAATGGCCCTAACTTCTATGCGGTACGTCCTACACCTATCAAAGATTGCAAACAGACAAATGCTTGTAGCTTTTTAATGGAGCGTCATAAAACCTTGAAATTTTGTAACAATAAAGTACTCGAGCCTCTTTTCAATTTAAGCTATCGCTCAAAGCTATGCTACCCTTGAGTCCCAAATCAAACACTGATAAAACTTCAAATGGCCCCTACGGTATATCCTACATCTATCAAAGTTTGCAACATACAAATGCTTGTAACTTTTTACTGGAGCGTCATAAAACCTTGAAATTTTGTAACAATAAAGTACTCGAGCCTCTTGTCAATTTAAACTATCGCTCAAAGCTATGCTACCCTTGAATCCCAAATCAAACACTAATGAAGCTTCAAATGGCCCTAACTTCTATACGGTACGTCCTACCCCTATCAAAATTTGCAACATACAAATGCTTGTAACTTTTTACTGGAGCGTCATAAAACCTTGCAATTTTGTAACAATAAAGTACTCGCGCCTCTTGTCAATTTAAGCTAACGCTCAAAGCTATGCTACCCTTGAGTCCCAAATCAAACACTGATAAAACTTCAAATGTCCCTAACTTTTATGCGGTATGTCCTACACCTATTAAAGTTTGCAACATTCAAATGCTTGTAACTTTTTACTGGAGCGTCATAAAACCTTGAAATTTTCTAACAATAAAGAACTTGAAACTCTTGTCAATTTAATCTATCGCTCAAAGCTATGCTACTCTTGAGTCCTAAATCAAACACTGATAAATCTTCAAATGGTGCTAACTTCTATGCGGTACGTCCTACACCTATCAAAGTTTGCAAACAGACAAATGCTTGCAACTTTTTACTGGAGGGTCATAAAACCTTGAAATTTTGTAACAATAAAGTACTCGAGCCTCTTTTCAATTTAATCTATCGCTCAAAGCTATGCTACCCTTGAGTCCCAAATCAAACACTGATAAAACTTCAAATGGCCCTAACTTCTATGCGGTACGTCCTACACCTATCAAAGTTTGCCACATACAAATGCTTGTAACTTCTTACTGGAGCGTCATAAAACCTTGAAATTTTGTAACAATAAAGAACTCGAAACTCTTGTCAATTTAATCTATCGCTCAAAGCTATGGTACCCTTGAGTCCCAAAACAAACACTGATAAAATTTCAAATCGCCCTAACTTCTATACGGTACGTCCTACACCTATCAAAGTTTGCAACATACAAATGCTAGTAACTTTTTACTGGAGCGTCAAAAAACCTTGAAATTTTGTAACAATAAAGTACTCAAGCCTTGTTCATTTAAGCTACCACTCAAAGCTATGGTACCCTTGAGTCCCAAATCGAACACTGATAAAACTTCAAATGGCCCTAACTTCTATACGGTACGTCCGACACCTATCAAAGATTGCAACATACAAATGCTTGTAACTTTTTACTGGAGCGTCATAAAACCTTGCAATTTTGTAACAATAAAGTACTCGAGCCTCTTGTCAATTTAAGCTATCGCTCAAATCTATGCTACCCTTGAGTCCCAAATCAAACACTGATAAAGCTTCAAATGGCCCTAATTTCTATACGGTACGTCCTACACCTATCAAAGTTTGCAAACATACACATGCTTGTAACTTTTTACTGGAGCGTCATAAAACCTTGAAATTTTATAACAATAAAGTATTCGAGCCTCTTGTCAATTTAAGCTATCGCTCAAATCTACGCTACCTTTGAGTCCCAAATAAAACACGGATAAAACTTCAAATGGCCCTAACTTCTATGCGGTACGTCCTACACCTATCAAAGATTGCAAACAGACAAATGCTTGTAGCTTTTTACTGGAGCGTCATAAAACCTTGAAATTTTGTAACAATAAAGTATTCGAGCCTCTTTTCAATTTAAGCTATCGCTCAAAGCTATGCTACCCTTGAATCCCAAATCAAACACTAATGAAGCTTCAAATGGCCCTAACTTCTATACGGTACGTCCTACACCTATCAAAATTTGCAACATTCAAATGCTTGTAACTTTTTACTGGAGCGTCATAAAACCTTGCAATTTTGTAACAATAAAGTACTCGCGCCTCTTGTCAATTTAAGCTAACGCTCAAAGCTATGCTACCCTTGAGTCCCAAATCAAACACTGACAAAACTTCAAATGGCCCCTACGGTACGTCCTACACCTATCAAAGTTTGCAACATACAAATGCTTGTAACTTTTTACTAGAGCGTCATAAAACCTTGCAATTTTGTAACAATAAAGTACTCGCGCCTCTTGTCAATTTAATCTATCGCTCAAAGCTATGCTACCCTTGAGTCCCAAATCAAACACTGATAAAACTTCAAATGGCCCTATTTTCTATACGGTACGTCCTACACCTATCAGAGTTTGCAACATACAAATGCTTGTAGCTTTTTACTGGAGCGTCATAAAACCTTGAAATTTTCTAAAAATAAAGAACTTGAAACTCTTGTCAATTTAATCTATCGCTCAAAGCAATGCTACTCTTGAGTCCTAAATCAAACACTGATAAAACTTCAAATGGCCCTAACTTCTATGCGGTACGTCCTACACCTATCAAAGTTTGCCACATACAAATGCTTGTAACTTCTTACTGGAGCGTCATAAAACCTTGAAATTTTGTAACAATAAAGAACTCGAAACTCTTGTCAATTTAATCTATCGCTCAAAGCTATGGTACCCTTGAGTCCCAAATCAAACACTGATAAAACTTCAAATGGCCCTAACTTTTATACGGTATGTCCTACACCTATTAAAGTTTGCAACATTCAAATGCTTGTAACTTTTTACTGGAGCGTCATAAAACCTTGAAATTTTCTAACAATAAAGAACTTGAAACTCTTGTCAATTTAATCTATCGCTCAAAGCTATGCTACTCTTGAGTCCTAAATCAAACACTGATAAAACTTCAAATGGCCCTAACTTCTATGCGGTACGTCCTACACCTATCAAAGTTTGCAAACAGACAAATGCTTGCAACTTTTTACTGGAGAGTCATAAAACCTTGAAATTTTATAACAATAAAATACTCGAGCCTCTTGTCAATTTAAGCTATCGCTCAAAGCTATGCTACCCTTGAGTCCCAAATCAAACACTGACAAAACTTCAAATGGCCCCTACGGTACGTCCTACACCTATCAAAGTTTGCAACATACAAATGCTTGTAACTTTTTACTAGAGCGTCATAAAACCTTGCAATTTTGTAACAATAAAGTACTCGCGCCTCTTGTCAATTTAATCTATCGCTCAAAGCTATGCTACCCTTGAGTCCCAAATCAAACACTGATAAAACTTCAAATAGCCCTATTTTCTATACGGTACGTCCTACACCTATCAGAGTTTGCAACATACAAATGCTTGTAACTTTTTACTGGAGCGTCATAAAACCTTGCGATTTTGTAACAATAAAGTACTCGCGCCTCTTGTCAATTTAAGCTAACGCTCAAAGCTATGCTACCCTTGAGTCCCAAATCAAACACTGATAAAACTTCAAATGGCCCTAACTTTTATACGGTATGTCCAACACCTATCAAAGTTTGCAACATTCAAATGCTTGTAACTTTTTACTGGAGCGTCATAAAACCTTGAAATTTTCTAACAATAAAGAACTTGAAACTCTTGTCAATTTAATCTATCGCTCAAAGCTATGCTAATCTTGAGTCCTAAACCAAACACTGATAAAACTTCAAATGGCCCTAACTTCTATGCGGTACGTCCTACACCTATCAAAGTTTGCAAACAGACAAATGCTTGCAACTTTTTACTGGAGGGTCATAAAACCTTGAAATTTTATAACAATAAAGTACTCGAGCCTCTTGTCAATTGAAGCTATCGCTCAAAGCTATGCTACCCTTGAGTCCCAAATCAAACACTGACAAAACTTCAAATGGCCCCTACGGTTCGTCCTACACCTATCAAAGTTTGCAACATACAAATGCTTGTAACTTTTTACTGGAGCGTCATAAAACCTTGAAATTTTGTAACAATAAAGTGCTCGAGCCTCTGGTCAATTTAAGCTATCGCTCAATGCTATGCTATCCTTGAGTCCCAAATCAAACACTAATGAAGCTTCAAATGGCCCTAACTTCTATACTTAACGTCCTATACCTATCAAAGTTTGCAACATACAAATGCTTGTAACTTTTTACTGGAGCGTCATAAAACCTTGCAATTTTGTAACAATAAAGTACTCGCGCCTCTTGTCAATTTAATCTATCGCTCAAAGCTATGCTACCCTTGAGACCCAAATCAAACACTGATAAAACTTCAAATGGCAATAACTTCTATACGTACGTCCTACACCTATCAAAGTTTGCAGCATACAAATGCTTGTAACTTTTTACTGGAGCGTCAAAAAACCTTGAAATTTTGTAACAATAAAGTACTCGAGCCTTGTTAATTTTAGCTATCGCTCAAAGCTATGCTAACCTTGAGTCCCAAATCAAACACTGATAAAATTTCAAATTGCCCTAACTTCTATACGGTACGTCCTACACCTATCAAAGTTTGCAACATACAAATGCTTGTAACTTTTTACTGGAGCGTCATAAAACCTTGCAATTTTGTAACAATAAAGTACTCCAACCTCTGTCAATTTAAGTTATCGCTCAAAGCTATGCTACCCTTGAGTCCCAAATCAAACACTGATAAAACTTCAAATGGCCCTAACTTCTATACGGTACGTCCTACACCTATCAGAGTTTGCAACATACAAATGCTTGTAGCTTTTTACTGGAGCGTCATACACCTTGAAATTTTGCAACAATAAAGTACTCGAGCCTCTAGTCAATTTAAGCTATCGCTCAAAGCAATGCTACCCTTGAGTCCCAAATCCAACACTGATAAAACTTCAAATGGCCCTAACTTCTATACGGTACGTCCTACACCTATCAGAGTTTGCAACATACAAATGCTTGTAGCTTTTTACTGGAGCGTCATAAAACCTTGAAATTTTGTAACAATAAAGTAATCGAGCCTCTTTTCAATTTAAGCTATCGCTCAAAGCTATGCTACCCTTGAGTCCCAACTCAAACACTGATAAAATTTCGAATGGCTCTAAATTTTATACGTTACGTCCTAGTCAAGTTTGCAACATTCAAATGCTTGTAACTTTTTACTGGAGCGTCATAAAACCTTGAAATTTTGTAACAATAAAGTACTCGAACCTCTTGTCAATTTAAGCTATCGTTCAAAGCTATGCTACACTTGAGTCCCAAATCAAACACTGATAAAACATCAAATGGCCCTAACTTTTATACGGTACGTCCTACACCTATCAAAGTTTGCAACATTCAAATGCTTGTAGCTTTTTACTGGAGCGTCATAAAACCTTGAAATTTTCTAACAATAAAGAACTCGAAACTCTTGTCAATTTAATCTATCGCTCAAAGCTATGCTACTCTTGAGTCCCAAATCAAACACTGATAAAACTTCAAATGGCCCTAAATTCTATACGGTACGTCCTACACCTATCAAAGTTTGCAACATACAAATGCTTGTAACTTTTTACTGGAGCGTCACAAAACCTTGAAATTTTGTAACAACAAAGTACTCGAGCCTTGTTAATTTTAGCTCTCGCTCAAAGCTATGCTACCCTTGAGTCCCAAATCAAACACTGATAAAATTTCAAATGGCCCTAACTTCTATACGGTACGTCCTACACCTATCAAAGTTTGCAACATACAAATGCTTGTAACTTTTTACTAGAACGTCATAAAACCTTGCAATTTTGTAACAATAAAGTACTCGAACCTCTGTCAATTTAGGTTATCGCTCAAAGCTATGCTACCCTTGAGTCCCAAATACAACACTGATAAAACTTCAAATGGCCCTAACTTCTATACGGTACGTCCTACACCTATCAGAGTTTGCAACATACAAATGATTGTAGCTTTTTACTGGAGCGTCATAAAACCTTGAAATTTTGTAAAAATAAAGTACTCGAGCCTCTTTTCAATTTAAGCTATCGCTCAAAGCTATGCTACCATTGAGTCCCAAATCAAACACTGCTAAAACTTCAAATGGCCCTAACTTCTATTCGGTACGTCCTACACCTATCAAAGTTTGCCACATACAAATGCATGTAACTTCTTACTGGAGCGTCATAAAACCTTGAAATTTTGTAACAATAAAGTACTCGAACCTCTTGTCAATTTAAGCTATCGTTCAAAGCTATGCTACCCTTGAGTCCCAAATCAAACACTGATAAAACATCAAATGGCCCTAACTTTTATACGGTACGTCCTACACCTATCAAAGTTTGCCACATTCAAATGCTTGTAGCTTTTTACTGCAGCGTCATAAAACCTTGAAATTTTGTAACAATAAAGTACTCGAGCCTCTTTTCAATTTAAGCTATCGCTCAAAGCTATGCTAGCCTTGAGTCCCAAATCAAACACTGATAAAACTTCAAATGGCCCTAACTTCTATTCGGTACGTCCTACACCTATCAAAGTTTGCCACATACAAATGCTTGTAACACTTTACTGGAGCGTCATAAAACCTTGCAATTTTGTAACAATAAAGTACTCGCGCCTCTTCTCAATTTAAGCTAACGCTCAAAGCTATGCTACCCCTAAGTCCCAAATCAAACACTGATAAAACTTCAAATGGCCCTAACTTTTATACGGTACGTCCTACACCTATCAAAGTTTGCAACATCCAAATGCTTGTAACTTTTTACTGGAGCGTCATAAAACCTTGCAATTTTGTAACAATAAAGTACTCGAGCCTCTTGTCAATTGAAGCTATCGCTCAAAGCTATGCTACCCTTGAGTCCCAAATCAAACACTTACAAAACTTCAAATGGCCCCTACGGTTCGTCCTACACCTATCAAAGTTTGCAACATACAAATGCTTGTAACTTTTTACTGGAGCGTCATAAAACCTTGAAATTTTGTAACAATAAAGTGCTCGAGCCACTGGTCAATTTAAGCTATCGCTCAATGCTATGCTATCCTTGAGTCCCAAATCAAACACTAATGAAGCTTCAAATGGCCCTAACTTCTATACTTTACGTCCTACACCTATCAAAGTTTGCAACATACAAATGCTTGTAACTTTTTACTGGAGCGTCATAAAACCTTGCAATTTTGTAACAATAAAGTACTCGCGCCTCTTGTCAATTTAATTTATCGTTCAAAGCTATGCTACCCTTGAGTCCCAAATCAAACACTGATAAAACTTCAAATGGCCCTAAATTCTATACGGTACGTCCTACACCTATCAAAGTTTGCAACATACAAATGCTTGTAACTTTTTACTGGAGCGTCAAAAAACCTTGAAATTTTGTAACAATAAAGTACTCGAGCCTTGTTAATTTTAGCTATCACTCAAAGCTATGCTAACCTTGAGTCCCAAATCAAACACTGATAAAATTTCAAATGGCCCTAACTTCTATACGGTACGTCCTACACCTATCAAAGTTTGCAACATACAAATGCTTGTAACTTTTTACTGGAGCGTCATAAAACCTTGCAATTTTGTAACAATAAAGTACTCGAACCTCTGTCAATTTAAGTTATCGCTCAAAGCTATGCTACCCTTGAGTCCCAAATCAAACACTGATAAAACTTCAAATGGCCCTAACTTCTATACGGTACGTCCTACACCTATCAGAGTTTGCAACATACAAATGCTTGTAGCTTTTTACTGGAGCGTCATACACCTTGAAATTTTGCAACAATAAAATTCTCGAGCCTCTTGTCAATTTAAGCTATCGCTCAAAGCAATGCTACCCTTGAGTCCCAAATCCAACACTGATAAAACTTCAAATGGCCCTAACTTCTATACGGTACGTCCTACACCTATCAGAGTTTGCAACATACAAATGCTTGTAGCTTTTTACTGGAGCGTCATCAAACCTTGAAATTTTGTAACAATAAAGTAACCGAGCCTCTTTTCAATTTAAGCTATCGCTCAAAGCTATGCTACCCTTGAGTCCCAACTCAAACACTGATAAAATTTCGAATGGCTCTAAATTTTATACGTTAAGTCCTACACCTAGTCAAGTTTGCAACATTAAAATGCTTGTAACTTTTTACTGGAGCGTCATAAAACCTTGGAATTTTGTAACAATAAAGTACTCAAACCTCTTGTCAATTTAAGCTATCGCTCAAAGCTATGCTACCCTTGAGTCCCAAATCAAACACTGATAAAACATCAAATGGCCCTAACTTTTATACGGTACGTCCTACACCTATCAAAGTTTGCAACATTCAAATGCTTGTAGCTTTTTACTGGAGCGTCATAAAACCTTGAAGTTTTCTAACAATAAAGAACTCGAAACTCTTGTCAATTTAATCTATCGCTCAAAGCTATGCTACTCTTGAGTCCCAAATCAAACACTGATAAAACTTCAAATGGCCCTAAATTCTATACGGTACGTCCTACACCTATCAAAGTTTGCAACATACAAATGCTTGTAACTTTTTACTGGAGCGTCACAAAACCTTGAAATTTTGTAACAATAAAGTACTCGAGCCTTGTTAATTTTAGCTATCGCTCAAAGCTATGCTACCCTTGAGTCCCAAATCAAACACTGATAAAATTTCAAATGGCCCTAACTTCTATACGGTACGTCCTACACCTATCAAAGTTTGCAACATACAAATGCTTGTAACTTTTTACTAGAGCGTCATAAAACCTTGCAATTTTGTAACAATAAGGCACTCGAGCCTCTTGTCAATTTAAGCTATCGCTCAAAGCTATGCTACCCTTGAGTCCCAACTCAAACACTGATAAAATTTCAAATGGCCCTAACTTTTATACGTTACGTCCTACACCTAGTTAAGTTTGCAACATTCAAATGCTTGTAACTTTTTACTGGAGCGTCATAAAACCTTGAAATTTTGTAACAATAAAGTACTCGAACCTCTTGTCAATTTAAGCTATCGTTCAAAGCTATGCTACCCTTGAGTCCCAAATCAAACACTGATAAAACATCAAATGGCCCTAACTTTTATACGGTACGTCCTACACCTATCAAAGTTTGCCACATTCAAATGCTTGTAGCTTTTTACTGCAGCGTCATAAAACCTTGAAATTTTGTAACAATAAAGTACTCGAGCCTCTTTTCAATTTAAGCTATCGCTCAAAGCTATGCTACCCTTGAGTCCCAAATCAAACACTGATAAAACTTCAAATGGCCCTAACTTCTATTCGGTACGTCCTACACCTATCAAAGTTTGCCACATACAAATGCTTGTAACTTCTACCTGGAGCGTCATACAACCTTGAAATTTTGTAACAATAAGGCACTCGAGCCTCTTGTCAATTTAAGCTATCGTTCAAAGCTATGCTACCCTTGAGTCCCAACTCAAACACTGATAAAATTTCAAATGGCCCTAACTTTTATACGTTACGTCCTACACCTAGTCAAGTTTGCAACATTCATATGCTTGTAACTGTTTACTGGAGCGTCATAAAACCTTGAAATTTTGTAACAATAAAGTACTCGAACCACTTGTCAATTTAAGCTATCGTTCAAAGCTATGCTACCCTTGAGTCCCAAATCAAACACTGATAAAACTTTAAATGGCCCTAACTTCTATACGGTACGTCCTGCACCTATCAAAGTTTGCAACATACAAATGCTTATAACTTTTTACTGGAGCGTCACAAAACCTTGAAATTTTGTAACAATAAAGTACTCGAGCCTCTTGTCAATTTAAGCTATCGCTCAAAGCTATGCTACCCTTGAGTCCCAAATCAAACACTGATGAAACTTCAAATGGCTCTAACTTCTATACGGTGCGTCCTACACCTATCAAAATTTGCAACATACAAATGCTTGTAACACTTTACTGGAGCGTCATAAAACCTTGCAATTTTGTAACAATAAAGTACTCGCGCCTCTTCTCAATTTAAGCTAACGCTCAAAGCTATGCTACCCCTAAGTCCCAAATCAAACACTGATAAAACTTCAAATGGCCCTAACTTTTATACGGTACGTCCTACACCTATCAAAGTTTGCAACATCCAAATGCTTGTAACTTTTTACTGGAGCGTCATAAAACCTTGCAATTTTGTAACAATAAAGTACTCGACCCTCTGTCAATTTAAGTTATCGCTCAAAGCTATGCTACCCTTGAGTCCCAAATCAAACACTGATAAAACTTCAAATGGCCCTAACTTCTATACGGTACGTCCTACACCTATCAGAGTTTGCAACATACAAATGCTTGTAGCTTTTTACTGGAGCGTCATAAAACCTTGAAATTTTGCAACAATAAAGTACTCGACCCTCTGTCAATTTAAGTTATCGCTCAAAGCTATGCTACCCTTGAGTCCCAAATCAAACACTGATAAAACTTTAAATGGCCCTAACTTCTATACGGTACGTCCTGCACCTATCAAAGTTTGCAACATACAAATGCTTATAACTTTTTACTGGAGCGTCACAAAACCTTGAAATTTTGTAACAACAAAGTACTCGAGCCTTGTTAATTTTAGCTCTCGCTCAAAGCTATGCTACCCTTGAGTCCCAAATCAAACACTGATAAAATTTCAAATGGCCCTAACTTCTATACGGTACGTCCTACACCTATCAAAGTTTGCAACATACAAATGCTTGTAACTTTTTACTAGAGCGTCATAAAACCTTGCAATTTTGTAACAATAAAGTACTCGAACCTCTGTCAATTTAGGTTATCGCTCAAAGCTATGCTACCCTTGAGTCCCAAATACAACACTGATAAAACTTCAAATGGCCCTAACTTCTATACGGTACGTCCTACACCTATCAGAGTTTGCAACATACAAATGATTGTAGCTTTTTACTGGAGCGTCATAAAACCTTGAAATTTTGTAAAAATAAAGTACTCGAGCCTCTTTTCAATTTAAGCTATCGCTCAAAGCTATGCTACCATTGAGTCCCAAATCAAACACTGCTAAAACTTCAAATGGCCCTAACTTCTATTCGGTACGTCCTACACCTATCAAAGTTTGCCACATACAAATGCATGTAACTTCTTACTGGAGCGTCATAAAACCTTGAAATTTTGTAACAATAAAGTACTCGAACCTCTTGTCAATTTAAGCTATCGTTCAAAGCTATGCTACCCTTGAGTCCCAAATCAAACACTGATAAAACATCAAATGGCCCTAACTTTTATACGGTACGTCCTACACCTATCAAAGTTTGCCACATTCAAATGCTTGTAGCTTTTTACTGCAGCGTCATAAAACCTTGAAATTTTGTAACAATAAAGTACTCGAGCCTCTTTTCAATTTAAGCTATCGCTCAAAGCTATGCTAGCCTTGAGTCCCAAATCAAACACTGATAAAACTTCAAATGGCCCTAACTTCTATTCGGTACGTCCTACACCTATCAAAGTTTGCCACATACAAATGCTTGTAACACTTTACTGGAGCGTCATAAAACCTTGCAATTTTGTAACAATAAAGTACTCGCGCCTCTTCTCAATTTAAGCTAACGCTCAAAGCTATGCTACCCCTAAGTCCCAAATCAAACACTGATAAAACTTCAAATGGCCCTAACTTTTATACGGTACGTCCTACACCTATCAAAGTTTGCAACATCCAAATGCTTGTAACTTTTTACTGGAGCGTCATAAAACCTTGCAATTTTGTAACAATAAAGTACTCGAGCCTCTTGTCAATTGAAGCTATCGCTCAAAGCTATGCTACCCTTGAGTCCCAAATCAAACACTTACAAAACTTCAAATGGCCCCTACGGTTCGTCCTACACCTATCAAAGTTTGCAACATACAAATGCTTGTAACTTTTTACTGGAGCGTCATAAAACCTTGAAATTTTGTAACAATAAAGTGCTCGAGCCACTGGTCAATTTAAGCTATCGCTCAATGCTATGCTATCCTTGAGTCCCAAATCAAACACTAATGAAGCTTCAAATGGCCCTAACTTCTATACTTTACGTCCTACACCTATCAAAGTTTGCAACATACAAATGCTTGTAACTTTTTACTGGAGCGTCATAAAACCTTGCAATTTTGTAACAATAATGTACTCGCGCCTCTTGTCAATTTAATTTATCGTTCAAAGCTATGCTACCCTTGAGTCCCAAATCAAACACTGATAAAACTTCAAATGGCCCTAAATTCTATACGGTACGTCCTACACCTATCAAAGTTTGCAACATACAAATGCTTGTAACTTTTTACTGGAGCGTCAAAAAACCTTGAAATTTTGTAACAATAAAGTACTCGAGCCTTGTTAATTTTAGCTATCACTCAAAGCTATGCTAACCTTGAGTCCCAAATCAAACACTGATAAAATTTCAAATGGCCCTAACTTCTATACGGTACGTCCTACACCTATCAAAGTTTGCAACATACAAATGCTTGTAACTTTTTACTGGAGCGTCATAAAACCTTGCAATTTTGTAACAATAAAGTACTCGAACCTCTGTCAATTTAAGTTATCGCTCAAAGCTATGCTACCCTTGAGTCCCAAATCAAACACTGATAAAACTTCAAATGGCCCTAACTTCTATACGGTACGTCCTACACCTATCAGAGTTTGCAACATACAAATGCTTGTAGCTTTTTACTGGAGCGTCATACACCTTGAAATTTTGCAACAATAAAATTCTCGAGCCTCTTGTCAATTTAAGCTATCGCTCAAAGCAATGCTACCCTTGAGTCCCAAATCCAACACTGATAAAACTTCAAATGGCCCTAACTTCTATACGGTACGTCCTACACCTATCAGAGTTTGCAACATACAAATGCTTGTAGCTTTTCACTGGAGCGTCATCAAACCTTGAAATTTTGTAACAATAAAGTAACCGAGCCTCTTTTCAATTTAAGCTATCGCTCAAAGCTATGCTACCCTTGAGTCCCAACTCAAACACTGATAAAATTTCGAATGGCTCTAAATTTTATACGTTAAGTCCTACACCTAGTCAAGTTTGCAACATTAAAATGCTTGTAACTTTTTACTGGAGCGTCATAAAACCTTGGAATTTTGTAACAATAAAGTACTCAAACCTCTTGTCAATTTAAGCTATCGTTCAAAGCTATGCTACCCTTGAGTCCCAAATCAAACACTGATAAAACATCAAATGGCCCTAACTTTTATACGGTACGTCCTACACCTATCAAAGTTTGCAACATTCAAATGCTTGTAGCTTTTTACTGGAGCGTCATAAAACCTTGAAGTTTTCTAACAATAAAGAACTCGAAACTCTTGTCAATTTAATCTATCGCTCAAAGCTATGCTACTCTTGAGTCCCAAATCAAACACTGATTAAACTTCAAATGGCCCTAAATTCTATACGGTACGTCCTACACCTATCAAAGTTTGCAACATACAAATGCTTGTAACTTTTTACTGGAGCGTCACAAAACCTTGAAATTTTGTAACAATAAAGTACTCGAGCCTTGTTAATTTTAGCTATCGCTCAAAGCTATGCTACCCTTGAGTCCCAAATCAAACACTGATAAAATTTCAAATGGCCCTAACTTCTATACGGTACGTCCTACACCTATCAAAGTTTGCAACATACAAATGCTTGTAACTTTTTACTAGAGCGTCATAAAACCTTGCAATTTTGTAACAATAAAGCACTCGAGCCTCTTGTCAATTTAAGCTATCGCTCAAAGCTATGCTACCCTTGAGTCCCAACTCAAACACTGATAAAATTTCAAATGGCCCTAACTTTTATACGTTACGTCCTACACCTAGTTAAGTTTGCAACATTCAAATGCTTGTAACTTTTTACTGGAGCGTCATAAAACCTTGAAATTTTGTAACAATAAAGTACTCGAACCTCTTGTCAATTTAAGCTATCGTTCAAAGCTATGCTACCCTTGAGTCCCAAATCAAACACTGATAAAACATCAAATGGCCCTAACTTTTATACGGTACGTCCTACACCTATCAAAGTTTGCCACATTCAAATGCTTGTAGCTTTTTACTGCAGCGTCATAAAACCTTGAAATTTTGTAACAATAAAGTACTCGAGCCTCTTTTCAATTTAAGCTATCGCTCAAAGCTATGCTACCCTTGAGTCCCAAATCAAACACTGATAAAACTTCAAATGGCCCTAACTTCTATTCGGTACGTCCTACACCTATCAAAGTTTGCCACATACAAATGCTTGTAACTTCTACCTGGAGCGTCATACAACCTTGAAATTTTGTAACAATAAGGCACTCGAGCCTCTTGTCAATTTAAGCTATCGTTCAAAGCTATGCTACCCTTGAGTCCCAACTCAAACACTGATAAAATTTCAAATGGCCCTAACTTTTATACGTTACGTCCTACACCTAGTCAAGTTTGCAACATTCATATGCTTGTAACTGTTTACTGGAGCGTCATAAAACCTTGAAATTTTGTAACAATAAAGTACTCGAACCACTTGTCAATTTAAGCTATCGTTCAAAGCTATGCTACCCTTGAGTCCCAAATCAAACACTGATAAAACTTTAAATGGCCCTAACTTCTATACGGTACGTCCTGCACCTATCAAAGTTTGCAACATACAAATGCTTATAACTTTTTACTGGAGCGTCACAAAACCTTGAAATTTTGTAACAATAAAGTACTCGAGCCTCTTGTCAATTTAAGCTATCGCTCAAAGCTATGATACCCTTGAGTCCCAAATCAAACACTGATGAAACTTCAAATGGCTCTAACTTCTATACGGTGCGTCCTACACCTATCAAAATTTGCAACATACAAATGCTTGTAACACTTTACTGGAGCGTCATAAAACCTTGCAATTTTGTAACAATAAAGTACTCGCGCCTCTTCTCAATTTAAGCTAACGCTCAAAGCTATGCTACCCCTAAGTCCCAAATCAAACACTGATAAAACTTCAAATGGCCCTAACTTTTATACGGTACGTCCTACACCTATCAAAGTTTGCAACATCCAAATGCTTGTAACTTTTTACTGGAGCGTCATAAAACCTTGCAATTTTGTAACAATAAAGTACTCGACCCTCTGTCAATTTAAGTTATCGCTCAAAGCTATGCTACCCTTGAGTCCCAAATCAAACACTGATAAAACTTCAAATGGCCCTAACTTCTATACGGTACGTCCTACACCTATCAGAGTTTGCAACATACAAATGCTTGTAGCTTTTTACTGGAGCGTCATAAAACCTTGAAATTTTGCAACAATAAAGTACTCGAGCCTCTTGTCAATTTAAGCTATCGCTCAAGACAATGCTACCCTTGAGTCCCAACTCAAACACTGATAAAATTTCGAATGGCTCTAAATTTTATACGTTACGTCCTACACCTAGTCAAGTTTGCAACATTCAAATGCTTGTAACTTTTTACTGGAGCGTCATAAAACCTTGAAATTTTGTAACAATAAAGTACTCGAACCTCTTGTCAATTTAAGCTATCGTTCAAAGCTATGCTACCCTTGAGTCCCAAATCAAACACTGATAAAACATCAAATGGCCCTTACTTTTATACGGTACGTCCTACACCTATCAAAGTTTGCAACATTCAAATGCTTGTAGCTTTTTACTGGAGCGTCATAAAACCTTGAAATTTTCTAACAATAAAGAACTCGAAACTCTTGTCAATTTAATCTATCGCTCAAAGCTATGCAACTCTTGAGTCCCAAATCAAACACTGATAAAACTTCAAATGGCCCCAAATTCTATACGGTACGTCCTACACCTATCAAAGTTTGCAACATACAAATGCTTGTAACTTTTTACTGGAGCGTCACAAAACCTTGAAATTTTGTAACAATAAAGTACTCGAGCCTTGTTAATTTTAGCGATCGCTCAAAGCTATGCTACCCTTGAGTCCCAAATCAAACACTGATAAAATTTCAAATGGCCCTAACTTCTATACGGTACGTCCTACACCTATCAAAGTTTGCAACATACAAATGCTTGTAACTTTTTACTAGAGTGTCATAAAACCTTGCAATTTTGTAACAATAAAGTACTCGAACCTCTGTCAATTTAAGTTATCGCTCAAAGCTATGCTACCCTTGAGTCCCAAATACAACACTGATAAAACTTCAAATGGCCCTAACTTCTATACGGTACGTCCTACACCTATCAGAGTTTGCAACATACAAATGATTGTAGCTTTTTACTGGAGCGTCATAAAACCTTGAAATTTTGTAAAAATAAAGTACTCGAGCCTCTTTTCAATTTAAGCTATCGCTCAAAGCTATGCTACCATTGAGTCCCAAATCAAACACTGATAAAACTTCAAATGGCCCTAACTTCTATTCGGTACGTCCTACACCTATCAAAGTTTGCCACATACAAATGCTTGTAACTTCTTACTGGAGCGTCATAAAATCTTGAAATTTTGTAACAATAAGGCACTCGAGCCTCTTGTCAATTTAAGCTATCGCTCAAAGCTATGCTACCCTTGAGTCCCAACTCAAACACTGATAAAATTTCAAATGGCCCTAACTTTTATACGTTACGTCCTACACCTAGTCAAGTTTGCAACATTCAAATGCTTGTAACTTTTTACTGGAGCGTCATAAAACCTTGAAATTTTGTAACAATAAAGTACTCGAACCTCTTGTCAATTTAAGCTATCGCTCAAAGCTATGCTACCCTTGAGTCCCAAATCAAACACTGATAAAACTTCAAATGGCCCTAACTTCTATTCGGTACGTCCTACACCTATCAAAGTTTGCCACATACAAATGCTTGTAACTTCTACCTGGAGCGTCATAAAACCTTGAAATTTTTTAACAATAAGGCACTCGAGCCTCTTGTCAATTTAAGCTATCGCTCAAAGCTATGCTACCCTTGAGTCCCAACTCAAACACTGATAAAATTTCAAATGGCCCTAACTTTTATACGTTACGTCCTACACCTAGTCAAGTTTGCAACATTCATATGCTTGTAACTGTTTACTGGAGCGTCATAAAACCTTGAAATTTTGTAACAATAAAGTACTCGAACCACTTGTCAATTTAAGCTATCGTTCAAAGCTATGCTACCCTTGAGTCCCAAATCAAACACTGATAAAACTTCAAATGGCCCTAAATTCTATACGGTACGTCCTACACCTATCAAAGTTTGCAAACATACAAATGCTTATAACTTTTTACTGGAGCGTCACAAAACCTTGAAATTTTGTAACAATAAAGTACTCGAGCCTCTTGTCAATTTAAGCTATCGCTCAAAGCTATGATACCCTTGAGTCGCAAATCAAACACTGATAAAACTTCAAATGGCCCCTACGGTACGTCCTACACCTATCAAAGTTTGCAACATACAAATGCTTGTAACTTTTTACTGGAGCGTCATAAAACCTTGCAGTTTTGTAACAATAAAGTACTCGCGCCTCTTGTCAATTTAATCTATCGCTCAAAGCTATGCTACCCTTGAGTCCCAAATCAAACACTGATAAAACTTCAAATGGCCCTAACTTCTATTCGGTACGTCCTACACCTATCAAAGTTTGCCACATACAAATGCTTGTAACCTCTTACTGGAGCGTCATAAGACCTCGAAATTTTGTAACAATAAAGTACTCGAGCCAATTGTCAATTTAAGCTATCGTTCAAAGCTATGCTACTCTTGAGTCCCAAATCAAACACTGATAAAACTTCAAATGGCCCTAAATTCTATACGGTACGTCCTACACCTATCAAAGTTTGCAACATACAAATGCTTGTAACTTTTTACTGGAGCGTCACAAAACCTTGAAATTTTGTAACAATAAAGTACTCGAGCCTTGTTAATTTTAGCTATCGCTCAAAGCTATGCTATTCTTGAGTCCCAAATCAAACACTGATAAAATTTCAAATGGGCCTAACTTCTATACGGTACGTCCTACACCTATCAAAGTTTGCAACATACAAATGCTTGTAACTTTTTACTGGAGCGTCATAAAACCTTGAAATTTTGTAACAATAAAGTACTCGAACCTCTTGTCAATTTAAGCTATCGTTCAAAGCTATGCTACCCTTGAGTCCCAAATCAAACACTGATAAAACATCAAATGGCCCTAACTTTTATACGGTACGTCCTACACCTATCAAAGTTTGCCACATTCAAATGCTTGTAGCTTTTTACTGCAGCGTCATAAAACCTTGAAATTTTGTAACAATAAAGTACTCGAGCCTCTTTTCAATTTAAGCTATCGCTCAAAGCTATGCTACCCTTGAGTCCCAAATCAAACACTGATAAAACTTCAAATGGCCCTAACTTCTATTCGGTACGTCCTACACCTATCAAAGTTTGCCACATACAAATGCTTGTAACTTCTACCTGGAGCGTCATAAAACCTTGAAATTTTTTAACAATAAGGCACTCGAGCCTCTTGTCAATTTAAGCTATCGCTCAAAGCTATGCTACCCTTGAGTCCCAACTCAAACACTGATAAAATTTCAAATGGCCCTAACTTTTATACGTTACGTCCTACACCTAGTCAAGTTTGCAACATTCATATGCTTGTAACTGTTTACTGGAGCGTCATAAAACCTTGAAATTTTGTAACAATAAAGTACTCGAACCACTTGTCAATTTAAGCTATCGTTCAAAGCTATGCTACCCTTGAGTCCCAAATCAAACACTGATAAAACTTCAAATGGCCCTAAATTCTATACGGTACGTCCTACACCTATCAAAGTTTGCAACATACAAATGCTTATAACTTTTTACTGGAGCGTCACAAAACCTTGAAATTTTGTAACAATAAAGTACTCGAGCCTCTTGTCAATTTAAGCTATCGCTCAAAGCTATGATACCCTTGAGTCGCAAATCAAACACTGATAAAACTTCAAATGGCCCCTACGGTACGTCCTACACCTATCAAAGTTTGCAACATACAAATGCTTGTAACTTTTTACTGGAGCGTCATAAAACCTTGCAGTTTTGTAACAATAAAGTACTCGCGCCTCTTGTCAATTTAATCTATCGCTCAAAGCTATGCTACCCTTGAGTCCCAAATCAAACACTGATAAAACTTCAAATGGCCCTAACTTCTATTCGGTACGTCCTACACCTATCAAAGTTTGCCACATACAAATGCTTGTAACCTCTTACTGGAGCGTCATAAGACCTCGAAATTTTGTAACAATAAAGTACTCGAGCCAATTGTCAATTTAAGCTATCGTTCAAAGCTATGCTACTCTTGAGTCCCAAATCAAACACTGATAAAACTTCAAATGGCCCTAAATTATATACGGTACGTCCTACACCTATCAAAGTTTGCAACATACAAATGCTTGTAACTTTTTACTGGAGCGTCACAAAACCTTGAAATTTTGTAACAATAAAGTACTCGAGCCTTGTTAATTTTAGCTATCGCTCAAAGCTATGCTATTCTTGAGTCCCAAATCAAACACTGATAAAATTTCAAATGGGCCTAACTTCTATACGGTACGTCCTACACCTATCAAAGTTTGCAACATACAAATGCTTGTAACTTTTTACTGGAGCGTCATAAAACCTTGAAATTTTGTAACAATAAAGTACTCGAACCTCTTGTCAATTTAAGCTATCGTTCAAAGCTATGCTACCCTTGAGTCCCAAATCAAACACTGATAAAACATCAAATGGCCCTAACTTTTATACGGTACGTCCTACACCTATCAAAGTTTGCCACATTCAAATGCTTGTAGCTTTTTACTGCAGCGTCATAAAACCTTGAAATTTTGTAACAATAAAGTACTCGAGCCTCTTTTCAATTTAAGCTATCGCTCAAAGCAATGCTACCCTTGAGTCCCAAATCAAACACTGATAAAACTTCAAATGGCCCTAACTTCTATTCGGTACGTCCTACACCTATCAAAGTTTGCCACATACAAATGCTTGTAACTTCTACCTGGAGCGTCATAAAACCTTGAAATTTTTTAACAATAAGGCACTCGAGCCTCTTGTCAATTTAAGCTATCGCTCAAAGCTATGCTACCCTTGAGTCCCAACTCAAACACTGATAAAATTTCAAATGGCCCTAACTTTTATACGTTACGTCCTACACCTAGTCAAGTTTGCAACATTCATATGCTTGTAACTGTTTACTGGAGCGTCATAAAACCTTGAAATTTTGTAACAATAAAGTACTCGAACCACTTGTCAATTTAAGCTATCGTTCAAAGCTATGCTACCCTTGAGTCCCAAATCAAACACTGATAAAACTTCAAATGGCCCTAAATTCTATACGGTACGTCCTACACCTATCAAAATTTGCAACATACAAATGCTTATAACTTTTTACTGGAGCGTCACAAAACCTTGAAATTTTGTAACAATAAAGTACTCGAGCCTCTTGTCAATTTAAGCTATCGCTCAAAGCTATGATACCCTTGAGTCGCAAATCAAACACTGATAAAACTTCAAATGGCCCCTACGGTACGTCCTACACCTATCAAAGTTTGCAACATACAAATGCTTGTAACTTTTTACTGGAGCGTCATAAAACCTTGCAGTTTTGTAACAATAAAGTACTCGCGCCTCTTGTCAATTTAATCTATCGCTCAAAGCTATGCTACCCTTGAGTCCCAAATCAAACACTGATAAAACTTCAAATGGCCCTAACTTCTATTCGGTACGTCCTACACCTATCAAAGTTTGCCACATACAAATGCTTGTAACCTCTTACTGGAGCGTCATAAGACCTCGAAATTTTGTAACAATAAAGTACTCGAGCCAATTGTCAATTTAAGCTATCGTTCAAAGCTATGCTACTCTTGAGTCCCAAATCAAACACTGATAAAACTTCAAATGGCCCTAAATTCTATACGGTACGTCCTACACCTATCAAAGTTTGCAACATACAAATGCTTGTAACTTTTTACTGGAGCGTCACAAAACCTTGAAATTTTGTAACAATAAAGTACTCGAGCCTTGTTAATTTTAGCTATCGCTCAAAGCTATGCTATTCTTGAGTCCCAAATCAAACACTGATAAAATTTCAAATGGGCCTAACTTCTATACGGTAGGTCCTACACCTATCAAAGTTTGCAACATACAAATGCTTGTAACTTTTTACTAGAGCGTCATAAAACCTTGCAATTTTGTAACAATAAAGTACTCGAACCTCTGTCAATTTAAGTTATCGCACAAAGCTATGCTACCCTTGAGTCCCAAATACAACACTGATAAAACTTCAAATGGCCCTAACTTCTATACGGTACGTCCTACACCTATCAGAGTTTGCAACATACAAATGATTGTAGCTTTTTACTGGAGCGTCATAAAACCTTGAAATTTTGTAAAAATAAAGTACTCGAGCCTCTTTTCAATTTAAGCTATCGCTCAAAGCTATGCTACCATTGAGTCCCAAATCAAACGCTGATAAAACTTCAAATGGCCCTAAATTCTATACGGTACGTCCTACACCTATCAAAGTTTGCAAACATACAAATGCTTATAACTTTTTACTGGAGCGTCACAAAACCTTGAAATTTTGTAACAATAAAGTACTCGAGCCTCTTGTCAATTTAAGCTATCGCTCAAAGCTATGATACCCTTGAGTCGCAAATCAAACACTGATAAAACTTCAAATGGCCCCTACGGTACGTCCTACACCTATCAAAGTTTGCAACATACAAATGCTTGTAACTTTTTACTGGAGCGTCATAAAACCTTGCAGTTTTGTAACAATAAAGTACTCGCGCCTCTTGTCAATTTAATCTATCGCTCAAAGCTATGCTACCCTTGAGTCCCAAATCAAACACTGATAAAACTTCAAATGGCCCTAACTTCTATTCGGTACGTCCTACACCTATCAAAGTTTGCCACATACAAATGCTTGTAACCTCTTACTGGAGCGTCATAAGACCTCGAAATTTTGTAACAATAAAGTACTCGAGCCAATTGTCAATTTAAGCTATCGTTCAAAGCTATGCTACTCTTGAGTCCCAAATCAAACACTGATAAAACTTCAAATGGCCCTAAATTCTATACGGTACGTCCTACACCTATCAAAGTTTGCAACATACAAATGCTTGTAACTTTTTACTGGAGCGTCACAAAACCTTGAAATTTTGTAACAATAAAGTACTCGAGCCTTGTTAATTTTAGCTATCGCTCAAAGCTATGCTATTCTTGAGTCCCAAATCAAACACTGATAAAATTTCAAATGGGCCTAACTTCTATACGGTACGTCCTACACCTATCAAAGTTTGCAACATACAAATGCTTGTAACTTTTTACTGGAGCGTCATAAAACCTTGAAATTTTGTAACAATAAAGTACTCGAACCTCTTGTCAATTTAAGCTATCGTTCAAAGCTATGCTACCCTTGAGTCCCAAATCAAACACTGATAAAACATCAAATGGCCCTAACTTTTATACGGTACGTCCTACACCTATCAAAGTTTGCCACATTCAAATGCTTGTAGCTTTTTACTGCAGCGTCATAAAACCTTGAAATTTTGTAACAATAAAGTACTCGAGCCTCTTTTCAATTTAAGCTATCGCTCAAAGCTATGCTACCCTTGAGTCCCAAATCAAACACTGATAAAACTTCAAATGGCCCTAACTTCTATTCGGTACGTCCTACACCTATCAAAGTTTGCCACATACAAATGCTTGTAACTTCTACCTGGAGCGTCATAAAACCTTGAAATTTTTTAACAATAAGGCACTCGAGCCTCTTGTCAATTTAAGCTATCGCTCAAAGCTATGCTACCCTTGAGTCCCAACTCAAACACTGATAAAATTTCAAATGGCCCTAACTTTTATACGTTACGTCCTACACCTAGTCAAGTTTGCAACATTCATATGCTTGTAACTGTTTACTGGAGCGTCATAAAACCTTGAAATTTTGTAACAATAAAGTACTCGAACCACTTGTCAATTTAAGCTATCGTTCAAAGCTATGCTACCCTTGAGTCCCAAATCAAACACTGATAAAACTTCAAATGGCCCTAAATTCTATACGGTACGTCCTACACCTATCAAAGTTTGCAACATACAAATGCTTATAACTTTTTACTGGAGCGTCACAAAACCTTGAAATTTTGTAACAATAAAGTACTCGAGCCTCTTGTCAATTTAAGCTATCGCTCAAAGCTATGATACCCTTGAGTCGCAAATCAAACACTGATAAAACTTCAAATGGCCCCTACGGTACGTCCTACACCTATCAAAGTTTGCAACATACAAATGCTTGTAACTTTTTACTGGAGCGTCATAAAACCTTGCAGTTTTGTAACAATAAAGTACTCGCGCCTCTTGTCAATTTAATCTATCGCTCAAAGCTATGCTACCCTTGAGTCCCAAATCAAACACTGATAAAACTTCAAATGGCCCTAACTTCTATTCGGTACGTCCTACACCTATCAAAGTTTGCCACATACAAATGCTTGTAACCTCTTACTGGAGCGTCATAAGACCTCGAAATTTTGTAACAATAAAGTACTCGAGCCAATTGTCAATTTAAGCTATCGTTCAAAGCTATGCTACTCTTGAGTCCCAAATCAAACACTGATAAAACTTCAAATGGCCCTAAATTATATACGGTACGTCCTACACCTATCAAAGTTTGCAACATACAAATGCTTGTAACTTTTTACTGGAGCGTCACAAAACCTTGAAATTTTGTAACAATAAAGTACTCGAGCCTTGTTAATTTTAGCTATCGCTCAAAGCTATGCTATTCTTGAGTCCCAAATCAAACACTGATAAAATTTCAAATGGGCCTAACTTCTATACGGTACGTCCTACACCTATCAAAGTTTGCAACATACAAATGCTTGTAACTTTTTACTGGAGCGTCATAAAACCTTGAAATTTTGTAACAATAAAGTACTCGAACCTCTTGTCAATTTAAGCTATCGTTCAAAGCTATGCTACCCTTGAGTCCCAAATCAAACACTGATAAAACATCAAATGGCCCTAACTTTTATACGGTACGTCCTACACCTATCAAAGTTTGCCACATTCAAATGCTTGTAGCTTTTTACTGCAGCGTCATAAAACCTTGAAATTTTGTAACAATAAAGTACTCGAGCCTCTTTTCAATTTAAGCTATCGCTCAAAGCAATGCTACCCTTGAGTCCCAAATCAAACACTGATAAAACTTCAAATGGCCCTAACTTCTATTCGGTACGTCCTACACCTATCAAAGTTTGCCACATACAAATGCTTGTAACTTCTACCTGGAGCGTCATAAAACCTTGAAATTTTTTAACAATAAGGCACTCGAGCCTCTTGTCAATTTAAGCTATCGCTCAAAGCTATGCTACCCTTGAGTCCCAACTCAAACACTGATAAAATTTCAAATGGCCCTAACTTTTATACGTTACGTCCTACACCTAGTCAAGTTTGCAACATTCATATGCTTGTAACTGTTTACTGGAGCGTCATAAAACCTTGAAATTTTGTAACAATAAAGTACTCGAACCACTTGTCAATTTAAGCTATCGTTCAAAGCTATGCTACCCTTGAGTCCCAAATCAAACACTGATAAAACTTCAAATGGCCCTAAATTCTATACGGTACGTCCTACACCTATCAAAATTTGCAACATACAAATGCTTATAACTTTTTACTGGAGCGTCACAAAACCTTGAAATTTTGTAACAATAAAGTACTCGAGCCTCTTGTCAATTTAAGCTATCGCTCAAAGCTATGATACCCTTGAGTCGCAAATCAAACACTGATAAAACTTCAAATGGCCCCTACGGTACGTCCTACACCTATCAAAGTTTGCAACATACAAATGCTTGTAACTTTTTACTGGAGCGTCATAAAACCTTGCAGTTTTGTAACAATAAAGTACTCGCGCCTCTTGTCAATTTAATCTATCGCTCAAAGCTATGCTACCCTTGAGTCCCAAATCAAACACTGATAAAACTTCAAATGGCCCTAACTTCTATTCGGTACGTCCTACACCTATCAAAGTTTGCCACATACAAATGCTTGTAACCTCTTACTGGAGCGTCATAAGACCTCGAAATTTTGTAACAATAAAGTACTCGAGCCAATTGTCAATTTAAGCTATCGTTCAAAGCTATGCTACTCTTGAGTCCCAAATCAAACACTGATAAAACTTCAAATGGCCCTAAATTCTATACGGTACGTCCTACACCTATCAAAGTTTGCAACATACAAATGCTTGTAACTTTTTACTGGAGCGTCACAAAACCTTGAAATTTTGTAACAATAAAGTACTCGAGCCTTGTTAATTTTAGCTATCGCTCAAAGCTATGCTATTCTTGAGTCCCAAATCAAACACTGATAAAATTTCAAATGGGCCTAACTTCTATACGGTAGGTCCTACACCTATCAAAGTTTGCAACATACAAATGCTTGTAACTTTTTACTAGAGCGTCATAAAACCTTGCAATTTTGTAACAATAAAGTACTCGAACCTCTGTCAATTTAAGTTATCGCACAAAGCTATGCTACCCTTGAGTCCCAAATACAACACTGATAAAACTTCAAATGGCCCTAACTTCTATACGGTACGTCCTACACCTATCAGAGTTTGCAACATACAAATGATTGTAGCTTTTTACTGGAGCGTCATAAAACCTTGAAATTTTGTAAAAATAAAGTACTCGAGCCTCTTTTCAATTTAAGCTATCGCTCAAAGCTATGCTACCATTGAGTCCCAAATCAAACGCTGATAAAACTTCAAATGGCCCTAACTTCTATTCGGTACGTCCTACACCTATCAAAGTTTGCCACATACAAATGCTTGTAACTTCTTACTGGAGCGTCATAAAACCTTGAAATTTTGTAACAATAAGGCACTCGAGCCTCTTGTCAATTTAAGCTATCGCTCAAAGCTATGCTACACTTGAGTCCCAACTCAAACACTGATAAAATTTCAAATGGCCCTAACTTTTATACGTTACGTCCTACACCTAGTCAAGTTTGCAACATTCAAATGCTTGTAACTTTTTACTGGAGCGTCATAAAACCTTGAAATTTTGTAACAATAAAGTACTCGAACCTCTTGTCAATTTAAGCTATCGTTCAAAGCTATGCTACCCTTGAGTCCCAAATCAAACACTGATAAAACATCAAATGGCCCTAACTTTTATACGGTACGTCCTACACCTATCAAAGTTTGCCACATTCAAATGCTTGTAGCTTTTTACTGCAGCGTCATAAAACCTTGAAATTTTGTAACAATAAAGTACTCGAGCCTCTTTTCAATTTAAGCTATCGCTCAAAGCTATGCTACCCTTGAGTCCCAAATCAAACACTGATAAAACTTCAAATGGCCCTAACTTCTATTCGGTACGTCCTACACCTATCAAAGTTTGCCACATACAAATGCTTGTAACTTCTACCTGGAGCGTCATAAAACCTTGAAATTTTGTAACAATAAGGCACTCGAGCCTCTTGTCAATTTAAGCTATCGCTCAAAGCTATGCTACCCTTGAGTCCCAACTCAAACACTGATAAAATTTCAAATGGCCCTAACTTTTATACGTTACGTCCTACACCTAGTCAAGTTTGCAACATTCATATGCTTGTAACTGTTTACTGGAGCGTCATAAAACCTTGAAATTTTGTAACAATAAAGTACTCGAACCACTTGTCAATTTAAGCTATCGTTCAAAGCTATGCTACCCTTGAGTCCCAAATCAAACACTGATAAAACTTCAAATGGCCCTAACTTCTATACGGTACGTCCTGCACCTATCAAAGTTTGCAACATACAAATGCTTATAACTTTTTACTGGAGCGTCACAAAACCTTGAAATTTTGTAACAATAAAGTACTCGAGCCTCTTGTCAATTTAAGCTATCGCTCAAAGCTATGCTACCCTTGAGTGCCAAATCAAACACTGATGAAACTTCAAATGGCTCGAACTTCTATACGGTACGTCCTACACCTATCAAAATTTGCAACATACAAATGCTTGTAACCTCTTACTGGAGCGTCATAAGACCTCGAAATTTTGTAACAATAAAGTACTCGAGCCAATTGTCAATTTAAGCTATCGTTCAAAGCTATGCTACTCTTGAGTCCCAAATCAAACACTGATAAAACTTCAAATGGCCCTAAATTCTATACGGTACGTCCTACACCTATCAAAGTTTGCAACATACAAATGCTTGTAACTTTTTACTGGAGCGTCACAAAACCTTGAAATTTTGTAACAATAAAGTACTCGAGCCTTGTTAATTTTAGCTATCGCTCAAAGCTATGCTATTCTTGAGTCCCAAATCAAACACTGATAAAATTTCAAATGGGCCTAACTTCTATACGGTACGTCCCACACCTATCAAAGTTTGCAACATACAAATGCTTGTAACTTTTTACTGGAGCGTCATAAAACCTTGAAATTTTGTAACAATAAAGTACTCGAACCTCTTGTCAATTTAAGCTATCGTTCAAAGCTATGCTACCCTTGAGTCCCAAATCAAACACTGATAAAACATCAAATGGCCCTAACTTTTATACGGTACGTCCTACACCTATCAAAGTTTGCCACATTCAAATGCTTGTAGCTTTTTACTGCAGCGTCATAAAACCTTGAAATTTTGTAACAATAAAGTACTCGAGCCTCTTTTCAATTTAAGCTATCGCTCAAAGCTATGCTACCCTTGAGTCCCAAATCAAACACTGATAAAACTTCAAATGGCCCTAACTTCTATTCGGTACGTCCTACACCTATCAAAGTTTGCCACATACAAATGCTTGTAACCTCTTACTGGAGCGTCATAAGACCTCGAAATTTTGTAACAATAAAGTACTCGAGCCAATTGTCAATTTAAGCTATCGTTCAAAGCTATGCTACTCTTGAGTCCCAAATCAAACACTGATAAAACTTCAAATGGCCCTAAATTCTATACGGTACGTCCTACACCTATCAAAGTTTGCAACATACAAATGCTTGTAACTTTTTACTGGAGCGTCACAAAACCTTGAAATTTTGTAACAATAAAGTACTCGAGCCTTGTTAATTTTAGCTATCGCTCAAAGCTATGCTATTCTTGAGTCCCAAATCAAACACTGATAAAATTTCAAATGGGCCTAACTTCTATACGGTACGTCCTACACCTATCAAAGTTTGCAACATACAAATGCTTGTAACTTTTTACTGGAGCGTCATAAAACCTTGAAATTTTGTAACAATAAAGTACTCGAACCTCTTGTCAATTTAAGCTATCGTTCAAAGCTATGCTACCCTTGAGTCCCAAATCAAACACTGATAAAACATCAAATGGCCCTAACTTTTATACGGTACGTCCTACACCTATCAAAGTTTGCCACATTCAAATGCTTGTAGCTTTTTACTGCAGCGTCATAAAACCTTGAAATTTTGTAACAATAAAGTACTCGAGCCTCTTTTCAATTTAAGCTATCGCTCAAAGCTATGCTACCCTTGAGTCCCAAATCAAACACTGATAAAACTTCAAATGGCCCTAACTTCTATTCGGTACGTCCTACACCTATCAAAGTTTGCCACATACAAATGCTTGTAACTTCTACCTGGAGCGTCATAAAACCTTGAAATTTTTTAACAATAAGGCACTCGAGCCTCTTGTCAATTTAAGCTATCGCTCAAAGCTATGCTACCCTTGAGTCCCAACTCAAACACTGATAAAATTTCAAATGGCCCTAACTTTTATACGTTACGTCCTACACCTAGTCAAGTTTGCAACATTCATATGCTTGTAACTGTTTACTGGAGCGTCATAAAACCTTGAAATTTTGTAACAATAAAGTACTCGAACCACTTGTCAATTTAAGCTATCGTTCAAAGCTATGCTACCCTTGAGTCCCAAATCAAACACTGATAAAACTTCAAATGGCCCTAAATTCTATACGGTACGTCCTACACCTATCAAAGTTTGCAACATACAAATGCTTATAACTTTTTACTGGAGCGTCACAAAACCTTGAAATTTTGTAACAATAAAGTACTCGAGCCTCTTGTCAATTTAAGCTATCGCTCAAAGCTATGATACCCTTGAGTCGCAAATCAAACACTGATAAAACTTCAAATGGCCCCTACGGTACGTCCTACACCTATCAAAGTTTGCAACATACAAATGCTTGTAACTTTTTACTGGAGCGTCATAAAACCTTGCAGTTTTGTAACAATAAAGTACTCGCGCCTCTTGTCAATTTAATCTATCGCTCAAAGCTATGCTACCCTTGAGTCCCAAATCAAACACTGATAAAACTTCAAATGGCCCTAACTTCTATTCGGTACGTCCTACACCTATCAAAGTTTGCCACATACAAATGCTTGTAACCTCTTACTGGAGCGTCATAAGACCTCGAAATTTTGTAACAATAAAGTACTCGAGCCAATTGTCAATTTAAGCTATCGTTCAAAGCTATGCTACTCTTGAGTCCCAAATCAAACACTGATAAAACTTCAAATGGCCCTAAATTCTATACGGTACGTCCTACACCTATCAAAGTTTGCAACATACAAATGCTTGTAACTTTTTACTGGAGCGTCACAAAACCTTGAAATTTTGTAACAATAAAGTACTCGAGCCTTGTTAATTTTAGCTATCGCTCAAAGCTATGCTATTCTTGAGTCCCAAATCAAACACTGATAAAATTTCAAATGGGCCTAACTTCTATACGGTACGTCCTACACCTATCAAAGTTTGCAACATACAAATGCTTGTAACTTTTTACTAGAGCGTCATAAAACCTTGCAATTTTGTAACAATAAAGTACTCGAACCTCTGTCAATTTAAGTTATCGCACAAAGCTATGCTACCCTTGAGTCCCAAATACAACACTGATAAAACTTCAAATGGCCCTAACTTCTATACGGTACGTCCTACACCTATCAGAGTTTGCAACATACAAATGATTGTAGCTTTTTACTGGAGCGTCATAAAACCTTGAAATTTTGTAAAAATAAAGTACTCGAGCCTCTTTTCAATTTAAGCTATCGCTCAAATCTATGCTACCATTGAGTCCCAAATCAAACGCTGATAAAACTTCAAATGGCCCTAACTTCTATTCGGTACGTCTTACACCTATCAAAGTTTGCCACATACAAATGCTTGTAACTTCTTACTGGAGCGTCATAAAACCTTGAAATTTTGTAACAATAAGGCACTCGAGCCTCTTGTCAATTTAAGCTATCGCTCAAAGCTATGCTACACTTGAGTCCCAACTCAAACACTGATAAAATTTCAAATGGCCCTAACTTTTATACGTTACGTCCTACACCTAGTCAAGTTTGCAACATTCAAATGCTTGTAACTTTTTACTGGAGCGTCATAAAACCTTGAAATTTTGTAACAATAAAGTACTCGAACCTCTTGTCAATTTAAGCTATCGTTCAAAGCTATGCTACCCTTGAGTCCCAAATCAAACACTGATAAAACATCAAATGGCCCTAACTTTTATACGGTACGTCCTACACCTATCAAAGTTTGCCACATTCAAATGCTTGTAGCTTTTTACTGCAGCGTCATAAAACCTTGAAATTTTGTAACAATAAAGTACTCGAGCCTCTTTTCAATTTAAGCTATCGCTCAAAGCTATGCTACCCTTGAGTCCCAAATCAAACACTGATAAAACTTCAAATGGCCCTAACTTCTATTCGGTACGTCCTACACCTATCAAAGTTTGCCACATACAAATGCTTGTAACTTCTACCTGGAGCGTCATAAAACCTTGAAATTTTGTAACAATAAGGCACTCGAGCCTCTTGTCAATTTAAGCTATCGCTCAAAGCTATGCTACCCTTGAGTCCCAACTCAAACACTGATAAAATTTCAAATGGCCCTAACTTTTATACGTTACGTCCTACACCTAGTCAAGTTTGCAACATTCATATGCTTGTAACTGTTTACTGGAGCGTCATAAAACCTTGAAATTTTGTAACAATAAAGTACTCGAACCACTTGTCAATTTAAGCTATCGTTCAAAGCTATGCTACCCTTGAGTCCCAAATCAAACACTGATAAAACTTCAAATGGCCCTAACTTCTATACGGTACGTCCTGCACCTATCAAAGTTTGCAACATACAAATGCTTATAACTTTTTACTGGAGCGTCACAAAACCTTGAAATTTTGTAACAATAAAGTACTCGAGCCTCTTGTCAATTTAAGCTATCGCTCAAAGCTATGCTACCCTTGAGTGCCAAATCAAACACTGATGAAACTTCAAATGGCTCGAACTTCTATACGGTACGTCCTACACCTATCAAAATTTGCAACATACAAATGCTTGTAACACTTTACTGGAGCGTCATAAAACCTTGCAATTTTGTAACAATAAAGTACTCGCGCCTCTTCTCAATTTAAGCTAACGCTCAAAGCTATGCTACCCCTAAGTCCCAAATCAAACACTGATAAAACTTCAAATGGCCCTAACTTTTATACGGTACGTCCTACACCTATCAAAGTTTGCAACATCCAAATGCTTCTAACTTTTTACTGGAGCGTCATAAAACCTTGCAATTTTGTAACAATAAAGTACTCGACCCTCTGTCAATTTAAGTTATCGCTCAAAGCTATGCTACCCTTGAGTCCCAAATCAAACACTGATAAAACTTCAAATGGCCCTAACTTCTATACGGTACGTCCTACACCGATCAGAGTTTGCAACATACAAATGCTTGTAGCTTTTTACTGGAGCGTCATAAAACCTTGAAATTTTGTAACAATAAAGTACTCGAGCCTCTTTTCAATTTAAGCTATCGCTCAAAGCTATGCTACCCTTGAGTCCCAAATCAAACACTGATAAAACTTCAAATGGCCCTAACTTCTATTCGGTACGTCCTACACCTATCAAAGTTTGCAACATACAAATGCTTGTAACTTTTTACTGGAGCGTCAAAAAACCTTGAAATTTTGTAGCAATAAAGTACTCGAGCCTTGTTAATTTTAGCTATCGCTCAAAGCCATGCTACCCTTGAGTCCCAAATCAAACACTGATAAAATTTCAAATGGTCCTAACTTCTATACGGTACGTCCTACACCTATCAAAGTTTGCAACATACAAATGCTTGTAACTTTTTACTGGAGCGTCATAAAACCTTGAAATTTTCTAACAATAAAGAACTCGAAACTCTTGTCAATTTAATCTATCGCTCAAAGCTATGCTACTCTTGAGTCCCAAATCAAACACTGATAAAACTTCAAATGGCCCTAACTTCTATGCGGTACGTCCTACACCTATCAAAGTTTGCAAACAGACGAATGCTTGCAACTTTTTACTGGAGGGTCATAAAACCTTGAAATTTTATAACAATAAAGTACTCGAGCCTCTTGTCAATTTAAGCTATCGCTCAAAGCTATGATACCCTTGAGTCCCAAATCAAACACTGATAAAACTTCAAATGGCCCCTACGGTACGTCCTACACCTATCAAAGTTTGCAACATACAAATGCTTGTAACTTTTTACTGGAGCGTCATAAAACCTTGCAGTTTTGTAACAATAAAGTACTCGCGCCTCTTGTCAATTTAATCTATCACTCAAAGCTATGCTACCCTTGAGTCCCAAATCAAACACTGATAAAACTTCAAATGGCCCTAACTTCTATTCGGTACGTCCTACACCTATCAAAGTTTGCCACATACAAATGCTTGTAACCTCTTACTGGAGCGTCATAAGACCTCGAAATTTTGTAACAATAAAGTACTCGAGCCTCTTGTCAATTTTAGCTATCGCTCAAAGCTATGCTACCCTTGAGTCCCAAATCAAACACTGATAAAACTTCAAATGGCCCTAACTTCTATTCGGTACGTCCTACACCTATCAAAGTTTGCAACATACAAATGCTTGTAACTTTTTACTGGAGCGTCAAAAAACCTTGAAATTTTGTAGCAATAAAGTACTCGAGCCTTGTTAATTTTAGCTATCGCTCAAAGCCATGCTACCCTTGAGTCCCAAATCAAACACTGATAAAATTTCAAATGGTCCTAACTTCTATACGGTACGTCCTACACCTATCAAAGTTTGCAACATACAAATGCTTGTAACTTTTTACTGGAGCGTCATAAAACCTTGAAATTTTCTAACAATAAAGAACTCGAAACTCTTGTCAATTTAATCTATCGCTCAAGACAATGCTACCTTTGAGTCCCAAATCCAACACTGATAAAACTTCAAATGGCCCTAACTTCTGTACGGTACGTCCTACACCGATCAGAGTTTGCAACATACAAATGCTTGTAGCTTTTTACTGGAGCGTCATAAAACCTTGAAATTTTGTAACAATAAAGTACTCGAGCCTCTTTTCAATTTAAGCTATCGCTCAAAGCTATGCTACCCTTGAGTCCCAAATCAAACACTGATAAAACTTCAAATGGCCCTAACTTCTATTCGGTACGTCCTACACCTATCAAAGTTTGCAACATACAAATGCTTGTAACTTTTTACTGGAGCGTCAAAAAACCTTGAAATTTTGTAGCAATAAAGTACTCGAGCCTTGTTAATTTTAGCTATCGCTCAAAGCCATGCTACCCTTGAGTCCCAAATCAAACACTGATAAAATTTCAAATGGTCCTAACTTCTATACGGTACGTCCTACACCTATCAAAGTTTGCAACATACAAATGCTTGTAACTTTTTACTGGAGCGTCATAAAACCTTGAAATTTTCTAACAATAAAGAACTCGAAACTTTTGTCAATTTAATCTATCGCTCAAAGCTATGCTACTCTTCAGTCCCAAATCAAACACTGATAAAACTTCAAATGGCCCTAACTTCTATGCGGTACGTCCTACACCTATCAAAGTTTGCAAACAGACAAATGCTTGCAACTTTTTACTGGAGGGTCATAAAACCTTGAAATTTTATAACAATAAAGTACTCGAGCCTCTTGTCAATTTAAGCTATCGCTCAAAGCTATGATACCCTTGAGTCCCAAATCAAACACTGATAAAACTTCAAATGGCCCCTACGGTACTTCCTACACCTATCAAAGTTTGCAACATACAAATGCTTGTAACTTTTTACTGGAGCGTCATAAAACCTTGCAGTTTTGTAACAATAAAGTACTCGCGCCTCTTGTCAATTTAATCTATCGCTCAAAGCTATGCTACCCTTGAGTCCCAAATCAAACACTGATAAAACTTCAAATGGCCCTAACTTCTATTCGGTACGTCCTACACCTATCAAAGTTTGCCACATACAAATGCTTGTAACCTCTTACTGGAGCGTCATAAGACCTCGAAATTTTGTAACAATAAAGTACTCGAGCCTCTTGTCAATTTTAGCTATCGCTCAAAGCTATGCTACCCTTGAGTCCCAAATCAAACACTGATAAAACTTCAAATGGCCCTAACTTCTATTCGGTACGTCCTACACCTATCAAAGTTTGCAACATACAAATGCTTGTAACATTTTACTGGAGCGTCAAAAAACCTTGAAATTTTGTAGCAATAAAGTACTCGAGCCTTGTTAATTTTAGCTATCGCTCAAAGCCATGCTACCCTTGAGTCCCAAATCAAACACTGATAAAATTTCAAATGGTCCTAACTTCTATACGGTACGTCCTACACCTATCAAAGTTTGCAACATACAAATGCTTGTAACTTTTTACTGGAGCGTCATAAAACCTTGCAATTTTGTAACAATAAAGTACTCGACCCTCTGTCAATTTAAGTTATCGCTCAAAGCTATGCTACCCTTGAGTCCCAAATCAAACACTGATAAAACTTCAAATGGCCCTAACTTCTATACGGTACGTCCTACACCGATCAGAGTTTGCAACATACAAATGCTTGTAGCTTTTTACTGGAGCGTCATAAAACCTTGAAATTTTGTAACAATAAAGTACTCGAGCCTCTTTTCAATTTAAGCTATCGCTCAAAGCTATGCTACCCTTGAGTCCCAAATCAAACACTGATAAAACTTCAAATGGCCCTAACTTCTATTCGGTACGTCCTACACCTATCAAAGTTTGCAACATACAAATGCTTGTAACTTTTTACTGGAGCGTCAAAAAACCTTGAAATTTTGTAGCAATAAAGTACTCGAGCCTTGTTAATTTTAGCTATCGCTCAAAGCCATGCTACCCTTGAGTCCCAAATCAAACACTGATAAAATTTCAAATGGTCCTAACTTCTATACGGTACGTCCTACACCTATCAAAGTTTGCAACATACAAATGCTTGTAACTTTTTACTGGAGCGTCATAAAACCTTGAAATTTTCTAACAATAAAGAACTCGAAACTCTTGTCAATTTAATCTATCGCTCAAAGCTATGCTACTCTTGAGTCCCAAATCAAACACTGATAAAACTTCAAATGGCCCTAACTTCTATGCGGTACGTCCTACACCTATCAAAGTTTGCAAACAGACAAATGCTTGCAACTTTTTACTGGAGGGTCATAAAACCTTGAAATTTTATAACAATAAAGTACTCGAGCCTCTTGTCAATTTAAGCTATCGCTCAAAGCTATGATACCCTTGAGTCCCAAATCAAACACTGATAAAACTTCAAATGGCCCCTACGGTACGTCCTACACCTATCAAAGTTTGCAACATACAAATGCTTGTAACTTTTTACTGGAGCGTCATAAAACCTTGCAGTTTTGTAACAATAAAGTACTCGCGCCTCTTGTCAATTTAATCTATCACTCAAAGCTATGCTACCCTTGAGTCCCAAATCAAACACTGATAAAACTTCAAATGGCCCTAACTTCTATTCGGTACGTCCTACACTATCAAAGTTTGCCACATACAAATGCTTGTAACCTCTTACTGGAGCGTCATAAGACCTCGAAATTTTGTAACAATAAAGTACTCGAGCCTCTTGTCAATTTTAGCTATCGCTCAAAGCTATGCTACCCTTGAGTCCCAAATCAAACACTGATAAAACTTCAAATGGCCCTAACTTCTATTCGGTACGTCCTACACCTATCAAAGTTTGCAACATACAAATGCTTGTAACTTTTTACTGGAGCGTCAAAAAACCTTGAAATTTTGTAGCAATAAAGTACTCGAGCCTTGTTAATTTTAGCTATCGCTCAAAGCCATGCTACCCTTGAGTCCCAAATCAAACACTGATAAAATTTCAAATGGTCCTAACTTCTATACGGTACGTCCTGCACCTATCAAAGTTTGCAACATACAAATGCTTGTAACTTTTTACTGGAGCGTCATAAAACCTTGAAATTTTCTAACAATAAAGAACTCGAAACTCTTGTCAATTTAATCTATCGCTCAAAGCTATGCTACTCTTGAGTCCCAAATCAAACACTGATAAAACTTCAAATGGCCCTAACTTCTATACGGTACGTCCTACACCTATCAGAGTTTGCAACATACAAATCCTTGTAACTTTTTACTGGAGCGTCATAAAACCTTGAAATTTTGCAACAATAAAGTACTCGAGCCTCTTGTCAATTTAAGCTATCGCTCAAGACAATGCTACCTTTGAGTCCCAAATCCAACACTGATAAAACTTCAAATGGCCCTAACTTCTGTACGGTACGTCCTACACCGATCAGAGTTTGCAACATACAAATGCTTGTAGCTTTTTACTGGAGCGTCATAAAACCTTGAAATTTTGTAACAATAAAGTACTCGAGCCTCTTTTCAATTTAAGCTATCGCTCAAAGCTATGCTACCCTTGAGTCCCAAATCAAACACTGATAAAACTTCAAATGGCCCTAACTTCTATTCGGTACGTCCTACACCTATCAAAGTTTGCAACATACAAATGCTTGTAACTTTTTACTGGAGCGTCAAAAAACCTTGAAATTTTGTAGCAATAAAGTACTCGAGCCTTGTTAATTTTAGCTATCGCTCAAAGCCATGCTACCCTTGAGTCCCAAATCAAACACTGATAAAATTTCAAATGGTCCTAACTTCTATACGGTACGTCCTACACCTATCAAAGTTTGCAACATACAAATGCTTGTAACTTTTTACTGGAGCGTCATAAAACCTTGAAATTTTCTAACAATAAAGAACTCGAAACTTTTGTCAATTTAATCTATCGCTCAAAGCTATGCTACTCTTCAGTCCCAAATCAAACACTGATAAAACTTCAAATGGCCCTAACTTCTATGCGGTACGTCCTACACCTATCAAAGTTTGCAAACAGACAAATGCTTGCAACTTTTTACTGGAGGGTCATAAAACCTTGAAATTTTATAACAATAAAGTACTCGAGCCTCTTGTCAATTTAAGCTATCGCTCAAAGCTATGATACCCTTGAGTCCCAAATCAAACACTGATAAAACTTCAAATGGCCCCTACGGTACTTCCTACACCTATCAAAGTTTGCAACATACAAATGCTTGTAACTTTTTACTGGAGCGTCATAAAACCTTGCAGTTTTGTAACAATAAAGTACTCGCGCCTCTTGTCAATTTAATCTATCGCTCAAAGCTATGCTACCCTTGAGTCCCAAATCAAACACTGATAAAACTTCAAATGGCCCTAACTTCTATTCGGTACGTCCTACACCTATCAAAGTTTGCCACATACAAATGCTTGTAACCTCTTACTGGAGCGTCATAAGACCTCGAAATTTTGTAACAATAAAGTACTCGAGCCTCTTGTCAATTTTAGCTATCGCTCAAAGCTATGCTACCCTTGAGTCCCAAATCAAACACTGATAAAACTTCAAATGGCCCTAACTTCTATACGGTACGTCCTATACCTATCAGAGTTTGCAACATACAACTCCTTGTAGCTTTTTACTGGAGCGTCATAAAGCCTTGAAATTTTGCAACAATAAAGTACTCGAGCCTCTTGTCAATTTAAGCTATCGCTCAAAGCAATGCTACCCTTGAGTCCCAAATCCAACACTGATAAAACTTCAAATGGCCCTAACTTCTATACGGTACGTCCTACACCTATCAGAGTTTGCAACATACAAATGCTTGTAGCTTTTTACTGGAGCGTCATAAAACCTTGAAATTTTGTAACAATAAAGTACTCGAGCCTCTTTTCAATTTAAGCTATCGCTCAAAGCTATGCTACCCTTGATCCCAAAATCAAACACTGATAAAACTTCAAATGGCCCTAACTTCTATTCGGTACGCCCTACACCTATCAAAGTTTGCCACATACAAATGCTTGTAACTTCTTACTGGAGCGTCATAAAACCTTGAAATTTTGTAACAGTAAGGCACTCGAGCCTCTTGTCAATTTAAGCTCAAAGCTATGCTACCCTTGAGTCCCAACTCAACCACTGATAAAATTTCAAATGGCCCTAACTTTTATACGTTACGTCCTACACCTAGTCAAGTTTGCAACATTCAAATGCTTGTAACTTTTTACTGGAGCGTCATAAAACCTTGAAATTTTGTAACAATAAAGTACTCGAACCTCTTGTCAATTTAAGCTATCGTTCAAAGCTATGCTACCCTTGAGTCTGAAATCAAACACTGATAAAACTTCAAATGACCCTAACTTCTATTCGGTACGACCTACACCTATCAAAGTATGCCACATACAAATGCTTGTAACTTCTTACTGGAGCGTCATAAAATCTTGAAATTTTGGAACAATAAGGCACTCGAGCCTCTTGTCAATTTAAGCTATCGATCAAAGCTATGCTACCCTTGAGTCCCAAATCAAACACTGATAAAACTTCAAATGGCCCTAACTTCTATACGGTACGTCCGACACCTATCAGAGTTTGCAACATACAAATGCTTGTAGCTTTTTACTGGAGCGTCATAAAACCTTGAAATTTTGCAACAATAAAGTACTCGAGCCTCTTGTCAATTTAAGCTATCGCTCAAGACAATTCTACCCTTGAGTCCCAAATCCAACACTGATAAAACCTCAAATGGCCCTAACTTCTATACGGTACGTCCTACACCGATCAGAGTTTGCAACATACAAATGCTTGTAGCTTTTTACTGGAGCGTCATAAAACCTTGAAATTTTGTAACAATAAAGTACTCGAGCCTCTTTTCAATTTAAGCTATCGCTCAAAGCTATGCTACCCTTGAGTCCCAAATCAAACACTGATAAAACTTCAAATGGCCCTAACTTCTATTCGGTACGTCCTACACCTATCAAAGTTTGCAACATACAAATGCTTGTAACTTTTTACTGGAGCGTCAAAAAACCTTGAAATTTTGTAGCAATAAAGTACTCGAGCCTTGTTAATTTTAGCTATCGCTCAAAGCCATGCTACCCTTGAGTCCCAAATCAAACACTGATAAAATTTCAAATGGTCCTAACTTATATACGGTACGTCCTACACCTATCAAAGTTTGCAACATACAAATGCTTGTAACTTTTTACTGGAGCGTCATAAAACCTTGCAGTTTTGTAACAATAAAGTACTCGCGCCTCTTGTCAATTTAATCTATCGCTCAAAGCTATGCTACCCTTGAGTCCCAAATCAAACACTGATAAAACTTCAAATGGCCCTAACTTCTATTCGGTACGTCCTACACCTATCAAAGTTTGCCACATACAAATGCTTGTAACCTCTTGCTTGAGCGTCATAAGACCTGGAAATTTTGTAACAATAAAGTACTCGAGCCTTGTTAATTTTAGCTATCGCTCAAAGCCATGCTACCCTTGAGTCCCAAATAAAATTTCAAATGGTCCTAACTTCTATACGGTACGTCCTACACCTATCAAAGTTTGCAACATACAAATGCTTGTAACTTTTTACTGGAGCGTCATAAAACCTTGAAATTTTCTAACAATAAAGAACTCGAAACTCTTGTCAATTTAATCTATCGCTCAAAGCTATGCTACTCTTGAGTCCCAAATCAAACACTGATAAAACTTCAAATGGCCCTAACTTCTATACGGTATATCCTACACCTATCAGAGTTTGCAACATACAAATCCTTGTAACTTTTTACTGGAGCGTCATAAAACCTTGAAATTTTGCAACAATAAAGTACTCGAGCCTCTTGTCAATTTAAGCTATCGCTCAAAGCAATGCTACCCTTGAGTCCCAAATCCAACACTGATAAAACTTCAAATGGCCCTAACTTCTATACGGTACGTCCTACACCGATCAGAGTTTGCAACATACAAATGCTTGTAGCTTTTTACTGGAGCGTCATAAAACCTTGAAATTTTGTAACAATAAAGTACTCGAGCCTCTTTTCAATTTAAGCTATCGCTCAAAGCTATGCTACCCTTGAGTCCCAAATCAAACACTGATAAAACTTCAAATGGCCCTAACTTCTATTCGGTACGTCCTACACCTATCAATGTTTGCAACATACAAATGCTTGTAACTTTTTACTGGAGCGTCAAAAAACCTTGAAATTTTGTAGCAATAAAGTACTCGAGCCTTGTTAATTTTAGCTATCGCTCAAAGCCATGCTACCCTTGAGTCCCAAATCAAACACTGATAAAATTTCAAATGGTCCTAACTTCTATACGGTACGTCCTACACCTATCAAAGTTTGCAACATACAAATGCTTGTAACTTTTTACTGGAGCGTCATAAAACCTTGAAATTTTCTAACAATAAAGAACTCGAAACTCTTGTCAATTTAATCTATCGCTCAAAGCTATGCTACTCTTGAGTCCCAAATCAAACACTGATAAAACTTCAAATGGCCCTAACTTCTATGCGGTACGTCCTACACCTATCAAAGTTTGCAAACAGACAACTGCTTGCAACTTTTTACTGGAGGGTCATAAAACCTTGAAATTTTATAACAATAAAGTACTCGAGCCTCCTGTCAATTTAAGCTATCGCTCAAAGCTATGATACCCTTGAGTCCCAAATCAAACACTGATAAAACTTCAAATGGCCCCTACGGTACGTCCTACACCTATCAAAGTTTGCAACATACAAATGCTTGTAACTTTTTACTGGAGCGTCATAAAACCTTGCAGTTTTGTAACAATAAAGTACTCGCGCCTCTTGTCAATTTAATCTATCGCTCAAAGCTATGCTACCCTTGAGTCCCAAATCAAACACTGATAAAACTTCAAATGGCCCTAACTTCTATTCGGTACGTCCTACACCTATCAAAGTTTGCCACATACAAATGCTTGTAACCTCTTACTGGAGCGCCATAAGACCTCGAAATTTTGTAACAATAAAGTACTCGAGCCTCTTGTCAATTTTAGCTATCGCTCAAAGCTATGCTACCCTTGAGTCCCAAATCAAACACTGATAAAACTTCAAATGGCCCTAACTTCTATACGGTACGTCCTACACCTATCAGAGTTTGCAACATACAAATCCTTGTAGCTTTTTACTGGAGCGTCATAAAGCCTTGAAATTTTGCAACAATAAAGTACTCGAGCCTCTTGTCAATTTAAGCTATCGCTCAAAGCTATGCTACCCTTGAGTCTGAAATCAAACACTGATAAAACTTCAAATGACCCTAACTTCTATTCGGTACGACCTACACCTATCAAAGTATGCCACATACAAATGCTTGTAACTTCTTACTGGAGCGTCAAAAAATCTTGAAATTTTGGAACAATAAGGCACTCGAGCCTCTTGTCAATTTAAGCTATCGATCAAAGCTATGCTACCCTTGAGTCCCAACTCAAACACTGATAAAATTTCAAATGGCCCTAACTTTTATACGTTACGCCCTACACCTAGTCAAGTTTGCAACATTCATATGCTTGTAACTGTTTACTGGAGCGTCATAAAACATTGAAATTTTGTAACAATAAAGTACTCGAACCTCTTGTCAATTTAAGCTATCGTTCAAAGCTATGCTACCCTTGAGTCGCAAATCAAACACTGATAAAACTTCAAATGGTCCTAAATTCTATACGGTACGTCCTGCACCTATCAAACTTTGCAACATACAAATGCTTGTAACTTTTTACTGGAGCGTCATAAAACCTTGAAATTTTGTAACAATAAAGTACTCGAGCCTCTTGTCAATTTAAGCTATCGCCCAAAGCTATGCTACCCTTGAGTCCCAAATCAAGAACTGACGAAACTTCAAATGGCCCTAACTTCTATACGGTACGTCCTACACCTATCGAAATTTGCAACATACAAATGCTTGTAACATTTTACTGGAGCGTCATAAAACCTTGCAATTTTGTAACAATAAAGTACTCGCGCCTCTTCTCAAATTAAGCTAACGCTCAAAGCTATGCTACCCCTAAGTCCCAAATCAAACACTGATAAAACTTCAAATGGCCCTAACTTTTATACGGTACGTCCTGCACCTATCAAAGTTTGCAACATACAAATGCTTGTAACTTTTTACTGGAGCGTCATAAAACCTTGAAATTTTGTAACAATAAAGTACTCGAGCCTCTTGTAAATTTAAGCTATCGCTCAAAGCTATGCTACCCTCGAGTCCCAAATCAAACTTTGATGAAACTTCAAATGGCCCTAACTTCTATACGGTACGTCCTACACCTATCAAAATTTGCAACATACAAATGCTTGTAACATTTTACTGGAGCGTCATAAAACCTTGCAATTTTGTAACAATAAAGTACTCGCGCCTCTTCTCAATTTAAGCTAACGCTCAAAGCTATGCTACCCCTAAGTCCCAAATCAAACACTGATAAAACTTCAAATAGCCCTAACTTTTATACGGTACGTCCTACACCTATCAAAGTTTGCAACATCCAAATGCTTGTAACTTTTTACTGGAGCGTCATAAAACCTTGAAATTTTGTAACAATAAAGTACTCGAGACTCTTGTCAATTTAAGCTATCGCTCAAAGCTATGCTACCCTTGAGTCCCAAATCAAATACTGATAAAACTTCAAATGGCCCTAACTTCTATTCAGTACGTCCTACACCTATCAAAGTTTGCCACATACAAATGCTTGTAATCTCTTACTGGAGCGTCATAAACCTCGAAATTTTGTAACAATAAAGTACTCGCGCCTCTTGTCTATTTAAGCTAACGCTCAAAGCTATGCCACCCCTGAGTCCCAAATCAAACACTGATAAAACTTCAAATGGCCCTAACTTCTATACGGTACGTCCTGCACCTATCAAAGTTTGCAACATACAAATGCTTGTAACTTTTTACTGGAGCGTCATAAAACCTTGAAATTTTGTAACAATAAAGTACTCGAGCCTTGTTAATTTAAGCTATCGCTCAAAGCTATGCTACCCTTGAGTCCCAAATCAAACACTGATAAAATTTCAAATGGCCCTAACTTCTATACGGTACGTCCTACACCTATTAAAGTTTGCAACATACAAATGCTTGTAACTTTTTACTGGAGCGTCATAAAACCTTGCAATTTTGTAACAATAAAGTACTCGAACCTCTTGTCAATTTAAGTTATCGCTCAAAGCTATGCTACCCTTGAGTCCCAAATCAAACACTGATAAAACTTCAAATGGCCCTAACCTTTATACGGTATGTCCTACACCTATCAAAGTTTGCAACATACAAATGCTTGTAACTTTTTACTGGAGCGTCATAAAACCTTGAAATTTTGTAACAATAAAGTACTCGAGCCTCTTGTCAATTTAAGCTATCGCTCAAAGCTATGCTACCCTTGAGTCCCAAATCAAACACTGATAAATCTTCAAATGGCCCTAACTTCTATACGGTACGTCCTACACCTATCAAAGTTTGCAACATACAAATGCTTGTAACTTTTTACTGGAGCGTCATAAAACCTTGATATTTTGTAACAATAAAGTACTCGAGCCTCTTGTCAATTTAAGCTATCGCCCAAAGCTATGCTACCCTTGAGTCCCAAATCAAGAACTGACGAAACTTCAAATGGCCCTAACTTCTAAACGGTACGTCCTACACCTATCGAAATTTGCAACATACAAATGCTTGTAACATTTTACTGGAGCGTCATAAAACCTTGCAATTTTGTAACAATAAAGTACTCGCGCCTCTTCTCAAATTAAGCTAACGCTCAAAGCTATGCTACCCCTAAGTCCCAAATCAAACACTGATAAAACTTCAAATGGCCCTAACTTTTATACGGTACGTCCTGCACCTATCAAAGTTTGCAACATACAAATGCTTGTAACTTTTTACTGGAGCGTCATAAAACCTTGAAATTTTGTAACAATAAAGTACTCGAGCCTCTTGTAAATTTAAGCTATCGCTCAAAGCTATGCTACCCTCGAGTCCCAAATCAAACTTTGATGAAACTTCAAATGGCCCTAACTTCTATACGGTACGTCCTACACCTATCAAAATTTGCAACATACAAATGCTTGTAACATTTTACTGGAGCGTCATAAAACCTTGAAATTTTGTAACAATAAAGTACTCGAGCCTCTTGTAAATTTAAGCTATCGCTCAAAGCTATGCTACCCTCGAGTCCCAAATCAAACTTTGATGAAACTTCAAATGGCCCTAACTTCTATACGGTACGTCCTACACCTATCAAAATTTGCAACATACAAATGCTTGTAACATTTTACTGGAGCGTCATAAAACCTTGCAATTTTGTAACAATAAAGTACTCGCGCCTCTTCTCAATTTAAGCTAACGCTCAAAGCTATGCTACCCCTAAGTCCCAAATCAAACACTGATAAAACTTCAAATAGCCCTAACTTTTATACGGTACGTCCTACACCTATCAAAGTTTGCAACATCCAAATGCTTGTAACTTTTTACTGGAGCGTCATAAAAACTTGAACTTTTGTAACAATAAAGTACTCGAGACTCTTGTCAATTTAAGCTATCGCTCAAAGCTATGCTACCCTTGAGTCCCAAATCAAATACTGATAAAACTTCAAATGGTCCCTACGGTACATCCTACACCTATCAAAGTTTGCAACATACAAATGCTTGTAACTTTTTACTGGAGCGTCATAAAACCTTGCAGTTTTGTAACAATAAAGTACTCGCGCCTCTTGTCAATTTAATCTATCGCTCAAAGCTATGCTACCCTTGAGTCCCAAATCAAACACTGATAAAACTTCAAATGGCCCTAACTTCTATTCAGTACGTCCTACACCTATCAAAGTTTGCCACATACAAATGCTTGTAAACTCTTACTGGAGCGTCATAAACCTCGAAATTTTGTAACAATAAAGTACTCGAGTCTCTTGTCAATTTAAGCTATCGCTCAAAGCTATGCCACCCCTGAGTCCCAAATCAAACACTGATAAAACTTCAAATGGCCCTAACTTCTATACGGTACGTCCTGCACCTATCAAAGTTTGCAACATACAAATGCTTGTAACTTTTTACTGGAGCGTCATAAAACCTTGAAATTTTGTAACAATAAAGTACTCGAGCCTTGTTAATTTAAGCTATCGCTCAAAGCTATGCTACCCTTGAGTCCCAAATCAAACACTGATAAAATTTCAAATGGCCCTAACTTCTATACGGTACGTCCTACACCTATTAAAGTTTGCAACATACAAATGCTTGTAACTTTTTACTGGAGCGTCATAAAACCTTGCAATTTTGTAACAATAAAGTACTCGAACCTCTTGTCAATTTAAGTTATCGCTCAAAGCTATGCTACCCTTGAGTCCCAAATCAAACACTGATAAAACTTCAAATGGCCCTAACTTTTATACGGTATGTCCTACACCTATCAAAGTTTGCAACATACAAATGCTTGTAACTTTTTACTGGAGCGTCATAAAACCTTGAAATTTTGTAACAATAAAGTACTCGAGCCTCTTGTCAATTTAAGCTATCGCTCAAAGCTATGCTACCCTTGAGTCCCAAATCAAACACTGATAAATCTTCAAATGGCCCTAACTTCTATACGGTACGTCCTACACCTATCAAAGTTTGCAACATACAAATGCTTGTAACTTTTTACTGGAGCGTCATAAAACCTTGAAATTTTGTAACAATAAAGTACTCGAGCCTTGTTAATTTAAGCTATCGCTGAAAGCTATGCTACCCTTGAGTCCCAAATCAAAGACTGATAAAATTTCAAATGGCCCTAACTTCTATACGGTACGTCCTACACCTGTCAAAGTTTGCAACATACAAATACTTGTAACTTTTTACTGGAGCGTCATAAAACCTTGAAATTTTGTAACAATAAAGTACTCGAGCCTCTTGTCAATTTAAGCTATCGCTCAAAGCTATGCTACCCTTGAGTCCCAAATCAAACACTGATAAAATTTCAAATGGCCCTAACTTCTATACGGTACGTCCTGCACCTATCAAGGTTTGCAACATACAAATGCTTGTAACTTTTTACTGGAGCGTCATAAAACCTTGAAATTTTGTAACAATAAAGTACTCGAGCCTCTTGTCAATTTAAGCTATCGCTCAAATCCATGCTACCCTTGAGTCCCAAATCAAACACTGATAAAACTTCAAATGGCCCTAAATTCTATACGGTACGTCCTACACCTATCAAAGTTTGCAACATACAAATGCTTGTAACTTTTTACTGGAGCGTCAAAAAACCTTGAAATTTTGTAACAATAAAGTACTCGAGCCTTGTTAATTTTAGATATCGCTCAAAGCCATGCTACCCTTGAGTCCCAAATCAAACACTGATAAAATTTCAAATGGTCCTAACTTCTATACGGTACGTCCTACACCAATCAAAGTTTGCTACATACAAATGCTTGTAACTTTTTACTGGAGCGTCATAAAACCTTGAAATTTTCTAACAATAAAGAACTCGAAACTCTTGTCAATTTAATCTATCGCTCAAAGCTATGCTACTCTTGAGTCCCAAATCAAACACTGATAAAACTTCAAATGGCCCTAACTTCTATGCGGTACGTCCTACACCTATCAAAGTTTGCAAACAGACAAATGCTTGCAACTTTTTACTGGAGGGTCATAAAACCTTAGAATTTTATAACAATAAAGTACTCGAGCCTCTTGTCAATTTAAGCTATCGCTCAAAGCTATGATACCCTTGAGTCCCAAATCAAACACTGATAAAACTTCAAATGGCCCCTACGGTACGTCCTACATCTATCAAAGTTTGCAACATACAAATGATTGTAACTTTTTACTGGAGCGTCATAAAACCTTGCAGTTTTGTAACAATAAAGTACTCGCGCCTCTTGTCAATTTAATCTATCGCTCAAAGCTATGCTACCCTTGAGTCCCAAATCAAACACTGATAAAACTTCAAATGGCCCTAACTTCTATTCAGTACGTCCTACACCTATCAAAGTTTGCCACATACAAATGCTTATAACCTCTTACTGGAGCGTCATAAAACCTCGAAATTTTGTAACAATAAAGTACTCGAGTCTCTTGTCAATTTAAGCTATCGCTCAAAGCTATGCCACCCCTGAGTCCCAAATCAAACACTGATAAAACTTCAAATGGCCCTAACTTCTATACGGTACGTCCTGCACCTATCAAAGTTTGCAACATACAAATGCTTGTAACTTTTTACTGGAGCGTCATAAAACCTTGAAATTTTGTAACAATAAAGTACTCGAGCCTTGTTAATTTAAGCTATCGCTCAAAGCTATGCTACCCTTGAGTCCCAAATCAAACACTGATAAAATTTCAAATGGCCCTAACTTCTATACGGTACGTCCTACACCTATTAAAGTTTGCAACATACAAATGCTTGTAACTTTTTACTGGAGCGTCATAAAACCTTGCAATTTTGTAACAATAAAGTACTCGAACCTCTTGTCAATTTAAGTTATCGCTCAAAGCTATGCTACCCTTGAGTCCCAAATCAAACACTGATAAAACTTCAAATGGCCCTAACTTTTATACGGTATGTCCTACACCTATCAAAGTTTGCAACATACAAATGCTTGTAACTTTTTACTGGAGCGTAATAAAACCTTGAAATTTTGTAACAATAAAGTACTCGAGCCTCTTGTCAATTTAAGCTATCGCTCAAAGCTATGCTACCCTTGAGTCCCAAATCAAACACTGATAAAACTTCAAATGGCCCTAACTTTTATACGGTATGTCCTACACCTATCAAAGTTTGCAACATACAAATGCTTGTAACTTTTTACTGGAGCGTCATAAAACCTTGAAATTTTGTAACAATAAAGTACTCGAGCCTCTTGTCAATTTAAGCTATCGCTCAAAGCTATGCTACCCTTGAGTCCCAAATCAAACACTGATAAATCTTCAAATGGCCCTAACTTCTATACGGTACGTCCTACACCTATCAAAGTTTGCAACATACAAATCCTTGTAACTTTTTACTGGAGCGTCATAAAACCTTGAAATTTTGTAACAATAAAGTACTCGAGCCTTGTTAATTTAAGCTATCGCTCAAAGCTATGCTACCCTTGAGTCCCAAATCAAACACTGATAAAATTTCAAATGGCCCTAACTTCTATACGGTACGTCCTACACCTATCAAAGTTTGCAACATACAAATGCTTGTAACTTTTTACTGGAGCGTCATAAAACCTTGCAATTTTGTAACAATAAAGTACTCGAACCTCTTGTCAATTTAAGTTATCGCTCAAAGCTATGCTACCCTTGAGTCCCAAATCAAACACTGATAAAACTTCAAATGGCCCTAACTTTTATACGGTATGTCCTACACCTATCAAAGTTTGTAACGTACAAATGCTTGTAACTTTTTACTGGAGCGCCATAAAACCTTGAAATTTTGTAACAATAAAGTACTCGAGCCTCTTGTCAAGTTAAGCTATCGCTCAAAGCTATGCTACCCTTGAGTCCCAAATCAAACAATGATAAAACTTCAAATGGCCCTAACTTCTATACGGTACGTCCTGCACCTATCAAAGTTTGCAACATACAAATGCTTGTAACTTTTTACTGGAGCGTCATAAAACCTTGAAATTTTGTAACAATAAAGTATTCGAGCCTCTTGTCAATTTAAGCTATCGCTCAAAGCCATGCTACCCTTGAGTCCCAAATCAAACACTGATAAAACTTCAAATGGCCCTAACTTTTATACGGTATGTCCTACACCTATCAAAGTGTGCAACATACAAATGCTTGTAACTTTTTACTGGAGCGTCATAAAACCTTGAAATTTTGTAACAATAAAGTACTCGAGCCTCTTGTCAATTTAAGCTATCGCTCAAAGCTATGCTACCCTTGAGTCCCAAATCAAACACTGATAAATCTTCAAATGGCCCTAACTTCTATACGGTACGTCCTACACCTGTCAAAGTTTGCAACATACAAATCCTTGTAACTTTTTACTGGAGCGTCATAACACCTTGAAATTTTGTAACAATAAAGTACTCGAGCCTTGTTAATTTAAGCTATCGCTCAAAGCTATGCTACCCTTGAGTCCCAAATCAAACACTGATAAAATTTCAAATGGCCCTAACTTCTATACGGTACATCCTACACCTATCAAAGTTTGCAACATACAAATGCTTGTAACTTTTTACTGGAGCGTCATAAAACCTTGCAATTTTGTAACAATAAAGTACTCGAACCTCTTGTCAATTTAAGTTATCGCTCAAAGCTATGCTACCCTTGAGTCCCAAATCAAACACTAATCAAACTTCAAATGGCCCTAACTTTTATACGGTATGTCCTACACCTATCAAAGTTTGTAACATACAAATGCTTGTAACTTTTTACTGGAGCGCCATAAAACCTTGAAATTTTGTAACAATAAAGTACTCGAGCCTCTTGTCAAGTTAAGCTATCGCTCAAAGCTATGCTACCCTTGAGTCCCAAATCAAACACTGATAAAACTTCAAATGGCCCTAACTTCTATACGGTACGTCCTGCACCTATCAAAGTTTGCAACATACAAATGCTTGTAACTTTTTACTGGAGCGTCATAAAACCTTGAAATTTTGTAACAATAAAGTACTCGAGCCTTGTTAATTTAAGCTATCGCTCAAAGCTATGCTACCCTTGAGTCTCAAATCAAACACTGATAAAATTTCAAATGGCCCTAACTTCTATACGGTACGTCCTACACCTATCAAAGTTTGCAACATACAAATGCTTGTAACTTTTTACTGGAGCGTCATAAAACCTTGCAATTTTGTAACAATAAAGTACTCGAGCCTCTTGTCAATTTAAGTTATCGCTCAAAGCTATGCTACCCTTGAGTCCCAAATCAAACACTGATAAAACTTCAAATGGCCCTAACTTTTATACGGTATGTCCTACACCTATCAAAGTTTGCAACATACAAATGCTTGTAACTTTTTACTGGAGCGTCATAAAACCTTGAAATTTTGTAACAATAAAGTACTCGAGCCTCTTGTCAATTTAAGCTATCGCTCAAAGCTATGCTACCCTTGAGTCCCAAATCAAACACTGATAAAACTTCAAATGGCCCTAACTTTTATACGGTATGTCCTACACCTATCAAAGTTTGCAACATACAAATGCTTGTAACTTTTTACTGGAGCGTCATAAAACCTTGAAATTTTGTAACAATAAAGTACTCGAGCCTCTTGTCAATTTAAGCTATCGCTCAAAGCTATGCTACCCTTGAGTCCCAAATCAAACACTGATAAATCTTCAAATGGCCCTAACTTCTATACGGTACGTCCTACACCTGTCAAAGTTTGCAACATACAAATACTTGTAACTTTTTACTGGAGCGTCATAAAACCTTGAAATTTTGTAACAATGAAGTACTCGAGCCTCTTGTTAATTTAAGCTATCGCTCAAAGCTATGCTACCCTTGAGTCCCAAATCAAACACTGATAAAATTTCAAATGGCCCTAACTTCTATACGGTACGTCCTGCACCTATCAAAGTTTGCAACATACAAATGCTTGTAACTTTTTACTGGAGCGTCATAAAACCTTGAAATTTTGTAACAATAAAGTATTCGAGCCTCTTGTCAATTTAAGCTATCGCTCAAAGCTATGCTACCCTTGAGTCCCAAATCAAACAATGATAAAACTTCAAATGGCCCTAAATTCTATACGGTACGTCCTACACCTATCAAAGTTTGCAACATACAAATGCTTGTAACTTTTTACTGGAGCGTCAAAAAACCTTGAAATTTTGTAACAATAAAGTACTCGAGCCTTGTTAATTTTAGCTATCGCTCAAAGCTATGCTACCCTTGAGTCCCAAATCAAACACTGATAAAACTTCAAATGGCCCTAACTTTTATACGGTATGTCCTACACCTATCAAAGTTTGCAACATACAAATGCTTGTAACTTTTTACTGGAGCGTCATAAAACCTTGAAATTTTGTAACAATAAAGTACTCGAGCCTTGTTAATTTAAGCTATCGCTCAAAGCTATGCTACCCTTGAGTCCCAAATCAAACACTGATAAAATTTCAAATGGCCCTAACTTCTATACGGTACGTCCTACACCTATCAAAGTTTGCAACATACAAATGCTTGTAACTTTTTACTGGAGCGTCATAAAACCTTGAAATTTTGTAACAATAAAGTACTCGAGCCTTGTTAATTTAAGCTATCGCTCAAAGCTATGCTACCCTTGAGTCTCAAATCAAACACTGATAAAATTTCAAATGGCCCTAACTTCTATACGGTACGTCCTACACCTATCAAAGTTTGCAACATACAAATGCTTGTAACTTTTTACTGGAGCGTCATAAAACCTTGCAATTTTGTAACAATAAAGTACTCGAGCCTCTTGTCAATTTAAGTTATCGCTCAAAGCTATGCTACCCTTGAGTCCCAAATCAAACACTGATAAAACTTCAAATGGCCCTAACTTTTATACGGTATGTCCTACACCTATCAAAGTTTGCAACATACAAATGCTTGTAACTTTTTACTGGAGCGTCATAAAACCTTGAAATTTTGTAACAATAAAGTACTCGAGCCTCTTGTCAATTTAAGCTATCGCTCAAAGCTATGCTACCCTTGAGTCCCAAATCAAACACTGATAAAACTTCAAATGGCCCTAACTTTTATACGGTATGTCCTACACCTATCAAAGTTTGCAACATACAAATGCTTGTAACTTTTTACTGGAGCGTCATAAAACCTTGAAATTTTGTAACAATAAAGTACTCGAGCCTCTTGTCAATTTAAGCTATCGCTCAAAGCTATGCTACCCTTGAGTCCCAAATCAAACACTGATAAATCTTCAAATGGCCCTAACTTCTATACGGTACGTCCTACACCTGTCAAAGTTTGCAACATACAAATACTTGTAACTTTTTACTGGAGCGTCATAAAACCTTGAAATTTTGTAACAATGAAGTACTCGAGCCTCTTGTTAATTTAAGCTATCGCTCAAAGCTATGCTACCCTTGAGTCCCAAATCAAACACTGATAAAACTTCAAATGGCCCTAACTTTTATACGGTATGTCCTACACCTATCAAAGTTTGTAACGTACAAATGCTTGTAACTTTTTACTGGAGCGCCATAAAACCTTGAAATTTTGTAACAATAAAGTACTCGAGCCTCTTGTCAAGTTAAGCTATCGCTCAAAGCTATGCTACCCTTGAGTCCCAAATCAAACAATGATAAAACTTCAAATGGCCCTAACTTCTATACGGTACGTCCTGCACCTATCAAAGTTTGCAACATACAAATGCTTGTAACTTTTTACTGGAGCGTCATAAAACCTTGAAATTTTGTAACAATAAAGTATTCGAGCCTCTTGTCAATTTAAGCTATCGCTCAAAGCCATGCTACCCTTGAGTCCCAAATCAAACACTGATAAAACTTCAAATGGCCCTAACTTTTATACGGTATGTCCTACACCTATCAAAGTGTGCAACATACAAATGCTTGTAACTTTTTACTGGAGCGTCATAAAACCTTGAAATTTTGTAACAATAAAGTACTCGAGCCTCTTGTCAAGTTAAGCTATCGCTCAAAGCTATGCTACCCTTGAGTCCCAAATCAAACAATGATAAAACTTCAAATGGCCCTAACTTCTATACGGTACGTCCTGCACCTATCAAAGTTTGCAACATACAAATGCTTGTAACTTTTTACTGGAGCGTCATAAAACCTTGAAATTTTGTAACAATAAAGTATTCGAGCCTCTTGTCAATTTAAGCTATCGCTCAAAGCCATGCTACCCTTGAGTCCCAAATCAAACACTGATAAAACTTCAAATGGCCCTAACTTTTATACGGTATGTCCTACACCTATCAAAGTGTGCAACATACAAATGCTTGTAACTTTTTACTGGAGCGTCATAAAACCTTGAAATTTTGTAACAATAAAGTACTCGAGCCTCTTGTCAATTTAAGCTATCGCTCAAAGCTATGCTACCCTTGAGTCCCAAATCAAACACTGATAAATCTTCAAATGGCCCTAACTTCTATACGGTACGTCCTACACCTGTCAAAGTTTGCAACATACAAATCCTTGTAACTTTTTACTGGAGCGTCATAAAACCTTGAAATTTTGTAACAATAAAGTACTCGAGCCTTGTTAATTTAAGCTATCGCTCAAAGCTATGCTACCCTTGAGTCCCAAATCAAACACTGATAAAATTTCAAATGGCCCTAACTTCTATACGGTACATCCTACACCTATCAAAGTTTGCAACATACAAATGCTTGTAACTTTTTACTGGAGCGTCATAAAACCTTGCAATTTTGTAACAATAAAGTACTCGAACCTCTTGTCAATTTAAGTTATCGCTCAAAGCTATGCTACCCTTGAGTCCCAAATCAAACACTAATTAAACTTCAAATGGCCCTAACTTTTATACGGTATGTCCTACACCTATCAAAGTTTGTAACATACAAATGCTTGTAACTTTTTACTGGAGCGCCATAAAACCTTGAAATTTTGTAACAATAAAGTACTCGAGCCTCTTGTCAAGTTAAGCTATCGCTCAAAGCTATGCTACCCTTGAGTCCCAAATCAAACACTGATAAAACTTCAAATGGCCCTAACTTCTATACGGTACGTCCTGCACCTATCAAAGTTTGCAACATACAAATGCTTGTAACTTTTTACTGGAGCGTCATAAAACCTTGAAATTTTGTAACAATAAAGTACTCGAGCCTTGTTAATTTAAGCTATCGCTCAAAGCTATGCTACCCTTGAGTCTCAAATCAAACACTGATAAAATTTCAAATGGCCCTAACTTCTATACGGTACGTCCTACACCTATCAAAGTTTGCAACATACAAATGCTTGTAACTTTTTACTGGAGCGTCATAAAACCTTGCAATTTTGTAACAATAAAGTACTCGAGCCTCTTGTCAATTTAAGTTATCGCTCAAAGCTATGCTACCCTTGAGTCCCAAATCAAACACTGATAAAACTTCAAATGGCCCTAACTTTTATACGGTATGTCCTACACCTATCAAAGTTTGCAACATACAAATGCTTGTAACTTTTTACTGGAGCGTCATAAAACCTTGAAATTTTGTAACAATAAAGTACTCGAGCCTCTTGTCAATTTAAGCTATCGCTCAAAGCTATGCTACCCTTGAGTCCCAAATCAAACACTGATAAAACTTCAAATGGCCCTAACTTTTATACGGTATGTCCTACACCTATCAAAGTTTGCAACATACAAATGCTTGTAACTTTTTACTGGAGCGTCATAAAACCTTGAAATTTTGTAACAATAAAGTACTCGAGCCTCTTGTCAATTTAAGCTATCGCTCAAAGCTATGCTACCCTTGAGTCCCAAATCAAACACTGATAAATCTTCAAATGGCCCTAACTTCTATACGGTACGTCCTACACCTGTCAAAGTTTGCAACATACAAATACTTGTAACTTTTTACTGGAGCGTCATAAAACCTTGAAATTTTGTAACAATGAAGTACTCGAGCCTCTTGTTAATTTAAGCTATCGCTCAAAGCTATGCTACCCTTGAGTCCCAAATCAAACACTGATAAAATTTCAAATGGCCCTAACTTCTATACGGTACGTCCTGCACCTATCAAAGTTTGCAACATACAAATGCTTGTAACTTTTTACTGGAGCGTCATAAAACCTTGAAATTTTGTAACAATAAAGTATTCGAGCCTCTTGTCAATTTAAGCTATCGCTCAAAGCTATGCTACCCTTGAGTCCCAAATCAAACAATGATAAAACTTCAAATGGCCCTAAATTCTATACGGCACGTCCTACACCTATCAAAGTTTGCAACATACAAATGCTTGTAACTTTTTACTGGAGCGTCAAAAAACCTTGAAATTTTGTAACAATAAAGTACTCGAGCCTTGTTAATTTTAGCTATCGCTCAAAGCTATGCTACCCTTGAGTCCCAAATCAAACACTGATAAAACTTCAAATGGCCCTAACTTTTATACGGTATGTCCTACACCTATCAAAGTTTGCAACATACAAATGCTTGTAACTTTTTACTGGAGCGTCATAAAACCTTGAAATTTTGTAACAATAAAGTACTCGAGCCTTGTTAATTTAAGCTATCGCTCAAAGCTATGCTACCCTTGAGTCCCAAATCAAACACTGATAAAATTTCAAATGGCCCTAACTTCTATACGGTACGTCCTACACCTATCAAAGTTTGCAACATACAAATGCTTGTAACTTTTTACTGGAGCGTCATAAAACCTTGAAATTTTGTAACAATAAAGTACTCGAGCCTTGTTAATTTAAGCTATCGCTCAAAGCTATGCTACCCTTGAGTCTCAAATCAAACACTGATAAAATTTCAAATGGCCCTAACTTCTATACGGTACGTCCTACACCTATCAAAGTTTGCAACATACAAATGCTTGTAACTTTTTACTGGAGCGTCATAAAACCTTGCAATTTTGTAACAATAAAGTACTCGAGCCTCTTGTCAATTTAAGTTATCGCTCAAAGCTATGCTACCCTTGAGTCCCAAATCAAACACTGATAAAACTTCAAATGGCCCTAACTTTTATACGGTATGTCCTACACCTATCAAAGTTTGCAACATACAAATGCTTGTAACTTTTTACTGGAGCGTCATAAAACCTTGAAATTTTGTAACAATAAAGTACTCGAGCCTCTTGTCAATTTAAGCTATCGCTCAAAGCTATGCTACCCTTGAGTCCCAAATCAAACACTGATAAAACTTCAAATGGCCCTAACTTTTATACGGTATGTCCTACACCTATCAAAGTTTGCAACATACAAATGCTTGTAACTTTTTACTGGAGCGTCATAAAACCTTGAAATTTTGTAACAATAAAGTACTCGAGCCTCTTGTCAATTTAAGCTATCGCTCAAAGCTATGCTACCCTTGAGTCCCAAATCAAACACTGATAAATCTTCAAATGGCCCTAACTTCTATACGGTACGTCCTACACCTGTCAAAGTTTGCAACATACAAATACTTGTAACTTTTTACTGGAGCGTCATAAAACCTTGAAATTTTGTAACAATGAAGTACTCGAGCCTCTTGTTAATTTAAGCTATCGCTCAAAGCTATGCTACCCTTGAGTCCCAAATCAAACACTGATAAAATTTCAAATGGCCCTAACTTCTATACGGTACGTCCTGCACCTATCAAAGTTTGCAACATACAAATGCTTGTAACTTTTTACTGGAGCGTCATAAAACCTTGAAATTTTGTAACAATAAAGTATTCGAGCCTCTTGTCAATTTAAGCTATCGCTCAAAGCTATGCTACCCTTGAGTCCCAAATCAAACAATGATAAAACTTCAAATGGCCCTAAATTCTATACGGTACGTCCTACACCTATCAAAGTTTGCAACATACAAATGCTTGTAACTTTTTACTGGAGCGTCAAAAAACCTTGAAATTTTGTAACAATAAAGTACTCGAGCCTTGTTAATTTTAGCTATCGCTCAAAGCTATGCTACCCTTGAGTCCCAAATCAAACACTGATAAAACTTCAAATGGCCCTAACTTTTATACGGTATGTCCTACACCTATCAAAGTTTGCAACATACAAATGCTTGTAACTTTTTACTGGAGCGTCATAAAACCTTGAAATTTTGTAACAATAAAGTACTCGAGCCTTGTTAATTTAAGCTATCGCTCAAAGCTATGCTACCCTTGAGTCCCAAATCAAACACTGATAAAATTTCAAATGGCCCTAACTTCTATACGGTACGTCCTACACCTATCAAAGTTTGCAACATACAAATGCTTGTAACTTTTTACTGGAGCGTCATAAAACCTTGAAATTTTGTAACAATAAAGTACTCGAGCCTCTTGTCAATTTAAGCTATCGCTCAAAGCTATGCTACCCTTGAGTCCCAAATCAAACACTGATAAAACTTCAAATGGCCCTAACTTTTATACGGTATGTCCTACACCTATCAAAGTTTGCAACATACAAATGCTTGTAACTTTTTACTGGAGCGTCATAAAACCTTGAAATTTTGTAACAATAAAGTACTCGAGCCTGGTTAATTTAAGCTATCGCTCAAAGCTATGCTACCCTTGAGTCCCAAATCAAACACTGATAAAATTTCAAATGGCCCTAACTTCTATACGGTACGTCCTACACCTATCAAAGTTTGCAACATACAAATGCTTGTAACTTTTTACTGGAGCGTCATAAAACCTTGCAATTTTGTAACAATAAAGTACTCGAACCTCTTGTCAATTTAAGTTATCGCTCAAAGCTATGCTACCCTTGAGTCCCAAATCAAACACTGATAAAACTTCAAATGGCCCTAACTTTTATACGGTATGTCCTACACCTATCAAAGTTTGCAACATACAAATGCTTGTAACTTTTTACTGGAGCGCCATAAAACCTTGAAATTTTGTAACAATAAAGTACTCGAGCCTCTTGTCAATTTAAGCTATCGCTCAAAGCTATGCTACCCTTGAGTCCCAAATCAAACACTGATAAAACTTCAAATGGCCCTATTTTTTATACGGTATGTCCTACACCTGTCAAAGTTTGCAACATACAAATGCTTGTAACTTTTTACTGGAGCGTCATAAAACCTTGAAATTTTGTAACAATAAAGTACTCGAGCCTCTTGTCAATTTAAGCTATCGCTCAAAGCTATGCTACCCTTGAGTCCCAAATCAAACACTGATAAATCTTCAAATGGCCCTAACTTCTATACGGTACGTCCTACACTTATCAAAGTTTGCAACATACAAATACTTGTAACTTTTTACTGGAGCGTCATAAAACCTTGAAATTTTGTAACAATAAAGTACTCGAGTCTCTTGTCAATTTAAGCTATCGCTCAAAGCTATGCTACCCCTGAGTCCCAAATCAAACACTGATAAAACTTCAAATGGCCCTAACTTCTATACGGTACGTCCTGCACCTATCAAAGTTTGCAACATACAAATGCTTGTAACTTTTTACTGGAGCGTCATAAAACCTTGAAATTTTGTAACAATAAAGTACTCGAGCCTTGTTAATTTAAGCTATCGCTCAAAGCTATGCTACCCTTGAGTCCCAAATCAAACACTGATAAAATTTCAAATGGCCCTAACTTCTATACGGTACGTCCTACACCTATCAAAGTTTGCAACATACAAATGCTTGTAACTTTTTACTGGAGCGTCATAAAACCTTGCAATTTTGTAACAATAAAGTACTCGAGCCTCTTGTCAATTTAAGTTATCGCTCAAAGCTATGCTACCCTTGAGTCCCAAATCAAACACTGATAAAACTTCAAATGGCCCTAACTTTTATACGGTATGTCCTACACCTATCAAAGTTTGCAACATACAAATGCTTGTAACTTTTTACTGGAGCGTCATAAAACCTTGAAATTTTGTAACAATAAAGTACTCGAGCCTCTTGTCAATTTAAGCTATCGCTCAAAGCTATGCTACCCTTGAGTCCCAAATCAAACACTGATAAAACTTCAAATGGCCCTAACTTTTATACGGTATGTCCTACACCTATCAAAGTTTGCAACATACAAATGCTTGTAACTTTTTACTGGAGCGTCATAAAACCTTGAAATTTTGTAACAATAAAGTACTCGAGCCTCTTGTCAATTTAAGCTATCGCTCAAAGCTATGCTACCCTTGAGTCCCAAATCAAACACTGATAAATCTTCAAATGGCCCTAACTTCTATACGGTACGTCCTACACCTGTCAAAGTTTGCAACATACAAATACTTGTAACTTTTTACTGGAGCGTCATAAAACCTTGAAATTTTGTAACAATTAAGTACTCGAGCCTTGTTAATTTTAGCTATCGCTCAAAGCCATGCTACCCTTGAGTCCCAAATCAAACACTGATAAAATTTCAAATGGTCCTAACTTCTATACGGTACGTCCTACACCTATCAAAGTTTGCTACATACAAATGCTTGTTACTTTTTACTGGAGCGTCATAAAACCTTGAAATTTTCTAACAATAAAGAACTAGAAACTCTTGTCAATTTAATCTATCGCTCAAAGCTATGCTACTCTTGAGTCCCAAATCAAACACTGATAAAACTTCAAATGGCCCTAACTTCTATACGGTACGTCCTACACCTATCAAAGTTTGCAACATACAAATACTTGTAACTTTTTACTGGAGCGTCATAAAACCTTGAAATTTTGTAAGAATAAAGTAATCGAGTCTCTTGTCAATTTAAGCTATCGCTCAAAGTTATGCTACCCCTGAGTCCCAAATCAAACACTGATAAAACTTCAAATGGCCCTAACTTCTATACGGTACGTCCTGCACCTATCAAAGTTTGCAACATACAAATGCTTGTAACTTTTTACTGGAGCGTCATAAAACCTTGAAATTTTGTAACAATAAAGTACTCGAGCCTTGTTAATTTAAGCTATCGCTCAAAGCTATGCTACCCTTGAGTCCCAAATCAAACACTGATAAAATTTCAAATGGCCCTAACTTCTATACGGTACGTCCTACACCTATCAAAGTTTGCAACATACAAATGCTTGTAACTTTTTACTGGAGCGTCATAAAACCTTGCAATTTTGTAACAATAAAGTACTCGAGCCTCTTGTCAATTTAAGTTATCGCTCAAAGCTATGCTACCCTTGAGTCCCAAATCAAACACTGATAAAACTTCAAATGGCCCTAACTTCTATACGGTACGTCCTGCACCTATCAAAGTTTGCAACATACAAATGCTTGTAACTTTTTACTGGAGCGTCATAAAACCTTGAAATTTTGTAACAATAAAGTACTCGAGCCTCTTGTCAATTTAAGCTATCGCTCAAAGCTATGCTACCCTTGAGTCCCAAATCAAACACTGATAAAACTTCAAATGGCCCTAACTTCTATGCGGTACGTCCTACACCTATCAAAGTTTGCAAACAGACAAATGCTTGCAACTTTTTACTGGAGGGTCATAAAACCTTAAAATTTTATAACAATAAAGTACTCGAGCCTCTTGTCAATTTAAGCTATCGCTCAAAGCTATGATACCCTTGAGTCCCAAATCAAACACTGATAAAACTTCAAATGGCCCCTACGGTACGTCCTACACCTATCAAAGTTTGCAACATACAAATGCTTGTAACTTTTTACTGGAGCGTCATAAAACCTAGCAGTTTTGTAACAATAAAGTACTCGCGCCTCTTGTCAATTTAATCTATCGCTCAAAGCTATGCTACCCTTGAGTCCCAAATCAAACACTGATAAAACTTCAAATGGCCCTAACTTCTATTCGGTACGTCCTACACCTATCAAAGTTTGCCACATACAAATGCTTGTAACCTCTTACTGGAGCGTCATAAAACCTCGAAATTTTGTAACAATAAAGTACTCGAGCCTCTTGTCAATTTTAGCTATCGCTAAAAGCTATGCTACCCTTGAGTCCCAAATCAAACACTGATAAAACTTCAAATGGCCCTAACTTCTATACGGTACGTCCTACACCTATCAGAGTTTGCAACATACAAATGCTTGTAGCTTTTTACTGGAGCGTCATAAAACCTTGAAATTTTGCAACAATAAAGTACTCGAGCCTCTTGTCAATTTAAGCTATCGCTCAAAGCAATGTTGCCCTTGAGTCCCAAATCCAACACTGATAAAACTTCAAATGGCCCTAACTTCTATACGGTACGTCCTACACCTATCAGAGTTTGCAACATACAAATGCTTGTAGCTTTTTACTGGAGCGTCATAAAACCATGAAATTTTGTAACATTAAAGCACTCGAGCCTCTTTTCAATTTAAGCTATAGCTCAAAGCTATGCTACCCTTGATCCCAAAATCAAACACTGATAAAACTTCAAATGGCCCTAACTTCTATTCGGTACGCCCTACACCTATCAAAGTTTGCCACATACAAATGCTTGTAACTTCTTACTGGAGCGTCATAAGACCTTGAAATTTTGTAACAGTAAGGCACTCGAGCCTCTTGTCAATTTAATCTATCGCTCAAAGCTATGCTACCCTTGAGTCCCAAATCAAACACTGATAAAACTTCAAATGGCCCTAACTTCTATTCGGTACGTCCTACACCTATCAAAGTTTGCCACATACAAATGCTTGTAACCTCTTACTGGAGCGTCATAAAACCTCGAAATTTTGTAACAATAAAGTACTCGAGTCTCTTGTCAATTTAAGCTATCGCTCAAAGCTATGCTACCCTTGAGTCCCAAATCAAACACTGATAAAACTTCAAATGGCCCTAACTTCTATACGGTACGTCCTGCACCTATCAAAGTTTGCAACATACAAATGCTTGTAACTTTTTACTGGAGCGTCATAAAACCTTGAAATTTTGTAACAATAAAGTACTCGAGCCTCTTGTCAATTTAAGCTATCGCTCAAAGCTATGCTACCCTTGAGTCCCAAATCAAACACTGATAAAACTTCAAATGGCCCTAACTTCTATGCGGTACGTCCTACACCTATCAAAGTTTGCAAACAGACAAATGCTTGCAACTTTTTACTGGAGGGTCATAAAACCTTAAAATTTTATAACAATAAAGTACTCGAGCCTCTTGTCAATTTAAGCTATCGCTCAAAGCTATGATACCCTTGAGTCCCAAATCAAACACTGATAAAACTTCAAATGGCCCCTACGGTACGTCCTACACCTATCAAAGTTTGCAACATACAAATGCTTGTAACTTTTTACTGGAGCGTCATAAAACCTAGCAGTTTTGTAACAATAAAGTACTCGCGCCTCTTGTCAATTTAATCTATCGCTCAAAGCTATGCTACCCTTGAGTCCCAAATCAAACACTGATAAAACTTCAAATGGCCCTAACTTCTATTCGGTACGTCCTACACCTATCAAAGTTTGCCACATACAAATGCTTGTAACCTCTTACTGGAGCGTCATAAAACCTCGAAATTTTGTAACAATAAAGTACTCGAGCCTCTTGTCAATTTTAGCTATCGCTAAAAGCTATGCTACCCTTGAGTCCCAAATCAAACACTGATAAAACTTCAAATGGCCCTAACTTCTATACGGTACGTCATACACCTATCAGAGTTTGCAACATACAAATGCTTGTAGCTTTTTACTGGAGCGTCATAAAACCTTGAAATTTTGCAACAATAAAGTACTCGAGCCTCTTGTCAATTTAAGCTATCGCTCAAAGCAATGTTGCCCTTGAGTCCCAAATCCAACACTGATAAAACTTCAAATGGCCCTAACTTCTATACGGTACGTCCTACACCTATCAGAGTTTGCAACATACAAATGCTTGTAGCTTTTTACTGGAGCGTCATAAAACCTTGAAATTTTGTAACATTAAAGCACTCGAGCCTCTTTTCAATTTAAGCTATAGCTCAAAGCTATGCTACCCTTGATCCCAAAATCAAACACTGATAAAACTTCAAATGGCCCTAACTTCTATTCGGTACGCCCTACACCTATCAAAGTTTGCCACATACAAATGCTTGTAACTTCTTACTGGAGCGTCATAAGACCTTGAAATTTTGTAACAGTAAGGCACTCGAGCCTCTTGTCAATTTAATCTATCGCTCAAAGCTATGCTACCCTTGAGTCCCAAATCAAACACTGATAAAACTTCAAATGGCCCTAACTTCTATTCGGTACGTCCTACACCTATCAAAGTTTGCCACATACAAATGCTTGTAACCTCTTACTGGAGCGTCATAAAACCTCGAAATTTTGTAACAATAAAGTACTCGAGTCTCTTGTCAATTTAAGCTATCGCTCAAAGCTATGCTACCCTTGAGTCCCAAATCAAACACTGATAAATCTTCAAATGGCCCTAACTTCTATACGGTACGTCCTACACCTGTCAAAGTTTGCAACATACAAATACTTGTAACTTTTTATTGGAGCGTCATAAAACCTTGAAATTTTGTAACTATGAGGTACTCGAGCCCCTTGTTAATTTAAGCTATCGCTCAAAGCTATGCTACCCTTGAGTCCCAAATCAAACACTGATAAAATTTCAAATGGCCCTAACTTCTATACGGTACGTCCTGCACCTATCAAAGTTTGCAACATACAAATGCTTGTAACTTTTTACTGGAGCGTCATAAAACCTTGAAATTTTGTAACAATAAAGTACTCGAGCCTCTTGTCAATTTAAGCTATCGCTCAAAGCTATGCTACCCTTGAGTCCCAAATCAAACACTGATAAAACTTCAAATGGCCCTAAATTCTATACGGTACGTCCTACACCTATCAAAGTTTGCAACATTCAAATGCTTGTAACTTTTTACTGGAGCGTCAAAAAACCTTGAAATTTTGTAACAATAAATTATTCGAGCCTTGTTAATTTTAGCTATCGCTCAAAGCCATGCTACCCTTGAGTCCCAAATCAAACACTGATAAAATTTCAAATGGTCCTAACTTCTATACGGTACGTCCTACACCTATCAAAGTTTGCTACATACAAATGCTTGTAACTTTTTACTGGAGCGTCATAAAACCTTGAAATTTTCTAACAATAAAGAACTCGAAACTCTTGTCAATTTAATCTATCGCTGAAAGCTATGCTACTCTTGAGTCCCAAATCAAACACTGATAAAACTTCAAATGGCCCTAACTTCTATGCGGTACGTCCTACACCTATCAAAGTTTGCAAACAGACAAATGCTTGCAACTTTTTACTGGAGGGTCATAAAACCTTAAAATTTTATAACAATAAAGTACTCGAGCCTCTTGTCAATTTAAGCTATCGCTCAAAGCTATGATACCCTTGAGTCCCAAATCAAACACTGATAAAACTTCAAATGGCCCCTACGGTACGTCCTACACCTATCAAAGTTTGCAACATACAAATGCTTGTAACTTTTTACTGGAGCGTCATAAAACCTTGCAGTTTTGTAACAATAAAGTACTCGCGCCTCTTGTCAATTTAATCTATCGCTCAAAGCTATGCTACCCTTGAGTCCCAAATCAAACACTGATAAAACTTCAAATGGCCCTAACTTCTATTCGGTACGTCCTACACCAATCAAAGTTTGCCACATACAAATGCTTGTAACCTCTTACTGGAGCGTCATAAAACCTCGAAATTTTGTAACAATAAAGTACTCGAGCCTCTTGTCAATTTTAGCTATCGCTAAAAGCTATGCTACCCTTGAGTCACAAATCAAACACTGATAAAACTTCAAATGGCCCTAACTTCTATACGGTACGTCCTACACCTATCAGAGTTTGCAACATACAAATGCTTGTAACTTCTTACTGGAGCGTCATAAAACCTTGAAATTTTGCAACAATAAAGTACTCGAGCCTCTTGTCAATTTAAGCTATCGCTCAAAGCAATGTTACCCTTGAGTCCCAAATCCAACACTGATAAAATTTCAAATGGCCCTAACTTCTATACGGTACGTCCTACACCTATCAGAGTTTGCAACATACAAATGCTGGTAGCTTTTTACTGGAGCGTCATAAAACTTTGAAATTTTGTAACAATAAAGTACTCGAGCCTCTTTTCAATTTAAGCTATCGCTCAAAGCTATGCTACCCTTGATCCCAAAATCAAACACTGATAAAACTTCAAATGGCCCTAACTTCTATTCGGTACGCCCTACACCTATCAAAGTTTGCCACATACCAATGCTTGTAACTTCTTACTGGAGCGTCATAAGACCTTGAAATTTTGTAACAGTAAGGCACTCGAGCCTCTTGTCAATTTAATCTATCGCTCAAAGCTATGCTACCCTTGAGTCCCACATCAAACACTGATAAAACTTCAAATGGCCCTAACTTCTATTCGGTACGTCCTACACCTATCAAAGTTTGCCACATACAAATGCTTGTAACCTCATACTGGAGCGTCATAAAACCTCGAAATTTTGTAACAATAAAGTACTCGAGTCTCTTGTCAATTTAAGCTATCGCTCAAAGCTATGCTACCCCTGAGTCCCAAATCAAACACTGATAAAACTTCAAATGGCCCTAACTTCTATACGGTACGTCCTACACCTATCAAAGTTTGCAACATACAAATCCTTGTAACTTCTTACTGGAGCGTCATAAAACCTTGAAATTTTGTAACAATAAAGTACTCGAGCCTTGTTAATTTAAGCTATCGCTCAAAGCTATGATACCCTTGAGTCCCAAATCAAACACTGATAAAATTTCAAATGGCCCTAACTTCTATACGGTACGTCCTACACCTATCAAAGTTTGCAACATACAAATGCTTGTAACTTTTTACGGGAGCGTCATAAAACCTTGCAATTTTGTAACAATAAAGTACTCGAACCTCTTGTCAATTTAAGTTATCGCTCAAAGCTATGCTACCCTTGAGTCCCAAATCAAACACTGATAAAACTTCAAATCGCCCTAACTTTTATACGGTATGTCCTACACCTATCAAAGTTTGCAACATACAAATGCTTGTAACTTTTTACTGGAGCGTCATAAAACCTTGAAATTTTGTAACAATAAAGTACTCCAGCCTCTTGTTAATTTAAGCTATCGCTCAAAGCTATGCTACCCTTGAGTCCCAAATCAAACACTGATAAAATTTCAAATGGCCCTAACTTCTATACGGTACGTCCTGCACCTATCAAAGTTTGCAACATACAAATCCTTGTAACTTTTTACTGGAGCGTCATAAAACCTTGAAATGTTGTAACAATAAAGTACTCGAGCCTCTTGTCAATTTAAGCTATCGCTCAAAGCTATGCTACCCTTGAGTCCCAAATCAAACACTGATAAAACTTCAAATGGCCCTAAATTCTATACGGTACGTCCTACACCTATCAAAGTTTGCAACATACAAATGCTTGTAACTTTTTACTGGAGCGTCAAAAAACCTTGAAATTTTGTAACAATAAAGTACTCGAGCCTTGTTAATTTTAGCTATCGCTCAAAGCCATGATACCCTTGAGTCTCAAATCAAACACTGATAAAATTTCAAATGGTCCTAACTTCTATACGGTACGTCCTACACCTATCAAAGTTTGCAACATACAAATGCTTGTAACTTTTTACTGGAGCGTCATAAAACCTTGAAATTTTCTAACAATAAAGAACTCGAAACTCTTGTCAATTTAATCTATCGCTCAAAGCTATGCTACCCTTGAGTCCCAAATCAAACACTGATAAAATTTCAAATGGCCCTAACTTCTATACGGTACGTCCTACACCTATCAAAGTTTGCAACATACAAATGCTTGTAACTTTTTACGGGAGCGTCATAAAACCTTGCAATTTTGTAACAATAAAGTACTCGAGCCTTGTTAATTTTAGCTATCGCTCAAAGCCATGATACCCTTGAGTCTCAAATCAAACACTGATAAAATTTCAAATGGTCCTAGCTTCTATACGGTACGTCCTACACCTATCAAAGTTTGCAACATACAAATGCTTGTAACTTTTTACTGGAGCGTCATAAAACCTTGAAATTTTCTAACAATAAAGAACTCGAAACTCTTGTCAATTTAATCTATCGCTCAAAGCTATGCTACTCTTGAGTCCCAAATCAAACACTGATAAAACTTCAAATGGCCCTAACTTCTATGCGGTACGTCCTACACCTATCAAAGTTTGCAAACAGACAAATGCTTGCAACTTTTTACTGGAGGGTCATAAAACCTTGAAATTTTATAACAATAAAGTACTCGAGCCTCTTGTCAATTTAAGCTATCGCTCAAAGCTATGATACCCTTGAGTCCCAAATCAAACACTGATAAAACTTCAAATGGCCCCTACGGTACGTCCTACACCTATCAAAGTTTGCAACATACAAATGCTTGTAACTTTTTACTGGAGCGTCATAAAACCTTGCAGTTTTGTAACAATAAAGTACTCGCGCCTCTTGTCAATTTAATCTATCGCTCAAAGCTATGCTACCCTTGAGTCCCAAATCAAACACTGATAAAACTTCAAATGGCCCTAACTTCTATTCGGTACGTCCTACACCTATCAAAGTTTGCCACATACAAATGCTTGTAACCTCTTACTGGAGCGTCATAAAACCTCGAAATTTTGTAACAATAAAGTACTCGAGCCTATTGTCAATTTTAGCTATCGCTCAAAGCTATGCTACCCTTGAGTCCCAAATCAAACACTGATAAAACTTCAAATGGCCCTAACTTCTATACGGTACGACCTACACCTATCAGAGTTTGCAACATACAAATGCTTGTAGCTTTTTACTGGAGCGTCATAAAACCTTGAAATTTTGCAACAATAAAGTACTCGAGCCTCTTGTCAATTTAAGCTATCGCTCAAAGCAATGCTACCCTTGAGTCCCAAATCCAACACTGATAAAATTTCAAATGGCCCTAACTTCTATACGGTACGTCCTACACCTATCAGAGTTTGCAACATACAAATGCTTGTAGCTTTTTACTGGAGCGTCATAAAACCTTGAAATTTTGTAACAATAAAGTACTCGAGCCTCTTTTCAATTTAAGCTATCGCTCAAAGCTATGCTACCCTTGATCCCAAATTCCAACACTGATAAAACTTCAAATGGCCCTAACTTCTATTCGGTACGCCCTACACCTATCAAAGTTTGCCACATACAAATGCTTGTATCTTCTTACTGGAGCGTCATAAAACCTTGAAATTTTGTAACAGTAAGGCACTCGAGCCTCTTGTCAATTTAAGCTATCGCTCAAAGCTATGCTACCCTTGAGTCCCAACTCAAACACTGATAAAATTTCAAATGGCCCTAACTTTTGTACGTTACGTCCTACACCTAGTCAAGTTTGCAACATTCAAATGCTTGTAACTTTTTACTGGAGCGTCATAAAACCTTGAAATTTTGTAACAATAAAGTACTCGAGCCTTGTTAATTTTAGCTATCGCTCAAAGCCATGCTACCCTTGAGTCCCAAATCAAACACTGATAAAATTTCAAATGGTCCAAACTTCTATACGGTACGTCCTACACCTATCAAAGTTTGCAACATACAAATGCTTGTAACTTTTTACTGGAGCGTCATAAAACCTTGAAATTTTCTAACAATAAAGAACTCGAAACTCTTGTCAATTTAATCTATCGCTCAAAGCTATGCTACTCTTGAGTCCCAAATCAAACACTGATAAAACTTCAAATGGCCCTAACTTCTATGCGGTACGTCCTACACCTATCAAAGTTTGCAACATACAAATGCTTGTAACTTTTTACTGGAGCGTCATAAAACCTTGCAGTTTTGTAACAATAAAGTACTCGCGCCTCTTGTCAATTTAATCTATCGCTCAAAGCTATGCTACCCTTGAGTCCCAAATCAAACACTGATAAAACTTCAAATGGCCCTAACTTCTATTCGGTACGTCCTACACCTTTTAAAGGTTTCCACATACAAATGCTTGTAACCTCTTACTGGAGCGTCATAAAACCTCGAAATTTTGTAACAATAAAGTACTCGAGCCTATTGTCAATTTTAGCTATCGCTCAAAGCTATGCTACCCTTGAGTCCCAAATCAAACACTGATAAAACTTCAAATGGCCCTAACTTCTATACGGTACGACCTACACCTATCAGAGTTTGCAACATACAAATGCTTGTAGCTTTTTACTGGAGCGTCATAAAACCTTGAAATTTTGCAACAATAAAGTACTCGAGCCTCTTGTCAATTTAAGCTATCGCTCAAAGCAATGCTACCCTTGAGTCCCAAATCCAACACTGATAAAATTTCAAATGGCCCTAACTTCTATACGGTACGTCCTACACCTATCAGAGTTTGCAACATACAAATGCTTGTAGCTTTTTACTGGAGCGTCATAAAACCTTGAAATTTTGTAACAATAAAGTACTCGAGCCTCTTTTCAATTTAAGCTATCGCTCAAAGCTATGCTACCCTTGATCCCAAAATCAAACACTGTAAAACTTCAAATGGCCCTAACTTCTATTCGGTACGCCCTACACCTATCAAAGTTTGCCACATACAAATGCTTGTAACTTCTTACTGGAGCGTCATAAGACCTTGAAATTTTGTAACAATAAAGTACTCGAGCCTCTTTTCAATTTAAGCTATCGCTCAAAGCTATGCTACCCTTGATCCCAAAATCAAACACTGATAAAACTTCAAATGGCCCTAACTTCTATTCGGTACGCCCTACACCTATCAAAGTTTGCCACATACAAATGCTTGTAACTTCTTACTGGAGCGTCATAAAACCTTGAAATTTTGGAACAATAAGGCACTCGAGCCTCTTGTCAATTTAAGCTATCGCTCAAAGCTATGCTACCCTTGAGTCCCAACTCAAACACTGATAAAACTTCAAATGGCCTTAACTTCTATACGGTACGTCCTGCACCTATCAAACTTTGCAACATACAAATGCTTGTAACTTCTTACTGGAGCGTCATAAAACCTTGAAATTTTGGAACAATAAGGCACTCGAGCCTCTTGTCAATTTAAGCTATCGCTCAAAGCAATGCTACCCTTGAGTCCCAACTCAAACACTGATAAAATTTCAAATGGCCCTAACTTTTATACGTTACGTCCTACACCTAGTCAAGTTTGCAACATTCATATGCTTGTAACTGTTTACTGGAGCGTCATAAAACCTTGAAATTTTGTAACAATAAAGTACTCGAACCTCTTGTCAATTTAAGCTATCGTTCAAAGCTATGCTACCCTTGAGTCCCAAATCAAACACTGATAAAACTTCAAATGGCCTTAACTTCTATACGGTACGTCCTGCACTTATCAAACTTTGCAACATACAAATGCTTGTAACTTTTTACTGGAGCGTCATAAAACCTTGAAATTTTGTAACAATAAAGTACTCGAGCCTCTTGTCAATTTAAGCTATCGCTCAAAGCTATGCTACCCTTGAGTCCTAAATCAAAAACTGACGAAACTTCAAATGGCCCTAACTTCTATACGGTACGTCCTACACCTATCAAAATTTGCAACATACAAATGCTTGTAGCATTTTACTGGAGCGTCATAAAACCTTGCAATTTTGTAACAATAAAGTACTCGCGCCTCTTCTCAAATTAAGCTAACGCTCAAAGCTATGCTACCCCTAAGTCCCAAATCAAACACTGATAAAACTTCAAATGGCCTTAACTTCTATACGGTACGTCCTGCACCTATCAAACTTTGCAACATACAAATGCTTGTAACTTCTTACTGGAGCGTCATAAAACCTTGAAATTTTGGAACAATAAGGCACTCGAGCCTCTTGTCAATTTAAGCTATCGCTCAAAGCTATGCTACCCTTGATCCCAAAATCAAACACTGATAAAACTTCAAATGGCCCTAACTTCTATTCGGTACGCCCTACACCTATCAAAGTTTGCCACATACAAATGCTTGTAACTTCTTACTGGAGCGTCATAAAACCTTGAAATTTTGGAACAATAAGGCACTCGAGCCTATTGTCAATTTAAGCTATCGCTCAAAGCTATGCTATCCTTGAGTCCCAACTCAAACACTGATAAAACTTCAAATGGCCTTAACTTCTATACGGTACGTCCTGCACCTATCAAACTTTGCAACATACAAATGCTTGTAACTTCTTACTGGAGCGTCATAAAACCTTGAAATTTTGGAACAATAAGGCACTCGAGCCTCTTGTCAATTTAAGCTATCGCTCAAAGCTATGCTACCCTTGAGTCCCAAGTCAAACACTGATAAAACTTCAAATGGCCCTAACTTCTATTCGGTACGTCCTACACCTATCAAAGTTTGCCACATACAAATGCTTGTAACCTCTTACTGGAGCGTCATAAAACCTTGAAATTTTGCAACAATAAAGTACTCGAGCCTCTTTTCAATTTAAGCTATCGCTCAAAGCTATGCTACCCTTGATCCCAAAATCAAACACTGCTAAAACTTCAAATGGCCCTAACTTCTATTCGGTACGCCCTACACCTATCAAAGTTTGCCACATACAAATGCTTGTAACTTCTTACTGGAGCGTCATAAGACCTTGAAATTTTGTAACAATAAAGTACTCGAGCCTCTTTTCAATTTAAGCTATCGCTCAAAGCTATGCTACCCTTGATCCCAAAATCAAACACTGATAAAACTTCAAATGGCCCTAACTTCTATTCGGTACGCCCTACACCTATCAAAGTTTGCCACATACAAATGCTTGTAACTTCTTACTGGAGCGTCATAAAACCTTGAAATTTTGGAACAATAAGGCACTCGAGCCTCTTGTCAATTTAAGCTATCGCTCAAAGCTATGCTACCCTTGAGTCCCAACTCAAACACTGATAAAACTTCAAATGGCCTTAACTTCTATACGGTACATCCTGCACCTATCAAACTTTGCAACATACAAATGCTTGTAACTTCTTACTGGAGCGTCATAAAACCTTGAAATTTTGGAACAATAAGGCACTCGAGCCTCTTGTCAATTTAAGCTATCGCTCAAAGCTATCCTACCCTTGAGTCCCAAGTCAAACACTGATAAAACTTCAAATGGCCCTAACTTCTATTCGGTACGTCCTACACCTATCAAAGTTTGCCACATACAAATGCTTGTAACCTCTTACTGGAGCGTCATAAAACCTTGAAATTTTGCAACAATAAAGTACTCGAGCCTCTTGTCAATTTAAGCTATCGTTCAAAGCAATGCTACCCTTGAGTCCCAAATCCAACACTGATAAAATTTCAAATGGCCCTAACTTTTATACGTTACGTCCTACACCTAGTCAAGTTTGCAACATTCAAATGCTTGTAACTTTTTACTGGAGCGTCATAAAACCTTTAAATTTTGTAACAATAAAGTACTCGAACCTCTTGTCAATTTAAGCTATCGTTCAAAGCTATGCTACCCTTGAGTCCCAAAGCAAACACTGATAAAACATCAAATGGCCCTAACTGTTATACGGTACGTCCTACACCTATCAAAGTTTGCAACATACAAATGCTTGTAGCTTTTTACTGGGGCGTCATAAAACCTTGAAATTTTGGAACAATAAGGCACTCGAGCCTCTTGTCAATTTAAGCTATCGCTCAAAGCTATGCTACCCTTGAGTCCCAACTCAAACACTGATAAAATTTCAAATGGCCCTAACTTTTATACGTTACGTCCTACACCTAGTCAAGTTTGCAACATTCATATGCTTGTAACTGTTTACTGGAGCGTCATAAAACCTTGAAATTTTGTAACAATAAAGTACTCGAACCTCTTGTCAATTTAAGCTATCGTTCAAAGCTATGCTACCCTTGAGTCCCAAATCAAACACTGATAAAACTTCAAATGGCCTTAACTTCTATACGGTACGTCCTGCACTTATCAAACTTTGCAACATACAAATGCTTGTAACTTTTTACTGGAGCGTCATAAAACCTTGAAATTTTGTAACAATAAAGTACTCGAGCCTCTTGTCAATTTAAGATATCGCTCAAAGCTATGCTACCCTTGAGTCCTAAATCAAAAACTGACGAAACTTCAAATGGCCCTAACTTCTATACGGTACGTCCTACACCTATCAAAATTTGCAACATACAAATGCTTGTAGCATTTTACTGGAGCGTTATAAAACCTTGCAATTTTGTAACAATAAAGTACTCGCGCCTCTTCTTAAATTAAGCTAACGCTCAAAGCTATGCTACCCCTAAGTCCCAAATCAAACACTGATAAAACTTCAAATGGCACTAACTTTTATACGGTACGTCCTGCACCTATCAAAGTTTGCAACATACAAATGCTTGTAACTTTTTACTGGAGCGTCATAAAACCTTGAAATTTTGTAACCATAAAGTACTCGAGCCTCTTGTAAATTTAAGCTATCGCTCAAAGCTATGCTACCCTTGAGTCCCAAATCAAACACTGATGAAACTTCAAATGGCCCTAACTTCTATACGGTACGTCCTACACCTATCAAAATTTGCAACATACAAATGCTTGTAACATTTTACTGGAGCGTCATAAAACCTTGCAATTTTGTAACAATAAAGTACTCGCGCCTCTTCTCAATTTAAGCTAACGCTCAAAGCTATGCTACCCATAAGTCCCAAATAAAACACTGATAAAACTTCAAATGGCCCTAACTTTTATGCGGTACGTCCTACACCTATCAAAATTTGCACCATCCAAATGCTTGTAACTTTTTACTGGAGCGTCATAAAACCTTGAAATTTTGTAACAATAAAGTACTCGAGACTCTTGTCAATTTAAGCTATCGCTCAAAGCTATGCTACCTGTCGCACTAAAAGCTCTGTCTTCGCCGTAAAATGTCTCGCCGAAGTACAAACTCGTCCGGTAATTTTTGAACGAACGAGTGAGTAGCAGAAGAGCAGCCGGGAAGAAAGCAGCAAATTCTAAACAACCAAGAAGCTGGCACTGAAATTTAAACCAACCACACCACAAATATAATTGAAATGTGAATTAATAATTTTTAATCTTGTTAACAAATAATTACAAATATAATTACAAAAGTTTTAGAATAATTACAAATATAATTACAAAGTTTTAGAATTTGCTTTCTTCCGCTGCCACCACAGCATTTTCACCGCCATTGTGATAATTATTAGGAATTATATACTCCGTGCAGTCACCGCCGTACTGCTTCAGGTAATTATACTTACAGGATCAAAGAAGAAATCACCTAGATCGCTAGACTTGAATAGCCACCGCCGAGCTGTTTCAAGATTTGTTTGCATCGTCAAAGCCATCGCAAAACAAATACTGCCGTACTTCGCCTTCGGAGCGCTAGTGCTTCCGAGAGCATTTTGTGACGTCATCAACAAGGGTTGATAATTCGCAGCAGCCATTTCTTCAAAAATACGAACAACATTACCGACATCTGTTAATTTCAAAATTTATCGATTCTACCAGAACAAACTGCTGCAAATAATTTTCGATCGGTATTGCAGTGCCGAACCAAGCAGCTGTTGAAATTGAACAGACCTTATATAAAAGAAAAATAAATGTTGACTCGAACGAAATCAAAAAAATTAGAATCAGCAAAAGTAGACGACAGAGAGGAAAGCTCGGATTCATTGGACAGCAGAGTAATAGAAATGGCCAACGAGGGAACACAGGGCCAAGCGCAGCCGCAAGCAGTTGTAACTAGTGAACAACTGGCGCAGCTTCTCAGCAGTGTAAATATACTGCGCGAATCTGTTGACGAACTACGTAAAGAGACGCATCGTGGCCAAATAGAGATTCAACAACTTCGCACTCGAGTGGATAGGGGTGCATCCGTTGTTGGGGGTAATGAATCCTCCTTTCATGAAAGTGTGCAATCACCGCTGCCACAAACGTCGACGCAGCAACCACAGCAGATGCCGCAATCGCAGCCACCAAGTACATCGACGCCGTATAATGGTGTCATGACTTTTATCGATAGCCCCGGCGGTAAGTTATATCCACTGTCATCTTTCGATGGAAACCCTGAAGATTGGCCCCTGTTTTTAGCCAACTTCAGAGACACGACCAATGAATTTGGTTATAATAATCGCCAGAACCTTATGCGTTTGCATAAGGCACTTCAAGGGAATGCGAAGCGCGCTGTGACGTCACTACTCATATATCCCGACGACGTGACCAAAGTCATGCAGGAGTTAGAGTTCAATTTTGGACGCTCTGACTTATTGATCCGCTCGCAGCTGCAAAAGGTGCAGCAGTTCCCACCGATTTATGAGAATCGACTTGAGCAAGTGTTGGAATTCTCAAACCGCGTCCGAAATATTGTCGCCTTTTTTAAGTCAGCAAAATGCGATCACCATTTGGCCAACCCTACTCTTCTTGAGCAGCTTATTGGAAAGCTTCCGCCCACCAAGCAATATGAATGGAGTCGACACGCCTCCAATATAACGCCTTATGCCACCGTTGAAGCCTTTGCCGACTGGGTTAGTGAACTCGCAAAGGTAGTGAGCTTGATGCCAGCCATAGCTAGTACAGCTTTGCGCCAACATCAACTCCCGCAGCCGCACCAAGGGGTGCAACAAGATAACCTTCAGAACCGTCAGACCATATCACGAGGTGCTATTCCACGTCGCGTTTTGCATAGCACCGAACCTCAAGTGGAACAGCAACAACTCAGTTGTGTGCAATGCAATTTGAGCCACAAACTGAGCGCATGTCGTCAATTTAAGGCGCTTAATACAAATGACAAATGGACTTTGGTAAAGCGTCACCGCCTTTGTTTTGCCTGCTTGCACAGAGGGCATAACGTACTGAGTTGCCAGGCAAGGCATGCATGTGGTATAAATGGATGCACCCGTATGCATCACAACTTACTGCACCAGACAACTAAGCCGCTAGCAGAGCTGAAACCAGAGGATGTCGAGCATGTGCTTAACTGCCGTCAACACCAGCAGTCAAGCTTTTTTAAGATACTACCCGTGGTGCTGTTTGGTCCACGTGGTAGCATACCTGTATTTGCGATGTTTGATGAAGGTTCTTCGGTCTCACTTCTTGAAGAGACCATCGCAAATCAACTTGGTCTCAAAGGCCCTACTGCACAGCTGACGCTTCAGTGGTATGGAGAGAAGCAAACCACGGAGCCATCGAAAAAAGTAAGCTTGAACGTACGTGCAGAGTGTGGTGGCCAGGAGTACCCACTCAGAAACGTACGCACCGTGAAGCAGCTTAACTTACCAATGCAGACATTCATCAAGCAACAGCATGGGCACTTCACAGATGTGCCAATCGCCAGCTACCAAGCCGCCAAACCAGTCCTGCTGCTGGGATTGGATAATAGTTTTTTAGGCATATCAGAGAAAACTGTCGCCGCCGGTCCAGATCAACCTATCGCTGCGGCAACTATGTTGGGTTGGGTGGCATATGGGCCACTTCACTCAAGCACCACCTCAATGTCAAGGGTGTTGCACGTCAAAGAAGCATCTACTTTAACACAACTGAACAGATTAGTCGAAGAGTACTTTTCTGTAGAAAGTTTTGGAGTCCGCAGCACCAGCACAGTCCTGGAGTCAGATGAGAACGCCAGAGCAAGAAAAATATTGATTGAGACCACACAAAACATCGGCCAACACTATGAAGTTGGTCTATTATGGCGCAACGATGCCACTAAGCTGCCGCAGAGCTATGTTATGGCCAAGCAGCGCCTGTTAAATATTGAGGGGAAGATGTCCCGGGATGCCGCATTTGCAGCCAGATATAAAACGGAGGTCGCCAAATACATTGACAAGGGGTACGCCAAATTGTTGTCACCAGAGGCTGCTGAGAGACATAGTCCTACAACCTGGTACCTTCCTCACTTTGGTGTAGTGAACCCGCATAAGCCGGATAAGCTTCGTATCGTCTTTGATGCTGCAGCTGCTATTTCTAACGTATCGCTCAACTCAGTATTATTAAAGGGTCCTGAGCATGCGCAGCCACTTTTGGCCATCATGCACAAATTTCGACAAGGAGGTATTGCTGTTGCAGGAGATATTCAAGAAATGTTCTCACAAGTCCGCATACGAGCTGAAGACCAGGACTCACAGCGCTTTCTTTGGAGAGACGGAAATTCAGCCGAGCCAATCCGTGTCTACTCAATGATGTCGATGATCTTCGGAGCGATTTGTTCGCCGTGTTGTGCAGAATACATAAAAAACGTGAACGCAGCACAGTTTTTGCCTCACATGCCAGGTGGCGCAAAAGCTATCATTGACAACACCTATGTGGATGACCTGGTCATAAGTTTTGATGACGTACAGGAGGCCGAGAAGGTAATGTTTGAGGCCCGGAAGATAAACGCTGCCGCAGGATTCACGCTCAGGAATTTCGTATCAAACTGCAAGAAGCTGCAGGTCAAACTGAATGGTAGCCAAGTCAAGCAACAAGAAGTTGTCAACACTGAACTGCAGCCAACAACAGAGAAGGTGCTGGGTATGTTTTGGAACTCTGGAGTCGACAGGTTTGAATTCCACTTTAAGTTCCATAGAATTCCACGCCAGGTGCTGGAGTACAGGAGAACACCGACTAAGAGAGAGTTGCTGGGAATCGTTATGGCTATTTACGACCCCTTTGGCCTCCTAGCCAACATCACTATTTTCGCCAAGCTACTTCTGCAGTCGCTGTGGAAGCGGAAAATCCAGTGGGATGAGCAGCTGCCATCAGATTTGGAGAAACAGTGGTTTGCATGGTGGAACGTTTTTCAGGGCGTGAAAAACTTTTCAGTCCCGCGTTGCTTGTCGTATTTGTTGCCGAATGCCGATGATATACAGCTGCACATATTCGTTGATGCTAGTGAAAGTGCATTTACAGCAGTCGCCTTTTTGCGTGTTTGCAAAGCAAACGAGGTAGAAGTCGCATTCGTTGCTGCCAAAACGAGATGTGCACCTGCAAAGGGTATGACCGTACCACGCCGGGAATTGCAAGCGGCCGTACTAGGAAGCCGACTGAAGACTTCGATTGAAGACTGTCATGATTTCAAGATCAACGCTACGACATTTTGGAGCGATTCCAAGACAATTCTGCTTTGGCTTCGTTCCACAACCCGTAAGTATAAGCAATTCGTTGCCTACCGTATTGCTGAGATACTTGCCACTTCCACTCCGATGCAATGGCGCTGGATACCAACATCGATGAACGTCGCCGACGATGCAACTAGAGCCAAGTTGCCACAGTATGTAGAGCAAGACAGCCGTTGGATATTGGGTCCAGATTTATTGTGCCAAGAAGAAATACACTGGCCTCGAGAAGCTGGGATGCTTCACTCAGAGCACTGTGTATCTGAAGAAGCTGTTAATCAGGTGTTACACATAATAAACACAGACAATATTCTTGATAGTTTGATCAAGTTTTCATCCTACATGAAGACGTTGAGGGTGACAGCATGGATATTTCGGTTCATTCGCAACGCCAAATCTAGATCCCGTCACTTTGGTGAGCTCACAGCAGCTGAAGTTTCTGATACTGAAAAATTTGTATGCTGTCGCGTACAATACGAGTCATTTGCAGATGAAATGTCAGCCCTACGCGCCAGTATAGGAATTCCAAAGACCCGTGCCATATTTAAGCTCACGCCGATGCTGTATCCTGATGGTCTGCTAAGAGTCAACGGAAGAATCGACGCCGCTAATTACATTCCTGAATCAGCCCGACGCCCGATAATATTACCGCAGAAACATCGCGTGTCGCAGCTGATAATGAAGCATTACCACCAAAAGAGACATCACCAGAACGACTGCCTAACAATAAATGAAATGCGGCAAAAGTTCTGGGTGCCTCATGCTCGCACATTATTAAAAAGGATCAAGAGGGATTGTGTCATTTGTATTACCGCTCGAGCCAAGCCATCTGTGCCACTTATGGGACAGTTACCCACAGACCGCCTAACACCGTACGTCCGACCTTTTACCTACTCAGGGGTGGACTACTGTGGACCATTCTGCGTTGCTATCGGCCGCAGACGAGAGAAACGTTGGGTGGCTTTATTCACTTGCCTCACCACTCGAGCCCTACATTTGGAGGTGGCAGAAGATCTGTCCACCGATGCATTTTTAATTTGTTTCAGGAATTTTGTGAACCGTCGCGGTGTGCCGATTAGAATTCGTAGCGACAATGGCACCAACTTTATAGGTGCGCAAAAGGAGTTTCGCCAGGAGAACCGCTTATTTGACGTAGATCGGGTTCGACGGGCAATGTCAAAGGAAAACATAGAGTGGATTTTTAATTGCCCAGCCAATCCTAGCGCTGGAGGTTGTTGGGAGCGGCTTGTCCAATGCGTGAAACGCCTGCTACAGAGAACCCGGAAGGATGAGGCACCACGCTTGGAGACCTTCCGCAGTGCACTGATTGAGGCGGAAAATATAATAAACAGCCGTCCACTTACAGAACTTCCTATAACCCATGAAGAAGAGGAACCACTTACTCCGAACCACTTCTTGAGTGGCTGCCTCAATTCCACTCAAACTCCTGCACCGGAAGATGAGAAAATCTGTCTGCGCAAACAATGGAGAATTGCGCAGAACCTGAAGGATCGTCTGTGGAAAAGGTGGATTGTGGAGTACTTGCCACAACTTTTGCATCGACAAAAATGGAGGAGTACAGCCTCACCACTAAGAGTAGACCAACTGGTTGTTGTATGCGATCCTGTCTTACCTAGAAGCCAATGGGTCAAAGGGCGAATAATTGAAGTCTTCACTGCCAAGGACGGCCAAGTCCGGAGTGCCGCGGTACGCACCAGCCGCGGTATTATCCGTCGACCTGCATCTAAGCTAGCCGCTTTAAGTTTCGTGGATCCCAGTATGAATCCACCGGGAGGTGGGATGTCGCACTAAAAGCTCTGTCTTCGCCGTAAAATGTCTCGCCGAAGTACAAACTCGTCCGGTAATTTTTGAACGAACGAGTGAGTAGCAGAAGAGCAGCCGGGAAGAAAGCAGCAAATTCTAAACAACCAAGAAGCTGGCACTGAAATTTAAACCAACCACACCACAAATATAATTGAAATGTGAATTAATAATTTTTAATCTTGTTAACAAATAATTACAAATATAATTACAAAAGTTTTAGAATAATTACAAATATAATTACACTACCCTTGAGTCCCAAATCAAACACTGATAAAACTTCAAATGGCAATAACTTCTATACGGTACGTCCTACACCTATCAAAGTTTGCAACATACAAATGGTTGTAACTTTTTACTGGAGCGTCATAAAACGTTGAAATTTTCTAACAATAAAGTACTCGAGCCTCTTGTCAATTTAAACTATCGCTCAAAGCTATGCTACCCTTGAGTTCCAAATCAAACACTGATAAAACTTCAAATAGCCCTAGCTTCTATACGGTACGTCCTACATCTATCAAAGTTTGCAACATACAAATGCTTGTAACTTTTTACTGGAGCGTCATAAAACCTTGAAATTTTGTAACAATAAAGTACTCGAGTCTCTTGTCAATTTAAGCTATCGCTCAAAGCTATGCTACCCCTGAGTCCCAAATCAAACACTGATAAAACTTCAAATGGCCCTAACTTCTATACGGTACGTCCTGCACCTATCAAAGTTTGCAACATACAAATGCTTGTAACTTTTTACTGGAGCGTCATAAAACCTTGAAATTTTGTAACAATAAAGTACTCGAGCCTTGTTAATTTAAGCTATCGCTCAAAGCTATGCTACCCTTGAGTCCCAAATCAAACACTGATAAAACTTCAAATGGCAATAACTTCTATACGGTACGTCCTACACCTATCAAAGTTTGCAACATACAAATGGTTGTAACTTTTTACTGGAGCGTCATAAAACGTTGAAATTTTCTAACAATAAAGTACTCGAGCCTCTTGTCAATTTAAACTATCGCTCAAAGCTATGCTACCCTTGAGTTCCAAATAAAACACTGATAAAACTTCAAATAGCCCTAGCTTCTATACGGTACGTCCTACATCTATCAAAGTTTGCAACATACAAATGCTTGTAACTTTTTACTGGAGCGTCATAAAACCTTGAAATTTTGTAACAATAAAGTACTCGAGTCTCTTGTCAATTTAAGCTATCGCTCAAAGCTATGCTACCCCTGAGTCCCAAATCAAACACTGATAAAACTTCAAATGGCCCTAACTTCTATACGGTACGTCCTGCACCTATCAAAGTTTGCAACATACAAATGCTTGTAACTTTTTACTGGAGCGTCATAAAACCTTGAAATTTTGTAACAATAAAGTACTCGAGCCTTGTTAATTTAAGCTATCGATCAAAGCTATGCTACCCTTGAGTCCCAAATCAAACACTGATAAAATTTCAAATGGCCCTAACTTCTATACGGTACGTCCTACACCTATCAAAGTTTGCAACATACAAATACTTGTAACTTTTTACTGGAGCGTCATAAAACCTTGAAATTTTGTAACAATGAAGTACTCGAGCCTCTTGTCAATTTAAGCTATCGCTCAAAGCTATGCTACCCTTGAGTCCAAAAAAAATACTGAGAAAACTTCAAATGGCCCTAACTTCTATACGGTACGTCCTACACCTATCAATGTTTGCAAACATACAAATGCTTGTAAATTTTTACTGGAGCGTCATAAAACCTTGAAATTTTATAACAATAAAGTACTCGAGCCTCCTGTCAATTTAAGCTATCGCTCAAATCTACGCTACCTTTGAGTCCCAAATCAAACACTGATAAAGCTTCAAATGGCCATAATTTCTATACGGTACGTCCTACACCTATCAAAGTTTGCAAAATACAAATGCTTGTAACTTTATACTGGAGCGTCATAAAACCTTGAAATTTTATAACAATAAACTACTCGAACCTCTTGTAAATTTAAGCTATCGCCCAAAGCTATGCTACCCTTGAGTCCCAAATCAAACACTGATAAAATTCAAATGGCCCTAACTTCTATACGGTACGTCCTACACCTATCAAAGTTTGGAACATACAAACGCTTGTAACTTTTTACTGGAGCGTCATAAAACCTTGAAATTTTGTAACAATAAAGTACTCGAGCCTCTTGTCAATTTAAGCTATCGCTCAAAGCTATGCTACCCTTGAGTCATAAATCAAACACTGATAAAACTTCAAATGGCCCTAACTTCTATACGGTACGTCCTACACCTATCAAAGTTTGCAACATATAAACGCTTGTAACTTTTTACTGGAGCGTCATAAAACCTTGAAATTTTGTAACAATAAAGTACTCGAGCCTCTTGTCAATTTAAGCTATCGCTCAAAGCTATGCTACCCTTGAGTCCCAAAAAAATACCGATAACACTTCAAATGGCCCTAACTTCTATACGGTATGTCCTACACCTATCAATGTTTGCAAACATACAAATGCTTGTAACTTTTTACTGGAGCGTCATAAAACCTTGAAATTTTATAACAATAAAGTCCTCGAGCCTTTTGTCAATTTAAGCTATCGCTCAATCTATGCTACCCTTGAGTCCCAAATCAAACACTGATAAAGCTTCAAATGGCCCTAATTTCTATACGGTACGTCCTACACCTATCAAAGTTTGCAAACATACAAATGCTTGTAACTTTTTACTGGAGCGTCATAAAACCTTGAAATTTTATAACAATAAAGTACTCGAGCCTCTTGTCAATTTAAGCTATCGCTCAAATCTACGCTACCTTTGAGTCCCAACTCAAACACTGATAATATTTAAAATGGCCCTAACTTCTATACGGTACGTCCTACACCTATCAAAGTTTGCAACATACAAACGCTTGTAACTTTATACTGGAGCGTCATAAAACCTTGAAATTTTGTAACAATAAAGTACTCGAGCCTCTTGTCAATTTAAGCTATCGCTCAAAGCTATGCTACCCTTGAGTCCCAAAAAAATACTGATAAAACTTCAAATGGCCCTAACTTCTATACGGTACGTCCTACACCTATCAATGTTTGCAAATATACAAATGCTTGTAACTTTTTACTGGAGCGTCATAAAACCTTGAAATTTTATAACAATAAAGTACTCAAGCCTCCTGTCAATTTAAGCTATCGCTCAAATCCACGCTACCTTTGAGTCCCAAATCATACACTGATAAAGCTTCAAATGGCCCTAACTGCTATACGGTACGTCCTACACCTATCAAAGTTTGCAACATACAAACGCTTGTAACTTTATACTGGAGCGTCATAAAACCTTGAAATTTTGTAACAATAAAGTACTCGAGCCTCTTGTCAATTTAAGCTATCGCTCAAAGCTATGCTACCCTTGAGTCCCAAATCCAACACTGATAAAATTTCAAATGGCCCTAACTTTTATACGTTACGTCCTACACCTAGTCAAGTTTGCAACATTCAAATGCTTGTAACTTTTTACTGGAGCGTCATAAAACCTTGAAATTTTGTAACAATAAAGTACTCGAACCTCTTGTCAATTTAAGCTATCGTTCAAAGCTATGCTACCCTTGAGTCCCAAAGCAAACACTGATAAAACATCAAATGGCCCTAACTTTTATACGGTACGTCCTACACCTATCAAAGTTTGCAACATACAAATGCTTGTAGCTTTTTACTGGAGCGTCATAAAACCTTGAGATTTTGTAACAATAAAGTACTCGAGCCTCTTTTCAATTTAAGCTATCGCTCAAAGCTATGCTACCCTTGAGTCTGAAATCAAACACTGATAAAACTTCAAATGGCCCTAACTTCTATTCGGTACGTCCTACACCTATCAAAGTTTGCCACATACAAATGCTTGTAACCTCTTACTGGAGCGTCATAAAACCTTGAAATTTTGCAACAATAAAGTACTCGAGCCTCTTGTCAATTTAAGCTATCGTTCAAAGCAATGCTACCCTTGAGTCCCAAATCCAACACTGATAAAATTTCAAATGGCCCTAACTTTTATACGTTACGTCCTACACCTAGTCAAGTTTGCAACATTCAAATGCTTGTAACTTTTTACTGGAGCGTCATAAAACCTTTAAATTTTGTAACAATAAAGTACTCGAACCTCTTGTCAATTTAAGCTATCGTTCAAAGCTATGCTACCCTTGAGTCCCAAAGCAAACACTGATAAAACATCAAATGGCCCTAACTTTTATACGGTACGTCCTACACCTATCAAAGTTTGCAACATACAAATGCTTGTAGCTTTTTACTGGGGCGTCATAAAACCTTGAAATTTTGGAACAATAAGGCACTCGAGCCTCTTGTCAATTTAAGCTATCGCTCAAAGCTATGCTACCCTTGAGTCCCAACTCAAACACTGATAAAATTTCAAATGGCCCTAACTTTTATACGTTACGTCCTACACCTAGTCAAGTTTGCAACATTCATATGCTTGTAACTGTTTACTGGAGCGTCATAAAACCTTGAAATTTTGTAACAATAAAGAACTCGAACCTCTTGTCAATTTAAGCTATCGTTCAAAGCTATGCTACCCTTGAGTCCCAAATCAAACACTGATAAAACTTCAAATGGCCTTAACTCTATACGGTACGTCCTGCACTTATCAAACTTTGCAACATACAAATGCTTGTAACTTTTTACTGGAGCGTCATAAAACCTTGAAATTTTGTAACAATAAAGTACTCGAGCCTCTTGTCAATTTAAGCTATCGCTCAAAGCTATGCTACCCTTGAGTCCTAAATCAAAAACTGACGAAACTTCAAATGGCCCTAACTTCTATACGGTACGTCCTACACCTATCAAAATTTGCAACATACAAATGCTTGTAGCATTTTACTGGAGCGTTATAAAACCTTGCAATTTTGTAACAATAAAGTACTCGCGCCTCTTCTTAAATTAAGCTAACGCTCAAAGCTATGCTACCCCTAAGTCCCAAATCAAACACTGATAAAACTTCAAATGGCACTAACTTTTATACGGTACGTCCTGCACCTATCAAAGTTTGCAACATACAAATGCTTGTAACTTTTTACTGGAGCGTCATAAAACCTTGAAATTTTGTAACAATAAAGTACTCGAGCCTCTTGTAAATTTAAGCTATCGCTCAAAGCTATGCTACCCTTGAGTCCCAAATCAAACACTGATGAAACTTCAAATGGCCCTAACTTCTATACGGTACGTCCTACACCTATCAAAATTTGCAACATACAAATGCTTGTAACATTTTACTGGAGCGTCATAAAACCTTGCAATTTTGTAACAATAAAGTACTCGCGCCTCTTCTCAATTTAAGCTAACGCTCAAAGCTATGCTACCCATAAGTCCCAAATAAAACACTGATAAAACTTCAAATGGCCCTAACTTTTATGCGGTACGTCCTACACCTATCAAAATTTGCACCATCCAAATGCTTGTAAATTTTTACTGGAGCGTCATAAAACCTTGAAATTTTGTAACAATAAAGTACTCGAGACTCTTGTCAATTTAAGCTATCGCTCAAAGCTATGCTACCCTTGAGTCCCAAATCAAACACTGATAAAACTTCAAATGGCAATAACTTCTATACGGTACGTCCTACACCTATCAAAGTTTGCAACATACAAATGGTTGTAACTTTTTACTGGAGCGTCATAAAACGTTGAAATTTTCTAACAATAAAGTACTCGAGCCTCTTGTCAATTTAAACTATCGCTCAAAGCTATGCTACCCTTGAGATGCAAATCAAACACTGATAAAACTTCAAATAGCCCTAGCTTCTATACGGTACGTCCTACATCTATCAAAGTTTGCAACATACAAATGCTTGTAACTTTTTACTGGAGCGTCATAAAACCTTGAAATTTTGTAACAATAAAGTACTCGAGTCTCTTGTCAATTTAAGCTATCGCTCAAAGCTATGCTACCCCTGAGTCCCAAATCAAACACTGATAAAACTTCAAATGGCCCTAACTTCTATACGGTACGTCCTGCACCTATCAAAGTTTGCAACATACAAATGCTTGTAACTTTTTACTGGAGCGTCATAAAACCTTGAAATTTTGTAACAATAAAGTACTCGAGCCTTGTTAATTTAAGCTATCGCTCAAAGCTATGCTACCCTTGCAAATCAAACACTGATATAACTTCAAATGGCAATAACTTCTATACGGTACGTCCTACACCTATCAAAGTTTGCAACATACAAATGGTTGTAACTTTTTACTGGAGCGTCATAAAACTTTGAAATTTTCTAACAATAAAGTACTCGAGCCTCTTGTCAATTTAAACTATCGCTCAAAGCTATGCTACCCTTGAGTTCCAAATAAAACACTGATAAAACTTCAAATAGCCCTAGCTTCTATACGGTACGTCCTACATCTATCAAAGTTTGCAACATACAAATGCTTGTAACTTTTTACTGGAGCGTCATAAAACCTTGAAATTTTGTAACAATAAAGTACTCGAGTCTCTTGTCAATTTAAGCTATCGCTCAAAGCTATGCTACCCCTGAGTCCCAAATCAAACACTGATAAAACTTCAAATGGCCCTAACTTCTATACGGTACGTCCTGCACCTATCAAAGTTTGCAACATACAAATGCTTGTAACTTTTTACTGGAGCGTCATAAAACCTTGAAATTTTGTAACAATAAAGTACTCGAGCCTTGTTAATTTAAGCTATCGATCAAAGCTATGCTACCCTTGAGTCCCAAATCAAACACTGATAAAATTTCAAATGGCCCTAACTTCTATACGGTACGTCCTACACCTATCAAAGTTTGCAACATACAAATACTTGTAACTTTTTACTGGAGCGTCATAAAACCTTGAAATTTTGTAACAATGAAGTACTCGAGCCTCTTGTCAATTTAAGCTATCGCTCAAAGCTATGCTACCCTTGAGTCCCAAAAAAATACTGAGAAAACTTCAAATGGCCCTAATTTCTATACGGTACGTCCTACACCTATCAATGTTTGCAAACATACAAATGCTTGTAAATTTTTACTGGAGCGTCATAAAACCTTGAAATTTTATAACAATAAAGTACTCGAGCCTCCTGTCAATTTAAGCTATCGCTCAAATCTACGCTACCTTTGAGTCCCAAATCAAACACTGATAAAGCTTCAAATGGCCATAATTTCTATACGGTACGTCCTACACCTATCAAAGTTTGCAAAATACAAATGCTTGTAACTTTATACTGGAGCGTCATAAAACCTTGAAATTTTATAACAATAAACTACTCGAACCTCTTGTAAATTTAAGCTATCGCCCAAAGCTATGCTACCCTTGAGTCCCAAATCAAACACTGATAAAATTCAAATGGCCCTAACTTCTATACGGTACGTCCTACACCTATCAAAGTTTGGAACATACAAACGCTTGTAACTTTTTACTGGAGCGTCATAAAACCTTGAAATTTTGTAACAATAAAGTACTCGAGCCTCTTGTCAATTTAAGCTATCGGTCAAAGCTATGCTACCCTTGAGTCATAAATCAAACACTGATAAAACTTCAAATGGCCCTAACTTCTATACGGTACGTCCTACACCTATCAAAGTTTGCAACATACAAACGCTTGTAACTTTTTACTGGAGCGTCATAAAACCTTGAAATTTTGTAACAATAAAGTACTCGAGCCTCTTGTCAATTTAAGCTATCGCTCAAAGCTATGCTACCCTTGAGTCCCAAAAAAATACCGATAACATTTCAAATGGCCCTAACTTCTATACGGTATGTCCTACACCTATCAATGTTTGCAAACATACAAATGGTTGTAACTTTTTACTGGAGCGTCATAAAACCTTGAAATTTTATAACAATAAAGTCCTCGAGCCTTTTGTCAATTTAAGCTATCGCTCAATCTATGCTACCCTTGAGTCCCAAATCAAACACTGATAAAGCTTCAAATGGCCCTAATTTCTATACGGTACGTCCTACACCTATCAAAGTTTGCAAACATACAAATGCTTGTAACTTTTTACTGGAGCGTCATAAAACCTTGAAATTATATAACAATAAAGTACTCGAGCCTCTTGTCAATTTAAGCTATCGCTCAAATCTACGCTACCTTTGAGTCCCAACTCAAACACTGATAAAATTTAAAATGGCCCTAACTTCTATACGGTACGTCCTACACCTATCAAAGTTTGCAACATACAAACGCTTGTAACTTTATACTGGAGCGTCATAAAACCTTGAAATTTTGTAACAATAAAGTACTCGAGCCTCTTGTCAATTTAAGCTATCGCTCAAAGCTATGCTACCCTTGAGTCCCAAAAAAATACTGATAAAACTTCAAATGGCCCTAACTTCTATACGGTACGTCCTACACCTATCAATGTTTGCAAATATACAAATGCTTGTAACTTTTTACTGGAGCGTCATAAAACCTTGAAATTTTATAACAATAAAGTACTCAAGCCTCCTGTCAATTTAAGCTATCGCTCAAATCTACGCTACCTTTGAGTCCCAAATCATACACTGATAAAGCTTCAAATGGCCCTAACTTCTATACGGTACGTCCTACACCTATCAAAGTTTGCAACATACAAACGCTTGTAACTTTATACTGGAGCGTCATAAAACCTTGAAATTTTGTAACAAAAAAAGTACTCGAGCCTCTTGTCAATTTAAGCTATCGCTCAAAGCTATGCTACCCTTGAGTCCCAAATCCAACACTGATAAAATTTCAAATGGCCCTAACTTTTATACGTTACGTCCTACACCTAGTCAAGTTTGCAACATTCAAATGCTTGTAACTTTTTACTGGAGCGTCATAAAACCTTGAAATTTTGTAACAATAAAGTACTCGAACCTCTTGTCAATTTAAGCTATCGTTCAAAGCTATGCTACCCTTGAGTCCCAAAGCAAACACTGATAAAACATCAAATGGCCCTAACTTTTATACGGTACGTCCTACACCTATCAAAGTTTGCAACATACAAATGCTTGTAGCTTTTTACTGGAGCGTCATAAAACCTTGAGATTTTGTAACAATAAAGTACTCGAGCCTCTTTTCAATTTAAGCTATCGCTCAAAGCTATGCTACCCTTGAGTCTGAAATCAAACACTGATAAAACTTCAAATGGCCCTAACTTCTATTCGGTACGACCTACACCTATCAAAGTTTGCCACATACAAATGCTTGTAACTTCTTACTGGAGCGTCATAAAACCTTGAAATTTTGGAACAATAAGGCACTCGAGCCTCTTGTCAATTTAAGCTATCGCTCAAAGCTATGCTACCCTTGAGTCCCAACTCAAACACTGATAAAATTTCAAATGGCCCTAACTTTTATACGTTACGTCCTACACCTAGTCAAGTTTGCAACATTCATATGCTTGTAACTGTTTACTGGAGCGTCATAAAACCTTGAAATTTTGTAACACTAAAGTACTCGAACCTCTTGTCAATTTAAGCTATCGTTCAAAGCTATGCTACCCTTGAGTCCCAAATCAAACACTGATAAAACTTCAAATGGCCTTAACTTCTATACGGTACGTCCTGCACTTATCAAACTTTGCAACATACAAATTCTTGTAACTTTTTACTGGAGCGTCATAAAACCTTGAAATTTTGTAACAATAAAGTACTCGAGCCTCTTGTCAATTTAAGCTATCGCTCAGAGCTATGCTACCCTTGAGTCCTAAATCAAAAACTGACGAAACTTCAAATGGCCCTAACTTCTATACGGTACGTCCTACACCTATCAAAATTTGCAACATACAAATGCTTGTAGCATTTTACTGGAGTGTCATAAAACCTTGCAATTTTGTAACAATAAAGTACTCGCGCCTCTTCTCAAATTAAGCTAACGCTCAAAGCTATGCTACCCCTAAGTCCCAAATCAAACACTGATAAAACTTCAAATGGCCCTAACTTTTATACGGTACGTCCTGCACCTATCAAAGTTTGCAACATACAAATGCTTGTAACTTTTTACTGGAGCGTCATAAAACCTTGAAATTTTGTAACAATAAAGTACTCGAGCCTCTTGTAAATTTAAGCTATCGCTCAAAGCTATGCTACCTTTGAGTCCCAAATCAAACACTGATGAAACTTCAAATGGCCCTAACTTCTATACGGTACGTCCTACACCTATCAAAATTTGCAACATACAAATGCTTGTAACATTTTACTGGAGCGTCATAAAACCTTGCAATTTTGTAACAATAAAGTACTCGCGCCTCTTCTCAATTTAAGCTAACGCTCAAAGCTATGCTACCCATAAGTCCCAAATAAAACACTGATAAAACTTCAAATGGCCCTAACTTTTATACGGTACGTCCTACACCTATCAAAATTTGCACCATCCAAATGCTTGTAACTTTTTACTGGAGCGTCATAAAACCTTGAAATTTTGTAACAATAAAGTACTCGAGACTCTTGTCAATTTAAGCTATCGCTCAAAGCTATGCTACCATTGAGTCCCAAATCAAACACTGATAAAACTTCAAATGGCAATAACTTCTATACGGTACGTCCTACACCTATCAAAGTTTGCAACATACAAATGGTTGTAACTTTTTACTGGAGCGTCATAAAACGTTGAAATTTTCTAACAATAAAGTACTCGAGCCTCTTGTCAATTTAAACTATCGCTCAAAGCTATGCTACCCTTGAGTTCCAAATCAAACACTGATAAAACTTCAAATAGCCCTAGCTTCTATACGGTACGTCCTACATCTATCAAAGTTTGCAACATACAAATGCTTGTAACTTTTTACTAGAGCGTCATAAAACCTTGAAATTTTGTAACAATAAAGTACTCGAGTCTCTTGTCAATTTAAGCTATCGCTCAAAGCTATGCTACCCCTGAGTCCCAAATCAAACACTGATAAAACTTCAAATGGCCCTAACTTCTATACGGTACGTCCTGCACCTATCAAAGTTTGCAACATACAAATGCTTGTAACTTTTTACTGGAGCGTCATAAAACCTTGAAATTTTGTAACAATAAAGTACTCGAGCCTTGTTAATTTAAGCTATCGCTCAAAGCTATGCTACCCTTGAGTCCCAAATCAAACACTGATAAAACTTCAAATGGCAATAACTTCTATACGGTACGTCCTACACCTATCAAAGTTTGCAACATACAAATGGTTGTAACTTTTTACTGGAGCGTCATAAAACGTTGAAATTTTCTAACAATAAAGTACTCGAGCCTCTTGTCAATTTAAACTATCGCTCAAAGCTATGCTACCCTTGAGTTCCAAATCAAACACTGATAAAACTTTAAATAGCCCTAGCTTCTATACGGTACGTCCTACATCTATCAAAGTTTGCAACATACAAATGCTTGTAACTTTTTACTGGAGCGTCATAAAACCTTGAAATTTTGTAACAATAAAGTACTCGAGTCTCTTGTCAATTTAAGCTATCGCTCAAAGCTATGCTACCCCTGAGTCCCAAATCAAACACTGATAAAACTTCAAATGGCCCTAACTTCTATACGGTACGTCCTGCACCTATCAAAGTTTGCAACATACAAATGCTTGTAACTTTTTACTGGAGCGTCATAAAACCTTGAAATTTTGTAACAATAAAGTACTCGAGCCTTGTTAATTTAAGCTATCGCTCAAAGCTATGCTACCCTTGAGTCCCAAATCAAACACTGATAAAATTTCAAATGGCCCTAACTTCTATACGGTACGTCCTACACCTATCAAAGTTTGCAACATACAAATACTTGTAACTTTTTACTGGAGCGTCATAAAACCTTGAAATTTTGTAACAATGAAGTACTCGAGCCTCTTGTCAATTTAAGCTATCGCTCAAAGCTATGCTACCCTTGAGTCCCAAAAAAATACTGATAAAACTTCAAATGGCCCTAACTTCTATACGGTACGTCCTACACCTATCAATGTTTGCAAACATACAAATGCTTGTAAATTTTTACTGGAGCGTCATAAAACCTTGAAATTTTATAACAATAAAGTACTCGAGCCTCCTGTCAATTTAAGCTATCGCTCAAATCTACGCTACCTTTGAGTCCCAACTCAAACACTGATAAAGCTTCAAATGGCCATAATTTCTATACGGTACGTCCTACACCTATCAAAGTTTGCAAAATACAAATGCTTGTAACTTTATACTGAAGCGTCATAAAACCTTGAAATTTTATAACAATAAAGTACTCGAACCTCTTGTAAATTTAAGCTATCGCCCAAAGCTATGCTACCCTTGAGTCCCAAATCAAACACTGATAAAATTCAAATGGCCCTAACTTCTATACGGTACGTCCTACACCTATCAAAGTTTGCAACATACAAACGCTTGTAACTTTTTACTGGAGCGTCATAAAACCTTGAAATTTTGTAAACAATAAAGTACTCGATCCTCTTGTCAATTTAAGCTATCGCTCAAAGCTATGCTACCCTTGAGTCCCAAAAAAATACCGATAACACTTCAAATGGCCCTAACTTCTATACGGTATGTCCTACACCTATCAATGTTTGCAAACATACAAATGCTTGTAACTTTTTACTGGAGCGTCATAAAACCTTGAAATTTTATAACAATAAAGTCCTCGAGCCTTTTGTCAATTTAAGCTATCGCTCAATCTATGCTACCCTTGAGTCCCAAATCCAACACTGATAAAGCTTCAAATGGCCCTAATTTCTATACGGTACGTCCTACACCTATCAAAGTTTGCAAACATACAAATGCTTGTAACTTTTTACTGGAGCGTCATAAAACCTTGAAATTTTATAACAATAAAGTACTCGAGCCTCTTGTCAATTTAAGCTATCGCTCAAATGTACGCTACCTTTGAGTCCCAACTCAAACACTGATAAAATTTAAAATGGCCCTAACTTCTATACGGTACGTCCTACACCTATCAAAGTTTGCAACATACAAATGCATGTAACTTTTTACTGGAGCGTCACAAAACCTTTCAATTTTGTAACAATAAAGTTCTCGAACCTCTTGTCAATTTAAGTTATCGCTCAAAGCTATGCCACCCTTGAGTCCCAAATCAAATACTGATAAAACTTCAAATGGGCCTAACTTCTATACGGTACGTCCTACACCTATCAAAGTTTGCAAACATACAAATGCTTGTAACTTTTTACTGGAGCGTCATAAGACCTTGAAATTTTATAACAATAAAGTCCTCGAGCCTTTTGTCAATTTAAGCTATCGCTCAAATCTATGCTACCCTTGAGTCCCAAATCAAACACTGATAAAGCTTCAAATGACCCTAATTTCTATACGGTACGTCCTACACCTATCAAAGTTTGGAAACTTACAAATGCTTGTAACTTTTTACTGGAGCGTCATAAAACCTTGAAATTTTATAACAATAAAGTACTCGAGCCTCTTGTCAATTTAAGCTATCGCTCAAAGCTATGCTACCCTTGAGTCCCAAATCAAACACTGATAAAACTTCAAATGCCCCTAACTTCTATACGGTACGTCCTACACCTATCAAAGTTTGCAACATACAAACGCTTGTAACTTTATACTGGAGCGTCATAAAACCTTGAAATTTTGTAACAATAAAGTACTCGAGCCTCTTGTCAATTTAAGCTATCGCTCAAAGCTATGCTACCCTTGAGTCCCAAAAAAATACTGATAAAACTTCAAATGGCCCTAACTTCTATACGGTACGTCCTACACCTATCAATGTTTGCAAATATACAAATTCTTGTAACTTTTTACTGGAGCGTCATAAAACCTTGAAATTTTATAACAATAAAGTACTCAAGCCTCCTGTCAATTTAAGCTATCGCTCAAATCTACGCTACCTTTGAGTCCCAAATCAAACACTGATAAAGCTTCAAATGGCCCTAACTTCTATACGGTACGTCCTACACCTATCAAAGTTTGCAACATACAAACGCTTGTAACTTTATACTGGAGCGTCATAAAACCTTGAAATTTTGTAACAATAAAGTACTCGAGCCTCTTGTCAATTTAAGCTATCGCTCAAAGCTATGCTACCCTTGAGTCCCAAAAAAATACTGATAAAACTTCAAATGGCCCTAACTTCTATACGGTACGTCCTATACCTATCAATGTTTGCAAATATACAAATGCTTGTAACTTTTTACTGGAGCGTCATAAAACCTTGAAATTTTATAACAATAAAGTACTCAAGCCTCCTGTCAATTTAAGCTAAAGCTTAAATTGATTTAAGCTTTGCAAAATACAAATGCTTGTAACTTTTTACTGGAGCGTCATAAAACCTTGAAATTTTATAAAAATAAAGTATTCGAGCCTCTTGTCAATTTAAGCTATCGTTCAAAGCTATGCTACCCTTGAGTCTCAAATCAAACACTGATAAAACATCAAATGGCCCTAACTTCTATACGGTACGTCCTACACCTATCAAAGTTTGCAACATACAAATGCTTGTAACTTTTTACTGGAGCGTCATAAAACCTTGCAATTTTGTAACAATAAAGTACTCGCGCCTCTTCTCAAATTAAGCTAACGCTCAAAGCTATGCTACCCCTAAGTCCCAAATCAAACACTGATAAAACTTCAAATGGCCCTAACTTTTATACGGTACGTCCTGCACCTATCAAAGTTTGCAACATACAAATGCTTGTAACTTTTTACTGGAGCGTCATAAAACCTTGAAATTTTGTAACAATAAAGTACTCGAGACTCTTGTAAATTTAAGCTATCGCTCAGAGCTATGCTACCCTTGAGTCCTAAATCAAAAACTGACGAAACTTCAAATGGCCCTAACTTCTATACGGTACGTCCTACACCTATCAAAATTTGCAACATACAAATGCTTGTAGCATTTTACTGGAGCGTCATAAAACCTTGCAATTTTGTAACAATAAAGTACTCGCGCCTCTTCTCAAATTAAGCTAACGCTCAAAGCTATGCTACCCCTAAGTCCCAAATCAAACACTGATAAAACTTCAGATGGCCCTAACTTTTATACGGTACGTCCTGCACCTATCAAAGTTTGCAACATACAAATGCTTGTAACTTTTTACTGGAGCGTCATAAAACCTTGAAATTTTGTAACAATAAAGTACTCGAGCCTCTTGTAAATTTAAGCTATCGCTCAAAGCTATGCTACCCTTGAGTCCCAAATCAAACACTGATGAAACTTCAAATGGCCCTAACTTCTATACGGTACGTCCTACACCTATCAAAATTTGCAACATACAAATGCTTGTAACATTTTACTGGAGCGTCATAAAACCTTGCAATTTTGTAACAATAAAGTACTCGCGCCTCTTCTCAATTTAAGCTAACGCTCAAAGCTATGCTACCCATAAGTCCCAAATAAAACACTGATAAAACTTCAAATGGCCCTAACTTTTATACGGTACGTCCTACACCTATCAAAATTTGCACCATCCAAATGCTTGTAACTTTTTACTGGAGCGTCATAAAACCTTGAAATTTTGTAACAATAAAGTACTCGAGACTCTTGTCAATTTAAGCTATCGCTCAAAGCTATGCTACCCTTGAGTCCCAAATCAAACACTGATAAAACTTCAAATGGCAATAACTTCTATACGGTACGTCCTACACCTATCAAAGTTTGCAACATACAAATGGTTGTAACTTTTTACTGGAGCGTCATAAAACGTTGAAATTTTCTAACAATAAAGTACTCGAGCCTCTTGTCAATTTAAACTATCGCTCAAAGCTATGCTACCCTTGAGTTCCAAATCAAACACTGATAAAACTTCAAATAGCCCTAGCTTCTATACGGTACGTCCTACATCTATCAAAGTTTGCAACATACAAATGCTTGTAACTTTTTACTGGAGCGTCATAAAACCTTGAAATTTTGTAACAATAAAGTACTCGAGTCTCTTGTCAATTTAAGCTATCGCTCAAAGCTATGCTACCCCTGAGTCCCAAATCAAACACTGATAAAACTTCAAATGGCCCTAACTTCTATACGGTACGTCCTGCACCTATCAAAGTTTGCAACATACAAATGCTTGTAACTTTTTACTGGAGCGTCATAAAACCTTGAAATTTTGTAACAATAAAGTACTCGAGACTCTTGTAAATTTAAGCTATCGCTCAGAGCTATGCTACCCTTGAGTCCTAAATCAAAAACTGACGAAACTTCAAATGGCCCTAACTTCTATACGGTACGTCCTACACCTATCAAAATTTGCAACATACAAATGCTTGTAGCATTTTACTGGAGCGTCATAAAACCTTGCAATTTTGTAACAATAAAGTACTCGCGCCTCTTCTCAAATTAAGCTAACGCTCAAAGCTATGCTACCCCTAAGTCCCAAATCAAACACTGATAAAACTTCAGATGGCCCTAACTTTTATACGGTACGTCCTGCACCTATCAAAGTTTGCAACATACAAATGCTTGTAACTTTTTACTGGAGCGTCATAAAACCTTGAAATTTTGTAACAATAAAGTACTCGAGCCTCTTGTAAATTTAAGCTATCGCTCAAAGCTATGCTACCCTTGAGTCCCAAATCAAACACTGATGAAACTTCAAATGGCCCTAACTTCTATACGGTACGTCCTACACCTATCAAAATTTGCAACATACAAATGCTTGTAACATTTTACTGGAGCGTCATAAAACCTTGCAATTTTGTAACAATAAAGTACTCGCGCCTCTTCTCAATTTAAGCTAACGCTCAAAGCTATGCTACCCATAAGTCCCAAATAAAACACTGATAAAACTTCAAATGGCCCTAACTTTTATACGGTACGTCCTACACCTATCAAAATTTGCACCATCCAAATGCTTGTAACTTTTTACTGGAGCGTCATAAAACCTTGAAATTTTGTAACAATAAAGTACTCGAGACTCTTGTCAATTTAAGCTATCGCTCAAAGCTATGCTACCCTTGAGTCCCAAATCAAACACTGATAAAACTTCAAATGGCAATAACTTCTATACGGTACGTCCTACACCTATCAAAGTTTGCAACATACAAATGGTTGTAACTTTTTACTGGAGCGTCATAAAACGTTGAAATTTTCTAACAATAAAGTACTCGAGCCTCTTGTCAATTTAAACTATCGCTCAAAGCTATGCTACCCTTGAGTTCCAAATCAAACACTGATAAAACTTCAAATAGCCCTAGCTTCTATACGGTACGTCCTACATCTATCAAAGTTTGCAACATACAAATGCTTGTAACTTTTTACTGGAGCGTCATAAAACCTTGAAATTTTGTAACAATAAAGTACTCGAGTCTCTTGTCAATTTAAGCTATCGCTCAAAGCTATGCTACCCCTGAGTCCCAAATCAAACACTGATAAAACTTCAAATGGCCCTAACTTCTATACGGTACGTCCTGCACCTATCAAAGTTTGCAACATACAAATGCTTGTAACTTTTTACTGGAGCGTCATAAAACCTTGAAATTTTGTAACAATAAAGTACTCGAGCCTTGTTAATTTAAGCTATCGCTCAAAGCTATGCTACCCTTGAGTCCCAAATCAAACACTGATAAAACTTCAAATGGCAATAACTTCTATACGGTACGTCCTACACCTATCAAAGTTTGCAACATACAAATGGTTGTAACTTTTTACTGGAGCGTCATAGAACGTTGAAATTTTCTAACAATAAAGTACTCGAGCCTCTTGTCAATTTAAACTATCGCTCAAAGCTATGCTACCCTTGAGTTCCAAATCAAACACTGATAAAACTTCAAATAGCCCTAGCTTCTATACGGTACGTCCTACATCTATCAAAGTTTGCAACATACAAATGCTTGTAACTTTTTACTGGAGCGTCATAAAACCTTGAAATTTTGTAACAATAAAGTACTCGAGTCTCTTGTCAATTTAAGCTATCGCTCAAAGCTATGCTACCCCTGAGTCCCAAATCAAACACTGATAAAACTTCAAATGGCCCTAACTTCTATACGGTACGTCCTGCACCTATCAAAGTTTGCAGCATACAAATGCTTGTAACTTTTTACTGGAGCGTCATAAAACCTTGAAATTTTGTAACAATAAAGTACTCGAGCCTTGTTAATTTAAGCTATCGCTCAAAGCTATGCTACCCTTGAGTCCCAAATCAAACACTGATAAAATTTCAAATGGCCCTAACTTCTATACGGTACGTCCTACACCTATCAAAGTTTGCAACATACAAATACTTGTAACTTTTTACTGGAGCGTCATAAAACCTTGAAATTTTGTAACAATGAAGTACTCGAGCCTCTTGTCAATTTAAGCTATCGCTCAAAGCTATGCTACCCTTGAGTCCCAAAAAAATACTGATAAAACTTCAAATGGCCCTAACTTCTATACGGTACGTCCTACACCTATCAATGTTTGCAAACATACAAATGCTTGTAAATTTTTACTGGAGCGTCATAAAACCTTGAAATTTTATAACAATAAAGTACTCGAGCCTCCTGTCAATTTAAGCTATCGCTCAAATCTACGCTACCTTTGAGTCCCAACTCAAACACTGATAAAGCTTCAAATGGCCATAATTTCTATACGGTACGTCCTACACCTATCAAAGTTTGCAAAATACAAATGCTTGTAACTTTATACTGGAGCGTCATAAAACCTTGAAATTTTATAACAATAAAGTACTCGAACCTCTTGTAAATTTAAGCTATCGCCCAAAGCTATGCTACCCTTGAGTCCCAAATCAAACACTGATAAAATTCAAATGGCCCTAACTTCTATACGGTACGTCCTACACCTATCAAAGTTTGGAACATACAAACGCTTGTAACTTTTTACTGGAGCGTCATAAAACCTTGAAATTTTGTAACAATAAAGTACTCGAGCCTCTTGTCAATTTAAGCTATCGCTCAAAGCTATGCTACCCTTGAGTCCCAAATCAAACACTGATAAAACTTCAAATGGCCCTAACTTCTATACGGTACGTCCTACACCTATCAAAGTTTGCAACATACAAACGCTTGTAACTTTTTACTGGAGCGTCATAAAACCTTGAAATTTTGTAACAATAAAGTACTCGATCCTCTTGTCAATTTAAGCTATCGCTCAAAGCTATGCTACCCTTGAGTCCCAAAAAAATACCGATAACACTTCAAATGGCCCTAACTTCTATACGGTATGTCCTACACCTATCAATGTTTGCAAACATACAAATGCTTGTAACTTTTTACTGGAGCGTCATAAAACCTTGAAATTTTATAACAATAAAGTCCTCGAGCCTTTTGTCAATTTAAGCTATCGCTCAATCTATGCTACCCTTGAGTCCCAAATCAAACACTGATAAAGCTTCAAATGGCCCTAATTTCTATACGGTACTTCCTACACCTATCAAAGTTTGCAAACATACAAATGCTTGTAACTTTTTACTGGAGCGTCATAAAACCTTGAAATTTTATAACAATAAAGTACTCGAGCCTCTTGTCAATTTAAGCTATCGCTCAAATGTACGCTACCTTTGAGTCCCAACTCAAACACTGATAAAATTTAAAATGGCCCTAACTTCTATACGGTACGTCCTACACCTATCAAAGTTTGCAACATACAAATGCATGTAACTTTTTACTGGAGCGTCACAAAACCTTTCAATTTTGTAACAATAAAGTTCTCGAACCTCTTGTCAATTTAAGTTATCGCTCAAAGCTATGCCACCCTTGAGTCCCAAATCAAATACTGATAAAACTTCAAATGGGCCTAACTTCTATACGGTACGTCCTACACCTATCAAAGTTTGCAAACATACAAATGCTTGTAACTTTTTACTGGAGCGTCATAAGACCTTGAAATTTTATAACAATAAAGTCCTCGAGCCTTTTGTCAATTTAAGCTATCGCTCAAATCTATGCTACCCTTGAGTCCCAAATCAAACACTGATAAAGCTTCAAATGACCCTAATTTCTATACGGTACGTCCTACACCTATCAAAGTTTGGAAACTTACAAATGCTTGTAACTTTTTACTGGAGCGTCATAAAACCTTGAAATTTTATAACAATAAAGTACTCGAGCCTCTTGTCAATTTAAGCTATCGCTCAAAGCTATGCTACCCTTGAGTCCCAAAAAAATACTGATAAAACTTCAAATGGCCCTAACTTCTATACGGTACGTCCTACACCTATCAATGTTTGCAAATATACAAATTCTTGTAACTTTTTACTGGAGCGTCATAAAACCTTGAAATTTTATAACAATAAAGTACTCAAGCCTCCTGTCAATTTAAGCTATCGCTCAAATCTACGCTACCTTTGAGTCCCAAATCAAACACTGATAAAGCTTCAAATGGCCCTAACTTCTATACGGTACGTCCTACACCTATCAAAGTTTGCAACATACAAACGCTTGTAACTTTATACTGGAGCGTCATAAAACCTTGAAATTTTGTAACAATAAAGTACTCGAGCCTCTTGTCAATTTAAGCTATCGCTCAAAGCTATGCTACCCTTGAGTCCCAAAAAAATACTGATAAAACTTCAAATGGCCCTAACTTCTATACGGTACGTCCTACACCTATCAATGTTTGCAAATATACAAATGCTTGTAACTTTTTACTGGAGCGTCATAAAACCTTGAAATTTTATAACAATAAAGTACTCAAGCCTCCTGTCAATTTAAGCTAAAGCTTAAATTGCTTTAAGCTTTGCAAAATACAAATGCTTGTAACTTTTTACTGGAGCGTCATAAAACCTTGAAATTTTATAAAAATAAAGTATTCGAGCCTCTTGTCAATTTAAGCTATCGTTCAAAGCTATGCTACCCTTGAGTCTCAAATCAAACACTGATAAAACATCAAATGGCCCTAACTTCTATACGGTACGTCCTACACCTATCAAAGTTTGCAACATACAAATGCTTGTAACTTTTTACTGGAGCGTCATAAAACCTTGCAATTTTGTAACAATAAAGTACTCGCGCCTCTTGTCAATTTAATCTATCGCTCAAAGCTATGCTACCCTTGAGTCCCAAATCAAAAACTGATAAAACTTCAAATGGCCCTAAATTCTATACGGTACGTCCTACACCTATCAAAGTTTGCAACATACAAATGCTTGTAACTTTTTACTGGAGCGTCAAAAAACCTTGAAATTTTATAATAATAAAGTACACGAGCCTTGTTAATTTCAGCTATCGCTCAAAGCAATGCTACCCTTGAGTCCCAAATCAAACACAGATAAAATTTCAAATGGCCCTAACTTCTATACGGTACGTCCTACACCTATCAAAGTTTGCAACATACAAATGCTTGTAAATTTTTACTGGAGCGTCATAAAACCTTGCAATTTTGTAACAATAAAGTACTCGAACCTCTGTCAATTTAAGTTATCGCTCAAAGCTATGCTACCCTTGAGTCCCAAATCAAACACTGATAAAACTTCAAATGGCTCTAACTTCTATACGGTACGTCCTACATCTATCAGAGTTTGCAACATACAAATGCTTGTAGCTTTTTACTGGAGCGTCATAACACCTTGAAATTTTGCAACAATAAAGTACTCGAGCCTCTTGTCAATTTAAGCTATCGCTCAAAGCAATGCTACCCTTGAGTCCCAAATCCAACACTGATAAAACTTCAAATGGCCCTAACTTCTATACGGTACGTCCTACACCTATCAGAGTTTGCAACATACAAATGCTTGTAGCTTTTTACTGGAGCGTCATAAAACCTTGAGATTTTGTAACAATAAAGTACTCGAGCCTCTTTTCAATTTAAGCTATCGCTCAAAGCTATGCTACCCTTGAGTCCCAAATCAAACACTGATAAAACTTTAAATGGTCCTAACTTTTATTCGGTACGTCCTACACCTATCAAAGTTTGCCACATACAAATGCTTGTAACTTCTTACTGGAGCGTCATAAAACCTTGAAATTTTGTAACAATAAGGCACTCGAGCCACTTGTCAATTTAAGCTATCGCTCAAAGCTATGCTACCCTTGAGTCCCAACTCAAACACTAATAAAATTTCAAATGGCCCTAACTTTTATACGTTACGTCCTACACCTAGTCAAGTTTGCAACATTCATATGCTTGTAACTGTTTACTGGAGCGTCATAAAACCTTGAAATTTTGTTACAATAAAGTACTCGAACCTCTTGTCAATTTAAGCTATCGTTCAAAGCTATGCTACCCTTGAGTCCCAAATCAAACACTGATAAAACTTCAAATGGCCCTAACTTTTATACGGTACGTCCTGCACCTACCAAAGTTGGCAACATACAAATGCTTGTAACTTTTTACTGGAGCGTCATAAAACCTTGAAATTTTGTAACAATAAAGTACTCGAGCCTCTTGTCAATTTAAGCTATCGCTCAAAGCTATGCTACACTTGAGTCCCAAATCAAACACTGATGAAACTTCAAATGGCCCTAACTTCTATACGGTACGTCCTACACCTATCAAAATTTGCAACATACAAATGCTTGTAACATTTTACTGGAGCGTCATAAAACTTTGCAATTTTGTAACAATAAAGTACTCGCGCCTCTTCTCAATTTAAGCTAACGCTCAAAGCTATGCTACCCCTAAGTCCCAAATCAAACACTGATAAAACTTCAAATGGCCCTAACTTTTATACGGTATGTCCTACACCTATCAAAGTTTGCAACATCCAAATGCTTGTAACTTTTTACTGGAGCGTCATAAAACCTTGCAATTTTGTAACAATAAAGTACTCGACCCTCTGTCAATTTAAGTTATCGCTCAAAGCTATGCTACCCTTCAGTCCCAAATCAAACACTGATAAAACTTCAAATGGCCCTAACTTCTATACGGTACGTCCTACACCTATCAGAGTTTGCAATATACAAATGCTTGTAGCTCTTTACTGGAGCGTCATAAAACCTTGAAATTTTGCAACAATAAAGTACTCGAGCCTCTTGTCAATTTAAGCTATCGCTCAAAGCAATGTTACCCTTGAGTCCCAAATCCAACACTGATAAAACTTCAAATGACCCTAACTTCTATACGGTACGTCCTACACCTATCAGAGTTTGCAACATACAAATGCTTGTAGCTTTTTACTGGAGCGTCATAAAACCTTGCAGTTTTGTAACAATAAAGTACTCGAGCCTCTTTTCAATTTCAGCTATCGTTCAAAGCTATGCTACCCTTGAGTCCCAAATCAAACACTGATAAAACTTCAAATGGCCCTAACTTCTATACGGTACGTCCTACACCTATCAAAGTTTGCAAACAGACAAATGCTTGCAACTTTTTACTGGAGGGTCATAAAACCTTGAAATTTTATAACAATGAAGTACTCGAGCCTCTTGTCAATTTAAGCTATCGCTCAAAGCTATGATACCCTTGAGTCCCAAATCAAACACTGATAAAACTTCAAATGGCCCCTACGGTACGTCCTACACCTATCAAAGTTTGCAACATACAAATGTTTGTAACTTTTTACTGGAGCGTCATAAAACCTTGAAATTTTGTAACAATAAAGTACTCGAGCCTCTTGTCAATTTAAGCTATCGCTCAATGCTATGCTATCCTTGAGTTCCAAATCAAACACTAATGAAGCTTCAAATGGCCCTAACTTCTATACGGTACGTCCTACACCTATCAAAGTTTGCAACATACAAATGCTTGTAAGTTTTTACTGGAGCGTCATAAAACCTTGCAATTTGGTAACAATAAAGTACTCGCGCCTCTTGTCAATTTAATCTATCGCTCAAAGCTATGCTACCCTTGAGTCCCAAATCAAACACTGATAAAACTTCAAATGGCCCTAAATTCTATACGGTACGTCCTACACCTATTAAAGTTTGCAACATACAAATGCTTGTAACTTTTTACTGGAGCGTCAAAAAACCTTGAAATTTTGTAACAATAAAGTACTCGAGCCTTGTTAATTTTAGCTATCGCTCAAAGCTATGCTACCCTTGAGTCCCAAATCAAACACTGATAAAATTTCAAATAGCCCTAACTTCTATACGGTACGTCCTACACCTATCAAAGTTTGCAACATACAAATGCTTGTAAGTTTTCACTGGAGCGTCATAAAACCTTGCAATTTTGTAACAATAAAGTACTCGAACCTCTGTCAATTTAAGTTATCGCTCAAAGCTATGCTACCCTTGAGTCCCAAATCAAACACTGATAAAACTTCAAATGGCCCTAACTTCTATACGGTACGTCCTACACCTATCAGAGTTTGCAACATACAAATGCTTGTAGCTTTTTACTGGAGCGTCATAACACCTTGAAATTTTGCAACAATAAAGTAATCGAGCCTCTTGTCAATTTAAGCTATCGCTCAAAGCAATGCTACCCTTGAGTCCCAAATCCAACACTGATAAAACTTCAAATGGCCCTAACTTCTATACGGTACGTCCTACACCTATCAGAGTTTGCAACATACAAATGCTTGTAGCTTTTTACTGGAGCGTCATAAAACCTTGAAATTTTGTAACAATAAAGTACTCGAGCCTCTTTTCAATTTAAGCTATCGCTCAAAGCTATGCTACCCTTGAGTCCCAAATCAAACACTGATAAAACTTCAAATGGCCCTAACTTTTATTCGGTACGTCCTACACCTATCAAAGTTTGCCACATACAAATGCTTGTAACTTCTTACTGGAGCGTCATAAAACCTTGAAATTTTGTAACAATAAGGCACTCGAGCCACTTGTCAATTTAAGCTATCGCTCAAAGCTATGCTACCCTTGAGTCCCAACTCAACCACTGATAAAATTTCAAATGGCCCTAACTTTTATACGTTACGTCCTACACCTAGTCAAGTTTGCAACATTCAAATGCTTGTAACTTTTTACTGGAGCGTCATAAAACCTTGAAATTTTGTAACAATAAAGTACTCGAACCTCTTGTCAATTTAAGTTATCGTTCAAAGCTATGCTACCCTTGAGTCCCAAATCAAACACTGATAAAACTTCAAATGGCCCTAACTTCTATACGGTACGTCCTACACCTATCAAAGTTTGCCACATTCAAATGCTTGTAGCTTTTTACTGGAGCGTCATAAAACCTTGAAATTTTGTAACAATAAAGTACTCGAGCCTCTTTTCAATTTAAGCTATCGCTCAAAGCTATGCTACCCTTGAGTCCCAAATCAATCACTGATAAAACTTCAAATGACCCTAACTTCTATTCGGTACGTCCGACACCTATCAAAGTTTGCCACATACAAATGCTTGTAACTTTTTACTGGAGCGTCATAAAACCTTGAAATTTTGTAACAATAAGGCACTCGAGCCTCTTGTCAATTTAAGCTATCGCTCAAAGCTATGCTACCCTTGAGTCCCAACTCAAACACTGATAAAATTTCAAATGGCCCTAACTTTTATACGTTACGTCCTACACCTAGTCAAGTTTGCAACATTCATATGCTTGTAACTGTTTACTGGAGCGTCATAAAACCTTGAAATTTTGTAACAATAAAGTACTCGAACCTCTTGTCAATTTAAGCTATCGTTCAAAGCTATGCTACCCTTGAGTCCCAAATCAAACACTGATAAAACTTCAAATGGCCCTAACTTCTATACGGTACGTCCTGCACCTACCAAAGTTGGCAACATACAAATGCTTGTAACTTTTTACTGGAGCGTCATAAAACCTTGAAATTTTGTAACAATATAGTACTCGAGCCTCTTGTCAATTTGAGCTATCGCTCAAAGCTATACTACCCTTGAGTCCCAAATCAAACACTGATGAAACTTCAAATGGCCCTAACTTCTATACGGTACGTCCTACACCTATCAAAATTTGCAACATACAAATGCTTGTAACATTTTACTGGAGCGTAATAAAACCTTGCAATTTTGTAACAATAAAGTACTCGCGCCTCTTCTCAATTTAAGCTAACGCTCAAAGCTATGCTACCCCTAAGTCCCAAATCAAACACTGATAAAACTTCAAATGGCACTAACTTTTATACGGTACGTCCTACACCTATCAAAGTTTGCAACATCCAAATGCTTGTAACTTTTTACTGGAGCGTCATAAAACCTTGCAATTTTGTAAAAATAAAGTACTCGACCCTCTGTCAATTTAAGTTATCGCTCAAAGCTATGCTACCCTTGAGTACCAAATCAAACAATGATAAAACTTCAAATGGCCCTAACTTCTATAAGGTACGTCCTACACCTATCAGAGTTTGCAACATACAAATGCTTGTAGCTCTTTACTGGAGCGTCATAAAACCTTGAAATTTTCCAACAATAAAGTACTCGAGCCTCTTGTCAATTTAAGCTATCGCTCAAAGCAATGCTACCCTTGAGTCCCAAATCCAACACTGATAAAACTTCAAATGGCCCTAATTTCTATACGGTACGTCCTACACCTATCAGAGTTTGCAACATACAAATGCTTGTAGCTTTTTACTGGAGCGTCATAAAACCTTGAAATTTTATAACAATAAAGTACTCGAGCCTCTTTTCAATTTAAGCTATCGCTCAAAGCTATGCTACCCTTGAGTCCCAAATCAAACACTGATAAAACTTCAAATGGCCCTAACTTTTATTCGGTACGTCCTACACCTACCAAAGTTGGCAACATACAAATGCTTGTAACTTTTTACTGGAGCGTCATAAAACCTTGAAATTTTGTAACAATAAAGTACTCGAGCCTCTTGTCAATTTAAGCTATCGCTCAACGCTATGCTACCCTTGAGTCCCAAATCAAACACTGATGAAACTTCAAATGGCCCTAACTTTTATACGGTACGTCCTACACCTATCAAAGTTTGCAACATCCAAATGCTTGTAACTTTTTACTGGAGCGTCATAAAACCTTGCAATTTTGTAACAATAAAGTACTCGACCCTCTGTCAATTTAAGTTATCGCTCAAAGCTATGCTACCCTTGAGTACCAAATCAAACAATGATAAAACTTCAAATGGCCCTAACTTCTATACGGTACGTCCTACACCTATCAGAGTTTGCAACATACAAATGCTTGTAGCTCTTTACTGGAGCGTCATAAAACCTTGAAATTTTGCAACAATAAAGTACTCGAGCCTCTTGTCAATTTAAGCTATCGCTCAAAGCTATGCTACCCTTGAGTCCCAACTCAAACACTGATAAAATTTCAAATGGCCCTAACTTTTATACGTTACGTCCTACACCTAGTCAAGTTTGCAACATTCATATGCTTGTAACTGTTTACTGGAGCGTCATAAAACCTTGAAATTTTATAACAATAAAGTACTCGAGCCTCTTTTCAATTTAAGCTATCGCTCAAAGCAATGCTACCCTTGAGTCCCAAATCCAACACTGATAAAACTTCAAATGGCCCTAACTTCTATACGGTACGTCCTACACCTATCAGAGTTTGCAACATATAAATGCTTGTAACTTTTTACTGGAGCGTCATAGAACCTTGAAATTTTATAACAATAAAGTACTCGAGCCTCTTTTCAATTTAAGCTATCGCTCAAAGCTATGCTACCCTTGAGTCCCAAATCAAACACTGATAAAACTTCAAATGGCCCTAACTTCTATTCGGTACGTCCTACAATTATCAAAGTTTGCCATATACAAATGCTTGTAACTTCTTACTGGAGCGTCATGAAACCTTGAAATTTTGTAACAATAAGGCACTCGAGCCTCTTGTCAATTTAAGCTATCGCTCAAAGCTATGCTACCCTTGAGTCCCAACTAAAACACTGATAAAATTTCAAATGGCACTAAATTTTATTCGTTACGTCCTGCACCTAGTCAAGTTTGCAACATTCAAATGCTTGTAACTTTTTACTGGAGCGTCATAAAACCTTGAAATTTTGTAACAATAAAGTACTCGAACCTCTTGTCAATTTAAGCTATCGCTCAAAGCTATGCTACCCTTGAGTCCCAACTCAAACACTGATAAAATTTCAAATGGCCCTAACTTTTATACGTTACGTCCTACACCTAGTCAAGTTTGCAACATTCATATGCTTGTAACTTTTTACTGGAGCGTCATAAAACCTTGAAATTTTGTAACAATAAAGTACTCGAACCTCTTGTCAATTTAAGCTATCGTTCAAAGCTATGCTACCCTTGAGTCCCAACTAAAACACTGATAAAATTTCAAATGGCCCTAAATTTTATTCGTTACGTCCTGCACCTAGTCAAGTTTGCAACATTCAAATGCTTGTAACTTTTTACTGGAGCGTCATAAAACCTTGAAATTTTGTAACAATATAGTACTCGAGCCTCTTGTCAATTTGAGCTATCGCTCAAAGCTATGCTACCCTTGAGTCCCAAATCAAACACTGATGAAACTTCAAATGGCCCTAACTTCTATACGGTACGTCCTACACCTATCAAAATTTGCAACATACAAATGCTTGTAACATTTTACTGGAGCGTAATAAAACCTTGCAATTTTGTAACAATAAAGTACTCGCGCCTCTTCTCAATTTAAGCTAACGCTCAAAGCTATGCTACCCCTAAGTCCCAAATCAAACACTGATAAAACTTCAAATGGCACTAACTTTTATACGGTACGTCCTACACCTATCAAAGTTTGCAACATCCAAATGCTTGTAACTTTTTACTGGAGCGTCATAAAACCTTGCAATTTTGTAACAATAAAGTACTCGACCCTCTGTCAATTTAAGTTATCGCTCAAAGCTATGCTACCCTTGAGTACCAAATCAAACAATGATAAAACTTCAAATGGCCCTAACTTCTATACGGTACGTCCTACACCTATCAGAGTTTGCAACATACAAATGCTTGTAGCTCTTTACTGGAGCGTCATAAAACCTTGAAATTTTCCAACAATAAAGTACTCGAGCCTCTTGTCAATTTAAGCTATCGCTCAAAGCAATGCTACCCTTGAGTCCCAAATCCAACACTGATAAAACTTCAAATGGCCCTAATTTCTATACGGTACGTCCTACACCTATCAGAGTTTGCAACATACAAATGCTTGTAGCTTTTTACTGGAGCGTCATAAAACCTTGAAATTTTATAACAATAAAGTACTCGAGCCTCTTTTCAATTTAAGCTATCGCTCAAAGCTATGCTACCCTTGAGTCCCAAATCAAACACTGATAAAACTTCAAATGGCCCTAACTTCTATTCGGTACGTCCTACACCTACCAAAGTTGGCAACATACAAATGCTTGTAACTTTTTACTGGAGCGTCATAAAACCTTGAAATTTTGTAACAATAAAGTACTCGAGCCTCTTGTCAATTTAAGCTATCGCTCAAAGCTATGCTACCCTTGAGTCCCAAATCAAACACTGATAAAACTTCAAATGGCCCTAACTTCTATTCGGTACGTCCTACACCTATCAAAGTTTGCCATATACAAATGCTTGTAACTTCTTACTGGAGCGTCATGAAACCTTGAAATTTTGTAACAATAAGGCACTCGAGCCTCTTGTCAATTTAAGCTATCGCTCAAACCTATGCTACCCTTGAGTCCCAACTAAAACACTGATAAAATTTCAAATGGCCCTAACTTTTATTCGTTACGTCCTACACCTAGTCAAGTTTGCAACATTCAAATGCTTGTAACTTTTTACTGGAGCGTCATAAAACCTTGAAATTTTGTAACAATAAAGTACTCGAACCTCTTGTCAATTTAAGCTATCGATCAAAGCTATGCTACCCTTGAGTCCCAAATCAAACACTGATAAAACATCAAATGGCCCTAACTTTTATACGGTACGTCCTACACCTATCAAAGTTTGCAACATTCAAATGCTTGTAGCTTTTTACTGGAGCGTCCTAAAACCTTGACATTTTCAAACAATAAAGAACTCGAAACTCTTGTCAATTTAATCTATCGCTCAAAGCTATGCTACTCTTGAGTCCCAAATCAAACACTGATAAAACTTCAAATGGCCCCTACGATACGTCCTACACCTATCAAAGTTTGCAACATACAAATGTTTGTAACTTTTTACTGGAGCGTCATAAAACCTTGAAATTTTGTAACAATAAAGTACTCGAGCCTCTTGTCAATTTAAGCTATCGCTCAATGCTATGCTATCCTTGAGTCCCAAATCAAACACTGATAAAATTTCAAATGTTCCTAACTTCTATACGGTACGTCCTACACCTATCAAAGTTTGCAACATACAAATGCTTGTAACTTTTTACTGGAGCGTCATAAAACCTTGCAATTTTGTAACAATAAAGTACTCGATCCTCTGTCAATTTAAGTTATCGCTCAAAGCTATGCTACCCTTGAGTCCCAAATCAAACACTGATAAAACTTCAAATGGCCCTAACTTCTATACGGTACGTCCTACACCTATCAAAGTTTGCAACATACAAATGCTTGTAATTTTTTACTGGAGCGTCATAAAATCTTGCAGTTTTGTAACAATAAAGTACTCGCGCCTCTTGTCAATTTAATCTATCGCTCAAAGCTATGCTACCCTTGAGTCCCAAATCAAACACTGATAAAACTTCAAATGGCCCTAAATTCTATACGGTACGTCCTACACCTATCAAAGTTTGCAACATACAAATGCTTGTAACTTTTTACTGGAGCGTCAAAAAACCTTGAAATTGTGTAACAATAAAGTACTCGAACCTCTTGTCAATTTAAGCTATCGCTCAAAGCTATGCTACCCTTGAGTCCCAAATCAAACACTGATAAAACTTCAAATAGCCCTCACTTCTATACGGTACGTCCTACACCTATCAGAGTTTGCAACATACAAATGCTTGTAGCTTTTTACTGGAGCGTCATAAAACCTTGAAATTTTGCAACAATAAAGTACTCGAGCCTCTTGTCAATTTAAGCTATCGCTCAAAGCAATGCTACCCTTGAGTCCCAAATCCAACACTGATAGAACTTCAAATGGCCCTAACTTCTATACGGTACGTCCTACACCTATCAAAGTTTGCCACATACAAATGCTTGTAACTTCTTACTGGAGCGTCATAAAACCTTGAAATTTTGTAACAATAAGGCACTCGAGCCTCTTGTCAATTTAAGCTATCGCTCAAAGCTATGCTACCCTTGAGTCCCAACTCAAACACTGATAAAATTTCAAATGGCCCTAACTTTTATACGTTACGTCCTACACCTAGTCAAGTTTGCAACATTCATATGCTTGTAACTGTTTACTGGAGCGTCATAAAACCTTGAAATTTTGTAACAATAAAGTACTCGAACCTCTTGTCAATTTAAGCCATCGTTCAAAGCTATGCTACCCTTGAGTCCCAAATCAAACACTGATCAAACTTCAAATGGCCCTAACTTCTATACGGTACGTCCTGCACCTACCAAAGTTGGCAACATACAAATGCTTGTAACTTTTTACTGGAGCGTCATAAAACCTTGAGATTTTGTAACAATATAGAACTCGAGCCTCTTGTCAAGTTAAGCTATCGCTCAAAGCTATGCTACCCTTGAGTCCCAAATCAAACACTGATGAAACTTCAAATGGCCCTAACTTCTATACGGTACGTCCTACACCTATCAAAATTTGCAACATACAAATGCTTGTAACATTTTACTGGAGCGTCATAAAACCTTGCAATTTTGTAACAATAAAGTACTCGCGCCTCTTCTCAATTTAAGCTAACGCTCAAAGCTATGCTACCCCTAAGTCCCAAATCAAACACTGATAAAACTTCAAATGGCCCTAACTTTTATACGGTACGTCCTACACCTATCAAAGTTTGCAACATCCAAATGCTTGTAACTTTTTACTGGAGCGTCATAAAACCTTGCAATTTTGTAACAATAAAGTACTCGACCCTCTGTCAATTTAAGTTATCGCTCAAAGCTATGCTACCCTTGAGTACCAAATCAAACAATGATAAAACTTCAAATGGCCCTAACTTCTATACGGTACGTCCTACACCTATCAGAGTTTGCAACATACAAATGCTTGTAGCTCTTTACTGGAGCGTCATAAAACCTTGAAATTTTGCAACAATAAAGTACTCGAGCCTCTTGTCAATTTAAGCTATCGCTCAAAGCTATGCTACCCTTGAGTCCCAACTCAAACACTGATAAAATTTCAAATGGCCCTAACTTTTATACGTTACGTAATACACCTAGTCAAGTTTGCAACATTCATATGGTTGTAACTGTTTACTGGAGCGTCATAAAACCTTGAAATTTTATAACAATAAAGTACTCGAGCCTCTTTTCAATTTAAGCTATCGCTCAAAGCAATGCTACCCTTGAGTCCCAAATCCAACACTGATAAAACTTCAAATGGCCCTAACTTCTATACGGTACGTCCTACACCTATCAGAGTTTGCAACATACAAATGCTTGTAACTTTTTACTGGAGCGTCATAGAACCTTGAAATTTTATAACAATAAAGTACTCGAGCCTCTTTTAAATTTAAGCTATCGCTCAAAGCTATGCTACCCTTGAGTCCCAAATCAAACACTGATAAAACTTCAAATGGCCCTAACTTCTATTCGGTACGTCCTACAATTATCAAAGTTTGCCATATACAAATGCTTGTAACTTCTTACTGGAGCGTCATGAAACCTTGAAATTTTGTAACAATAAGGCACTCGAGCCTCTTGTCAATTTAAGCTATCGCTCAAAGCTATGCTACCCTTGAGTCCCAACTAAAACACTGATAAAATTTCAAATGGCCCTAAATTTTATTCGTTACGTCCTGCACCTAGTCAAGTTTGCAACATTCAAATGCTTGTAACTTTTTACTGGAGCGTCATAAAACCTTGAAATTTTGTAACAATAAAGTACTCGAACCTCTTGTCAATTTAAGCTATCGCTCAAAGCTATGCTACCCTTGAGTCCCAACTCAAACACTGATAAAATTTCAAATGGCCCTAATTTTTATACGTTACGTCCTACACCTAGTCAAGTTTGCAACATTCATATGCTTGTAACTGTTTACTGGAGCGTCATAAAACCTTGAAATTTTGTAACAATAAAGTACTCGAACCTCTTGTCAATTTAAGCTATCGTTCAAAGCTATGCTACCCTTGAGTCCCAAATCAAACACTGATAAAACTTCAAATGGCCCTAACTTCTATTCGGTACGTCCTACAATTATCAAAGTTTGCCATATACAAATGCTTGTAACTTCTTACTGGAGCGTCATGAAACCTTGAAATTTTGTAACAATAAGGCACTCGAGCCTCTTGTCAATTTAAGCTATCGCTCAAAGCTATGCTACCCTTGAGTCCCAAATCAAACACTGATAAAACATCAAATGGCCCTAAATTTTATACGGTACGTCCTACACCTATCAAAGTTTGCAACATTCAAATGCTTGTAGCTTTTTACTGGAGCGTCATAAAACCTTGATATTTTGTAACAATAAAGTACTCGAGCCTCTTGTCAATTCAAGCTATCGCTCAAAGCTATGCTACCCTTGAGTCCCAACTCAAACACTGATAAAATTTCAAATGGCCCTAACTTTTATACGTTACGTCCTACACCTAGTCAAGTTTGCAACATTCATATGCTTGTAACTGTTTACTGGAGCGTCATAAAACCTTGAAATTTTGTAACAATAAAGTACTCGAGCCTCTTGTCAATTTAAGCTATCGTTCAAAGCTATGCTACCCTTGAGTCCCAAATCAAACACTGGTAAAACTTCAAATGGCCCTAAATTCTATACGGTACGTTCTACACCTATCAAAGTTTGCAACATACAAATGCTTGTAACTTTTTACTGGAGCGTCAAAAAACCTTGAAATTTTGTGACAATAAAGTACTCGAGCCTTGTTAATTTTAGCTATTGCTCAAAGCTATGCTACCCTTGAGTCCCAAATCAAACACTGATAAAACTTCAAATGGCCCTCACTTCTATACGGTACGTCCTACACCTATCAGAGTTTGCAACATACAAATGCTTGTAGCTTTTTACTGGAGCGTCATAAAACCTTGAAATTTTGCAACAATAAAGTACTCGAGCCTCTTGTCAATTTAAGCTATCGCTCAAAGCAATGCTACCCTTGAGTCCCAAATCCAACACTGATAGAACTTCAAATGGCCCTAACTTCTATACGGTACGTCCTACACCTATCAAAGTTTGCCACATACAAATGCTTGTAACTTCTTACTGGAGCGTCATAAAACCTTGAAATTTTGTAACAATAAGGCACTCGAGCCTCTTGTCAATTTAAGCTATCGCTCAAAGCTATGCTACCCTTGAGTCCCAACTCAAACACTGATAAAATTTCAAATGGCCCTAACTTTTATACGTTACTTCCTACACCTAGTCAAGTTTGCAACATTCATATGCTTGTAACTGTTTACTGGAGCGTCATAAAACCTTGAAATTTTGTAACAATAAAGTACTCGAACCTCTTGTCAATTTAAGCTATCGTTCAAAGCTATGCTACCCTTGAGTCCCAAATCAAACACTGATCAAACTTCAAATGGCCCTAGCTTCTATACGGTACGTCCTGCACCTACCAAAGTTGGCAACATACAAATGCTTGTAACTTTTTACTGGAGCGTCATAAAACCTTGAAATTTTGTAACAATAAAGTACTCGAGCCTCTTGTCAATTTAAGCTATCGCTCAATGCTATGCTATCCTTGAGTTCCAAATCAAACACTAATGAAGCTTCAAATGGCCATAACTTCTATACGGTACGTCCTACACCTATCAAAGTTTGCAACATACAAATGCTTGTAAGTTTTTACTGGAGCGTCATAAAACCTTGCAATTTGGTAACAATAAAGTACTCGCGCCTCTTGTCAATTTAATCTATCGCTCAAAGCTATGCTACCCTTGAGTCCCAAATCAAACACTGATAAAACTTCAAATGGCCCTAAATTCTATACGGTACGTCCTACACCTATCAAAGTTTGCAACATACAAATGCTTGTAACTTTTTACTGGAGCGTCAAAAAACCTTGAAATTTTGTAACAATAAGGCACTCGAGCCTCTTGTCAATTTAAGCTATCGCTCAAACCTATGCTACCCTTGAGTCCCAACTAAAACACTGATAAAATTTCAAATGGCCCTAACTTTTATTCGTTACGTCCTACACCTATCAGAGTTTGCAACATTCAAATGCTTGTAGCTTTTTACTGGAGCGTCCTAAAACCTTGACATTTTCAAACAATAAAGAACTCGAAACTCTTGTCAATTTAATCTATCGCTCAAAGCTATGCTACTCTTGAGTCCCAAATCAAACACTGATAAAACTTCAAATGGCCCCTACGATACGTCCTACACCTATCAAAGTTTGCAACATACAAATGTTTGTAACTTTTTACTGGAGCGTCATAAAACCTTGAAATTTTGTAACAATAAAGTACTCGAGCCTCTTGTCAATTTAAGCTATCGCTCAATGCTATGCTATCCTTGAGTCCCAAATCAAACACTGATAAAATTTCAAATGTTCCTAACTTCTATACGGTACGTCCTACACCTATCAAAGTTTGCAACATACAAATGCTTGTAACTTTTTACTGGAGCGTCATAAAACCTTGCAATTTTGTAACAATAAAGTACTCGATCCTCTGTCAATTTAAGTTATCGCTCAAAGCTATGCTACCCTTGAGTCCCAAATCAAACACTGATAAAACTTCAAATGGCCCTAACTTCTATACGGTACGTCCTACACCTATCAAAGTTTGCAACATACAAATGCTTGTAATTTTTTACTGGAGCGTCATAAAATCTTGCAGTTTTGTAACAATAAAGTACTCGCGCCTCTTGTCAATTTAATCTATCGCTCAAAGCTATGCTACCCTTGAGTCCCAAATCAAACACTGATAAAACTTCAAATGGCCCTAAATTCTATACGGTACGTCCTACACCTATCAAAGTTTGCAACATACAAATGCTTGTAACTTTTTACTGGAGCGTCAAAAAACCTTGAAATTGTGTGACAATAAAGTACTCGAGCCTTGTTAATTTTAGCTATCGCTCAAAGCTATGCTACCCTTGAGTCCCAAATCAAACACTGATAAAACTTCAAATAGCCCTCACTTCTATACGGTACGTCCTACACCTATCAGAGTTTGCAACATACAAATGCTTGTAGCTTTTTACTGGAGCGTCATAAAACCTTGAAATTTTGCAACAATAAAGTACTCGAGCCTCTTGTCAATTTAAGCTATCGCTCAAAGCAATGCTACCCTTGAGTCCCAAATCCAACACTGATAGAACTTCAAATGGCCCTAACTTCTATACGGTACGTCCTACACCTATCAAAGTTTGCCACATACAAATGCTTGTAACTTCTTACTGGAGCGTCATAAAACCTTGAAATTTTGTAACAATAAGGCACTCGAGCCTCTTGTCAATTTAAGCTATCGCTCAAAGCTATGCTACCCTTGAGTCCCAACTCAAACACTGATAAAATTTCAAATGGCCCTAACTTTTATACGTTACGTCCTACACCTAGTCAAGTTTGCAACATTCATATGCTTGTAACTGTTTACTGGAGCGTCATAAAACCTTGAAATTTTGTAACAATAAAGTACTCGAACCTCTTGTCAATTTAAGCCATCGTTCAAAGCTATGCTACCCTTGAGTCCCAAATCAAACACTGATCAAACTTCAAATGGCCCTAACTTCTATACGGTACGTCCTGCACCTACCAAAGTTGGCAACATACAAATGCTTGTAACTTTTTACTGGAGCGTCATAAAACCTTGACATTTTGTAACAATATAGAACTCGAGCCTCTTGTCAAGTTAAGCTATCGCTCAAAGCTATGCTACCCTTGAGTCCCAAATCAAACACTGATGAAACTTCAAATGGCCCTAACTTCTATACGGTACGTCCTACACCTATCAAAATTTGCAACATACAAATGCTTGTAACATTTTACTGGAGCGTCATAAAACCTTGCAATTTTGTAACAATAAAGTACTCGCGCCTCTTCTCAATTTAAGCTAACGCTCAAAGCTATGCTACCCCTAAGTCCCAAATCAAACACTGATAAAACTTCAAATGGCCCTAACTTTTATACGGTACGTCCTACACCTATCAAAGTTTGCAACATCCAAATGCTTGTAACTTTTTACTGGAGCGTCATAAAACCTTGCAATTTTGTAACAATAAAGTACTCGACCCTCTGTCAATTTAAGTTATCGCTCAAAGCTATGCTACCCTTGAGTACCAAATCAAACAATGATAAAACTTCAAATGGCCCTAACTTCTATACGGTACGTCCTACACCTATCAGAGTTTGCAACATACAAATGCTTGTAGCTCTTTACTGGAGCGTCATAAAACCTTGAAATTTTGCAACAATAAAGTACTCGAGCCTCTTGTCAATTTAAGCTATCGCTCAAAGCTATGCTACCCTTGAGTCCCAACTCAAACACTGATAAAATTTCAAATGGCCCTAACTTTTATACGTTACGTAATACACCTAGTCAAGTTTGCAACATTCATATGGTTGTAACTGTTTACTGGAGCGTCATAAAACCTTGAAATTTTATAACAATAAAGTACTCGAGCCTCTTTTCAATTTAAGCTATCGCTCAAAGCAATGCTACCCTTGAGTCCCAAATCCAACACTGATAAAACTTCAAATGGCCCTAACTTCTATACGGTACGTCCTACACCTATCAGAGTTTGCAACATACAAATGCTTGTAACTTTTTACTGGAGCGTCATAGAACCTTGAAATTTTATAACAATAAAGTACTCGAGCCTCTTTTAAATTTAAGCTATCGCTCAAAGCTATGCTACCCTTGAGTCCCAAATCAAACACTGATAAAACTTCAAATGGCCCTAACTTCTATTCGGTACGTCCTACAATTATCAAAGTTTGCCATATACAAATGCTTGTAACTTCTTACTGGAGCGTCATGAAACCTTGAAATTTTGTAACAATAAGGCACTCGAGCCTCTTGTCAATTTAAGCTATCGCTCAAAGCTATGCTACCCTTGAGTCCCAACTAAAACACTGATAAAATTTCAAATGGCCCTAAATTTTATTCGTTACGTCCTGCACCTAGTCAAGTTTGCAACATTCAAATGCTTGTAACTTTTTACTGGAGCGTCATAAAACCTTGAAATTTTGTAACAATAAAGTACTCGAACCTCTTGTCAATTTAAGCTATCGCTCAAAGCTATGCTACCCTTGAGTCCCAACTCAAACACTGATAAAATTTCAAATGGCCCTAATTTTTATACGTTACGTCCTACACCTAGTCAAGTTTGCAACATTCATATGCTTGTAACTGTTTACTGGAGCGTCATAAAACCTTGAAATTTTGTAACAATAAAGTACTCGAACCTCTTGTCAATTTAAGCTATCGTTCAAAGCTATGCTACCCTTGAGTCCCAAATCAAACACTGATAAAACTTCAAATGGCCCTAACTTCTATTCGGTACGTCCTACAATTATCAAAGTTTGCCATATACAAATGCTTGTAACTTCTTACTGGAGCGTCATGAAACCTTGAAATTTTGTAACAATAAGGCACTCGAGCCTCTTGTCAATTTAAGCTATCGCTCAAAGCTATGCTACCCTTGAGTCCCAAATCAAACACTGATAAAACATCAAATGGCCCTAAATTTTATACGGTACGTCCTACACCTATCAAAGTTTGCAACATTCAAATGCTTGTAGCTTTTTACTGGAGCGTCATAAAACCTTGATATTTTGTAACAATAAAGTACTCGAGCCTCTTGTCAATTCAAGCTATCGCTCAAAGCTATGCTACCCTTGAGTCCCAACTCAAACACTGATAAAATTTCAAATGGCCCTAACTTTTATACGTTACGTCCTACACCTAGTCAAGTTTGCAACATTCATATGCTTGTAACTGTTTACTGGAGCGTCATAAAACCTTGAAATTTTGTAACAATAAAGTACTCGAGCCTCTTGTCAATTTAAGCTATCGTTCAAAGCTATGCTACCCTTGAGTCCCAAATCAAACACTGGTAAAACTTCAAATGGCCCTAAATTCTATACGGTACGTTCTACACCTATCAAAGTTTGCAACATACAAATGCTTGTAACTTTTTACTGGAGCGTCAAAAAACCTTGAAATTTTGTGACAATAAAGTACTCGAGCCTTGTTAATTTTAGCTATTGCTCAAAGCTATGCTACCCTTGAGTCCCAAATCAAACACTGATAAAACTTCAAATGGCCCTCACTTCTATACGGTACGTCCTACACCTATCAGAGTTTGCAACATACAAATGCTTGTAGCTTTTTACTGGAGCGTCATAAAACCTTGAAATTTTGCAACAATAAAGTACTCGAGCCTCTTGTCAATTTAAGCTATCGCTCAAAGCAATGCTACCCTTGAGTCCCAAATCCAACACTGATAGAACTTCAAATGGCCCTAACTTCTATACGGTACGTCCTACACCTATCAAAGTTTGCCACATACAAATGCTTGTAACTTCTTACTGGAGCGTCATAAAACCTTGAAATTTTGTAACAATAAGGCACTCGAGCCTCTTGTCAATTTAAGCTATCGCTCAAAGCTATGCTACCCTTGAGTCCCAACTCAAACACTGATAAAATTTCAAATGGCCCTAACTTTTATACGTTACTTCCTACACCTAGTCAAGTTTGCAACATTCATATGCTTGTAACTGTTTACTGGAGCGTCATAAAACCTTGAAATTTTGTAACAATAAAGTACTCGAACCTCTTGTCAATTTAAGCTATCGTTCAAAGCTATGCTACCCTTGAGTCCCAAATCAAACACTGATCAAACTTCAAATGGCCCTAGCTTCTATACGGTACGTCCTGCACCTACCAAAGTTGGCAACATACAAATGCTTGTAACTTTTTACTGGAGCGTCATAAAACCTTGAAATTTTGTAACAATAAAGTACTCGAGCCTCTTGTCAATTTAAGCTATCGCTCAATGCTATGCTATCCTTGAGTTCCAAATCAAACACTAATGAAGCTTCAAATGGCCATAACTTCTATACGGTACGTCCTACACCTATCAAAGTTTGCAACATACAAATGCTTGTAAGTTTTTACTGGAGCGTCATAAAACCTTGCAATTTGGTAACAATAAAGTACTCGCGCCTCTTGTCAATTTAATCTATCGCTCAAAGCTATGCTACCCTTGAGTCCCAAATCAAACACTGATAAAACTTCAAATGGCCCTAAATTCTATACGGTACGTCCTACACCTATCAAAGTTTGCAACATACAAATGCTTGTAACTTTTTACTGGAGCGTCAAAAAACCTTGAAATTTTGTAACAATAAAGTACTCGAGCCTCTGTCAATTTACGTTATCGCTCAAAGCTATGCTACCCTTGAGTACCAAATCAAACAATGATAAAACTTCAAATGGCCTTAACTTCTATACGGTACGTCCTACACCTATCAGAGTTTGCAACATACAAATGCTTGTAGCTCTTTACTGGAGCGTCATAAAACCTTGCAATTTTGCAACAATAAAGTACTCGAGCCTCTTGTCAATTTAAGCTATCGCTCAAAGCTATGCTACCCTTGAGTCCCAACTAAAACACTGATAAAATTTCAAATGGCCCTAAATTTTATTCGTTACGTCCTGCACCTAGTCAAGTTTGCAACATTCAAATGCTTGTAACTTTTTACTGGAGCGTCATAAAACCTTGAAATTTTGTAACAATAAAGTACTCGAACCTCTTGTCAATTTAAGCTATCGTTCAAAGCTATGCTACCCTTGAGTCCCAAATCAAACACTGATCAAACTTCAAATGGCCCTAGCTTCTATACGGTACGTCCTGCACCTACCAAAGTTGGCAACATACAAATGTTTGTAACTTTTTACTGGAGCGTCATAAAACCTTGAAATTTTGTAACAATAAAGTACTCGAGCCTCTTGTCAATTTAAGCTATCGCTCAATGCTATGCTATCCTTGAGTTCCAAATCAAACACTAATGAAGCTTCAAATGGCCATAACTTCTATACGGTACGTCCTACACCTATCAAAGTTTGCAACATACAAATGCTTGTAAGTTTTTACTGGAGCGTCATAAAACCTTGCAATTTGGTAACAATAAAGTACTCGCGCCTCTTGTCAATTTAATCTATCGCTCAAAGCTATGCTACCCTTGAGTCCCAAATCAAACACTGATAAAACTTCAAATGGCCCTAAATTCTATACGGTACGTCCTACACCTATCAAAGTTTGCAACATACAAATGCTTGTAACTTTTTACTGGAGCGTCAAAAAACCTTGAAATTTTGTAACAATAAAGTACTCGAGCCTCTGTCAATTTACGTTATCGCTCAAAGCTATGCTACCCTTGAGTACCAAATCAAACAATGATAAAACTTCAAATGGCCTTAACTTCTATACGGTACGTCCTACACCTATCAAAGTTTGCAACATACAAATGCTTGTAACTTTTTACTGGAGCGTCAAAAAACCTTGAAATTTTGTAACAATAAAGTACTCGAGCCTCTGTCAATTTACGTTATCGCTCAAAGCTATGCTACCCTTGAGTACCAAATCAAACAATGATAAAACTTCAAATGGCCTTAACTTCTATACGGTACGTCCTACACCTATCAGAGTTTGCAACATACAAATGCTTGTAGCTCTTTACTGGAGCGTCATAAAACCTTGAAATTTTGCAACAATAAAGTACTCGAGCCTCTTGTCAATTTAAGCTATCGCTCAAAGCTATGCTACCCTTGAGTCCCAACTAAAACACTGATAAAATTTCAAATGGCCCTAAATTTTATTCGTTACGTCCTGCACCTAGTCAAGTTTGCAACATTCAAATGCTTGTAACTTTTTACTGGAGCGTCATAAAACCTTGAAATTTTGTAACAATAAAGTACTCGAACCTCTTGTCAATTTAAGCTATCGCTCAAAGCAATGCTACCCTTGAGTCCCAAATCCAATACTGATAAAACTTCAAATGGCCCTAACTTCTATACGGTACGTCCTACACCTATCAGAGTTTGCAACATACAAATGCTTGTAGCTTTTTACTGGAGCGTCATAAAACCTTGCAGTTTTGTAACAATAAAGTACTCGAGCCTCTTTTCAATTTAAGCTATCGTTCAAAGCTATGCTACCCTTGAGTCCCAAATCAAACACTGATAAAACTTCAAATGGCCCTAACTTCTATTCGGTACGTCCTACACCTACCAAAGTTGGCAACATACAAATGCTTGTAACTTTTTACTGGAGCGTCATAAAACCTTGAAATTTTATAACAATGAAGTACTCGAGCCTCTTGTCAATTTAAGCTATCGCTCAAAGCTATGATACCCTTGAGTCCCAAATCAAACACTAATAAAACTTCAAATGGCCCCTACGGTACGTCCTACACCTATCAAAGTTTGCAACATACAAATGTTTGTAACTTTTTACTGGAGCGTCATAAAACCTTGAAATTTTGTAACAATAAAGTACTCGAGCCTCTTGTCAATTTAAGCTATCGCTCAATGCTATGCTATCCTTGAGTTCCAAATCAAACACTAATGAAGCTTCAAATGGCCATAACTTCTATACGGTACGTCCTACACCTATCAAAGTTTGCAACATACAAATGCTTGTAAGTTTTTACTGGAGCGTCATAAAACCTTGCAATTTGGTAACAATAAAGTACTCGCGCCTCTTGTCAATTTAATCTATCGCTCAAAGCTATGCTACCCTTGAGTCCCAAATCAAACACTGATAAAACTTCAAATGGCCCTAAATTCTATACGGTACGTCCTACACCTATCAAAGTTTGCAACATACAAATGCTTGTAACTTTTTACTGGAGCGTCAAAAAACCTTGAAATTTTGTAACAATAAAGTACTCGAGCCTTGTTAATTTTAGCTATCGCTCAAAGCTATGCTACCCTTGAGTCCCAAATCAAACACTGATAAAATTTCAAATGGCCCTAACTTCTATACGGTACGTCCTACACCTATCAAAGTTTGCAACATACAAATGCTTGTAACATTTCACTGGAGCGTCATAAAACCTTGTAATTTTGTAACAATAAAGTACTCGAACCTCTGTCAATTTAAGTTATCGCTCAAAGCTATGCTACCCTTGAGTCCCAAATCAAACACTGATAAAACTTCAAATGGCCCTAACTTCTATACGGTACGTCCTACACCTATCAGAGTTTGCAACATACAAATGCTTGTAGCTTTTTACTGGAGCGTCATAACACCTTGAAATTTTGCAACAATAAAGTACTCGAGCCTCTTGTCAATTTAAGCTATCGCTCAAAGTTATGCTACCCTTGAGTCCCAAATCAAACACTGATAAAATTTGAAATGGCCCTAACTTCTATACGGTACGTCCTACACCTATCAAAGTTTGCAACATCCAAATGCTTGTAACTTTTTACTGGAGCGTCATAAAACCTTGCAATTTTGTAACAATTAAGTACTCGACCCTCTGTCAATTTAAGTTATCGCTCAAAGCTATGCTACCCTTGAGTACCAAATCAAACAATGATAAAACTTCAAATGGCCCTAACTTCTATACGGTACGTCCTACACCTATTAGAGTTTGCAACATACAAATGTTTGTAGCTCTTTACTGGAGCGTCATAAAACCTTGAAATTTTGCAACAATAAAGTATTCGAGCCTCTTGTCAATTTAAGCTATCGCTCAAAGCAATGCTACCCTTGAGTCCCAAATCCAACACTGATAAAACTTCAAATGGCCCTAACTTCTATACGGTACGTCCTACACCTATCAGAGTTTGCAACATACAAATGCTTGTAGCTTTTTACTGGAGCATCATAAAACCTTGAAATTTTATAACAATAAAGTACTCGAGCCTCTTTTCAATTTAAGCTATCGCTCAAAGCTATGCTACCCTTGAGTCCCAAATCAAACACTGATAAAACTTCAAATGGCCCTAACTTCTATTCGGTACGTCCTACACCTACCAAAGTTGGCAACATACAAATGCTTGTAACTTTTTACTGGAGCGTCATAAAACCTTGAAATTTTGTAACAATAAAGTACTCGAGCCTCTTGTCAATTTAAGCTATCGCTCAACGCTATGCTACCCTTGAGTCCCAAATCAAACACTGATGAAACTTCAAATGGCCCTAACTTCTATACGGTACGTCCTACACCTATCAAAATTTGCAACATACAAATGCTTGTAACATTTTACTGGAGCGTCATAAAACCTTGCAATTTTGTAACAATAAAGTACTCGCGCCTCTTCTCAATTTAAGCTAACGCTCAAAGCTATGCTACCCCTAAGTCCCAAATCAAACACTGATAAAACTTCAAATGGCCCCTACGGTACGTCCTACACCTATCAAAGTTTGCAACATACAAATGTTTGTAACTTTTTACTGGAGCGTCATAAAACCTTGAAATTTTGTAACAATAAAGTACTCGAGCCTCTTGTCAATTTAAGCTATCGCTCAATGCTATGCTATCCTTGAGTTCCAAATCAAACACTAATGAAGCTTCAAATGGCCATAACTTCTATACGGTACGTCCTACACCTATCAAAGTTTGCAACATACAAATGCTTGTAAGTTTTTACTGGAGCGTCATAAAACCTTGCAATTTGGTAACAATAAAGTACTCGCGCCTCTTGTCAATTTAATCTATCGCTCAAAGCTATGCTACCCTTGAGTCCCAAATCAAACACTGATAAAACTTCAAATGGCCCTAAATTCTATACGGTACGTCCTACACCTATCAAAGTTTGCAACATACAAATGCTTGTAACTTTTTACTGGAGCGTCAAAAAACCTTGAAATTTTGTAACAATAAAGTACTCGAGCCTTGTTAATTTTAGCTATCGTTCAAAGCTATGCTACCCTTGAGTCCCAAATCAAACACTGATAAAACTTCAAATGGCCCTAACTTCTATACGGTACGTCCTACACCTATCAAAGTTTGCCACATTCAAATGCTTGTAGCTTTTTACTGGAGCGTCATAAAACCTTGAAATTTTGTAACAATAAAGTACTCGAGCCTCTTTTCAATTTAAGCTATCGCTCAAAGCTATGCTACCCTTGAGTCCCAAATCAATCACTGATAAAACTTCAAATGACCCTAACTTCTATTCGGTACGTCCGACACCTATCAAAGTTTGCCACATACAAATCCTTGTAACTTCTTACTGGAGCGTCATAAAACCTTGAAATTTTGTAACAATAAGGCACTCGAGCCTCTTGTCAATTTAAGCTATCGCTCAAAGCTATGCTACCCTTGAGTCCCAACTCAAACACTGAAAAAATTTCAAATGGCCCTAACTTTTATACGTTACGTCCTACACCTAGTCAAGTTTGCAACATTCATATGCTTGTAACTGTTTACTGGAGCGTCATAAAACCTTGAAATTTTGTAACAATAAAGTACTCGAACCTCTTGTCAATTTAAGCTATCGTTCAAAGCTATGCTACCCTTGAGTCCCAAATCAAACACTGATAAAACTTCAAATGGCCCTAACTTCTATATGGTACGTCCTACACCTATTGGCAACATACAAATGCTTGTAACTTTTTACTGGAGCGTCATAAAACCTTGCAATTTTGTAACAATAAAGTACTCGCGCCTCTTCTCAATTTAAGCTAACGCTCAAAGCTATGCTACCCCTAAGTCCCAAATCAAACACTGATAAAACTTCAAATGGCCCTAACTTTTATACGGTACGTCCTACACCTATCAAAGTTTGCAACATCCAAATGCTTGTAACTTTTTACTGGAGCGTCATAAAACCTTGCAATTTTGTAACAATAAAGTACTCGACCCTCTGTCAATTTAAGTTATCGCTCAAAGCTATGCTACCCTTGAGTACCAAATCAAACAATGATAAAACTTCAAATGGCCCTAACTTCTATACGGTACGTCCTACACCTATTAGAGTTTGCAACATACAAATGTTTGTAGCTCTTTACTGGAGCGTCATAAAACCTTGAAATTTTGCAACAATAAAGTATTCGAGCCTCTTGTCAATTTAAGCTATCGCTCAAAGCAATGCTACCCTTGAGTCCCAAATCCAACACTGATAAAACTTCAAATGGCCCTAACTTCTATACGGTACGTCCTACACCTATCAGAGTTTGCAACATACAAATGCTTGTAGCTTTTTACTGGAGCGTCATAAAACCTTGAAATTTTATAACAATAAAGTACTCGAGCCTCTTTTCAATTTAAGCTATCGCTCAAAGCTATGCTACCCTTGAGTCCCAAATCAAACACTGATAAAACTTCAAATGGCCCTAACTTCTATTCGGTACGTCCTACACCTACCAAAGTTGGCAACATACAAATGCTTGTAACTTTTTACTGGAGCCTCATAAAACCTTGCAATTTGGTAACAATAAAGTACTCGCGCCTCTTGTCAATTTAATCTATCGCTCAAAGCTATGCTACCCTTGAGTCCCAAATCAAACACTGATAAAACTTCAAATGGCCCTAAATTCTATACGGTACGTCCTACACCTATCAAAGTTTGCAACATACAAATGCTTGTAACTTTTCACTGGAGCGTCATAAAACCTTGCAATTTTGTAACAATAAAGTACTCGAACCTCTGTCAATTTAAGTTATCGCTCAAAGCTATGCTACCCTTGAGTCCCAAATCAAACACTGATAAAACTTCAAATGGCCCTAACTTCTATACGGTACGTCCTACACCTATCAGAGTTTGCAACATACAAATGCTTGTAGCTTTTTACTGGAGCGTCATAACACCTTGAAATTTTGCAACAATTAAGTACTCGAGCCTCTTGTCAATTTAAGCTATCGCTCAAAGCAATGCTACCCTTGAGTCCCAAATCCAACACTGATAAAACTTCAAATGGCCCTAACTTCTATACGGTACGTCCTACACCTATCAGAGTTTGGAACATACAAATGCTTGTAGCTTTTTACTGGAGCGTCATAAAACCTTGAAATTTTGTAACAATAAAGTACTCGAGCCTCTTTTCAATTTAAGCTATCGCTCAAAGCTATGCTACCCTTGAGTCCCAAATCAAACACTGATAAAACTTCAAATGGCCCTAACTTTTATTCGGTACGTCCTACACCTATCAAAGTTTGCCACATACAAATGCTTGTAACTTCTTACTGGAGCGTCATAAAACCTTGAAATTTTGTAACAATAAGGCACTCTAGCCACTTGTCAATTTAAGCTATCGCTCAAAGCTCAAAGCTATGCTACCCTTGAGTCCCAACTCAAACACTGATAAAATTTCAAATGGCCCTAACTTTTATACGTTACGTCCTACACCTAGTCAAGTTTGCAACATTCAAATGCTTGTAACTTTTTACTGGAGCGTCATAAAACCTTGAAATTTTGTAACAATAAAGTACTCGAAGCTCTTGTCAATTTAAGCTATCGTTCAAAGCTATGCTACCCTTGAGTCCCAAATCAAACACTGATAAAACTTCAAATGGCCCTAACTTCTATACGGTACGTCCTACACCTATCAAAGTTTGCCACATTAAAATGCTTGTAGCTTTTTACTGGAGCGTCATAAAACCTTGAAATTTTGTAACAATAAAGTACTCGAGCCTCTTTTCAATTTAAGCTATCGCTCGAAGCTATGCTACCCTTGAGTCCCAAATCAATCACTGATAAAACTTCAAATGACCCTAACTTCTATTCGGTACGTCCGACACCTATCAAAGTTTGCCACATACAAATCCTTGTAACTTCTTACTGGAGCGTCATAAAACCTTGAAATTTTGTAACAATAAGGCACTCGAGCCTCTTGTCAATTTAAGCTATCGCTCAAAGCTATGCTACCCTTGAGTCCCAACTCAAACACTGATAAAATTTCAAATGGCCCTAACTTTTATACGTTACGTCCTACACCTAGTCAAGTTTGCAACATTCATATGCTTGTAACTGTTTACTGGAGCGTCATAAAACCTTGAAATTTTGTAACAATAAAGTACTCGAACCTCTGTCAATTTAAGTTATCGCTCAAAGCTATGCTACCCTTGAGTACCAAATCAAACAATGATAAAACTTCAAATGGCCCTAACTTCTATACGGTACGTCCTACACCTATTAGAGTTTGCAACATACAAATGCTTGTAGCTCTTTACTGGAGCGTCATAAAACCTTGAAATTTTGCAACAATAAAGTACTCGAGCCTCTTGTCAATTTAAGCTATCGCTCAAAGCAATGCTACCCTTGAGTCCCAAATCCAACACTGATAAAACTTCAAATGGCCCTAACTTCTATACGGTACGTCCTACACCTATCAGAGTTTGCAACATACAAATGCTTGTAGCTTTTTACTGGAGCGTCATAAAACCTTGAAATTTTATAACAATAAAGTACTCGAGCCTCTTTTCAATTTAAGCTATCGCTCAAAGCTATGCTACCCTTGAGTCCCAAATCAAACACTGATAAAACTTCAAATGGCCCTAACTTCTATTCGGTACGTCCTACACCTACCAAAGTTGGCAACATACAAATGCTTGTAACTTTTTACTGGAGCGTCATAAAACCTTGAAATTTTGTAACAATAAAGTACTCGAGCCTCTTGTCAATTTAAGCTATCGCTCAACGCTATGCTACCCTTGAGTCCCAAATCAAACACTGATGAAACTTCAAATGGCCCTAACTTCTATACGGTACGTCCTACACCTATCAAAATTTGCAACATACAAATGCTTGTAACATTTTACTGGAGCGTCATAAAACCTTGCAATTTTGTAACAATAAAGGACTCGACCCTCTGTCAATTTAAGTTATCGCTCAAAGCTATGCTACCCTTGAGTCCCAAATCAAAAACTGATAAAACTTCAAATGGCCCTAACTTCTATACGGTACGTCCTACACCTATCAGAGTTTGCAACATACAAATGCTTGTAGCTCTTTACTGGAGCGTCATAAAACCTTGAAATTTTGCAACAATAAAGTACTCGAGCCTCTTGTCAATTTAAGCTATCGCTCAAAGCAATGCTACCCTTGAGTCCCAAATCCAACACTGATAAAACTTCAAATGGCCCCTACGGTACGTCCTACACCTATCAAAGTTTGCAACATACAAATGTTTGTAACTTTTTACTGGAGCGTCATAAAACCTTGAAATTTTGTAACAATAAAGTACTCGAGCCTCTTGTCAATTTAAGCTATCGCTCAATGCTATGCTATCCTTGAGTCCCAAATCAAACACTGAAAAAATTTCAAATGGTCCTAACTTCTATACGGTACGTCCTACACCTATCAAAGTTTGCAACATTCAAATGCTTGTAGCTTTTTACTGGAGCGTCATAAAACCTTGAAATTTTCAAACAATAAAGAACTCGAAACTCTTGTCAATTTAATCTATCGCTCAAAGCTATGCTACTCTTGAGTCCCAAATCAAACACTGATAAAACTTCAAATGGCCCCAACTTCTATGCGGTACGTCCTACACCTATCAAAGTTTGCAAACAGACAAATGCTTGCAACTTTTTACTGGAGGGTCATAAAACCTTGCAATTTTATAACAATAAAGTACTCGAGCCTCTTGTCAATTTAAGCTATCGCTCAAAGCTATGATACCCTTGAGTCCCAAATCAAACACTGATAAAACTTCAAATGGCCCCTACGGTACGTCCTACACCTATCAAAGTTTGCAACATACAAATGTTTGTAACTTTTTACTGGAGAGTCATAAAACCTTGAAATTTTGTAACAATAAAGTACTCGAGCCTCTTGTCAATTTAAGCTATCGCTCAAAGCAATGCTACCCTTGAGTCCCAAATCAAACACTGATAAAATTTCAAATGGTCCTAACTTCTATACGGTACGTCCTACACCTATCAAAGTTTGCAACATACAAATGCTTGTAACTTTTTACTGGAGCGTCATAAAACCTTGCAATTTTGTAACAATAAAGTACTCGAACCTCTGTCAATTTAAGTTATCGCTCAAAGCTATGCTACCCTTGAGTCCCAAATCAAACACTGATAAAACTTCAAATGGCCCTAACTTCTATACGGTACGTCCTACACCTATCAAAGTTTGCAACATACAAATGCTTGTAACTTTTTACTGGAGCGTCATAAAACCTTGCAGTTTTGTAACAATAAAGTACTCGCGCCTCTTGTCAATTTAATCTATCGCTCAAAGCTATGCTACCCTTGAGTCCCATATCAAACACTGATAAAACTTCAAATGGCCCTAAATTCTATACGGTACGTCCTACACCTATCAAAGTTTGCAACATACAAATGCTTGTAACTTTTTACTGGGGCGTCAAAAAACCTTGAAATTTTGTGACAATAAAGTACTCGAGCCTTGTTAATTTTAGCTATCGCTCAAAGCTATGCTACCCTTGAGTCCCAAATCAAACACTGATAAAACTTCAAATGGCCCTCACTTCTATACGGTACGTCCTACACCTATCAGAGTTTGCAACATACAAATGCTTGTAGCTTTTTACTGGAGCGTCATAAAACCTTGAAATTTTGCATCAATAAAGTACTCGAGCCTCTTGTCAATTTAAGCTATCGCTCAAAGCAATGCTACCCTTGAGTCCCAAATCCAACACTGATAGAACTTCAAATGGCCCTAACTTCTATACGGTACGTCCTACACCTATCAGAGTTTGCAACATACAAATGCTTGTAGCTTTTTACTGGAGCGTCATAAAACCTTGAAATTTTGTAACAATAAAGTACTCGAGCCTCTTTTCAATTTAAGCTATCGCTCAAAGCTATGCTACCCTTGAGTCCCAAATCAAACACTGATAAAACTTCAAATGGCCCTAACTTCTATTCGGTACGTCCTACACCTACCAAAGTTGGCAACATACAAATGCTTGTAACTTTTTACTGGAGCGTCATAAAACCTTGAAATTTTGTAACAATAAAGTACTCGAGCCTCTTGTCAATTTAAGCTATCGCTCAACGCTATGCTACCCTCGAGTCCCAAATGAAACACTGATGAAACTTCAAATGGCCCTAACTTCTATACGGTACGTCCTACACCTATCAAAATTTGCAACATACAAATGCTTGTAACATTTTACTGGAGCGTCATAAAACCTTGCAATTTTGTAACAATAAAGTACTCGCGCCTCTTCTCAATTTAAGCTAACGCTCAAAGCTATGCTACCCCTAAGTCCCAAATCAAACACTGATAAAACTTCAAATGGCCCTAACTTTTATACGGTACGTCCTACACCTATCAAAGTTTGCAACATCCAAATGCTTGTAACTTTTTACTGGAGCGTCATAAAACCTTGCAATTTTGTAACAATAAAGGACTCGACCCTCTGTCAATTTAAGTTATCGCTCAAAGCTATGCTACCCTTGAGTCCCAAATCAAAAACTGATAAAACTTCAAATGGCCCTAACTTCTATACGGTACGTCCTACACCTATCAGAGTTTGCAACATACAAATGCTTGTAGCTCTTTACTGGAGCGTCATAAAACCTTGAAATTTTGCAACAATAAAGTAATCGAGCCTCTTGTCAATTTAAGCTATCGCTCAAAGCAATGCTACCCTTGAGTCCCAAATCCAACACTGATAAAACTTCAAATGGCCCTAACTTCTATACGGTACGTCCTACACCTATCAGAGTTTGCAACATACAAATGCTTGTAAATTTTTACTGGAGCGTCATAAAACATTGAAATTTTATAACAATAAAGTACTCGAGCCTCTTTTCAATTTAAGCTATCGCTCAAAGCTATGCTACCCTTGAGTCCCAAATCAAACACTGATAAAACTTCAAATGGCCCTAACTTCTATTCGGTACGTCCTACACCTATCAAAGTTTGCCATATACAAATGCTTGTAACTTCTTACTGGAGCGTCATAAAACCTGGAAATTTTGTAACAATAAAGTACTCGAACCTCTTGTCAATTTAAGCTATCGATCAAAGCTATGCTACCCTTGAGTCCCAAATCAAACACTGATAAAACTTCAAATGGCCCCTACGGTACGTCCTACACCTATCAAAGTTTGCAACATACAAATGTTTGTAACTTTTTACTGGAGCGTCATAAAACCTTGAAATTTTGTAACAATAAAGTACTCGAGCCTCTTGTCAATTTAAGCTATCGCTCAAAGCTATGATACCCTTGAGTCCCAAATCAAACACTGATAAAACTTCAAATGGCCCCTACGGTACGTCCTACACCTATCAAAGTTTGCAACATACAAATGTTTGTAACTTTTTACTGGAGCGTCATAAAACCTTGAAATTTTGTAACAATAAAGTACTCGAGCCTCTTGTCAATTTAAGCTATCGCTCAATGCTATGCTATCCTTGAGTCCCAAATCAAACACTGATAAAATTTCAAATGGTCCTAACTTCTATACGGTACGTCCTACACCTATCAAAGTTTGCAACATTCAAATGCTTGTAGCTTTTTACTGGAGCGTCATAAAACCTTGAAATTTTCAAACAATAAAGAACTCGAAACTCTTGTCAATTTAATCTATCGCTCAAAGCTATGCTACTCTTTAGTCCCAAATCAAACACTGATAAAACTTCAAATGGCCCTAACTTCTATGCGGTACGTCCTACACCTATCAAAGTTTGCAAACAGACAAATGCTTGCAACTTTTTACTGGAGGGTCATAAAACCTTGCAATTTTATAACAATAAAGTACTCGAGCCTCTTGTCAATTTAAGCTATCGCTCAAAGCTATGATACCCTTGAGTCCCAAATCAAACACTGATAAAACTTCAAATGGCCCCTACGGTACGTCCTACACCTATCAAAGTTTGCAACATACAAATGCTTGTAACTTTTTACTGGGGCGTCAAAAAACCTTGAAATTTTGTGACAATAAAGTACTCGAGCCTTGTTAATTTTAGCTATCGCTCAAAGCTATGCTACCCTTGAGTCCCAAATCAAACACTGATAAAACTTCAAATGGCCCTCACTTCTATACGGTACGTCCTACACCTATCAGAGTTTGCAACATACAAATGCTTGTAGCTTTTTACTGGAGCGTCATAAAACCTTGAAATTTTGCAACAATAAAGTACTCGAGCCTCTTGTCAATTTAAGCTATCGCTCAAAGCAATGCTACCCTTGAGTCCCAAATCCAACACTGATAGAACTTCAAATGGCCCTTACTTCTATACGGTACGTCCTACACCTATCAGAGTTTGCAACATACAAATGCTTGTAGCTTTTTACTGGAGCGTCATAAAACCTTGAAATTTTGTAACAATAAAGTACTCGAGCCACTTTTCAATTTAAGCTATCGCTCAAAGCTATGCTACCCTTGAGTCCCAAATCAAACACTGATAAAACTTCAAATGGCCCTAACTTCTATTCGGTACGTCCTACACCTATCAAAGTTTGCCACATACAAATGCTTGTAACTTCTTACTGGAGCGTCATAAAACCTTGCAATTTTGTAACAATAAAGTAGTCGACCCTCTGTCAATTTAAGTTATCGCTCAAAGCTATGCTACCCTTGAGTCCCAAATCAAACACTGATAAAACTTCAAATGGCCCTAACTTCTATACGGTACGTCCTACACCTATCAGAGTTTGCAACATACAAATGCTTGTAGCTCTTTACTGGAGCGTCAAAAAACCTTGAAATTTTGTGACAATAAAGTACTCGAGCCTTGTTAATTTTAGCTATCGCTCAAAGCTATGCTACCCTTGAGTCCCAAATCAAACACTGATAAAATTTCAAATGGTCCTAACTTCTATACGGTACGTCCTAAAAATATCAAAGTTTGCAACATACAAATGCTTGTAAATTTTTACTGGAGCGTCATAAAACCTTGCAATTTTGTAGCAATAAAGTACTCGAACCTCTGTCAATTTAAGTTATCGCTCAAAGCTATGCTACCCTTGAGTCCCAAATCAAACACTGATAAAACTGCAAATGGCCCTAACTTCTATACGGTACGTCCTACACCTATCAGAGTTTGCAACATACAAATGCTTGTAGCTTTTTACTGGAGCGTCATAAAACCTTGAAATTTTGCAACAATAAAGTACTCGAGCCTCTTGTCAATTTAAGCTATCGCTCAAAGCAATGCTACCCTTGAGTCCCAAATCCAACACTGATAGAACTTCAAATGGCCCTAACTTCTATACGGTACGTCCTACACCTATCAGAGTTTGCAACATTCAAATGCTTGTAGCTTTTTACTGGAGCGTCATAAAACCTTGAAATTTTGTAACAATAAAGTACTCGAGCCTCTTTTCAATTTAAGCTATCGCTCAAAGCTATGCTACCCTTGAGTCCCAAATCAAACACTGATAAAACTTCAAATGGCCCTAACTTCTATTCGGTACGTCCTACACCTATCAAAGTTTGCCACATAGAAATGCTTGCAACTTCTTACTGGAGCGTCATAAAACCTTGAAATTTTGGAACAATAAGGCACTCGAGCCTCTTGTCAATTTAAGCTATCGCTCAAAGCTATGCTACCCTTGAGTCCCAACTCAAACACTGATAAAATTTCAAATGGCCCTAACTTTTATACGTTACGTCCTACACCTAGTCAAGTTTGCAACATTCATATGCTTGTAACTTTTTACTGGAGCGTCATAAAACCTTGCAATTTTGTAACAATAAAGTACTCGAACCTCTGTCAATTTAAGTTATCGCTCAAAGCTATGCTACCCTTGCGTCCCAAATCAAACACTGATAAAACTTCAAATGGCCCTAACTTCTATACGGTACGTCCTACACCTATCAAAGTTTGCAACATACAAATGCTTGTAACTTTTTACTGGAGCGTCATAAAACCTTGCAGTTTTGTAACAATAAAGTACTCGCGCCTCTTGTAAATTTAATCTATCGCTCAAAGCTATGCTTCCCTTGAGTCCCAAATCAAACACTGATAGAACTTCAAATGGCCCTAAATTCTATACGGTAAGTCCTACACCTATCAAAGTTTGCAACATACAAATGCTTGTAACTTTTTACTGGAGCGTCAAAAAACCTTGAAATTTTGTAACAATAAAGTACTCGAGCCTTGTTAATTTTAGCTATCGCTCAAAGCTATGCTACCCTTGAGTCCCAAATCAAACACTGATAAAATTTCAAATGGTCCTAACTTCTATACGGTACGTCCTACACCTATCAAAGTTTGCAACATACAAATGCTTGTAAATTTTTACTGGAGCGTCATAAAACCTTGCAATTTTGTAGCAATAAAGTACTCGAACCTCTGTCAATTTAAGTTATCGCTCAAAGCTATGCTACACTTGAGTCCCAAATCAAACACTGATAAAACTTCAAATGGCCCTAACTTCTATACGGTACGTCCTACACCTATCAGAGTTTGCAACATACAAATGCTTGTAGCTTTTTACTGGAGCGTCATAAAACCTTGAAATTTTGCAACAATAAAGTACTCGAGCCTCTTGTCAATTTAAGCTATCGCTCAAAGCAATGCTACCCTTGAGTCACAAATCCAACACTGATAGAACTTCAAATGGCCCTAACTTCTATACGGTACGTCCTACACCTATCAGAGTTTGCAACATACAAATGCTTGTAGCTTTTTACTGGAGCGTCATAAAACCTTGAAATTTTGTAACAATAAAGTACTCGAGCCTCTTTTCAATTTAAGCTATCGCTCAAAGCTATGCTACCCTTGAGTCCCAAATCAAACACTGATAAAACTTCAAATGGCCCTAACTTCTATTCGGTACGTCCTACACCTATCAAAGTTTGCCACATACAAATGCTTGTAACTTCTTACTGGATCGTCATAAAACCTTGAAATTTTGGAACAATAAGGCACTCGAGCCTCTTGTCAATTTAAGCTATCGCTCAAAGCTATACTACCCTTGAGTCCCAACTCAAACACTGATAAAATTTCAAATGGCCCTAACTTTTATACGTTACGTCCTACACCTAGTCAAGTTTGCAACATTCATATGCTTGTAACTTTTTACTGGAGCGTCATAAAACCTTGCAATTTTGTAACAATAAAGTACTCGAACCTCTGTCAATTTAAGTTATCGCTCAAAGCTATGCTACCCTTGAGTCCCAAATCAAACACTGATAAAACTTAAAATGGCCCTAACTTCTATACGGTACGTCCTACACCTATCAAAGTTTGCAATATACAAATGCTTGTAACTTTTTACTGGAGCGTCATAAAACCTTGCAGTTTTGTAACAATAATGTACTCGCGCCTCTTGTCAATTTAATCTATCGCTCAAAGCTATGCTACCCTTGAGTCCCAAATCAAACACTGATAAAACTTCAAATGGCCCTAACTTCTATTCGGTACGTCCTACACCTATCAAAGTTTGCCACATACAAATGCTTGTAACTTCTTACTGGATCGTCATAAAACCTTGAAATTTTGGAACAATAAGGCACTCGAGCCTCTTGTCAATTTAAGCTATCGCTCAAAGCTATGCTACCCTTGAGTCCCAAATCAAACACTGATAAAACTTCAAATGGCCCTAACTTCTATACGGTATGTCCTACACCTATCAAAGTTTGCAACATACAAATGCTTGTAACTTTTTACTGGAGCGTCATAAAACCTTGCAGTTTTGTAACAATAAAGTACTCGCGCCTCTTGTCAATTTAATCTATCGCTCAAAGCTATGCTTCCCTTGAGTCCCAAATCAAACACTGATAAAACTTCAAATGGCCCTAAATTCTATACGGTACGTCCTACACCTATCAAAGTTTGCAACATACAAATGCTTGTAACTTTTTACTGGAGCGTCAAAAAACCTTGAAATTTTGTAACAATAAAGTACTCGAGCCTTGTTAATTTTAGCTATCGCTCAAAGCTATGCTACCCTTGAGTCCCAAATCAAAGACTGATAAATTTTCAAATGGTCCTAACTTCTATACGGTACGTCCTACACCTATCAAAGTTTGCAACATACAAATGCTTGTAAATTTTTACTGGAGCATCATAAAACCTTGCAATTTTGTAGCAATAAAGTACTCGAACCTCTGTCAATTTAAGTTATCGCTCAAAGCTATGCTACCCTTGAGTCCCAAATCAAACACTGATAAAACTTCAAATGGCCCTAACTTCTATACGGTAAGTCCTACACCTATCAGAGTTTGCAACATACAAATGCTTGTAGCTTTTTACTGGAGCGTCATAAAACCTTGAAATTTTACAACAATAAAGTACTCGAGCCTCTTGTCAATTTAAGCTATCGCTCAAAGCAATGCTACCCTTGAGTCCCAAATCCAACACTGATAGAACTTCAAATGGCCCTAACTTCTATACGGTACGTCCTACACCTATCAGAGTTTGCAACATACAAATGCTTGTAGCTTTTTACTGGAGCGTCATAAAACCTTGAAATTTTGTAACAATAAAGTACTCGAGCCTCTTTTCAATTTAAGCTATCGCTCAAAGCTATGCTACCCTTGAGTCCCAAATCAAACACTGATAAAACTTCAAATGGCCCTAACTTCTATTCGGTACGTCCTACACCTATCAAAGTTTGCCACATACAAATGCTTGTAACTTCTTACTGGATCGTCATAAAACCTTGAAATTTTGGAACAATAAGGCACTCGAGCCTCTTGTCAATTTAAGCTATCGCTCAAAGCTATACTACCCTTGAGTCCCAACTCAAACACTGATAAAATTTCAAATGGCCCTAACTTTTATACGTTACGTCCTACACCTAGTCAAGTTTGCAACATTCATATGCTTGTAACTTTTTACTGGAGCGTCATAAAACCTCACAATTTTGTAACAATAAAGTACTCGAACCTCTGTCAATTTAAGTTATCGCTCAAAGCTATGCTACCCTTGAGTCCCAAATCAAACACTGATAAAACTTAAAATGGCCCTAACTTCTATACGGTATGTCCTACACCTATCAAAGTTTGCAACATACAAATGCTTGTAACTTTTTACTGGAGCGTCATAAAACCTTGCAGTTTTGTAACAATAATGTACTCGCGCCTCTTGTCAATTTAATCTATCGCTCAAAGCTATGCTACCCTTGAGTCCCAAATCAAACACTGATAAAACTTCAAATGGCCCTAAATTCTATACGGTACGTCCTACACCTATCAAAGTTTGCAACATACAAATGCTTGTAACTTTTTACTGGAGCGTCAAAAAACCTTGAAATTTTGTAACAATAAAGTACTCGAGCCTTGTTAATTTTAGCTATCGCTCAAAGCTATGCTACCCTTGAGTCCCAAATCAAACACTGATAAATTTTCAAATGGCCCTAACTTCTATACGGTACGTCCTACACCTATCAGAGTTTGCAACATACAAATGCTTGTAGCTTTTTACTGGAGCGTCATAAAATCTTGAAATTTTGCAACAATAAAGTACTCGAGCCTCTTGTCAATTTAAGCTATCGCTCAAAGCAATGCTACCCTTGAGTCCCAAATCCAACACTGATAAAACTTCAAATGGCCCTAACTTCTATACGGTACGTCCTACACCTATCAGAGTTTGCAACATACAAATGCTTGTAGCTTTTTACTGGAGCGTCATAAAACCTTGACATTTTGTAACAATAAAGTACTCGAGCCTCTTTTCAATTTAAGCTATCGCTCAAAGCTATGCTACCCTTGAGTCCCAAATCAAACACTGATAAAGCTTCAAATGGCCCTAACTTCTATTCGGTACGTCCTACACCTATCAAAGTTTGCCACATACAAATGCTTGTAACTTCTTACTGGAGCGTCATAACACCTTGAAATTTTGGAACAATAAGGCACTCGAGCCTCTTGTCAATTTAAGCCATCGCTCAAAGCTATGCTACCCTTGAGTCCCAAATCAAACACTGACGAAACTTCAAATGGCCCTAACTTCTATACGATACGTCCCACACCTATCAAAATTTGCAACATACAAATGCTTGTAACATTTTACTGGAGCGTCATAAAACCTTGCAATTTTGTAACAATAAAGTACTCGCGCCTCTTCTGAAATTAAGCTAACGCTCAAAGCTATGCTACCCCTAAGTCCCAAATCAAACACTGATAAAACTTCAAATGGCCCTAACTTTTATACGGTACGTCCTGCACCTATCAAAGTTTGCAACATACAAATGCTTGTAAATTTTTACTGGAGCGTCATAAAACCTTGAAATTTTGTAACAATAAAGTACTCGAGCCTCTTGTCAATTTAAGCTATCGCTCAAAGCTATGCTACCATTGAGTCCCAAATCAAATACTGACATAAACTTCAAATGGCCCTAAAATCTATACGGTACGTCCTACACCTATCAAAATTTGCAACATACAAATGCTTGTAACATTTTACTGGAGCGTCATAAAACCTTGCAATTTTGTAACAATAAAGTACTCGCGCCTCTTCTCAATTTAAGCTAACGCTCAAAGCTATGCTACTCCTAAGTCCCAAATCAAACACTGATAAAACTTCAAATGGCCCTAACTTTTATACGGTACGTCCTGCACCTATCAAAGTTTGCAACATACAAATGCTTGTAAATTTTTACTGGAGCGTCATAAAACCTTGAAATTTTGTAACAATAAAGTACTCGAGCCTCTTGTCAATTTAAGCTATCGCTCAAAGCTATGCTACCCTTGAGTCCCAAATCAAATACTGATGAAACTTCAAATGGCCCTAACTTCTATACGGTACGTCCTACACCTATCAAAATTTGCAACATGCAAATGCTTGTAACATTTTACTGGAGCGTCATAAAACCTTGCAATTTTGTAACAATAAAGTACTCGCGCCTCTTCTGAAATTAAGCTAACGCTCAAAGCTATGCTACCCCTAAGTCCCAAATCAAACACTGATAAAACTTCAAATGGCCCTAACTTTTATACGGTACGTCCTGCACCTATCAAAGTTTGCAACATACAAATGCTTGTAAATTTTTACTGGAGCGTCATAAAACCTTGAAATTTTGTAACAATAAAGTACTCGAGACTCTTGTCAATTTAAGCTATCGCTCAAAGCTATGCTACCCTTGAGTCCCAAATCAAATACTGATGAAACTTCAAATGGCCCTAACTTCTATACGGTACGTCCTACACCTATCAAAATTTGCAACATACAAATGCTTGTAACATTTTACTGGAGCGTCATAAAACCTTGCAATTTTGTAACAATAAAGTACTCGCGCCTCTTCTCAATTTAAGCTAACGCTCAAAGCTATGCTACTCCCAAGTCCCAAATCAAACACTGATAAAACTTCAAATGGCCCTAAATTCTATACGGTACGTCCTACACCTATCAAAGTTTGCAACATACAAATGCTTGTAACTTTTTACTGGAGCGTCAAAAAACCTTGAAATTTTGTAACAATAAAGTACTCGAGCCTTGTTAATTTTAGCTATCGCTCAAAGCTATGCTACCCTTGAGTCCCAAATCAAACACTGATAAATTTTCAAATGGCCCTAACTTCTATACGGTACGTCCTACACCTATCAGAGTTTGCAACATACAAATGCTTGTAGCTTATTACTGGAGCGTCATAAAATCTTGAAATTTTGCAACAATAAAGTACTGGAGCCTCTTGTCAATTTAAGCTATCGCTCAAAGCAATGCTACCCTTGAGTCCCAAATCCAACACTGATAAAACTTCAAATGGCCCTAACTTCTATACGGTACGTCCTACACCTATCAGAGTTTGCAACATACAAATGCTTGTAGCTTTTTACTGGAGCGTCATAAAACCTTGAAATTTTGTAACAATAAAGTACTCGAGCCTCTTTTCAATTTAAGCTATCGCTCAAAGCTATGCTACCCTTGAGTCCCAAATCAAACACTGATAAAACTTCAAATGGCCCTAACTTCTATTCGGTACGTCCTATATCTATCAAAGTTTGCCACATACAAATGCTTGTAACTTCTTACTGGAGCGTCATAACACCTTGAAATTTTGGAACAATAAGGCACTCGAGCCTCTTGCCAATTTAAGCCATCGCTCAAAGCTATGCTACCCTTGAGTCCCAAATCAAACACTGACGAAACTTCAAATGGCCCTAACTTCTATACGATACGTCCCACACCTATCAAAATTTGCAACATACAAATGCTTGTAACATTTTACTGGAGCGTCATAAAATCTTGCAATTTTGTAACAATAAAGTACTCGCACCTCTTCTGAAATTAAGCTAACGCTCAAAGCTATGCTACTCCCAAGTCCCAAATCAAACACTGATAAAACTTCAAATGGCCCTAAATTCTATACGGTACGTCCTACACCTATCAAAGTTTGCAACATACAAATGCTTGTAACTTTTTACTGGAGCGTCAAAAAACCTTGAAATTTTGTAACAATAAAGTACTCGAGCCTTGTTAATTTTAGCTATCGCTCAAAGCTATGCTACCCTTGAGTCCCAAATCAAACACTGATAAATTTTCAAATGGCCCTAACTTCTATACGGTACGTCCTACACCTATCAGAGTTTGCAACATACAAATGCTTGTAGCTTATTACTGGAGCGTCATAAAATCTTGAAATTTTGCAACAATAAAGTACTCGAGCCTCTTGTCAATTTAAGCTATCGCTCAAAGCAATGCTACCCTTGAGTCCCAAATCCAACACTGATAAAACTTCAAATGGCCCTAACTTCTATACGGTACGTCCTACACCTATCAGAGTTTGCAACATACAAATGCTTGTAGCTTTTTACTGGAGCGTCATAAAACCTTGAAATTTTGTAACAATAAAGTACTCGAGCCTCTTTTCAATTTAAGCTATCGCTCAAAGCTATGCTACCCTTGAGTCCCAAATCAAACACTGATAAAACTTCAAATGGCCCTAACTTCTATTCGGTACGTCCTATACCTATCAAAGTTTGCCACATACAAATGCTTGTAACTTCTTACTGGAGCGTCATAACACCTTGAAATTTTGGAACAATAAGGCACTCGAGCCTCTTGCCAATTTAAGCCATCGCTCAAAGCTATGCTACCCTTGAGTCCCAAATCAAACACTGACGAAACTTCAAATGGCCCTAACTTCTATACGATACGTCCCACACCTATCAAAATTTGCAACATACAAATGCTTGTAACATTTTACTGGAGCGTCATAAAATCTTGCAATTTTGTAACAATAAAGTACTCGCACCTCTTCTGAAATTAAGCTAACGCTCAAAGCTATGCTACCCCTAAGTCCCAAATCAAACACTGATAAAACTTCAAATGGCCCTAACTTTTATACGGTACGTCCTGCACCTATCAAAGTTTGCAACATACAAATGCTTGTAAATTTTTACTGGAGCGTCATAAAACCTTGAAATTTTGTAACAATAAAGTACTCGAGCCTCTTGTCAATTTAAGCTATCGCTCAAAGCTATGCTACCATTGAGTCCCAAATCAAATACTGACATAAACTTCAAATGGCCCTAACTTCTATACGGTACGTCCTACACCTATCAAAATTTACAACATACAAATGCTTGTAACATTTTACTGGAGCGTCATAAAACCTTGCAAATTTGTAACAATAAAGTACTCGCGCCTCTTCTCAATTTAAGCTAACGCTCAAAGCTATGCTACTCCTAAGTCCCAAATCAAACACTGATAAAACTTCAAATGGCCCTAACTTTTATACGGTACGTCCTGCACCTATCAAAGTTTGCAACATACAAATGCTTGTAAATTTTTACTGGAGCGTCATAAAACCTTGAAATTTTGTAACAATAAAGTACTCGAGCCTCTTGTCAATTTAAGCTATCGCTCAAAGCTATGCTACCCTTGAGTCCCAAATCAAATACTGATGAAACTTCAAATGGCCCTAACTTCTATACGGTACGTCCTACACCTATCAAAATTTGCAACATACAAATGCTTGTAACATTTTACTGGAGCGTCATAAAACCTTGCAATTTTGTAACAATAAAGTACTCGCGCCTCTTCTGAAATTAAGCTAACGCTCAAAGCTATGCTACCCCTAAGTCCCAAATCAAACACTGATAAAACTTCAAATGGCCCTAACTTTTATACGGTACGTCCTGCACCTATCAAAGTTTGCAACATACAAATGCTTGTAAATTTTTACTGGAGCGTCATAAAACCTTGAAATTTTGTAACAATAAAGTACTCGAGACTCTTGTCAATTTAAGCTATCGCTCAAAGCTATGCTACCCTTGAGTCCCAAATCAAATACTGATGAAACTTCAAATGGCCCTAACTTCTATACGGTACGTCCTACACCTATCAAAATTTGCAACATACAAATGCTTGTAACATTTTACTGGAGCGTCATAAAACCTTGCAATTTTGTAACAATAAAGTACTCGAGCCTTGTTAATTTTAGCTATCGCTCAAAGCTATGCTACCCTTGAGTCCCAAATCAAACACTGATAAATTTTCAAATGGCCCTAACTTCTATACGGTACGTCCTACACCTATCAGAGTTTGCAACATACAAATGCTTGTAGCTTATTACTGGAGCGTCATAAAATCTTGAAATTTTGCAACAATAAAGTACTCGAGCCTCTTGTCAATTTAAGCTATCGCTCAAAGCAATGCTACCCTTGAGTCCCAAATCCAACACTGATAAAACTTCAAATGGCCCTAACTTCTATACGGTACGTCCTACACCTATCAGAGTTTGCAACATACAAATGCTTGTAGCTTTTTACTGGAGCGTCATAAAACCTTGAAATTTTGTAACAATAAAGTACTCGAGCCTCTTTTCAATTTAAGCTATCGCTCAAAGCTATGCTACCCTTGAGTCCCAAATCAAACACTGATAAAACTTCAAATGGCCCTAACTTCTATTCGGTACGTCCTATACCTATCAAAGTTTGCCACATACAAATGCTTGTAACTTCTTACTGGAGCGTCATAACACCTTGAAATTTTGGAACAATAAGGCACTCGAGCCTCTTGCCAATTTAAGCCATCGCTCAAAGCTATGCTACCCTTGAGTCCCAAATCAAACACTGACGAAACTTCAAATGGCCCTAACTTCTATACGATACGTCCCACACCTATCAAAATTTGCAACATACAAATGCTTGTAACATTTTACTGGAGCGTCATAAAATCTTGCAATTTTGTAACAATAAAGTACTCGCACCTCTTCTGAAATTAAGCTAACGCTCAAAGCTATGCTACCCCTAAGTCCCAAATCAAACACTGATAAAACTTCAAATGGCCCTAACTTTTATACGGTACGTCCTGCACCTATCAAAGTTTGCAACATACAAATGCTTGTAAATTTTTACTGGAACGTCATAAAACCTTGAAATTTTGTAACAATAAAGTACTCGAGCCTCTTGTCAATTTAAGCTATCGCTCAAAGCTATGCTACCATTGAGTCCCAAATCAAATACTGACATAAACTTCAAATGGCCCTAACTTCTATACGGTACGTCCTACACCTATCAAAATTTACAACATACAAATGCTTGTAACATTTTACTGGAGCGTCATAAAACCTTGCAATTTTGTAACAATAAAGTACTCGCGCCTCTTCTCAATTTAAGCTAACGCTCAAAGCTATGCTACTCCTAAGTCCCAAATCAAACACTGATAAAACTTCAAATGGCCCTAACTTTTATACGGTACGTCCTGCACCTATCAAAGTTTGCAACATACAAATGCTTGTAAATTTTTACTGGAGCGTCATAAAACCTTGAAATTTTGTAACAATAAAGTACTCGAGCCTCTTCTCAATTTAAGCTATCGCTCAAAGCTATGCTACCCTTGAGTCCCAAATCAAATACTGATGAAACTTCAAATGGCCCTAACTTCTATACGGTACGTCCTACACCTATCAAAATTTGCAACATACAAATGCTTGTAACATTTTACTGGAGCGTCATAAAACCTTGCAATTTTGTAACAATAAAGTACTCGCGCCTCTTCTGAAATTAAGCTAACGCTCAAAGCTATGCTACCCCTAAGTCCCAAATCAAACACTGATAAAACTTCAAATGGCCCTAACTTTTATACGGTACGTCCTGCACCTATCAAAGTTTGCAACATACAAATGCTTGTAAATTTTTACTGGAGCGTCATAAAACCTTGAAATTTTGTAACAATAAAGTACTCGAGACTCTTGTCAATTTAAGCTATCGCTCAAAGCTATGCTACCCTTGAGTCCCAAATCAAATACTGATGAAACTTCAAATGGCCCTAACTTCTATACGGTACGTCCTACACCTATCAAAATTTGCAACATACAAATGCTTGTAACATTTTACTGGAGCGTCATAAAACCTTGCAATTTTGTAACAATAAAGTACTCGCGCCTCTTCTGAAATTAAGCTAACGCTCAAAGCTATGCTACCCCTAAGTCCCAAATCAAACACTGATAAAACTTCAAATGGCCCTAACTTTTATACGGTACGTCCTGCACCTATCAAAGTTTGCAACATACAAATGCTTGTAAATTTTTACTGGAGCGTCATAAAACCTTGAAATTTTGTAACAATAAAGTACTCGAGCCTCTTGTCAATTTAAGCTATCGCTCAAAGCTATGCTACCTTTGAGTCCCAAATCAAATACTGATGAAACTTCAAATGGCCCTAACTTCTATACGGTACGTCCTAAACCTATCAAAACTTGCAACATACAAATGCTTGTAACATTTTACTGGAGCGTCATAAAACCTTGCAATTTTGTAACAATAAAGTACTCGCGCCTCTTCTGAAATTAAGCTAACGCTCAAAGCTATGCTACCCCTAAGTCCCAAATCAAACACTGATAAAACTTCAAATGGCCCTAACTTTTATACGGTACGTCCTGCACCTATCAAAGTTTGCAACATACAAATGCTTGTAAATTTTTACTGGAGCGTCATGAAACCTTGAAATTTTGTAACAATAAAGTACTCGAGACTCTTGTCAATTTAAGCTATCGCTCAAAGCTATGCTACCCTTGAGTCCCAAATCAAACACTGATAAAACTTCAAATGCACCTAACTTCTATACGGTACGTCCTACACCTATCAAAGTTTGCAGCATACAAATGCTTGTAACTTTTTACTGGAGCGTCATAAAACCTTGAAATTTTGTAACAATAAAGTACTCGAGTCTCTTGTCAATTTAAGCTATCGCTCATAGCTATGCTCCCCTTGAGTCCCAAATCAAACACTGATAAAACTTCAAATAGCCCTAGCTTCTATACGGTACGTCCTACATCTATCAAAGTTTGCAACATACAAATGCTTGTAACTTCTTACTGGAGCGTCATAAAACCTTGAAATTTTGTAACAATAAAGTACTCGAGTCTCTTGTCAATTTAAGCTATCGCTCATAGCTATGCTACCCTTGAGTCCCAAATCAAACACTGATAAAACTTCAAATGGCCCTAACTTTTATACGGTACGTCCTACACCTATCAAAGTTTGCAACATTCAAATGCTTGTAGCTTTTTACTGGAGTGTCATAAAACCTTGAAATTTTGTAACAATAAAGTACTCGAGCCTCTTTTCAATTTAAGCTATCGCTCAAAGCTATGCTACCCTTGAGTCCCAAATCAAACACTGATAAAACTTCAAAAGGCCCTAACTTCTATTCGGTACGTCCTACACCTATCAAAGTTTGCCACATACAAATGCTTGTAACTTCTTACTGGAGCGTCATAAAACCTTGAAATTTTGGAACAATAAAGCACTCGAGCCTCTTGTCAATTTAAGCTATCGCTCAAAGCTATGCTACCCTTGAGTCCCAACTCAAACACTGATAAAATTTCAAATGGCCCTAACTTTTATACATTACGTCCTACACCTAGTCAAGTTTGCAACATTCATATGCTTGTAACTGTTTACTGGAGCGTCATAAAACCTTGAAATTTTGTAACAATAAAGTACTCGAACCTCTTGTCAATTTAAGCTATCGTTCAAAGCTATGCTACCCTTGAGTCCCAAATCAAACACTGATAAAACTTCAAATAGCCCTAACTTCTATACGGTACGTCCTGTACCTATCAAAATTTGCAACATACAAATGCTTGTAACTTTTTACTGGAGCGTCATAAAACATTGAAATTTTGTAACAATAAAGAACTCGAGCCTCTTGTCAATTTAGGCTATCGCTCAAACCTATGCTACCCTTGAGTCCCAAATCAAACACTGAAGAAACTTCAAATGGCCCTAACTTCTATACGGTACGTCCTACACCTATCAAAACTTGCAACATACAAATGCTTGTAATATTTTACTGGAGCGTCATAAAACCTTGCAATTTTGTAACAATAAAGTACTCGCGCCTCTTCTCAATTTAAGCTAACGCTCAAAGCTATGCTACTCCTAAATCCCAAATCAAACACTGATAAAACTTCAAACGGCCCTAACTTTTATACGGTACGTCCTGCACCTATCAAAGTTTGCAACATACAAATGGTTGTAACTTTTTACTGGAGCGTCATAAAACCTTGAAATTTTGTAACAATAAAGTACTCGAGACTCTTGTCAATTTAAGCTATCGCTCAAAGCTATGCTACCCTTGAGTCCCAAATCAAACACTGATAAAACTTCAAATGGCCCTAACTTCTATTCGGTACGTCCTACACCTATCAAAGTTTGCAACATACAAATGCTTGTAACTTTTTATTGGAGCGTCGTAAAACCTTCAAATTTTGTAACAATAAAGTACTCGAGCCTCTTTTCAATTTAAGCTATCGCTCAAAGCTATGCTACCCTTGAGTTCAAATCAAACACTGATAAAACTTCAAATAGCCCTAGCTTCTATACGGTACGTCCTACATCTATCAAAGTTTGCAACATACAAATGCTTGTAACTTTTTACTGGAGCGTCATAAAACCTTGAAATTTTGTAACAATAAAGTACTCGAGTCTCTTGTCAATTTAAGCTATCGCTCAAAGCTATGCTACCCTTGAGTCCCAAATCAAACACTGATAAAACTTCAAATGGCCCTAACTTCTATACGGTACGTCCTACACCTATCAAAGTTTGCAACATTCAAATGGCCCTAACTTCTATACGGTACGTCCTACACCCATCAAAGTTTGCAACATACAAATGCTTGTAACTTTTTACTGGAGCGTCATAAAACCTTGAAATTTTGTAACAATAAGGTTCTCGAGCCTTGTCAATTTAAGCTATCGCTCAAAGCTATGGTACCCTTGAGTCCCAAATCAAACACTGATAAAACTTCAAATGGCCCTAAATTCGATACGGTACGTCCTACACCTATCAAAGTTTGCAACATACAAATGCTTGTAACTTTTTACTGGAGCGTCAAAAAACCTTGAAATTTTGCAACAATAAAGTACTCGAGCCTTGTTAATTTAAGCTATCGCTCAAAGCTATGGTACCCTTGAGTCCCAAATCAAACACTGATAAAACTTCAAATGGCCCTAAATTCGATACGGTACGTCCTACACCTATAAAAGTTTGCAACATACAAATGCTTGTAACTTTTTATTGAAGCGTCATAAAACCTTGCAATTTTGTAACAATAAAGTACTCGAACCTCTTCTCAAATTAAGCTAACGCTCAAAGCTATGCTACCCCTAAGTCCCAAATCAAACACTGATAAAACTTCAAACGGCCCTAACTTTTATACGGTACGTCCTATACCTATCAAAGTTTGCCACATACAAATGCTTGTAACTTCTTACTGGAGCGTCATAACACCTTGAAATTTTGGAACAATAAGGCACTCGAGCCTCTTGCCAATTTAAGCCATCGCTCAAAGCTATGCTACCCTTGAGTCCCAAATCAAACACTGACGAAACTTCAAATGGCCCTAACTTCTATACGATACGTCCCACACCTATCAAAATTTGCAACATACAAATGCTTGTAACATTTTACTGGAGCGTCATAAAATCTTGCAATTTTGTAACAATAAAGTACTCGCACCTCTTCTGAAATTAAGCTAACGCTCAAAGCTATGCTACCCCTAAGTCCCAAATCAAACACTGATAAAACTTCAAATGGCCCTAACTTTTATACGGTACGTCCTGCACCTATCAAAGTTTGCAACATACAAATGCTTGTAAATTTTTACTGGAACGTCATAAAACCTTGAAATTTTGTAACAATAAAGTACTCGAGCCTCTTGTCAATTTAAGCTATCGCTCAAAGCTATGCTACCATTGAGTCCCAAATCAAATACTGACATAAACTTCAAATGGCCCTAACTTCTATACGGTACGTCCTACACCTATCAAAATTTACAACATACAAATGCTTGTAACATTTTACTGGAGCGTCATAAAACCTTGCAATTTTGTAACAATAAAGTACTCGCGCCTCTTCTCAATTTAAGCTAACGCTCAAAGCTATGCTACTCCTAAGTCCCAAATCAAACACTGATAAAACTTCAAATGGCCCTAACTTTTATACGGTACGTCCTGCACCTATCAAAGTTTGCAACATACAAATGCTTGTAAATTTTTACTGGAGCGTCATAAAACCTTGAAATTTTGTAACAATAAAGTACTCGAGCCTCTTGTCAATTTAAGCTATCGCTCAAAGCTATGCTACCCTTGAGTCCCAAATCAAATACTGATGAAACTTCAAATGGCCCTAACTTCTATACGGTACGTCCTACACCTATCAAAATTTGCAACATACAAATGCTTGTAACATTTTACTGGAGCGTCATAAAACCTTGCAATTTTGTAACAATAAAGTACTCGCGCCTCTTCTGAAATTAAGCTAACGCTCAAAGCTATGCTACCCCTAAGTCCCAAATCAAACACTGATAAAACTTCAAATGGCCCTAACTTTTATACGGTACGTCCTGCACCTATCAAAGTTTGCAACATACAAATGCTTGTAAATTTTTACTGGAGCGTCATAAAACCTTGAAATTTTGTAACAATAAAGTACTCGAGACTCTTGTCAATTTAAGCTATCGCTCAAAGCTATGCTACCCTTGAGTCCCAAATCAAATACTGATGAAACTTCAAATGGCCCTAACTTCTATACGGTACGTCCTACACCTATCAAAATTTGCAACATACAAATGCTTGTAACATTTTACTGGAGCGTCATAAAACCTTGCAATTTTGTAACAATAAAGTACTCGCGCCTCTTCTGAAATTAAGCTAACGCTCAAAGCTATGCTACCCCTAAGTCCCAAATCAAACACTGATAAAACTTCAAATGGCCCTAACTTTTATACGGTACGTCCTGCACCTATCAAAGTTTGCAACATACAAATGCTTGTAAATTTTTACTGGAGCGTCATAAAACCTTGAAATTTTGTAACAATAAAGTACTCGAGCCTCTTGTCAATTTAAGCTATCGCTCAAAGCTATGCTACCTTTGAGTCCCAAATCAAATACTGATGAAACTTCAAATGGCCCTAACTTCTATACGGTACGTCCTAAACCTATCAAAACTTGCAACATACAAATGCTTGTAACATTTTACTGGAGCGTCATAAAACCTTGCAATTTTGTAACAATAAAGTACTCGCGCCTCTTCTGAAATTAAGCTAACGCTCAAAGCTATGCTACCCCTAAGTCCCAAATCAAACACTGATAAAACTTCAAATGGCCCTAACTTTTATACGGTACGTCCTGCACCTATCAAAGTTTGCAACATACAAATGCTTGTAAATTTTTACTGGAGCGTCATGAAACCTTGAAATTTTGTAACAATAAAGTACTCGAGACTCTTGTCAATTTAAGCTATCGCTCAAAGCTATGCTACCCTTGAGTCCCAAATCAAACACTGATAAAACTTCAAATGCACCTAACTTCTATACGGTACGTCCTACACCTATCAAAGTTTGCAACATACAAATGCTTGTAACTTTTTACTGGAGCGTCATAAAACCTTGAAATTTTGTAACAATAAAGTACTCGAGTCTCTTGTCAATTTAAGCTATCGCTCATAGCTATGCTCCCCTTGAGTCCCAAATCAAACACTGATAAAACTTCAAATAGCCCTAGCTTCTATACGGTACGTCCTACATCTATCAAAGTTTGCAACATACAAATGCTTGTAACTTCTTACTGGAGCGTCATAAAACCTTGAAATTTTGTAACAATAAAGTACTCGAGTCTCTTGTCAATTTAAGCTATCGCTCATAGCTATGCTACCCTTGAGTCCCAAATCAAACACTGATAAAACTTCAAATGGCCCTAACTTTTATACGGTACGTCCTACACCTATCAAAGTTTGCAACATTCAAATGCTTGTAGCTTTTTACTGGAGTGTCATAAAACCTTGAAATTTTGTAACAATAAAGTACTCGAGCCTCTTTTCAATTTAAGCTATCGCTCAAAGCTATGCTACCCTTGAGTCCCAAATCAAACACTGATAAAACTTCAAAAGGCCCTAACTTCTATTCGGTACGTCCTACACCTATCAAAGTTTGCCACATACAAATGCTTGTAACTTCTTACTGGAGCGTCATAAAACCTTGAAATTTTGGAACAATAAAGCACTCGAGCCTCTTGTCAATTTAAGCTATCGCTCAAAGCTATGCTACCCTTGAGTCCCAACTCAAACACTGATAAAATTTCAAATGGCCCTAACTTTTATACATTACGTCCTACACCTAGTCAAGTTTGCAACATTCATATGCTTGTAACTGTTTACTGGAGCGTCATAAAACCTTGAAATTTTGTAACAATAAAGTACTCGAACCTCTTGTCAATTTAAGCTATCGTTCAAAGCTATGCTACCCTTGAGTCCCAAATCAAACACTGATAAAACTTCAAATAGCCCTAACTTCTATACGGTACGTCCTGTACCTATCAAAATTTGCAACATACAAATGCTTGTAACTTTTTACTGGAGCGTCATAAAACATTGAAATTTTGTAACAATAAAGAACTCGAGCCTCTTGTCAATTTAGGCTATCGCTCAAACCTATGCTACCCTTGAGTCCCAAATCAAACACTGAAGAAACTTCAAATGGCCCTAACTTCTATACGGTACGTCCTACACCTATCAAAACTTGCAACATACAAATGCTTGTAATATTTTACTGGAGCGTCATAAAACCTTGCAATTTTGTAACAATAAAGTACTCGCGCCTCTTCTCAATTTAAGCTAACGCTCAAAGCTATGCTACTCCTAAATCCCAAATCAAACACTGATAAAACTTCAAACGGCCCTAACTTTTATACGGTACGTCCTGCACCTATCAAAGTTTGCAACATACAAATGGTTGTAACTTTTTACTGGAGCGTCATAAAACCTTGAAATTTTGTAACAATAAAGTACTCGAGACTCTTGTCAATTTAAGCTATCGCTCAAAGCTATGCTACCCTTGAGTCCCAAATCAAACACTGATAAAACTTCAAATGGCCCTAACTTCTATTCGGTACGTCCTACACCTATCAAAGTTTGCAACATACAAATGCTTGTAACTTTTTATTGGAGCGTCGTAAAACCTTCAAATTTTGTAACAATAAAGTACTCGAGCCTCTTTTCAATTTAAGCTATCGCTCAAAGCTATGCTACCCTTGAGTTCAAATCAAACACTGATAAAACTTCAAATAGCCCTAGCTTCTATACGGTACGTCCTACATCTATCAAAGTTTGCAACATACAAATGCTTGTAACTTTTTACTGGAGCGTCATAAAACCTTGAAATTTTGTAACAATAAAGTACTCGAGTCTCTTGTCAATTTAAGCTATCGCTCAAAGCTATGCTACCCTTGAGTCCCAAATCAAACACTGATAAAACTTCAAATGGCCCTAACTTCTATACGGTACGTCCTACACCTATCAAAGTTTGCAACATTCAAATGGCCCTAACTTCTATACGGTACGTCCTACACCTATCAAAGTTTGCAACATACAAATGCTTGTAACTTTTTACTGGAGCGTCATAAAACCTTCAAATTTTGTAACAATAAGGTTCTCGAGCCTTGTCAATTTAAGCTATCGCTCAAAGCTATGGTACCCTTGAGTCCCAAATCAAACACTGATAAAACTTCAAATGGCCCTAAATTCGATACGGTACGTCCTACACCTATCAAAGTTTGCAACATACAAATGCTTGTAACTTTTTACTGGAGCGTCAAAAAACCTTGAAATTTTGCAACAATAAAGTACTCGAGCCTTGTTAATTTAAGCTATCGCTCAAAGCTATGGTACCCTTGAGTCCCAAATCAAACACTGATAAAACTTCAAATGGCCCTAAATTCGATACGGTACGTCCTACACCTATAAAAGTTTGCAACATACAAATGCTTGTAACTTTTTATTGAAGCGTCATAAAACCTTGCAATTTTGTAACAATAAAGTACTCGAACCTCTTCTCAAATTAAGCTAACGCTCAAAGCTATGCTACCCCTAAGTCCCAAATCAAACACTGATAAAACTTCAAACGGCCCTAACTTTTATACGGTACGTCCTGCACCTATCAAAGTTTGCAACATACAAATGCTTGTAACTTTTTACTGGAGCGTCATAAAACCTTGAAATTTTGTAACAATAAAGTACTCGAGACTCTTGTCAATTTAAGCTATCGCTCAAAGCTATGCTACCCTTGAGTCCCAAATCAAACACTGATAAAACTTCAAATGGCCCTAACTTCTATACGGTACGTCCTACACCTATCAAAGTTTGCAACATACAAATGCTTGTAACTTTTTACTGGAGCGTCATAAAACCTTGAAATTTTCTAACAATAAAGTACTCGAGCCTCTTGTCAATTTAAGCTATCGGTCAAAGCTATGTTACCTTTGAGTTCCAAATCAAACACTGATAAAACTTCAAATAGCCCTAGCTTCTATACGGTACGTCCTACATCTATCAAAGTTTGCAACATACAAATGCTTGTAACTTTTTACTGGAGCGTCATAAAACCTTGAAATTTTGTAACAATAAAGTACTCGAGCCTTGTTAATTTAAGCTATCGCTCAAAGCTATGCTACCCTTGAGTCCCAAATCCAACACTGATAAAACTTCAAATGGCCCTAACTTTTATACGGTACGTCCTACACCTATCAAAGTTTGCAACATCCAAATGCTTGTAACTTTTTACTGGAGCGTCATGAAACCTTGAAATTTTGTAACAATAAAGTACTCGAGACTCTTGTCAATTTAAGCTATCGCTCAAAGCTATGCTACCCTTGAGTCCCAAATCAAACACTGATAAAACTTCAAATGCCCCTAACTTCTATACGGTACGTCCTACACCTATCAAAGTTTGCAACATACAAATGGTTGTAACTTTTTACTGGAGCGTCATAAAACCTTGAAATTTTGTAACAATAAAGTACTCGAGACTCTTGTCAATTTAAGCTATCGCTCAAAGCTATGCTACCCTTGAGTCCCAAATCAAACACTGATAAAACTTCAAATGGCCCTAACTTCTATTCGGTACGTCCTACACCTATCAAAGTTTGCAACATACAAATGCTTGTAACTTTTTACTGGAGCGTCATAAAACCTTGAAATTTTCTAACAATAAAGTACTCGAGCCTCTTGTCAATTTAAGCTATCGGTCAAAGCTATGTTACCCTTGAGTTCCAAATCAAACACTGATAAAACTTCAAATAGCCCTAGCTTCTATACGGTACGTCCTACATCTATCAAAGTTTGCAACATACAAATGCTTGTAACTTTTTACTGGAGCGTCATAAAACCTTGAAATTTTGTAACAATAAAGTACTCGAGACTCTTGTCAATTTAAGCTATCGCTCAAAGCTATGCTACCCTTGAGTCCCAAATCAAACACTGATAAAACTTCAAATGGCCCAAACTTCGATACGGTACGTCCTACACCTATCAAAGTTTGCAACATACAAATGCTTGTAACTTTTTACTGGAGCGTCAAAAAACCTTGAAATTTTGTAACAATAAAGTACTCGAGCCTTGTTAATTTAAGCTATCGCTCAAAGCTATGCTACCCTTGAGTCCCAAATCAAACACTGATAAAACTTCAAATGGCCCTAACTTTTATACGGTACGTCCTACAACTATCAAAGTTTGCAACATCCAAATGCTTGTAACTTTTTACTGGAGCGTCATAAAACCTTGAAATTTTGTAACAATAAAGTACTCGAGACTCTTGTCAATTTAAGCTATCGCTCAAAGCTATGCTACCCTTGAGTCCCAAATCAAACACTGATAAAACTTCAAATGCCCCTAACTTCTATACGGTACGTCCTACACCTATCAAAGTTTGCAACATACAAATGGTTGTAACTTTTTACTGGAGCGTCATAAAACCTTGAAATTTTCTAACAATAAAGTACTCGAGCCTCTTGTCAATTTAAGCTATCGCTCAAAGCTATGCTACCCTTGAGTTCCAAATCAAACACTGATAAAACTTCAAATAGCCCTAGCTTCTATACGGTACGTCCTACATCTATCAAAGTTTGCAACATACAAATGCTTGTAACTTTTTACTGGAGCGTCATAAAACCTTGAAATTTTGTAACAATAAAGTACTCGAGTCTCTTGTCAATTTAAGCTATCGCTCAAAGCTATGCTACCCTTGAGTCCCAAATCAAACACTGATAAAACTTCAAATGGCCCTAACTTTTATACGGTACGTCCTACACCTATCAAAGTTTGCAACATTCAAATGCTTGTAGCTTTTTACTGGAGCGTCATAAAACCTTGAAATTTTGTAACAATAAAGTACTCGAGCCTCTTTTCAATTTAAGCTATCTCTCAAAGCTATGCTACCCTTGAGTCCCAAATCAAACACTGATAAAACTTCAAAAGGCCCTAACTTCTATTCGGTACGTCCTACACCTATCAAAGTTTGCCACATACAAATTCTTGTAACTTCTTACTGGAGCGTCATAAAACCTTGAAATTTTGGAACAATAAAGCACTCGAGCCTCTTGTCAATTTAAGCTATCGCTCAAAGCTATGCTACCCTTGAGTCCCAACTCAAACACTGATAAAATTTCAAATGGCCCTAACTTTTATACGTTACGTCCTACACCTAGTCAAGTTTGCAACATTCATATGCTTGTAACTGTTTACTGGAGCGTCATAAAACCTTGAAATTTTGTAACAATAAAGTACTCGAACCTCTTGTCAATTTAAGCTATCGTTCAAAGCTACGCTACCCTTGAGTCCCAAATCAAACACTGATAAAACTTCAAATGGCCCTAACTTCTATACGGTACGTCCTGCACCTATCAAAGTTTGCAACATACAAATGCTTGTAACTTTTTACTGGAGCGTCATAAAACCTTGAAATTTTGTAACAATAAAGTACTCGAGCCTCTTGTCAATTTAAGCTATCGCTCAAAGCTATGCTACCCTTGAGTCCCAAATCAAACACTGACGAAACTTCAAATGGCCCTAACTTCTATACGGTACGTCCTACACCTATCAAAATTTGCAACATACAAATGCTTGTAACATTTTACTGGAGCGTCATAAAACCTTGCAATTTTGTGACAATAAAGTACTCGCGCCTCTTCTCAAATTAAGCTAACGCTCAAAGCTATGTTACCCTTGAGTTCCAAATCAAACACTGATAAAACTTCAAATAGCCCTAGCTTCTATACGGTACGTCCTACATCTATCAAAGTTTGCAACATACAAATGCTTGTAACTTTTTATTGGAGCGTCATAAAACCTTGAAATTTTGTAACAATAAAGTACTCGAGTCTCTTATCAATTTAAGCTATCGCTCAAAGCTATGCTACCCTTGAGTCCCAAACCAAACACTGATAAAACTTCAAATGGCCCTAACTTTTATACGGTACGTCCTACACCTATCAAAGTTTGTAACATACAAATGCTTGTAACTTTTTACTGGAGCGTCATAAAACCTTCAAATTTTGTAACAATAAGGTTCTCGAGCCTTGTCAATTTAAGCTATCGCTCAAAGCTATGGTACCCTTGAGTCCCAAATCAAACACTGATAAAACTTCAAATGGCCCTAAATTCGATACGGTACGTCCTACACCTATCAAAGTTTGCAACATACAAATGCTTGTAACTTTTTACTGGAGCGTCAAAAAACCTTGACATTTTGTAACAATAAAGTACTCGAGCCTTGTTAATTTAAGCTATCGCTCAAAGCTATGCTACCCTTGAGTCCCAAATCAAACACTGATAAAATTCCAAATGGCCCTAACTTCTATACGGTACGTCCTACACCTATCAAAGTTTGCAACATACAAATGCTTGTAACTTTTTATTGGAACGTCATAAAACCTTGCAATTTTGTAACAATAAAGTACTCGAACCTCTTGTCAATTTAAGTTATCGCTCAAAGCTATGCTACCCTTGAATCCCAAATCAAACACTGATAAAACTTCAAATGGCCCTAACTTTTATACGGTATGTCCTACACCTATCAAAATTTGCAACATACAAATGCTTGTAACATTTTACTGGAGCGTCATAAAACCTTGCAATTTTGTAACAATAAAGTACTCGCGCCTCTTCTCAATTTAAGCTAACGCTCAAAGCTATGCTACTCCTAAGTCCCAAATCAAACACTGATAAAACTTCAAATGGCCCTAACTTTTATAAGGTACGTCCTGCACCTATCAAAGTTTGCAACATACAAATGCTTGTAAATTTTTACTGGAGCGTCATAAAACCTTGAAATTTTGTAACAATAAAGTACTCGAGCCTCTTGTCAATTTAAGCTATCGCTCAAAGCTATGCTACCCTTGAGTCCCAAATCAAATACTGATGAAACTTCAAATGGCCCTAACTTCTATACGGTACGTCCTACACCTATCAAAATTTGCAACATACAAATGCTTGTAACATTTTACTGGAGCGTCATAAAACCTTGCAATTTTGTAACAATAAAGTACTCGCGCCTCTTCTGAAATTAAGCTAACGCTCAAAGCTATGCTACCCCTAATTCCCAAATCAAACACTAATAAAACTTCAAATGGCCCTAACTTTTATACGGTACGTCCTGCACCTATCAAAGTTTGCAACATACAAATGCTTGTAAATTTTTACTGGAGCGTCATAAAACCTTGAAATTTTGTAACAATAAAGTACTCGAGCCTCTTGTCAATTTAAGCTATCGCTCAAAGCTATGCTACCCTTGAGTCCCAAATCAAATACTGATGAAACTTCAAATGGCCCTAACTTCTATACGGTACGTCCTACACCTATCAAAATTTGCAACATACAAATGCTTGTAACATTTTACTGGAGCGTCATAAAACCTTGCAATTTTGTGACAATAAAGTACTCGCGCCTCTTCTCAAATTAAGCTAACGCTCAAAGCTATGCTACCCCTAAGTCCCAAATCAAACACTGATAAAACTTCAAATGGCCCTAACTTTTATACGGTACGTCCTGCACCTATCAAAGTTTGCAACATACAATTGCTTGTAACTTTTTACTGGAGCGTCATAAAACCTTGAAATTTTGTAACAATAAAGAACTCGAGCCTCTTGTCAATTTAAGCTATCTTTCAAACCTATGCTACCCTTGAGTCCCAAATCAAACACTGAAGAAACTTCAAATGGCTCTAACTTCTATACAGTACGTCCTACACCTATCAAAACTTGCAACATACAAATGCTTGTAATATTTTACTGGAGCGTCATAAAACCTTGCAATTTTGTAACAATAAAGTACTCGCGCCTCTTCTCAATTTAAGCTAACGCTCAAAGCTATGCTACTCCTAAGTCCCAAATCAAACACTGATATAACTTCAAACGGCCCTAACTTTTATACGGTACGTCCTGCACCTATCAAAGTTTGCAACTTACAAATGCTTGTAACTTTTTATTGGAGCGTCATAAAACCTTGAAATTTTGTAACAATAAAGTACTCGAGCCTCTTGTCAATTTAAGCTATCGCTCAAAGCTATGGTACCCTTGAGTTCAAATCAAACACTGATAAAACTTCAAATAGCCCTAGCTTCTATACGGTACGTCCTACATCTATCAAAGTTTGCAACATACAAATGCTTGTAACTTTTTACTGGAGCGTCATAAAACCTTGAAATTTTGTAACAATAAAGTACTCGAGACTCTTGTCAATTTAAGCTATCGCTCAAAGCTATGCTACCCTTGAGTCCCAAATCAAACACTGATAAAACTTCAAATGGCCCTAACTTCTATACGGTACGTCCTACACCTATCAAAGTTTGCAACATACAAATGCTTGTAACTTTTTACTGGAGCGTCATAAAACCTTGAAATTTTCTAACAATAAAGTACTCGAGCCTCTTGTCAATTTAAGCTATCGCTCATTGCTATGCTACCCTTGAGTCCCAAATCAAACACTGATAAAACTTCAAATGGCCCTAACTTATATACGGTACGTCCTACACCCATCAAATTTTGTAACATACAAATGCTTGTAACTTTTTATTTTAGCGTCATAAAACCTTCAAATTTTGTAACAATAAAGTTCTCGAGCCTTGTCAATTTAAGCTATCGCTCAAAGCTATGGTACCCTTGAGTCCCAAATCAAACATTGATAAAACTTCAAATGGCCCTAAATTCGATACGGTACGTCCTACACCTATCAAAGTTTGCAACATACAAATGCTTGTAACTTTTTATTGGAGCGTCATAAAACCTTGCAATTTTGTAACAATAAAGTACTCGAACCTCTTCTCAAATTAAGCTAACGCTCAAAGCTATGCTACCCCTAAGTCCCAAATCAAACACTGATAAAACTTCAAACGGCCCTAACTTTTATACGGTACGTCCTGCACCTATCAAAGTTTGCAACATACAAACTTTTACTGGAGCGTCATAAAACCTTGAAATTTTGTAACAATAAAGTACTCGAGCCTCTTGTCAATTTAAGCTATCGCTCAAAGCTATGCTACCCTTGAGTTCAAATCAAACACTGACAAAACTTCAAATAGCCCTAGCTTCTATACGGTACGTCCTACATCTATCAAAGTTTGCAACATACAAATGCTTGTAACTTTTTACTGGAGCGTCATAAAACCTTGAAATTTTGTAACAATAAAGTACTCGAGACTCTTGTCAATTTAAGCTATCGCTCAAAGCTATGCTACCCTTGAGTCCCAAATCAAACACTGATAAAACTTCAAATGGCCCTAACTTCTATACGGTACGTCCTACACCTATCAAAGTTTGCAACATACAAATGCTTGTAACTTTTTACTGGAGCGTCATAAAACCTTGAAATTTTCTAACAATAAAGTACTCGAGCCTCTTGTCAATTTAAGCTATCGGTCAAAGCTATGTTACCTTTGAGTTCCAAATCAAACACTGATAAAACTTCAAATAGCCCTAGCTTCTATACGGTACGTCCTACATCTATCAAAGTTTGCAACATACAAATGCTTGTAACTTTTTACTGGAGCGTCATAAAACCTTGAAATTTTGTAACAATAAAGTACTCGAGTCTCTTGTCAATTTAAGCTATCGCTCAAAGCTATGCTACCCTTGAGTCCCAAATCAAACACTGATAAAACTTCAAATGGCCCTAACTTCTATACGGTACGTCCTACACCTATCAAAGTTTGCAACATACAAATGCTTGTAACTTTTTACTGGAGCGTCATAAAACCTTGAAATTTTCTAACAATAAAGTACTCGAGCCTCTTGTCAATTTAAGCTATCGGTCAAAGCTATGTTACCCTTGAGTTCCAAATCAAACACTGATAAAACTTCAAATAGCCCTAGCTTCTATACGGTACGTCCTACATCTATCAAAGTTTGCAACATACAAATGCTTGTAACTTTTTACTGGAGCGTCATAAAACCTTGAAATTTTGTAACAATAAAGTACTCGAGTCTCTTGTCAATTTAAGCTATCGCTCAAAGCTATGCTACCCTTGAGTCCCAAATCAAAACTGATAAAACTTCAAATGGCCCTAACTTCTATACGGTACGTCCTACACCTATCAAAGTTTGCAACATACAAATGCTTGTAACTTTTTACTGGAGCGCCATAAAACCTTGAAATTTTGTAACAATAAAGTACTCGAGCCTCTTGTCAATTTAAGCTATCGCTCATTGCTATGCTACCCTTGAGTCCCAAATCAAACACTGATAAAACTTCAAATGGCCCTAACTTATATACGGTACGTCCTACACCCATCAAATTTTGTAACATACAAATGCTTGTAACTTTTTACTTTAGCGTCATAAAACCTTCAAATTTTGTAACAATAAAGTTCTCGAGCCTTGTCAATTTAAGCTATCGCTCAAAGCTATGGTACCCTTGAGTCCCAAATCAAACACTGATAAAACTTCAAATGGCCCTAAATTCGATACGGTACGTCCTACACCTATCAAAGTTTGCAACATACAAATGCTTGTAACTTTTTATTGGAGCGTCATAAAACCTTGCAATTTTGTAACAATAAAGTACTCGAACCTCTTCTCAAATTAAGCTAACGCTCAAAGCTATGCTACCCCTAAGTCCCAAATCAAACACTGATAAAACTTCAAACGGCCCTAACTTTTATACGGTACGTCCTGCACCTATCAAAGTTTGCAACATACAAACTTTTACTGGAGCGTCATAAAACCTTGAAATTTTGTAACAATAAAGTACTCGAGCCTCTTGTCAATTTAAGCTATCGCTCAAAGCTATGCTACCCTTGAGTTCAAATCAAACACTGATAAAACTTCAAATAGCCCTAGCTTCTATACGGTACGTCCTACATCTATCAAAGTTTGCAACATACAAATGCTTGTAACTTTTTACTGGAGCGTCATAAAACCTTGAAATTTTGTAACAATAAAGTACTCGAGACTCTTGTCAATTTAAGCTATCGCTCAAAGCTATGCTACCCTTGAGTCCCAAATCAAACACTGATAAAACTTCAAATGGCCCTAACTTCTATACGGTACGTCCTACACCTATCAAAGTTTGCAACATACAAATGCTTGTAACTTTTTACTGGAGCGTCATAAAACCTTGAAATTTTCTAACAATAAAGTACTCGAGCCTCTTGTCAATTTAAGTTATCGGTCAAAGCTATGTTACCTTTGAGTTCCAAATCAAACACTGATAAAACTTCAAATAGCCCTAGCTTCTATACGGTACGTCCTACATCTATCAAAGTTTGCAACATACAAATGCTTGTAACTTTTTACTGGAGCGTCATAAAACCTTGAAATTTTGTAACAATAAAGTACTCGAGTCTCTTGTCAATTTAAGCTATCGCTCAAAGCTATGCTACCCTTGAGTCCCAAATCAAACACTGATAAAACTTCAAATGGCCCTAACTTTTATACGGTACGTCCTACACCTATCAAAGTTTGCAACATTCAAATGCTTGTAACTTTTTACTGGAGCGTCATAAAACCTTGAAATTTTGTAACAATAAAGTACTCGAGATTCTTGTCAATTTAAGCTATCGCTCAAAGCTATGCTACCCTTGAGTCCCAAATCAAACACTGATAAAACTTCAAATGGCCCTAACTTCGATACGGTACGTCCTACACCTATCAAAGTTTGCAACATACAAATGCTTGTAACTTTTTACTGGAGCGTCAAAAAACCTTGAAATTTTGTAACAATAAAGTACTCGAGCCTTGTTAATTTAAGCTATCGCTCAAAGCTATGCTACCCTTGAGTCCCAAATCAAACACTGATAAAACTTCAAATGGCCCTAACTTTTATACGGTACGTCCTACACCTATCAAAGTTTGCAACATCCAAATGCTTGTAACTTTTTACTGGAGCGTCATGAAACCTTGAAATTTTGTAACAATAAAGTACTCGAGACTCTTGTCAATTTAAGCTATCGCTCAAAGCTATGCTACCCTTGAGTCCCAAATCAAACACTGATAAAACTTCAAATGCCCCTAACTTCTATGCGGTACGTCCTACACCTATCAAAGTTTGCAACATACAAATGGTTGTAACTTTTTACTGGAGCGTCATAAAACCTTGAAATTTTGTAACAATAAAGTACTCGAGACTCTTGTCAATTTAAGCTATCGCTCAAAGCTATGCTACCCTTGAGTCCCAAATCAAACACTGATAAAACTTCAAATGGCCCTAACTTCTATACGGTACGTCCTACACCTATCAAAGTTTGCAACATACAAATGCTTGTAACTTTTTACTGGAGCGTCATAAAACCTTGAAATTTTCTAACAATAAAGTACTCGAGCCTCTTGTCAATTTAAGCTATCGGTCAAAGCTATGTTACCCTTGAGTTCCAAATCAAACACTGATAAAACTTCAAATAGCCCTAGCTTCTATACGGTACGTCCTACAACTATCAAAGTTTGCAACATCCAAATGCTTGTAACTTTTTACTGGAGCGTCATAAAACCTTGAAATTTTCTAACAATAAAGTACTCGAGCCTCTTGTCAATTTAAGCTATCGCTCAAAGCTATGCTACCCTTGAGTTCCAAATCAAACACTGATAAAACTTCAAATAGCCCTAGCTTCTATACGGTACGTCCTACATCTATCAAAGTTTGCAACATACAAATGCTTGTAACTTTTTACTGTAGCGTCATAAAACCTTGAAATTTTGTAACAATAAAGTACTCGAGTCTCTTGTCAATTTAAGCTATCGCTCAAAGCTATGCTACCCTTGAGTCCCAAATCAAACACTGATAAAACTTCAAATGGCCCTAACTTCTATACGGTACGTCCTACACCTATCAAAGTTTGCAACATACAAATGCTTGTAACTTTTTACTGGAGCGTCATAAAACCTTGAAATTTTGTAACAATAAATTACTCGAGCCTCTTGTCAATTTAAGCTATCGCTCAAAGCTATGCTACCCTTGAATCCCAAATCAAACACTGATAAATCTTCAAATGGCCCTAACTTCTATACGGTACGTCCTACACCTATCAAAGTTTGCAATATACAAATGCTTGTAACTTTTTACTGGAGCGTCATAAAACCATGAAATTTTGTAACAATAAAGTACTCGATCCTCTTGTCAATTTAAGCTATCGCTCAAAGCTATGCTACCCTTGAGTCCCAAATCAAACACTGATAAAACTTCAAATGGCCCTAACTTCTAGATGGTACGTCCTACACGTATCAAAGTTTGCAACATACAAATGCTTGTAACTTTTTACTGGAGCGTCATAAAACCTTGAAATTTTGTAACAATAAAGTACTCGAGCCTCTTGTCAATTTAAGCTATCGCTCAAAGCTATGCTACCCTTGAGTCCCAAATCAAACACTGATAAAACTTCAAATGGCCCTAACTTCTATACAGTACGTCCTACACCTATCAAAGTTTGCAACATACAAATGCTTGTAACTTTTTACTGGAGCGTCATAAAACCTTGAAATTTTGTAACAATAAAGTACTCGAGCCTCTTGTTAATTTAAGCTATCGCTCAAAGCTATGCTACCCTTGAGTCCCAAATCAAACACTGATAAAACTTCAAATGACACTAACTTCTATACGGTACGTCCTACACCTATCAAAGTTTGCAACATACAAATGCTTGTAACTTTTTACTGGAGCGTCATAAAACCTTGAAATTTTGTAACAATAAAGTACTCGAGCCTCTTGTCAATTTAAGCTATCGCTCAAATCTATGCTACCCTTGAGTCCCAAATCAAACACTGATAAAACTTCAAATAGTCCTAGCTTCTATACGGTACGTCCTACACCTATCAAAGCTTGCAACATACAAATGTTTGTAACTTTTTACTGGAGCGTTATAAAACCTGGAAATTGGGTAACAATAAAGTACTCGAACCTCTTGTCAATTTAAGTAATCGCTCAAAGCTTTGCTACCCTCGAGTCACAAATCAAACACTGATAAAACTTCAAATGACCCTAACTTCTATACGGTACGCCCTACACCTATCAAAGTTTGCAACATTCAAATGCTAGTAACTTTTTACTGGAGCGTCATAAAACCTTGAAATTTTGTAACAATAAAGTACTCGAGACTCTTGTCAATTTAATCTATCGCTCAAAGCTATGCTACCCTTGAGTCCCAAATCAAACACTGATAAAACTTCAAATAGCCCTAGCATCTATACGGTACGTCCTACATCTATCAAAGTTTGCAACATACAAATGCTTGTAACTTTTTACTGGAGCGTCATAAAACCTTGAAATTTTGTAACAATAAAGTACTCGAGCCTCTTGTCAATTTAAGCTATCGCTCAAAGCTATGCTACCCTTGAGTCCCAAATCAAACACTGATAAAACTTCAAATGACACTAACTTCTATACGGTACGTCCTACACCTATCAAAGTTTGCAACATACAAATGCTTGTAACTTTTTACTGGAGCGTCATAAAACCATGAAATTTTGTAACAATAAAGTACTCGAGCCTCTTGTCAATTTAAGCTATCGCTCAAAGCTATGCTACCCTTGAGTCCCAGATCAAACACTGATTAAATTTCAAATGGCCCTAACTTCTATACGGTACGTCCTACACCTATCAAAGTTTGCAACATACAAATGCTTGTAACTTTTTACTGGAGCGTCATAAAACCTTGAAATTTTGTAACAATAAAGTACTCGAGCCTCTTGTTAATTTAAGCTATCGCTCAAAGCTATGCTACCCTTGAGTTCCAAATCAAACACTGATAAAACTTCAAATAGCCCTAGCTTCTATACGGTACGTCCTACATCTATCAAAGTTTGCAACATACAAATGCTTGTAACTTTTTACTGTAGCGTCATAAAACCTTGAAATTTTGTAACAATAAAGTACTCGAGTCTCTTGTCAATTTAAGCTATCGCTCAAAGCTATGCTACCCTCGAGTCACAAATCAAACACTGATAAAACTTCAAATGACACTAACTTCTATACGGTACGTCCTACACCTATCAAAGTTTGCAACATACAAATGCTTGTAACTTTTTACTGGAGCGTCATAAAACCTTGAAATTTTGTAACAATAAAGTACTCGAGCCTCTTGTTAATTTAAGCTATCGCTCAAAGCTATGCTACCCTTGAGTTCCAAATCAAACACTGATAAAACTTCAAATAGCCCTAGCTTCTATACGGTACGTCCTACATCTATCAAAGTTTGCAACATACAAATGCTTGTAACTTTTTACTGTAGCGTCATAAAACCTTGAAATTTTGTAACAATAAAGTACTCGAGTCTCTTGTCAATTTAAGCTATCGCTCAAAGCTATGCTACCCTTGAGTCCCAAATCAAACACTGATAAAACTTCAAATGGCCCTAACTTCTATACGGTACGTCCTACACCTATCAAAGTTTGCAACATACAAATGCTTGTAACTTTTTACTGGAGCGTCATAAAACCTTGAAATTTTGTAACAATAAATTACTCGAGCCTCTTGTCAATTTAATATATCGCTCAAAGCTATGCTACCCTTGAATCCCAAATCAAACACTGATAAATCTTCAAATGGCCCTAACTTCTATACGGTACGTCCTACACCTATCAAAGTTTGCAACATACAAATGCTTGGAACTTTTTACGGGAGCGTCATAAAACTTTGAAATTTTGTAACAATAAAGTATTCGAACCTCTTGTCAATTGAAGCTATCGCTCAAAGCTATGCTACCCTTGAGTCCCAAATCAAACACTGATAAAATTTCAAATGGCCCTAACTTCTATACGGTACGTCCTACACCTATCAAAGTTTGCAATATACAAATGCTTGTAACTTTTTACTGGAGCGTCATAAAACCATGAAATTTTGTAACAATAAAGTACTCGATCCTCTTGTCAATTTAAGCTATCGCTCAAAGCTATGCTACCCTTGAGTCCCAAATCAAACACTGATAAAACTTCAAATGGCCCTAACTTCTAGATGGTACGTCCTACACGTATCAAAGTTTGCAACATGCAAATGCTTGTAACTTTTTACTGGAGCGTCATAAAACCTTGAAATTTTGTAACAATAAAGTACTCGAGCCTCTTGTCAATTTAAGCTATCGCTCAAAGCTATGCTACCCTTGAGTCCCAAATCAAACACTGATAAAACTTCAAATGGCCCTAACTTCTATACAGTGCGTCCTACACCTATCAAAGTTTGCAACATACAAATGCTTGTAACTTTTTACTGGAGCGTCATAAAACCTTGAAATTTTGTAACAATAAAGTACTCGAGCCTCTTGTTAATTTAAGCTATCGCTCAAAGCTATGCTACCCTTGAGTCCCAAATCAAACACTGATAAAACTTCAAATCACACTAACTTCTATACGGTACGTCCTACACCTATCAAAGTTTGCAACATACAAATGCTTGTAACTTTTTACTGGAGCGTCATAAAACCTTGAAATTTTGTAACAATAAAGTACTCGAGCCTCTTGTCAATTTAAGCTATCGCTCAAATCTATGCTACCCTTGAGTCCCAAATCAAACACTGATAAAACTTCAAATAGTCCTAGCTTCTATACGGTACGTCCTACACCTATCAAAGCTTGCAACATACAAATGTTTGTAACTTTTTACTGGAGCGTTATAAAACCTGGAAATTGGGTAACAATAAAGTACTCGAACCTCTTGTCAATTTAAGTAATCGCTCAAAGCTTTGCTACCCTCGAGTCACAAATCAAACACTGATAAAACTTCAAATGACACTAACTTCTATACGGTACGCCCTACACCTATCAAAGTTTGCAACATTCAAATGCTAGTAACTTTTTACTGGAGCGTCATAAAACCTTGAAATTTTGTAACAATAAAGTACTCGAGACTCTTGTCAATTTAATCTATCGCTCAAAGCTATGCTACCCTTGAGTCCCAAATCAAACACTGCTAAAACTTCAAATAGCCCTAGCATCTATACGGTACGTCCTACATCTATCAAAGTTTGCAACATACAAATGCTTGTAACTTTTTACTGGAGCGTCATAAAACCTTGAAATTTTGTAACAATAAAGTACTCGAGCCTCTTGTCAATTTAAGCTATCGCTCAAAGCTATGCTACCCTTGAGTCCCAAATCAAACACTGATAAAACTTCAAATGGCCCTAACTTCTATACGGTACGTCCTACACCTATCAAAGTTTGCAACATACAAATGCTTGTAACTTTTTACTGGAGCGTCATAAAACCTTGAAATTTTGTAACAATAAATTACTCGAGCCTCTTGTCAATTTAAGCTATCGCTCAAAGCTATGCTACCCTTGAATCCCAAATCAAACACTGATAAATCTTCAAATGGCCCTAACTTCTATACGGTACGTCCTACACCTATCAAAGTTTGCAACATACAAATGCTTGGAACTTTTTACGGGAGCGTCATAAAACTTTGAAATTTTGTAACAATAAAGTATTCGAACCTCTTGTCAATTGAAGCTATCGCTCAAAGCTATGCTACCCTTGAGTCCCAAATCAAACACTGATAAAATTTCAAATGGCCCTAACTTCTATACGGTACGTCCTACACCTATCAAAGTTTGCAATATACAAATGCTTGTAACTTTTTACTGGAGCGTCATAAAACCATGAAATTTTGTAACAATAAAGTACTCGATCCTCTTGTCAATTTAAGCTATCGCTCAAAGCTATGCTACCCTTGAGTCCCAAATCAAACACTGATAAAACTTCAAATGGCCCTAACTTCTAGATGGTACGTCCTACACGTATCAAAGTTTGCAACATACAAATGCTTGTAACTTTTTACTGGAGCGTCATAAAACCTTGAAATTTTGTAACAATAAAGTACTCGAGCCTCTTGTCAATTTAAGCTATCGCTCAAAGCTATGCTACCCTTGAGTCCCAAATCAAACACTGATAAAAGTTCAAATGGCCCTAACTTCTATACAGTACGTCCTACACCTATCAAAGTTTGCAACATACAAATGCTTGTAACTTTTTACTGGAGCGTCATAAAACCTTGAAATTTTGTAACAATAAAGTACTCGAGCCTCTTGTTAATTTAAGCTATCGCTCAAAGCTATGCTACCCTTGAGTCCCAAATCAAACACTGATAAAACTTCAAATGACACTAACTTCTATACGGTACGTCCTACACCTATCAAAGTTTGCAACATACAAATGCTTGTAACTTTTTACTGGAGCGTCATAAAACCTTGAAATTTTGTAACAATAAAGTACTCGAGCCTCTTGTCAATTTAAGCTATCGCTCAAATCTATGCTACTCTTGAGTCCCAAATCAAACACTGATAAAACTTCAAATAGTCCTAGCTTCTATACGGTACGTCCTACACCTATCAAAGCTTGCAACATACAAATGTTTGTAACTTTTTACTGGAGCGTTATAAAACCTGGAAATTGGGTAACAATAAAGTACTCGAACCTCTTGTCAATTTAAGTAATCGCTCAAAGCTTTGCTACCCTCGAGTCACAAATCAAACACTGATAAAACTTCAAATGACACTAACTTCTATACGGTACGCCCTACACCTATCAAAGTTTGCAACATTCAAATGCTAGTAACTTTTTACTGGAGCGTCATAAAACCTTGAAATTTTGTAACAATAAAGTACCGAGACTCTTGTCAATTTAATCTATCGCTCAAAGCTATGCTACCCTTGAGTCCCAAATCAAACACTGATAAAACTTCAAATAGCCCTAGCATCTATACGGTACGTCCTACATCTATCAAAGTTTGCAACATACAAATGCTTGTAACTTTTTACTGGAGCGTCATAAAACCTTGAAATTTTGTAACAATAAAGTACTCGAGCCTCTTGTCAATTTAAGCTATCGCTCAAAGCTATGCTACCCTTGAGTCCCAAATCAAACACTGATAAAACTTCAAATGACACTAACTTCTATACGGTACGTCCTACACCTATCAAAGTTTGCAACATACAAATGCTTGTAACTTTTTACTGGAGCGTCATAAAACCATGAAATTTTGTAACAATAAAGTACTCGAGCCTCTTGTCAATTTAAGCTATCGCTCAAAGCTATGCTACCCTTGAGTCCCAGATCAAACACTGATTAAATTTCAAATGGCCCTAACTTCTATACGGTACGTCCTACACCTATCAAAGTTTGCAACATACAAATGCTTGTAACTTTTTACTGGAGCGTCATAAAACCTTGAAATTTTGTAACAATAAAGTACTCGAGCCTCTTGTTAATTTAAGCTATCGCTCAAAGCTATGCTACCCTTGAGTCCCAAATCAAACACTGATAAAACTTCAAATGACACTAACTTCTATACGGTACGCCCTACACCTATCAAAGTTTGCAACATACAAATGCTTGTAACTTTTTACTGGAGCGTCATAAAACCTTGAAATTTTGTAACAATAAAGTACTCGAGCCTCTTGTCAATTGAAGCTATCGCTCAAAGCTATGCTACCCTTGAGTCCCAAATCAAACACTGGTAAAACTTCAAATGGCCCTAACTTCTATACGGTACGTCCTACACCTATCAAAGTTTGCAACATACAAATGCTTGTAACTTTTTACTGGAGCGTCATAAAACATTGAAATTTTGTAACAATAAAGTACTCGAGCCTCTTGTTAATTTAAGCTATCGCTCAAAGCTATGCTACCTTTGAGTCCCAAATCAAACACTGATAAAACTTCAAATGGCCCTAACTTTTATACGGTACGTCCTACACCTATCAAAGTTTGCAACATTCAAATGCTAGTAACTTTTTACTGGAGCGTCATAAAACCTTGAAATTTTGTAACAATAAAGTACTCGAGACTCTTGTCAATTTAATCTATCGCTCAAAGCTATGCTACCCTTGAGTCCCAAATCAAACACTGATAAAACTTCAAATAGCCCTAGCATCTTTACGGTACGTCCTCCATCTATCAAAGTTTGCAACATACAAATGCTTGTAACTTTTTACTGGAGCGTCATAAAACCTTGAAATTTTGTAACAATAAAGTACTCGAGCCTCTTGTCAATTTAAGCTATCGCTCAAAGCTATGCTATCCTTGAGTCCCAAATCAAACACTGATAAAACTTCAAATGGCCCTAACTTCTATACGGTACGTTCTACACCTATCAAAGTTTGCAACATACAAATGCTTGTAACTTTTTACTGGAGCGTCATAAAACCTTGAAATTTTGTAACAATAAAGTACTCGAGCCTCTTGTCAATTGAAGCTATCGCTCAAAGCTATGCTACCCTTTAGTCCCAAATCAAACACTGATAAAACTTCAAATGGCCCTAACTTCTATACGGTACGTCCTACACCTATCAAAATTTGCAACATACAAATGCTTGTAACTTTTTACTGGAGCGTCATAAAACCTTGAAATTTTGTAACAATAAATTACTTGAGCCTCTTGTCAATTTAAGCTATCGCTCAAAGCTATGCTACCCTTGAATCCCAAATCAAACACTGAAAAATCTTCAAATGGCCCTAACTTTTATACGGTACGTCCTACACCTATCAAAGTTTGAAACATACAAATGCTTGTAACTTTTTACTGGAGCGTCATAAAACCTTGCAATTTTGTAACAATAAAGTACTCGCGCCTCTTGTCAATTTAAGCTAACGTTCCAAGCTATGCTACCCTTGAGTCCCAAATCAAACACTGATAAAACTTCAAATGGCCCTAACTTTTATACGTCACGTCCTACACCTATCAAATTTTGCAACATTCAAATGCTTGTAACTTTTTACTGGAGCGTCATAAAACCTTGAAATTTTGGAACAATAAAGAACTCGAGACTCATGTCAATTTAAGCTTTCGCTCAAAGCTATGCTACCCTTGAGTCCCAAATCAAACACTGATAAAACTTCAAATAGCCCTAACTTCTATACGGTACGTCCTACACCTATCAACGTTTGCAACATACAAATGCTTGTAACTTTTTACTGGAGCGTCATAAAACCTTGAAATTTTGTAACAATAAAGTACTCGAACCTCTTGTCAATTTAAGTAATCGCTCCAAGCTTTGCTACCCTCGAGTCCCAAATCAAACACTGATAAAACTTCAAATGGCCCTAACTTCTATACGGTACGTCCTACACCTATCAAAGCTTGCAACATACAAATGCTTGTAACTTTTTACTGGAGCGTCATAAAACCTTGAAATTTTGTAACAATAAAGTACTCGAACCTCTTGTCAATTTAAGTAATCGCTCAAAGCTTTGCTACCCTCGAGTCTCAAATCAAACACTGATAAAACTTCAAATGGCCCTAACTTCTATACAGTACGTCCTACACCTATCAAAGTATGCAAAATACAAATGCGTGTAACTTTTTACGGGAGCGTCATAAAACCTTGAAATTTTGTAACAATAAAGTACTCGAGCCTCTTGTCGATTTAAGCTATCGCTCAAAGCTATGCTACCCTTGAGTCCCAAATCAAACACTGATAAAACTTCAAATGGCCCTAACTTTTATACGGTACGTCCTACACCTATCAAAGTTTGCAACATTCAAATGCTAGTAACTTTTTACTGGAGCGTCATAAAACCTTGAAATTTTGTAACAATAAAGTACTCGAGACTCTTGTCAATTTAATCTATCGCTCAAAACTATGCTACCCTTGTGTCCCAAATCAAACACTGATAAAACTTCAAATAGCCCTAGCATCTTTACGGTACGTCCTACATCTATCAAAGTTTGCAACATACAAATGCTTGTAACTTTTTACTGGAGTGTCATAAAACCTTGAAATTTTGTAACAATAAAGTACTCGAGCCTCTTGTCAATTTAAGCTATCGCTCAAAGCTATGCTATCCTTGAGTCCCAAATCAAACACTGATAAAACTTCAAATGGCCCTAACTTCTATACGGTACGTTCTACACCTATCAAAGTTTGCAACATACAAATGCTTGTAACTTTTTACTGGAGCGTCATAAAACCTAGAAATTTTGTAACAATAAAGTACTCGAGCCTCTTGTCAATTGAAGCTATCGCTCAAAGCTATGCTACCCTTGAGTCCCAAATCAAACACTGATAAAACTTCAAATGGCCCTAACTTCTATGCGGTACGTCCTACACCTATCAAAGTTTGCAACATACAAATGCTTGTAACTTTTTACTGGAGCGTCATAAAACCTTGAAATTTTGTAACAATAAATTACTCGAGCCTCTTGTCAATTTAAGCTATCGCTCAAAGCTATGCTACCCTTGAATCCCAAATCAAACACTGATAAATCTTCAAATGGCCCTAACTTCTATACGGTACGTCCTACACCTATCAAAGTTTGCAACATACAAATGCTTGGAACTTTTTACGGGAGCGTCATAAAACTTTGAAATTTTGTAACAATAAAGTATTCGAACCTCTTGTCAATTGAAGCTATCGCTCAAAGCTATGCTACCCTTGATACCCAAATCAAACACTGATAAAATTTCAAATGGCCCTAACTTCTATACGGTACGTCCTACACTTATCAAAGTTTGCAATATACAAATGCTTGTAACTTTTTACTGGAGCGTCATAAAACCATGAAATTTTGTAACAATAAAGTACTCGATCCTCTTGTCAATTTAAGCTATCGCTCAAAGCTATGCTACCCTTGAGTTCCAAATCAAACACTGATAAAACTTCAAATGGCCCTAACTTCTAGACGGTACGTCCTACACGTATCAAAGTTTGCAACATACAAATGCTTGTAACTTTTTACTGGAGCGTCATAAAACCTTGAAATTTTGTAACAATAAAGTACTCGAGCCTCTTGTCAATTTAAGCTATCGCTCAAAGCTATGCTACCCTTGAGTCCCAAATCAAACACTGATAAAACTTCAAATGGCCCTAACTTCTATACGGTACGTCGTACACCTATCAAAGTTTGCAACATACAAATGCTTGTAACTTTTTACTGGAGCGTCATAAAACCTTGAAATTTTGTAACAATAAATTACTCGAGCCTCTTGTTAATTTAAGCTATCGCTCAAAGCTATGCTACCCTTGAGTCCCAAATCAAACACTGATAAAACTTCAAATAGCCCTAACTTCTATACGGTACGTCCTACACCTATCAACGTTTGCAACATACAAATGCTTGTAACTTTTTACTGGAGCGTCATAAAACCTTGAAATTTTGTAACAATATAGTACTCGAACCTCTTGTCAATTTAAGTAATCGCTCAAAGCTTTGCTACCCTCGAGTCCCAAATCAAACACTGATAAAACTTCAAATGGCCCTAACTTCTATACGGTACGTCCTACACCTATCAAAGTTTGCAACATACAAATGCTTGTAACATTTTACTGGAGCGTCATAAAACCTTGAAATTTTGTAACAATAAAGTACTCGAGCCTCTTGTCAATTGAAGCTATCGCTCAAAGCTATGCTACCCTTGAGTCCCAAATCAAACACTGATAAAACTTCAAATCGCCCTAACTTCTATACGGTACGTCGTACACCTATCAAAGTTTGCAACATACAAATGCTTGTAACTTTTTACTGGAGCGTCATAAAACCTTGAAATTTTGTAACAATAAATTACTCGAGCCTCTTGTCAATTTAAGCTATCGCTCAAAGCTATGCTACCCTTGAATCCCTAATCAAACACTGATAAATCTTCAAATGGCCCTAACTTCTATACGGTACGTCCTACACCAATCAAAGTTTGCAACATACAAATGCTTGGAACTTTTTACGGGAGCGTCATAAAACTTTGAAATTTTGTAACAATAAAGTATTCGAACCTCTTGTCAATTGAAGCTATCGCTCAAAGCTATGCTACCCTTGAGTCCCAAATCAAACACTGATAAAATTTCAAATGGCCCTAACTTCTATACGGTACGTCCTACACCTATCAAAGTTTGCAATATACAAATGCTTGTAACTTTTTACTGGAGCGTCATAAAACCATGAAATTTTGTAACAATAAAGTACTCGATCCTCTTGTCAATTTAAGCTATCGCTCAAAGCTATGCTACCCTTGAGTCCCAAATCAAACACTGATAAAACTTCAAATGGCCCTAACTTCTATACGGTACGTCCTACACCTATCAAAGTTTGCAATATACAAATGCTTGTAACTTTTTACTGGAGCGTCATAAAACCATGAAATTTTGTAACAATAAAGTACTCGATCCTCTTGTCAATTTAAGCTATCGCTCAAAGCTATGCTACCCTTGAGTCCCAAATCAAACACTGATAAAACTTCAAATGGCCCTAACTTCTAGATGGTACGTCCTACACGTATCAAAGTTTGCAACATACAAATGCTTGTAACTTTTTACTGGAGCGTCATAAAACCTTGAAATTTTGTAACAATAAAGTACTCGAGCCTCTTGTCAATTTAAGCTATCGCTCAAAGCTATGCTAACCTTGAGTCCCAAATCAAACACTGATAAAACTTCAAATGGCCCTAACTTCTATACAGTACGTCCTACACCTATCAAAGTTTGCAACATACAAATGCTTGTAACTTTTTACTGGAGCGTCATAAAACCTTGAAATTTTGTAACAATAAAGTACTCGAGGCTCTTGTTAATTTAAGCTATCGCTCAAAGCTATGCTACCCTTGAGTCCCAGATCAAACACTGATTAAACTTCAAATGGCCCTAACTTCTATACGGTACGTCCTACACCTATCAAAGTTTGCAACATACAAATGCTTGTAACTTTTTACTGGAGCGTCATAAAACCTTGAAATTTTGTAACAATAAAGTACTCGAGCCTCTTGTTAATTTAAGCTATCGCTCAAAGCTATGCTACCCTTGAGTCCCAAATCAAACACTGATAAAACTTCAAATGACACTAACGTCTATACGGTACGCCCTACACCTATCAAAGTTTGCAACATTCAAATGCTAGTAACTTTTTACTGGAGCGTCATAAAACCTTGAAATTTTGTAACAATAAAGTACTCGAGACTCTTGTCAATTTAATCTATCGCTCAAAGCTATGCTACCCTTGAGTCCCAAATCAAACACTGATAAAACTTCAACTAGCCCTAGCATCTATACGGTACGTCCTACATCTATCAAAGTTTGCAACATACAAATGCTTGTAACTTTTTACTGGAGCGTCATAAAACCTTGAAATTTTGTAACAATAAAGTACTCGAGCCTCTTGTCAATTTAAGCTATCGCTCAAAGCTATGCTATCCTTGAGTCCCAAATCAAACACTGATAAAACTTCAAATGGCCCTAACTTCTATACGGTACGTCCTACACCTATCAAAGTTTGCAACATACAAATGCTTGTAACTTTTTACTGGAGCGTCATAAAACCTTGAAATTTTGTAACAATAAAGTACTCGAGCCTCTTGTTAATTTAAGCTATCGCTCAAAGCTATGCTACCCTTGAGTCCCAAATCAAACACTGATAAAACTTCAAATGGCCCTAACTTTTATACGGTACGTCCTACACCTATCAAAGTTTGCAACATTCAAATGCTAGTAACTTTTTACTGGAGCGTCATAAAACCTTGAAATTTTGTAACAATAAAGTACTCGAGACTCTTGTCAATTTAATCTATCGCTCAAAGCTATGCTACCCTTGAGTCCCAAATCAAACACTGATAAAACTTCAAATAGCCCTAGCATCTTTACGGTACGTCCTACATCTATCAAAGTTTGCAACATACAAATGCTTGTAACTTTTTACTGGAGCGTCATAAAACCTTGAAATTTTGTAACAATAAAGTACTCGAGCCTCTTGTCAATTTAAGCTATCGCTCAAAGCTATGCTATCCTTGAGTCCTAAATCAAACACTGATAAAACTTCAAATGGCCCTAACTTCTATACGGTACGTTCTACACCTATCAAAGTTTGCAACATACAAATGCTTCTAACTTTTTACTGGAGCGTCATAAAACCTTGAAATTTTGTAACAATAAAGTACTCGAGCCTCTTGTCAATTGAAGCTATCGCTCAAAGCTATGCTACCCTTGAGTCCCAAATCAAACACTGATAAAACTTCAAATGGCCCTAACTTCTATACGGTACATCCTACACCTATCAAAGTTTGAAACATACAAATGCTTGTAACTTTTTATTGGAGCGTCATAAAACCTTGAAATTTTGTAACAATAAATTACTTGAGCCTCTTGTCAATTTAAGCTATCGCTCAAAGCTATGCTACCCTTGAATCCCAAATCAAACACTGAAAAATCTTCAAATGGCCCTAACTTCTATACGGTACATCCTACACCTATCAAAGTTTGAAACATACAAATGCTTGTAACTTTTTATTGGAGCGTCATAAAACCTTGAAATTTTGTAACAATAAATTACTTGAGCCTCTTGTCAATTTAAGCTATCGCTCAAAGCTATGCTACCCTTGAATCCCAAATCAAACACTGAAAAATCTTCAAATGGCCCTAACTTTTATACGGTACATCCTACACCTATCAAAGTTTGAAACATACAAATGCTTGTAACTTTTTACTGGAGCGTCATAAAACCTTGAAATTTTGTAACAATAAAGTACTCGAGACTCTTGTCAATTTAATCTATCGCTCAAAGCTATGCTACCCTTGAGTCCCAAATCAAACACTGATAAAACTTCAAATAGCCCTAGCATCTTTTCGGTACGTCCTACATCTATCAAAGTTTACAACATACAAATGCTTGTAACTTTTTACTGGAGCGTCATAAAACCTTGAAATTTTGTAACAATAATGTACTCGAGCCTCTTGTCGATTTAAGCTATCGCTCAAAGCTATGCTACCCTTGAGTCCCAAATCAAACACTGATAAAACTTCAAATAGCCCTAGCTTCTATACGGTACGTCCTACATCTATCAAAGTTTGCAACATACAAATGCCTGTAAGTTTTTACTGGAGCGTCATAAAACCTAGAAATTTTGTAACAATAAAGTACTCGGACCTCTTGTCGATTTAAGTTATCGCTCAAAGCTATGCTACCCTTGAGTCCCAAATCAAACACTGATAAAACTTCAAATGGCCCTAACTTTTATACGGTACGTCCTACACCTATCAAAGTTTGCAACATTCAAATGCTAGTAACTTTTTACTGGAGCGTCATAAAACCTTGAAATTTTGTAACAATAAAGTACTCGAGACTCTTGTCAATTTAATCTATCGCTCAAAGCTATGCTACCCTTGAGTCCCAAATCAAACACTGATAAAACTTCAAATAGCCCTAGCATCTTTACGGTACGTCCTACATCTATCAAAGTTTGCAACATACAAATGCTTGTAACTTTTTACTGGAGCGTCATAAAACCTTGAAATTTTGTAACAATAAAGTACTCGAGCCTCTTGTCAATTTAAGCTATCGCTCAAAGCTATGCTATCCTTGAGTCCCAAATCAAACACTGATAAAACTTCAAATGGCCCTAACTTCTATACGGTACGTCCTACACCTATCAACGTTTGCAACATACAAATGCTTGTAACTTTTTACTGGAGCGTCATAAAACCTTGAAATTTTGTAACAATAAAGTACTCGAACCTCTTGTCAATTTAAGTAATCGCTCAAAGTTTTGCTACCCTCGAGTCCCAAATCAAACACTGATAAAACTTCAAATGGCCCTAACTTCTATACGGTACGTCCTACACCTATCAAAGCTTGCAACATACAAATGCTTGTAACTTTTTACTGGAGCGTCATAAAACCTTGAAATTTTGTAACAATAAAGTACTCGAACCTCTTGTCAATTTAAGTAATCGCTCAAAGCTTTGCTACCCTCGAGTCCCAAATCAAACACTGATAAAACTTCAAATGGCCCTAACTTCTATACGGTACGTCCTACACCTATCAAAGCTTGCAACATACAAATGCTTGTAACTTTTTACTGGAGCGTCATAAAACCTTGAAATTTTGTAACAATAAAGTACTCGAACCTCTTGTCAATTTAAGCTTTCGCTCAAAGCTATGCTACCCTTGAGTCCCAAATCAAACACTGATAAAACTTCAAATGGCCCTAACTTCTGTACGGTACGTCCTACACCTATCAAAGCTTGCAACATACAAATGCTTGTAACTTTTAACTGGAGCGTCGTAAAACCTGGAAATTTTGTAACAAATAAAGTACTCGAAACTCTTGTCAATTTAAGTAATCGCTCAAAGCTTTGCTACCCTCGAGTCCCAAATCAAACACTGATAAAACTTCAAATGGCCCTAACTTCTATACAGTACGTCCTAAACCTATCAAAGTATGCAAAATACAAATGCTTGTAACTTTTTACGGGAGCGTCATAAAACCTTGAAATTTTGTAACAATAAAGTACTCGAGCCTCTTGTCGATTTAAGCTATCGCTCAAAGCTATGCTACCCTTGAATCCCAAATCAAACACTGATAAAACTTCAAATGGCCCTAACTTTTATACGGTACGTCCTACACCTATCAAAGTTTGCAACATTCAAATGCTAGTAACTTTTTACTGGAGCGTCATAAAACCTTGAAATTTTGTAACAATAAAGTACTCTAGACTCTTGTCAATTTAATCTATCGCTCAAAACTATGCTACCCTTGAGTCCCAAATCAAACACTGATAAAACTTCAAATAGCCCTAGCATCTTTACGGTACGTCCTACATCTATCAAAGTTTGCAACATACAAATGCTTGTAACTTTTTACTGGAGCGTCATAAAACCTTGAAATTTTGTAACAATAAAGTACTCGAGCCTCTTGTCAATTTAAGCTATCGCTCAAAGCTATGCTATCCTTGAGTCCCAAATCAAACACTGATAAAACTTCAAATGGCCCTAACTTCTATACGGTACGTTCTACACCTATCAAAGTTTGCAACATACAAATGCTTGTAACTTTTTACTGGAGCGTCATAAAACCTTGAAATTTTGTAACAATAAAGTACTCGAGCCTCTTGTCAATTGAAGCTATCGCTCAAAGCTATGCTACCCTTGAGTCCCAAATCAAACACTGATAAAACTTCAAATGGCCCTAACTTCTATACGGTACGTCCTACACCTATCAAAGTTTGCAACATACAAATGCTTGTAACTTTTTACTGGAGCGTCATAAAACCTTGAAATTTTGTAACAATAAATTACTCGAGCCTCTTGTCAATTTAAGCTATCGCTCAAAGCTATGCTACCCTTGAATCCCAAATCAAACACTGATAAATCTTCAAATGGCCCTAACTTCTATACGGTACGTCCTACACCTATCAAAGTTTGCAACATACAAATGCTTGGAACTTTTTACGGGAGCGTCATAAAACTTTGAAATTTTGTAACAATAAAGTATTCGAACCTCTTGTCAATTGAAGCTATCGCTCAAAGCTATGCTACCCTTGAGTCCCAAATCAAACACTGATAAAATTTCAAATGGCCCTAACTTCTATACGGTACGTCCTACACTTATCAAAGTGTGCAATATACAAATGCTTGTAACTTTTTACTGGAGCGTCATAAAACCATGAAATTTTGTAACAATAAAGTATTCGATCCTCTTGTCAATTTAAGCTATCGCTCAAAGCTATGCTACCCTTGAGTCCCAAATCAAACACTGATAAAACTTCAAATGGCCCTAACTTCTAGACGGTACGTCCTACACGTATCAAAGTTTGCAACATACAAATGCTTGTAACTTTTTACTGGAGCGTCATAAAACCTTGAAATTTTGTAACAATAAAGTACTCGAGCCTCTTGTCAATTTAAGCTATCGCTCAAAGCTATGCTACCCTTGAGTCCCAAATCAAACACTGATAAAACTTCAAATGGCCCTAACTTCTATACAGTACGTCCTACACCTATCAAAGTTTGCAACATACAAATGCTTGTAACTTTTTACTGGAGCGTCATAAAACCTTGAAATTTTGTAACAATAAAGTACTCGAGCCTCTTGTTAATTTAAGTTATCGCTCAAAGCTATGCTACCCTTGAGTCCCAAATCAAACACTGATAAAACTTCAAATGACACTAACTTCTATACGGTACGTCCTACACCTATCAAAGTTTGCAACATACAAATGCTTGTAACTTTTTACTGGAGCGTCATAAAACCTTGAAATTTTGTAACAATAAAGTACTCGAGCCTCTTGTCAATTTAAGCTATCGCTCAAATCTATGCTACCCTTGAGTCCCAAATCAAACACTGATAAAACTTCAAATAGTCCTAGCTTCTATACGGTACGTCCTACACCTATCAAAGCTTGCAACATACAAATGCTTGTAACTTTTTACTGGAGCGTCATAAAACCTGGAAATTGGGTAACAATAAAGTACTCGAACCTCTTGTCAATTTAAGTAATCGCTCAAAGCTTTGCTACCCTCGAGTCCCAAATCAAACACTGATAAAACTTCAAATAGCCCTAGCATCTTTACGGTACGTCCTACATCTATCAAAGTTTGCAACATACAAATGCTTGTAACTTTTTACTGGAGCGTCATAAAACCTTGAAATTTTGTAACAATAAAGTACTCGAGCCTCTTGTCAATTTAAGCTATCGCTCAAAGCTATGCTATCCTTGAGTCCCAAATCAAACACTGATAAAACTTCAAATGGCCCTAACTTCTATACGGTACGTTCTACACCTATCAAAGTTTGCAACATACAAATGCTTCTAACTTTTTACTGGAGCGTCATAAAACCTTGAAATTTTGTAACAATAAAGTACTCGAGCCTCTTGTCAATTGAAGCTATCGCTCAAAGCTATGCTACCCTTGAGTCCCAAATCAAACACTGATACAACTTCAAATGGCCCTAACTTCTATACGGTACATCCTACACCTATCAAAGTTTGAAACATACAAATGCTTGTAACTTTTTATTGGAGCGTCATAAAACCTTGAAATTTTGTAACAATAAATTACTTGAGCCTCTTGTCAATTTAAGCTATCGCTCAAAGCTATGCTACCCTTGAATCCCAAATCAAACACTGAAAAATCTTCAAATGGCCCTAACTTCTATACGGTACATCCTACACCTATCAAAGTTTGAAACATACAAATGCTTGTAACTTTTTATTGGAGCGTCATAAAACCTTGAAATTTTGTAACAATAAATTACTTGAGCCTCTTGTCAATTTAAGCTATCGCTCAAAGCTATGCTACCCTTGAATCCCAAATCAAACACTGAAAAATCTTCAAATGGCCCTAACTTTTATACGGTACATCCTACACCTATCAAAGTTTGAAACATACAAATGCTTGTAACTTTTTACTGGAGCGTCATAAAACCTTGAAATTTTGTAACAATAAAGTACTCGAGACTCTTGTCAATTTAATCTATCGCTCAAAGCTATGCTACCCTTGAGTCCCAAATCAAACACTGATAAAACTTCAAATAGCCCTAGCATCTTTACGGTAGGTCCTACATCTATCAAAGTTTACAACATACAAATGCTTGTAACTTTTTACTGGAGCGTCATAAAACCTTGAAATTTTGTAACAATAATGTACTCGAGCCTCTTGTCGATTTAAGCTATCGCTCAAAGCTATGCTACCCTTGAGTCCCAAATCAAACACTGATAAAACTTCAAATAGCCCTAGCTTCTATACGGTACGTCCTACATCTATCAAAGTTTGCAACATACAAATGCCTGTAAGTTTTTACTGGAGCGTCATAAAACCTAGAAATTTTGTAACAATAAAGTACTCGGACCTCTTGTCGATTTAAGTTATCGCTCAAAGCTATGCTACCCTTGAGTCCCAAATCAAACACTGATAAAACTTCAAATGGCCCTAACTTTTATACGGTACGTCCTACACCTATCAAAGTTTGCAACATTCAAATGCTAGTAACTTTTTACTGGAGCGTCATAAAACCTTGAAATTTTGTAACAATAAAGTACTCGAGCCTCTTGTCAATTTAAGCTATCGCTCAAAGCTATGCTATCCTTGAGTCCCAAATCAAACACTGATAAAACTTCAAATGGCCCTAACTTCTATACGGTACGTCCTACACCTATCAACGTTTGCAACATACAAATGCTTGTAACTTTTTACTGGAGCGTCATAAAACCTTGAAATTTTGTAACAATAAAGTACTCGAGCCTCTTGTCAATTTAAGCTATCGCTCAAAGCTATGCTATCCTTGAGTCCCAAATCAAACACTGATAAAACTTCAAATGGCCCTAACTTCTATACGGTACGTCCTACACCTATCAACGTTTGCAACATACAAATGCTTGTAACTTTTTACTGGAGCGTCATAAAACCTTGAAATTTTGTAACAATAAAGTACTCGAACCTATTGTCAATTTAAGTAATCGCTCAAAGTTTTGCTACCCTCGAGTCCCAAATCAAACACTGATAAAACTTCAAATGGCCCTAACTTCTATACGGTACGTCCTACACCTATCAAAGCTTGCAACATACAAATGCTTGTAACTTTTTACTGGAGCGTCATAAAACCTTGAAATTTTGTAACAATAAAGTACTCGAACCTCTTGTCAATTTAAGTAATCGCTCAAAGCTTTGCTACCCTCGAGTCCCAAATCAAACACTGATAAAACTTCAAATGGCCCTAACTTCTATACGGTACGTCCTACACCTATCAAAGCTTGCAACATACAAATGCTTGTAACTTTTTACTGGAGCGTCATAAAACCTTGAAATTTTGTAACAATAAAGTACTCGAACCTCTTGTCAATTTAAGCTTTCGCTCAAAGCTATGCTACCCTTGAGTCCCAAATCAAACACTGATAAAACTTCAAATGGCCCTAACTTCTGTACGGTACGTCCTACACCTATCAAAGCTTGCAACATACAAATGCTTGTAACTTTTAACTGGAGCGTCGTAAAACCTGGAAATTTTGTAACAATAAAGTACTCGAAACTCTTGTCAATTTAAGTAATCGCTCAAAGCTTTGCTACCCTCGAGTCCCAAATCAAACACTGATAAAACTTCAAATGGCCCTAACTTCTATACAGTACGTCCTAAACCTATCAAAGTATGCAAAATACAAATGCTTGTAACTTTTTACGGGAGCGTCATAAAACCTTGAAATTTTGTAACAATAAAGTACTCGAGCCTCTTGTCGATTTAAGCTATCGCTGAAAGCTATGCTACCCTTGAATCCCAAATCAAACACTGATAAAACTTCAAATGGCCCTAACTTTTATACGGTACGTCCTACACCTATCAAAGTTTGCAACATTCAAATGCTAGTAACTTTTTACTGGAGCGTCATAAAACCTTGAAATTTTGTAACAATAAAGTACTCTAGACTCTTGTCAATTTAATCTATCGCTCAAAACTATGCTACCCTTGAGTCCCAAATCAAACACTGATAAAACTTCAAATAGCCCTAGCATCTTTACGGTACGTCCTACATCTATCAAAGTTTGCAACATACAAATGCTTGTAACTTTTTACTGGAGCGTCATAAAACCTTGAAATTTTGTAACAATAAAGTACTCGAGCCTCTTGTCGATTTAAGCTATCGCTGAAAGCTATGCTACCCTTGAATCCCAAATCAAACACTGATAAAACTTCAAATGGCCCTAACTTTTATACGGTACGTCCTACACCTATCAAAGTTTGCAACATTCAAATGCTAGTAACTTTTTACTGGAGCGTCATAAAACCTTGAAATTTTGTAACAATAAAGTACTCTAGACTCTTGTCAATTTAATCTATCGCTCAAAACTATGCTACCCTTGAGTCCCAAATCAAACACTGATAAAACTTCAAATAGCCCTAGCATCTTTACGGTACGTCCTACATCTATCAAAGTTTGCAACATACAAATGCTTGTAACTTTTTACTGGAGCGTCATAAAACCTTGAAATTTTGTAACAATAAAGTACTCGAGCCTCTTGTTAATTTAAGTTATCGCTCAAAGCTATGCTACCCTTGAGTCCCAAATCAAACACTGATAAAACTTCAAATGACACTAACTTCTATACGGTACGTCCTACACCTATCAAAGTTTGCAACATACAAATGCTTGTAACTTTTTACTGGAGCGTCATAAAACCTTGAAATTTTGTAACAATAAAGTACTCGAGCCTCTTGTCAATTTAAGCTATCGCTCAAATCTATGCTACCCTTGAGTCCCAAATCAAACACTGATAAAACTTCAAATAGTCCTAGCTTCTATACGGTACGTCCTACACCTATCAAAGCTTGCAACATACAAATGCTTGTAACTTTTTACTGGAGCGTCATAAAACCTGGAAATTGGGTAACAATAAAGTACTCGAACCTCTTGTCAATTTAAGTAATCGCTCAAAGCTTTGCTACCCTCGAGTCCCAAATCAAACACTGATAAAACTTCAAATAGCCCTAGCATCTTTACGGTACGTCCTACATCTATCAAAGTTTGCAACATACAAATGCTTGTAACTTTTTACTGGAGCGTCATAAAACCTTGAAATTTTGTAACAATAAAGTACTCGAACCTCTTGTCAATTTAAGCTTTCGCTCAAAGCTATGCTACCCTTGAGTCCCAAATCAAACACTGATAAAACTTCAAATGGCCCTAACTTCTGTACGGTACGTCCTACACCTATCAAAGCTTGCAACATACAAATGCTTGTAACTTTTAACTGGAGCGTCGTAAAACCTGGAAATTTTGTAACAATAAAGTACTCGAAACTCTTGTCAATTTAAGTAATCGCTCAAAGCTTTGCTACCCTCGAGTCCCAAATCAAACACTGATAAAACTTCAAATGGCCCTAACTTCTATACAGTACGTCCTAAACCTATCAAAGTATGCAAAATACAAATGCTTGTAACTTTTTACGGGAGCGTCATAAAACCTTGAAATTTTGTAACAATAAAGTACTCGAGCCTCTTGTCGATTTAAGCTATCGCTGAAAGCTATGCTACCCTTGAATCCCAAATCAAACACTGATAAAACTTCAAATGGCCCTAACTTTTATACGGTACGTCCTACACCTATCAAAGTTTGCAACATTCAAATGCTAGTAACTTTTTACTGGAGCGTCATAAAACCTTGAAATTTTGTAACAATAAAGTACTCTAGACTCTTGTCAATTTAATCTATCGCTCAAAACTATGCTACCCTTGAGTCCCAAATCAAACACTGATAAAACTTCAAATAGCCCTAGCATCTTTACGGTACGTCCTACATCTATCAAAGTTTGCAACATACAAATGCTTGTAACTTTTTACTGGAGCGTCATAAAACCTTGAAATTTTGTAACAATAAAGTACTCGAGCCTCTTGTCAATTTAAGCTATCGCTCAAAGCTATGCTATCCTTGAGTCCCAAATCAAACACTGATAAAACTTCAAATGGCCCTAACTTCTATACGGTACGTTCTACACCTATCAAAGTTTGCAACATACAAATGCTTGTAACTTTTTACTGGAGCGTCATAAAACCTTGAAATTTTGTAACAATAAAGTACTCGAGCCTCTTGTCAATTGAAGCTATCGCTCAAAGCTATGCTACCCTTGAGTCCCAAATCAAACACTGATAAAACTTCAAATGGCCCTAACTTCTATACGGTACGTCCTACACCTATCAAAGTTTGCAACATACAAATGCTTGTAACTTTTTACTGGAGCGTCATAAAACCTTGAAATTTTGTAACAATAAATTACTCGAGCCTCTTGTCAATTTAAGCTATCGCTCAAAGCTATGCTACCCTTGAATCCCAAATCAAACACTGATATATCTTCAAATGGCCCTAACTTCTATACGGTACGTCCTACACCTATCAAAGTTTGCAACATACAAATGCTTGGAACTTTTTACGGGAGCGTCATAAAACTTTGAAATTTTGTAACAATAAAGTATTCGAACCTCTTGTCAATTGAAGCTATCGCTCAAAGCTATGCTACCCTTGAGTCCCAAATCAAACACTGATAAAATTTCAAATGGCCCTAACTTCTATACGGTACGTCCTACACTTATCAAAGTGTGCAATATACAAATGCTTGTAACTTTTTACTGGAGCGTCATAAAACCATGAAATTTTGTAACAATAAAGTATTCGATCCTCTTGTCAATTTAAGCTATCGCTCAAAGCTATGCTACCCTTGAGTCCCAAATCAAACACTGATAAAACTTCAAATGGCCCTAACTTCTAGACGGTACGTCCTACACGTATCAAAGTTTGCAACATACAAATGCTTGTAACTTTTTACTGGAGCGTCATAAAACCTTGAAATTTTGTAACAATAAAGTACTCGAGCCTCTTGTCAATTTAAGCTATCGCTCAAAGCTATGCTACCCTTGAGTCCCAGATCAAACACTGATTAAACTTCAAATGGCCCTAACTTCTATACGGTACGTCCTACACCTATCAAAGTTTGCAACATACAAATGCTTGTAACTTTTTACTGGAGCGTCATAAAACCTGGAAATTGGGTAACAATAAAGTACTCGAACCTCTTGTCAATTTAAGTAATCGCTCAAAGCTTTGCTACCCTCGAGTCCCAAATGAAACACTGATAAAACTTCAAATGGCCCTAACTTCTATACGGTACGTCCTACACCTATCAAAGTTTGCAACATACAAATGCTTGTAACTTTTTACTGGAGCGTCATAAAACCATGAAATTTTGTAACAATAAAGTACTCGAGCCTCTTGTCAATTTAAGCTATCGCTCAAAGCTATGCTACCCTTGAGTCCCAGATCAAACACTGATTAAACTTCAAATGGCCCTAACTTCTATACGGTACGTCATACACCTATCAAAGTTTGCAACATACAAATGCTTGTAACTTTTTACTGGAGCGTCATAAAACCTTGAAATTTTGTAACAATAAAGTACTCGAGCCTCTTGTTAATTTAAGCTATCGCTCAAAGCTATGCTACTCTTGAGTCCCAAATCAAACACTGATAAAACTTCAAATGACACTAACTTCTATACGGTACGCCCTACACCTATCAAAGTTTGCAACATACAAATGCTTGTAACTTTTTACTGGAGCGTCATAAAACCTTGAAATTTTGTAACAATAAAGTACTCGAGCCTCTTGTCAATTTAAGCTATCGCTCAAAGCTATGCTATCCTTGAGTCCCAAATCAAACACTGATAAAACTTCAAATGGCCCTAACTTCTATACAGTACGTCCTAAACCTATCAAAGTATGCAAAATACAAATGCTTGTAACTTTTTACGGGAGCGTCATAAAACCTTGAAATTTTGTAACAATAAAGTACTCGAGCCTCTTGTCGATTTAAGCTATCGCTGAAAGCTATGCTACCCTTGAATCCCAAATCAAACACTGATAAAACTTCAAATGGCCCTAACTTTTATACGGTACGTCCTACACCTATCAAAGTTTGCAACATTCAAATGCTAGTAACTTTTTACTGGAGCGTCATAAAACCTTGAAATTTTGTAACAATAAAGTACTCTAGACTCTTGTCAATTTAATCTATCGCTCAAAACTATGCTACCCTTGAGTCCCAAATCAAACACTGATAAAACTTCAAATAGCCCTAGCATCTTTACGGTACGTCCTACATCTATCAAAGTTTGCAACATACAAATGCTTGTAACTTTTTACTGGAGCGTCATAAAACCTTGAAATTTTGTAACAATAAAGTACTCGAGCCTCTTGTCAATTTAAGCTATCGCTCAAAGCTATGCTATCCTTGAGTCCCAAATCAAACACTGATAAAACTTCAAATGGCCCTAACTTCTATACGGTACGTTCTACACCTATCAAAGTTTGCAACATACAAATGCTTGTAACTTTTTACTGGAGCGTCATAAAACCTTGAAATTTTGTAACAATAAAGTACTCGAGCCTCTTGTCAATTGAAGCTATCGCTCAAAGCTATGCTACCCTTGAGTCCCAAATCAAACACTGATAAAACTTCAAATGGCCCTAACTTCTATACGGTACGTCCTACACCTATCAAAGTTTGCAACATACAAATGCTTGTAACTTTTTACTGGAGCGTCATAAAACCTTGAAATTTTGTAACAATAAAATACTCGAGCCTCTTGTCAATTTAAGCTATCGCTCAAAGCTATGCTACCCTTGAATCCCAAATCAAACACTGATAAATCTTCAAATGGCCCTAACTTCTATACGGTACGTCCTACACCTATCAAAGTTTGCAACATACAAATGCTTGGAACTTTTTACGGGAGCGTCATAAAACTTTGAAATTTTGTAACAATAAAGTATTCGAACCTCTTGTCAATTGAAGCTATCGCTCAAAGCTATGCTACCCTTGAGTCCCAAATCAAACACTGATAAAATTTCAAATGGCCCTAACTTCTATACGGTACGTCCTACACTTATCAAAGTGTGCAATATACAAATGCTTGTAACTTTTTACTGGAGCGTCATAAAACCATGAAATTTTGTAACAATAAAGTATTCGATCCTCTTGTCAATTTAAGCTATCGCTCAAAGCTATGCTACCCTTGAGTCCCAAATCAAACACTGATAAAACTTCAAATGGCCCTAACTTCTAGACGGTACGTCCTACACGTATCAAAGTTTGCAACATACAAATGCTTGTAACTTTTTACTGGAGCGTCATAAAACCTTGAAATTTTGTAACAATAAAGTACTCGAGCCTCTTGTCAATTTAAGCTATCGCTCAAAGCTATGCTACCCTTGAGTCCCAAATCAAACACTGATAAAACTTCAAATGGCCCTAACTTCTATACAGTACGTCCTACACCTATCAAAGTTTGCAACATACAAATGCTTGTAACTTTTTACTGGAGCGTCATAAAACCTTGAAATTTTGTAACAATAAAGTACTCGAGCCTCTTGTTAATTTAAGTTATCGCTCAAAGCTATGCTACCCTTGAGTCCCAAATCAAACACTGATAAAACTTCAAATGACACTAACTTCTATACGGTACGTCCTACACCTATCAAAGTTTGCAACATACAAATGCTTGTAACTTTTTACTGGAGCGTCATAAAACCTTGAAATTTTGTAACAATAAAGTACTCGAGCCTCTTGTCAATTTAAGCTATCGCTCAAATCTATGCTACCCTTGAGTCCCAAATCAAACACTGATAAAACTTCAAATAGTCCTAGCTTCTATACGGTACGTCCTACACCTATCAAAGCTTGCAACATACAAATGCTTGTAACTTTTTACTGGAGCGTCATAAAACCTGGAAATTGGGTAACAATAAAGTACTCGAACCTCTTGTCAATTTAAGTAATCGCTCAAAGCTTTGCTACCCTCGAGTCCCAAATGAAACACTGATAAAACTTCAAATGGCCCTAACTTCTATACGGTACGTCCTACACCTATCAAAGTTTGCAACATACAAATGCTTGTAACTTTTTACTGGAGCGTCATAAAACCATGAAATTTTGTAACAATAAAGTACTCGAGCCTCTTGTCAATTTAAGCTATCGCTCAAAGCTATGCTACCCTTGAGTCCCAGATCAAACACTGATTAAACTTCAAATGGCCCTAACTTCTATACGGTACGTCCTACACCTATCAAAGTTTGCAACATACAAATGCTTGTAACTTTTTACTGGAGCGTCATAAAACCTTGAAATTTTGTAACAATAAAGTACTCGAGCCTCTTGTTAATTTAAGCTATCGCTCAAAGCTATGCTACTCTTGAGTCCCAAATCAAACACTGATAAAACTTCAAATGACACTAACTTCTATACGGTACGCCCTACACCTATCAAAGTTTGCAACATTCAAATGCTAGTAACTTTTTACTGGAGCGTCATAAAACCTTGAAATTTTGTAACAATAAAGTACTCGAGACTCATGTCAATTTAATCTATCGCTCAAAGCTATGCTACCCTTGAGTCCCAAATCAAACACTGATAAAACTTCAAATAGCCCTAGCATCTATACGGTACGTCCTACATCTATCAAAGTTTGCAACATACAAATGCTTGTAACTTTTTACTGGAGCGTCATAAAACCTTGAAATTTTGTAACAATAAAGTACTCGAGCCTCTTGTCAATTTAAGCTATCGCTCAAAGCTATGCTATCCTTGAGTCCCAAATCAAACACTGATAAAACTTCAAATGGCCCTAACTTCTATACGGTACGTCCTACTCCTATCAAAGTTTGCAACATACAAATGCTTGGAACTTTTTACGGGAGCGTCATACAACTTTGAAATTTTGTAACAATAAAGTATTCGAACCTCTTGTCAATTGAAGCTATCGCTCAAAGCTATGCTACCCTTGAGTCCCAAATCAAACACTGATAACATTTCAAATGGCCCTAACTTCTATACGGTACGTCCTATTAAAGTTTGCAACATACAAATGCTTGTAACTTTTTACTGGAGCGTCATAAAACCATGAAATTTTGTAACAATAAAGTACTCGAGCCTCTTGTCAATTTAAGCTATCGCTCAAAGCTATGCTACCCTTGAGTCCCAAATCAAACACTGATAAAACTTCAAATGGCCCTAACTTCTAGACGGTATGTCCTACACGTATCAAAGTTTGCAACATGCAAATGCTTGTAACTTTTTACTGGAGCGCCATAAAACCTTGAAATTTTGTAACAATAAAGTACTCGAGCCTCTTGTCAATTTAAGCTATCGCTCAAAGCTATGCTACCCTTGAGTCCCAAATCAAACACTGATAAAACTTCAAACGGCCCTAACTTCTATACGGTACGTCCTACACCTATCAAAGTTTGCAACGTACAAATGCTTGTAACTTTTTACTGGAGCGTCATAAAACCTTGAAATTTTGTAACAATAAAGTACTCGAGCCTCTTGTCAATTTAAGCTATCGCTCAAATCTATGCTACCCTTGAATCCAAAATCAAACACTGATAAAACTTCAAATAGTCCTAGCTTCTATACGGTACGTCCTACACCTATCAAAGCTTGCAACATACAAATGCTTGTAATTTTTTACTGGAGCGTCATAAAACCTGGAAATTTGGTAACAATAAAGTACTCGAGCCTCTTGTCAATTTAAGCTATCGCTCAAAGCTATGCTACCCTTGAGTCCCAAATCAAACACTGATAAAACTTCAAATGGCCCTAACTTCTATACAGTACGTCCTACACCTATCAAAGTTTGCAACATACAAATGCTTGTAACTTTTTACTGGAGCGTCATAAAACCTTGAAATTTTGTAACAATAAAGTACTCGAGCCTCTTGTTAATTTAAGCTATCGCTCAAAGCTATGCTACCCTTGAGTCCCAAATCAAACACTGATAAAACTTCAAATGACACTAACTTCTATACGGTACGTCCTACACCTATCAAAGTTTGCAACATACAAATGCTTGTAACTTTTTACTGGAGCGTCATAAAACCTTGAAATTTTGTAACAATAAAGTACTCGAGCCTCTTGTCAATTTAAGCTATCGCTCAAATCTATGCTACCCTTGAGTCCCAAATCAAACACTGATAAAACTTCAAATAGTCCTAGCTTCTATACGGTACGTCCTACACCTATCAAAGCTTGCAACATACAAATGCTTGTAACTTTTTACTGGAGCGTCATAAAACCTGGAAATTGGGTAACAATAAAGTACTCGAACCTCTTGTCAATTTAAGTAATCGCTCAAAGCTTTGCTACCCTCGAGTCCCAAATGAAACACTGATAAAACTTCAAATGGCCCTAACTTCTATACGGTACGTCCTACACCTATCAAAGTTTGCAACATACAAATGCTTGTAACTTTTTACTGGAGCGTCATAAAACCATGAAATTTTGTAACAATAAAGTACTCGAGCCTCTTGTCAATTTAAGCTATCGCTCAAAGCTATGCTACCCTTGAGTCCCAGATCAAACACTGATTAAACTTCAAATGGCCCTAACTTCTATACGGTACGTCCTACACCTATCAAAGTTTGCAACATACAAATGCTTGTAAATTTTTACTGGAGCGTCATAAAACCTTGAAATTTTCTAACAATAAAGTACTCGAGTCTCTTGTTAATTTAAGCTATCGCTCAAAGCTATGCTACCCTTGAGTCCCAAATCAAACACTGATAAAACTTCAAATGACACTAACTTCTATACGGTACGCCCTACACCTATCAAAGTTTGCAACATTCAAATGCTAGTAACTTTTTACTGGAGCGTCATAAAACCTTGAAATTTTGTAACAATAAAGTACTCGAGACTCTTGTCAATTTAATCTATCGCTCAAAGCTATGCTACCCTTGAGTCCCAAATCAAACACTGATAAAACTTCAAATAGCCCTAGCATCTATACGGTACGTCCTACATCTATCAAAGTTTGCAACATACAAATGCTTGTAACTTTTTACTGGAGCGTCATAAAACCTTGAAATTTTGTAACAATAAAGTACTCGAGCCTCTTGTCAATTTAAGCTATCGCTCAAAGCTATGCTGTCCTTGAGTCCCAAATCAAACACTGATAAAACTTCAAATGGCCCTAACTTCTATACGGTACGTTCTACACCTATCAAAGTTTGCAACATACAAATGCTTGTAACTTTTTACTGGAGCGTCATAAAACCTTGAAATTTTGTAACAATAAAGTACTCGAGCCTCTTGTCAATTGAAGCTATCGCTCAAAGCTATGCTACCCTTGAGTCCCAAATCAAACACTGATAAAACTTCAAATGGCCCTAACTTCTATACGGTACGTCCTACACCTATCAAAGTTTGCAACATACAAATGCTTGTAACTTTTTACTGGAGCGTCATAAAACCTTGAAATTTTGTAACAATAAATTACTCGAGCCTCTTGTCAATTTAAGCTATCGCTCAAAGCTATGCTACCCTTGAATCCCAAATCAAACACTGATAAATCTTCAAATGGCCCTAACTTCTATACGGTACGTCCTACACCTATCAAAGTTTGCAACATACAAATGCTTGGAACTTTTTACGGGAGCGTCATAAAACTTTGAAATTTTGTAACAATAAAGTATTCGAACCTCTTGTCAATTGAAGCTATCGCTCAAAGCTATGCTACCCTTGAGTCCCAAATCAAACACTGATAAAATTTCAAATGGCCCTAACTTCTATACGGTACGTCCTACACTTATCAAAGTGTGCAATATACAAATGCTTGTAACTTTTTACTGGAGCGTCATAAAACCATGAAATTTTGTAACAATAAAGTATTCGATCCTCTTGTCAATTTAAGCTATCGCTCAAAGCTATGCTACCCTTGAGTCCCAAATCAAACACTGATAAAACTTCAAATGGCCCTAACTTCTAGACGGTACGTCCTACACGTATCAAAGTTTGCAACATACAAATGCTTGTAACTTTTTACTGGAGCGTCATAAAACCTTGAAATTTTGTAACAATAAAGTACTCGAGCCTCTTGTCAATTTAAGCTATCGCTCAAAGCTATGCTACCCTTGAGTCCCAAATCAAACACTGATAAAACTTCAAATGGCCCTAACTTCTATACAGTACGTCCTACACCTATCAAAGTTTGCAACATACAAATGCTTGTAACTTTTTACTGGAGCGTCATAAAACCTTGAAATTTTGTAACAATAAAGTACTCGAGCCTCTTGTTAATTTAAGTTATCGCTCAAAGCTATGCTACCCTTGAGTCCCAAATCAAACACTGATAAAACTTCAAATGACACTAACTTCTATACGGTACGTCCTACACCTATCAAAGTTTGCAACATTCAAATGCTTGTAACTTTTTACTGGAGCGTCATAAAACCTTGAAATTTTGTAACAATAAAGTACTCGAGCCTCTTGTCAATTTAAGCTATCGCTCAAATCTATGCTACCCTTGAGTCCCAAATCAAACACTGATAAAACTTCAAATAGTCCTAGCTTCTATACGGTACGTCCTACACCTATCAAAGCTTGCAACATACAAATGCTTGTAACTTTTTACTGGAGCGTCATAAAACCTGGAAATTGGGTAACAATAAAGTACTCGAACCTCTTGTCAATTTAAGTAATCGCTCAAAGCTTTGCTACCCTCGAGTCCCAAATGAAACACTGATAAAACTTCAAATGGCCCTAACTTCTATACGGTACGTCCTACACCTATCAAAGTTTGCAACATACAAATGCTTGTAACTTTTTACTGGAGCGTCATAAAACCATGAAATTTTGTAACAATAAAGTACTCGAGCCTCTTGTCAATTTAAGCTATCGCTCAAAGCTATGCTACCCTTGAGTCCCAGATCAAACACTGATTAAACTTCAAATGGCCCTAACTTCTATACGGTACGTCCTACACCTATCAAAGTTTGCAACATACAAATGCTTGTAACTTTTTACTGGAGCGTCATAAAACCTTGAAATTTTGTAACAATAAAGTACTCGAGCCTCTTGTTAATTTAAGCTATCGCTCAAAGCTATGCTACTCTTGAGTCCCAAATCAAACACTGATAAAACTTCAAATGACACTAACTTCTATACGGTACGCCCTACACCTATCAAAGTTTGCAACATTCAAATGCTAGTAACTTTTTACTGGAGCGTCATAAAACCTTGAAATTTTGTAACAATAAAGTACTCGAGACTCTTGTCAATTTAATCTATCGCTCAAAGCTATGCTACCCTTGAGTCCCAAATCAAACACTGATAAAACTTCAAATAGCCCTAGCATCTATACGGTACGTCCTACATCTATAAAAGTTTGCAACATACAAATGCTTGTAACTTTTTACTGGAGCGTCATAAAACCTTGAAATTTTGTAACAATAAAGTACTCGAGCCTCTTGTCAATTTAAGCTATCGCTCAAAGCTATGCTATCCTTGAGTCCCAAATCAAACACTGATAAAACTTCAAATGGCCCTAACTTCTATACGGTACGTCCTACTCCTATCAAAGTTTGCAACATACAAATGCTTGGAACTTTTTACGGGAGCGTCATACAACTTTGAAATTTTGTAACAATAAAGTATTCGAACCTCTTGTCAATTGAAGCTATCGCTCAAAGCTATGCTACCCTTGAGTCCCAAATCAAACACTGATAACATTTCAAATGGCCCTAACTTCTATACGGTACGTCCTATTAAAGTTTGCAACATACAAATGCTTGTAACTTTTTACTGGAGCGTCATAAAACCATGAAATTTTGTAACAGTAAAGTACTCGAGCCTGTTGTCAATTTAAGCTATCGCTCAAAGCTATGCTACCCTTGTGTCCCAAATCAAACACTGATAAAACTTCAAATGGCCCTAACTTCTAGACGGTATGTCCTACACGTATCAAAGTTTGCAACATGCAAATGCTTGTAACTTTTTACTGGAGCGCCATAAAACCTTGAAATTTTGTAACAATAAAGTACTCGAGCCTCTTGTCAATTTAAGCTATCGCTCAAAGCTATGCTACCCTTGAGTCCCAAATCAAACACTGATAAAACTTCAAACGGCCCTAACTTCTATACGGTACGTCCTACACCTATCAAAGTTTGCAACGTACAAATGCTTGTAACTTTTTACTGGAGCGTCATAAAACCTTGAAATTTTGTAACAATAAAGTACTCGAGCCTCTTGTCAATTTAAGCTATCGCTCAAATCTATGCTACCCTTGAATCCAAAATCAAACACTGATAAAACTTCAAATAGTCCTAGCTTCTATACGGTACGTCCTACACCTATCAAAGCTTGCAACATACAAATGCTTGTAATTTTTTACTGGAGCGTCATAAAACCTGGAAATTTGGTAACAATAAAGTACTCGAGCCTCTTGTCAATTTAAGCTATCGCTCAAAGCTATGCTACCCTTGAGTCCCAAATCAAACACTGATAAAACTTCAAATGGCCCTAACTTCTATACAGTACGTCCTACACCTATCAAAGTTTGCAACATACAAATGCTTGTAACTTTTTACTGGAGCGTCATAAAACCTTGAAATTTTGTAACAATAAAGTACTCGAGCCTCTTGTTAATTTAAGCTATCGCTCAAAGCTATGCTACCCTTGAGTCCCAAATCAAACACTGATAAAACTTCAAATGACACTAACTTCTATACGGTACGTCCTACACCTATCAAAGTTTGCAACATACAAATGCTTGTAACTTTTTACTGGAGCGTCATAAAACCTTGAAATTTTGTAACAATAAAGTACTCGAGCCTCTTGTCAATTTAAGCTATCGCTCAAATCTATGCTACCCTTGAGTCCCAAATCAAACACTGATAAAACTTCAAATGGCCCTAACTTCTATACAGTACGTCCTACACCTATCAAAGTTTGCAACATACAAATGCTTGTAACTTTTTACTGGAGCGTCATAAAACCTTGAAATTTTGTAACAATAAAGTACTCGAGCCTCTTGTTAATTTAAGCTATCGCTCAAAGCTATGCTACCCTTGAGTCCCAAATCAAACACTGATAAAACTTCAAATGACACTAACTTCTATACGGTACGTCCTACACCTATCAAAGTTTGCAACATACAAATGCTTGTAACTTTTTACTGGAGCGTCATAAAACCTTGAAATTTTGTAACAATAAAGTACTCGAGCCTCTTGTCAATTTAAGCTATCGCTCAAATCTATGCTACCCTTGAGTCCCAAATCAAACACTGATAAAACTTCAAATAGTCCTAGCTTCTATACGGTACGTCCTACACCTATCAAAGCTTGCAACATACAAATGCTTGTAACTTTTTACTGGAGCGTCATAAAACCTGGAAATTGGGTAACAATAAAGTACTCGAACCTCTTGTCAATTTAAGTAATCGCTCAAAGCTTTGCTACCCTCGAGTCCCAAATGAAACACTGATAAAACTTCAAATGGCCCTAACTTCTATACGGTACGTCCTACACCTATCAAAGTTTGCAACATACAAATGCTTGTAACTTTTTACTGGAGCGTCATAAAACCATGAAATTTTGTAACAATAAAGTACTCGAGCCTCTTGTCAATTTAAGCTATCGCTCAAAGCTATGCTACCCTTGAGTCCCAGATCAAACACTGATTAAACTTCAAATGGCCCTAACTTCTATACGGTACGTCCTACACCTATCAAAGTTTGCAACATACAAATGCTTGTAAATTTTTACTGGAGCGTCATAAAACCTTGAAATTTTCTAACAATAAAGTACTCGAGTCTCTTGTTAATTTAAGCTATCGCTCAAAGCTATGCTACCCTTGAGTCCCAAATCAAACACTGATAAAACTTCAAATGACACTAACTTCTATACGGTACGCCCTACACCTATCAAAGTTTGCAACATTCAAATGCTAGTAACTTTTTACTGGAGCGTCATAAAACCTTGAAATTTTGTAACAATAAAGTACTCGAGACTCTTGTCAATTTAATCTATCGCTCAAAGCTATGCTACCCTTGAGTCCCAAATCAAACACTGATAAAACTTCAAATAGCCCTAGCATCTATACGGTACGTCCTACATCTATCAAAGTTTGCAACATACAAATGCTTGTAACTTTTTACTGGAGCGTCATAAAACCTTGAAATTTTGTAACAATAAAGTACTCGAGCCTCTTGTCAATTTAAGCTATCGCTCAAAGCTATGCTGTCCTTGAGTCCCAAATCAAACACTGATAAAACTTCAAATGGCCCTAACTTCTATACGGTACGTCCTACTCCTATCAAAGTTTGCAACATACAAATGCTTGGAACTTTTTACGGGAGCGTCATACAACTTTGAAATTTTGTAACAATAAAGTATTCGAACCTCTTGTCAATTGAAGCTATCGCTCAAAGCTATGCTACCCTTGAGTCCCAAATCAAACACTGATAACATTTCAAATGGCCCTAACTTCTATACGGTACGTCCTATCAAAGTTTGCAACATACAAATGCTTGTAACTTTTTACTGGAGCGTCATAAAACCATGAAATTTTGTAACAATAAAGTACTCGAGCCTCTTGTCAATTTAAGCTATCGCTCAAAGCTATGCTACCCTTGAGTCCCAAATCAAACACTGATAAAACTTCAAATGGCCCTAACTTCTAGACGGTACGTCCTACACGTATCAAAGTTTGCAACATGCAAATGCTTGTAACTTTTTACTGGAGCGCCATAAAACCTTGAAATTTTGTAACAATAAAGTACTCGAGCCTCTTGTCAATTTAAGCTATCGCTCAAAGCTATGCTACCCTTGAGTCCCAAATCAAACACTGATAAAACTTCAAATGGCCCTAACTTCTATACGGTACGTCCTACACCTATCAAAGTTTGCAACATACAAATGCTTGTAACTTTTTACTGGAGCGTCATAAAACCTTGAAATTTTGTAACAATAAAGTACTCGAGCCTCTTGTCAATTTAAGCTATCGCTCAAATCTATGCTACCCTTGAATCCCAAATCAAACACTGATAAAACATCAAATAGTCCTAGCTTCTATACGGTACGTCCTACACCTATCAAAGCTTGCAACATACAAATGCTTGTAATTTTTTACTGGAGCGTCATAAAACCTGGAAATTTGGTAACAATAAAGTACTCGAACCTCTTGTCAATTTAAGTAATCGCTCAAAGCTTTGCTACCCTCGAGTCCCAAATCAAACACTGATAAAACTTCAAATGGCCCTAACTTCTATACGGTACGTCCTACACCTATCAAAGTTTGCAACATACAAATGCTTGTAACTTTTTACTGGAGCGTCATAAAACCATGAAATTTTGTAACAATAAAGTACTCGAGCCTCTTGTCAATTTAAGCTATCGCTCAAAGCTATGCTACCCTTGAGTCCCAAATCAAACACTGACAAAACTTCAAATGACACTAACTTCTATACGGTACGTCCTACACCTATCAAAGTTTGCAACATACAAATGCTTGTAACTTTTAACTGGAGCGTCATAAAACCTTGAAATTTTGTAACAATAAAGTACTCGAGCCTCTTGTCAATTTAAGCTATCGCTCAAATCTATGCTACCCTTGAGTCCCAAATCAAACACTGATAAAACTTCAAATAGTCCTAGCTTCTATACGGTACGTCCTACACCTATCAAAGCTTGCAACATACAAATGCTTGTAACTTTTTACTGGAGCGTCATAAAACCTTGAAATTTTGTAACAATAAAGTACTCGAGCCTCTTGTTAATTTAAGCTATCGCTCAAAGCTATGCTACCCTTGAGTCCCAAATCAAACACTGATAAAACTTCAAATGACACTAACTTCTATACGGTACGTCCTACACCTATCAAAGTTTGCAACATTCAAATGCTAGTAACTTTTTACTGGAGCGTCATAAAACCTTGAAATTTTGTAACAATAAAGTACTCGAGCCTCTTGTCGATTTTAGCTATCGCTCAAAGCTATGCTACCCTTGAGTCCCAAATCAAACACTGATAAAACTTCAAATGGCCCTAACTTTTATACGGTACGTCCTACACCTATCAAAGTTTGCAACATTCAAATGCTAGTAACTTTTTACTGGAGCGTCATAAAACCTTGAAATTTTGTAACAATAAAGTACTCGAGACTCTTGTCAATTTAATCTATCGCTCAAAACTATGCTACCCTTGAGTCCCAAATCAAACACTGATAAAATTTCAAATAGCCCTAGCATCTTTACGGTACGTCCTACATCTATCAAAGTTTGCAACATACAAATGCTTGTAACTTTTTACTGGAGCGTCATAAAACCTTGAAATTTTGTAACAATAAAGTACTCGAGCCTCTTGTCAATTTAAGCTATCGCTCAAAGCTATGCTATCCTTGAGTCCCAAATCAAACACTGATAAAACTTCAAATGGCCCTAACTTCTATACGGTACGTTCTACACCTATCAAAGTTTGCAACATACAAATGCTTGTAACTTTTTACTGGAGCGTCATAAAACCTTGAAATTTTGTAACAATAAAGTACTCGAGCCTCTTGTCAATTGAAGCTATCGCTCAAAGCTATGCTACCCTTGAGTCCCAAATCAAACACTGATAAAACTTCAAATGGCCCTAACTTCTATACGGTACGTCCTACACCTATCAAAGTTTGCAACATACAAATGCTTGTAACTTTTTACTGGAGCGTCATAAAACCTTGAAATTTTGTAACAATAAATTACTCGAGCCTCTTGTCAATTTAAGCTATCGCTCAAAGCTATGCTACCCTTGAATCCCAAATCAAACACTGATAAATCTTCAAATGGCCCTAACTTCTATACGGTACGTCCTACACCTATTAAAGTTTGCAACATACAAATGCTTGGAACTTTTTACGGGAGCGTCATAAAACTTTGAAATTTTGTAACAATAAAGTATTCGAACCTCTTGTCAATTGAAGCTATCGCTCAAAGCTATGCTACCCTTGAGTCCCAAATCAAACACTGATAAAATTTCAAATGGCCCTAACTTCTATACGGTACGTCCTACACCTATCAAAGTTTGCAATATACAAATGCTAGTAACTTTTTACTGGAGCGTCATAAAACCTTGAAATTTTGTAACAATAAAGTACTCGAGACTCTTGTCAATTTAATCTATCGCTCAAAGCTATGCTACCCTTGAGTCCCAAATCAAACACTGATAAAACTTCAAATAGCCCTAGCATCTATACGGTACGTCCTACATCTATCAAAGTTTGCAACATACAAATGCTTGTAACTTTTTACTGGAGCGTCATAAAACTTTGAAATTTTGTAACAATAAAGTACTCAAGCCTCTTGTCAATTTAAGCTATCGCTCAAAGCTATGCTATCCTTGAGTCCCAAATCAAACACTGATAAAACTTCAAATGGCCCTAACTTCTATACGGTACGTCCTACACCTATCAAAGTTTGCAACATACAAATGCTTGGAACTTTTTACGGGAGCGTCATACAACTTTGAAATTTTGTAACAATAAAGTATTCGAACCTCTTGTCAATTGAAGCTATCGCTCAAAGCTATGCTACCCTTGAGTCCCAAATCAAACACTGATAAAATTTCAAATGGCCCTAACTTCTATACGGTACGTCCTATCAAAGTTTGCAACATACAAATGCTTGTAACTTTTTACTGCAGTGTCATAAAACCATGAAATTTTGTAACAATAAAGTACTCGAGCCTCTTGTCAATTTAAGCTATCGCTCAAAGCTATGTTACCCTTGAGTCCCAAATCAAACACTGATAAAACTTCAAATGGCCCTAACTTCTAGACGGTACGTCCTACACGTATCAAAGTTTGCAACATGCAAATGCTTGTAACTTTTTACTGGAGCGCCATAAAACCTTGAAATTTTGTAACAATAAAGTACTCGAGCCTCTTGTGAATTTAAGCTATCGCTCAAAGCTATGCTACCCTTGAGTCCCAAATCAAACACTGATAAAACTTCAAATGGCCCTAACTTCTATACGGTACGTCCTACACCTATCAAAGCTTGCAACATGCAAATGCTTGTAACTTTTTACTGGAGCGTCATAAAACCTGGAAATTTGGTAACAATAAAGTACTCGAACCTCTTGTCAATTTAAGTAATCGCTCAAAGCTTTGCTACCCTCGAGTCCCAAATCAAACACTGATAAAACTTCAAATGGCCCTAACTTCTATACGGTACGTCCTACACCTATCAAAGTTTGCAACATACAAATGCTTGTAACTTTTTACTGGAGCGTCATAAAACCATGAAATTTTGTAACAATAAAGTACTCGAGCCTCTTGTCAATTTAAGCTATCGCTCAAAGCTATGCTACCCTTGAGTCCCAAATCAAACACTGACAAAACTTCAAATGACACTAACTTCTATACGGTACGTCCTACACCTATCAAAGTTTGCAACATACAAATGCTTGTAACTTTTAACTGGAGCGTCATAAAACCTTGAAATTTTGTAACAATAAAGTACTCGAGCCTCTTGTCAATTTAAGTTATCGCTCAAATCTATGCTACCCATGAGTCCCAAATCAAACACTGATAAAACTTCAAATAGTCCTAGCTTCTATACGGTACGTCCTACACCTATCAAAGCTTGCAACATACAAATGCTTGTAACTTTTTACTGGAGCGTCATAAAACCTTGAAATTTTGTAACAATAAAGTACTCGAGCCTCTTGTTAATTTAAGCTATCGCTCAAAGCTATGCTACCCTTGAGTCCTAAATCAAACACTGATAAAACTTCAAATGACACTAACTTCTATACGGTACGTCCTACACCTATCAAAGTTTGCAACATTCAAATGCTAGTAACTTTTTACTGGAGCGTCATAAAACCTTGAAATTTTGTAACAATAAAATACTCGAGACTCTTGTCAATTTAATCTATCGCTCAAAGCTATGCTACCCTTGAGTCCCAAATCAAACACTGATAAAACTTCAAATAGCCCTAGCATCTATACGGTACGTCCTACATCTATCAAAGTTTGCAACATACAAATGCTTGGAACTTTTTATGGGAGCGTCATAAAACCTTGAAATTTTGTAACAATAAAGTACTCGAGCCTCTTGTCAATTTAAGCTATCGCTCAAAGCTATGCTATCCTTGAGTCCCAAATCAAACACTGATAAATCTTCAAATGGCCCTAACTTCTATACGGTACGTCCTACACCTATCAAAGTTTGCAACATACAAATGCTTGGAACTTTTTATGGGAGCGTCATAAAACTTTGAAATTTTGTAACAATAAAGTGTTCGAACCTCTTGTCAATTGAAGCTATTGCTCAAAGCTACCCTTGAGTCCCAAATCAAACCCCGATAAAATTTCAAATGGCCCTAACTTCTATACGGTACGTCCTACACCTATCAAAGTTTGCAACATACAAATGCTTGTAAGTTTTTACTGGAGCGTCATAAAACCTTGAAATTTTGTAACAATAAAGTACTCGAGCCTCTTGTCAATTTAAGCTATTGCTCAAAGCTATGCTACCCTTGAGACCCAATTCAAACACTGATAAAACTTCAAATGGCCCTAACTTCTATACGGTACGTCCTACACCTATGAAAGTTTGCAACATACAAATGCTTGTAACTTTTTACTGGAGCGTCATAAAACCTTGAAATTTTGTAACAATAAAGTACTCGAAACTCTTGGCAATTTAAGTAATCGCTCAAAGCTTTGCTACCTTTGAGTCCCAAATCAAACACTGATAAAACTTCAAATGGCCCTAACTTCTATACGGTACGTCCTACACCTATCAAAGTTTGCAACATATAAATGCTTGTAACTTTTTACTGGAGCGTCATAAGAGCTTGAAATTTTGTAACAATAAAGTACTCGAGCCTCTTGTCAATTTAAGCTATCGCTCAAAGCTATGCTACCCTTGAGTCCCAAATCAAACACTGATAAAACTTCAAATGGCCCTAACTTCTATACGGTACGTCCTACACATATCAAAGTTTGCAACATACAAATGTTTGTAACTTTTTACTGGAGCGTCATAGAACCTTGAAATTTTGTAACAATAAAGTACTCGAACCTCTTGTCAATTTAAGTTATCACTCAAAGCTATGCTACCCTTGAGTCCCAAATCAAACACTGATAAAACTTCAAATGGCCGTAACTTTTATACGGTACATCCTACACCTATCAAAGTTTGCAACATTCAAATGCTTGTAACTTATACTGGAGCGTAATAAAATCTTGAAATTTTGTAACAATAAAGTACTGGAGACTCTTGTCAATTTAAGCTATCGCTCAAAGCTATGCTACCCTTGAGTCCCAAATCAAACACTGATAAAACTTCAAATGGCCCTAACTTCTATACGGTGCGTCCTACACCTATCAAAGTTTGGAACATACAAATGCTTGTAACTTTTTACTGGAGCGTCATAAGACCTTGACATTTTGTAACAATAAAGTACTCGAGCCTCTTGTCAATTTAAGCTATCGCTCAAAGCTATGCTATCCTTGAGTCCCAAATCAAACACTGATAAAACTTCAAATGGCCCTAACTTCTATACGGTACGTTCTACACCTATCAAAGTTTGCAACATACAAATGCTTGTAACTTTTTACTGGAGCGTCATAAAACCTTGAAATTTTGTAACAATAAAGTACTCGAGCCTCTTGTCAATTGAAGCTATCGCTCAAAGCTATGCTACCCTTGAGTCCCAAATCAAACACTGATAAATCTTCAAATGGCCCTAACTTCTATACGGTACGTCCTACACCTATCAAAGTTTGCAACATACAAATGCTTGGAACTTTTTACGGGAGCGTCATAAAACTTTGAAATTTTGTAACAATAAAGTATTCGAACCTGTTGTCAATTGAAGCTATTGCTCAAAGCTTTGCTACCCTCGAGTCCCAAATCAAACACTGATAAAACTTCAAATAGCCCTAGCATCTATACGGTACGTCCTACATCTATCAAAGTTTGCAACATTCAAATGCTTGTAACTTTTTACTGGAGCGTCATAAAACCTTGAAATTTTGTAACAATAAAGTACTCGAGACTCTTGTCAATTTAAGCTATCGCTCAAATCTATGCTACCCTTGAGTCCCAAATCAAACACTGATAAAACTTCAAATAGTCCTAGCTTCTATACGGTACGTCCTACATCTATCAAAGTTTGCAACATACAAATGCTTGTAACTTTTTACTGGAGCGTCATAAAACCGGGAAATTTGGTAACAATAAAGTACTCGAACCTCTTGTCAATTTAAGTAATCGCTCAAAGCTTTGCTACCCTCGAGTCCCAAATCAAACACTGATAAAACTTCAAATAGCCCTAGCATCTATACGGTACGTCCTACATCTATCAAAGTTTGCAACATACAAATGGTTGTAACTTTTTACTGGAGCGTCATAAAACCTTGAAATTTTGTAACAATAAAGTACTCGAGCCTCTTGTCAATTTAAGCTATCGCTCAAAGCTATGCTATCCTTGAGTCCCAAATCAAACACTGATAAAACTTCAAATGGCCCTAACTTCTATACGGTACGTTCTACACCTATCAAAGTTTGCAACATACAAATGCTTGTAACTTTTTACTGGAGCGTCATAAAACCTTGAAATTTTGTAACAATAAAGTACTCGAGCCTCTTGTCAATTGAAGCTATCGCTCAAAGCTATGCTACCCTTGAGTCCCAAATCAAACACTGATAAATCTTCAAATGTCCCTAACTTCTATACGGTACGTCCTACACCTATCAAAGTTTGCAACATACAAATGCTTGGAACTTTTTACGGGAGCGTCATAAAACTTTGAAATTTTGTAACAATAAAGTATTCGAACCTCTTGTCAATTGAAGCTATCGCTCAAATCTATGCTACCCTTGAGTCCCAAATCAAACACTGATAAAACTTCAAATAGTCCTAGTTTCTATACGGTTCGTCCTACACCTATCAAAGCTTGCAACATACATATGCTTGTAACTTTTTACTGGAGCGTCATAAAACCTGGAAATTTTGTAACAATAAAGTACTCGAACCTCTTGTCAATTTAAGTTATCACTCAAAGCTATCCTACCCTTGAGTCCCAAATCAAACACTGATAAAACTTCAAATGGCCGTAACTTTTATACGGTACATCCTACACCTATCAAAGTTTGCAACATTCAAATGCTTGTAACTTATACTGGAGCGTAATAAAATCTTGAAATTTTGTAACAATAAAGTACTGGAGACTCTTGTCAATTTAAGCTATCGCTCAAAGCTATGCTACCCTTGAGTCCCAAATCAAACACTGATAAAACTTCAAATGGCCCTTACTTCTATACGGTGCGTCCTACACCTATCAAAGTTTGGAACATACAAATGCTTGTAACTTTTTACTGGAGCGTCATAAGACCTTGACATTTTGTAACAATAAAGTACTCGAGCCTCTTGTCAATTTAAGCTATCGCTCAAAGCTATGCTATCCTTGAGTCCCAAATCAAACACTGATAAAACTTCAAATGGCCCTAACTTCTATACGGTACGTTCTACACCTATCAAAGTTTGCAACATACAAATGCTTGTAACTTTTTACTGGAGCGTCATAAAACCTTGAAATTTTGTAACAATAAAGTACTCGAGCCTCTTGTCAATTGAAGCTATCGCTCAAAGCTATGCTACCCTTGAGTCCCAAATCAAACACTGATAAATCTTCAAATGGCCCTAACTTCTATACGGTACGTCCTACACCTATCAAAGTTTGCAACATACAAATGCTTGGAACTTTTTACGGGAGCGTCATAAAACTTTGAAATTTTGTAACAATAAAGTATTCGAACCTGTTGTCAATTGAAGCTATTGCTCAAAGCTTTGCTACCCTCGAGTCCCAAATCAAACACTGATAAAACTTCAAATAGCCCTAGCATCTATACGGTACGTCCTACATCTATCAAAGTTTGCAACATTCAAATGCTTGTAACTTTTTACTGGAGCGTCATAAAACCTTGAAATTTTGTAACAATAAAGTACTCGAGACTCTTGTCAATTTAAGCTATCGCTCAAAGCTATGCTACCCTTGAGTCCCAAATCAAACACTGATAAAACTTCAAATAGTCCTAGCTTCTATACGGTACGTCCTACATCTATCAAAGTTTGCAACATACAAATGCTTGTAACTTTTTACTGGAGCGTCATAAAACCGGGAAATTTGGTAACAATAAAGTACTCGAACCTCTTGTCAATTTAAGTAATCGCTCAAAGCTTTGCTACCCTCGAGTCCCAAATCAAACACTGATAAAACTTCAAATAGCCCTAGCATCTATACGGTACGTCCTACATCTATCAAAGTTTGCAACATACAAATGGTTGTAACTTTTTACTGGAGCGTCATAAAACCTTGAAATTTTGTAACAATAAAGTACTCGAGCCTCTTGTCAATTTAAGATATCGCTCAAAGCTATGCTATCCTTGAGTCCCAAATCAAACACTGATAAAACTTCAAATGGCCCTAACTTCTATACGGTACGTTCTACACCTATCAAAGTTTGCAACATACAAATGCTTGTAACTTTTTACTGGAGCGTCATAAAACCTTGAAATTTTGTAACAATAAAGTACTCGAGCCTCTTGTCAATTGAAGCTATCGCTCAAAGCTATGCTACCCTTGAGTCCCAAATCAAACACTGATAAATCTTCAAATGTCCCTAACTTCTATACGGTACGTCCTACACCTATCAAAGTTTGCAACATACAAATGCTTGGAACTTTTTACGGGAGCGTCATAAAACTTTGAAATTTTGTAACAATAAAGTATTCGAACCTCTTGTCAATTGAAGCTATCGCTCAAAGCTATGCTACCCTTGAGTCCCAAATCAAACCCTGATAAAATTTCAAATGGCCCTAACTTCTATACGGTACGTCCTACACCTATCAAAGTTTGCAACATACAAATGCTTGTAACTTTTTACTGGAGCGTCATAAAACCTTGAAATTTTGTAACAATAAAGTACTCGAGCCTCTTGTCAATTTAAGCTATCGCTCAAATCTATGCTACCCTTGAGTCCCAAATCAAACACTGATAAAACTTCAAATAGTCCTAGCATCTATACGGTTCGTCCTACACCTATCAAAGCTTGCAACATACAAATGCTTGTAACTTTTTACTGGAGCGTCATAAAACCTGGAAATTTGGTAACAATAAAGTACTCGAACCTCTTGTCAATTTAAGTAATCGCTCAAAGCTTTGCTACCTTTGAGTCCCAAATCAAACACTGATAAAACTTCAAATGGCCCTAACTTCTATACGGTACGTCCTACACCTATCAAAGTTTGCAACATATAAATGCTTGTAACTTTTTACTGGAGCGCCATAAAACCTTGAAATTTTGTAACAATAAAGTACTCGAGCCTCTTGTCAATTTAAGCTATCGCTCAAAGCTATGCTACCCTTGAGACCCAAATCAAACACTGATAAAACTTCAAATGGCCCTAACTTCTATACGATACGTCCTACACCTATCAAAGTTTGCAACATACAAATGCTTGTAACTTTTTACTGGAGCGTCATAAAACCTTGAAATTTTGTAACAATAAAGTACTCGAAACTCTTGGCAATTTAAGTAATCGCTCAAAGCTTTGCTACCTTTGAGTCCCAAATCAAACACTGATAAAACTTCAAATAGCCCTAACTTCTATACGGTACGTCCTACACCTATAAAAGTTTGCAACATACAAATGCTTGTAACTTTTTACTGGAGCGTCATAAATCCTTGAAATTTTGTAACAATAAAGTACTCGAGCCGCTTGTCGATTTAAGCTATCGCTCAAAGCTATGCTACCCTTGAGTCCCAAATCAAACACTGATAAAGCTTCAAATAGCCCTAGCATCTATACGGTACGTCCTACATCTATAAAAGTTTGCAGCATACAAATGCTTGTAACTTTTTACTGGAGCGTCATAAAACCTTGAAATTTTGTAACAATAAATTACTCGAACCTCTTGTCAATTTAAGTTATCGCTCAAAGCTATGCTACCCTTGAGTCCCAAATCAAACACTGATAAAACTTCAAGTGGCCCTAACTTTTATGCGGTACGTCCTACACCTATCAAAGTTTGCAACATTCAAATGCTTGTAACTTTTTACTGGAGCGTCATAAAACCTTGAAATTTTGTAACAATAAAGTACTCGAGACTCTTGTCAATTTAAGCTATCGCTCAAAGCTATGCTACCCTTGAGTCCCAAATCAAACACTGATAAAACTTCAAATAGTCCTAGCTTCTATACGGTACGTCCTACATCTATCAAAGTTTGCAACATACAAATGCTTGTAACTTTTTACTGGAGCGTCATAAAACCGGGAAATTTGGTAACAATAAAGTACTCGAACCTCTTGTCAATTTAAGTAATCGCTCAAAGCTTTGCTACCCTCGAGTTCCAAATCAAACACTGATAAAACTTCAAATAGCCCTAGCATCTATACGGTACGTCCTACATCTATCAAAGTTTGCAACATACAAATGCTTGTAACTTTTTACTGGAGCGTCATAAAACCTTGAAATTTTGTAACAATAAAGTACTCGAGGCTCTTGTCAATTTAAGCTATCGCTCAAAGCTATGCTATCCTTGAGTCCCAAATCAAACACTGATAAAACTTCAAATGGCCCTAACTTCTATACGGTACGTTCTACACCTATCAAAGTTTGCAACATACAAATGCTTGTAACTTTTTACTGGAGCGTCATAAAACCTTGAAATTTTGTAACAATAAAGTACTCGAGCCTCTTGTCAATTGAAGCTATCGCTCAAAGCTATGCTACCCTTGAGTCCCAAATCAAACACTGATAAATCTTCAAATGTCCCTAACTTCTATACGGTACGTCCTACACCTATCAAAGTTTGCAACATACAAATGCTTGGAACTTTTTACGGGAGCGTCATAAAACTTTGAAATTTTGTAACAATAAAGTATTCGAACCTCTTGTCAATTGAAGCTATCGCTCAAAGCTATGCTACCCTTGAGTCCCAAATCAAACCCTGATAAAATTTCAAATTGCCCTAACTTCTATACGGTACGTCCTACACCTATCAAAGTTTGCAACATACAAATGCTTGTAACTTTTTACTGGAGCGTCATAAAACCTTGAAATTTTGTAACAATAAAGTACTCGAGCCTCTTGTCAATTTAAGCTATCGCTCAAATCTATGCTACCCTTGAGTCCCAAATCAAACACTGATAAAACTTCAAATAGTCCTAGCTTCTATACGGTTCGTCCTACACCTATCAAAGCTTGCAACATACAAATGCTTGTTAATTTTTTACTGGAGCGTCATAAAACCTGGAAATTTGGTAACAATAAAGTACTCGAACCTCTTGTCAATTTAAGTAATCGCTCAAAGCTTTGCTACCTTTGAGTCCCAAATCAAACACTGATAAAACTTCAAATGGCCCTAACTTCTATACGGTACGTCCTACACCTATCAAAGTTTGCAACATATAAATGCTTGTAACTTTTTACTGGAGCGTCATAAAACCTTGAAATTTTGTAACAATAAAGTACTCGAGCCTCTTGTCAATTTAAGCTATCGCTCAAAGCTATGCTACCCTTGAGACCCAAATCAAACACTGATAAAACTTCAAATGGCCCTAACTTCTATACGATACGTCCTACACCTATCAAAGTTTGCAACATACAAATGCTTGTAACTTTTTACTGGAGCGTCATAAAACCTTGAAATTTTGTAACAATAAAGTACTCGAAACTCTTGGCAATTTAAGTAATCGCTCAAAGCTTTGCTACCTTTGAGTCCCAAATCAAACACTCATAAAACTTCAAATGGCCCTAACTTCTATACGGTACATCCTACACCTATCAAAGTTTGCAACATATAAATGCTTGTAACTTTTTACTGGAGCGTCATAAGAGCTTGAAATTTTGTAACAATAAAGTACTCGAGCCTCTTGTCAATTTAAGCTATCGCTCAAAGCTATGCTACCCTTGAGTCCCAAATCAAACACTGATAAAACTTCAAATGGCCCTAACTTCTATACGGTACGTCCTACACATATCAAAGTTTGCAACATACAAATGTTTGTAACTTTTTACTAGAGCGTCATAGAACCTTGAAATTTTGTAACAATAAAGTACTCGAGACTCTTGTCAATTTAAGCTATCGCTCAAAGCTATGCTACCCTTGAGTCCCAAATCAAACACTGATAAAACTTCAAATGGCCCTAACTTCTATATGGTACGTCCCACACCTATCAAAGTTTGCAACATACAAATGCTTGTAACTTTTTACTGGAGCGTCATAAAACCTTGAAATTTTGTAACAATAAAGTACTCGAGCCGCTTGTCGATTTAAGCTATCGCTCAAAGCTATGCTACCCTTGAGTCCCAAATCAAACACTGATGAAGCTTCAAATAGCCCTAGCATCTATACGGTACGTCCTACATCTATCAAAGTTTGTATCATACAAATGCTTGTAACTTTTTACTGGAGCGTCGTAAAACCTTGAAATTTTGTAACAATAAAGTACTCGAACCTCTTGTCAATTTAAGTTATCACTCAAAGCTATGCTACCCTTGAGTCCCAAATCAAACACTGATAAAACTTCAAATGGCCGTAACTTTTATACGGTACATCCTACACCTATCAAAGTTTGCAACATTCAAATGCTTGTAACTTTTTACTGGAGCGTCATAAAATCTTGAAATTTTGTAACAATAAAGTACTGGAGACTCTTGTCAATTTAAGCTATCGCTCAAAGCTATGCTACCCTTGAGTCCCAAATCGAACACTGATAAAACTTTAAATGGCCCTAACTTCTATACGGTGCGTCCTACACCTATCAAAGTTTGGAACATACAAATGCTTGTAACTTTTTACTGGAGCGTCATAAGACCTTGACATTTTGTAACAATAAATTACTCGAACCTCTTGTCAATTTAAGTTATCGCTCAAAGCTATGCTACCCTTGAGTCCCGAATCAAACACTGATAAAACTTCAAGTGGCCCTAACTTTTATACGGTACGTCCTACACCTATCAAAGTTTGCAACATTCAAATGCTTGTAACTTTTTACTGGAGCGTCATAAAACCTTGAAATTTTGTAACAATAAAGTACTCGAGACTCTTGTCAATTTAAGCTATCGCTCAAAGCTATGCTACCCTTGAGTCCCAAATCAAACACTGATAAAACTTCAAATGGCCCTAACTTCTATACGGTACGTTCTACACCTATCAAAGTTTGCAACATACAAATGCTTGTAACTTTTTACTGGAGCGTCATAAAACCTTCAAATTTTGTAACAATAAAGTACTCGAGCCTCTTGTCAATTGAAGCTATCGCTCAAAGCTATGCTACCCTTGAGTCCCAAATCAAACACTGATAAATCTTCAAATGTCCCTAACTTCTATACGGTACATCCTACACCTATCAAAGTTTGCAACATACAAATGCTTGGAACTTTTTACGGGAGCGTCATAAAACTTTGAAATTTTGTAACAATAAAGTATTCGAACCTCTTGTCAATTGAAGCTATCGCTCAAAGCTATGCTACCCTTGAGTCCCAAATCAAACCCTGATAAAATTTCAAATTGCCCCAACTTCTATACGGTACGTCCTACACCTATCAAAGTTTGCAACATACAAATGCTTGTAACTTTTTACTGGAGCGTCATAAAACCTTGAAATTTTGTAACAATAAAGTACTCGAGCCTCTTGTCAATTTAAGCTATCGCTCAAATCTATGCTACCCTTGAGTCCCAAATCAAACACTGATAAAACTTCAAATAGTCCTAGTTTCTATACGGTTCGTCCTACACCTATCAAAGCTTGCAACATACATATGCTTGTAACTTTTTACTGGAGCGTCATAAAACCTGGAAATTTGGTAACAATAAAGTACTCGAACCTCTTGTCAATTTAAGTAATCGCTCAAAGCTTTGCTACCTTTGAGTCCCAAATCAAACACTGATAAAACTTCAAATGGCCCTAACTTCTATACGGTACGTCCTACACCTATCAAAGTTTGCAACATATAAATGCTTGTAACTTTTTACTGGAGCGTCATAAAACCTTGAAATTTTGTAACAATAAAGTACTCGAGCCTCTTGTCAATTTAAGCTATCGCTCAAAGCTATGCTACCCTTGAGACCCAAATCAAACACTGATAAAACTTCAAATGGCCCTAACTTCTATACGATACGTCCTACATCTATCAAAGTTTGCAACATACAAATGCTTGTAACTTTTTACTGGAGCGTCATAAAACCTTGAAATTTTCTAACAATAAAGTACTCGAAACTCTTGGCAATTTAAGTAATCGCTCAAAGCTTTGCTACCTTTGAGTCCCACATCAAACACTGATAAAACTTCAAATGGCCCTAACTTCTATACGGTACGTCCTACACCTATCAAAGTTTGCAACATATAAATGCTTGTAACTTTTTACTGGAGCGTCATAAGAGCTTGAAATTTTGTAACAATAAAGTACTCGAGCCTCTTGTCAATTTAAGCTATCGCTCAAAGCTATGCTACCCTTGAGTCCCAAATCAAACACTGATAAAACTTCAAATGGCCCTAACTTCTATACGGTACGTCCTACACATATCAAAGTTTGCAACATACAAATGTTTGTAACTTTTTACTGGAGCGTCATAGAACCTTGAAATTTTGTAACAATAAAGTACTCGAGACTCTTATCAATTTAAGCTATCGCTCAAAGCTATGCTACCCTTGAGTCCCAAATCAAACACTGATAAAACTTCAAATGGCCCTAACTTCTATATGGTACGTCCCACACCTATCAAAGTTTGCAACATACAAATGCTTGTAACTTTTTACTGGAGCGTCATAAAACCTTGAAATTTTGTAACAATAAAGTACTCGAGCCGCTTGTCGATTTAAGCTATCGCTCAAAGCTATGCTACCCTTGAGTCCCAAATCAAACACTGATAAAGCTTCAAATAGCCCTAGCACCTATACGGTACGTCCTACATCTATCAAAGTTTGTATCATACAAATGCTTGTAACTTTTTACTGGAGCGTCGTAAAGCCTTGAAATTTTGTAACAATAAAGTACTCGAACCTCTTGTCAATTTAAGTTATCACTCAAAGCTATGCTACCCTTGAGTCCCAAATCAAACACTGATAAAACTTCAAATGGCCGTAACTTTTATACGGTACATCCTACACCTATCAAAGTTTGCAACATTCAAATGCTTGTAACTTTTTACTGGAGCGTCATAAAACCTTGAAATTTTGTAACAATAAAGTACTCGAGACTCTTGTCAATTTAAGATATCGCTCAAAGCTTTGCTACCCTTGAGTCCCAAATCAAACACTGATAAAACTTCAAATGGCCCTAACTTCTATACGGTACGTCCCACACCTATCAAAGTTTGCAACATACAAATGCTTGTAACTTTTTACTGGAGCGTCATAAAACCTTGAAATTTTGTAACAATAAAGTACTCGAGCCTCTTGTCAATTTAAGCTATCGCTCAAAGCTATGCTACCCTTGAGTCCCAAATCAAACACTGATAAAACTTCAAATAGCCCTAGCTGCTATACGGTACGTCCTACACCTATCAAAATTTGCAACATACAAATGCTTGTAAGTTTTTACTGGAGCGTCATAAAACCTTGAAATTTTGTAGCCATAAAGTACTCGAGCCGCTTGTCGATTTAAGCTATCGCTCAAAGCTATGCTACCCTTAAGTCCCAAATCAAACACTGATAAAACTTCAAATAGCCCTAGCTTCTATACGGTACGTCCTACATCTATCAAAGTTTGCAACATACAAATGCTTGTAACTTTTTACTGGAGCGTCATAAAACCTAGAAATTTTGTAACAATAAAGTACTCGAACCTCTTGTCAATTTAAGTTATCGCTCAAAGCTATGCTACACTAGGTTCAAATGGCCCTAACTTTCATACGGTACGTCCTACACCTATCAAAGTTTGCAACATTCAAATGCTTGTAACTTTTTACTGGAGCGTCATAAAACCTTGAAATTTTGTAACAATAAAGTACTCGAGCCTCTTGTCAATTTAAGCTATCGCTCAAAGCTATGCTATCCTTGAGTCCCAAATCAAACACTGATAAATCTTCAAATGGCCCTAACTTCTATACGGTACGTCCTACACCTATCAAAGTTTGCAACATACAAATGCTTGGAACTTTTTATGGGAGCGTCATAAAACTTTGAAATTTTGTAACAATAAAGTGTTCGAACCTCTTGTCAATTGAAGCTATTGCTCAAAGCTACCCTTGAGTCCCAAATCAAACCCCGATAAAATTTCAAATGGCCCTAACTTCTATACGGTACGTCCTACACCTATCAAAGTTTGCAACATACAAATGCTTGTAACTTTTTACTGGAGCGTCATAAAACCTTGAAATTTTGTAACAATAAAGTACTCGAGCCTCTTGTCAATTTAAGCTATCGCTCAAATCTATGCTACCCTTGAGTCCCAAATCAAACACTGATAAAACTTCAAATAGTCCTAGCTTCTATACGGTACGTCCTACACCTATCAAAGCTTGCAACATACAAATGCTTGTAACTTTTTACTGGAGCGTCATAAAACCTGGAAATTTGGTAACAATAAAGTACTCGCACCTCTTGTCAATTTAAGTAATCGCTCAAAGCTTTGCTACCTTTGAGTCCCAAATCAAACACTGATAAAACTTCAAATGGCCCTAACTTCTATACGGTACGTCCTACACCTATCAAAGTTTGCAACATATAAATGCTTGTAAGTTTTTACTGGAGCGTCATAAAACCTTGAAATTTTGTAACAATAAAGTACTCGAGCCTCTTGTCAATTTAAGCTATCGCTCAAAGCTATGCTACCCTTGAGACCCAATTCAAACACTGATAAAACTTCAAATGGCCCTAACTTCTATACGGTACGTCCTACACCTATGAAAGTTTGCAACATACAAATGCTTGTAACTTTTTACTGGAGCGTCATAAAACCTTGAAATTTTGTAACAATAAAGTACTCGAAACTCTTGGCAATTTAAGTAATCGCTCAAAGCTTTGCTACCTTTGAGTCCCAAATCAAACACTGATAAAACTTCAAATGGCCCTAACTTCTATACGGTACGTCCTACACCTATCAAAGTTTGCAACATACAAATGCTTGTAACTTTTTACTGGAGCGTCATAAAACCTTGAAATTTTCTAACAATAAAGTACTCGAGCCTCTTGTCAATTTAAGCTATCGCTCAAAGCTATGCTACCCTTGAGTCCCAAATCAAACACTGATAAAACTTCAAATGGCCCTAACTTATATACGGTACGTCCTACACATATCAAAGTTTGCAACATACAAATGCTTGTAACTTTTTACTGGAGCGTCATAAAACCTTGAAATTTTCTAACAATAAAGTACTCGAGCCTCTTGTCAATTTAAGCTATCGCTCAAAGCTATGCTACCCTTGAGTCCCAAATCAAACACTGATAAAACTTCAAATGGCCCTAACTTCTATATGGTACGTCCCACACCTATCAAAGTTTGCAACATACAAATGCTTGTAACTTTTTACTGGAGCGTCATAAAACCTTGAAATTTTGTAACAATAAAGTACTCGAGCCGCTTGTCGATTTAAGCTATCGCTCAAAGCTATGCTACACTTGAGTCCCAAATCAAACACTGATAAAGCTTCAAATAGCCCTAGCATCTATACGGTACGTCCTACATCTATCAAAGTTTGTATCATACAAATGCTTGTAACTTTTTACTGGAGCGTCGTAAAGCCTTGAAATTTTGTAACAATAAAGTACTCGAACCTCTTGTCAATTTAAGTTATCACTCAAAGCTATGCTACCCTTGAGCCCCAAATCAAACACTGATAAAACTTCAAATGGCCGTAACTTTTATACGGTACATCCTACACCTATCAAAGTTTGCAACATTCAAATGCTTGTAACTTTTTACTGGAGCGTCATAAAACCTTGAAATTTTGTAACAATAAAGTACTCGAGACTCTTGTCAATTTAAGCTATCGCTCAAAGCTTTGCTACCCTTGAGTCCCAAATCAAACACTGATAAAACTTCAAATGGCCCTAACTTTCATACGGTACGTCCTACACCTATCAAAGTTTGCAACATTCAAATGCTTGTAACTTTTTACTGGAGCGTCATAAAACCTTGAAATTTTGTAACAATAAAGTACTCGAGCCTCTTGTCAATTTAAGCTATCGCTCAAATCTATGCTACCCTTGAGTCCCAAATCAAACACTGATAAAACTTCAAATAGTCCTAGCTTCTATACGGTACGTCCTACACCTATCAAAGCTTGCAACATACAAATGCTTGTAACTTTTTACTGGAGCGTCATAAAACCTGGAAATTTGGTAACAATAAAGTACTCGCACCTCTTGTCAATTTAAGTAATCGCTCAAAGCTTTGCTACCTTTGAGTCCCAAATCAAACACTGATAAAACTTCAAATGGCCCTAACTTCTATACGGTACGTCCTACACCTATCAAAGTTTGCAACATATAAATGCTTGTAAGTTTTTACTGGAGCGTCATAAAACCTTGAAATTTTGTAACAATAAAGTACTCGAGCCTCTTGTCAATTTAAGCTATCGCTCAAAGCTATGCTACCCTTGAGACCCAATTCAAACACTGATAAAACTTCAAATGGCCCTAACTTCTATACGGTACGTCCTACACCTATGAAAGTTTGCAACATACAAATGCTTGTAACTTTTTACTGGAGCGTCATAAAACCTTGAAATTTTGTAACAATAAAGTACTCGAAACTCTTGGCAATTTAAGTAATCGCTCAAAGCTTTGCTACCTTTGAGTCCCAAATCAAACACTGATAAAACTTCAAATGGCCCTAACTTCTATACGGTACGTCCTACACCTATCAAAGTTTGCAACATACAAATGCTTGTAACTTTTTACTGGAGCGTCGTAAAGCCTTGAAATTTTGTAACAATAAAGTACTCGAACCTCTTGTCAATTTAAGTTATCACTCAAAGCTATGCTACCCTTGAGCCCCAAATCAAACACTGATAAAACTTCAAATGGCCGTAACTTTTATACGGTACATCCTACACCTATCAAAGTTTGCAACATTCAAATGCTTGTAACTTTTTACTGGAGCGTCATAAAACCTTGAAATTTTGTAACAATAAAGTACTCGAGACTCTTGTCAATTTAAGCTATCGCTCAAAGCTTTGCTACCCTTGAGTCCCAAATCAAACACTGATAAAACTTCAAATGGCCCTAACTTTCATACGGTACGTCCTACACCTATCAAAGTTTGCAACATTCAAATGCTTGTAACTTTTTACTGGAGCGTCATAAAACCTTGAAATTTTGTAACAATAAAGTACTCGAGCCTCTTGTCAATTTAAGCTATCGCTCAAATCTATGCTACCCTTGAGTCCCAAATCAAACAGTGATAAAACTTCAAATAGTCCTAGCTTCTATACGGTACGTCCTACACCTATCAAAGCTTGCAACATACAAATGCTTGTAACTTTTTACTGGAGCGTCATAAAACCTGGAAATTTGGTAACAATAAAGTACTCGCACCTCTTGTCAATTTAAGTAATCGCTCAAAGCTTTGCTACCTTTGAGTCCCAAATCAAACACTGATAAAACTTCAAATGGCCCTAACTTCTATACGGTACGTCCTACACCTATCAAAGTTTGCAACATATAAATGCTTGTAAGTTTTTACTGGAGCGTCATAAAACCTTGAAATTTTGTAACAATAAAGTACTCGAGCCTCTTGTCAATTTAAGCTATCGCTCAAAGCTATGCTACCCTTGAGACCCAATTCAAACACTGATAAAACTTCAAATGGCCCTAACTTCTATACGGTACGTCCTACACCTATGAAAGTTTGAAACATACAAATGCTTGTAACTTTTTACTGGAGCGTCATAAAACCTTGAAATTTTGTAACAATAAAGTACTCGAAACTCTTGGCAATTTAAGTAATCGCTCAAAGCTTTGCTACCTTTGAGTCCCAAATCAAACACTGATAAAACTTCAAATGGCCCTAACTTCTATACGGTACGTCCTACACCTATCAAAGTTTGCAACATACAAATGCTTGTAACTTTTTACTGGAGCGTCATAAAACCTTGAAATTTTCTAACAATAAAGTACTCGAAACTCTTGGCAATTTAAGTAATCGCTCAAAGCTTTGCTACCTTTGAGTCCCAAATCAAACACTGATAAAACTTCAAATGGCCCTAACTTCTATACGGTACGTCCTACACCTATCAAAGTTTGCAACATATAAATGCTTGTAACTTTTTACTGGAGCGTCATAAGAGCTTGAAATTTTGTAACAATAAAGTACTCGAGCCTCTTGTCAATTTAAGCTATCGCTCAAAGCTATGCTACCCTTGAGTCCCAAATCAAACACTGATAAAACTTCAAATGGCCCTAACTTATATACGGTACGTCCTACACATATCAAAGTTTGCAACATACAAATGTTTGTAACTTTTTACTGGAGCGTCATAGAACCTTGAAATTTTGTAACAATAAAGTACTCGAGACTCTTGTCAATTTAAGCTATCGCTCAAAGCTATGCTACCCTTGAGTCCCAAATCAAACACTGATAAAACTTCAAATGGCCCTAACTTCTATATGGTACGTCCCACACCTATCAAAGTTTGCAACATACAAATGCTTGTAACTTTTTACTGGAGCGTCATAAAACCTTGAAATTTTGTAACAATAAAGTACTCGAGCCGCTTGTCGATTTAAGCTATCGCTCAAAGCTATGCTACACTTGAGTCCCAAATCAAACACTGATAAAGCTTCAAATAGCCCTAGCATCTATACGGTACGTCCTACATCTATCAAAGTTTGTATCATACAAATGCTTGTAACTTTTTACTGGAGCGTCGTAAAGCCTTGAAATTTTGTAACAATAAAGTACTCGAACCTCTTGTCAATTTAAGTTATCACTCAAAGCTATGCTACCCTTGAGCCCCAAATCAAACACTGATAAAACTTCAAATGGCCGTAACTTTTATACGGTACATCCTACACCTATCAAAGTTTGCAACATTCAAATGCTTGTAACTTTTTACTGGAGCGTCATAAAACCTTGAAATTTTGTAACAATAAAGTACTCGAGACTCTTGTCAATTTAAGCTATCGCTCAAAGCTTTGCTACCCTTGAGTCCCAAATCAAACACTGATAAAACTTCAAATGGCCCTAACTTTCATACGGTACGTCCTACACCTATCAAAGTTTGCAACATTCAAATGCTTGTAACTTTTTACTGGAGCGTCATAAAACCTTGAAATTTTGTAACAATAAAGTACTCGAGCCTCTTGTCAATTTAAGCTATCGCTCAAATCTATGCTACCCTTGAGTCCCAAATCAAACACTGATAAAACTTCAAATAGTCCTAGCTTCTATACGGTACGTCCTACACCTATCAAAGCTTGCAACATACAAATGCTTGTAACTTTTTACTGGAGCGTCATAAAACCTGGAAATTTGGTAACAATAAAGTACTCGAACCTCTTGTCAATTTAAGTAATCGCTCAAAGCTTTGCTACCTTTGAGTCCCAAATCAAACACTGATAAAACTTCAAATGGCCCTAACTTCTATACGGTACGTCCTACACCTATCAAAGTTTGCAACATATAAATGCTTGTAAGTTTTTACTGGAGCGTCATAAAACCTTGAAATTTTGTAACAATAAAGTACTCGAGCCTCTTGTCAATTTAAGCTATCGCTCAAAGCTATGCTACCCTTGAGACCCAATTCAAACACTGATAAAACTTCAAATGGCCCTAACTTCTATACGGTACGTCCTACACCTATGAAAGTTTGCAACATACAAATGCTTGTAACTTTTTACTGGAGCGTCATAATACCTTGAAATTTTGTAACAATAAAGTACTCGAAGCTCTTGGCAATTTAAGTAATCGCTCAAAGCTTTGCTACCTTTGAGTCCCAAATCAAACACTGATAAAACTTCAAATGGCCCTAACTTCTATACGGTACGTCCTACACCTATCAAAGTTTGCAACATATAAATGCTTGTAACTTTTTACTGGAGCGTCATAAGAGCTGGAAATTTTGTAACAATTAAGTACTCGAGCCTCTTGTCAATTTAAGCTATCGCTCAAAGCTATGCTACCCTTGAGTCCCAAATCAAACACTGATAAAACTTCAAATGGCCCTAACTTCTATACGGTACGTCCTACAAATATCAAAGTTTGCAACATACAAATGTTTGTAGCTTTTTACTGGAGCGTCATAGAACCTTGAAATTTTGTAACAATAAAGTACTCGAACCTCTTGTCAATTTAAGTTATCACTCAAAGCTATGCTACCCTTGAGTCCCAAATCAAACACTGATAAAACTTCAAATGGCCGTAACTTTTATACGGTACATCCTACACCTATCAAAGTTTGCAACATTCAAATGCTTGTAACTTATACTGGAGCGTCATAAAATCTTGAAATTTTGTAACAATAAAGTACTGGAGACTCTTGTCAATTTAAGCTATCGCTCAAAGCTATGCTACCCTTGAGTCCCAAATCAAACACTGATAAAACTTCAAATGGCCCTAACTTCTATACGGTGCGTCCTACACCTATCAAAGTTTGCAACATACAAATGCTTGGAACTTTTTACGGGAGCGCCATAAAACTTTGAAATTTTGTAACAATAAAGTATTCGAACCTCTTGTCAATTGAAGCTATTGCTCAAAGCTTTGCTACCCTCGAGTCCCAAATCAAACACTGATAAAACTTCAAATAGCCCTAGCATCTATACGGTACGTCCTACATCTATCAAAGTTTGCAACATTCAAATGCTTGTAACTTTTTACTGGAGCGTCATAAAACCTTGAAATTTTGTAACAATAAAGTACTCGAGACTCTTGTCAATTTAAGCTATCGCTCAAAGCTATGCTACCCTTGAGTCCCAAATCAAACACTGATAAAACTTCAAATAGTCCTAGCTTCTATACGGTACGTCCTACATCTATCAAAGTTTGCAACATACAAATGCTTGTAACTTTTTACTGGAGCGTCATAAAACCGGGAAATTTGGTAACAATAAAGTACTCGAACCTCTTGTCAATTTAAGTAATCGCTCAAAGCTTTGCTACCCTCGAGTCCCAAATCAAACACTGATAAAACTTCAAATAGCCCTAGCATCTATACGGTACGTCCTACATCTATCAAAGTTTGCAACATACAAATGCTTGTAACTTTTTACTGGAGCGTCATAAAACCTTGAAATTTTGTAACAATAAAGTACTCGAGCCTCTTGTCAATTTAAGCTATCGCTCAAAGCTATGCTATCCTTGAGTCCCAAATCAAACACTGATAAAACTTCAAATGGCCCTAACTTCTATACGGTACGTTCTACACCTATCAAAGTTTGCAACATACAAATGCTTGTAACTTTTTACTGGAGCGTCATAAAACCTTGAAATTTTGTAACAATAAAGTACTCGAGCCTCTTGTCAATTGAAGCTATCGCTCAAAGCTATGCTACCCTTGAGTCCCAAATCAAACCCTGATAAAATTTCAAATGGCCCTAACTTCTATACGGTACGTCCTACACCTATCAAAGTTTGCAACATACAAATGCTTGTAACTTTTTACTGGAGCGTCATAAGACCTTGAAATTTTGTAACAATAAAGTACTCGAGCCTCTTGTCAATTTAAGCTATCGCTCAAATCTATGCTACCCTTGAGTCCCAAATCAAACACTGATAAAACTTCAAATAGTCCTAGCTTCTATACGGTTCGTCCTACACCTATCAAAGCTTGCAACATACAAATGCTTGTAACTTTTTACTGGAGCGTCATAAAACCTTGAATTTTTGTAACAATAAAGTACTCGAGCCGCTTGTCGATTTAAGCTATCGCTCAAAGCTATGCTACCCTTGAGTCCCAAATCAAACACTGATAAAGCTTCAAATAGCCCTAGCATCTATACGGTAACTACTTCATCTATAAAAGATTGCAGCATACAAATGCTTGTAACTTTTTACTGGAGCGTCATAAAACCTTGAAATTTTGTAACAATAAATTACTCGAACCTCTTGTCAATTTAAGTTATCGCTCAAAGCTATGCTACCCTTGAGTCCCAAATCAAACACTGATAAAACTTCAAGTGGCCCTAACTTTTATGCGGTACGTCCTACACCTATCAAAGTTTGCAACATTCAAATGCTTGTAACTTTTTACTGGAGCGTCATAAAACCTTGAAATTTTGTAACAATAAAGTACTCGAGACTCTTGTCAATTTAAGCTATCGCTCAAAGCTATGCTACCCTTGAGTCCCAAATCAAACACTGATAAAACTTCAAATAGTCCTAGCTTCTATACGGTACGTCCTACATCTATCAAAGTTTGCAACATACAAATGCTTGTAACTTTTTACTGGAGCGTCATAAAACCGGGAAATTTGGTAACAATAAAGTACTCGAACCTCTTGTCAATTTAAGTAATCGCTCAAAGCTTTGCTACCCTCGAGTTCCAAATCAAACACTGATAAAACTTCAAATAGCCCTAGCATCTATACGGTACGTCCTACATCTATCAAAGTTTGCAACATACAAATGCTTGTAACTTTTTACTGGAGCGTCATAAAACCTTGAAATTTTGTAACAATAAAGTACTCGAGCCTCTTGTCAATTTAAGCTGTCGCTCAAATCTATGCTACCCTTGAGTCCCAAATCAAACACTGATAAAACTTCAAATAGTCCTAGCTTCTATACGGTTCGTCCTACACCTATCAAAGCTTGCAACATACAAATGCTTGTAACTTTTTACTGGAGCGTCATAAAACCTTGAAATTTTGTAACAATAAAGTACTCGAGCCTCTTGTCAATTTAAGCTATCGCTCAAAGCTATGCTACCCTTGAGACCCAAATCAAACACTGATAAAACTTCAAATGGCCCTAACTTCTATACGATACGTCCTACACCTATCAAAGTTTGCAACATACAAATGCTTGTAACTTTTTACTGGAGCGTCATAAAACCTTGAAATTTTGTAACAATAAAGTACTCGAAACTCTTGGCAATTTAAGTAATCGCTCAAAGCTTTGCTACCCTTGAGTCCCAAATCAAACACTGATAAAACTTCAAATAGTCCTAGCTTCTATACGGTACGTCCTACATCTATCAAAGTTTGCAACATACAAATGCTTGTAACTTTTTACTGGAGCGTCATAAAACCGGGAAATTTGGTAACAATAAAGTATTCGAACCTCTTGTCAATTTAAGTAATCGCTCAAAGCTTTGCTACCCTCGAGTTCCAAATCAAACACTGATAAAACTTCAAATAGCCCTAGCATCTATACGGTACGTCCTACATCTATCAAAGTTTGCAACATACAAATGCTTGTAACTTTTTACTGGAGCGTCATAAAACCTTGAAATTTTGTAACAATAAAGTACTCGAGCCTCTTGTCGATTTAAGCTGTCGCTCAAATCTATGCTACCCTTGAGTCCCAAATCAAACACTGATAAAACTTCAAATAGTCCTAGCTTCTATACGGTTCGTCCTACACCTATCAAAGCTTGCAACATACAAATGCTTGTAACTTTTTACTGGAGCGTCATAAAACCTTGAATTTTTGTAACAATAAAGTACTCGAGCCGCTTGTCGATTTAAGCTATCGCTCAAAGCTATGCTACCCTTGAGTCCCAAATCAAACACTGATAAAGCTTCAAATAGCCCTAGCATCTATACGGTACGTCCTACATCTATAAAAGTTTGCAGCATACAAATGCTTGTAACTTTTTACTGGAGCGTCATAAAACCTTGAAATTTTGTAACAATAAATTACTCGAACCTCTTGTCAATTTAAGTTATCGCTCAAAGCTATGCTACCCTTGAGTCCCAAATCAAACACTGATAAAACTTCAAGTGGCCCTAACTTTTATGCGGTACGTCCTACACCTATCAAAGTTTGCAACATTCAAATGCTTGTAACTTTTTACTGGAGCGTCATAAAACCTTGAAATTTTGTAACAATAAAGTACTCGAGACTCTTGTCAATTTAAGCTATCGCTCAAAGCTATGCTACCCTTGAGTCCCAAATCAAACACTGATAAAACTTCAAATAGTCCTAGCTTCTATACGGTACGTCCTACATCTATCAAAGTTTGCAACATACAAATGCTTGTAACTTTTTACTGGAGCGTCATAAAACCGGGAAATTTGGTAACAATAAAGTACTCGAACCTCTTGTCAATTTAAGTAATCGCTCAAAGCTTTGCTACCCTCGCGTTCCAAATCAAACACTGATAAAACTTCAAATAGCCCTAGCATCTATACGGTACGTCCTACATCTATCAAAGTTTGCAACATACAAATGCTTGTAACTTTTTACTGGAGCGTCATAGAACCTTGAAATTTTGTAACAATAAAGTACTCGAGCCTCTTGTCAATTTAAGCTACCGCTCAAAGCTATGCTATCCTTGAGTCCCAAATCAAACACTGATAAAACTTCAAATGGCCCTAACTTCTATACGGTACGTTCTACACCTATCAAAGTTTGCAACATACAAATGCTTGTAACTTTTTACTGGAGCGTCATAAAACCTTGAAATTTTGTAACAATAAAGTACTCGAGCCTCTTGTCAATTGAAGCTATCGCTCAAAGCTATGCTACCCTTGAGTCCCAAATCAAACACTGATAAATCTTCAAATGTCCCTAACTTCTATACGGTACGTCCTACACCCATCAAAGTTTGCAACATACAAATGCTTGGAACTTTTTACGGGAGCGTCATAAAACTTTGAAATTTTGTAACAATAAAGTATTCGAACCTCTTGTCAATTGAAGCTATCGCTCAAAGCTATGCTACCCTTGAGTCCCAAATCAAACCCTGATAAAATTTCAAATTGCCCTAACTTCTATACGGTACGTCCTACACCTATCAAAGTTTGCAACATACAAATGCTTGTAACTTTTTACTGGAGCGTCATAAAACCTTGAAATTTTGTAACAATAAAGTACTTGAGCCTCTTGTCAATTTAAGCTATCGCTCAAATCTATGCTACCCTTGAGTCCCAAATCAAACACTGATAAAACTTCAAATAGTCCTAGCTTCTATACGGTTCGTGCTACACCTATCAAAGCTTGCAACATACAAATGCTTGTAACTTTTTACTGGAGCGTCATAAAACCTGGAAATTTGGTAACAATAAAGTACTCGAACCTCTTGTCAATTTAAGTAATCGCTCAAAGCTTTGCTACCTTTGAGTCCCAAATCAAACACTGATAAAACTTCAAATGGCCCTAACTTCTATACGGTACGTCCTACACCTATCAAAGTTTGCAACATATAAATGCTTGTAACTTTTTACTGGAGCGTCATAAAACCTTGAAATTTTGTAACAATAAAGTACTCGAGCCTCTTGTCAATTTAAGCTATCGCTCAAAGCTATGCTACCCTTGAGACCCAAATCAAACACTGATAAAACTTCAAATGGCCCTAACTTCTATACGATACGTCCTACACCTATCAAAGTTTGCAACATACAAATGCTTGTAACTTTTTACTGGAGCGTCATAAAACCTTGAAATTTTGTAACAATAAAGTACTCGAAACTCTTGGCAATTTAAGTAATCGCTCAAAGCTTTGCTACCTTTGAGTCCCAAATAAAACACTGATAAAACTTCAAATGGCCCTAACTTCTATACGGTACGTCCTACACCTATCAAAGTTTGCAACATATAAATGCTTGTAACTTTTTACTGGAGCGTCATAAGAGCTTGAAATTTTGTAACAATAAAGTACTCGAGCCTCTTGTCAATTTAAGCTATCGCTCAAAGCTATGCTACCCTTGAGTCCCAAATCAAACACTGATAAAACTTCAAATGGCCCTAACTTCTATACGGTACGTCCTACACATATCAAAGTTTGCAACATACAAATGTTTGTAACTTTTTACTGGAGCGTCATAGAACCTTGAAATTTTGTAACAATAAAGTACTCGAGACTCTTGTCAATTTAAGCTATCGCTCAAAGCTATGCTACTCTTGAGTCCCAAATCAAACACTGATAAAACTTCAAATGGCCCTAACTTCTATATGGTACGTCCCACACCTATCAAAGTTTGCAACATACAAATGCTTGTAACTTTTTACTGGAGCGTCATAAAACCTTGAAATTTTGTAACAATAAAGTACTCGAGCCGCTTGTCGATTTAAGCTATCGCTCAAAGCTATGCTACCCTTGAGTCCCAAATCAAACACTGATAAAGCTTCAAATAGCCCTAGCATCTATACGGTACGTCCTACATCTATCAAAGTTTGTATCATACAAATGCTTGTAACTTTTTACTGGAGCGTCGTAAAACCTTGAAATTTTGTAACAATAAAGTACTCGAACCTCTTGTCAATTTAAGTTATCACTCAAAGCTATGCTACCCTTGAGTCCCAAATCAAACACTGATAAAACTTCAAATGGCCGTAACTTTTATACGGTACGTCCTACACCTATCAAAGTTTGCAACATACAAATGCTTGTAACTTTTTACTGGAGCGTCATAAAATCTTGAAATTTTGTAACAATAAAGTACTGGAGACTCTTGTCAATTTAAGCTATCGCTCAAAGCTATGCTACCCTTGAGTCCCAAATCGAACACTGATAAAACTTCAAATGGCCCTAACTTCTATACGGTGCGTTCTACACCTATCAAAGTTTGGAACATACAAATGCTTGTAACTTTTTACTGGAGCGTCATAAGACCTTGACATTTTGTAACAATAAATTACTCGAACCTCTTGTCAATTTAAGTTATCGCTCAAAGCTATGCTACCCTTGAGTCCCAAATCAAACACTGATAAAACTTCAAATGGCCCTAACTTCTATACGGTACGTTCTACACCTATCAAAGTTTGCAACATACAAATGCTTGTAACTTTTTACTGGAGCGTCATTAAACCTTGAAATTTTGTAACAATAAAGTACTCGAGCCTCTTGTCAATTGAAGCTATCGCTCAAAGCTATGCTATCCTTGAGTCCCAAATCAAACACTGATAAATCTTCAAATGTCCCTAACTTCTATACGGTACGTCCTACACCTATCAAAGTTTGCAACATACAAATGCTTGGAACTTTTTACGGGAGCGTCATAAAGCTTTGAAATTTTGTAACAATAAAGTATTCGAACCTCTTGTCAATTGAAGCTATCGCTCAAAGCTATGCTACCCTTGAGTCCCAAATCAAACCCTGATAAAATTTCAAATTGCCCTAACTTCTATACGGTACGTCCTACACCTATCAAAGTTTGCAACATACAAATGCTTGTAACTTTTTACTGGAGCGTCATAAAACCTTGAAATTTTGTAACAATAAAGTACTCGAGCCTCTTGTCAATTTAAGCTATCGCTCAAATCTATGCTACCCTTGTGTCCCAAATCAAACACTGATAAAACTTCAAATAGTCCTAGTTTCTATACGGTTCGTCCTACACCTATCAAAGCTTGCAACATACAAATGCTTGTAACTTTTTACTGGAGCGTCATAAAACCTGGAAATTTGGTAACAATAAAGTACTCGAACCTCTTGTCAATTTAAGTAATCGCTCAAAGCTTTGCTACCTGTGAGTCCCAAATCAAACACTGATAAAACTTCAAATGGCCCTAACTTCTATACGGTATCTCCTACACCTATCAAAGTTTGCAACATATAAATGCTTGTAACTTTTTACTGGAGCGTCATAAAACCTTGAAATTTTGTAACAATAAAGTACTCGAGCCTTTTGTCAATTTAAGCTATCGCTCAAAGCTATGCTACCCTTGAGACCCAAATCAAACACTGATAAAACTTCAAATGGCCCTAACTTCTATACGATACGTCCTACACCTATCAAAGTTTGCAACATACAAATGCTTGGAACTTTTTACGGGAGCGTCATAAAACTTTGAAATTTTGTAACAATAAAGTACTCGAAACTCGTGGCAATTTAAGTAATCGCTCAAAGCTTTGCTACCTTTGAGTCCCAAATCAAACACTGATAAAACTTCAAATGGCCCTAACTTCTATACGGTACGTCCTACACCTATCAAAGTTTGCAACATATAAATGCTTGTAACTTTTTACTGGAGCGTCATAAGAGCTTGAAATTTTGTAACAATAATTAAGCTATCGCTCAAATCTATGCTACCCTTGAGTCCCAAATCAAACACTGATAAAACTTCAAATAGTCCTAGCTTCTATACGGTTCGTCCTACACCTATCAAAGCTTGCAACATACAAATGCTTGTAACTTTTTACTGGAGCGCCATAAAACCTGGAAATTTGGTAACAATAAAGTACTCGAACCTCTTGTCAATTTAAGTAATCGCTCAAAGCTTTGCTACCTGTGAGTCCCAAATCAAACACTGATAAAACTTCAAATGGCCCTAACTTCTATACGGTACGTCCTACACCTATCAAAGTTTGCAACATATAAATGCTTGTAACTTTTTACTGGAGCGTCATAAAACCTTGAAATTTTATAACAATAAAGTACTCGAGCCTCTTGTCAATTTAAGCTATCGCTCAAAGCTATGCTACCCTTGAGACCCAAATCAAACACTGATAAAACTTCAAATGGCCCTAACTTCTATACGATACGTCCTACACCTATCAAAGTTTGCAACATACAAATGCTTGTAACTTTTTACTGGAGCGTCATAAAACCTTGAAATTTTCTAACAATAAAGTACTCGAAACTCTTGGCAATTTAAGTAATCGCTCAAAGCTTTGCTACGTTTGAGTCCCAAATCAAACACTGATAAAACTTCAAATGGCCCTAACTTCTATACGGTACGTTCTACACCTATCAAAGTTTGCAACATACAAATGCTTGTAACTTTTTACTGGAGCGTCATAAAACCTTGAAATTTTGTAACAATAAAGTACTCGAGCCTCTTGTCAATTTAAGCTATCGCTCAAAGCTATGCTACCCTTGAGTCCCAAATCAAACACTGATAAAACTTCAAATAGCCCTAGCTGCTATACGGTACGTCCTACACCTATCAAAATTTGCAACATACAAATGCTTGTAAGTTTTTACTGGAGCGTCATAAAACCTTGAAATTTTGTAGCCATAAAGTACTCGAGCCGCTTGTCGATTTAAGCTATCGCTCAAAGCTATGCTACCCTTAAGTCCCAAAACAAACACTGATAAAACTTCAAATAGCCCTAGCTTCTATACGGTACGTCCTACATCTATCAAAGTTTGCAACATACAAATGCTTGTAACTTTTTACTGGAGCGTCATAGAACCTAGAAATTTTGTAACAATAAAGTACTCGAACCTCTTGTCAATTTAAGTTATCGCTCAAAGCTATGCTACACTAGGTTCAAATGGCCCTAACTTTCATACGGTACGTCCTACACCTATCAAAGTTTGCAACATTCAAATGCTTGTAACTTTTTACTGGAGCGTCATAATACCTTGAAATTTTGTAACAATAAAGTGCTCGAGCCTCTTGTCAATTTAAGCTATCGCTCAAAGCTACGCTACCCTTGAGTCCCAAATCAAACACTGATAAAACATCAAATGGCCCTAACTTCTATACAGTATGTCCTACACCTATCAAAGTTTGCAGCATACAAATGCTTGTAACTTTTTACTGGAGCGTCATAAAACCTTGAAATTTTGTAACAATAAAGTACTCGAGCCTCTTGTCAATTTAAGCTATCGCTCAAATCTATGCTACCATTGAGTCCCAAATCAAACACTGATAAAACTTCAAATAGTCCTAGCTTCTATACGGTTCGTGCTACACCTATCAAAGCTTGCAACATACAAATGCTTGTAACTTTTTACTGGAGCGTCATAAAACCTGGAAATTTGGTAACAATAAAGTACTCGAACCTCTTGTCAATTTAAGTAATCGCTCAAAGCTTTGCTACCTTTGAGTCCCAAATCAAACACTGATAAAACTTCAAATGGCCCTAACTTCTATACGGTACGTCCTACACCTATCAAAGTTTGCAACATATAAATGCTTGTAACTTTTTACTGGAGCGTCATAAAACCTTGAAATTTTGTAACAATAAAGTACTCGAGCCTCTTGTCAATTTAAGCTATCGCTCAAAGCTATGCTACCCTTGAGACCCAAATCAAACACTGATAAAACTTCAAATGGCCCTAACTTCTATACGATACGTCCTACACCTATCAAAGTTTGCAACATACAAATGCTTGTAACTTTTTACTGGAGCGTCATAAAACCTTGAAATTTTGTAACAATAAAGTACTCGAAACTCTTGGCAATTTAAGTAATCGCTCAAAGCTTTGCTACCTTTGAGTCCCAAATCAAACACTGATAAAACTTCAAATGGCCCTAACTTCTATACGGTACGTCCTACACCTATCAAAGTTTGCAACATATAAATGCTTGTAACTTTTTACTGGAGCGTCATAAGAGCTTGAAATTTTGTAACAATAAAGTACTCGAGCCTCTTGTCAATTTAAGCTATCGCTCAAAGCTATGCTACCCTTGAGTCCCAAATCAAACACTGATAAAACTTCAAATGGCCCTAACTTCTATACGGTACGTCCTACACATATCAAAGTTTGCAACATACAAATGTTTGTAACTTTTTACTGGAGCGTCATAGAACCTTGAAATTTTGTAACAATAAAGTACTCGAGACTCTTGTCAATTTAAGCTATCGCTCAAAGCTATGCTACCCTTGAGTCCCAAATCAAACACTGATAAAACTTCAAATGGCCCTAACTTCTATATGGTACGTCCCACACCTATCAAAGTTTGCAACATACAAATGCTTGTAACTTTTTACTGGAGCGTCATAAAACCTTGAAATTTTGTAACAATAAAGTACTCGAGCCGCTTGTCGATTTAAGCTATCGCTCAAAGCTATGCTACCCTTGAGTCCCAAATCAAACACTGATAAAGCTTCAAATAGCCCTAGCATCTATACGGTACGTCCTACATCTATCAAAGTTTGTATCATACAAATGCTTGTAACTTTTTACTGGAGCGTCGTAAAACCTTGAAATTTTGTAACAATAAAGTACTCGAACCTCTTGTCAATTTAAGTTATCACTCAAAGCTATGCTACCCTTGAGTCCCAAATCAAACACTGATAAAACTTCAAATGGCCGTAACTTTTATACGGTACATCCTACACCTATCAAAGTTTGCAACATTCAAATGCTTGTAACTTTTTACTGGAGCGTCATAAAATCTTGAAATTTTGTAACAATAAAGTACTGGAGACTCTTGTCAATTTAAGCTATCGCTCAAAGCTATGCTACCCTTGAGTCCCAAATCGAACACTGATAAAACTTCAAATGGCCCTAACTTCTATACGGTGCGTCCTACACCTATCAAAGTTTGGAACATACAAATGCTTGTAACTTTTTACTGGAGCGTCATAAGACCTTGACATTTTGTAACAATAAATTACTCGAACCTCTTGTCAATTTAAGTTATCGCTCAAAGCTATGCTACCCTTGAGTCCCAAATCAAACACTGATAAAACTTCAAGTGGCCCTAACTTTTATACGGTACGTCCTACACCTATCAAAGTTTGCAACATTCAAATGCTTGTAACTTTTTACTGGAGCGTCATAAAACCTTGAAATTTTGTAACAATAAAGTACTCGAGACTCTTGTCAATTTAAGCTATCGCTCAAAGCTATGCTACCCTTGAGTCCCAAATCAAACACTGATAAAACGTCAAATGGCCCTAACTTCTATACGGTACGTTCTACACCTATCAAAGTTTGCAACATACAAATGCTTGTAACTTTTTACTGGAGCGTCATAAAACCTTGAAATTTTGTAACAATAAAGTACTCGAGCCTCTTGTCAATTGAAGCTATCGCTCAAAGCTATGCTACCCTTGAGTCCCAAATCAAACACTGATAAATCTTCAAATGTCCCTAACTTCTATACGGTACGTCCTACACCTATCAAAGTTTGCAACATACAAATGCTTGGAACTTTTTACGGGAGCGTCATAAAACTTTGAAATTTTGTAACAATAAAGTATTCGAACCTCTTGTCAATTGAAGCTATCGCTCAAAGCTATGCTACCCTTGAGTCCCAAATCAAACCCTGATAAAATTTCAAATTGCCCTAACTTCTATACGGTACGTCCTACACCTATCAAAGTTTGCAACATACAAATGCTTGTAACTTTTTACTGGAGCGTCATAAAACCTTGAAATTTTGTAACAATAAAGTACTCGAGCCTCTTGTCAATTTAAGCTATCGCTCAAATCTATGCTACCCTTGAGTCCCAAATCAAACACTGATAAAACTTCAAATAGTCCTAGCTTCTATACGGTTCGTCCTACACCTATCAAAGCTTGCAACATACAAATGCTTGTAACTTTTTACTGGAGCGTCATAAAACCTGGAAATTTGGTAACAATAAAGTACTCGAACCTCTTGTCAATTTAAGTAATCGCTCAAAACTTTGCTACCTGTGAGTCCCAAATCAAACACTGATAAAACTTCAAATGGCCCTAACTTCTATACGGTATGTCCTACACCTATCAAAGTTTGCAACATATAAATGCTTGTAACTTTTTACTGGAGCGTCATAAAACCTTGAAATTTTGTAACAATAAAGTACTCGAGCCTCTTGTCAATTTAAGCTATCGCTCAAAGCTATGCTACCCTTGAGACCCAAATCAAACACTGATAAAACTTCAAATGGCCCTAACTTCTATACGATACGTCCTACACCTATCAAAGTTTGCAACATACAAATGCTTGTAACTTTTTACTGGAGCGTCATAAAACCTTGAAATTTTGTAACAATAAAGTACTCGAGCCGCTTGTCGATTTAAGCTATCGCTCAAAGCTATGCTACCCTTGAGTCCCAAATCAAACACTGATAAAGCTTCAAATAGCCCTAGCATCTATACGGTACGTCCTACATCTATCAAAGTTTGTATCATACAAATGCTTGTAACTTTTTACTGGAGCGTCGTAAAACCTTGAAATTTTGTAACAATAAAGTACTCGAACCTCTTGTCAATTTAAGTTATCACTCAAAGCTATGCTACCCTTGAGTCCCAAATCAAACACTGATAAAACTTCAAATGGCCGTAACTTTTATACGGTACATCCTACACCTATCAAAGTTTGCAACATTCAAATGCTTGTAACTTTTTACTGGAGCGTCATAAAACCTTGAAATTTTGTAACAATAAAGTACTCGAGACTCTTGTCAATTTAAGCTATCGCTCAAAGCTTTGCTACCCTTGAGTCCCAAATCAAACACTGATAAAACTTCAAATGGCCCTAACTTCTATACGGTACGTCCCACACCTATCAAAGTTTGCAACATACAAATGCTTGTAACTTTTTACTGGAGCGTCATAAAACCTTGAAATTTTGTAACAATAAAGTACTCGAGCCTCTTGTCAATTTAAGCTATCGCTCAAAGCTATGCTACCCTTGAGTCCCAAATCAAACACTGATAAAACTTCAAATAGCCCTAGCTGCTATACGGTACGTCCTACACCTATCAAAATATGCAACATACAAATGCTTCTAAGTTTTTACTGGAGCGTCATAAAACCTTGAAATTTTGTAGCCATAAAGTACTCGAGCCGCTTGTCGATTTAAGCTATCGCTCAAAGCTATGCTACCCTTAAGTCCCAAATCAAACACTGATAAAACTTCAAATAGCCCTAGCTTCTATATGGTACGTCATACATCTATCAAAGTTTGCAACATACAAATGCTTGTAACTTTTTACTGGAGCGTCAGAATACCTTGAAATTTTGTAACAATAAAGTGCTCGAGCCTCTTGTCAATTTAAGCTATCGCTCAAAGCTACGCTACCCTTGAGTCCCAAATCAAACACTGATAAAACATCAAATGGCCCTAACTTCTATACAGTATGTCCTACACCTATCAAAGTTTGCAGCATACAAATGCTTGTAACTTTTTACTGGAGCGTCATAAAACCTTGAAATTTTGTAACAATAAAGTACTCGAGCCTCTTGTCAATTTAAGCTATCGCTCAAATCTATGCTACCCTTGAGTCCCAAATCAAACACTGATAAAACTTCAAATAGTCCTAGCTTCTATACGGTTCGTCCTACACCTATCAAAGCTTGCAACATACAAATGCTTGTAACTTTTTACTGGAGCGTCATAAAACCTGGAAATTTGGTAACAATAAAGTACTCGAACCTCTTGTCAATTTAAGTAATCGCTCAAAGCTTTGCTACCTGTGAGTCCCAAATCAAACACTGATAAAACTTCAAATGGCCCTAACTTCTATACGGTACGTCCTACACCTATCAAAGTTTGCAACATATAAATGCTTGTAACTTTTTACTGGAGCGTCATAAAACCTTGAAATTTTGTAACAATAAAGTACTCGAGCCTCTTGTCAATTTAAGCTATCGCTCAAAGCTATGCTACCCTTGAGACCCAAATCAAACACTGATAAAACTTCAAATGGCCCTAACTTCTATACGATACGTCCTACACCTATCAAAGTTTGCAACATACAAATGCTTGTACCTTTTTACTGGAGCGTCATAAAACCTTGAAATTTTCTAACAATAAAGTACTCGAAACTCTTGGCAATTTAAGTAATCGCTCAAAGCTTTGCTACCTTTGAGTCCCAAATCAAACACTGATAAAACTTCAAATGGCCCTAACTTCTATACGGTACGTCCTACACCTATCAAAGTTTGCAACATATAAATGCTTGTAACTTTTTACTGGAGCGTCATAAGAGCTTGAAATTTTGTAACAATAAAGTACTCGAGCCTCTTGTCAATTTAAGCTATCGCTCAAAGCTATGCTACCCTTGAGTCCCAAATCAAACACTGATAAAACTTCAAATGGCCCTAACTTCTATACGGTACGTCCTACACATATCAAAGTTTGCAACATACAAATGTTTGTAACTTTTTACTGGAGCGTCATAGAACCTTGAAATTTTGTAACAATAAAGTACTCGAGACTCTTGTCAATTTAAGCTATCGCTCAAAGCTATGCTACCCTTGAGTCCCAAATCAAACACTGATAAAACTTCAAATGGCCCTAACTTCTATATGGTACGTCCCACACCTATCAAAGTTTGCAACATACAAATGCTTGTAACTTTTTACTGGAGCGTCATAAAACCTTGAAATTTTGTAACAATAAAGTACTCGAGCCGCTTGTCGATTTAAGCTATCGCTCAAAGCTATGCTACCCTTGAGTCCCAAATCAAACACTGATAAAGCTTCAAATAGCCCTAGCATCTATACGGTACGTCCTACATCTATCAAAGTTTGTATCATACAAATGCTTGTAACTTTTTACTGGAGCGTCGTAAAACCTTGAAATTTTGTAACAATAAAGTACTCGAACCTCTTGTCAATTTAAGTTATCACTCAAAGCTATGCTACCCTTGAGTCCCAAATCAAACACTGATAAAACTTCAAATGGCCGTAACTTTTATACGGTACATCCTACACCTATCAAAGTTTGCAACATTCAAATGCTTGTAACTTTTTACTGGAGCGTCATAAAACCTTGAAATTTTGTAACAATAAAGTACTCGAGACTCTTGTCAATTTAAGCTATCGCTCAAAGCTTTGCTACCCTTGAGTCCCAAATCAAACACTGATAAAACTTCAAATGGCCCGAACTTCTATACGGTACGTCCCACACCTATCAAAGTTTGCAACATACAAATGCTTGTAACTTTTTACTGGAGCGTCATAAAACCTTGAAATTTTGTAACAATAAAGTACTCGAGCCTCTTGTCAATTTAAGCTATCGCTCAAAGCTATGCTACCCTTGAGTCCCAAATCAAACACTGATAAAACTTCAAATAGCCCTAGCTGCTATACGGTACGTCCTACACCTATCAAAATTTGCAACATACAAATGCTTGTAAGTTTTTACTGGAGCGTCATAAAACCTTGAAATTTTGTGGCCATAAAGTACTCGAGCCGCTTGTCGATTTAAGCTATCGCTCAAAGCTATGCTACCCTTAAGTCCCAAATCAAACACTGATAAAACTTCAAATAGCCCTAGCTTCTATATGGTACGTCCTACATCTATCAAAGTTTGCAACATACAAATGCTTGTAACATGTTACTGGAGCGTCATAAAACCTAGAAATTTTGTAACAATAAAGTACTCGAACCTCTTGTCAATTTAAGTTATCGCTCAAAGCTATGCTACACTAGGTTCAAATGGCCCTAACTTTCATACGGTACGTCCTACACCTATCAAAGTTTGCAACATTCAAATGCTTGTAACTTTTTACTGGAGCGTCATAATACCTTGAAATTTTGTAACAATAAAGTGCTCGAGCCTCTTGTCAATTTAAGCTATCGCTCAAAGCTACGCTACCCTTGAGTTCCAAATCAAACACTGATAAAACATCAAATGGCCCTAACTTCTATACAGTATGTCCTACACCTATCAAAGTTTGCAGCATACAAATGCTTGTAACTTTTTACTGGAGCGTCATAAAACCTTGAAATTTTGTAACAATAAAGTACTCGAGACTCTTGTCAATTTAAGCTATCGCTCAAAGCTATGCTACCCTTGAGTCCCAAATCAAACACTGATAAAACTTCAAATAGCCATAGCTTCTATACGGTACGTCCTACACCTATCAAAGTTTGCAACATACAAATGCTTCTAACTTTTTACTGGAGCGTCATAAGACCTTGAAATTTTGTAACAATAAAGTACTCGAGCCGCTGGTCGATTTAAGCTATCGCTCAAAGCTATGCTACCCTTGAGTCCCAAATCAAACACTGATAGAACTTCAAATAGCCCTAGCATCTATACGGTACGTCCTACATCTATCAAAGTTTGTATCATACAAATGCTTGTAACTTTTTACTGGAGCGTCATAAAACCTTGCAATTTTGTAACAATAAAGAACTCGAACCTCTTGTCAATTTAAAATATCGCTGAAAGCTATGCTACCCTTGAGTCCCAAATCAAACACTGATAAAACTTCAAATGGCCCTAACTTTTATACGGTACGTCCTATACCTATCAAAGTTTGCAACATTCAAATGCTTGTAACTTTTTACTGGAGCGTCATAAAACCTTGAAATTTTGTAACAATAAAGTACTCGAGACTCTTGTCAATTTAAGCTATCGCTCAAAGCTATGCTACCCTTGAGTCCCAAATCAAACACTGATAAAACTTCAAATGGCCCTAACTTCTATACGGTACGTCCTACACCTATCAAAGTTTGGAACATACAAATGCTTGTAACTTTTTACTGGAGCGTCATAAAACCTTGAAATTTTGTAACAATAAAGTACTCGAGACTCTTGTCAATTTAAGCTATCGCTCAAAGCTATGCTACCGTTGAGTCCCAAATCAAACACTGATAAAACTTCAAATAGCCCTAGCTTCTATACGGTACGTCCTACACCTATCAAAATTTGCAACATACAAATGCTTGTAAGTTTTTACTGGAGCGTCATAAAACCTTGATATTTTGTAACCATAAAGTACTCGAGCCGCTTGTCGATTTAAGCTATCGCTCAAAGCTATGCCACCCTTGAGTCCCAAATCAAACACTGATAAAACTTCAAATAGCCCTAGCTTCTATATGGTACGTCCTACATCTATCAAAGTTTGCAACATACAAATGCTTGTAACTTTTTACTGGAACGTCATAAAACCTAGAAATTTTGTAACAATAAAGTACTCGAACCTCTTGTCAATTTAAGTTATCGCTCAAAGCTATGCTACCCTTGAGTCCCAAATCAAACACTGATAAAACTTCAAATGGCCCTAACTTTTACAGGGTACGTCCTACACCTATCCAAGTTTGCAACATTCAAATGCTTGTAACTTTTTACTGGAGCGTCATAAAACCTTGAAATTTTGTAACAATAAAGTACTCGAGACTCTTGTCAATTTAAGCTATCGCTCAAAGCTATGCTACCCTTGAGTCCCAAATCAAACACTGATAAAACTTCAAATAGCCCTATTTTCTATACGGTACGTCCTACACCTATCAAAGTTTGCAACATACAAATGCTTGTAACTTTTTACTGGAGCGTCATAAAACCTTGAAATTTTGTAACAATAAAGTACTCGAGCCGCTTGTCGATTTAAGCTATCGCTCAAAGCTATGCTACCCTTGAGTCCCAAATCAAACACTGATAAAACTTCAAATAGCCCTAGCTTCTATACGGTACGTCCTACACCTATCAAAATTTGCAACATACAAATGCTTGTAAGTTTTTACTGGAGCGTCATAAAACCTTGAAATTTTGTAGCCATAAAGTACTCGAGCCGCTTGTCGATTTAAGCTATCGCTCAAAGCTATGCTACCCTTAAGTCCCAAATCAAACACTGATAAAACTTCAAATAGCCCTAGCTTCTATACGGTACGTCCTACATCTATCAAAGTTTGCAACATACAAATGCTTGTAACTTTTTACTGGAGCGTCATAAAACCTAGAAATTTTGTAACAATAAAGTGCTCGAGCCTCTTGTCAATTTAAGCTATCGCTCAAAGCTACGCTACCCTTGAGTCCCAAATCAAACACTGATAAAACATCAAATGGCCCTAACTTATATACAGTACGTCCTACACCTATCAAAGTTTGCAGCATACAAATGCTTGTAACTTTTTACTGGAGCGTCATAAAACCTTGAAATTTTGTAACAATAAAGTACTCGAGACTATTGTCAATTTAAGCTATCGCTCAAAGCAATGCTACCCTTGAGTCCCAAATCAAACACTGATAAAACTTCAAATAGCCATAGCTTCTATACGGTACGTCCTACACCTATCAAAGTTTGCAACATACAAATGCTTCTAACTTTTTACTGGAGCGTCATAAGACCTTCAAATTTTGTAACAATAAAGTACTCGAGCCGCTGGTCGATTTAAGCTATCGCTCAAAGCTATGCTACCCTTGAGTCCCAAATCAAACACTGATAAAACTTCAAATAGCCCTAGCATCTATACGGTACGTCCTACATCTATCAAAGTTTGTATCATACAAATGCTTGTAACTTTTTACTGGAGCGTCATAAAACCTTGCAATTTTGTAACAATAAAGAACTCGAACCTCTTGTCAATTTAAGATATCGCTGAAAGCTATGCTACCCTTGAGTCCCAAATCAAACACTGATAAAACTTCAAATGGCCCTAACTTTTATACGGTACGTCCTATACCTATCAAAGTTTGCAACATTCAAATGCTTGTAACTTTTTACTGGAGCGTCATAAAACCTTGAAATTTTGTAACAATAAAGTACTCGAGACTCTTGTCAATTTAAGCTATCGCTCAAAGCTATGCTACCCTTGAGTCCCAAATCAAACACTGATAAAACTTCAAATGGCCCTAACTTCTATACGGTACGTCCTACACCTATCAAAGTTTGGAACATACAAATGCTTGTAACTTTTTACTGGAGCGTCATAAAACCTTGAAATTTTGTAACAATAAATTACTCGAACCTCTTGTCAATTTAAGTTATCGCTCAAAGCTATGCTACCCTTGAGTCCCAAATCAAACACTGACAAAACTTCAAATGGCCCTAACTTTTACAGGGTACGTCCTACACCTATCCAAGTTTGCAACATTCAAATGCTTGTAACTTTTTACTGGAGCGTCATAAAACCTTGAAATTTTGTAACAATAAAGTACTCGAGACTGTTGTCAATTTAAGCTATCGCTCAAAGCTATGATACCCTTGAGTCCCAAATCAAACACTGATAAAACTTCAAATGGCCCTAACTTCTATACGGTATGTCCTTTACCTATCAAAGTTTGCAACATACAAATGCTTGTAACTTTTTACTGGAGCGTCATAAAACCTTGAAATTTTGTAACAATAAAGTACCCGAGACTCTTGTCAATTTAAGCTATCGCTCAAAGCTATGCTACCCTTGAGTCCCAAATCAAACACTGATAAAACTTCAAATGGCCGTAACTTCTATACGGTACGTCCCACACCTATCAAAGTTTGCAACATACAAATGCTTGTAACTTTTTACTGGAGCGTCATGAAACCTTGAAATTTTGTAACAATAAAGTACTCGAGCCTCTTGTCAATTTAAGCTATCGCTCAAAGCTATGCTACCGTTGAGTCCCAAATCAAACACTGATAAAACTTCAAATAGCCCTAGCTTCTATACGGTACGTCCTACACCTATCAAAATTTGCAACATACAAATGCTTGTAAGTTTTTACTGGAGCGTCATAAAACCTTGAAATTTTGTAACCATAAAGTACTCGAGCCGCTTGTCGATTTAAGCTATCGCTCAAAGCTATGCTACCCTTGAGTCCCAAATCAAACACTGATAAAACTTCAAATAGCCCTAGCTTCTATACGGTACGTCCTACATCTATCAAAGTTTGCAACATACAAATGCTTGTAACTTTTTACTGGAGCGTCATAAAACCTAGAAATTTTGTAACAATAAAATACTCGAACCTCTTGTCAATTTAAGTTATCGCTCAAAGCTATGCTACCCTTGAGTCCCAAATCAAACACTGATAAAACTTCAAATGGCCCTAACTTTTACAGGGTACGTCCTACACCTATCCAAGTTTGCAACATTCAAATGCTTGTAACTTTTTACTGGAGCGTCATAAAACCTTGAAATTTTGTAACAATAAAGTACTCGAGACTGTTGTCAATTTAAGCTATCGCTCAAAGCTATGATACCCTTGAGTCCCAAATCAAACACTGATAAAACTTCAAATGGCCCTAACTTCTATACGGTATGTCCTTTACCTATCAAAGTTTGCAACATACAAATGCTTGTAACTTTTTACTGGAGCGTCATAAAACCTTGAAATTTTGTAACAATAAAGTACTCGAGACTCTTGTCAATTTAAGCTATCGCTCAAAGCTATGCTACCCTTGAGTCCCAAATCAAACACTGATAAAACTTCAAATGGCCGTAACTTCTATACGGTACGTCCCACACCTATCAAAGTTTGCAACATACAAATGCTTGTAACTTTTTACTGGAGCGTCATGAAACCTTGAAATTTTGTAACAATAAAGTACTCGAGCCTCTTGTCAATTTAAGCTATCGCTCAAAGCTATGCTACCGTTGAGTCCCAAATCAAACACTGATAAAACTTCAAATAGCCCTAGCTTCTATACGGTACGTCCTACACCTATCAAAATTTGCAACATACAAATGCTTGTAAGTTTTTACTGGAGCGTCATAAAACCTTGAAATTTTGTAACCATAAAGTACTCGAGCCGCTTGTCGATTTAAGCTATCGCTCAAAGCTATGCTACCCTTGAGTCCCAAATCAAACACTGATAAAACTTCAAATAGCCCTAGCTTCTACACGGTACATCCTACACCTATCAAAGTTTGCAACATACAAATGCTTGTAACTATTTACGGGAGCATCATAAAACCTTGAAATTTTTTAACAATAAAGTACTCGAGCCGCTGGTCGATTTAAGCTATCGCTCAAAGCTATGCTACCCTTGAGTCCCAAATCAAACACTGATAAAACTTCAAATAGCCCTAGCATCTATACGGTACGTCCTACATCTATCAAAGTTTGTATCATACAAATGCTTGTAACTTTTTACTGGAGCGTCATAAAACCTTGCAATTTTGTAACAATAAAGAACTCGAACCTCTTGTCAATTTAAGTTATCGCTCAAAGCTATGCTACCCTTGGGTCCCAAATCAAACACTGATAAAACTTCAAATGGCCCTAACTTTTATACGGTACGTCCTATACCTATCAAAGTTTGCAACATTCAAATGCTTGTAACTTTTTACTGGAGCGTCATAAAACCTTGAAATTTTGTAACAATAAAGTACTCGAGACTCTTGTCAATTTAAGCTATCGCTCAAAGCTATGCTACCCTTGAGTCCCAAATCAAACACTGATAAAACTTCAAATGGCCCTAACTTCTATACGGTACGTCCTACACCTATCAAAGTTTGGAACATACAAATGCTTGTAACTTTTTACTGGAGCGTCATAACACCTTAAAATTTTGTAACAATAAATTACTCGAACCTCTTGTCAATTTAAGTTATCGCTCAAAGCTATGCTACCCTTGAGTCCCAAATCAAACACTGATAAAACTTCAAATGGCCCTAACTTTTACAGGGTACGTCCTACACCTATCCAAGTTTGCAACATTCAAATGCTTGTAACTTTTTACTGGAGCGTCATAAAACCTTGAAATTTTGTAACAATAATGTACTCGAGACTGTTGTCAATTTAAGCTATCGCTCAAAGCTTTGATACCCTTTAGTCCCAAATCAAACACTGATAAAACTTCAAATGGCCCTAACTTCTATACGGTACGTCCTTTACCTATCAAAGTTTGCAACATACAAATGCTTGTTACTTTTTACTGGAGCGTCATGAAACCTTGAAATTTTGTAACAATAAAGTACTCGAGCCTCTTGTCAATTTAAGCTATCGCTCAAAGCTATGCTACCGTTGAGTCCCAAATCAAACACTGATAAAACTTCAAATAGCCCTAGCTTCTATACGGTACGTCCTACACCTATCAAAATTTGCAACATACAAATGCTTGTAAGTTTTTACTGGAGCGTCATAAAACCTTGAAATTTTGTAACCATAAAGTACTCGAGCCGCTTGTCGATTTAAGCTATCGCTCAAAGCTATGCTACCCTTGAGTCCCAAATCAAACACTGATAAAACTTCAAATAGCCCTAGCTTCTATACGGTACGTCCTACATCTATCAAAGTTTGCAACATACAAATGCTTGTAACTTTTTACTGGAGCGTCATAAAACCTAGAAATTTTGTAACAATAAAGTACTCGAACCTCTTGTCAATTTAAGTTATCGCTCAAAGCTATGCTACCCTTGAGTCCCAAATCAAACACTGATAAAACTTCAAATGGCCCTAACTTTCATACGGTACGTCCTACACCTATCAAAGTTTGCAGCATACAAATGCTTGTAACTTTTTACTGGAGCGTCATAAAACCTTGAAATTTTGTAACAATAAAGTACTCGAGACTCTTGTCAATTTAAGCTATCGCTCAAAGCTATGCTACCCTTGAGTCCCAAATCAAACACTGATAAAACTTCAAATAGCCATAGCTTCAATACGGTACATCCTACACCTATCAAAGTTTGCAACATACAAATGCTTGTAACTTTTTACGGGAGCGTCATAAAACCTTGAAATTTTGTAACAATAAAGTACTCGAGCCGCTGGTCGATTTAAGCTATCGCTCAAAGCTATGCTACCCTTGAGTCCCAAATCAAACACTGATAAAACTTCAAATAGCCCTAGCATCTATACGGTACGTCCTACATCTATCAAAGTTTGTATCATACAAATGCTTGTAACTTTTTACTGGAGCGTCATAAAACCTTGCAATTTTGTAACAATAAAGTACTCGAACCTCTTGTCAATTTAAGTTATCGCTCAAAGCTATGCTACCCTTGGGTCCCAAATCAAACACTGATAAAACTTCAAATGGCCCTAACTTTTATACGGTACGTCCAATACCTATCAAAGTTTGCAACATTCAAATGCTTGTAACTTTTTACTGGAGCGTCATAAAACCTTGAAATTTTGTAACAATAAAGTACTCGAGACTCTTGTCAATTTAAGCTATCGCTCAAAGCTATGCTACCCTTGAGTCCCAAATCAAACACTGATAAAACTTCAAATGGCCCTAACTTCTATACGGTACGTCCTACACCTATCAAAGTTTGGAACATACAAATGCTTGTAACTTTTTACTGGAGCGTCATAAAACCTTAAAATTTTGTAACAATAAATTACTCGAACCTCTTGTCAATTTAAGTTATCGCTCAAAGCTATGCTACCCTTGAGTCCCAAATCAAACACTGATAAAACTTCAAATGGCCCTAACTTTTACAGGGTACGTCCTACACCTATCCAAGTTTGCAACATTCAAATGCTTGTAACTTTTTACTGGAGCGTCATAAAACCTTGAAATTTTGTAACAATAATGTACTCGAGACTGTTGTCAATTTAAGCTATCGCTCAAAGCTATGATACCCTTGAGTCCCAAATCAAACACTGATAAAACTTCAAATGGCCCTAACTTCTATACGGTACGTCCTTTACCTATCAAAGTTTGCAACATACAAATGCTTGTTACTTTTTACTGGAGCGTCATAAAACCTTGAAATTTTGTAACAATAAAGTACTCGAGACTCTTGTCAATTTAAGCTATCGCTCAAAGCTATGCTACCCTTGAGTCCCAAATCAAACACTGATAAAACTTCAAATGGCCGTAACTTCTATACGGTACGTCCCCCACCTATCAAAGTTTGCAACATACAAATGCTTGTAACTTTTTACTGGAGCGTCATGAAACCTTGAAATTTTGTAACAATAAAGTACTCGAGCCTCTTGCCAATTTAAGCTATCGCTCAAAGCTATGCTACCGTTGAGTCCCAAATCAAACACTGATAAAACTTCAAATAGCCCTAGCTTCTATACGGTACGTCCTACACCTATCAAAATTTGCAACATACAAATGCTTGTAAGTTTTTACTGGAGCGTCATAAAACCTTGAAATTTTGTAACCATAAAGTACTCGAGCCGCTTGTCGATTTAAGCTATCGCTCAAAGCTATGCCACCCTTGAGTCCCAAATCAAACACTGATAAAACTTCAAATAGCCCTAGCTTCTATATGGTACGTCCTACATCTATCAAAGTTTGCAACATACAAATGCTTGTAACTTTTTACTGGAACGTCATAAAACCTAGAAATTTTGTAACAATAAAGTACTCGAACCTCTTGTCAATTTAAGTTATCGCTCAAAGCTATGCTACCCTTGAGTCCCAAATCAAACACTGATAAAACTTCAAATGGCCCTAACTTTTACAGGGTACGTCCTACACCTATCCAAGTTTGCAACATTCAAATGCTTGTAACTTTTTACTGGAGCGTCATAAAACCTTGAAATTTTGTAACAATAATGTACTCGAGACTGTTGTCAATTTAAGCTATCGCTCAAAGCTATGATACCCTTGAGTCCCAAATCAAACACTGATAAAACTTCAAATGGCCCTAACTTCTATACGGTACGTCCTTTACCTATCAAAGTTTGCAACATACAAATGCTTGTTACTTTTTACTGGAGCGTCATGAAACCTTGAAATTTTGTAACAATAAAGTACTCGAGCCTCTTGTCAATTTAAGCTATCGCTCAAAGCTATGCTACCGTTGAGTCCCAAATCAAACACTGATAAAACTTCAAATAGCCCTAGCTTCTATACGGTACGTCCTACACCTATCAAAATTTGCAACATACAAATGCTTGTAAGTTTTTACTGGAGCGTCATAAAACCTTGAAATTTTGTAACCATAAAGTACTCGAGCCGCTTGTCGATTTAAGCTATCGCTCAAAGCTATGCTACCCTTGAGTCCCAAATCAAACACTGATAAAACTTCAAATAGCCCTAGCTTCTATACGGTACGTCCTACATCTATCAAAGTTTGCAACATACAAATGCTTGTAACTTTTTACTGGAGCGTCATAAAACCTAGAAATTTTGTAACAATAAAGTACTCGAACCTCTTAACAATTTAAGTTATCGCTCAAAGCTATGCTACCCTTGAGTCCCAAATCAAACACTGATAAAACTTCAAATGGCCCTAACTTTCATACGGTACGTCCTACACCTATCAAAGTTTGCAGCATACAAATGCTTGTAACTTTTTACTGGAGCGTCATAAAACCTTGAAATTTTGTAACAATAAAGTACTCGAGACTCTTGTCAATTTAAGCTATCGCTCAAAGCTATGCTACCCTTGAGTCCCAAATCAAACACTGATAAAACTTCAAATAGCCATAGCTTCAATACGGTACATCCTACACCTATCAAAGTTTGCAACATACAAATGCTTGTAACTTTTTACGGGAGCGTCATAAAACCTTGAAATTTTGTAACAATAAAGTACTCGAGCCGCTGGTCGATTTAAGCTATCGCTCAAAGCTATGCTACCCTTGAGTCCCAAATCAAACACTGATAAAACTTCAAATAGCCCTAGCATCTATACGGTACGTCCTACATCTATCAAAGTTTGTATCATACAAATGCTTGTAACTTTTTACTGGAGCGTCATAAAACCTTGAAATTTTGTAACAATAAAGTACTCGAGACTCTTGTCAATTTAAGCTATCGCTCAAAGCTATGCTACCCTTGAGTCCCAAATCAAACACTGATAAAACTTCAAATAGCCATAGCTTCAATACGGTACATCCTACACCTATCAAAGTTTGCAACATACAAATGCTTGTAACTTTTTACGGGAGCGTCATAAAACCTTGAAATTTTGTAACAATAAAGTACTCGAGCCGCTGGTCGATTTAAGCTATCGCTCAAAGCTATGCTACCCTTGAGTCCCAAATCAAACACTGATAAAACTTCAAATAGCCCTAGCATCTATACGGTACGTCCTACATCTATCAAAGTTTGTATCATACAAATGCTTGTAACTTTTTACTGGAGCGTCATAAAACCTTGCAATTTTGTAACAATAAAGAACTCGAACCTCTTGTCAATTTAAGTTATCGCTCAAAGCTATGCTACCCTTGGGTCCCAAATCAAACACTGATAAAACTTCAAATGGCCCTAACTTCTATACGGTACGTCCTTTACCTATCAAAGTTTGCAACATACAAATGCATGTTACTTTTTACTGGAGCGTCATAAAACCTTGAAATTTTGTAACAATAAAGTACTCGAGACTCTTGTCAATTTAAGCTATCGCTCAAAGCTATGCTACCCTTGAGTCCCAAATCAAACACTGATAAAACTTCAAATGGCCGTAACTTCTATACGGTACGTCCCACACCTATCAAAGTTTGCAACATACAAATGCTTGTAACTTTTTACTGGAGCGTCATGAAACCTTGAAATTTTGTAACAATAAAGTACTCGAGCCTCTTGCCAATTTAAGCTATCGCTCAAAGCTATGCTACCGTTGAGTCCCAAATCAAACACTGATAAAACTTCAAATAGCCCTAGCTTCTATACGGTACGTCCTACACCTATCAAAATTTGCAACATACAAATGCTTGTAAGTTTTTACTGGAGCGTCATAAAACCTTGAAATTTTGTAACCATAAAGTACTCGAGCCGCTTGTCGATTTAAGCTATCGCTCAAAGCTATGCCACCCTTGAGTCCCAAATCAAACACTGATAAAACTTCAAATAGCCCTAGCTTCTATATGGTACGTCCTACATCTATCAAAGTTTGCAACATACAAATGCTTGTAACTTTTTACTGGAACGTCATAAAACCTAGAAATTTTGTAACAATAAAGTACTCGAACCTCTTGTCAATTTAAGTTATCGCTCAAAGCTATGCTACCCTTGAGTCCCAAATCAAACACTGATAAAACTTCAAATGGCCCTAACTTTTACAGGGTACGTCCTACACCTATCCAAGTTTGCAACATTCAAATGCTTGTAACTTTTTACTGGAGCGTCATAAAACCTTGAAATTTTGTAACAATAATGTACTCGAGACTGTTGTCAATTTAAGCTATCGCTCAAAGCTATGATACCCTTGAGTCCCAAATCAAACACTGATAAAACTTCAAATGGCCCTAACTTCTATACGGTACGTCCTTTACCTATCAAAGTTTGCAACATACAAATGCTTGTTACTTTTTACTGGAGCGTCATGAAACCTTGAAATTTTGTAACAATAAAGTACTCGAGCCTCTTGTCAATTTAAGCTATCGCTCAAAGCTATGCTACCGTTGAGTCCCAAATCAAACACTGATAAAACTTCAAATAGCCCTAGCTTCTATACGGTACGTCCTACACCTATCAAAATTTGCAACATACAAATGCTTGTAAGTTTTTACTGGAGCGTCATAAAACCTTGAAATTTTGTAACCATAAAGTACTCGAGCCGCTTGTCGATTTAAGCTATCGCTCAAAGCTATGCTACCCTTGAGTCCCAAATCAAACACTGATAAAACTTCAAATAGCCCTAGCTTCTATACGGTACGTCCTACATCTATCAAAGTTTGCAACATACAAATGCTTGTAACTTTTTACTGGAGCGTCATAAAACCTAGAAATTTTGTAACAATAAAGTACTCGAACCTCTTGTCAATTTAAGTTATCGCTCAAAGCTATGCTACCCTTGAGTCCCAAATCAAACACTGATAAAACTTCAAATGGCCCTAACTTTCATACGGTACGTCCTACACCTATCAAAGTTTGCAGCATACAAATGCTTGTAACTTTTTACTGGAGCGTCATAAAACCTTGAAATTTTGTAACAATAAAGTACTCGAGACTCTTGTCAATTTAAGCTATCGCTCAAAGCTATGCTACCCTTGAGTCCCAAATCAAACACTGATAAAACTTCAAATAGCCATAGCTTCAATACGGTACATCCTACACCTATCAAAGTTTGCAACATACAAATGCTTGTAACTTTTTACGGGAGCGTCATAAAACCTTGAAATTTTGTAACAATAAAGTACTCGAGCCGCTGGTCGATTTAAGCTATCGCTCAAAGCTATGCTACCCTTGAGTCCCAAATCAAACACTGATAAAACTTCAAATAGCCCTAGCATCTATACGGTACGTCCTACATCTATCAAAGTTTGTATCATACAAATGCTTGTAACTTTTTACTGGAGCGTCATAAAACCTTGCAATTTTGTAACAATAAAGAACTCGAACCTCTTGTCAATTTAAGTTATCGCTCAAAGCTATGCTACCCTTGGGTCCCAAATCAAACACTGATAAAACTTCAAATGGCCCTAACTTTTATACGGTACGTCCAATACCTATCAAAGTTTGCAACATTCAAATGCTTGTAACTTTTTACTGGAGCGTCATAAAACCTTGAAATTTTGTAACAATAAAGTACTCGAGACTCTTGTCAATTTAAGCTATCGCTCAAAGCTATGCTACCCTTGAGTCCCAAATCAAACACTGATAAAACTTCAAATGGCCCTAACTTTTACAGGGTACGTCCTACACCTATCCAAGTTTGCAACATTCAAATGCTTGTAACTTTTTACTGGAGCGTCATAAAACCTTGAAATTTTGTAACAATAAAGTACTCGAGACTCTTGTCAATTTAAGCTATCGCTCAAAGCTATGCTACCCTTGAGTCCCAAATCAAACACTGATAAAACTTCAAATAGCCCTAGCTTCTATACGGTACGTCCTACACCTATCAAAGTTTGCAACATACAAATGCTTGTAACTTTTTACTGGAGCGTCATAAAACCTTGAAATTTTGTAACAATAAAGTACTCGAGCCGCTTGTCGATTTAAGCTATCGCTCAAAGCTATGCTACCCTTGAGTCCCAAATCAAACACTGAAAAAACTTCAAATAGCCCTAGCTTCTATACGGTACGTCCTACACCTATCAAAATTTGCAACATACAAATGCTTGTAAGTTTTTACTGGAGCGTCATAAAACCTTGAAATTTTGTAGCCATAAAGTACTCGAGCCGCTTGTCGATTTAAGCTATCGCTCAAAGCTATGCTACCCTTAAGTCCCAAATCAAACACTGATAAAACTTCAAATAGCCCTAGCTTCTATACGGTACGTCCTACATCTATCAAAGTTTGCAACATACAAATGCTTGTAACTTTTTACTGGAGCGTCATAAAACCTAGAAATTTTGTAACAATAAAGTGCTCGAGCCTCTTGTCAATTTAAGCTATCGCTCAAAGCTACGCTACCCTTGAGTCCCAAATCAAACACTGATAAAACATCAAATGGCCCTAACTTATATACAGTACGTCCTACACCTATCAAAGTTTGCAGCATACAAATGCTTGTAACTTTTTACTGGAGCGTCATAAAACCTTGAAATTTTGTAACAATAAAGTACTCGAGACTCTTGTCAATTTAAGCTATCGCTCAAAGCAATGCTACCCTTGAGTCCCAAATCAAACACTGATAAAACTTCAAATAGCCATAGCTTCTATACGGTACGTCCTACACCTATCCAAGTTTGCAACATTCAAATGCTTGTAACTTTTTACTGGAGCGTCATAAAACCTTGAAATTTTGTAACAATAAAGTACTCGAGACTCTTGTCAATTTAAGCTATCGCTCAAAGCTATGCTACCCTTGAGTCCCAAATCAAACACTGATAAAACTTCAAATAGCCCTAGCTTCTATACGGTACGTCCTACACCTATCAAAGTTTGCAACATACAAATGCTTGTAACTTTTTACTGGAGCGTCATAAAACCTTGAAATTTTGTAACAATAAAGTACTCGAGCCGCTTGTCGATTTAAGCTATCGCTCAAAGCTAAGCTACCCTTGAGTCCCAAATCAAACACTGATAAAACTTCAAATAGCCCTAGCTTCTATACGGTACGTCCTACACCTATCAAAGTTTGCAACATACAAATGCTTGTAACTTTTTACTGGAGCGTCATAAAACCTAGAAATTTTGTAACAATAAAGTACTCGAACCTCTTGTCAATTTAAGTTATCGCTCAAAGCTATGCTACCCTTGAGTCCCAAATCAAACACTGATAAAACTTCAAATGGCCCTAACTTTCATACGGTACGTCCTACACCTATCAAAGTTTGCAGCATACAAATGCTTGTAACTTTTTACTGGAGCGTCATAAAACCTTGAAATTTTGTAACAATAAAGTACTCGAGACTCTTGTCAATTTAAGCTATCGCTCAAAGCTATGCTACCCTTGAGTCCCAAATCAAACACTGATAAAACTTCAAATAGCCATAGCTTCAATACGGTACATCCTACACCTATCAAAGTTTGCAACATACAAATGCTTGTAACTTTTTACGGGAGCGTCATAAAACCTTGAAATTTTGTAACAATAAAGTACTCGAGCCGCTGGTCGATTTAAGCTATCGCTCAAAGCTATGCTACCCTTGAGTCCCAAATCAAACACTGATAAAACTTCAAATAGCCCTAGCATCTATACGGTACGTCCTACATCTATCAAAGTTTGTATCATACAAATGCTTGTAACTTTTTACTGGAGCGTCATAAAACCTTGCAATTTTGTAACAATAAAGAACTCGAACCTCTTGTCAATTTAAGATATCGCTCAAAGCTATGCTACCCTTGGGTCCCAAATCAAACACTGATAAAACTTTAAATGGCCCTAACTTTTATACGGTACGTCCTATACCTATCAAAGTTTGCAACATTCAAATGCTTGTAACTTTTTACTGGAGCGTCATAAAACCTTGAAATTTTGTAACAATAAAGTACTCGAGACTCTTGTCAATTTAAGCTATCGCTCAAAGCTATGCTACCCTTGAGTCCCAAATCAAACACTGATAAAACTTCAAATGGCCCAAACTTCTATACGGTACGTCCTACACCTATCAAAGTTTGGAACATACAAATGCTTGTAACTTTTTACTGGAGCGTCATAAAACCTAGAAATTTTGTAACAATAAAGTACTCGAACCTCTTGTCAATTTAAGTTATCGTTCAAAGCTATGCTACCCTTGAGTCCCAAATCAAACACTGATAAACTTCAAATGGCCCTAACTTTTATACGGTACGTCCTACACCTATCAAAGTTTGGAACATACAAATGCTTGTAACTTTTTACTGGAGCGTCATAAAACCTTGAAATTTTGTAACAATAAATTACTCGAACCTCTTGTCAATTTAAGTTATCGCTCAAAGCTATGCTACCCTTGAGTCCCAAATCAAACACTGATAAAACTTCAAATGGCCCAAACTTTTACACGGTACGTCCTACACCTATCAAAGTTTGCAACATTCAAATGCTTGTAACTTTTTACTGGAGCGTCATAAAACCTTGAAATTTTGTAACAATAAAGTACTCGAGACTGTTGTCAATTTAAGCTATCGCTCAAAGCTATGCTACCCTTGAGTCCCAAATCAAACACTGATAAAACTTCAAATGGCCCTAACTTCTATACGGTACGTCCTTTACCTATCAAAGTTTGCAACATACAAATGCTTGTAACTTTTTACTGGAGCGTCATAAAACCTTGAAATTTTGTAACAATAAATTACTCGAGACTCTTGTCAATTTAAGCTATCGCTCAAAGCTATGCTACCCTTGAGTCCCAAATCAAACACTAATAAAACTTCAAATGGCCGTAACTTCTATACGGTACGTCCCACACCTATCAAAGTTTGCAACATACAAATGCTTGTAACTTTTTACTGGAGCGTCATGAAACCTTGAAATTTTGTAACAATAAAGTACTCGAGCCTCTTGTCAATTTAAGCTATCGCTCAAAGCTACGCTACCCCTGAGTCCGAAATCAAACACTGATAAAACATCAAATGGCCCTAACTTCTATACAGTATGTCCTACACCTATCAAAGTTTGCAGCATACAAATGCTTGTAACTTTTTACTGGAGCGTCATAAAACCTTGAAATTTTGTAACAATAAAGTACTCGAGACTCTTGTCAATTTAAGCTATCGCTCAAAGCTATGCTACCCTTGAGTCCCAAATCAAACACTGATAAAACTTCAAATGGCCCTAACTTCTATACGGTACGTCCTACACCTATCAAAGTTTGGAACATACAAATGCTTGTAACTTTTTACTGGAGCGTCATAAAACCTAGAAATTTTGTAACAATAAAGTACTCGAACCTCTTGTCAATTTAAGTTATCGTTCAAAGCTATGCTACCCTTGAGTCCCAAATCAAACACTGATAAAACTTCAAATGGCCCTGACTTCTATACGGTACATCCTACACCTATCAAAGTTTGCAACATATAAATGCTTGCAACTTTTTACTGGAGCGTCATAAAACCTTGAAATTTTGTAACAATAAAGTACTCGAGCCTCTTGTCAATTTAAGCTATCGCTCAAAGCTATGCTACCCTTGAGTCCCAAATCAAACACTGATAAAACTTCAAATGACCCTGACTTCTATACGGTACGTCCTACATCTATCAAAGTTTACAACATACAAATGCTTGTAACTTTTTACTGGAGCGTCATAAAACCTTGAAATTTTATAACAATAAAGTACTCTAGCCTCCTGTCAATTTAACCTATCGCTCAAAGCTATGCTACCCTTGAGTCCCAAATCAAACACTGATAAAACTTCAAATGGCCCTAACTTCTATACGGTACGTCCTACACCTATCAAAGTTTGCAGCATACAAATGCTTGTAACTTTTTACTGGAGCGTCATAAAACCTTGAAATTTTGTAACAATAAAGAACTCGAGACTCTTATCAATTTAAGCTTTCGCTCAAAGCTATGCTACCCTTGAGTCCCAAATCAAACACTGATAAAACTTCAAATGGCCCTAACTTCTATACGGTACGTCCCACACCTATCAAAATTTGCAACATACAAATGCTTGTAACTTTTTCTGGAGCGTCATAAAACCCTGAAATTTTGTAACAATAAAGTACTCGAGCCTCTTGTCAATTTAAGCTATCGCTCAAAGCTATGCTACTCTTGAGTCCCAAATCAAACACTGATAAAACTTCAAATAGCCCTAGCTTCTATACGGTACGTCCTACACCTATCAAAGTTTGCAGCATACAAATGCTTGTAACTTTTTACTGGAGCGTCATAAAACCTTGAAATTTTGTAACAATAAAGAACTCGAGACTCTTGTCAATTTAAGCTTTCGCTCAAAGCTATGCTACCCTTGAGTCCCAAATCAAACACTGATAAAACTTCAAATGGCCCTAACTTCTATACGGTACGTCCCACACCTATCAAAGTTTGCAACATACAAATGCTTGTAACTTTTTACTGGAGCGTCATAAAACCTTGAAATTTTGTAACAATAAAGTACTCTAGCCTCCTGTCAATTTAAGCTATCGCTCAAAGCTATGCTACCCTTGAGTCCAAAATCAAACACTGATAAAACCTCAAATGGCCCTAACTTCTATATGGTACGTCCTACACCTATCAAAGTTTGCAACATACAAATGCTTGTAACTTTTTACTGGAGCGCCATAGAACCTTGAAAATTTGTATCAATAAAGTACTCTAGCCTCTTTTCAATTTAAGCTATCGCTCAAAGCTATGCTACCCTTGTGTCCCAAATCAAACACTGATAAAACTTCAAATGGCCCTAACTTCTATACGGTACGTCCCACACCTATCAAAGTTTGCAACATACAAATGCTTCTAATTTTTTACTGGAGCGTCATAAAACCTTGAAATTTTGTAACAATAAAGTACTCGAGCCTCTTGTCAATTTAAGCTATCGCTCAAAGCTATGCTACCCTTGAGTCCCAAATCAAACACTGATAAAACTTCAAATAGACCTAGCTTTTGTACAGTACGTCCTACACCTATCAAAGTTTGCAACATCCAAATGTTTGTAACTTTTTACTGGAGCGTCATAAAACCTTGAAATTTTGTAACAATAAAGTACTCGAGTCTCTTGTCAATTTGAGCTATCGCTCAAAGCTATGCTGCCCTTGAGTCCCAAATCAAACACTGATAAAACTTCAAATGGCCCTAACTTCTATACGGTATGTCGTACACCTATCAAAGTTTGCAACGTAGATATGCTTGTAACTTTTTACTGAAGCGTCATAAAACCTTGAAATTTTATAACAATAAAGTACTCTAGCCTCCTGTCAATATAAGCTATCGCTCAAAGCTATGCTACCCTTGAGTCCCAAATCAAACACTGATAAAACTTCAAATGGCCCTAACTTCTATACGGTACGTCCTACACCTATCAAAGTTTACAGCATACAAATGCTTGTAACTTTTTACTGGAGCGTCATAAAACCTTGAAATTTTGTAACAATAAAGAACTCGAGACTCTTGTCAATTTAAGCTTTCGCTCAAAGCTATGCTACCCTTGAGTCCCAAATCAAACACTGATAAAACTTCAAATGGCCCTAACTTCTATACGGTACGTCCCACACCTATCAAAGTTTGCAACATACAAATGCTTGTAACTTTTTACTGGAGCGTCATAAAACCTTGAAATTTTGTAACAATAAAGTACTCGAGCCTCTTGTCAATTTAAGCTATCGCTCAAAGCTATGCTACCCTTGAGTCCCAAATCAAACACTGATAAAAGTTCAAGTAGCCCTAGCTTCTATACGGTACGTCCTACACCTATCAAAGTTTGCAACATACAAATGCTTGTAAGTTTTTACTGGAGCGTCATAAAACCTTGAAATTTTGTAACCATAAAGTACTCGAGCCGCTTGTCGATTTAAGCTATCGCTCAAAGCTATGCTACCCTTGAGTCCCAAATCAAATACTGATAAAACTTCAAATGGCCCTAGCTTCTATACGGTACGTCCTACATCTATCAAAGTTTGCAACATACAAATGCTTGTAACTTTTTACTGGAGCATCATAATATCTTGAAATTTTGTAACAATAAAGTGCTCGAGCCTCTTGTCAATTTAAGCTATCGCTCAAAGCTACGCTACCCTTGAGTCCCAAATCAAACACTGATAAAACATCAAATAGCCCTAGCATCTATACGGTACGTCCTACATCTATCAAAGTTTGTATCATACAAATGCTTGTAACTTTTTACTGGAGCGTCATAAAACCTTGCAATTTTGTAACAATAAAGAACTCGAACCTCTTGTCAATTTAAAATATCGCTCAAAGCTATGCTACCCTTGGGTCCCAAATCAAACACTGATAAAACTTCAAATGGCCCTAACTTTTATACGGTACGTCCTATACCTATCAAAGTTTGCAACATTCAAATGCTTGTAACTTTTTACTGGAGCGTCATAAAACCTTGAAATTTTGTAACAATAAAGTACTCGAGACTCTTGTCAATTTAAGCTATCGCTCAAAGCTATGCTACCCTTGAGTCCCAAATCAAACACTGATAAAACTTCAAATGGCCCTAACTTCTATACGGTACGTCCTACACCTATCAAAGTTTCGAACATACAAATGCTTGTAACTTTTTACTGGAGCGTCATAAAACCTAGAAATTTTGTAACAATAAAGTACTCGAACCTCTTGTCAATTTAAGTTGTCGTTCAAAGCTATGCTACCCTTGAGTCCCAAATCAAACACTGATAAACTTCAAATGGCCCTGACTTTTATACGGTACGTCCTACACCTATCAAAGTTTGGAACATACAAATGCTTGTAACTTTTTACTGGAGCGTCATAAAACCTTGAAATTTTGTAACAATAAATTACTCGAACCTCTTGTCAATTTAAGTTATCGCTCAAAGCTATGCTACCCTTGAGTCCCAAATCAAACACTGATAAAACTTCAAATGGCCCTAACTTCTATACGGTACGTCCTACACCTATCAAAGTTTGGAACATACAAATGCTTGTAACTTTTTACTGGAGCGTCATAAAACCTAGAAATTTTGTAACAATAAAATACTCGAACCTCTTGTCAATTTAAGTTATCGTTCAAAGCTATGCTACCCTTGAGTCCCAAATCAAACACTGATAAAACTTCAAATGGCCCTGACTTCTATACGGTACATCCTACACCTATCAAAGTTTGCAACATATAAATGCTTGCAACTTTTTACTGGAGCGTCATAAAACCTTGAAATTTTGTAACAATAAAGTACTCGAGCCTCTTGTCAATTTAAGCTATCGCTCAAAGCTATGCTACCCTTGAGTCCCAAATCAAACACTGATAAAACTTCAAATGGCCCTAGCTTCTATACGGTACGTCCTACATCTATCAAAGTTTGCAACATACAAATGCTTGTAACTTTTTACTGGAGCGTCATAATATCTTGAAATTTTGTAACAATAAAGTGCTCGAGCCTCTTGTCAATTTAAGCTATCGCTCAAAGCTACGCTACCCTTGAGTCCCAAATCAAACACTGATAAAACATCAAATAGCCCTAGCATCTATACGGTACGTCCTACATCTATCAAAGTTTGTATCATACAAATGCTTGTAACTTTTTACTGGAGCGTCATAAAACCTTGCAATTTTGTAACAATAAAGAACTCGAACCTCTTGTCAATTTAAAATATCGCTCAAAGCTATGCTACCCTTGGGTCCCAAATCAAACACTGATAAAACTTCAAATGGCCCTAACTTTTATACGGTACGTCCTATACCTATCAAAGTTTGCAACATTCAAATGCTTGTAACTTTTTACTGGAGCGTCATAAAACCTTGAAATTTTGTAACAATAAAGTACTCGAGACTCTTGTCAATTTAAGCTATCGCTCAAAGCTATGCTACCCTTGAGTCCCAAATCAAACACTGATAAAACTTCAAATGGCCCTAACTTCTATACGGTACGTCCTACACCTATCAAAGTTTCGAACATACAAATGCTTGTAACTTTTTACTGGAGCGTCATAAAACCTAGAAATTTTGTAACAATAAAGTACTCGAACCTCTTGTCAATTGAAGTTGTCGTTCAAAGCTATGCTACCCTTGAGTCCCAAATCAAACACTGATAAACTTCAAATGGCCCTGACTTTTATACGGTACGTCCTACTCCTATCAAAGTTTGGAACATACAAATGCTTGTAACTTTTTTCTGGAGCGTCATAAAACCTTGAAATTTTGTAACAATAAATTACTCGAACCTCTTGTCAATTTAAGTTATCGCTCAAAGCTATGCTACCCTTGAGTCCCAAATCAAACACTGATAAAACTTCAAATGGCCCTAACTTCTATACGGTACGTCCTACACCTATCAAAGTTTGGAACATACAAATGCTTGTAACTTTTTACTGGAGCGTCATAAAACCTAGAAATTTTGTAACAATAAAATACTCGAACCTCTTGTCAATTTAAGTTATCGTTCAAAGCTATGCTACCCTTGAGTCCCAAATCAAACACTGATAAAACTTCAAATGGCCCTGACTTCTATACGGTACATCCTACACCTATCAAAGTTTGCAACATATAAATGCTTGCAACTTTTTACTGGAGCGTCATAAAACCTTGAAATTTTGTAACAATAAAGTACTCGAGCCTCTTGTCAATTTAAGCTATCGCTCAAAGCTATGCTACCCTTGAGTCCCAAATCAAACACTGATAAAACTTCAAATGGCCCTGACTTCTATACGGTACGTCCTACATCTATCAAAGTTTACAACATACAAATGCTTGTAACTTTTTACTGGAGCGTCATAAAACCTTGAAATTTTGTAACAATAAAGTACTCGAGACTCTTGTCAATTTAAGCTATCGCTCAAAGCTATGCTACCCTTGAGTCCCAAATCAAACACTGATAAAACTTCAAATGGCCCTAACTTCTATACGGTACGTCCTACACCTATCAAAGTTTCGAACATACAAATGCTTGTAACTTTTGACTGGAGCGTCATAAAACCTAGAAATTTTGTAACAATAAAGTACTCGAACCTCTTGTCAATTTAAGTTGTCGTTCAAAGCTATGCTACCCTTGAGTCCCAAATCAAACACTGATAAACTTCAAATGGCCCTGACTTTTATACGGTACGTCCTACACCTATCAAAGTTTGGAACATACAAATGCTTGTAACTTTTTACTGGAGCGTAATAAAACCTTGAAATTTTGTAACAATAAATTACTCGAACCTCTTGTCAATTTAAGTTATCGCTCAAAGCTATGCTACCCTTGAGTCCCAAATCAAACACTGATAAAACTTCAAATGGCCCTAACTTCTATACGGTACGTCCTACACCTATCAAAGTTTGGAACATACAAATGCTTGTAACTTTTTACTGGAGCGTCATAAAACCTAGAAATTTTGTAACAATAAAATACTCGAACCTCTTGTCAATTTAAGTTATCGTTCAAAGCTATGCTACCCTTGAGTCCCAAATCAAACACTGATAAAACTTCAAATGGCCCTGACTTCTATACGGTACATCCTACACCTATCAAAGTTTGCACCATATAAATGCTTGCAACTTTTTACTGGAGCGTCATAAAACCTTGAAATTTTGTAACAATAAAGTACTCGAGCCTCTTGTCAATTTAAGCTATCGCTCAAAGCTATGCTACCCTTGAGTCCCAAATCAAACACTGATAAAACTTCAAATGGCCCTGACTTCTATACGGTACGTCCTACATCTATCAAAGTTTACAACATACAAATGCTTGTAACTTTTTACTGGAGCGTCATAAAACCTTGAAACTTTTTAACAATAAAGTACTCTAGCCTCCTGTCAATTTAAGCTATCGCTCAAAGCTATGCTACCCTTGAGTCCCAAATCAAACATTGATAAAACTTCAAATGGCCCTAACTTCTATACGGTACGTCCTACACCTATCAAAGTTTGCAGCATACAAATGCTTGTAACTTTTTACTGGAGCGTCATAAAACCTTGACATTTTGTAACAATAAAGAACTCGAGACTCTTGTCAATTTAAGCTTTCGCTCAAAGCTATGCTACCCTTGAGTCCCAAATCAAACACTGATAAAACTTCAAATGGCCCTAACTTCTATACGGTACGTCCCACACCTATCAAAGTTTGCAACATACAAATGCTTGTAACTTTTTACTGGAGCGTCATAAAACCTTGAAATTTTGTAACAATAAAGTACTCGAGACTCTTGTCAATTTAAGCTATCGCTCAAAGCTATGCTACCCTTGAGTCCCAAATCAAACACTGATAAAACTTCAAATGGCCCTAACTTATATACGGTACGTCCTACACCTATCAAAGTTTGGAACATACAAATGCTTGTAACTTTTTACTGGAGCGTCATAAAACCTAGAAATTTTGTAACAATAAAGTACTCGAAACTCTTGTCAATTTAAGTTATCGTTCAAAGCTATGCTACCCTTGAGTCCCAAATCAAACACTGATAAAGTTCAAATGGCCCTAACTTTTATACGGTACGTCCTACACCTATCAAAGTTTGGAACATACAAATGCTTGTAACTTTTTACTGGAGCGTCATAAAACCTTGAAATTTTGTAACAATAAATTACTCGAACCTCTTGTCAATTTAAGTTATCGCTCAAAGCTATGCTACCCTTGAGTCCCAAATCAAACACTGGTAAAACTTCAAATGGCCCTAACTTCTATACGGTACGTCCTACACCTACCAAAGTTTGGAACATACAAATGCTTGTAACTTTTTACTGGAGCGTCATAAAACCTAGAAATTTTGTAACAATAAAGTACTCGAACCTCTTGTCAATTTAAGTTATCGTTCAAAGCTATGCTACCCTTGAGTCCCAAATCAAACACTGATAAAACTTCAAATGGCCCTGACTTCTATACGGTACATCCTACACCTATCAAAGTTTGCAACATATAAATGCTTGCAACTTTTTACTGGAGCGTCATAAAACCTTGAAATTTTGTAACAATAAAGTACTCGAGCCTCTTGTCAATTTAAGCTATCGCTCAAAGCTATGCTACCCTTGAGTCCCAAATCAAACACTGATAAAACTTCAAATGGCCCTGACTTCTATACGGTACGTCCTACATCTATCAAAGTTTACAACATACAAATGCTTGTAACTTTTTACTGGAGCGTCATAAAACCTTGAAATTTTACAACAATAAAGTACTCTAGCCTCCTGTCAATTTAAGCTATCGCTCAAAGCTATGCTACCCTTGAGTCCCAAATCAAACACTGATAAAACTTCAAATGGCCCTAACTTCTATACGGTACGTCCTACACCTATCAAAGTTTGCAGCATACAAATGCTTGTAGCTTTTTACTGGAGCGTCATAAAACCTTGAAATTTTGTAACAATAAAGAACTCGAGACTCTTGTCAATTTAAGCTTTCGCTCAAAGCTATGCTACCCTTGAGTCCCAAATGAAACACTGATAAAACTTCAAATGGCCCTAACTTCTATACGGTACGTCCCACACCTATCGAAGTTTGCAACATACAAATGCTTGTAACTTTTTACTGGAGCGTCATAAAACCTTGAAATTTTGTAACAATAAAGTACTCGAGCCTCTTGTCAATTTAAGCTATCGCTCAAAGCTATGCTACTCTTGAGTCCCAAATCAAACACTGATAAAACTTCAAATAGCCCTAGCTTCTATACGGTACGTCCTACACCTATCAAAGTTTGCAACATACAAATGCTTGTAACTTTTTACTGGAGCGTCATAAAACCTTGAAATTTTGTAACAATAAAGTACTCGAGTCTCTTGTCAATTTGAGCTATCGCTCAAAGCTATGCTACCCTTGAGTCCCAAATCAAACACTGATAAAACTTCAAATGGCCCTAACTTCTATACGGTATGTCGTACACCTATCAAAGTTTGGAACATACAAATGCTTGTAACTTTTTACTGGAGCGTCATAAAACCTAGAAATTTTGTAACAATAAAGTACTCGAACCTCTTGTCAATTTAAGTTATCGTTCAAAGCTATGCTACCCTTGAGTCCCAAATCAAACACTGATAAAACTTCAAATGGCCCTGACTTCTTTACAGTACATCCTACACCTATCAAAGTTTGCAACATATAAATGCTTGCAACTTTTTACTGGAGCGTCATAAAACCTTGAAATTTTGTAACAATAAAGTACTCGAGCCTCTTGTCAATTTAAGCTATCGCTCAAAGCTATGCTACCCTTGAGTCCCAAATCAAACACTGATAAAACTTCAAATGGCCCTGACTTCTATACGGTACGTCCTACATCTATCAAAGTTTACAACATACAAATGCTTGTAACTTTTTACTGGAGCGTCATAAAACCTTGAAATTTTATAACAATAAAGTACTCTAGCCTCCTGTCAATTTAAGCTATCGCTCAAAGCTATGCTACCCTTGAGTCCCAAATCAAACACTGATAAAACTTCAAATGGCCCTAACTTCTATACGGTACGTCCTACACCTATAAAAGTTTGCAGCATACAAATGCTTGTAACTTTTTACTGGAGCGTCATAAAACCTTGAAATTTTGTAACAATAAAGTACTCGAACCTCTTGTCAATTTAAGTTATCGTTCAAAGCTATGCTACCCTTGAGTCCCAAATCAAACACTGATAAAACTTCAAATGGCCCTAACTTCTATACGGTACGTCCCGCACCTATCAAAGTTTGCAACATACAAATGCTTGTAACTTTTTACTGGAGCGTCATAAAACCTTGAAATTTTGTAACAATAAAGTACTCGAGACTCTTGTCAATTTAAGCTATCGCTCAAAGCTATGCTACCCTTGAGTCCCAAATCAAACACTGATAAAACTTCAAATGGCCCTGACTTCTATACGGTACATCCTACACCTATCAAAGTTTGCAACATATAAATGCTTGCAACTTTTTACTGGAGCGTCATAAAACCTTGAAATTTTGTAACAATAAAGTACTCGAGCCTCTTGTCAATTTAAGCTATCGCTCAAAGCTATGCTACCCTTGAGTCCCAAATCAAACACTGATAAAACTTCAAATGGCCCTGACTTCTATACGGTACGTCCTACATCTATCAAAGTTTACAACATACAAATGCTTGTAACTTTTTACTGGAGCGTCATAAAACCTTGAAATTTTATAACAATAAAGTACTCTAGCCTCCTGTCAATTTAAGCTATCGCTCAAAGCTATGCTACCCTTGAGTCCCAAATCAAACACTGATAAAACTTCAAATGGCCCTAACTTATATACGGTACGTCCTACACCTATCAAAGTTTGCAGCATACAAATGCTTGTAACTTTTTACTGGAGCGTCATAAAACCTTGAAATTTTGTAACAATAAAGAACTCGAGACTCTTGTCAATTTAAGCTTTCGCTCAAAGCTATGCTACCCTTGAGTCCCAAATCAAACACTGATAAAACTTCAAATGGCCCTAACTTCTATACGGTACGTCCCACACCTATCAAAGTATGCAACATACAAATGCTTGTAACTTTTTACTGGAGCGTCATAAAACCTTGAAATTTTGTAACAATAAAGTACTCGAGTCTCTTGTCAATTTGAGCTATCGCTCAAAGCTATGCTACCCTTGAGTCCCAAATCAAACACTGATAAAACTTCAAATGGCCCTAACTTCTATACGGTATGTCGTACACCTATCAAAGTTTGCAACATAGAAATGCTTGTAACTTTTTACTGGAGCGTCCTAAAACCTTGAAATTTTATAACAATAAAGTACTCTAGCCTCCTGTCAATTTAAGCTATCGCTCAAAGCTATGCTACCCTTGAGTCCCAAATCAAACACTGATAAAACCTCAAATGGCCCTAACTTCTATATGGTACGTCCTACACCTATCAAAGTTTGCAACATACAAATGCTTGTAACTTTTTACTGGAGCGCCATAGAACCTTGAAAATTTGTAACAATAAAGTACTCTAGCCTCTTTTCAATTTAAGCTATCGCTCAAAGCTATGCTACCCTTGAGTCCCAAATCAAACACTGATAAAACTTCAAATAGACCTAGCCTTTGTACGGTACGTCCTACACCTATCAAAGTTTGCAACATCCAAATGTTTGTAACTTTTTACTAGAGCGTCATAAAACCTTGAAATTTTGTAACAATAAAGTACTCGAGTCTCTTGTCAATTTGAGCTATCGCTCAAAGCTATGCTGCCCTTGAGTGCCAAATCAAACACTGATAAAACTTCAAATGGCCCTAACTTCTATACGGTATGTCGTACACCTACAAAGTTTGCAACGTAGATATGCTTGTAACTTTTTACTGAAGCGTCATAAAACCTTGAAATTTTATAACAATAAAGTACTCTAGCCTCCTGTCAATTTAAGCTATCGCTCAAAGCTATGCTACCCTTGAGTCCCAAATCAAACACTGATAAAACTTCAAATGGCCCTAACTTCTATACGGTACGTCCTACACCTATCAAAGTTTACAGCATACAAATGCTTGTAACTTTTTACTGGAGCGTCATAAAACCTTGAAATTTTGTAACAATAAAGAACTCGAGACTCTTGTCAATTTAAGCTTTCGCTCAAAGCTATGCTACCCTTGAGTCCCAAATCAAACACTGATAAAACTTCAAATGGCCCTAACTTCTATACGGTACGTCCCACACCTATCAAAGTTTGCAACATACAAATGCTTGTAACTTTTTACTGGAGCGTCATAAAACCTTGAAATTTTGTAACAATAAAGTACTCGAGCCTCTTGTCAATTTAAGCTATCGCTCAAAGCTATGCTACCCTTGAGTCCCAAATCAAACACTGATAAAAGTTCAAGTAGCCCTAGCTTCTATACGGTACGTCCTACACCTATCAAAGTTTGCAACATACAAATGCTTGTAAGTTTTTACTGGAGCGTCATACAACCTTGAAATTTTGTAACCATAAAGTACTCGAGCCGCTTGTCGATTTAAGCTATCGCTCAAAGCTATGCTACCCTTGAGTCCCAAATCAAACACTGATAAAACTTCACATATCCCTAGCTTCTATACGGTACGTCCTACATCTATCAAAGTTTGCAACATACAAATGCTTGTAACTTTTTACTGGAGCGTCATAAAACCTAGAAATTTTGTAACAATAAAGTACTCGAACCTCTTGTCAATTTAAGTTATCGCTCAAAGCTATGCTACCCTTGAGTCCCAAATCAAACACTGATAAAACTTCAAATGGCCCTAACTTTCATACGGTACGTCCTACACCTATCAAAGTTTGCAACATTCAAATGCTTGTAACTTTTTACTGGAGCGTCATAATACCTTGAAATTTTGTAACAATAAAGTGCTCGAGCATCTTGTCAATTTAAGCTATCGCTCAAAGCTATGCTACCCTTGAGTCCCAAATCAAACACTGATAAAACTTCAAATGGCCCTAACTTCTATACGGTACGTCCTACACCTATCAAAGTTTGGAACATACAAATGCTTGTAACTTTTTACTGGAGCGTCATAAAACCTAGAAATTTTGTAACAATAAAGTACTCGAACCTCTTGTCAATTTAAGTTATCGTTCAAAGCTATGCTACCCTTGAGTCCCAAATCAAACACTGATAAAACTTCAAATGGCCCTGACTTCTATACAGTACATCCTACACCTATCAAAGTTTGCAACATATAAATGCTTGCAACTTTTTACTGGAGCGTCATAAAACCTTGAAATTTTGTAACAATAAAGTACTCGAGCCTCTTGTCAATTTAAGCTATCGCTCAAAGCTATGCTACCCTTGAGTCCCAAATCAAACACTGATAAAACTTCAAATGGCCCTGACTTCTATACGGTACGTCCTACATCTATCAAAGTTTACAACATACAAATGCTTGTAACTTTTTACTGGAGCGTCATAAAACCTTGAAATTTTATAACAATAAAGTACTCTAGCCTCCTGTCAATTTAAGCTATCGCTCAAAGCTATGCTACCCTTGAGTCCCAAATCACACACTGATAAAACTTCAAATGGCCCTAACTTCTATACGGTACGTCCTACACCTATAAAAGTTTGCAGCATACAAATGCTTGTAACTTTTTACTGGAGCGTCATAAAACCTTGAAATTTTGTAACAATAAAGTACTCGAACCTCTTGTCAATTTAAGTTATCGTTCAAAGCTATGCTACCCTTGAGTCCCAAATCAAACACTGATAAAACTTCAAATGGCCCTAACTTCTATACGGTACGTCCCGCACCTATCAAAGTTTGCAACATACAAATGCTTGTAACTTTTTACTGGAGCGTCATAAAACCTTGAAATTTTGTAACAATAAAGTACTCGAGACTCTTGTCAATTTAAGCTATCGCTCAAAGCTATGCTACCCTTGAGTCCCAAATCAAACACTGATAAAACTTCAAATGGCCCTAACTTCTATACGGTACGTCCTACACCTATCAAAGTTTGGAACATACAAATGCTTGTAACTTTTTACTGGAGCGTCATAAAACCTAGAAATTTTGTAACAATAAAGTACTCGAACCTCTTGTCAATTTAAGTTATCGTTCAAAGCTATGCTACCCTTGAGTCCCAAATCAAACACTGATAAACTTCAAATGGCCCTAACTTTTATACGGTACGTCCTACACCTATCAAAGTTTGGAACATACAAATGCTTGTAACTTTTTACTGGAGCGTCATAAAACCTTGAAATTTTGTAACAATATATTACTCGAACCTCTTGTCAATTTAAGTTATCGCTCAAAGCTATGCTACCCTTGAGTCCCAAATCAAACACTGATAAAACTTCAAATGGCCCTGACTTCTATACGGTACATCCTACACCTATCAAAGTTTGCAACATATAAATGCTTGCAACTTTTTACTGGAGCGTCATAAAACCTTGAAATTTTGTAACAATAAAGTACTCGAGCCTCTTGTCAATTTAAGCTATCGCTCAAAGCTATGCTACCCTTGAGTCCCAAATCAAACACTGATAAAACTTCAAATGGCCCTGACTTCTATACGGTACGTCCTACATCTATCAAAGTTTACAACATACAAATGCTTGTAACTTTTTACTGGAGCGTCATAAAACCTTGAAATTTTATAACAATAAAGTACTCTAGCCTCCTGTCAATTTAAGCTATCGCTCAAAGCTATGCTACCCTTGAGTCCCAAATCAAACACTGATAAAACTTCAAATGGCCCTAACTTATATACGGTACGTCCTACACCTATCAAAGTTTGCAGCATACAAATGCTTGTAACTTTTTACTGGAGCGTCATAAAACCTTGAAATTTTGTAACAATAAAGAACTCGAGACTCTTGTCAATTTAAACTTTCGCTCAAAGCTATGCTACCCTTGAGTCCCAAATCAAACACTGATAAAACTTCAAATGGCCCTAACTTCTATACGGTACGTCCCACACCTATCAAAGTATGCAACATACAAATGCTTGTAACTTTTTACTGGAGCGTCATAAAACCTTGAAATTTTGTAACAATAAAGTACTCGAGTCTCTTGTCAATTTGAGCTATCGCTCAAAGCTATGCTACCCTTGAGTCCCAAATCAAACACTGATAAAACTTCAAATGGCCCTAACTTCTATACGGTATGTCGTACACCTATCAAAGTTTGCAACATAGAAATGCTTGTAACTTTTTACTGGAGCGTCCTAAAACCTTGAAATTTTATAACAATAAAGTACTCTAGCCTCCTGTCAATTTAAGCTATCGCTCAAAGCTATGCTACCCTTGAGTCCCAAATCAAACACTGATAAAACCTCAAATGGCCCTAACTTCTATATGGTACGTCCTACACCTATCAAAGTTTGCAACATACAAATGCTTGTAACTTTTTACTGGAGCGCCATAGAACCTTGAAAATTTGTAACAATAAAGTACTCTAGCCTCTTTTCAATTTAAGCTATCGCTCAAAGCTATGCTACCCTTGAGTCCCAAATCAAACACTGATAAAACTTCAAATAGACCTAGCCTTTGTACGGTACGTCCTACACCTATCAAAGTTTGCAACATCCAAATGTTTGTAACTTTTTACTAGAGCGTCATAAAACCTTGAAATTTTGTAACAATAAAGTACTCGAGTCTCTTGTCAATTTGAGCTATCGCTCAAAGCTATGCTGCCCTTGAGTCCCAAATCAAACACTGATAAAACTTCAAATGGCCCTAACTTCTATACGGTATGTCGTACACCTATCAAAGTTTGCAACGTAGATATGCTTGTAACTTTTTACTGAAGCGTCATAAAACCTTGAAATTTTATAACAATAAAGTACTCTAGCCTCCTGTCAATTTAAGCTATCGCTCAAAGCTATGCTACCCTTGAGTCCCAAATCAAACACTGATAAAACTTCAAATGGCCCTAACTTCTATACGGTACGTCCTACACCTATCAAAGTTTACAGCATACAAATGCTTGTAACTTTTTACTGGAGCGTCATAAAACCTTGAAATTTTGTAACAATAAAGAACTCGAGACTCTTGTCAATTTAAGCTTTCGCTCAAAGCTATGCTACCCTTGAGTCCCAAATCAAACACTGATAAAACTTCAAATGGCCCTAACTTCTATACGGTACGTCCCACACCTATCAAAGTTTGCAACATACAAATGCTTGTAACTTTTTACTGGAGCGTCATAAAACCTTGAAATTTTGTAACAATAAAGTACTCGAGCCTCTTGTCAATTTAAGCTATCGCTCAAAGCTATGCTACCCTTGAGTCCCAAATCAAACACTGATAAAAGTTCAAGTAGCCCTAGCTTCTATACGGTACGTCCTACACCTATCAAAGTTTGCAACATACAAATGCTTGTAACTTTTTACTGGAGCGTCATACAACCTTGAAATTTTGTAACCATAAAGTACTCGAGCCGCTTGTCGATTTAAGCTATCGCTCAAAGCTATGCTACCCTTGAGTCCCAAATCAAACACTGATAAAACTTCACATATCCCTAGCTTCTATACGGTACGTCCTACATCTATCAAAGTTTGCAACATACAAATGCTTGTAACTTTTTACTGGAGCGTCATAAAACCTAGAAATTTTGTAACAATAAAGTACTCGAACCTCTTGTCAATTTAAGCTATCGCTCAAAGCTATGCTACCCTTGAGTCCCAAATCAAACACTGATAAAACTTCAAATGGCCCTAACTTTCATACGGTACGTCCTACACCTATCAAAGTTTGCAACATTCAAATGCTTGTAACTTTTTACTGGAGCGTCATAATACCTTGAAATTTTGTAACAATAAAGTGCTCGAGCATCTTGTCAATTTAAGCTATCGCTCAAAGCTATGCTACCCTTGAGTCCCAAATCAAACACTGATAAAACTTCAAATGGCCCTAACTTCTATACGGTACGTCCTACACCTATCAAAGTTTGGAACATACAAATGCTTGCAACTTTTTACTGGAGCGTCATAAAACCTTGAAATTTTGTAACAATAAAGTACTCGAGCCTCTTGTCAATTTAGCTATCGCTCAAAGCTATGCTACCCTTGAGTCCCAAATCAAGCACTGATAAAACTTCAAATGGCCCTGACTTCTATACGGTACGTCCTACATCTATCAAAGTTTACAACATACAAATGCTTGTAACTTTTTACTGGAGCGTCATAAAACCTTGAAATTTTATAACAATAAAGTACTCTAGCCTCCTGTCAATTTAATCTATCGCTCAAAGCTATGCTACCCTTGAGTCCCAAATCAAACACTGATAAAACTTCAAATGGCCCTAACTTATATACGGTACGTCCTACACCTATCAAAGTTTGCAGCATACAAATGCTTGTAACTTTTTACTGGAGCGTCATAAAACCTTGAAATTTTGTAACAATAAAGAACTCGAGACTCTTGTCAATTTAAGCTTTCGCTCAAAGCTATGCTACCCTTGAGTCCCAAATCAAACACTGATAAAACTTCAAATGGCCCTAATTTCTATACGGTACGTCCCACACCTATCAAAGTTTGCAACATACAAATGCTTGTAAGTTTTTACTGGAGCGTCATACAACCTTGAAATTTTGTAACCATAAAGTACTCGAGCCGCTTGTCGATTTAAGCTATCGCTCAAAGCTATGCTACCCTTGAGTCCCAAATCAAACACTGATAAAAGTTCAAGTAGCCCTAGCTTCTATACGGTACGTCCTACACCTATCAAAGTTTGCAACATACAAATGCTTGTAAGTTTTTACTGGAGCGTCATACAACCTTGAAATTTTGTAACCATAAAGTACTCGAGCCGCTTGTCGATTTAAGCTATCGCTCAAAGCTATGCTACCCTTGAGTCCCAAATCAAACACTGATAAAACTTCACATATCCCTAGCTTCTATACGGTACGTCCTACATCTATCAAAGTTTGCAACATACAAATGCTTGTAACTTTTTACTGGAGCGTCATAAAACCTAGAAATTTTGTAACAATAAAGTACTCGAACCTCTTGTCAATTTAAGTTATCGCTCAAAGCTATGCTACCCTTGAGTCCCAAATCAAACACTGATAAAACTTCAAATGGCCCTAACTTTCATACGGTACGTCCTACACCTATCAAAGTTTGCAACATTCAAATGCTTGTAACTTTTTACTGGAGCGTCATAATACCTTGAAATTTTGTAACAATAAAGTGTTCGAGCATCTTGTCAATTTAAGCTATCGCTCAAAGCTATGCTACCCTTGAGTCCCAAATCAAACACTGATAAAACTTCAAATGGCCCTAACTTCTATACGGTACGTCCTACACCTATCAAAGTTTGGAACATACAAATGCTTGCAACTTTTTACTGGAGCGTCATAAAACCTTGAAATTTTGTAACAATAAAGTACTCGAGCCTCTTGTCAATTTAGCTATCGCTCAAAGCTATGCTACCCTTGAGTCCCAAATCAAGCACTGATAAAACTTCAAATGGCCCTGACTTCTATACGGTACGTCCTACATCTATCAAAGTTTACAACATACAAATGCTTGTAACTTTTTACTGGAGCGTCATAAAACCTTGAAATTTTATAACAATAAAGTACTCTAGCCTCCTGTCAATTTAAGCTATCGCTCAAAGCTATGCTACCCTTGAGTCCCAAATCAAACACTGATAAAACTTCAAATGGCCCTAACTTATATACGGTACGTCCTACACCTATCAAAGTTTGCAGCATACAAATGCTTGTAACTTTTTACTGGAGCGTCATAAAACCTTGAAATTTTGTAACAATAAAGAACTCGAGACTCTTGTCAATTTAAGCTTTCGCTCAAAGCTATGCTACCCTTGAGTCCCAAATCAAACACTGATAAAACTTCAAATGGCCCTAATTTCTATACGGTACGTCCCACACCTATCAAAGTTTGCAACATACAAATGCTTGTAACTTTTTACTGGAGCGTCATAAAACCTTGAAATTTTGTAACAATAAAGTACTCGAGACTCTTGTCAATTTAAGCTATCGCTCAAAGCTATGCTACCCTTGAGTCCCAAATCAAACACTGATAAAACTTCAAATGGCCCTAACTTCTATACGGTACGTCCTACACCTATCAAAGTTTGGAACATACAAATGCTTGTAACTTTTTACTGGAGCGTCATAAAACCTTGAAATTTTGTAACAATAAATTACTCGAACCTCTTGTCAATTTAAGTTATCGCTCAAAGCTATGCTACCCTTGAGTCCCAAATCAAACACTGATAAAACTTCAAATGGCCCTAACTTCTATACGGTACGTCCTACACCTATCAAAGTTTGGAACATACAAATGCTTGTAACTTTTTACTGGAGCGTCATAAAACCTAGAAATTTTGTAACAATAAAGTACTCGAACTTCTTGTCAATTTAAGTTATCGTTCAAAGCTATGCTACCCTTGAGTCCCAAATCAAACACAGATAAAACTTCAAATGGCCCTGACTTCTATACGGTACATCCTACACCTATCAAAGTTTGCAACATATAAATGCTTGCAACTTTTTACTGGAGCGTCATAAAACCTTGAAATTTTATAACAATAAAGTACTCTAGCCTCCTGTCGATTTAAGCTATCGCTCAAAGCTATGCTACCCTTGAGTCCCAAATCAAACACTGATAAAACTTCAAATGGCCCTAACTTCTATACGGTATGTCGTACACCTATCAAAGTTTGCAACATAGAAATGCTTGTAACTTTTTACTGGAGCGTCCTAAAACCTTGAAATTTTATAACAATAAAGTACTCGAGCCTCTTGTCAATTTAGCTATCGCTCAAAGCTATGCTACCCTTGAGTCCCAAATCAAGCACTGATAAAACTTCAAATGGCCCTGACTTCTATACGGTACGTCCTACATCTATCAAAGTTTACAACATACAAATGCTTGTAACTTTTTACTGGAGCGTCATAAAACCTTGAAATTTTATAACAATAAAGTACTCTAGCCTCCTGTCAATTTAAGCTATCGCTCAAAGCTATGCTACCCTTGAGTCCCAAATCAAACACTGATAAAACTTCAAATGGCCCTAACTTCTATACGGTACGTCCTACACCTATCAAAGTTTGCAGCATACAAATGCTTGTAACTTTTTACTATAGCGTCATAAAACCTTGAAATTTTGTAACAATAAAGAACTCGAGACTCTTGTCAATTTAAGCTTTCGCTCAAAGCTATGCTACCCTTGAGTCCCAAATCAAACACTGATAAAACTTCAAATGGCCCTAATTTCTATACGGTACGTCCCACACCTATCAAAGTTTGCAACATACAAATGCTTGTAACTTTTTACTGGAGCGTCATAAAACCTTGAAATTTTGTAACAATAAAGTACTCGAGACTCTTGTCAATTTAAGCTATCGCTCAAAGCTATGCTACCCTTGAGTCCCAAATCAAACACTGATAAAACTTCAAATGGCCCTAACTTCTATACGGTACGTCCTACACCTATCAAAGTTTGGAACATACAAATGCTTGTAACTTTTTACTGGAGCGTCATAAAACCTTGAAATTTTGTAACAATAAATTACTCGAACCTCTTGTCAATTTAAGTTATCGCTCAAAGCTATGCTACCCTTGAGTCCCAAATCAAACACTGATAAAACTTCAAATGGCCCTAACTTCTATACGGTACGTCCTACACCTATCAAAGTTTGGAACATACAAATGCTTGTAACTTTTTACTGGAGCGTCATAAAACCTAGAAATTTTGTAACAATAAAGTACTCGAACTTCTTGTCAATTTAAGTTATCGTTCAAAGCTATGCTACCCTTGAGTCCCAAATCAAACACAGATAAAACTTCAAATGGCCCTGACTTCTATACGGTACATCCTACACCTATCAAAGTTTGCAACATATAAATGCTTGCAACTTTTTACTGGAGCGTCATAAAACCTTGAAATTTTGTAACAATAAAGTACTCGAGCCTCTTGTCAATTTAAGCTATCGCTCAAAGCTATGCTACCCTTGAGTCCCAAATCAAACACTGATAAAACTTCAAATGGCCCTGACTTCTATACGGTACGTCCTACATCTATCAAAGTTTACAACATACAAATGCTTGTAACTTTTTACTGGAGCGTCATAAAACCTTGAAATTTTATAACAATAAAGTACTCTAGCCTCCTGTCAATTTAAGCTATCGCTCAAAGCTATGCTACCCTTGAGTCCCAAATCAAACACTGATAAAACTTCAAATGGCCCTAACTTCTATACGGTATGTCGTACACCTATCAAAGTTTGCAACATAGAAATGCTTGTAACTTTTTACTGGAGCGTCCTAAAACCTTGAAATTTTATAACAATAAAGTACTCTAGCCTCCTGTCAATTTAAGCTATCGCTCAAAGCTATGCTACCCTTGAGTCCCAAATCAAACACTGATAAAACCTCAAATGGCCCTAACTTCTATATGGTACGTCCTACACCTATCAAAGTTTGCAACATACAAATGCTTGTAACTTTTTACTGGAGCGCCATAGAACCTTGAAAATTTGTAACAATAAAGTACTCTAGCCTCTTTTCAATTTAAGCTATCGCTCAAAGCTATGCTACCCTTGTGTCCCAAATCAAACACTGATAAAACTTCAGATGGACCTAACTTCTTTACTGTACGTGCTACACCTATCAAAGTTTGCAACATACAATTGCTTTTAACTTTTTACTGGAGCGTCATAAAACCTTGAAATCTTGTAACAATAAAGTACTCGAGCTTCTTCTCAATTTAAGCTATCGCTCAATGCTATGCTACCCTTGAGTCCCAAATCAAACACTGATAAAACTTCAAATGGCCCTGACTTCTATACGGTATGTCGTACACCTATCAAAGTTTGCAACATAGAAATGCTTGTAACTTTTTACTGGAGCGTCCTAAAACCTTGAAATTTTATAACAATAAAGTACTCTAGCCTCCTGTCAATTTAAGCTATCGCTCAAAGCTATGCTACCCTTGAGTCCCAAATCAAACACTGATAAAACCTCAAATGGCCCTAACTTCTATATGGTACGTCCTACACCTATCAAAGTTTGCAACATACAAATGCTTGTAACTTTTTACTGGAGCGCCATAGAACCTTGAAAATTTGTAACAATAAAGTACTCTAGCCTCTTTTCAATTTAAGCTATCGCTCAAAGCTATGCTACCCTTGAGTCCCAAATCAAACACTGATAAAACTTCAAATAGACCTAGCCTTTGTACGGTACGTCCTACACCTATCAAAGTTTGCAACATCCAAATGTTTGTAACTTTTTACTAGAGCGTCATAAAACCTTGAAATTTTGTAACAATAAAGTACTCGAGTCTCTTGTCAATTTGAGCTATCGCTCAAAGCTATGCTGCCCTTGAGTCCCAAATCAAACACTGATAAAACTTCAAATGGCCCTAACTTCTATACGGTATGTCGTACACCTATCAAAGTTTGCAACGTAGATATGCTTGTAACTTTTTACTGAAGCGTCATAAAACCTTGAAATTTTATAACAATAAAGTACTCTAGCCTCCTGTCAATTTAAGCTATCGCTCAAAGCTATGCTACCCTTGAGTCCCAAATCAAACACTGATAAAACTTCAAATGGCCCTAACTTCTATACGGTACGTCCTACACCTATCAAAGTTTACAGCATACAAATGCTTGTAACTTTTTACTGGAGCGTCATAAAACCTTGAAATTTTGTAACAATAAAGAACTCGAGACTCTTGTCAATTTAAGCTTTCGCTCAAAGCTATGCTACCCTTGAGTCCCAAATAAAACACTGATAAAACTTCAAATGGCCCTAACTTCTATACGGTACGTCCCACACCTATCAAAGTTTGCAACATACAAATGCTTGTAACTTTTTACTGGAGCGTCATAAAACCTTGAAATTTTGTAACAATAAAGTACTCGAGCCTCTTGTCAATTTAAGCTATCGCTCAAAGCTATGCTACCCTTGAGTCCCAAATCAAACACTGATAAAAGTTCAAGTAGCCCTAGCTTCTATACGGTACGTCCTACACCTATCAAAGTTTGCAACATACAAATGCTTGTAAGTTTTTACTGGAGCGTCATACAACCTTGAAATTTTGTAACCATAAAGTACTCGAGCCGCTTGTCGATTTAAGCTATCGCTCAAAGCTATGCTACCCTTGAGTCCCAAATCAAACACTGATAAAACTTCACATATCCCTAGCTTCTATACGGTACGTCCTACATCTATCAAAGTTTGCAACATACAAATGCTTGTAACTTTTTACTGGAGCGTCATAAAACCTAGAAATTTTGTAACAATAAAGTACTCGAACCTCTTGTCAATTTAAGTTATCGCTCAAAGCTATGCTACCCTTGAGTCCCAAATCAAACACTGATAAAACTTCAAATGGCCCTAACTTTCATACGGTACGTCCTACACCTATCAAAGTTTGCAACATTCAAATGCTTGTAACTTTTTACTGGAGCGTCATAATACCTTGAAATTTTGTAACAATAAAGTGCTCGAGCATCTTGTCAATTTAAGCTATCGCTCAAAGCTATGCTACCCTTGAGTCCCAAATCAAACACTGATAAAACTTCAAATGGCCCTAACTTCTATACGGTACGTCCTACACCTATCAAAGTTTGGAACATACAAATGCTTGTAACTTTTTACTGGAGCGTCATAAAACCTAGAAATTTTGTAACAATAAAGTACTCGAACCTCTTGTCAATTTAAGTTATCGTTCAAAGCTATGCTACCCTTGAGTCCCAAATCAAACACTGATAAAACTTCAAATGGCCCTGACTTCTATAGGGTACATCCTACACCTATCAAAGTTTGCAACATATAAATGCTTGCAACTTTTTACTGGAGCGTCATAAAACCTTGAAAATTTGTAACAATAAAGTACTCGAGCCTCTTGTCAATTTAGCTATCGCTCAAAGCTATGCTACCCTTGAGTCCCAAATCAAGCACTGATAAAACTTCAAATGACCCTGACTTCTATACGGTACGTCCTACATCTATCAAAGTTTACAACATACAAATGCTTGTAACTTTTTACTGGAGCGTCATAAAACCTTGAAATTTTATAACAATAAAGTACTCTAGCCTCCTGTCAATTTAAGCTATCGCTCAAAGCTATGCTACCCTTGAGTCCCAAATCAAACACTGATAAAACTTCAAATGGCCCTAACTTCTATACGGTACGTCCTACACCTATCAAAGTTTGCAGCATACAAATGCTTGTAACTTTTTACTGGAGCGTCATAAAACCTTGAAATTTTGTAACAATAAAGAACTCGAGACTCTTGTCAATTTAAGCTTTCGCTCAAAGCTATGCTACCCTTGAGTCCCAAATCAAACACTGATAAAACTTCAAATGGCCCTAATTTCTATACGGTACGTCCCACACCTATCAAAGTTTGCAACATACAAATGCTTGAAACTTTTTACTGGAGCGTCATAAAACCTTGAAATTTTGTAACAATAAAGTACTCGAGACTCTTGTCAATTTAAGCTATCGCTCAAAGCTATGCTACCCTTGAGTCCCAAATCAAACACTGATAAAACTTCAAATGGCCCTAACTTCTATACGGTAAGTCCTACACCTATCAAAGTTTGGAACATACAAATGCTTGTAACTTTTTACTGGAGCGTCATAAAACCTTGAAATTTTGTAACAATAAATTACTCGAACCTCTTGTCAATTTAAGTTATCGCTCAAAGCTATGCTACCCTTGAGTCCCAAATCAAACACTGATAAAACTTCAAATGGCCCTAACTTCTATACGGTATGTCCTACACTTATCAAAGTTTGGAACATACAAATGCTTGTAACTTTTTACTGGAGCGTCATAAAACCTAGAAATTTTGTAACAATAAAGTACTCGAACTTCTTGTCAATTTAAGTTATCGTTCAAAGCTATGCTACCCTTGAGTCCCAAATCAAACACAGATAAAACTTCAAATGGCCCTGACTTCTATACGGTACATCCTACACCTATCAAAGTTTGCAACATATAAATGCTTGCAACTTTTTACTGGAGCGTCATAAAACCTTGAAATTTTGTAACAATAAAGTACTCGAGCCTCTTGTCAATTTAAGCTATCGCTCAAAGCTATGCTACCCTTGAGTCCCAAATCAAACACTGATAAAACTTCAAATGGCCCTGACTTCTATACGGTACGTCCTACATCTATCAAAGTTTACAACATACAAATGCTTGTAACTTTTTACTGGAGCGTCATAAAACCTTGAAATTTTATAACAATAAAGTACTCTAGCCTCCTGTCAATTTAAGCTATCGCTCAAAGCTATGCTACCCTTGAGTCCCAAATCAAACACTGATAAAACTTCAAATGGCCCTAACTTCTATACGGTATGTCGTACACCTATCAAAGTTTGCAACATAGAAATGCTTGTAACTTTTTACTGGAGCGTCCTAAAACCTTGAAATTTTATAACAATAAAGTACTCTAGCCTCCTGTCAATTTAAGCTATCGCTCAAAGCTATGCTACCCTTGTGTCCCAAATCAAACACTGATAAAACTTCAGATGGACCTAACTTCTATATGGTACGTCCTACACCTATCAAAGTTTGCAACATACAAATGCTTGTAACTTTTTACTGGAGCGCCATAGAACCTTGAAAATTTGTAACAATAAAGTACTCTAGCCTCTTTTCAATTTAAGCTATCGCTCAAAGCTATGCTACCCTTGTGTCCCAAATCAAACACTGATAAAACTTCAGATGGACCTAACTTCTTTACTGTACGTGCTACACCTATCAAAGTTTGCAACATACAATTGCTTTTAACTTTTTACTGGAGCGTCATAAAACCTTGAAATCTTGTAACAATAAAGTACTCGAGCTTCTTCTCAATTTAAGCTATCGCTCAATGCTATGCTACCCTTGAGTCCCAAATCAAACACTGATAAAACTTCAAATGGCCCTGACTTCTATACGGTACGTCCTACACCTATCAAAGATTGGAACATACAAATGCTTGTAACTTTTTACTGGAGTGTCATAAAACCTTGACATTTTGTAACAATAAAGTACTCGAGCCTCTTGTCAATTAAAGCTATCGATCAAAGCTATGCTACCCTTGAGTCCCAAATCAAACACTGATAAAACTTCAAATAGCCCTAGCTTCTACACGGTACGTCCTACACCAATCAAAGCTTGAAACATACAAATGCTTGTAACTTTTTACTGGAGCGTCATAAAACCAGGAAAATTTGTAACAATAAAGTACTCGAGCTTCTTCTCAATTTAAGCTATCGCTCAAAGCTATGCTACCCTTGAGTCCCAAATCAAACACTGATAAAACTTCAAATGGCCCTAACTTCTATACGGTACGTCCTACACCTATCAAAGTTTGCAGCATACAAATGCTTGTAACTTTTTACTGGAGCGTCATAAAACCTTGAAATTTTGTAACAATAAAGTACTCGAGACTCTTGTCAATTTAAGCTATCGCTCAAAGCTATGCTATCCTTGAGTCCCAAGTCAAACACTGATAAAACTTCAAATGGCCCTAATTTCTATACGGTACGTCCCACACCTATCAAAGTTTGCAGCATACAAATGCTTCTAATTTTTTACTGGAGCGTCATAAAACCTTGAAATTTTGTAACAATAAAGTACTCGAGGATCTTGTCAATTTAAGCTATCGCTCAAAGCTATGCTACCCTTGAGTCCCAAATCAAACACTGATAAAACTTCAAATAGACCTAGCTTCTATACGGTACGTCCTACACCTATCAAAGTTTGCAACATACAAATGCTTGTAACTTTTTACTGGAGCGTCATAAAACCTTGAATTTTTGTAACAATAAAGTACTCGAGTCTCTTGTCAATTTGAGCTATCGCTCAAAGCTATGCTGCCCTTGAGTCCCAAATCAAACACTGATAAAACTTCAAATGGCCCTAACTTCTATACGGTATGTCGTACACCTATCAAAGTTTGCAACGTAGAAATGCTTGTAACTTTTTACTGGAGCGTCATAAAACCTTGAAATTTTATAACAATAAAGTACTCTAGCCTCCTGTCAATTTAAGCTATCGCTCAAAGCTATGCTCCCCTTGAGTCCCAAATCAAACACTGATAAAACTTCAAATGGCCCTAACTTCTATACGGTACGTCCTACACCTATCAAAGTTTGCAGCATACAAATGCTTGTAACTTTTTACTGGAGCGTCATAAAACCTTGAAATTTTGTAACAATAAAGAACTCGAGACTCTTGTCAATTTAAGCTTTCGCTCAAAGCTATGCTACCCTTGAGTCCCAAATCAAACACTGATAAAACTTCAAATGGCCCTAACTTCTATACGGTACGTCCCACACCTATCAAAGTTTGCAACATACAAATGCTTGTAACTTTTTACTGGAGCGTCATAAAACCTTGAATTTTTGTAACAATAAAGTACTCGAGTCTCTTGTCAATTTGAGCTATCGCTCAAAGCTATGCTGCCCTTGAGTCCCAAATCAAACACTGATAAAACTTCAAATGGCCCTAACTTCTATACGGTATGTCGTACACCTATCAAAGTTTGCAACGTAGAAATGCTTGTAACTTTTTACTGGAGCGTCATAAAACCTTGAAATTTTATAACAATAAAGTACTCTAGCCTCCTGTCAATTTAAGCTATCGCTCAAAGCTATGCTCCCCTTGAGTCCCAAATCAAACACTGATAAAACTTCAAATGGCCCTAACTTCTATACGGTACGTCCTACACCTATCAAAGTTTGCAGCATACAAATGCTTGTAACTTTTTACTGGAGCGTCATAAAACCTTGAAATTTTGTAACAATAAAGAACTCGAGACTCTTGTCAATTTAAGCTTTCGCTCAAAGCTATGCTACCCTTGAGTCCCAAATCAAACACTGATAAAACTTCAAATGGCCCTAACTTCTATACGGTACGTCCCACACCTATCAAAGTTTGCAACATACAAATGCTTGTAACTTTTTACTGGAGCGTCATAAAACCTTGAAATTTTGTAACAATAAAGTACTCGAGTCTCTTGTCAATTTGAGCTATCGCTCAAAGCTATGCTACCCTTGAGTCCCAAATCAAACACTGATAAAACTTCAAATGGCCCTAACTTCTATACGGTATGTCGTACACCTATCAAAGTTTGCAACATAGAAATACTTGTAACTTTTTACTGGAGCGTCCTAAAACCTTGAAATTTTATAACAATAAAGTACTCTAGCCTCCTGTCAATTTAAGCTATCGCTCAAAGCTATGCTACCCATGAGTCCCAAATCAAACACTGATAAAACCTCAAATGGCCCTAACTTCTATATTATACGTCCTACACCTATCAAAGTTTGCAACATCCAAATGTTTGTAACTTTTTACTAGAGCGTCATAAAACCTTGAAATTTTGTAACAATAAAGTACTCGAGTCTCTTGTCAATTTGAGCTATCGCTCAAAGCTATGCTGCCCTTGAGTCCCAAATCAAACACTGATAAAACTTCAAATGGCCCTAACTTCTATACGGTATGTCGTACACCTATCAAAGTTTGCAACGTAGATATGCTTGTAACTTTTTACTGAAGCGTCATAAAACCTTGAAATTTTATAACAATAAAGTACTCTAGCCTCCTGTCAATTTAAGCTATCGCTCAAAGCTATGCTACCCTTGAGTCCCAAATCAAACACTGATAAAACTTCAAATGGCCCTAACTTCTATACGGTACGTCCTACACCTATCAAAGTTTACAGCATACAAATGCTTGTAACTTTTTACTGGAGCGTCATAAAACCTTGAAATTTTGTAACAATAAAGAACTCGAGACTCTTGTCAATTTAAGCTTTCGCTCAAAGCTATGCTACCCTTGAGTCCCAAATAAAACACTGATAAAACTTCAAATGGCCCTAACTTCTATACGGTACGTCCCACACCTATCAAAGTTTGCAACATACAAATGCTTGTAACTTTTTACTGGAGCGTCATAAAACCTTGAAATTTTGTAACAATAAAGTACTCGAGCCTCTTGTCAATTTAAGCTATCGCTCAAAGCTATGCTACCCTTGAGTCCCAAATCAAACACTGATAAAAGTTCAAGTAGCCCTAGCTTCTATACGGTACGTCCTACACCTATCAAAGTTTGCAACATACAAATGCTTGTAAGTTTTTACTGGAGCGTCATACAACCTTGAAATTTTGTAACCATAAAGTACTCGAGCCGCTTGTCGATTTAAGCTATCGCTCAAAGCTATGCTACCCTTGAGTCCCAAATCAAACACTGATAAAACTTCACATATCCCTAGCTTCTATACGGTACGTCCTACATCTATCAAAGTTTGCAACATACAAATGCTTGTAACTTTTTACTGGAGCGTCATAAAACCTAGAAATTTTGTAACAATAAAGTACTCGAACCTCTTGTCAATTTAAGTTATCGCTCAAAGCTATGCTACCCTTGAGTCCCAAATCAAACACTGATAAAACTTCAAATGGCCCTAACTTTCATACGGTACGTCCACCACCTATCAAAGTTTGCAACATTCAAATGCTTGTAACTTTTTACTGGAGCGTCATAATACCTTGAAATTTTGTAACAATAAAGTGCTCGAGCATCTTGTCAATTTAAGCTATCGCTCAAAGCTATGCTACCCTTGAGTCCCAAATCAAACACTGATAAAACTTCAAATGGCCCTAACTTCTATACGGTACGTCCTACACCTATCAAAGTTTGGAACATACAAATGCTTGTAACTTTTTACTGGAGCGTCATAAAACCTAGAAATTTTGTAACAATAAAGTACTCGAACCTCTTGTCAATTTAAGTTATCGTTCAAAGCTATGCTACCCTTGAGTCCCAAATCAAACACTGATAAAACTTCAAATGGCCCTGACTTCTATAGGGTACATCCTACACCTATCAAAGTTTGCAACATATAAATGCTTGCAACTTTTTACTGGAGCGTCATAAAACCTTGAAATTTTGTAACAATAAAGTACTCGAGCCTCTTGTCAATTTAGCTATCGCTCAAAGCTATGCTACCCTTGAGTCCCAAATCAAGCACTGATAAAACTTCAAATGACCCTGACTTCTATACGGTACGTCCTACATCTATCAAAGTTTACAACATACAAATGCTTGTAACTTTTTACTGGAGCGTCATAAAACCTTGAAATTTTATAACAATAAAGTACTCTAGCCTCCTGTCAATTTAAGCTATCGCTCAAATCTATGCTACCCTTGAGTCCCAAATCAAACACTGATAAAACTTCAAATGGCCCTAACTTCTATACGGTACGTCCTACACCTATCAAAGTTTGCAGCATACAAATGCTTGTAACTTTTTACTGGAGCGTCATAAAACCTTGAAATTTTGTAACAATAAAGAACTCGAGACTCTTGTCAATTTAAGCTTTCGCTCAAAGCTATGCTACCCTTGAGTCCCAAATCAAACACTGATAAAACTTCAAATGGCCCTAATTTCTATACGGTACGTCCCACACCTATCAAAGTTTGCAACATACAAATGCTTGTAACTTTTTACTGGAGCGTCATAAAACCTTGAAATTTTGTAACAATAAAGTACTCGAGACTCTTGTCAATTTAAGCTATCGCTCAAAGCTATGCTACCCTTGAGTCCCAAATCAAACACTGATAAAACTTCAAATGGCCCTAACTTCTATACGGTACGTCCTACACCTATCAAAGTTTGGAACATACAAATGCTTGTAACTTTTTACTGGAGCGTCATAAAACCTTGAAATTTTGTAACAATAAATTACTCGAACCTCTTGTCAATTTAAGTTATCGCTCAAAGCTATGCTACCCTTGAGTCCCAAATCAAACACTGATAAAACTTCAAATGGCCCTAACTTCTATACGGTACGTCCTACACCTATCAAAGTTTGGAACATACAAATGCTTGTAACTTTTTACTGGAGCGTCATAAAACCTAGAAATTTTGTAACAATAAAGTACTCGAACTTCTTGTCAATTTAAGTTATCGTTCAAAGCTATGCTACCCTTGAGTCCCAAATCAAACACAGATAAAACTTCAAATGGCCCTGACTTCTATACGGTACATCCTACACCTATCAAAGTTTGCAACATATAAATGCTTGCAACTTTTTACTGGAGCGTCATAAAACCTTGAAATTTTATAACAATAAAGTACTCGAGCCTCTTGTCAATTTAAGCTATCGCTCAAAGCTATGCTACCCTTGAGTCCCAAATCAAACACTGATAAAACTTCAAATGGCCCTGACTTCTATACGGTACGTCCTACATCTATCAAAGTTTACAACATACAAATGCTTGTAACTTTTTACTGGAGCGTCATAAAACCTTGAAATTTTATAACAATAAAGTACTCTAGCCTCCTGTCAATTTAAGCTATCGCTCAAAGCTATGCTACCCTTGAGTCCCAAATCAAACACTGATAAAACTTCAAATGGCCCTAACTTCTATACGGTATGTCGTACACCTATCAAAGTTTGCAACATAGAAATGCTTGTAACTTTTTACTGGAGCGTCCTAAAACCTTGAAATTTTATAACAATAAAGTACTCTAGCCTCCTGTCAATTTAAGCTATCGCTCAAAGCTATGCTACCCTTGAGTCCCAAATCAAACACTGATAAAACCTCAAATGGCCCTAACTTCTATATGGTACGTCCTACACCTATCAAAGTTTGCAACATACAAATGCTTGTAACTTTTTACTGGAGCGCCATAGAACCTTGAAAATTTGTAACAATAAAGTACTCTAGCCTCTTTTCAATTTAAGCTATCGCTCAAAGCTATGCTACCCTTGTGTCCCAAATCAAACACTGATAAAACTTCAGATGGACCTAACTTCTTTACTGTACGTGCTACACCTATCAAAGTTTGCAACATACAATTGCTTTTAACTTTTTACTGGAGCGTCATAAAACCTTGAAATCTTGTAACAATAAAGTACTCGAGCTTCTTCTCAATTTAAGCTATCGCTCAATGCTATGCTACCCTTGAGTCCCAAATCAAACACTGATAAAACTTCAAATGGCCCTGACTTCTATACGGTACGTCCTACACCTATCAAAGATTGGAACATACAAATGCTTGTAACTTTTTACTGGAGTGTCATAAAACCTTGACATTTTGTAACAATAAAGTACTCGAGCCTCTTGTCAATTAAAGCTATCGATCAAAGCTATGCTACCCTTGAGTCCCAAATCAAACACTGATAAAACTTCAAATAGCCCTAGCTTCTACACGGTACGTCCTACACCAATCAAAGCTTGAAACATACAAATGCTTGTAACTTTTTACTGGAGCGTCATAAAACCAGGAAAATTTGTAACAATAAAGTACTCGAGCTTCTTCTCAATTTAAGCTATCGCTCAAAGCTATGCTACCCTTGAGTCCCAAATCAAACACTGATAAAACTTCAAATGGCCCTAACTTCTATACGGTACGTCCTACACCTATCAAAGTTTGCAGCATACAAATGCTTGTAACTTTTTACTGGAGCGTCATAAAACCTTGAAATTTTGTAACAATAAAGTACTCGAGACTCTTGTCAATTTAAGCTATCGCTCAAAGCTATGCTATCCTTGAGTCCCAAGTCAAACACTGATAAAACTTCAAATGGCCCTAATTTCTATACGGTACGTCCCACACCTATCAAAGTTTGCAGCATACAAATGCTTCTAATTTTTTACTGGAGCGTCATAAAACCTTGAAATTTTGTAACAATAAAGTACTCGAGGATCTTGTCAATTTAAGCTATCGCTCAAAGCTATGCTACCCTTGAGTCCCAAATCAAACACTGATAAAACTTCAAATAGACCTAGCTTCTATACGGTACGTCCTACACCTATCAAAGTTTGCAACATACAAATGCTTGTAACTTTTTACTGGAGCGTCATAAAACCTTGAATTTTTGTAACAATAAAGTACTCGAGTCTCTTGTCAATTTGAGCTATCGCTCAAAGCTATGCTGCCCTTGAGTCCCAAATCAAACACTGATAAAACTTCAAATGGCCCTAACTTCTATACGGTATGTCGTACACCTATCAAAGTTTGCAACGTAGAAATGCTTGTAACTTTTTACTGGAGCGTCATAAAACCTTGAAATTTTATAACAATAAAGTACTCTAGCCTCCTGTCAATTTAAGCTATCGCTCAAAGCTATGCTCCCCTTGAGTCCCAAATCAAACACTGATAAAACTTCAAATGGCCCTAACTTCTATACGGTACGTCCTACACCTATCAAAGTTTGCAGCATACAAATGCTTGTAACTTTTTACTGGAGCGTCATAAAACCTTGAAATTTTGTAACAATAAAGAACTCGAGACTCTTGTCAATTTAAGCTTTCGCTCAAAGCTATGCTACCCTTGAGTCCCAAATCAAACACTGATAAAACTTCAAATGGCCCTAACTTCTATACGGTACGTCCCACACCTATCAAAGTTTGCAACATACAAATGCTTGTAACTTTTTACTGGAGCGTCATAAAACCTTGAATTTTTGTAACAATAAAGTACTCGAGTCTCTTGTCAATTTGAGCTATCGCTCAAAGCTATGCTGCCCTTGAGTCCCAAATCAAACACTGATAAAACTTCAAATGGCCCTAACTTCTATACGGTATGTCGTACACCTATCAAAGTTTGCAACGTAGAAATGCTTGTAACTTTTTACTGGAGCGTCATAAAACCTTGAAATTTTGTAACAATAAAGTACTCTAGCCTCCTGTCAATTTAAGCTATCGCTCAAAGCTATGCTCCCCTTGAGTCCCAAATCAAACACTGATAAAACTTCAAATGGCCCTAACTTCTATACGGTACGTCCTACACCTATCAAAGTTTGCAGCATACAAATGCTTGTAACTTTTTACTGGAGCGTCATAAAACCTTGAAATTTTGTAACAATAAAGAACTCGAGACTCTTGTCAATTTAAGCTTTCGCTCAAAGCTATGCTACCCTTGAGTCCCAAATCAAACACTGATAAAACTTCAAATGGCCCTAACTTCTATACGGTACGTCCCACACCTATCAAAGTTTGCAACATACAAATGCTTGTAACTTTTTACTGGAGCGTCATAAAACCTTGAAATTTTGTAACAATAAAGTACTCGAGTCTCTTGTCAATTTGAGCTATCGCTCAAAGCTATGCTACCCTTGAGTCCCAAATCAAACACTGATAAAACTTCAAATGGCCCTAACTTCTATACGGTATGTCGTACACCTATCAAAGTTTGCAACATAGAAATACTTGTAACTTTTTACTGGAGCGTCCTAAAACCTTGAAATTTTATAACAATAAAGTACTCTAGCCTCCTGTCAATTTAAGCTATCGCTCAAAGCTATGCTACCCATGAGTCCCAAATCAAACACTGATAAAACCTCAAATGGCCCTAACTTCTATATTATACGTCCTACACCTATCAAAGTTTGCAACATACAAATGCTTGTAACTTTTCACTGGAGCGCCATAGAACCTTGAAATTTTGTAACAATAAAGTACTCTAGCCTCTTGTCAATTTAAGCTATCGCTATGCTACCCTTGTGTCCCAAATCAAACACTGATAAAAGTTCAAATGGCCCCAACTTCTATACGGTACGGCCCACACCTATCAAAGTTTGCAACATACAAATGCTTCTAATTTTTTACTGGAGCGTCATAAAACCTTGAAATTTTGTAACAATAAAGTACTCGAGCTTCTTGTCAATTTAAGCTATCGCTCAAAGCTATGCTACCCTTGAGTCCCAAATCAAACACTGATAAAACTTCAAATAGACCTAGCTTCTGTACGGTACGTCCTACACCTATCAAAGTTTGCAACATCCAAATGTTTGTAACTTTTTACTGGAGCGTCCTAAAACCTTGAAATTTTGTAACAATAAAGTACTCGAGTCTCTTGTCAATTTGAGCTATCGCTCAAAGCTATGCTGCCCTTGAGTCAAAATCAAACACTGATAAAACTTCAAATGGCCCTAGCTTCTGTACGGTACGTCCTACACCTATCAAAGTTTGCAACATCCAAATGTTTGTAACTTTTTACTGGAGCGTCATAAAACCTTGAAATTTTATAACAATAAAGTACTCTAGCCTCCTGTCAATTTAAGCTATCGCTCAAAGCTATGCTCCCCTTGAGTCCCAAATCAAACACTGATAAAACTTCAAATGGCCCTAACTTCTATACGGTACGTCCTACACCTATCAAAGTTTGCAGCATACAAATGCTTGTAACTTTTTACTGGAGCGTCATAAAACCTTGAAATTTTGTAACAATAAAGAACTCGAGACTCTTGTCAATTTAAGCTTTCGCTCAAAGCTATGCTACCCTTGAGTCCCAAATCAAACACTGATAAAACTTCAAATGGCCCTAACTTCTATACGGTACGTCCCACACCTATCAAAGTTTGCAACATACAAATGCTTGTAACTTTTTACTGGAGCGTCATAAAACCTTGAAATTTTGTAACAATAAAGTACTCGAGTCTCTTGTCAATTTGAGCTATCGCTCAAAGCTATGCTACCCTTGAGTCCCAAATCAAACACTGATAAAACTTCAAATGGCCCTAACTTCTATACGGTATGTCGTACACCTATCAAAGTTTGCAACATAGAAATACTTGTAACTTTTTACTGGAGCGTCCTAAAACCTTGAAATTTTATAACAATAAAGTACTCTAGCCTCCTGTCAATTTAAGCTATCGCTCAAAGCTATGCTACCCATGAGTCCCAAATCAAACACTGATAAAACCTCAAATGGCCCTAACTTCTATATTATACGTCCTACACCTATCAAAGTTTGCAACATACAAATGCTTGTAACTTTTCACTGGAGCGCCATAGAACCTTGAAATTTTGTAACAATAAAGTACTCTAGCCTCTTGTCAATTTAAGCTATCGCTATGCTACCCTTGTGTCCCAAATCAAACACTGATAAAAGTTCAAATGGCCCCAACTTCTATACGGTACGTCCCACACCTATCAAAGTTTGCAACATACAAATGCTTCTAATTTTTTACTGGAGCGTCATAAAACCTTGAAATTTTGTAACAATAAAGTACTCGAGCTTCTTGTCAATTTAAGCTATCGCTCAAAGCTATGCTACCCTTGAGTCCCAAATCAAACACTGATAAAACTTCAAATAGACCTAGCTTCTGTACGGTACGTCCTACACCTATCAAAGTTTGCAACATCCAAATGTTTGTAACTTTTTACTGGAGCGTCCTAAAACCTTGAAATTTTGTAACAATAAAGTACTCGAGTCTCTTGTCAATTTGAGCTATCGCTCAAAGCTATGCTGCCCTTGAGTCAAAATCAAACACTGATAAAACTTCAAATGGCCCTAACTTCTATACGGTATGTCGTACACCTATCAAAGTTTGCAACGTAGAAATGCTTGTAAATTTTTACTGGAGCGTCATAAAACCTTGAAATTTTATAACAATAAAGTACTCTAGCCTCCTGTCAATTTAAGCTATCGCTCAAAGCTATGCTACCCTTGAGTCCCAAATCAAACACTGATAAAACTTCAAATGGCCCTAACTTCTATACGGTACGTCCCACACCTATCAAAGTTTGCAACATACAAATGCTTCTAATTTTTTACTGGAGCGTCATAAAACCTTGAAATGTTGTAACAATAAAGTACTCGAGCCGCTTGTCAATTTAAGCTATCGCTCAAAGCTATGCTACCCTTGAGTCCCAAATCAAACACTGATGAAACTTCAAATGGCCCTAACTTCTATACGGTATGTCGTACACCTATCAAAGTTTGCAACGTAGAAATGCTTGTAACTTTTTATTGGAGCGTCATAAAACCTTGAAATTTTGTAACAATAAAGAACTCGAGACTCTTGTCAATTTAAGATTTCGCTCAAAGCTATGCTATCCTTGAGTCCCAAATCAAACACTGATAAAACTTCAAATGGCCCTAACTTCTATACGGTACGTCCCACACCTATCAAAGTTTGCAACATACAAATGCTTCTAATTTTTTACTGGAGCGTCATAAAACCTTGAAATTTTGTAGCAATAAAGTACTCGAGCCTCTTGTCAATTTAAGCTATCGCTCAAAGCTATGCTACCCTTGAGTCCCAAATCAAACACTGATAAAACTTCAAATAGCCCTAGCCTCTATACGGTACGTCCTACACCTATCTAAGTTTGCAACATACAAATGCTTGTAACTTTTTACTGGAGCGTCATAAAACCTTGAAATTTTGTAACAATAAAGTACTCGAGCCTCTTGTCAATTTAAGCTATCGCTCAAAGCTATGTTACCCTTGAGTACCAAATCAAACACTGATAAAACTTCAAATAGCCCTAGCCTCTATACGGTACGTCCTACACCTATCAAAGTTTGCAACATACAAATGCTTGTAACTTTTTACTGGAGCGTCATAAAACCTTGAAATTTTGTAAATATAAAGTACTCGAGTCCCTTGTCAATTTGAGCTATCGCTCAAAGCTATGCTACCCTTGAGTCCCAAATCAAACACTGATAAAACTGCAAATGGCCTTACTTCTATACGGTATGTCGCACACCTATCAAAGTTTGCAACATAGAAATGCTTGTAACTTTTTACTGGAGCGTCATAAAACCTTGAAATTTTATAACAATAAAGTACTCAAGCCTCTTGTCAATTTAAGCTATCGATCAAAGCTATGCTACCCTTGAGTCCCAAATCAAACACTGATAAAACTTCAAATAGACCTAGCTTCTATACGGTACGTCCTACACCTATCAAAGTTTGCAACATACAAATGCTTGTAACTTTTTACTGGAGCGTCATAAAACCTTGAAATTTTGTAACAATAAAGTACTCGAGTCTCTTGTCAATTTGAGCTATCGCTCAAAGCTATGCTGCCCTTGAGTCCCAAATCAAACACTGATAAAACTTCAAATGGCCCTAACTTCTATACGGTATGTCGTACACCTATCAAAGTTTGCAACATACAAATGCTTGTAAATTTTACTGGAGCGTCATAAAACCTTGAAATTTTGTAACAATAAAGTACTCGAGCCTCTTGTCAATTTAAGCTATCGCTCAAAGCTATGCTAACCTTCATTCCCAAATCAAACACTGATAAAACTTCAAATAGCCCTAGCTTCTGTACGGTACGTCCTACACCTATCAAAGTTTGCAACATACAAATGCTTGTAACTTTTTACTGGAGCGTCATAAAACCTTGAAATTTTGTAACAATAAAGTACTCGAGTCTCTTGTCAATTTGAGCTATCGCTCAAAGCTATGCTACCCTTGAGTCCCAAATCAAACACTGATAAAACTTCAAATGGCCCTAACTTCTATACGGTATGTCGTACACCTATCAAAGTTTGCAACATAGAAATGCTTGTAACTTTTTACTGGAGCGTCCTAAAACCTTGAAATTTTATAATAATAAAGTACTCTAGCCTCCTGTCAATTTAAGCTATCGCTCAAAGCTATGCTACCCTTGAGTCCCAAATCAACCACTGATAAAACCTCAAATGGCCCTAACTTCTATATGGTATGTCCTACACCTATCAAAGTTTGCAACATACAAATGCTTGTAACTTTTTACTGGAGCGCCACAGAACCTTGAAATTTTGTAACAATAAAGTACTCTAGCCTCTTGTCAATTTAAGCTATCGCTCAAAGCTATGCTACCCTTGTGTCCCAAATCAAACACTGATAAAACTTCAAATGGCCCTAACTTCTATACGGTACGTCCCACACCTATCAAAGTTTGCAACATACAAATGCTTCTAATTTTTTACTGGAGCGTCATAAAACCTTGAAATGTTGTAACAATAAAGTACTCGAGCCGCTTGTCAATTTAAGCTATCGCTCAAAGCTATGCTACCCTTGAGTCCCAAATCAAACACTGATAAAACTTCAAATTGCCCTAACTTCTATACGGTATGTCGTACACCTATCAAAGTTTGCAACGTAGAAATGCTTGTAACTTTTTACTGGAGCGTCATAAAACCTTGAAATTTTGTAACAATAAAGAACTCGAGACTCTTGTCAATTTAAGACTTCGCTCAAAGCTATGCTATCCTTGAGTCCCAAATCAAACACTGATAAAACTTCAAATGGCCCTAACTTCTATACGGTACGTCCCACACCTATCAAAGTTTGCAACATACAATTGCTTCTAATTTTTTACTGGAGCGTCATAAAACCTTGAAATTTTGTAACAATAAAGTACTCGAGCCTCTTGTCAATTTAAGCTATCGCTCAAAGCTATGCTACCCTTGAGTCCCAAATCAAACACTGATAAAACTTCAAATAGCCCTAGCCTCTATACGGTACGTCCTACACCTATCTAAGTTTGCAACATACAAATGCTTGTAACTTTTTACTGGAGCGTCATAAAACCTTGAAATTTTGTAACAATAAAGTACTCGAGCCTCTTGTAAATTTAAGCTATCGCTCAAAGCTATGCTACCCTTGAGTCCCAAATCAAACACTGATAAAACTTCAAATAGCCCTAGCCTCTATACGGTACGTCCTACACCTATCAAAGTTTGCAACATACAAATGCTTGTAACTTTTTACTGGAGCGTCATAAAACCTTGAAATTTTGTAAATATAAAGTACTCGAGTCCCTTGTCAATTTGAGCTATCGCTCAAAGCTATGCTACTCTTGAGTCCCAAATCAAACACTGATAAAACCTCAAATGGCCCTAACTTCTATATGGTATGTCCTACACCTATCAAAGTTTGCAACATACAAATGCTTGTAACTTTTTACTGGAGCGCCACAGAACCTTGAAATTTTGTAACAATAAAGTACTCTAGCTTCTTGTCAATTTAAGCTATCGCTCAAAGCTATGCTACCCTTGTGTCCCAAATCAAACACTGATAAAACTTCAAATGGCCCTAACTTCTATACGGTACGTCCCACACCTATCAAAGTTTGCAACATACAAATGCTTCTAATTTTTTACTGGAGCGTCATAAAACCTTGAAATGTTGTAACAATAAAGTACTCGAGCCGCTTGTCAATTTAAGCTATCGCTCAAAGCTATGCTACCCTTGAGTCCCAAATCAAACACTGATAAAACTTCAAATTGCCCTAACTTCTATACGGTATGTCGTACACCTATCAAAGTTTGCAACGTAGAAATGCTTGTAACTTTTTACTGGAGCGTCATAAAACCTTGAAATTTTGTAACAGTAAAGAACTCGAGACTCTTGTCAATTTAAGATTTCGCTCAAAGCTATGCTATCCTTGAGTCCCAAATCAAACACTGATAAAACTTCAAATGGCCCTAACTTCTATACGGTACGTCCCACACCTATCAAAGTTTGCAACATACAAATGCTTCTAATTTTTTACTGGAGCGTCATAAAACCTTGAAATTTTGTAACAATAAAGTACTCGAGCCTCTTGTCAATTTAAGCTATCGCTCAAAGCTATGCTACCCTTGAGTCCCAAATCAAACACTGATAAAACTTCAAATAGCCCTAGCCTCTATACGGTACGTCCTACACCTATCTAAGTTTGCAATATACAAATGCTTGTAACTTTTTACTGGAGCGTCATAAAACCTTGAAATTTTGTAACAATAAAGTACTCGAGCCTCTTGTAAATTTAAGCTATCGCTCAAAGCTATGCTACCCTTGAGTCCCAAATCAAACACTGATAAAACTTCAAATAGCCCTAGCCTCTATACGGTACGTCCTACACCTATCAAAGTTTGCAACATACAAATGCTTGTAACTTTTTACTGGAGCGTCATAAAGCCTTGAAATTTTGTAAATATAAAGTACTCGAGTCCCTTGTCAATTTGAGCTATCGCTCAAAGCTATGCTACCCTTGAGTCCCAAATCAAACACTGATAAAACTGCAAATGGCCTTACTTCTATACGGTATGTCGTACACCTATCAAAGTTTGCAACATAGAAATGCTTGTAACTTTTTACTGGAGCGTCATAAAACCTTGAAATTTTGTAACAATAAAGTACTCAAGCCTCTTGTCAATTTAAGCTATCGATCAAAGCTATGCTACCCATGAGTCCCAAATCAAACACTGATAAAACTTCAAATAGACCTAGCTTCTATACGGTACGTCCTACACCTATCAAAGTTTGCAACATACAAATGCTTGTAACTTTTTACTGGAGCGTCATAAAACCTTGAAATTTTGTAACAATAAAGTACTCGAGTCTCTTGTCAATTTGAGCTATCGCTCAAAGCTATGCTGCCCTTGAGTCCCAAATCAAACACTGATAAAACTTCAAATGGCCCTAACTTCTATACGGTATGTCGTACACCTATCAAAGTTTGCAACGTAGAAATGCTTGTAACTTTTTACTCGAGCGTCATAAAACCTTGAAATTTTGTAACAATAATGAACTCGAGACTCTTGTCAATTTAAGCTTTCGCTCAAAGCTATGCTACCCTTGAGTCCCAAATCAAACACTGATAAAACTTCAAATGGCCCTAAATTCTATACGGTACGTCGCACACCTATCAAAGTTTGCAACATACAAATGCTTGTAAATTTTACTGGAGCGTCATAAAACCTTGAAATTTTGTAACAATAAAGTACTCGAGCCTCTTGTCAATTTAAGCTATCGCTCAAAGCTATGCTAACCTTCATTCCCAAATCAAACACTGATAAAACTTCAAATAGCCCTAGCTTCTATACTGTACGTCCTACACCTATCAAAGTTTGCAACATACAAATGCTTGTAACTTTTTACTGGAGCGTCATAAAACCTTGAAATTTTGTAACAATAAAGTACTCGAGTCTCTTGTCAATTTGAGCTATCGCTCAAAGCTATGCTACCCTTGAGTCCCAAATCAAACACTGATAAAACTTCAAATGGCCCTAACTTCTATACGGTATGTCGTACACTTATCAAAGCTTGCAACATACAAATGCTTGTAACTTTTTACTGGAGCGCCACAGAACCTTGAAATTTTGTAACAATAAAGTACTCTAGCCTCTTGTCAATTTAAGCTATCGCTCAAAGCTATGCTACCCTTGTGTCCCAAATCAAACACTGATAAAACTTCAAATGGCCCTAACTTCTATACGGTACGTCCCACACCGATCAAAGTTTGCAACATACAAATGCTTGTAAATTTTTACTGGAGCGTCATAAAACCTTGAAATTTTGTAACAATAAAGTACCCGAGCCTCTTGTCAATTTAAGCTATCGCTCAAAGCTATGCTACCCTTGAGTCCCAAATCAAACACTGATAAAACTTCAAATAGCCCTAGCCTCTATACGGTACGTCCTACACCTATCAGAGTTTGCAACATACAAATGCTTGTAACTTTTTACTGGAGCGTCATAAAACCTTGAAATTTTGTAACAATAAAGTACTCGAGTCCCTTGTCAATTTGAGCTATCGCTCAAAGCTATGCTACCCTTGAGTCCCAAATCAAACACTGATAAAACTGCAAATGGCCCTAACTTCTATACGGTATGTCGTACACCTATCAAAGTTTGCAACATAGAAATGCTTGTAACTTTTTACTGGAGCCTCATAAAACCTTGAAATTTTATAACAATAAAGTACTCTAGCCTCCTGTCAATTTAAGCTATCGCTCAAAGCTATGCTACCCTTGAGTCCCAAATCAAACACTGATAAAACCTCAAATGGCCCGAACTTCTATATGGTACGTCCTACACCTATCAAAGTTTGGAACATACAAATGCTTGTAACTTTTTACTGGAGCGTCATAATACCTTGAAATTTTGTAACAATAGAGTACTCGAGCCTCTTGTCAATTTAAGCTATCGCTCAAAGCTATGCTACCCTTGAGTCCCAAATCAAACACTGATAAAACTTCAAATGGCCCTAACTTCTATACCGTACGTCCTACACCTATCAAAGTTTGCAGCATACAAATGCTTGTAACTTTTTACTGGAGCGTCATAAAACCTTGAAATTTTGTAACAATAAAGTACTCGAGCTTCTTGTCAATTTAAGCTATCGCTTAAAGCTATGCTACCCTTGAGTTCCAAATCAAACACTGATAAAACTTCAAATGGCCCTAACTCCTATACTGTGCACCCTATACCTATCCAAGTTAGCAACATACAAATGCTTGTAACTTTTTACTGGAGCGTCATAAAACCTTGAAATTTGGTAACAATAAAGTACTCGAGCTTCTTCTCAATTTAAGCTATTGCTCAAAGCTATGCTTTCCTTGAGTCCCAAATCAAACACTGATAAAACTTCAAATGGCCTTAACTTCTTTACGGTACGTCCTACACCTATCAAGGTTTGCAACATACAATTGCTTGTAACTTTTTACTGGAACGTCATAAAACCTTGAAATCTTGTAACAATAAAGTACTCGAGTCTCTTGTCAATTTAAGCTATCGCTCAAAGCAATGCTACCCTTGAGTCAAAAATCAAACACTGATAAAACTTCAAATGGCCCTAACTTCTATACGGTATATCGTACACCTATCAAAGTTTGCAACATAGAAATGCTTGTAACTTTTTACTGGAGCGTCATAAAACCTTGAAATTTTATAAGAATAAAGTACTCTAGCCTCTTGTCAATTTAAGTTATCGCTCAAAGCTATGCTACCCTTGAGTCCCAAATCAAACACTGATAAAACTTCAAATGGCCCTAACTTCTGTACGGTACGTCCTACACCTATCAAAGTTTGCAACATACAAATGCTTGTAACTTTTTACTGGAGCGCCATAAAACCTTGAAATTTTGTAACAATAAAGTACTCTAGCCTCTTGTCAATTTAAGCTATCGCTCAACGCTATGATACCCTTGAGTCCCAAATAAAACACTGATAAAACTTCAAATGGCCCTAACTTCTGTACGGTACGTCCTACACCTATCAAAGTTTGCAACATACAAATGCTTGTAACTTTTTACTGGAGCGTCATAAAACCTTGAAATTTTGTAACAATAAAGTACTCGAGCTTCTTGTCAATTTAAGCTATCGCTCAAAGCTATGCTACACTTGACTCCCAAATCAAACACTGATAAAACTTCAAATGGCCCTAACTTCTATACGGTACGTCCTACACCTATCAAAGTTTGCAACATACAAATGCTTGTAACTTTTAACTGGAGCGTCATAAAACTTTGAAATTTTGTAACAATCAAGTATTCGAGCTTCTTGTCAATTAAAGCTATCGTTCAAAGCTATGCTACCCTTGAGTCCCAAATCAAACACTGATAAAACTTCAAATGGCCCTAACTTCTATACGGTATGTCGTACACCTATCAAAGTTTGCAACATAGAAATGCTTGTAACTTTTTACTGGAGCCTCATAAAACCTTGAAATTTTATAACAATAAAGTACTCTAGCCTCCTGTCAATTTAAGCTATCGCTCAAAGCTATGCTACCCTTGAGTCCCAAATCAAACACTGATAAAACTTCAAATGGCCCTAACTTCTATACCGTACGTCCTACACCTATCAAAGTTTGCAGCATACAAATGCTTGTAACTTTTTACTGGAGCGTCATTAAACCTTGAAATTTTGTAACAATAAAGTACTCGAGGCTTTTGTCAATTTGAGCTATCGCTCAAAGCTATGCCACCCTTGAGTCCCAAATCAAACACTGATAAAACTTCAAATGGCCCTAACTTCTATATGGTACGTCCTACACCTATCAAAGTTTGCAACATACAAATGCTTGTAACTTTTTACTGGAGCGTCATAAAACCTTGAAATTTTGTAACAATAAAGTACTCGAGACTCTTGTCAATTTAAGCTATCGCTCAAAGCTATGCTACCCTTGAGTCCCAAATCAAACACTGATAAAACTTCAAATGGCCCTAACTTCTATACGGTATGTCGTACACCTATCAAAGTTTGCAACATAGAAATGCTTGTAACTTTTTACTGGAGCCTCATAAAACCTTGAAATTTTATAACAATAAAGTACTCTAGCCTCCTGTCAATTTAAGCTATCGCTCAAAGCTATGCTACCCTTGAGTCCCAAATCAAACACTGATAAAACCTCAAATGGCCCGAACTTCTATATGGTACGTCCTACACCTATCAAAGTTTGGAACATACAAATGCTTGTAACTTTTTACTGGAGCGTCATAATACCTTGAAATTTTGTAACAATAGAGTACTCGAGCCTCTTGTCAATTTAAGCTATCGCTCAAAGCTATGCTACCCTTGAGTCCCAAATCAAACACTGATAAAACTTCAAATGGCCCTAACTTCTATACCGTACGTCCTACACCTATCAAAGTTTGCAGCATACAAATGCTTGTAACTTTTTACTGGAGCGTCATAAAACCTTGAAATTTTGTAACAATAAAGTACTCGAGCTTCTCGTCAATTTAAGCTATCGCTTAAAGCTATGCTACCCTTGAGTTCCAAATCAAACACTGATAAAACTTCAAATGGCCCTAACTCCTATACTGTGCACCCTATACCTATCCAAGTTAGCAACATACAAATGCTTGTAACTTTTTACTGGAGCGTCATAAAACCTTGAAATTTGGTAACAATAAAGTACTCGAGCTTCTTCTCAATTTAAGCTATTGCTCAAAGCTATGCTTTCCTTGAGTCCCAAATCAAACACTGATAAAACTTCAAATGGCCTTAACTTCTTTACGGTACGTCCTACACCTATCAAGGTTTGCAACATACAATTGCTTGTAACTTTTTACTGGAACGTCATAAAACCTTGAAATCTTGTAACAATAAAGTACTCGAGTCTCTTGTCAATTTAAGCTATCGCTCAAAGCAATGCTACCCTTGAGTCAAAAATCAAACACTGATAAAACTTCAAATGGCCCTAACTTCTATACGGTATATCGTACACCTATCAAAGTTTGCAACATAGAAATGCTTGTAACTTTTTACTGGAGCGTCATAAAACCTTGAAATTTTATAAGAATAAAGTACTCTAGCCTCTTGTCAATTTAAGTTATCGCTCAAAGCTATGCTACCCTTGAGTCCCAAATCAAACACTGATAAAACTTCAAATGGCCCTAACTTCTGTACGGTACGTCCTACACCTATCAAAGTTTGCAACATACAAATGCTTGTAACTTTTTACTGGAGCGCCATAAAACCTTGAAATTTTGTAACAATAAAGTACTCTAGCCTCTTGTCAATTTAAGCTATCGCTCAACGCTATGATACCCTTGAGTCCCAAATAAAACACTGATAAAACTTCAAATGGCCCTAACTTCTGTACGGTACGTCCTACACCTATCAAAGTTTGCAACATACAAATGCTTGTAACTTTTTACTGGAGCGTCATAAAACCTTGAAATTTTGTAACAATAAAGTACTCGAGCTTCTTGTCAATTTAAGCTATCGCTCAAAGCTATGCTACACTTGACTCCCAAATCAAACACTGATAAAACTTCAAATGGCCCTAACTTCTATACGGTACGTCCTACACCTATCAAAGTTTGCAACATACAAATGCTTGTAACTTTTAACTGGAGCGTCATAAAACTTTGAAATTTTGTAACAATCAAGTATTCGAGCTTCTTGTCAATTAAAGCTATCGTTCAAAGCTATGCTACCCTTGAGTCCCAAATCAAACACTGATAAAACTTCAAATGGCCCTAACTTCTATACGGTATGTCGTACACCTATCAAAGTTTGCAACATAGAAATGCTTGTAACTTTTTACTGGAGCCTCATAAAACCTTGAAATTTTATAACAATAAAGTACTCTAGCCTCCTGTCAATTTAAGCTATCGCTCAAAGCTATGCTACCCTTGAGTCCCAAATCAAACACTGATAAAACTTCAAATGGCCCTAACTTCTATACCGTACGTCCTACACCTATCAAAGTTTGCAGCATACAAATGCTTGTAACTTTTTACTGGAGCGTCATTAAACCTTGAAATTTTGTAACAATAAAGTACTCGAGGCTTTTGTCAATTTGAGCTATCGCTCAAAGCTATGCCACCCTTGAGTCCCAAATCAAACACTGATAAAACTTCAAATGGCCCTAACTTCTATATGGTACGTCCTACACCTATCAAAGTTTGCAACATACAAATGCTTGTAACTTTTTACTGGAGCGTCATAAAACCTTGAAATTTTGTAACAATAAAGTACTCGAGACTCTTGTCAATTTAAGCTATCGCTCAAAGCTATGCTACCCTTGAGTCCCAAATCAAACACTGATAAAACTTCAAATGGCCCTAACTTCTATACGGTACGTCCTTTACCTATCAAAGTTTGCAACATACAAATGCTTGTAACTTTTTACTGGAGCGTCATAAAACCTTGAAATTTTGTAACAATAAATTACTCGAGACTCTTGTCAATTTAAGCTATCGCTCAAAGCTATGCTACCCTTGAGTCCCAAATCAAACACTGATAAAACTTCAAATGGCCGTAACTTCTATACGGTACGTCCCACACCTATCAAAGTTTGCAACATACAAATGCTTGTAACTTTTTACTGGAGCGTCATGAAACCTTGAAATTTTGTAACAATAAAGTACTCGAGCCTCTTGTCAATTTAAGCTATCGCTCAAAGCTATGCTACCGTTGAATCCCAAATCAAACACTGATAAAACTTCAAATAGCCCTAGCTTCTATACGGTACGTCCTACACCTATCAAAATTTGCAACATACAAATGCTTGTAACTTTTTACTGGAGCGTCATAAAACCTTGAAATTTTGTAACAATAAAGTACTCGAGCCTCTTGTCAATTTAAGCTATCGCTCAAAGCTATGTTACCCTTGAGTCCCAAATCAAACACTGATAAAACTTCAAATAGCCCTAGCCTCTATACGGTACGTCCTACACCTATCAAAGTTTGCAACATACAAATGCTTGTAACTTTTTACTGGAGCGTCATAAAACCTAGAAATTTTGTAAATATAAAGTGCTCGAGTCCCTTGTCAATTTGAGCTATCGCTCAAAGCTATGCTACCCTTGAGTCCCAAATCAAACACTGATAAAACTGCAAATGGCCTTACTTCTATACGGTATGTCGTACACCTATCAAAGTTTGCAACATAGAAATGCTTGTAACTTTTTACTGGAGCGTCATAAAACCTTGAAATTTTGTAACAATAAAGTACTCAAGCCTCTTGTCAATTTAAGCTATCGATCAAAGCTATGCTACCCTTGAGTCCCAAATCAAACACTGATAAAACTTCAAATAGACCTAGCTTCTATACGGTACGTCCTACACCTATCAAAGTTTGCAACATACAAATGCTTGTAACTTTTTACTGGAGCGTCATAAAACCTTGAAATTTTGTAACAATAAAGTACTCGAGTCTCTTGTCAATTTGAGCTATCGCTCAAAGCTATGATGCCCTTGAGTCCCAAATCAAACACTGATCAAACTTCAAATGGCCCTAACTTCTATACGGTATGTCGTACACCTATCAAAGTTTGCAACGTAGAAATGCTTGTAACTTTTTACTCGAGCGTCATAAAACCTTGAAATTTTGTAACAATAAAGAACTCGAGACTCTTGTCAATTTAAGCTTTCGCTCAAAGCTATGCTACCCTTGAGTACCAAATCAAACACTGATAAAACTTCAAATGGCCCTAACTTCTATACGGTACGTCGCACACCTATCAAAGTTTGCAACATACAAATGCTTGTAAATTTTACTGGAGCGTCATAAAACCTTGAAATTTTGTAACAATAAAGTACTCGAGCCTCTTGTCAATTTAAGCTATCGCTCAAAGCTATGCTACCCTTCAGTCCCAAATCAAACACTGATAAAACCTCAAATGGCCCTAACTTCTATATGGTATGTCCTACACCTATCAAAGTTTGCAACATACAAATGCTTGTAACTTTTTACTGGAGCGTCATAAAACCTTGAAATTTTGTAACAATAAAGTACTCGAGTCCCTTGTCAATTTGAGCTATCGCTCAAAGCTATGCTACCCTTGAGTCCCAAATCAAACACTGATAAAACTGCAAATGGCCTTACTTCTATACGGTATGTCGTACACCTATCAAAGTTTGCAACATAGAAATGCTTGTAACTTTTTACTGGAGCGTCATAAAACCTTGAAATTTTGTAACAATAAAGTACTCAAGCCTCTTGTCAATTTAAGCTATCGATCAAAGCTATGCTACCCTTGAGTCCCAAATCAAACACTGATAAAACTTCAAATAGACCTAGCTTCTATACGGTACGTCCTACACCTATCAAAGTTTGCAACATACAAATGCTTGTAACTTTTTACTGGAGCGTCATAAAACCTTGAAATTTTGTAACAATAAAGTACTCGAGCCTCTTGTCAATTTAAGCTATCGCTCAAAGCTATGCTACCCTTGAGTCCCAAATCAAACACTGATAAAACTTCAAATAGCCCTAGCCTCTATACGGTACGTCCTACACCTATCAGAGTTTGCAACATACAAATGCTTGTAACTTTTTACTGGAGCGTCATAAAACCTTGAAATTTTGTAACAATAAAGTACTCGAGTCCCTTGTCAATTTGAGCTATCGCTCAAAGCTATGCTACCCTTGAGTCCCAAATCAAACACTGATAAAACTGCAAATGGCCCTAACTTCTATACGGTATGTCGTACACCTATCAAAGTTTGCAACATAGAAATGCTTGTAACTTTTTACTGGAGCCTCATAAAACCTTGAAATTTTATAACAATAAAGTACTCTAGCCTCCTGTCAATTTAAGCTATCGCTCAAAGCTATGCTACCCTTGAGTCCCAAATCAAACACTGATAAAACCTCAAATGGTCCGAACTTCTATATGGTACGTCCTACACCTATCAAAGTTTGGAACATAGAAATGCTTGTAACTTTTTACTGGAGCGTCATAATACCTTGAAATTTTGTAACAATAAAGTACTCGAGCCTCTTGTCAATTTAAGCTATCGCTCAAAGCTATGCTACCGTTGAGTCCCAAATTAAACACTGATAAAACTTCAAATAGCCCTAACTTCTATACGGTACGTCCTACACCTATCAAAGTTTGCAACATACAAATGCTTGTAACTTTTTACTGGAGCGTCATAAAACCTTGAAATTTTGTAACAATAAAGTACTCGAGCTTCTTCTCAATTTAAGCTATCGCTCAAAGCTATGCTTTCCTTGAGTCCCAAATCAAACACTGATAAAACTTTAAATGGCCCTAACTTCTTTACGGTACGTCCTACACCTATCAAGGTTTGCAACATACAATTGCTTGTAACTTTTTACTGGAACGTCATAAAACTTTGAAATCTTGTAACAATAAAGTACTCGAGTCTCTTGTCAATTTGAGCTATCGCTTAAAGCTATGCTACCCTTGAGTCAAAAATCAAACACTGATAAAACTTCAAATGGCCCTAACTTCTATACGGTATATCGTACACCTATCAAAGTTTGCAACATACAAATGCTTGTAAATTTTTACTGGAGCGTCATAAAACCTTGAAATTTTGTAACAATAAAGTACTCGAGCCTCTTGTCAATTTAAGCTATCGCTCAAAGCTATGCTACCCTTGAGTCCCAAATCAAACACTGATAAAACTTCAAATAGCCCTAGCCTCTATACGGTACGTCCTACACCTATCAGAGTTTGCAACATACAAATGCTTGTAACTTTTTACTGGAGCGTCATAAAACCTTGAAATTTTGTAACAATAAAGTACTCGAGTCCCTTGTCAATTTGAGCTATCGCTCAAAGCTATGCTACCCTTGAGTCCCAAATCAAACACTGATAAAACTGCAAATGGCCCTAACTTCTATACGGTATGTCGTACACCTATCAAAGTTTGCAACATAGAAATGCTTGTAACTTTTTACTGGAGCCTCATAAAACCTTGAAATTTTATAACAATAAAGTACTCTAGCCTCCTGTCAATTTAAGCTATCGCTCAAAGCTATGCTACCCTTGAGTCCCAAATCAAACACTGATAAAACCTCAAATGGTCCGAACTTCTATATGGTACGTCCTACACCTATCAAAGTTTGGAACATAGAAATGCTTGTAACTTTTTACTGGAGCGTCATAATACCTTGAAATTTTGTAACAATAAAGTACTCGAGCCTCTTGTCAATTTAAGCTATCGCTCAAAGCTATGCTACCGTTGAGTCCCAAATTAAACACTGATAAAACTTCAAATAGCCCTAACTTCTATACGGTACGTCCTACACCTATCAAAGTTTGCAACATACAAATGCTTGTAACTTTTTACTGGAGCGTCATAAAACCTTGAAATTTTGTAACAATAAAGTACTCGAGCTTCTTCTCAATTTAAGCTATCGCTCAAAGCTATGCTTTCCTTGAGTCCCAAATCAAACACTGATAAAACTTTAAATGGCCCTAACTTCTTTACGGTACGTCCTACACCTATCAAGGTTTGCAACATACAATTGCTTGTAACTTTTTACTGGAACGTCATAAAACTTTGAAATCTTGTAACAATAAAGTACTCGAGTCTCTTGTCAATTTGAGCTATCGCTTAAAGCTATGCTACCCTTGAGTCAAAAATCAAACACTGATAAAACTTCAAATGGCCCTAACTTCTATACGGTATATCGTACACCTATCAAAGTTTGCAACATACAAATGCTTGTAAATTTTTACTGGAGCGTCATAAAACCTTGAAATTTTGTAACAATAAAGTACTCGAGCCTCTTGTCAATTTAAGCTATCGCTCAAAGCTATGCTACCCTTGAGTCCCAAATCAAACACTGATAAAACTTCAAATAGCCCTAGCCTCTATACGGTACATCCTACACCTATCAGAGTTTGCAACATACAAATGCTTGTAACTTTTTACTGGAGCGTCATAAAACCTTGAAATTTTGTAACAATAAAGTACTCGAGTCCCTTGTCAATTTGAGCTATCGCTCAAAGCTATGCTACCCTTGAGTCCCAAATCAAACACTGATAAAACTGCAAATGGCCCTAACTTCTATACGGTATGTCGTACACCTATCAAAGTTTGCAACATAGAAATGCTTGTAACTTTTTACTGGAGCCTCATAAAACCTTGAAATTTTATAACAATAAAGTACTCTAGCCTCCTGTCAATTTAAGCTATCGCTCAAAGCTATGCTACCCTTGAGTCCCAAATCAAACACTGATAAAACCTCAAATGGTCCGAACTTCTATATGGTACGTCCTACACCTATCAAAGTTTGGAACATAGAAATGCTTGTAACTTTTTACTGGAGCGTCATAATACCTTGAAATTTTGTAACAATAAAGTACTCGAGCCTCTTGTCAATTTAAGCTATCGCTCAAAGCTATGCTACCGTTGAGTCCCAAATTAAACACTGATAAAACTTCAAATAGCCCTAACTTCTATACGGTACGTCCTACACCTATCAAAGTTTGCAACATACAAATGCTTGTAACTTTTTACTGGAGCGTCATAAAACCTTGAAATTTTGTAACAATAAAGTACTCGAGCTTCTTCTCAATTTAAGCTATCGCTCAAAGCTATGCTTTCCTTGAGTCCCAAATCAAACACTGATAAAACTTTAAATGGCCCTAACTTCTTTACGGTACGTCCTACACCTATCAAGGTTTGCAACATACAATTGCTTGTAACTTTTTACTGGAACGTCATAAAACTTTGAAATCTTGTAACAATAAAGTACTCGAGTCTCTTGTCAATTTGAGCTATCGCTTAAAGCTATGCTACCCTTGAGTCAAAAATCAAACACTGATAAAACTTCAAATGGCCCTAACTTCTATACGGTATATCGTACACCTATCAAAGTTTGCAACATACAAATGCTTGTAACTTTTTACTGGAGCGTCATAAAACCTTGAAATTTTGTAACAATAAAGTACTCGAGCCTCTTGTCAATTTAAGCTATCGCTCAAAGCTATGCTACCCTTGAGTCCCAAATCAAACACTGATAAAACTTCAAATAGCCCTAGCCTCTATACGGTACATCCTACACCTATCAGAGTTTGCAACATACAAATGCTTGTAACTTTTTACTGGAGCGTCATAAAACCTTGAAATTTTGTAACAATAAAGTACTCGAGTCCCTTGTCAATTTGAGCTATCGCTCAAAGCTATGCTACCCTTGAGTCCCAAATCAAACACTGATAAAACTGCAAATGGCCCTAACTTCTATACGGTATGTCGTACACCTATCAAAGTTTGCAACATAGAAATGCTTGTAACTTTTTACTGGAGCCTCATAAAACCTTGAAATTTTATAACAATAAAGTACTCTAGCCTCCTGTCAATTTAAGCTATCGCTCAAAGCTATGCTACCCTTGAGTCCCAAATCAAACACTGATAAAACCTCAAATGGTCCGAACTTCTATATGGTACGTCCTACACCTATCAAAGTTTGGAACATAGAAATGCTTGTAACTTTTTACTGGAGCGTCATAATACCTTGAAATTTTGTAACAATAAAGTACTCGAGCCTCTTGTCAATTTAAGCTATCGCTCAAAGCTATGCTACCGTTGAGTCCCAAATTAAACACTGATAAAACTTCAAATAGCCCTAACTTCTATACGGTACGTCCTACACCTATCAAAGTTTGCAACATACAAATGCTTGTAACTTTTTACTGGAGCGTCATAAAACCTTGAAATTTTGTAACAATAAAGTACTCGAGCTTCTTCTCAATTTAAGCTATCGCTCAAAGCTATGCTTTCCTTGAGTCCCAAATCAAACACTGATAAAACTTTAAATGGCCCTAACTTCTTTACGGTACGTCCTACACCTATCAAGGTTTGCAACATACAATTGCTTGTAACTTTTTACTGGAACGTCATAAAACTTTGAAATCTTGTAACAATAAAGTACTCGAGTCTCTTGTCAATTTGAGCTATCGCTTAAAGCTATGCTACCCTTGAGTCAAAAATCAAACACTGATAAAACTTCAAATGGCCCTAACTTCTATACGGTATATCGTACACCTATCAAAGTTTGCAACATAGAAATGCTTGTAACTTTTTACTGGAGCGTCATAAAACCTTGAAATTTTATAAGAATAAAGTACTCTAGCCTCTTGTCAATTTAAGCTATCGCTCAAAGCTATGCTACCCTTGAGTCCCAAATCAAACACTGATAAAACTTCAAATGGCCCTAACTTCTGTACGGTACGTCCTACACCTATCAAAGTTTGCAACATACAAATGCTTGTAACTTTTTACTGCAGCGCCATAAAACCTTGAAATTTTGTAACAATAAAGTACTCTAGCCTCTTGACAATTTAAGCTATCGCTCAACGCTATGATACCCTTGAGTCCCAAATAAAACACTGATAAAACTTCAAATGGCCCTAACTTCTGTACGGTACGTCCTAGACCTATCAAAGTTTGCAACATACAAATGCTTGTAACTTTTTACTGGAGCGTCATAAAACCTTGAAATTTTGTAACAATAAAGTACTCGAGCTTCTTGTCAATTTAAGCTATCGCCCAAAGCTATGCTACCCTTGACTCCCAAATCAAACACTGATAAAACTTCAAATGGCCCTAACTTCTATACGGTACGTCCTACACCTATCAAAGTTTGCAACATACAAATGCTTGTAACTTTTAACTGGAGCGTCATAAAACTTTGAAATTTTGTAACAATCAAGTATTCGAGCTTCTTGTCAATTAAAGCTATCGTTCAAAGCTATGCTACCCTTGAGTCCCAAATCAAACACTGATAAAACTTCAAATGGCCCTAACTTCTATACGGTATGTCGTACACCTATCAAAGTTTGCAACATAGAAATGCTTGTAACTTTTTACTGGAGCCTCATAAAACCTTGAAATTTTATAACAATAAAGTACTCTAGCCTCCTGTCAATTTAAGCTATCGCTCAAAGCTATGCTGCCCTTGAGTCCCAAATCAAACACTGATAAAACCTCAAATGGCCCGAACTTCTATATGGTACGTCCTACACCTATCAAAGTTTGGAACATACAAATGCTTGTAACTTTTTACTGGAGCGTCATAATACCTTGAAATTTTGTAACAATAAAGTACTCGAGCCTCTTGTCAATTTAAGCTATCGCTCAAAGCTATGCTACCCTTGAGTCCCAAATCAAACACTGATAAAACTTCAAATGGCCCTAACTTCTATACCGTACGTCCTACACCTATCAAAGTTTGCAGCATACAAATGCTTGTAACTTTTTACTGGAGCGTCATAAAACCTTGAAATTTTGTAACAATAAAGTACTCGAGGCTTTTGTCAATTTGAGCTATCGCTCAAAGCTATGCTACCCTTGAGTCCCAAATCAAACACTGATAAAACTTCAAATGGCCGTAACTTCTATACGGTACGTCCCACACCTATCAAAGTTTGCAACATACAAATGCTTGTAACTTTTTACTGGAGCGTCATGAAACCTTGAAATTTTGTAACAATAAAGTACTCGAGCCTCTTGTCAATTTAAGCTATCGCTCAAAGCTATGCTACCGTTGAATCCCAAATCAAACACTGATAAAACTTCAAATAGCCCTAGCTTCTATACGGTACGTCCTACACCTATCAAAATTTGCAACATACAAATGCTTGTAACTTTTTACTGGAGCGTCATAAAACCTTGAAATTTTGTGACAATAAAGTACTCGAGCCTCTTGTCAATTTAAGCTATCGCTCAAAGCTATGCTACCCTTGAGTCCCAAATCAAACACTGATAAAACTTCAAATAGCCCTAGCCTCTATACGGTACGTCCTACACCTATCAAAGTTTGCAACATACAAATGCTTGTAACTTTTTACTGGAGCGTCATAAAACCTTGAAATTTTGTAAATATAAAGTACTCGAGTCCCTTTTCAATTTGAGCTATCGCTCAAAGCTATGCTACCCTTGAGTCCCAAATCAAACACTAATAAAACTGCAAATGGCCTTACTTCTATACGGTATGTCGTACACCTATCAAAGTTTGCAACATAGAAATGCTTGTAACTTTTTACTGGAGCGTCATAAAACCTTGAAATTTTGTAACAATAAAGAACTCGAGACTCTTGTCAATTTAAGCTTTCGCTCAAAGCTATGCTACCCTTGAGTCCCAAATCAAACACTGATAAAAGTTCAAATGGCCCTAACTTCTATACGGTACGTCGCACACCTATCAAAGTTTGCAACATACAAATGCTTGTAAATTTTACTGGAGCGTCATAAAACCTTGAAATTTTGTAACAATAAAGTACTCGAGCCTCTTGTTAATTTAAGCTATCGCTCAAAGCTATGCTACCCTTCAGTCCCAAATCAAACACTGATAAAACTTCAAATAGCCCTAGCTTCTATACGGTACGTCCTACACCTATCAAAGTTTGCAACATACAAATGCTTGTAACTTTTTACTGGAGCGTCATAAAACCTTGAAATTTTGTAACAATAAAGTACTCGAGTCTCTTGTCAATTTGAGCTATCGCTCAAAGCTATGCTACCCTTGAGTCCCAAATGAAACACTGATAAAACTTCAAATGGCCCTAACTTCTATACGGTATGTCGTACACCTATCAAAGTTTGCAACATAGAAATGCTTGTAACTTTTCACTGGAGCGTCCTAAAACCTTGAAATTTTATAACAATAAAGTACTCTAGCCTCCTGTCAATTTAAGCTATCGCTCAAAGCTATGCTACCCTTGAGTCCCAAATCAAACACTGATAAAACCTCAAATGGCCCTAACTTCTATATGGTATGTCCTACACCTATCAAAGTTTGCAACATACAAATGCTTGTAACTTTTTACTGGAGCGCCACAGAACCTTGAAATTTTGTAACAATGAAGTACTCTAGCCTCTTGTCAATTTAAGCTATCGCTCAAAGCTATGCTACCCTTGTGTCCCAAATCCAACACTGATAAAACTTCAAATGGCCCTAACTTCTATACGGTACGTCCCACACCTATCAAAGTTTGCAACATACAAATGCTTGTAAATTTTTACTGGAGCGTCATAAAACCTTGAAATTTTGTAACAATAAAGTACTCGAGCCTCTTGTCAATTTAAGCTATCGCTCAAAGCTATGCTACCCTTGAGTCCCAAATCAAACACTGATAAAACTTCAAATAGCCCTAGCCTCTATACGGTACATCCTACACCTATCAGAGTTTGCAACATACAAATGCTTGTAACTTTTTACTGGAGCGTCATAAAACCTTGAAATTTTGTAACAATAAAGTACTCGAGTCCCTTGTCAATTTGAGCTATCGCTCAAAGCTATGCTACCCTTGAGTCCCAAATCAAACACTGATAAAACTGCAAATGGCCCTAACTTCTATACAGTATGTCGTACACCTATCAAAGTTTGCAACATAGAAATGCTTGTAACTTTTTACTGGAGCCTCATAAAACCTTGAAATTTTATAACAATAAAGTACTCTAGCATCCTGTCAATTTAAGCTATCGCTCAAAGCTAAGCTACCCTTGAGTCCCAAATCAAACACTGATAAAACCTCAAATGGCCCGAACTTCTATATGGTACGTCCTACACCTATCAAAGTTTGGAATATACAAATGCTTGTAACTTTTTACTGGAGCGTCATAATACCTTGAAATTTTGTTACAATAAAGTACTCGAGCCTCTTGTCAATTTAAGCTATCGCTCAAAGCTATGCTACCCTTGAGTCCCAAATCAAACACTGATAAAACTTCAAATGGCCCTAACTTCTATACCGTACGTCCTACACCTATCAAAGTTTGCAGCATACAAATGCTTGTAACTTTTTACTGGAGCGTCATAAAACCTTGAAATTTTGTAACAATAAAGTACTCGAGTCTCTTGTCAATTTGAGCTATCGCTCAAAGCTATGCTGCCCTTGAGTCCCAAATCAAACACTGATAAAACTTCAAATGGCCCTAACTTCTATACGGTATGTCGTACACCTATCAAAGTTAGCAACGTAGAAATGCTTGTAACTTTTTACTCGAGCGTCATAAAACCTTGAAATTTTGTAACAATAAAGAACTCGAGACTCTTGTCAATTTAAGCTTTCGCTCAAAGCTATGCTACCCTTGAGTCCCAAATCAAACACTGATAAAAGTTCAAATGGCCCTAACTTCTATACGGTACGTCGCACACCTATCAAAGTTTGCAACATACAAATGCTTGTAAATTTTACTGGAGCGTCATAAAACCTTGAAATTTTGTAACAATAAAGTACTCGAGCCTCTTGTTAATTTAAGCTATCGCTCAAAGCTATGCTACCCTTCAGTCCCAAATCAAACACTGATAAAACTTCAAATAGCCCTAGCTTCTATACGGTACGTCCTACACCTATCAAAGTTTGCAACATACAAATGCTTGTAACTTTTTACTGGAGCGTCATAAAACCTTGAAATTTTGTAACAATAAAGTACTCGAGTCTCTTGTCAATTTGAGCTATCGCTCAAAGCTATGCTACCCTTGAGTCCCAAATGAAACACTGATAAAACTTCAAATGGCCCTAACTTCTATACGGTATGTCGTACACCTATCAAAGTTTGCAACATAGAAATGCTTGTAACTTTTCACTGGAGCGTCCTAAAACCTTGAAATTTTATAACAATAAAGTACTCTAGCCTCCTGTCAATTTAAGCTATCGCTCAAAGCTATGCTACCCTTGAGTCCCAAATCAAACACTGATAAAACCTCAAATGGCCCTAACTTCTATATGGTATGTCCTACACCTATCAAAGTTTGCAACATACAAATGCTTGTAACTTTTTACTGGAGCGCCACAGAGCCTTGAAATTTTGTAACAATGAAGTACTCTAGCCTCTTGTCAATTTAAGCTATCGCCCAAAGCTATGCTACCCTTGTGTCCCAAATCCAACACTGATAAAACTTCAAATGGCCCTAACTTCTATACGGTACGTCCCACACCTATCAAAGTTTGCAACATACAAATGCTTGTAAATTTTTACTGGAGCGTCATAAAACCTTGAAATTTTGTAACAATAAAGTACTCGAGCCTCTTGTCAATTTAAGCTATCGCTCAAAGCTATGCTACCCTTGAGTCCCAAATCAAACACTGATAAAACTTCAAATAGCCCTAGTCTCTATACGGTACATCCTACACCTATCAGAGTTTGCAACATACAAATGCTTGTAACTTTTTACTGGAGCGTCATAAAACCTTGAAATTTTGTAACAATAAAGTACTCGAGTCCCTTGTCAATTTGAGCTATCGCTCAAAGCTATGCTACCCTTGAGTCCCAAATCAAACACTGATAAAACTGCAAATGGCCCTAACTTCTATACAGTATGTCGTACACCTATCAAAGTTTGCAACATAGAAATGCTTGTAACTTTTTACTGGAGCCTCATAAAACCTTGAAATTTTATAACAATAAAGTACTCTAGCATCCTGTCAATTTAAGCTATCGCTCAAAGCTAAGCTACCCTTGAGTCCCAAATCAAACACTGATAAAACCTCAAATGGCCCGAACTTCTATATGGTACGTCCTACACCTATCAAAGTTTGGAATATACAAATGCTTGTAACTTTTTACTGGAGCGTCATAATACCTTGAAATTTTGTTACAATAAAGTACTCGAGCCTCTTGTCAATTTAAGCTATCGCTCAAAGCTATGCTACCCTTGAGTCCCAAATCAAACACTGATAAAACTTCAAATGGCCCTAACTTCTATACCGTACGTCCTACACCTATCAAAGTTTGCAGCATACAAATGCTTGTAACTTTTTACTGGAGCGTCATAAAACCTTGAAATTTTGTAACAATAAAGTACTCGAGCTTCTTGTCAATTTAAGCTATCGCTCAAAGCTATGCTACCCTTGAGTTCCAAATCAAACACTGATAAAACGTCAAATGGCCCTAACTCCTATACTGTGCACCCTATACCTATCAAAGTTTGCAACATACAAATGCTTGTAACTTTTTACTGGAGCGTCATAAAATCTTGATATTTTGTAACAATAAAGTACTCGAGCTTATCAATTTAAGCTATCGCTCATAGCTTTGCTACCCTTGAATCCCAAATTAAACACTGATAAAACTTCAAATGGCCCTAACTTCTTTACGGTACGTCCTACACCTATCAAGGTTTGCAACATACAATTGCTTGTAACTTTTTACTGGAACGTCATAAAACCTTGAAATCTTGTAACAATAAAGTACTCGAGTCTCTTGTCAATTTGAGCTATCGCTTAAAGCTATGCTACCCTTGAGTCAAAAATCAAACACTGATAAAACTTCAAATGGCCCTAACTTCTATACGGTATATCGTACACCTATCAAAGTTTGCAACATAGAAATGCTTGTAACTTTTTACTGGAGCGTCATAAAACCTTGAAATTTTATAAGAATAAAGTACTCTAGCCTCTTGTCAATTTAAGCTATCGCTCAAAGCTATGCTACCCTTGAGTCCCAAATCAAACACTGATAAAACTTCAAATGGCCCTAACTTCTGTACGGTACGTCCTACACCTATCAAAGTTTGCAACATACAAATGCTTGTAACTTTTTACTGGAGCGTCATAAAACCTTGAAATTTTGTAACAATAAAGTATTCGAGCTTCTTGTCAATTAAAGCTATCGTTCAAAGCTATGCTACCCTTGAGTCCCAAATCAAACACTGATAAAACTTCAAATGGCCCTAACTTCTATACGGTATGTCGTACACCTATCAAAGTTTGCAACTTAGAAATGCTTGTAACTTTTTACTGGAGCCTCATAAAACCTTGAAATTTTATAACAATAAAGTACTCTAGCATCCTGTCAATTTAAGCTATCGCTCAAAGCTAAGCTACCCTTGAGTCCCAAATCAAACACTGATAAAACCTCAAATGGCCCGAACTTCTATATGGTACGTCCTACACCTATCAAAGTTTGGAACATACAAATGCTTGTAACTTTTTACTGGAGCGTCATAATACCTTGAAATTTTGTAACAATAAAGTACTCGATCCTCTTGTCAATTTAAGCTATCGCTCAAAGCTATGCTACCCTTGAGTCCCAAATCAAACACTGATAAAACTTCAAATGGCCCTAACTTCTATACCGTACGTCCTACACCTATCAAAGTTTGCAGCATACAAATGCTTGTAACTTTTTACTGGAGCGTCATAAAACCTTGAAATTTTGTAACAATAAAGTACTCGAGCTTCTTGTCAATTTAAGCTATCGCTCAAAGCTATGCTACCCTTGAGTTCCAAATCAAACACTGATAAAACGTCAAATGGCCCTAACTCCTATACTGTGCACCCTATACCTATCAAAGTTTGCAACATACAAATGCTTGTAACTTTTTACTGGAGCGTCATAAAATCTTGATATTTTGTAACAATAAAGTACTCGAGCTTATCAATTTAAGCTATCGCTCATAGCTTTGCTACCCTTGAATCCCAAATTAAACACTGATAAAACTTCAAATAGCCCTAACTTCTATACGGTACGTCCTACACCTATCAAAGTTTGCAACATACAAATGCTTGTAACTTTTTACTGGAGCGTCATAAAACCTTGAAATTTTGTAACAATAAAGTACTCGAGCTTCTTCTCAATTTAAGCTATCGCTCAAACCTATGCCTTGAGTCCCAAATCAAACACTGATAAAACTTCAAATGGCCCTAACTTATTTACGGTACGTCCTACACCTATCAAGGTTTGCAACATACAATTGCTTGTAACTTTTTACTGGAACGTCATAAAACCTTGAAATCTTGTAACAATAAAGTACTCGAGTCTCTTGTCAATTTGAGCTATCGCTTAAAGCTATGCTACCCTTGAGTCAAAAATCAAACACTGAAAAAACTTCAAATAGCCCTAACTTCTATACGGTATATCGTACACCTATCAAAGTTTGCAACATAGAAATGCTTGTAACTTTTTACTGGAGCGTCATAAAACCTTGAAATTTTATAAGAATAAAGTACTCTAGCCTCTTGTCAATTTAAGCTATCGCTCAAAGCTATGCTACCCTTGAGTCCCAAATCAAACACTGATAAAACTTCAAATGGCCCTAACTTCTGTACGGTACGTCCTACACCTATCAAAGTTTGCAACATACAAATGCTTGTAACTTTTCACTGGAGCGTCATAAAACCTTGAAATTTTGTAACAATTAAGTATTCGAGCTTCTTGTCAATTAAAGCTATCGTTCAAAGCTATGCTACCCTTGAGTCCCAAATCAAACACTGATAAAACTTCAAATGGCCCTAACTTCTATACGGTATGTCGTACACCTATCAAAGTTTGCAACTTAGAAATGCTTGTAACTTTTTACTGGAGCCTCATAAAACCTTGAAATTTTATAACCATAAAGTACTCTAGCCTCCTGTCAATTTAAGCTATCGCTCAAAGCTATGCTACCCTTGAGTCCGAAATCAAACACTGATAAAACCTCAAATGGCCCGAACTTCTATATGGTACGTCCTACACCTATCAAAGTTTGGAACATACAAATGCTTGTAACTTTTTACTGGAGCGTCATAATACCTTGAAATTTTGTAACAATAAAGTACTCGAGCTTCTTGTCAATTTAAGCTATCGCTCAAAGCTATGCTACCCTTGAGTTCCAAATCAAACACTGATAAAACTTCAAATGGCCCTAACTCCTATACTGTGCACCCTATACCTATCAAAGTTTGCAACATACAAATGCTTGTAACTTTTTACTGGAGCGTCATAAAATCTTGATATTTTGTAACAATAAAGTACTCGAGCTTATCAATTTAAGCTATCGCTCATAGCTTTGCTACCCTTGAATCCCAAATTAAACACTGATAAAACTTCAAATAGCCCTAACTTCTATACGGTACGTCCTACACCTATCAAAGTTTGCAACATACAAATGCTTGTAACTTTTTACTGGAGCGTCATAAAACCTTGAAATTTTGTAACAATAAAGTACTCGAGCTTCTTCTCAATTTAAGCTATCGCTCAAAGCTATGCTTTCCTTGAGTCCCAAATCAAACACTGATAAAACTTCAAATGGCCCTAACTTCTTCACGGTACGTCCTATACCTATCAAGGTTTGCAACATACAATTGCTTGTAACTTTTTACTGGAACGTCATAAAACCTTGAAATCTTGTAACAATAAAGTACTCCAGTCTCTTGTCAATTTGAGCTATCGCTTAAAGCTATGCTACCCTTGAGTCAAAAATCAAACACTGATAAAACTTCAAATGGCCCTAACTTCTATACGGTATATCGTACACCTATCAAAGTTTGCAACATAGAAATGCTTGTAACTTTTTACTGGAGCGCCATAAAACCTTGAAATTTTGTAACAATAAAGTACTCTAGCCTCTTGTCAATTTAAGCTATCGCTCAACGCTATGATACCCTTGAGTCCCAAATAAAACACTGATAAAACTTCAAATGGCCCTAACTTCTGTACGGTACGTCCTACACCTATCAAAGTTTGCAACATACAAATGCTTGTAACTTTTTACTGGAGCGTCATAAAACCTTGAAAATTTGTAACAATAAAGTATTCGAGCTTCTTGTCAATTAAAGCTATCGTTCAAAGCTATGCTACCCTTGAGTCCCAAATCAAACACTGATAAAACTTCAAATGGCCCTAACTTCTATACGGTATGTCGTACACCTATCAAAGTTTGCAACATAGAAATGCTTGTAACTTTTTACTGGAGCCTCATAAAACCTTGAAATTTTGTAACAATAAAGTATTCGAGCTTCTTGTCAATTTAAGCTATCGCTCAAAGCTATGCTACCCTTGAGTCCCAAATCAAACACTGATAAAACCTCAAATGGCCCGAACTTCTATATGGTACGTCCTACACCTATCAAAGTTTGGAACATACAAATGCTTGTAACTTTTTACTGGAGCGTCATAATACCTTGAAATTTTGTAACAATAAAGTACTCAAGCCTCTTGTCAATTTAAGCTATCGCTCAAAGCTATGCTACCCTTGAGTCCGAAATCAAACACTGATAAAACTTCAAATGGCCCTAACTTCTATACAGTACGTCCTACACCTATCAAAGTTTGCAGCATACAAATGCTTGTAACTTTTTACTGGAGCGTCATAAAACCTTGAAATTTTGTAACAATAAAGTACTCGAGACTCTTGTCAATTTAAGCTATCGCTCAAAGCTATGCTACCCTTGAGTCCCAAATCAAACATTGATAAAACTTCAAATAGCCATAGCTTCTATACGGTACGTCCTACACCTATCAAAGTTTGGAACATACAAATGCTTGTAACTTTTTACTGGAGCGTCATAAAACCTAGAAATTTTGTAACAATAAAGTACTCGAACCTCTTGTCAATTTAAGTTATCGTTCAAAGCTATGCAACCCTTGAGTCCCAAATCAAACACTGATAAAACTTCAAATGGCCCTGACTTCTATACGGTACATCCTACACCTATCAAAGTTTGCAACATATAAATGCTTGCAACTTTTTACTGGAGCGTCATAAAACCTTGAAATTTTGTAACAATAAAGTACTCGAGCCTCTTGTCAATTTAAGCTATCGCTCAAAGCTATGCTACCCTTGAGTCTCAAATCAAACACTGATAAAACTTCAAATGGCCCTGACTTCTATACGGTACGTCCTACATCTATCAAAGTTTACAACATACAAATGCTTGTAACTTTTTACTGGAGCGTCATAAAACTTTGAAATTTTGTAACAATAAAGTACTCGAGCCTCTTGTCAATTTAACCTATCGCGCAAAGCTATGCTACCCTTGAGTCCCAAATCAAACACTGATAAAACTTCAAATGGCCCTAATTTCTATATGGTACGTCCCACACATATCAAAGTTTGCAACATACAAATGCTTGTAACTTTTTACTGGAGCGTCATAAAACCTTGAAATTTTGTAACAATAAAGTACTCGAGACTCTTGTCAATTTAAGCTATCGCTCAAAGCTATGCTACCCTTGAGTCCCAAATCAAACACTGCTAAAACTTCAAATAGCCCTAGCTTCTATACGGTACGTCCTACACCTATCAAAGTTTGCAACATACAAATGCTTGTAACTTTTTACTGGAGCGTCATAAAACCTTGAAATTTTGTAACAATAAAGTACTCGAGCCTCTTGTCAATTTAAGCTATCGCTCAAAGCTATGCTACCCTTGAGTCCCAAATCAAACACTGATAAAACTTCAAATAGCCCTAGCTTCTATACGGTACGTCCTACACCTATCAAAGTTTGCAACATACAAATGCTTGTAACTTTTTACTGGAGCGTCATGAAACATTGAAATTTTGTAACAATAAAGTACTCGAACCTCTTGTCAATTTAAGTTATCGCTCAAAGCTATGCTACCCTTGAGTCCCAAATCAAACACTGATAATACTTCAAATGGCCCTAACTTTCATACGGTACGTCCTACACCTATCAAAGTTTGCAACATTCAAATGCTAATAACTTTTTACTGGAGCGTCATAAAACCTTGAAATTTTGTAACAATAAAGTACTCGAGCCTCTTGTCAATTTGAGCTATCGCTCAAAGCTATGCCACCCTTGAGTCCCAAATCAAACACTGATAAAACTTCAAATGGCCCTAACTTCTATACGGTATGTCGTACACCTATCAAAGTTTGCACCATACAAATGCTTGTAACTTTTTACTGGAGCGGCATAAAACTTTGAAATTTTGTAACAATAAAGTACTCGAGTCTCTTGTCAATTTAAGCTATCGCTCAAAGCTATGCTACCCTTGAGTCCCAAATCAAACACTGATAAAACTTCAAATAGCCCTAGGTTCTATACGGTATGTCCTACACCTATCAAAGTTTGCAACATACAAATGCTTGTAACTTTTTTCTGGAGCGTCATAAATCCTTGAAATTTTGTAACAATAAAGTACTCTAGCCTCTTGTCAATTTGAGCTATCGCTCAACGCTATGATACCTTTGACTCCCAAAAAAAACACTGATAATGCTTTAAATGACCCTAACTTCTATACGGTACGGCCTACACCTATCAAAGTTTGCAACATACAAATGCTTGTAACTTTTTACTGGAGCGTCATAAAACTTTGAAATTTTGTAACAATAAAGTACTCGAGCCTCTTGTCAATTTAACCTATCGCGCAAAGCTATGCTACCCTTGAGTCCCAAATCAAACACTGATAAAACTTCAAATGGCCCTAATTTCTATATGGTACGTCCCACACCTATCAAAGTTTGCAACATACAAATGCTTGTAACTTTTTACTGGAGCGTCATAAAACCTTGAAATTTTGTAACAATAAAGTACTCGAGCCTCTTGTCAATTTAAGCTATCGCTCAAAGCTATGCTACCCTTGAGTCCCAAATCAAACACTGATAAAACTTCAAATAGCCCTAGCTTCTATACGGTACGTCCTACACCTATCAAAGTTTGCAACATACAAATGCTTGTAACTTTTTACTGGAGCGTCATGAAACATTGAAATTTTGTAACAATAACGTACTCGAACCTCTTGTCAATTTAAGTTATCGCTCAAAGCTATGCTACCCTTGAGTCCCAAATCAAACACTGATAATACTTCAAATGGCCCTAACTTTCATACGGTACGTCCTATACCTATCAAAGTTTGCAACATTCAAATGCTAATAACTTTTTACTGGAGCGTCATAAAACCTTGAAATTTTGTAACAATAAAGTACTCGAGACTCTTGTCAATTTAAGCTATCCCTCAAAGCTATTCTACCCTTGAGTCCCAAATCAAACACTGATAAAACTTCAAATGGCCCTAACTTCTATACGGTATGTCGTACACCTATCAAAGTTTGCACCATACAAATGCTTGTAACTTTTTACTGGAGCGTCATAAAACATTGAAATTTTGTAACAATAAAGTACTCGAGTCTCTTGTCAATTTAAGCTATCGCTCAAAGCTATGCTACCCTTGAGTCCCAAATCAAACACTGATAAAACTTCAAATAGCCCTAGGTTCTATACGGTATGTCCTACACCTATCAAAGTTTGCAACATACGAATGCTTGTAACTTTTTACTGGAGCGTCATAAAACCTTAAAATTTTGTAACAATAAAGTACTCGAGTCTCTTGTCAATTTGAGCTATCGCTCAAAGCTATGCTACCCTTGAGTCCCAAATCAAACACTGATAAAACTTCAAATGGCCCTAACTTCTATACGGTATGTCGTACACCTATCAAAGTTTGCACCATACAAATGCTTGTAACTTTTTACTGGAGCGGCATAAAACTTTGAAATTTTGTAACAATAAAGTACTCGAGTCTCTTGTCAATTTTAGCTATCGCTCAAAGCTATGCTACCCTTGAGTCCCAAATCAAACACTGATAAAACTTCAAATAGCCCTAGGTTCTATACGGTATGTCCTACACCTATCAAAGTTTGCAACATACAAATGCTTGTAACTTTTTACTGGAGCGTCATAAATCCTTGAAATTTTGTAACAATAAAGTACTCTAGCCTCTTGTCAATTTGAGCTATCGCTCAACGCTATGATACCTTTGAGTCCCAAAAAAAACACTGATAAAACATTAAATGACCCTAACTTCTATACGGTACGGCCTACACCTATCAAAGTTTGCAACATACAAATGCTTGTAACTTTTTACTGGAGCGTCATAAAATCTTGAAATTTTGTAACAATAAAGTACTCGAGCTTCTTCTCAATTTAAGATATCCCTCAAAGCTATGCTACCCTTGAGTCCCAAATCAAACACTGATAAAACTTCAAATAGCCCTAGCTTCTATACGGTACGTCCTACACCTATCAAAGTTTGCAACATACAAATGCTTGTAACTTTTTACTGGAGCGTCATAAAACCTTGGAATTTTGTAACAATAAAGTACTCGAGTCTCTTGTCAATTTGAGCTATCGCTCAAAGCTATGCTACCCTTGAGTCCCAAATCAAACACTGATAAAACTTCAAATGGCCCTAACTTCTATACGGTATGTCGTACACCTATCAAAGTTTGCACCATACAAATGCTTGTAACTTTTTACTGGAGCGTCATAAAACATTGAAATTTTGTAACAATAAAGTACTCGAGGCTCTTGTCAATTTAAGCTATCGCTCAAAGCTATGCTACCCTTGAGTCCCAAATCAAACACTGATAAAACTTCAAATAGCCCTAGGTTCTATACGGTATGTCCTACACCTATCAAAGTTTGCAACATACAAATGCTTGTAACTTTTTACTGGAGCGTCATAAATCCTTGAAATTTTGTAACAATAAAGTACTCTAGCCTCTTGTCAATTTGAGCTATCGCTCAACGCTATGATACCTTTGAGTCCCAAAAAAAACACTGATAAAACATTAAATGACCCTAACTTCTATACGGTACGGCCTACACCTATCAAAGTTTGCAACATACAAATGCTTGTAACTTTTTACTGGAGCGTCATAAAATCTTGAAATTTTGTAACAATAAAGTACTCGAGCTTCTTCTCAATTTAAGATATCCCTCAAAGCTATGCTACCCTTGAGTCCCAAATCAAACACTGATAAAACTTCAAATAGCCCTAGCTTCTATACGGTACGTCCTACACCTATCAAAGTTTGCAACATACAAATGCTTGTAACTTTTTACTGGAGCGTCATAAAACCTTGGAATTTTGTAACAATAAAGTACTCGAGTCTCTTGTCAATTTGAGCTATCGCTCAAAGCTATGCTACCCTTGAGTCCCAAATCAAACACTGATAAAACTTCAAATGGCCCTAACTTCTATACGGTATGTCGTACACCTATCAAAGTTTGCACCATACAAATGCTTGTAACTTTTTACTGGAGCGTCATAAAACATTGAAATTTTGTAACAATAAAGTACTCGAGGCTCTTGTCAATTTAAGCTATCGCTCAAAGCTATGCTACCCTTGAGTCCCAAATCAAACACTGATAAAACTTCAAATAGCCCTAGGTTCTATACGGTATGTCCTACACCTATCAAAGTTTGCAACATACAAATGCTTGTAACTTTTTACTGGAGCGTCATAAAACCTTGAAATTTTGTAACAATAAAGTACTCGAGTCTCTTGTCAATTTGAGCTATCGCTCAAAGCTATGCTACCCTTGAGTCCCAAATCAAACACTGATAAAACTTCAAATGGCCCTAACTTCTATACGGTATGTCATACACCTATCAAAGTTTGCACCATACAAATGCTTGTAACTTTTTACTGGAGCGTCATAAAACATTGAAATTTTGTAACAATAAAGTACTCGAGTCTCTTGTCAATTTAAGCTATCGCTCAAAGCTATGCTACCCTTGAGTCCCAAATCAAACACTGATAAAACTTCAAATAGCCCTAGGTTCTATACGGTATGTCCTACACCTATCAAAGTTTGCAACATACAAATGCTTGTAACTTTTTACTGGAGCGTCATAAATCCTTGAAATTTTGTAACAATAAAGTACTCTAGCCTCTTGTCAATTTGAGCTATCGCTCAACGCTATGATACCTTTGAGTCCCAAAAAAAACACTGATAAAACTTTAAATGACCCTAACTTCTATACGGTACGGCCTACACCTATCAAAGTTTGCAACATACAAATGCTTGTAACTTTTTACTGGAGCGTCATAAAATCTTGAAATTTTGTAACAATAAAGTAATCGAGCTTCTTCTCAATTTAAGATATCGCTCAAAGCTATGCTACCCTTGAGTCCCAAATCAAACACTGATAAAACTTCAAATGGCCCTAACTTCTATACGGTACATCCTACACCTATCAAAGTTTGCAACATATAAATGCTTGTAACTTTTTACTGGAGCGTCATAATACCTTGAAATTTTGTAACAATAAAGTACTCGAGCCTCTTGTCAATTTAAGCTATCGCTCAAAGCTATGCTACCCTTGAGTCCCAAATCAAACACTGATAAAACTTCAAATGGCCCTAACTTCTATACGGTACGTCCTACACCTATCAAAGTTTGCAGCATACAAATGCTTGTAACTTTTTACTGGAGCGTCATAAAACCTTGAAATTTTGTAACAATAAAGTACTCGAGACTCTTGTCAATTTAAGCTATCGCTCAAAGCTATGCTATCCTTGAGTCCCAAGTCAAACACTGATAAAACTTCAAATGGCCCTAATTTCTATACGGTACGTCCCACACCTATCAAAGTTTGCAACATACAAATGCTTCTAATTTTTTACTGGAGCGTCATAAAACCTTGAAATTTTGTAACAATAAAGTACTCGAGCCTCTTGTCAATTTAATCTATCGCTCAAAGCTATGCTACCCTTGAGTCCCAAATCAAACACTGATAAAACTTCAAATAGACCTAGCTTCTATACGGTACGTCCTACACCTATCAAAGTTTGCAACATACAAATGCTTGTAACTTTTTACTGGAGCGTCATAAAACCTTGAATTTTTGTAACAATAAAGTACTCGAGTCTCTTGTCAATTTGAGCTATCGCTCAAAGTTATGCTGTCCTTGAGTCCCAAATCAAACACTGATAAAACTTCAAATGGCCCTAACTTCTATACGGTATGTCGTACACCTATCAAAGTTTGCAACGTAGAAATGCGTGTAACTTTTTACTGGAGCGTCATAAAACCTTGAAATTTTATAACAATAAAGTACTCTAGCCTCCTGTCAATTTAAGCTATCGCTCAAAGCTATGCTACCCTTGAGTCCCAAATCGAACACTGATAAAACTTCAAATGGTCCTAACTTCTATACGGTACGTCCTACACCTATCAAAGTTTGCAGCATACAAATGCTTGTAACTTTTTACTGGAGCGTCATAAAACCTTGAAATTTTGTAACAATAAAGTACTCTAGCCTCCTGTCAATTTAAGCTATCGCTCAAAGCTATGCTACCCTTGAGTCCCAAATCAAACACTGATAAAACTTCAAATAGCCCTAGCTTCTATACGGTACGTCCTACACCTATCAAAGTTTGCAACATACAAATGCTTGTAACTTTTTACTGGAGCGTCATAAAACCTTGAAATTTTGTAACAATAAAGTACTCGGGTCTCTTGTCAATTTGAGCTATCGCTCAAAGCTATGCTACCCTTGAGTCCCAAATCAAACACTGATAAAACTTCAAATGGCCCTAACTTCTATACGGTATGTCGTACACCTATCAAAGTTTGCAACATAGAAATGCTTGTAACTTTTTACTGGAGCGTCCTAAAACCTTGAAATTTTATAACAATAAAGTACTCTAGCCTCCTGTCAATTTAAGCTATCGCTCAAAGCTATGCTACCCTTGAGTCCCAAATCAAACACTGATAAAACCTCAAATGGCCCTAACTTCTATATTGTACGTCCTACACCCATCAAAGTTTGCAACATACAAATGCTTGTAACTTTTTACTGGAGCGCCATAGAACCTTGAAAATTTGTAACAATAAAGTACTCTAGCCTCTTTTCAATTTAAGCTATCGCTCAAAGCTATGCTACCCTTGTGTTCAAATTAAAACACTGATAAAACTTCAAATGGCCCTAACTTCTATACGGTACGTCCCACACCTATCAAAGTTTGCAACATACAAATGCTTCTAATTTTTTACTGGAGCGTCATAAAACCTTGAAATTTTGTAACAATAAAGTACTCGAGCCTCTTGTCAATTTAAGCTATCGCTCAAATCTATGCTACCCTTGAGTCCCAAATCAAACACTGATAAAACTTCAAATAGACCTAGCTTTTGTACGGTACGTCCTACACCTATCAAAGTTTGCAACATCCAAATGTTTGTAACTTTTTACTGGAGCGTCATAAAACCTTGAAATTTTGTAACAATAAAGTACTCGAGTCTCTTGTCAATTTGAGCTATCGCTCAAAGCTATGCTGCCCTTGAGTTCCAAATCAAACACTGATAAAACTTCAAATGACCCTAACTTCTATACGGTATGTCGTACACCTATCAAAGTTTGCAACGTAGATATGCTTGTAACTTTTTACTGAAGCGTCATAATACCTTGAAATTTTATAACAATAAAGTACTCTAGCCTCCTGTCAATTTAAGCTATCGCTCAAAGCTATGCTACCCTTGAGTCCCAAATCAAACACTGATAAAACTTCAAATGGCCCAAACTTCTATACGGTACGTCCTACACTTATCAAAGTTTACAGCATACAAATGCTTGTAACTTTTTACTGGAGCGTCATAAAACCTTGAAATTTTGTAACAATAAAGAACTCGAGACTCTTGTCAATTTAAGCTTTCGCTCAAAGCTATGCTACCCTTGAGTCCCAAATCAAACACTGATAAAACTTCAAATGGCCCTAACTCCTATACGGTACGTCCCACACCTATCAAAATTTGCAACATACAAATGCTTGTAACTTTTTACTGGAGCGTCATAAAACCTTGAAATTTTGTAACAATAAAGTACTCGAGCCTCTTGTCAATTTAAGCTATCGCTCAAAGCTATGCTACCCTTGAGTCCCAAATCAAACACTGATAAAAGTTCAAGTAGCCCTAGCTTCTATACGGTACGTCCTACACCTATCAAAGTTTGCAACATACAAATGCTTGTAACTTTTTACTGGAGCGTCATAAAACCTTGAAATTTTGTAACAATAAAGTACTCGAGTCTCTTGTCAATTTGAGCTATCGCTCAAAGCTATGCTACCCTTGAGTCCCAAATCAAACACTGATAAAACTTCAAATGGCCCTAACTTCTATACGGTATGTCGTACACCTATCAAAGTTTGCAACATAGAAATGCTTGTAACTTTTTACTGGAGCGTCCTAAAACCTTGAAATTTTATAACAATAAAGTACTCTAGCCTCCTGTCAATTTAAGCTATCGCTCAAAGCTATGCTACCCTTGAGTCCCAATCAAACACTGATAAAACTCCAAATGGCCCTAACTTCTATACGGTACGTCCCACACCTATCAAGGTTTGCAACATACAAATGCTTCTAATCTTTTACTGGAGCGTCATAAAACCTTGAAATTTTGTAACAATAAAGTACTCGAGCCTCTTGTCAATTTAAGCTATCGCTCAAAGCTATGCTACCCTTGAGTCCCAAATCAAACACTGGTAAAACTTCAAATAGACCTAGCTTCTATATGGTACGTCCTACACCTATCAAAGTTTGCAACATACAAATGCTTGTAACTTTTTACTGGAGCGTCATAAAACCTTGAAATTTTGTAACAATAAAGTACTCGAGTCTCTTGTCAATTTGAGCTATCGCTCAAAGCTATGCTGCCCTTGAGTCCCAAATCAAACACTGATAAAACTTCAAATGGCCCTAACTTCTATACGGTATGTCGTACTCCTATCAAAGTTTGCAACGTAGAAATGCTTGTAACTTTTTACTGGAGCGTCCTAAAACCTTGAAATTTTATAACAATAAAGTACTCTAGCCTCCTGTCAATTTAAGCTATCGCTCAAAGCTATGCTACCCTTGAGTCCCAAATCAAACACTGATAAAACCTCAAATGGCCCTAACTTCTATATGGTACGTCCTACACCCATCAAAGTTTGCAACATACAAATGCTTGTAACTTTTTACTGGAGCGCCATAGAACCTTGAAAATTTGTAAAAATAAAGTACTCTAGACTCTTTTCAATTTAAGCTATCGCTCAAAGCTATGCTACCCTTGTGTTCAAATTAAAACACTGATAAAACTTCAAATGGCCCTAACTTCTATACGGTACGTCCCACACCTATCAAAGTTTGCAACATACAAATGCTTCTAATTTTTTACTGGAGCGTCATAAAACCTTGAAATTTTGTAACAATAAAGTACTCGAGCCTCTTGTCAATTTAAGCTATCGCTCAAAGCTATGCTACCCTTGAGTCCCAAATCAAACACTGATAAAACTTTAAATAGACCTAGCTTTTGTACGGTACGTCCTACACCTATCAAAGTTTGTAACATCCAAATGTTTGTAACTTTTTACTGGAGCGTCATAAAACCTTGAAATTTTGTAACAATAAAGTACTCGAGTCTCTTGTCAATTTGAGCTATCGCTCAAAGCTATGCTGCCCTTGAGTCCCAAATCAAACACTGATAAAACTTCAAATGGCCCTAACTTCTATACGGTATGTCGTACACCTATCAAAGTTTGCAACGTAGATATGCTTGTAACTTTTTACTGAAGCGTCATAATACCTTGAAATTTTATAACAATAAAGTACTCTAGCCTCCTGTCAATTTAAGCTATCGCTCAAAGCTATGCTACCCTTGAGTCCCAAATCAAACACTGATAAAACTTCAAATGGCCCAAACTTCTATACGGTACGTCCTACACCTATCAAAGTTTACAGCATACAAATGCTTGTAACTTTTTACTGGAGCGTCATAAAACCTTGAAAATTTGTAACAATAAAGAACTCGAGACTCTTGTCAATTTAAGCTTTCGCTCAAAGCTATGCTACCCTTGAGTCCCAAATCAAACACTGATAAAACTTCAAATGGCCCTAACTTCTATACGGTACGTCCCACACCTATCAAAATTTGCAACATACAAATGCTTGTAACTTTTTACTGGAGCGTCATAAAACCTTGAAATTTTGTAACAATAAAGTACTCGAGCCTCTTGTCAATTTAAGCTATCGCTCAAAGCTATGCTACCCTTGAGTCCCAAATCAAACACTGATAAAAGTTCAAGTAGCCCTAGCTTCTATACGGTACGCCCTACACCTATCAAAGTTTGCAACATACAAATGCTTGTAACTTTTTACTGGAGCGTCATAAAACCTTGAAATTTTGTAACAATAAAGTACTCGAGTCTCTTGTCAATTTGAGCTATCGCTCAAAGCTATGCTACCCTTGAGTCCCAAATCAAACACTGATAAAACTTCAAATGGCCCTAACTTCTATACGGTATGTCGTACACCTATCAAAGTTTGCAACATAGAAATGCTTGTAACTTTTTACTGGAGCGTCCTAAAACCTTGAAATTTTATAACAATAAAGTACTCTAGCCTCCTGTCAATTTAAGCTATCGCTCAAAGCTATGCTACCCTTGAGTCCCAATCAAACACTGATAAAACCTCAAATGGCCCTAACTTCTATATGGTACGTCCTAAACCTATCAATGTTTGCAACACATAAATGCTTGTAACTTTTTACTGGAGCGTCATAATACCTTGAAATTTTGTAACAATAAAGTACTCGAGACTCTTGTCAATTTAAGCTATCGCTCAAAGCTATGCTATCCTTGAGTCCCAAATCAAACACTGATAAAACTCCAAATGGCCCTAACTTCTATACGGTACGTCCCACACCTATCAAAGTTTGCAACATACAAATGCTTCTAATCTTTTACTGGAGCGTCATAAAACCTTGAAATTTTGTAACAATAAAGTACTCGAGCCTCTTGTCAATTTAAGCTATCGCTCAAAGCAATGCTACCCTTGAGTCCCAAATCAAACACTGGTAAAACTTCAAATAGACCTAGCTTCTATATGGTACGTCCTACACCTATCAAAGTTTGCAACATACAAATGCTTGTAACTTTTTACTGGAGCGTCATAAAACCTTGAAATTTTGTAACAATAAAGTACTCGAGTCTCTTGTCAATTTGAGCTATCGCTCAAAGCTATGCTGCCCTTGAGTCCCAAATCAAACACTGATAAAACTTCAAATGGCCCTAACTTCTATACGGTATGTCGTACTCCTATCAAAGTTTGCAACGTAGAAATGCTTGTAACTTTTTACTGGAGCGTCCTAAAACCTTGAAATTTTATAACAATAAAGTACTCTAGCCTCCTGTCAATTTAAGCTATCGCTCAAAGCTATGCTACCCTTGAGTCCCAAATCAAACACTGATAAAACCTCAAATGGCCCTAACTTCTATATGGTACGTCCTACACCCATCAAAGTTTGCAACATACAAATGCTTGTAACTTTTTACTGGAGCGCCATAGAACCTTGAAAATTTGTAACAATAAAGTACTCTAGACTCTTTTCAATTTAAGCTATCGCTCAAAGCTATGCTATCCTTGTGTTCAAATTAAAACACTGATAAAACTTCAAATGGCCCTAACTTCTATACGGTACGTCCCACACCTATCAAAGTTTGCAACATACAAATGCTTCTAATTTTTTACTGGAGCGTCATAAAACCTTGAAATTTTGTAACAATAAAGTACTCGAGCCTCTTGTCAATTTAAGCTATCGCTCAAAGCTATGCTACCCTTGAGTCCCAAATCAAACACTGATAAAACTTTAAATAGACGTAGCTTTTGTACGGTACGTCCTACACCTATCAAAGTTTGTAACATCCAAATGTTTGTAACTTTTTACTGGAGCGTCATAAAACCTTGAAATTTTGTAACAATAAAGTACTCTAGCCTCCTGTCAATTTAATCTATCGCTCAAAGCTATGCTACCCTTGAGTCCCAAATCAAACACTGATAAAACTTCAAATGGCCCAAACTTCTATACGGTACGTCCTACACCTATCAAAGTTTACAGCATACAAATGCTTGTAACTTTTTACTGGAGCGTCATAAAACCTTGAAAATTTGTAACAATAAAGAACTCGAGACTCTTGTCAATTTAAGCTTTCGCTCAAAGCTATGCTACCCTTGAGTCCCAAATCAAACACTGATAAAACTTCAAATGGCCCTAACTTCTATACGGTACGTCCCACACCTATCAAAATTTGCAACATACAAATGCTTGTAACTTTTTACTGGAGCGTCATAAAACCTTGAAATTTTGTAACAATAAAGTACTCGAGCCTCTTGTCAATTTAAGCTATCGCTCAAAGCTATGCTACCCTTGAGTCCCAAATCAAACACTGATAAAAGTTCAAGTAGCCCTAGCTTCTATACGGTACGCCCTACACCTATCAAAGTTTGCAACATACAAATGCTTGTAACTTTTTACTGGAGCGTCATAAAACCTTGAAATTTTGTAACAATAAAGTACTCGAGTCTCTTGTCAATTTGAGCTATCGCTCAAAGCTATGCTACCCTTGAGTCCCAAATCAAACACTGATAAAACTTCAAATGGCCCTAACTTCTATACGGTATGTCGTACACCTATCAAAGTTTGCAACATAGAAATGCTTGTAACTTTTTACTGGAGCGTCCTAAAACCTTGAAATTTTATAACAATAAAGTATTCTAGCCTCCTGTCAATTTAAGCTATCGCTCAAAGCTATGCTACCCTTGAGTCCCAAATCAAACACTGATAAAACCTCAAATGTCCCTAACTTCTATATGGTACGTCCTAAACCTATCAATGTTTGCAACACATAAATGCTTGTAACTTTTTACTGGAGCGTCATAATACCTTGAAATTTTGTAACAATAAAGTACTCGAGACTCTTTTCAATTTAAGCTATCGCTCAAAGCTATGCTATCCTTGAGTCCCAAATCAAACACTGATAAAACTCCAAATGGCCCTAACTTCTATACGGTACGTCCCACACCTATCAAAGTTTGCAACATACAAATGCTTCTAATCTTTTACTGGAGCGTCATAAAACCTTGAAATTTTGTAACAATAAAGTACTCGAGCCTCTTGTCAATTTAAGCTATCGCTCAAAGCTATGCTACCCTTGAGTCCCAAATCAAACACTGGTAAAACTTCAAATAGACCTAGCTTCTATATGGTACGTCCTACACCTATCAAAGTTTGCAACATACAAATGCTTGTAACTTTTTACTGGAGCGTCATAAAACCTTGAAATTTTGTAACAATAAAGTACTCGAGTCTCTTGTCAATTTGAGCTATCGCTCAAAGCTATGCTGCCCTTGAGTCCCAAATCAAACACTGATAAAACTTCAAATGGCCCTAACTTCTATACGGTATGTCGTACTCCTATCAAAGTTTGCAACGTAGAAATGCTTGTAACTTTTTACTGGAGCGTCATAAAACCTTGAAATTTTGTAACAATAAAGAACTCGAGACTCTTGTCAATTTAAGATTTCGCTCAAAGCTATGCTGTCCTTGAGTCCCAAATCAAACACTGATAAAACTTCAAATAGCCCTAGCTTCTACACGGTACGTCCTACACCTATCAAAGTTTGCAACATACAAATGCTTGTAACTTTTTACTGGAGCGTCATAAAACCTTGAAATTTTGTAACAATAAAGAACTCGAGACTCTTGTCAATTTAAGATTTCGCTCAAAGCTATGCTGTCCTTGAGTCCCAAATCAAACACTGATAAAACTTCAAATAGCCCTAGCTTCTACACGGTACGTCCTACACCTATCAAAGTTTGCAACATACAAATGCTTGTAACTTTTTACTGGAGCGTCATAAAACCTTGAAATTTTGTAACAATAAAGCACTCGAGCCTCTTGTCAATTTAAGCTATCGCTCAAAGCTATGCTACCCTTGAGTCCCAAATCAAACACTGATAAAACTTCAAATAGCCCTAGCCTCTATACAGTACGTCCTACACCTATCAAAGTTTGCAGCATACAAATACTTGTAACTTTTTACTGGAGCGTCATAAAACCTTGAAATTTTGTAACAATAAAGTACTCGAGCCTCTTGTCAATTTAAGCTATCGCTCAAAGCTATGCTACCCTTGAGTCCCAAATCAAACACTGATAAAACTTCAAATGGCCCTAACTTCTATACGGTATGTCCTACACCTATCAAAGTTTGCAGCATACAAATGCTTGTAACTTTTTACTGGAGCGTCCTAAAACCTTGAAATTTTATAACAATAAAGTACTCTAGCCTCCTGTCAATTTAAGCTTTCGCTCAAAGCTATGCTACCCTTGAGTCCCAAATCAAACACTGATAAAACCTCCAATGGCCCTAACTTCTATATGGTACGTCCTACACCCATCAAAGTTTGCAACATACAAATGCTTGTAACTTTTTACTGGAGCGCCATAGAACCTTGAAAATTTGTAACAATAAAGTACTCTAGCCTCTTTTCAATTTAAGCTATCGCTCAAAGCTATGCTACCCTTGTGTTCAAATTAAAACACTGATAAAACTTCAAATGGCCCTAACTTCTATACGGTACGTCCCACACCTATCAAAGTTTGCAACATACAAATGCTTCTAATTTTTTACTGGAGCGTCATAAAACCTTGAAATTTTGTAACAATAAAGTACTCGAGCCTCTTGTCAATTTAAGCTATCGCTCAAAGCTATGCTACCCTTGAGTCCCAAATCAAACACTGATAAAACTTCAAATAGACCTAGCTTTTGTACGGTACGTCCTACACCTATCAAAGTTTGCAACATCCAAATGTTTGTAACTTTTTACTGGAGCGTCATAAAACCTTGAAATTTTGTAACAATAAAGTACTCGAGTCTCTTGTCAATTTGAGCTATCGCTCAAAGCTATGCTGCCCTTGAGTCCCAAATCAAACACTGATAAAACTTCAAATGGCCCTAACTTCTATACGGTATGTCGTACACCTATCAAAGTTTGCAACGTAGATATGCTTGTAACTTTTTACTGAAGCGTCATAATACCTTGAAATTTTATAACAATAAAGTACTCTAGCCTCCTGTTAATTTAAGCTATCGCTCAAAGCTATGCTACCCTTGAGTCCCAAATCAAACACTGATAAAACTTCAAATGGCCCAAACTTCTATACGGTACGTCCTACACCTATCAAAGTTTACAGCATACAAATGCTTGTAACTTTTTACTGGAGCGTCATAAAACCTTGAAAATTTGTAACAATAAAGAACTCGAGACTCTTGTCAATTTAAGCTTTCGCTCAAAGCTATGCTACCCTTGAGTCCCAAATCAAACACTGATAAAACTTCAAATGGCCCTAACTTCTATACGGTACGTCCCACACCTATCAAAATTTGCAACATACAAATGCTTGTAACTTTTTACTGGAGCGTCATAAAACCTTGAAATTTTGTAACAATAAAGTACTCGAGCCTCTTGTCAATTTAAGCTATCGCTCAAAGCTATGCTACCCTTGAGTCCCAAATCAAACACTGATAAAAGTTCAAGTAGACCTAGCTTCTATACGGTAAGTCCTACACCTATCAAAGTTTGCAACATACAAATGCTTGTAACTTTTTACTGGAGCGTCATAAAACCTTGAAATTTTGTAACAATAAAGTACTCGAGTCTCTTGTCAATTTGAGCTATCGCTCAAAGCTATGCTACCCTTGAGTCCCAAATCAAACACTGATAAAACTTCAAATGGCCCTAACTTCTATACGGTATGTCGTACACCTATCAAAGTTTGCAACATAGAAATGCTTGTAACTTTTTACTGGAGCGTCCTAAAACCTTGAAATTTTATAACAATAAAGTACTCTAGCCTCCTGTCAATTTAAGCTATCGCTCAAAGCTATGCTAGCCTTGAGTCCCAAATCAAACACTGATAAAACCTCAAATGGCCCTAACTTCTATATGGTACGTCCTAAACCTATCAATGTTTGCAACACATAAATGCTTGTAACTTTTTACTGGAGCGTCATAAAACCTTGAAATTTTGTAACAATAAAGAACTCGAGACTCTTTTCAATTTAAGCTATCGCTCAAAGCTATGCTATCCTTGAGTCCCAAATCAAACACTGATAAAACTTCAAATAGCCCTAGCTTCTACACGGTACGTCCTACACCTATCAAAGTTTGCAACATACAAATGCTTGTAACTTTTTACTGGAGCGTCATAAAACCTTGAAATTTTGTAACAATAAAGTACTCGAGCCTCTTGTCAATTTAAGCTATCGCTCAAAGCTATGCTGTCCTTGAGTCCCAAATCAAACACTGATAAAACTTCAAATAGCCCTAGCTTCTACACGGTACGTCCTACACCTATCAAAGTTTGCAACATACAAATGCTTGTAACTTTTTACTGGAGCGTCATAAAACCTTGAAATTTTGTAACAATAAAGTACTCGAGCCTCTTGTCAATTTAAGCTATCGCTCAAAGCTATGCTACCCTTGAGTCCCAAATCAAACACTGATAAAACTTCAAATGGCCCTAACTTCTATACGGTATGTCCTACACCTATCAAAGTTTGCAGCATACAAATGCTTGTAACTTTTTACTGGAGCGTCATAAAACCTTGAAATTTTGTAACAATAAAGAACTCGAGACTCTTGTCAATTTAAGCTTTCGCTCAAAGCTAAGCTACCCTTGAGTCCCAAATCAAACACTGATAAAACTTCAAAAGGCCCTAACTTCTATACGGTACGTCCCACACCTATCAAAGTTTGCAACATACAAATGCTTGTAACTTTTTACTGGAGCGTCATAAAACATTGAAATTTTGTAACAATAAAGTACTCGAGTCTCTTGTCAATTTAAGCTGTCGCTCAAAGCTATGCTACCCTTGAGTCCCAAATCAAACACTGATAAAACTTCAAATAGCCCTAGGTTATATACGGTATGTCCTACACCTATCAAAGTTTGCAACATACAAATGCTTGTAACTTTTTACTGGAGCGTCATAAAACCTTGAAATTTTGTAACAATAAAGTACTCTAGCCTCTTGTCAATTTAAGCTATCGCTCAACGCTATGATACATTTGAGTCCCAAAAAAAAACACTGATAAAACTTCAAATGGTCCTAACTTCTATACGGTACGGCCTACACCTATCAAAGTTTGCAACATACAAATGCTTGTAACTTTTTACTGGAGCGTCATAAAATATTGAAATTTTGTAACAATAAAGTACTCGAGCTTCTTCTCAATTTAAGATATCGCTCAAAGCTATGCTACCCTTGAGTTCCAAATCAAACACTGATAAAACTTCAAATGGCCCTAACTCCTATACTGTGTACCCTATACCTATCAAAGTTTGCAACATACAAATGCTTGTAACTTTTTACTGGAGCGTCATAAAAACTTGAAATTTTGTAACAATAAAGTACTCGAGCCTCTTGTCAATTTAAGCTATCGCTCAAAGCTATGCTACCCTTGAGTCCCAAATCAAACACTGATAAAACTTCAGATGGCCCTAACTTCTTTACTGTACGTGCTACACCTATCAAAGTTTGCAACATACAATTGCTTGTAACTTTTTACTGGAGCGTCATAAAACCTTGAAATCTTGTAACAATAAAGTACTCGAGCTTCTTCTCAATTTAAGCTATCGCTCAAAGCTATGCTACCTTTGAGTCCCAAATCAAACACTGATAAAACTTCAAATGGCCCTGACTTCTATACGGTACGTCCTACATTTATCAAAGATTGGAACATACAAATGCTTGTAACTTTTTACTGGAGCGTCATAAAACCTTGACATTTTGTAACAATAAAGTACTCGAGCCTCTTGTCAATTAAAGCTATCGATCAAAGCTATGCTACCCTTGAGTCCCAAATCAAACACTGATAAAACTTCAAATAGCCCTAGCTTCTACACGGTACGTCCTACACCAATCAAAGCTTGAAACATACAAATGCTTGTAACTTTTTACTGGAGCGTCATAAAACCTGGAAAATTTGTAACAATAAAGTACTCGAGCTTCTTCTCAATTTAAGCTATCGCTCAAAGCTATGCTACCCTTGAGTCCCAAATCAAACACTGATAAAACTTCAAATGGCCCTAACTTCTATACGGTACGTCCTACACCTATCAAAGTTTGCAGCATACAAATGCTTGTAACTTTTTACTGGAGCGTCATAAAACCTTGAAATTTTGTAACAATAAAGTACTCGAGACTCTTGTCAATTTAAGCTATCGCTCAAAGCTATGCTATCCTTGAGTCCCAAGTCAAACACTGATAAAACTTCAAATGGCCCTAATTTCTATACGGTACGTCCCACACCTATCAAAGTTTGCAACATACAAATGCTTCTAATTTTTTACTGGAGCGTCATAAAACCTTGAAATTTTGTAACAATAAAGTACTCGAGCCTCTTGTCGATTTAAGCTATCGCTCAAAGCTATGCTACCCTTGAGTCCCAAATCAAACACTGATAAAACTTCAAATAGACCTAGCTTCTATACGGTACGTCCTACACCTATCAAAGTTTGCAACATACAAATGCTTGTAACTTTTTACTGCAGCGTCATAAAATATTGAAATTTTGTAACAATAAAGTACTCGAGCTTCTTCTCAATTTAAGATATCGCTCAAAGCTATGCTACCCTTGAGTTCCAAATCAAACACTGATAAAACTTCAAATGGCCCTAACTCCTATACTGTGTACCCTATACCTATCAAAGTTTGCAACATACAAATGCTTGTAACTTTTTACTGGAGCGTCATAAAAACTTGAAATTTTGTAACAATAAAGTACTCGAGCCTCTTGTCAATTTAAGCTATCGCTCAAAGCTATGCTATCCTTGAGTCCCAAGTCAAACACTGATAAAACTTCAAATGGCCCTAATTTCTATACGGTACGTCCCACACCTATCAAAGTTTGCAACATACAAATGCTTCTAATTTTTTCTGGAGCGTCATAAAACCTTGAAATTTTGTAACAATAAAGTACTCGAGCCTCTTGTCAATTTAAGCTATCGCTCAAAGCTATGCTACCCTTGAGTCCCAAATCAAACACTGATAAAACTTCAAATAGACCTAGCTTCTATACGGTACGTCCTACACCTATCAAAGTTTGCAACATACAAATGCTTGTAACTTTTTACTGGAGCGTCATAAAACCTTGAATTTTTGTAACAATAAAGTACTCGAGTCTCTTGTCAATTTGAGCTATCGCTCAAAGCTATGCTGCCCTTGAGTCCCAAATCAAACACTGATAAAACTTCAAATGGCCCTAACTTCTATACGGTCTGTCGTACACCTATCAAAGTTTGCAACGTAGAAATGCTTGTAGCTTTTTACTGGAGCGTCATAAAACCTTGAAATTTTATAACAATAAAGTACTCTAGCCTCCTGTCAATTTAAGCTATCGCTCAAAGCTATGCTACCCTTGAGTCCCAAATCAAACACTGATAAAACTTCAAATGGCCCTAACTTCTATACGGTACGTCCTACACCTATCAAAGTTTGCAGAATACAAATGCTTGTAACTTTTTACTGGAGCGTCATAAAACCTTGAAATTTTGTAACAATAAAGAACTCGAGACTCTTGTCAATTTAAGCTTTCGCTCAAAGCTATGCTACCCTTGAGTCCCAAATCAAACACTGATAAAACTTCAAATGGCCCTAACTTCTATACGGTACGTCCCACACCTATCAAAGTTTGCAACATACAAATGCTTGTAACTTTTTACTGGAGCGTCATAAAACCTTGAAATTTTGTAACAATAAAGTACTCGAGCCTCTTGTCAATTTAAGCTATCGCTCAAAGCTATGATACCCTTGAGTCCCAAATCAAACACTGATAAAACTTCAAATGGCCCTAACTTCTATACGGTATGTCGTACACCTATCAAAGTTTGCAACATAGAAATACTTGTAACTTTTTACTGGAGCGTCCTAAAACCTTGAAATTTTATAACAATAAAGTACTCTAGCCTCCTGTCAATTTAAGCTATCGCTCAAAGCTATGCTACCCTTGAGTCCCAAATCAAACACTGATAAAATCTCAAATGGCCCTAACTTCTATATTATACGTCCTACACCTATCAAAGTTTTCAACATACAAATGCTTGTAACTTTTTACTGGAGCGCCATAGAACCTTGAAATTTTGTAACAATAAAGTACTCTAGCCTCTTGTCAATTTAAGCTATCGCTATGCTACCCTTGTGTCCCAAATCAAACACTGATAAAACTTCAAATGGCCCTAACTTCTATACGGTATGTCGTACACCTATCAAAGTTTGCAACATAGAAATACTTGTAACTTTTTACTGGAGCGTCCTAAAACCTTGAAATTTTATAACAATAAAGTACTCTAGCCTCTTGTCAATTTAAGCTATCGCTCAAAGCTATGCTACCCTTGAGTCCCAAATCAAACACTGATAAAACTTCAAATAGACCTAGCTTCTGTACGGTACGTCCTACACCTATCAAAGTTTGCAACATCCAAATGTTTGTAACTTTTTACTGGAGCGTCATAAAACCTTGAAATTTTATAACAATAAAGTACTGTAGCCTCCTGTCAATTTAAGCTATCGCTCAAAGCTATGCTACCCTTGAGTCCCAAATCAAACACTGATAAAACTTCAAATGGCCCTAACTTCTATACGGTACGTCCCACACTATCAAAGTTTGCAACATACAAATGCTTCAAATTTTTTACTGGAGCGTCATAAAACCTTGAAATGTTGTAACAATAAAGTACTCGAGCCGCTTGTCAATTTAAGCTATCGCTCAAAGCTATGCTACCCTTGAGTCCCAAATCAAACACTGATAAAACTTCAAATGGCCCTAACTTCTATACGGTATGTCGTACACCTATCAAAGTTTGCAACGTAGAAATGCTTGTAACTTTTTACTGGAGCGTCATAAAACCTTGAAATTTTGTAACAATAAAGAACTCGAGATTCTTGTCAATTTAAGATTTCGCTCAAAACTATGCTACCCTTGAGTCCCAAATCAAACACTGATAAAACTTCAAATAGACCTAGCTTCTATACGGTACGTCCTACACCTATCAAAGTTTGCAGCATACAAATGCTTGTAACTTTTTACTGGAGCGTCATAAAACCTTGAAATTTTATAACAATAAAGTACTGTAGCCTCCTGTCAATTTAAGCTATCGCTCAAAGCTATGCTACCCTTGAGTCCCAAATCAAACACTGATAAAACTTCAAATGGCCCTAACTCCTATACGGTACGTCCCACACTATCAAAGTTTGCAACATACAAATGCTTGTAACTTTTTACTGGAGCGTCATAAAACCTTGAAATTTTGTAAATATAAAGTACTCGAGTCCCTTGTCAATTTGAGCTATCGCTCAAAGCTATGCTACCCTTGAGTCCCAAATCAAACACTGATAAAACTGCAAATGGCCTTACTTCTATACGGTATGTCGTACACCTATCAAAGTTTGCAACATAGAAATGCTTGTAACTTTTTACTGGAGCGTCATAAAACCTTGAAATTTTGTAACAATAAAGTACTCAAGCCTCTTGTCAATTTAAGCTATCGATCAAAGCTATGCTACCCTTGAGTCCCAAATCAAACACTGATAAAACTTCAAATAGACCTAGCTTCTATACGGTACGTCCTACACCTATCAAAGTTTGCAGCATACAAATGCTTGTAACTTTTTACTGGAGCGTCATAAAACCTTGAAATTTTGTAACAATAAAGTACTCGAGTATCTTGTCCATTTGAGCTATCGCTCAAAGCTATGCTGCCCTTGAGTCCCAAATCAAACACTGATAAAACTTCAAATGGCCCGAACTTCCATACGGTATGTCGTACACCTATCAAAGTTTGCAACGTAGAAATGCTTGTAACTTTTTACTCGAGCGTCATAAAACCTTGAAATTTTGTAACAATAAAGAACTCGAGACTCTTGTCAATTTAAGCTTTCGCTCAAAGCTATGCTACCCTTGAGTCCCAAATCAAACACTGATAAAACTTCAAATGGCCCTAACTTCTATACGGTACGTCGCACACCTATAAAAGTTTGCAACATACAAATGCTTGTAAATTTTACTGGAGCGTCATAAAACCTTGAAATTTTGTAACAATAAAGTACTCGAGCCTCTTGTCAATTTAAGCTATCGCTCAAAGCTATGCTACCCTTCAGTCCCAAATCAAACACTGATAAAACTTCAAATAGCCCTAGATTCTATACGGTACGTCCTACACCTATCAAAGTTTGCAACATACAAATGCTTGTAACTTTTTACTGGAGCGTCATAAAACCTTGAAATTTTGTAACAATAAAGTACTCGAGTCTCTTGTCAATTTGAGCTATCGCTCAAAGCTATGCTACCCTTGAGTCCCAAATCAAACACTGATAAAACTTCAAATGGCCCTAACTTCTATACGGTATGTCGTACACCTATCAAAGTTTGCAACATAGAAATGCTTGTAACTTTTTACTGGAGCGTCCTAAAACCTTGAAATTTTATAACAATAAAGTACTCTAGCCTCCTATCAATTTAAGCTATCGCTCAAAGCTATGCTACCCTTGAGTCCCAAATCAAACACTGATAAAACCTCAAATGGCCCTAACTTCTATATGGTATGTCCTACACCTATCAAAGTTTGCAACATACAAATGCTTGTAACTTTTTACTGGAGCGCCACAGAACCTTGAAATTTTGTAACAATAAAGTACTCTACCCTCTTGTCAATTTAAGCTATCGCTCAAAGCTATGCTACCCTTGTGTCCCAAATCAAACACTGATAAAACTTCAAATGGCCCTAACTTCTATACGGTACGTCCCACACCTATCAAAGTTTGCAACATACAAATGCTTGTAAATTTTTACTGGAGCGTCATAAAACCTTGAAATTTTGTAACAATAAAGTACTCGAGCCTCTTGTCAATTTAAGCTATCGCTCAAAGCTATGCTACCCTTGAGTCCCAAATCAAACACTGATAAAACTTCAAATGGCCCTAACTTCTATACCGTACGTCCTACACCTATCAAAGTTTGCAGCATACAAATGCTTGTAACTTTTTACTGGAGCGTCATAAAACCTTGAAATTTTGTAACAATAAAGTACTCGAGGCTTTTGTCAATTTGAGCTATCGCTCAAAGCTATGCTACCCTTGAGTCCCAAATCAAACACTGATAAAACTTCAAATGGCCCTAACTTCTATAACGTACGTCCTACACCTATCAAAGTTTGCAGCATACAAATGTTTGTAACTTTTTACTCGAGCGTCATAAAACCTTGAAATTTTGTAACAATAAAGTACTCGAGCCTCTTGTCAATTTAAGCTATCGCTCAAAGCTATGCTACCCTTGAGTCCCAAATCAAACACTGATAAAACTGCAAATGGCCCTAACTTCTATACGGTATGTCGTACACCTATCAAAGTTTGCAACATAGAAATGCTTGTAACTTTTTACTGGAGCCTCATAAAACATTGAAATTTTATAACAATAAAGTACTCTAGCCTCCTGTCAATTTAAGCTATCGCTCAAAGCTATGCTACCCTTGAGTCCCAAATCAAACACTGATAAAACCTCAAATGGCCCGAACTTCTATATGGTACGTCCTACACCTATCAAAGTTTGGAACATACAAATGCTTGTAACTTTTTACTGGAGCGTTATAATACCTTGAAATTTTGTAACAATAAAGTACTCGAGCCTCTTGTCAATTTAAGCTATCGCTCAAAGCTATGCTACCCTTGAGTCCCAAATCAAACACTGATAAAACTTCAAATGGCCCTAACTTCTATACCGTACGTCCTACACCTATCAAAGTTTGCAGCATACAAATGCTTGTAACTTTTTACTGGAGCGTCATAAAACCTTGAAATTTTGTAACAATAAAGTACTCGAGGCTTTTGTCAATTTGAGCTATCGCTCAAAGCTATGCTACCCTTGAGTCCCAAATCAAACACTGATAAAACTTCAAATGGCCCTAACTTCTATACGGTACGTCCTACACCTATCAAAGTTTGCAACATACAAATGCTTGTAACTTTTTACTGGAGCGTCATAAAACCTTGAAATTTTGTAACAATAAAGTACTCGAGCTTCTTCTCAATTTAAGCTATCGCTCAAAGCTATGCTTTCCTTGAGTCCCAAATCAAACACTGATAAAACTTCAAATGGCCCTAACTTCTTTACGGTACGTCCTACACCTATCAAGGTTTGCAACATACAAATGCTTGTAACTTTTTACTGGAGCGTCATAAAATCTTGATATTTTGTAACAATAAAGTACTCGAACCTCTTGTCAATTTAAGTTATCGTTCAAAGCTATGCTACCCTTGAATCCCAAATTAAACACTGATAAAACTTCAAATAGCCCTAACTTCTATACGGTACGTCCTACACCTATCAAAGTTTGCAACATACAAATGCTTGTAACTTTTTACTGGAGCGTCATAAAACCTTGAAATTTTGTAACAATAAAGTACTCGAGCTTCTTCTCAATTTAAGCTATCGCTCAAAGCTATGCTTTCCTTGAGTCCCAAATCAAACACTGATAAAACTTCAAATGGCCCTAACTTCTTTACGGTACGTCCTACACCTATCAAGGTTTGCAACATACAATTGCTTGTAACTTTTTACTGGAACGTCATAAAACCTTGAAATCTTGTAACAATACAGTACTCGAGTCTCTTGTCAATTTGAGCTATCGCTTAAAGCTATGCTACCCTTGAGTCAAAAATCAAACACTGATAAAACTTCAAATGGCCCTAACTTCTATACGGTATATCGTACACCTATCAAAGTTTGCAACATAGAAATGCTTGTAACTTTTTACTGGAGCGTCATAAAACCTTGAAATTTTATAAGAATAAAGTACTCTAGCCTCTTGTCAATTTAAGCTATCGCTCAAAGCTATGCTACCCTTGAGTCCCAAATCAAACACTGATAAAACTTCAAATGGCCCTAACTTCTGTACGGTACGTCCTACACCTATCAAAGTTTGCAACATACAAATGCTTGTAACTTTTTAGTGGAGCGCCATAAAACCTTGAAATTTTGTAACAATAAAGTACTCTAGCCTCTTGTCAATTTAAGCTATCGCTCAACGCTATGATACCCTTGAGTCCCAAATAAAACACTGATAAAACTTCAAATGGCCCTAACTTCTGTACGGTACGTCCTACACCTATCAAAGTTTGCAACATACAAATGCTTGTAAATTTTACTGGAGCGTCATAAAACCTTGAAATTTTGTAACAATAAAGTACTCGAGCCTCTTGTCAATTTAAGCTATCGCTCAAAGCTATGCTACCCTTCAGTCCCAAATCAAACACTGATAAAACTTCAAATAGCCCTAGATTCTATACGGTACGTCCTACACCTATCAAAGTTTGCAACATACAAATGCTTGTAACTTTTTACTGGAGCGTCATAAAACCTTGAAATTTTGTAACAATAAAGTACTCGAGTCTCTTGTCAATTAAAGCTATCGTTCAAAGCTATGCTACCCTTGAGTCCCAAATCAAACACTGATAAAACTTCAAATGGCCCTAACTTCTATACGGTCGTACACCTATCAAAGTTTGCAACATAGAAATGCTTGTAACTTTTTACTGGAGCCTCATAAAACCTTGAAATTTTATAACAATAAAGTACTCTAGCCTCCTGTCAATTTAAGCTATCGCTCAAAGCTATGCTACCCTTGAGTCCCAAATCAAACACTGATAAAACCTCAAATGGCCCGAACTTCTATATGGTACGTCCTACACCTATCAAAGTTTGGAACATACAAATGCTTGTAACTTTTTACTGGAGCGTCATAATACCTTGAAATTTTGTAACAATAAAGTACTCGAGGCTTTTGTCAATTTGAGCTATCGCTCAAAGCTATGCTACCCTTGAGTCCCAAATCAAACACTGATAAAACTTCAAATGGCCCTAACTTCTATACGGTACGTCCTACACCTATCAAAGTTTGCAACATACAAATGCTTGTAACTTTTTACTGGAGCGTCATAAAACCTTGAAATTTTGTAACAATAAAGTACTCGAGCTTCTTCTTAATTTAAGCTTTCGCTCAAAGCTATGCTTTCCTTGAGTCCCAAATCAAACACTGATAAAACTTCAAATGGCCCTAACTTCTTTACGGTACGTCCTACACCTATCAAGGTTTGCAACATACAAATGCTTGTAACTTTTTACTGGAGCGTCATAAAATCTTGATATTTTGTAACAATAAAGTACTCGAACCTCTTGTCAATTTAAGTTATCGTTCAAAGCTATGCTACCCTTGAATCCCAAATTAAACACTGATAAAACTTCAAATAGCCCTAACTTCTATACGGTACGTCCTACACCTATCAAAGTTTGCAACATACAAATGCTTGTAACTTTTTACTGGAGCGTCATAAAACCTTGAAATTTTGTAACAATAAAGTACTCGAGCTTCTTCTCAATTTAAGCTATCGCTCAAAGCTATGCTTTCCTTGAGTCCCAAATCAAACACTGATAAAACTTCAAATGGCCCTAACTTCTTTACGGTACGTCCTACACCTATCAAGGTTTGCAACATACAATTGCTTGTAACTTTTTACTGGAACGTCATAAAACCTTGAAATCTTGTAACAATACAGTACTCGAGTCTCTTGTCAATTTGAGCTATCGCTTAAAGCTATGCTACCCTTGAGTCAAAAATCAAACACTGATAAAACTTCAAATGGCCCCAACTTCTATACGGTATATCGTACACCTATCAAAGTTTGCAACATAGAAATGCTTGTAACTTTTTACTGGAGCGTCATAAAACCTTGAAATTTTATAAGAATAAAGTACTCTAGCCTCTTGTCAATTTAAGCTATCGCTCAAAGCTATGCTACCCTTGAGTCCCAAATCAAACACTGATAAAACTTCAAATGGCCCTAACTTCTGTACGGTACGTCCTACACCTATCAAAGTTTGCAACATACAAATGCTTGTAACTTTTTAGTGGAGCGCCATAAAACCTTGAAATTTTGTAACAATAAAGTACTCTAGCCTCTTGTCAATTTAAGCTATCGCTCAACGCTATGATACCCTTGAGTCCCAAATAAAACACTGATAAAACTTCAAATGGCCCTAACTTCTGTACGGTACGTCCTACACCTATCAAAGTTTGCAACATACAAATGCTTGTAAATTTTACTGGAGCGTCATAAAACCTTGAAATTTTGTAACAATAAAGTACTCGAGCCTCTTGTCAATTTAAGCTATCGCTCAAAGCTATGCTACCCTTCAGTCCCAAATCAAACACTGATAAAACTTCAAATAGCCCTAGATTCTATACGGTACGTCCTACACCTATCAAAGTTTGCAACATACAAATGCTTGTAACTTTTTACTGGAGCGTCATAAAACCTTGAAATTTTGTAACAATAAAGTACTCGAGTCTCTTGTCAATTAAAGCTATCGTTCAAAGCTATGCTACCCTTGAGTCCCAAATCAAACACTGATAAAACTTCAAATGGCCCTAACTTCTATACGGTCGTACACCTATCAAAGTTTGCAACATAGAAATGCTTGTAACTTTTTACTGGAGCCTCATAAAACCTTGAAATTTTATAACAATAAAGTACTCTAGCCTCCTGTCAATTTAAGCTATCGCTCAAAGCTATGCTACCCTTGAGTCCCAAATCAAACACTGATAAAACCTCAAATGGCCCGAACTTCTATATGGTACGTCCTACACCTATCAAAGTTTGGAACATACAAATGCTTGTAACTTTTTACTGGAGCGTCATAATACCTTGAAATTTTGTAACAATAAAGTACTCGAGGCTTTTGTCAATTTGAGCTATCGCTCAAAGCTATGCTACCCTTGAGTCCCAAATCAAACACTGATAAAACTTCAAATGGCCCTAACTTCTATACGGTACGTCCTACACCTATCAAAGTTTGCAACATACAAATGCTTGTAACTTTTTACTGGAGCGTCATAAAACCTTGAAATTTTGTAACAATAAAGTACTCGAGCTTCTTCTCAATTTAAGCTATCGCTCAAAGCTATGCTTTCCTTGAGTCCCAAATCAAACACTGATAAAACTTCAAATGGCCCTAACTTCTTTACGGTACGTCCTACACCTATCAAGGTTTGCAACATACAAATGCTTGTAACTTTTTACTGGAGCGTCATAATACCTTGAAATTTTGTAACAATAAAGTACTCGAGGCTTTTGTCAATTTGAGCTATCGCTCAAAGCTATGCTACCCTTGAGTCCCAAATCAAACACTGATAAAACTTCAAATGGCCCTAACTTCTTTACGGTACGTCCTACACCTATCAAGGTTTGCAACATACAAATGCTTGTAACTTTTTACTGGAGCGTCATAAAATCTTGATATTTTGTAACAATAAAGTACTCGAACCTCTTGTCAATTTAAGTTATCGTTCAAAGCTATGCTACCCTTGAATCCCAAATTAAACACTGATAAAACTTCAAATAGCCCTAACTTCTATACGGTACGTCCTACACCTATCAAAGTTTGCAACATACAAATGCTTGTAACTTTTTACTGGAGCGTCATAAAACCTTGAAATTTTGTAACAATAAAGTACTCGAGCTTCTTCTCAATTTAAGCTATCGCTCAAAGCTATGCTTTCCTTGAGTCCCAAATCAAACACTGATAAAACTTCAAATGGCCCTAACTTCTTTACGGTACGTCCTACACCTATCAAGGTTTGCAACATACAATTGCTTGTAACTTTTTACTGGAACGTCATAAAACCTTGAAATCTTGTAACAATAGAGTAATCGAGTCTCTTGTCAATTTGAGCTATCGCTTAAAGCTATGCTACCCTTGAGTCAAAAATCAAACACTGATAAAACTTCAAATGGCCCTAACTTCTATACGGTATATCGTACACCTATCAAAGTTTGCAACATAGAAATGCTTGTAACTTTTTACTGGAGCATCATAAAACCTTGAAATTTTATAAGAATAAAGTACTCTAGCCTCTTGTCAATTTAAGCTATCGCTCAAAGCTATGCTACCCTTGAGTCCCAAATCAAACACTGATAAAACTTCAAATGGCCCTAACTTCTGTACGGTACGTCCTACACCTATCAAAGTTTGCAACATACAAATGCTTGTAACTTTTTACTGGAGCGCCATAAAACCTTGAAATTTTGTAACAATAAAGTACTCTAGCCTCTTGTCAATTTAAGCTATCGCTCAACGCTATGATACCCTTGAGTCCCAAATAAAACACTGATAAAACTTCAAATGGCCCTAACTTCTGTACGGTACGTCCTACACCTATCAAAGTTTGCAACATACAAATGCTTGTAAATTTTACTGGAGCGTCATAAAACCTTGAAATTTTGTAACAATAAAGTACTCGAGCCTCTTGTCAATTTAAGCTATCGCTCAAAGCTATGCTACCCTTCAGTCCCAAATCAAACACTGATAAAACTTCAAATAGCCCTAGATTCTATACGGTACGTCCTACACCTATCAAAGTTTGCAACATACAAATGCTTGTAACTTTTTACTGGAGCGTCATAAAACCTTGAAATTTTGTAACAATAAAGTACTCGAGTCTCTTGTCAATTAAAGCTATCGTTCAAAGCTATGCTACCCTTGAGTCCCAAATCAAACACTGATAAAACTTCAAATGGCCCTAACTTCTATACGGTCGTACACCTATCAAAGTTTGCAACATAGAAATGCTTGTAACTTTTTACTGGAGCCTCATAAAACCTTGAAATTTTATAACAATAAAGTACTCTAGCCTCCTGTCAATTTAAGCTATCGCTCAAAGCTATGCTACCCTTGAGTCCCAAATCAAACACTGATAAAACCTCAAATGGCCCGAACTTCTATATGGTACGTCCTATACCTATCAAAGTTTGGAACATACAAATGCTTGTAACTTTTTACTGGAGCGTCATAATACCTTGAAATTTTGTAACAATAAAGTACTCGAGGCTTTTGTCAATTTGAGCTATCGCTCAAAGCTATGCTACCCTTGAGTCCCAAATCAAACACTGATAAAACTTCAAATGGCCCTAACTTCTATATGGTACGTCCTACACCTATCAAAGTTTGCAACATACAAATGCTTGTAACTTTTTACTGGAGCGTCATAAAACCTTGAAATTTTGTAACAATAAAGTACTCGAGTCTCTTGTCAATTTGAGCTATCGCTCAAAGCTATGCTACCCTTGAGTCCCAAATCAAACACTGATAAAACTTCAAATGGCCCTAACTTCTATACGGTATGTCGTACACCTATCAAAGTTTGCAACATAGAAATGCTTGTAACTTTTTACTGGAGCGTCCTAAAACCTTGAAATTTTATAACAATAGAGTACTCTAGCCTCCTGTCAATTTAAGCTATCGCTCAAAGCTATGCTACCCTTGAGTCCCAAATCAAACACTGATAAAACCTCAAATGGCCCTAACTTCTATATGGTATGTCCTACACCTATCAAAGTTTGCAACATACAAATGCTTGTAACTTTTTACTGGAGCGCCACAGAACCTTGAAATTTTGTAACAATAAAGTACTCTAGCCTCTTGTCAATTTAAGCTATCGCTCAAAGCTATGCTACCCTTGTGTCCCAAATCAAACACTGATAAAACTTCAAATGGCCCTAACTTCTATACGGTACGTCCCACACCTATCAAAGTTTGCAACATACAAATGCTTGTAGATTTTTACTGGAGCGTCATAAAACCTTGAAATTTTATAAGAATAAAGTACTCTAGCCTCTTGTCAATTTAAGCTATCGCTCAAAGCTATGCTACCCTTGAGTCCCAAATCAAACACTGATAAAACTTCAAATGGCCCTAACTTCTGTACGGTACGTCCTACACCTATCAAAGTTTGCAACATACAAATGCTTGTAACTTTTTACTGGAGCGCCATAAAACCTTGAAATTTTGTAACAATAAAGTACTCTAGCCTCTTGTCAATTTAAGCTATCGCTCAACGCTATGATACCCTTGAGTCCCAAATAAAACACTGATAAAACTTCAAATGGCCCTAACTTCTGTACGGTACGTCCTACACCTATCAAAGTTTGCAACATACAAATGCTTGTAACTTTTTACTGGAGCGTCATGAAACCTTGAAATTTTGTAACAATAAAGTACTCGAGCTTCTTGTCAATTTAAGCTATCGCTCAAAGCTATGCTACCCTTGACTCCCAAATCAAACACTGATAAAACTTCAAATGGCCCTAACTTCTGTACGGTACGTCCTACACCTATCAAAGTTTGCAACATACAAATGCTTGTAACTTTTAACTGGAGCGTCATAAAACTTTGAAATTTTGTAACAATAAAGTATTCGAGCTTCTTGTCAATTAAAGCTATCGTTCAAAGCTATGCTACCCTTGAGTCCCAAATCAAACACTGATAAAACTTCAAATGGCCCTAACTTCTATACGGTCGTACACCTATCAAAGTTTGCAACATAGAAATGCTTGTAACTTTTTACTGGAGCCTCATAAAACCTTGAAATTTTATAACAATAAAGTACTCTAGCCTCCTGTCAATTTAAGCTATCGCTCAAAGCTATGCTACCCTTATGTCCCAAATCAAACACTGATAAAACCTCAAATGGCCCGAACTTCTATATGGTACGTCCTACACCTATCAAAGTTTGGAACATACAAATGCTTGTAACTTTTTACTGGAGCGTCATAATACCTTGAAATTTTGTAACAATAAAGTACTCGAGGCTTTTGTCAATTTGAGCTATCGCTCAAAGCTATGCTACCCTTGAGTCCCAAATCAAACACTGATAAAACTTCAAATGGCCCTAACTTCTATATGGTACATCCTACACCTATCAAAGTTTGCAACATACAAATGCTTGTAACTTTTTACTGGAGCGTCATAAAACCTTGAAATTTTGTAACAATAAAGTACTCGAGTCTCTTGTCAATTTGAGCTATCGCTCAAAGCTATGCTACCCTTGAGTCCCAAATCAAACACTGATAAAACTTCAAGTGGCCCTAACTTCTATACGGTATGTCGTACACCTATCAAAGTTTGCAACATAGAAATGCTTGTAACTTTTTACTGGAGCGTCCTAAAACCTTGAAATTTTATAACAATAAAGTACTCTAGCCTCCTGTCAATTTAAGCTATCGCTCAAAGCTATGCTACCCTTGAGTCCCAAATCAAACACTGATAAAACCTCAAATGGCCCTAACTTCTATATGGTATGTCCTACACCTATCAAAGTTTGCAACATACAAATGCTTGTAACTTTTTACTGGAGCGCCACAGAACCTTGAAATTTTGTAACAATAAAGTACTCTAGCCTCTTGTCAATTTAAGCTATCGCTCAAAGCTATGCTACCCTTGTGTCCCAAATCAAACACTGATAAAACTTCAAATGGCCCTAACTTCTATACGGTACGTCCCACACCTATCAAAGTTTGCAACATACAAATGCTTGTAGATTTTTACTGGAGCGTCATAAAACCTTGAAATTTTGTAACAATAAAGTACTCGAGGCTTTTGTCAATTTGAGCTATCGCTCAAAGCTATGCTACCCTTGAGTCCCAAATCAAACACTGATAAAATTTCAAATGGCCCTAACTTCTATACCGTACGTCCTACACCTATCAAAGTTTGCAGCATACAAATGCTTGTAACTTTTTACTCGAGCGTCATAAAACCTTGAAATTTTGTAACAATAAAGTACTCGAGCCTCTTGTCAATTTAAGCTATCGCTCAAAGCTATGCTACCCTTGAGTCCCAAATCAAACACTGATAAAACTGCAAATGGCCCTAACTTCTATACGGTATGTCGTACACCTATCAAAGTTTGCAACATAGAAATGCTTGTAACTTTTTACTGGAGCCTCATAAAACATTGAAATTTTATAACAATAAAGTACTCTAGCCTCCTGTCAATTTAAGCTATCGCTCAAAGCAATGCTACCCTTGAGTCCCAAATCAAACACTGATAAAACCTCAAATGGCCCGAACTTCTATATGGTACGTCCTACACCTATCAAAGTTTGGAACATACAAATGCTTGTAACTTTTTACTGGAGCGTCATAATACCTTGAAATTTTGTAACAATAAAGTACTCGAGCTTCTTCTCAATTTAAGCTATCGCTCAAAGCTATGCTTTCCTTGAGTCCCAAATCAAACACTGATAAAACTTCAAATGGCCCTAACTTCTTTACGGTACGTCCTACACCTATCAAGGTTTGCAACATACAAATGCTTGTAACTTTTTACTGGAGCGTCATAAAATCTTGATATTTTGTAACAATAAAGTACTCGAGCTTATCAATTTAAGCTATCGCTCAAAGCTTTGCTACCCTTGAATCCCAAATTAAACACTGATAAAACTTCAAATAGCCCTAACTTCTATACGGTACGTCCTACACCTATCAAAGTTTGCAACATACAAATGCTTGTAACTTTTTACTGGAGCGTCATAAAACCTTGAAATTTTTTAACAATAAAGTACTCGAGCTTCTTCTCAATTAAAGCTATCGCTCAAAGCTATGCTTTCGTTGAGTCCCAAATCAAACACTGATAAAACTTCAAATGGCCCTAACTTCTTTACGGTACGTCCTACACCTATCAAGGTTTGCAACATACAATTGCTTGTAACTTTTTACTGGAACGTCATAAAACCTTGAAATCTTGTAACAGTAGAGTACTCGAGTCTCTTGTCAATTTGAGCTATCGCTTAAAGCTATGCTTCCCTTCAGTCAAAAATCAAACACTGATAAAACTTCAAATGGCCCTAACTTCTATACGGTATATCGTACACCTATCAAAGTTTGCAACATAGAAATGCTTGTAACTTTTTACTGGAGCGTCATAAAACCTTGAAATTTTATAAGAATAAAGTACTCTAGCCTCTTGTCAATTTAAGCTATCGCTCAAAGCTATGCTACCCTTGAGTCCCAAATCAAACACTGATAAAACTTCAAATGGCCCTAACTTCTGTACGGTACGTCCTACACCTATCAAAGTTTGCAACATACAAATGCTTGTAACTTTTTACTGGAGCGCCATAAAACCTTGAAATTTTGTAACAATAAAGTACTCTAGCCTCTTGTCAATTTAAGCTATCGCTCAACGCTATGATACCCTTGACTCCCAAATAAAACACTGATAAAACTTCAAATGGCCCTAACTTCTGTACGGTACGTCCTACACCTATCAAAGTTTGCAACATACAAATGCTTGTAACTTTTTACTGGAGCGTCATGAAACCTTGAAATTTTGTAACAATAAAGTACTCGAGCTTCTTGTCAATTTAAGCTATCGCTCAAAGCTATGCTACCCTTGACTCCCAAATCAAACACTGATAAAACTTCAAATGGCCCTAACTTCTGTACGGTACGTCCTACACCTATCAAAGTTTGCAACATACAAATGCTTGTAACTTTTAACTGGAGCGTCATAAAACTTTGAAATTTTGTAACAATAAAGTATTCGAGCTTCTTGTCAATTAAAGCTATCGTTCAAAGCTATGCTACCCTTGAGTCCCAAATCAAACACTGATAAAACTTCAAATGGCTCTAACTTCTATACGGTCGTACACCTATCAAAGTTTGCAACATAGAAATGCTTGTAACTTTTTACTGGAGCCTCATAACCCCTTGAAATTTTATAACAATAAAGTACTCTAGCCTCCTGTCAATTTAAGCTATCGCTCAAAGCTATGCTACCCTTGAGTCCCAAATCAAACACTGATAAAACCTCAAATGGCCCGAACTTCTATATGGTACGTCCTACACCTATCAAAGTTTGGAACATACAAATGCTTGTAACTTTTTACTGGAGCGTCATAATACCTTGAAATTTTGTAACAATAAAGTACTCGAGGCTTTTGTCCATTTGAGCTATCGCTCAAAGCTATGCTACCCTTGAGTCCCAAATCAAACACTGATAAAACTTCAAATGGCCCTAACTTCTATATGGTACGTCCTACACCTATCAAAGTTTGCAACATACAAATGCTTGTAACTTTTTACTGGAGCGTCATAAAACCTTGAAATTTTGTAACAATAAAGTACTCGAGTCTCTTGTCAATTTGAGCTATCGCTCAAAGCTATGCTACCCTTGAGTCCCAAATCAAACACTGATAAAACTTCAAGTGGCCCTAACTTCTATACGGTATGTCGTACACCTATCAAAGTTTGCAACATAGAAATGCTTGTAACTTTTTACTGGAGCGTCCTAAAACCTTGAAATTTTATAACAATAAAGTACTCTAGCCTCCTGTCAATTTAAGTTATCGCTCAAAGCTATGCTACCCTTGAGTCCCAAATCAAACACTGATAAAACCTCAAATGGCCCTAACTTCTATATGGTATGTCCTACACCTATCAAAGTTTGCAACATACAAATGCTTGTAACTTTTTACTGGAGCGCCACAGAACCTTGAAATTTTGTAACAATAAAGTACTCTAGCCTCTTGTCAATTTAAGCTATCGCTCAAAGCTATGCTACCCTTGTGTCCCAAATCAAACACTGATAAAACTTCAAATGGCCCTAACTTCTATACGGTACGTCCCACACCTATCAAAGTTTGCAACATACAAATGCTTGTAGATTTTTACTGGAGCGTCATAAAACCTTGAAATTTTGTAACAATAAAGTACTCGAGCCTCTTGTCAATTTAAGCTATCGCTCAAAGCTATGCTACCCTTGAGTCCCAAATCAAACACTGATAAAACTTCAAATGGCCCTAACTTCTATACCGTACGTCCTACACCTATCAAAGTTTGCAGCATACAAATGCTTGTAACTTTTTACTGGAGCGTCAGAAAACCTTGAAATTTTGTAACAATAAAGTACTCGAGGCTTTTGTCAATTTGAGCTATCGCTCAAAGCTATGCTACCCTTGAGTCCCAAATCAAACACTGATAAAACTTCAAATGGCCCTAACTTCTATACGGTATGTCGTACACCTATCAAAGTTTGCAACATAGAAATGCTTGTAACTTTTTACTGGAGCCTCATAAAACATTGAAATTTTATAACAATAAAGTACTCTAGCCTCCTGTCAATTTAAGCTATCGCTCAAAGCAATGCTACCCTTGAGTCCCAAATCAAACACTGATAAAACCTCAAATGGCCCGAACTTCTATATGGTACGTCCTACACCTATCAAAGTTTGGAACATACAAATGCTTGTAACTTTTTACTGGAGCGTCATAATACCTTGAAATTTTGTAACAATAAAGTACTCGAGCTTCTTCTCAATTTAAGCTATCGCTCAAAGCTATGCTTTCCTTGAGTCCCAAATCAAACACTGATAAAACTTCAAATGGCCCTAACTTCTTTACGGTACGTCCTACACCTATCAAGGTTTGCAACATACAAATGCTTGTAACTTTTTACTGGAGCGTCATAAAATCTTGATATTTTGTAACAATAAAGTACTCGAGCTTATCAATTTAAGCTATCGCTCAAAGCTTTGCTACCCTTGAATCCCAAATTAAACACTGATAAAACTTCAAATAGCCCTAACTTCTATACGGTACGTCCTACACCTATCAAAGTTTGCAACATACAAATGCTTGTAACTTTTTACTGGAGCGTCATAAAACCTTGAAATTTTGTAACAATAAAGTACTCGAGCTTCTTCTCAATTAAAGCTATCGCTCAAAGCTATGCTTTCCTTGAGTCCCAAATCAAACACTGATAAAACTTCAAATGGCCCTAACTTCTTTACGGTACGTCCTACACCTATCAAGGTTTGCAACATACAATTGCTTGTAACTTTTTACTGGAACGTCATAAAACCTTGAAATCTTGTAACAGTAGAGTACTCGAGTCTCTTGTCAATTTGAGCTATCGCTTAAAGCTATGCTTCCCTTCAGTCAAAAATCAAACACTGATAAAACTTCAAATGGCCCTAACTTCTATACGGTATATCGTACACCTATCAAAGTTTGCAACATAGAAATGCTTGTAACTTTTTACTGGAGCGTCATAAAACCTTGAAATTTTATAAGAATAAAGTACTCTAGCCTCTTGTCAATTTAAGCTATCGCTCAAAGCTATGCTACCCTTGAGTCCCAAATCAAACACTGATAAAACTTCAAATGGCCCTAACTTCTGTACGGTACGTCCTACACCTATCAAAGTTTGCAACATACAAATGCTTGTAACTTTTTACTGGAGCGCCATAAAACCTTGAAATTTTGTAACAATAAAGTACTCTAGCCTCTTGTCAATTTAAGCTATCGCTCAACGCTATGATACCCTTGACTCCCAAATAAAACACTGATAAAACTTCAAATGGCCCTAACTTCTGTACGGTACGTCCTACACCTATCAAAGTTTGCAACATACAAATGCTTGTAACTTTTTACTGGAGCGTCATGAAACCTTGAAATTTTGTAACAATAAAGTACTCGAGCTTCTTGTCAATTTAAGCTATCGCTCAAAGCTATGCTACCCTTGACTCCCAAATCAAACACTGATAAAACTTCAAATGGCCCTAACTTCTGTACGGTACGTCCTACACCTATCAAAGTTTGCAACATACAAATGCTTGTAACTTTTAACTGGAGCGTCATAAAACTTTGAAATTTTGTAACAATAAAGTATTCGAGCTTCTTGTCAATTAAAGCTATCGTTCAAAGCTATGCTACCCTTGAGTCCCAAATCAAACACTGATAAAACTTCAAATGGCCCTAACTTCTATACGGTCGTACACCTATCAAAGTTTGCAACATAGAAATGCTTGTAACTTTTTACTGGAGCCTCATAAAACCTTGAAATTTTATAACAATAAAGTACTCTAGCCTCCTGTCAATTTAAGCTATCGCTCAAAGCTATGCTACCCTTGAGTCCCAAATCAAACACTGATAAAACCTCAAATGGCCCGAACTTCTATATGGTACGTCCTACACCTATCAAAGTTTGGAACACACAAATGCTTGTAACTTTTTACTGGAGCGTCATAATACCTTGAAATTTTGTAACAATAAAGTACTCGAGGCTTTTGTCAATTTGAGCTATCGCTCAAAGCTATGCTACCCTTGAGTCCCAAATCAAACACTGATAAAACTTCAAATGGCCCTAACTTCTATATGGTACGTCCTACACCTATCAAAGTTTGCAACATACAAATGCTTGTAACTTTTTACTGGAGCGTCATAAAACCTTGAAATTTTGTAACAATAAAGTACTCGAGTCTCTTGTCAATTTGAGCTATCGCTCAAAGCTATGCTACCCTTGAGTCTCAAATCAAACACTGATAAAACTTCAAGTGGCCCTAACTTCTATACGGTATGTCGTACACCTATCAAAGTTTGCAACATAGAAATGCTTGTAACTTTTTACTGGAGCGTCCTAAAACCTTGAAATTTTATAACAATAAAGTACTCTAGCCTCCTGTCAATTTAAGTTATCGCTCAAAGCTATGCTACCCTTGAGTCCCAAATCAAACACTGATAAAACCTCAAATGGCCCTAACTTCTATATGGTATGTCCTACACCTATCAAAGTTTGCAACATACAAATGCTTGTAACTTTTTACTGGAGCGCCACAGAACCTTGAAATTTTGTAACAATAAAGTACTCTAGCCTCTTGTCAATTTAAGCTATCGCTCAAAGCTATGCTACCCTTGTGTCCCAAATCAAACACTGATAAAACTTCAAATGGCCCTAACTTCTATACGGTACGTCCCACACCTATCAAAGTTTGCAACATACAAATGCTTGTAGATTTTTACTGGAGCGTCATAAAACCTTGAAATTTTGTAACAATAAAGTACTCGAGCCTCTTGTCAATTTAAGCTATCGCTCAAAGCTATGCTACCCTTGAGTCCCAAATCAAACACTGATAAAACTTCAAATGGCCCTAACTTCTATACCGTACGTCCTACACCTATCAAAGTTTGCAGAATACAAATGCTTGTAACTTTTTACTGGAGCGTCATAAAACCTTGAAATTTTGTAACAATAAAGTACTCGAGGCTTTTGTCAATTTGAGCTATCGCTCAAAGCTATGCTACCCTTGAGTCCCAAATCAAACACTGATAAAACTTCAAATGGCCCTAACTTCTATACCGTACGTCCTACACCTATCAAAGTTTGCAGCATACAAATGCTTGTAACTTTTTACTCGAGCGTCATAAAACCTTGAAATTTTGTAACAATAAAGTACTCGAGCCTCTTGTCAATTTAAGCTATCGCTCAAAGCTATGCTACCCTTGAGTCCCAAATCAAACACTGATAAAACTGCAAATGGCCCTAACTTCTATACGGTATGTCGTACACCTATCAAAGTTTGCAACATAGAAATGCTTGTAACTTTTTACTGGAGCCTCATAAAACATTGAAATTTTATAACAATAAAGTACTCTAGCCTCCTGTCAATTTAAGCTATCGCTCAAAGCAATGCTACCCTTGAGTCCCAAATCAAACACTGATAAAACCTCAAATGGCCCGAACTTCTATATGGTAAGTCCTACACCTATCAAAGTTTGGAACATACAAATGCTTGTAACTTTTTACTGGAGCGTCATAATACCTTGAAATTTTGTAACAATAAAGTACTCGAGCTTCTTCTCAATTTAAGCTATCGCTCAAAGCTATGCTTTCCTTGAGTCCCAAATCAAACACTGATAAAACTTCAAATGGCCCTAACTTCTTTACGGTACGTCCTACACCTATCAAGGTTTGCAACATACAAATGCTTGTAACTTTTTACTGGAGCGTCATAAAATCTTGATATTTTGTAACAATAAAGTACTCGAGCTTATCAATTTAAGCTATCGCTCAAAGCTTTGCTACCCTTGAATCCCAAATTAAACACTGATAAAACTTCAAATAGCCCTAACTTCTATACGGTACGTCCTACACCTATCAATGTTTGCAACATACAAATGCTTGTAACTTTTTACTGGAGCGTCATAAAACCTTGAAATTTTGTAACAATAAAGTACTCGAGCTTCTTCTCAATTAAAGCTATCGCTCAAAGCTATGCTTTCCTTGAGTCCCAAATCAAACACTGATAAAACTTCAAATGGCCCTAACTTCTTTACGGTACGTCCTACACCTATCAAGGTTTGCAACATACAATTGCTTGTAACTTTTTACTGGAACGTCATAAAACCTTGAAATCCTGTAACAATAGAGTACTCGAGTCTCTTGTCAATTTGAGCTATCGCTTAAAGCTATGCTACCCTTGAGTCAAAAATCAAACACTGATAAAACTTCAAATGGCCCTAATTTCTATACGGTATATCGTACACCTATCAAAGTTTGCAACATAGAAATGCTTGTAACTTTTTACTGGAGCGTCATAAAACCTTGAAATTTTATAAGAATAAAGTACTCTAGCCTCTTGTCAATTTAAGCTATCGCTCAAAGCTATGCTACCCTTGAGTCCCAAATCAAACACTGATAAAACTTCAAATGGCCCTAACTTCTGTACGGAACGTCCTACACCTATCAAAGTTTGCAACATACAAATGCTTGTAACTTTTAACTGGAGCGTCATAAAACTTTGAAATTTTGTAACAATAAAGTATTCGAGCTTCTTGTCAATTAAAGCTATCGTTCAAAGCTATGCTACCCATGAGTCCCAAATCAAACACTGATAAAACTTCAAATGGCCCTAACTTCTATACGGTATGTCGTACACCTATCAAAGTTTGCAACATAGAAATGCTTGTAACTTTTTACTGGAGCCTCATAAAACCTTGAAATTTTATAACAATAAAGTACTCTAGCCTCCTGTCAATTTAAGCTATCGCTCAAAGCTATGCTACCCTTGAGTCCCAAATCAAACACTGATAAAACCTCAAATGGCCCGAACTTCTATATGGTACGTCATACACCTATCAAAGTTTGCAACATACAAATGCTTGTAACTTTTTACTGGAGCGTCATAATACCTTGAAATTTTGTAACAATAAAGTACTCGAGGCTTTTGTCAATTTGAGCTATCGCTCAAAGCTATGCTACCCTTGAGTCCCAAATCAAACACTGATAAAACTTTAAATGGCCCTAACTTCTATATGGTACGTCCTACACCTATCAAAGTTTGCAACATACAAATGCTTGTAACTTTTTACTGGAGCGTCATAAAACCTTGAAATTTTGTAACAATAAAGTACTCGAGTCTCTTGTCAATTTGAGCTATCGCTCAAAGCTATGCTACCCTTGAGTCCCAAATCAAACACTGATAAAACTTCAAATGGCCCTAACTTCTATACGGTATGTCGTACACCTATCAAAGTTTGCAACATAGAAATGCTTGTAACTTTTTACTGGAGCGTCCTAAAACCTTGAAATTTTATAACAATAAAGTACTCTAGCCTCCTGTCAATTTAAGCTATCGCTCAAAGCTATGCTACCCTTGAGTCCCAAATCAAACACTGATAAAACCTCAAATGGCCCTAACTTCTATATGGTATGTCCTACACCTATCAAAGTTTGCAACATACAAATGCTTGTAACTTTTTACTGGAGCGCCACAGAACCTTGAAATTTTGTAACAATAAAGTACTCTAGCCTCTTGTCAAGTTAAGCTATCGCTCAAAGCTATGCTACCCTTGTGTCCCAAATCAAACACTGATAAAACTTCAAATGGCCCTAACTTCTATACGGTACGTCCCACACCTATCAAAGTTTGCAACATACAAATGCTTGTAAATTTTTACTGGAGCGTCATAAAACCTTGAAATTTTGTAACAATAAAGTACTCGAGCCTCTTGTCAATTTAAGCTATCGCTCAAAGCTATGCTACCCTTGAGTCCCAAATCAAACACTGATAAAACTTCAAATGGCCCTAACTTCTATACCGTACGTCCTACACCTATCAAAGTTTGCAGCATACAAATGCTTGTAACTTTTTACTGGAGCGTCATAAAACCTTGAAATTTTGTAACAATAAAGTACTCGAGGCTTTTGTCAATTTGAGCTATCGCTCAAAGCTATGCTACCCTTGAGTCCCAAATCAAACACTGATAAAACTTCAAATGGCCCTAACTTCTATACCGTACGTCCTACACCTATCAAAGTTTGCAGCATACAAATGCTTGTAACTTTTTACTCGAGCGTCATAAAACCTTGAAATTTTGTAACAATAAAGTACTCGAGCCTCTTGTCAATTTAAGCTATCGCTCAAAGCTATGCTACCCTTGAGTCCCAAATCAAACACTGATAAAACTGCAAATGGCCCTAACTTCTATACGGTATGTCGTACACCTATCAAAGTTTGCAACATAGAAATGCTTGTAACTTTTTACTGGAGCCTCATAAAACCTTGAAATTTTATAACAATAAAGTACTCTAGCCTCCTGTCAATTTAAGCTATCGCTCAAAGCTATGCTACCCTTGAATCCCAAATCAAACACTGATAAAACTTCAAATGGCCCGAACTTCTATATGGTACGTCCTACACCTATCAAAGTTTGGAACATACAAATGCTTGTAACTTTTTACTGGAGCGTCATAATACCTTGAAATTTTGTAACAATAAAGTACTCGAGCCTCTTGTCAATTTAAGCTATCGCTCAAAGCTATGCTACCCTTGAGTCCCAAATCAAACACTGATAAAACTTCAAATGGCCCTAACTTCTATACCGTACGTCCTACACCTATCAAAGTTTGCAGCATACAAATGCTTGTAACTTTTTACTGGAGCGTCATAAAACCTTGAAATTTTGTAACAATAAAGTACTCGAGCTTCTTCTCAATTTAAGCTATCGCTCAAAGCTATGCTTTCCTTGAGTCCCAAATCAAACACTGATAAAACTTCAAATGGCCCTAACTTCTTTACGGTACGTCCTACACCTATCAAGGTTTGCAACATACAAATGCTTGTAACTTTTTACTGGAGCGTCATAAAATCTTGATATTTTGTAACAATAAAGTACTCGAGCTTATCAATTTAAGCTATCGCTCAAAGCTTTGCTACCCTTGAATCCCAAATTAAACACTGATAAAACTTCAAATAGCCCTAACTTCTATACGGTACGTCCTACACCTATCAAAGTTTGCAACATACAAATGCTTGTAACTTTTTACTGGAGCCTCATAAAACCTTGAAATTTTATAACAATAAAGTACTCTAGCCTCCTGTCAATTTAAGCTATCGCTCAAAGCTATGCTACCCTTGAATCCCAAATCAAACACTGATAAAACTTCAAATGGCCCGAACTTCTATATGGTACGTCCTACACCTATCAAAGTTTGGAACATACAAATGCTTGTAACTTTTTACTGGAGCGTCATAATACCTTGAAATTTTGTAACAATAAAGTACTCGAGCCTCTTGTCAATTTAAGCTATCGCTCAAAGCTATGCTACCCTTGAGTCCCAAATCAAACACTGATAAAACTTCAAATGGCCCTAACTTCTATACCGTACGTCCTACACCTATCAAAGTTTGCAGCATACAAATGCTTGTAACTTTTTACTGGAGCGTCATAAAACCTTGAAATTTTGTAACAATAAAGTACTCGAGCTTCTTCTCAATTTAAGCTATCGATCAAAGCTATGCTTTCCTTGAGTCCCAAATCAAACACTGATAAAACTTCAAATGGCCCTAACTTCTTTACGGTACGTCCTACACCTATCAAGGTTTGCAACATACAAATGCTTGTAACTTTTTACTGGAGCGTCATAAAATCTTGATATTTTGTAACAATAAAGTACTCGAGCTTATCAATTTAAGCTATCGCTCAAAGCTTTGCTACCCTTGAATCCCAAATTAAACACTGATAAAACTTCAAATAGCCCTAACTTCTATACGGTACGTCCTACACCTATCAAAGTTTGCAACATACAAATGCTTGTAACTTTTTACTGGAGCGTCATAAAACCTTGAAATTTTGTAACAATAAAGTACTCGAGCTTCTTCTCAATTAAAGCTATCGCTCAAAGCTATGCTTTCCTTGAGTCCCAAATCAAACACTGATAAAACTTCAAATGGCCCTAACTTCTTTACGGTACGTCCTACACCTATCAAGGTTTGCAACATACAATTGCTTGTAACTTTTTACTGGAACGTCATAAAACCTTGAAATCTTGTAACAATAGAGTACTCGAGTCTCTTGTCAATTTGAGCTATCGCTTAAAGCTATGCTACCCTTGAGTCAAAAATCAAACACTGATAAAACTTCAAATGGCCCTAACTTCTATACGGTATATCGTACACCTATCAAAGTTTGCAACATAGAAATGCTTGTAACTTTTTACTGGAGCGTCATAAAACCTTGAAATTTTATAAGAATAAAGTACTCTAGCCTCTTGTCAATTTAAGCTATCGCTCAAAGCTATGCTACCCTTGAGTCCCAAATCAAACACTGATAAAACTTCAAATGGCCCTAACTTCTGTACGGAACGTCCTACACCTATCAAAGTTTGCAACATACAAATGCTTGTAACTTTTTACTGGAGCGCCATAAAACCTTGAAATTTTGTAACAATAAAGTACTCTAGCCTCTTGTCAATTTAAGCTATCGCTCAACGCTATGATACCCTTGAGTCCCAAATAAAACACTGATAAAACTTCAAATGGCCCTAACTTCTGTACGGTACGTCCTACACCTATCAAAGTTTGCAACATACAAATGCTTGTAACTTTTTACTGGAGCGTCATGAAACCTTGAAATTTTGTAACAATAAAGTACTCGAGCTTCTTGTCAATTTAAGCTATCGTTCAAAGCTATGCTACCCTTGAGTCCCAAATCAAACACTGATAAAACTTCAAATGGCCCTAACTTCTGTACGGTATGTCGTACACCTATCAAAGTTTGCAACATAGAAATGCTTGTAACTTTTTACTGGAGCCTCATAAAACCTTGAAATTTTATAACAATAAAGTACTCTAGCCTCCTGTCAATTTAAGCTATCGCTCAAAGCTATGCTACCCTTGAGTCCCAAATCAAACACTGATAAAACCTCAAATGGCCCTAACTTCTATACCGTACGTCCTACACCTATCAAAGTTTGCAGCATACAAATGCTTGTAACTTTTTACTGGAGCGTCATAAAACCTTGAAATTTTGTAACAATAAAGTACTCGAGGCTTTTGTCAATTTGACCTATCGCTCAAAGCTATGCTACCCTTGAGTCCCAAATCAAACACTGATAAAACTTAAAATGGCCCTAACTTCTATACCGTACGTCCTACACCTATCAAAGTTTGCAGCATACAAATGCTTGTAACTTTTTACTCGAGCGTCATAAAACCTTGAAATTTTGTAACAATAAAGTACTCGAGCCTCTTGTCAATTTAAGCTATCGCTCAAAGCTATGCTACCCTTGAGTCCCAAATCAAACACTGATAAAACTGCAAATGGCCCTAACTTCTATACGGTATGTCGTACACCTATCAAAGTTTGCAACATAGAAATGCTTGTAACTTTTTACTGGAGCCTCATAAAACCTTGAAATTTTATAACAATAAAGTACTCTAGCCTCCTGCCAATTTAAGCTATCGCTCAAAGCTATGCTACCCTTGAATCCCAAATCAAACACTGATAAAACCTCAAATGGCCCGAACTTCTATATGGTACGTCCTACACCTATCAAAGTTTGGAACATACAAATGCTTGTAACTTTTTACTGGAGCGTCATAATACCTTGAAATTTTGTAACAATAAAGTACTCGAGCTTATCAATTTAAGCTATCGCTCAAAGCTTTGCTACCCTTGAATCCCAAATTAAACACTGATAAAACTTCAAATAGCCCTAACTTCTATACGGTACGTCCTACACCTATCAAAGTTTGCAACATACAAATGCTTGTAACTTTTTACTGGAGCGTCATAAAACCTTGAAATTTTGTAACAATAAAGTACTCGAGCTTCTTCTCAATTAAAGCTATCGCTCAAAGCTATGCTTTCCTTGAGTCCCAAATCAAACACTGATAAAACTTCAAATGGCCCTAACTTCTTTACGGTACGTCCTACACCTATCAAGGTTTGCAACATACAATTGCTTGTAACTTTTTACTGGAACGTCATAAAACCTTGAAATCTTGTAACAATAGAGTACTCGAGTCTCTTGTCAATTTGAGCTATCGCTTAAAGCTATGCTACCCTTGAGTCAAAAATCAAACACTGATAAAACTTCAAATGGCCCTAACTTCTATACGGTATATCGTACACCTATCAAAGTTTGCAACATAGAAATGCTTGTAACTTTTTACTGGAGCGTCATAAAACCTTGAAATTTTATAAGAATAAAGTACTCTAGCCTCTTGTCAATTTAAGCTATCGCTCAAAGCTATGCTACCCTTGAGTCCCAAATCAAACACTGATAAAACTTCAAATGGCCCTAACTTCTGTACGGAACGTCCTACACCTATCAAAGTTTGCAACATACAAATGCTTGTAACTTTTTACTGGAGCGCCATAAAACCTTGAAATTTTGTAACAATAAAGTACTCTAGCCTCTTGTCAATTTAAGCTATAGCTCAACGCTATGATACCCTTGAGTCCCAAATAAAACACTGATAAAACTTCAAATGGCCCTAACTTCTGTACGGTACGTCCTACACCTATCAAAGTTTGCAACATACAAATGCTTGTAACTTTTTACTGGAGCGTCATAAAACCTTGAAATTTTGTAACAATAAAGTACTCGAGCTTCTTCTCAATTTAAGCTATCGCTCAAAGCTATGCTTTCCTTGAGTCCCAAATCAAACACTGATAAAACTTCAAATGGCCCTAACTTCTTTACGGTACGTCCTACACCTATCAAGGTTTGCAACATACAAATGCTTGTAACTTTTTACTGGAGCGTCATAAAATCTTGATATTTTGTAACAATAAAGTACTCGAGCTTATCAATTTAAGCTATCGCTCAAAGCTTTGCTACCCTTGAATCCCAAATTAAACACTGATAAAACTTCAAATAGCCCTAACTTCTATACGGTACGTCCTACACCTATCAAAGTTTGCAACATACAAATGCTTGTAACTTTTTACTGGAGCGTCATAAAACCTTGAAATTTTGTAACAATAAAGTACTCGAGCTTCTTCTCAATTAAAGCTATCGCTCAAAGCTATGCTTTCCTTGAGTCCCAAATCAAACACTGATAAAACTTCAAATGGCCCTAACTTCTTTACGGTACGTCCTACACCTATCAAGGTTTGCAACATACAATTGCTTGTAACTTTTTACTGGAACGTCATAAAACCTTGAAATCTTGTAACAATAGAGTACTCGAGTCTCTTGTCAATTTGAGCTATCGCTCAAAGCTATGCTACCCTTGAGTCAAAAATCAAACACTGATAAAACTTCAAATGGCCCTAACTTCTATACGGTATATCGTACACCTATCAAAGTTTGCAACATAGAAATGCTTGTAACTTTTTACTGGAGCGTCATAAAACCTTGAAATTTTATAAGAATAAAGTACTCTAGCCTCTTGTCAATTTAAGCTATCGCTCAAAGCTATGCTACCCTTGAGTCCCAAATCAAACACTGATAAAACTTCAAATGGCCCTAACTTCTGTACGGAACGTCCTACACCTATCAAAGTTTGCAACATACAAATGCTTGTAACTTTTTACTGGAGCGCCATAAAACCTTGAAATTTTGTAACAATAAAGTACTCTAGCCTCTTGTCAATTTAAGCTATCGCTCAACGCTATGATACCCTTGAGTCCCAAATAAAACACTGATAAAACTTCAAATGGCCCTAACTTCTGTACGGTACGTCCTACACCTATCAAAGTTTGCAACATACAAATGCTTGTAACTTTTTACTGGAGCGTCATGAAACCTTGAAATTTTGTAACAATAAAGTACTCGAGCTTTTTGTCAATTTAAGCTATCGTTCAAAGCTATGCTACCCTTGAGTCCCAAATCAAACACTGCTAAAACTTCAAATGGCCCTAACTTCTGTACGGTATGTCGTACACCTATCAAAGTTTGCAACATAGAAATGCTTGTAACTTTTTACTGGAGCCTCATAAAACCTTGAAATTTTATAACAATAAAGTACTCTAGCCTCCTGTCAATTTAAGCTATCGCTCAAAGCTATGCTACCCTTGAGTCCCAAATCAAACACTGATAAAACCTCAAATGTCCCGAACTTCTATATGGTACGTCCTACACCTATCAAAGTTTGGAACATACAAATGCTTGTAACTTTTTACTGGAGCGTCATAATACCTTGAAATTTTGTAACAATAAAGTACTCGAGGCTTTTGTCAATTTGAGCTATCGCTCAAAGCTATGCTACCCTTGAGTCCCAAATCAAACACTGATAAAACTTCAAATGGCCCTAACTTCTATATGGTACGTCCTACACCTATCAAAGTTTGCAACATACAAATGCTTGTAACTTTTTACTGGAGCGTCATAAAATCTTGAAATTTTGTAACAATAAAGTACTCGAGCTTCTTGTCAATTTAAGCTATCGCTCAAAGCTATGCTACCCTTGAGTTCCAAATCAAACACTGATAAAACTTCAAATGGCCCTAACTCCTATACTGTGCACCCTATACCTATCAAAGTTTGCAACATACAAATGCTTGTAACTTTTTACTGGAGCGTCATAAAACCTTGAAATTTTGTAACAATAAAGTACTCGAGCTTCTTCTCAATTAAAGCTATCGCTCAAAGCTATGCTTTCCTTGAGTCCCAAATCAAACACTGATAAAACTTCAAATGGCCCTAACTTCTTTACGGTACGTCCTACACCTATCAAGGTTTGCAACATACAATTGCTTGTAACTTTTTACTGGAACGTCATAAAACCTTGAAATCTTGTAACAATAGAGTACTCGAGTCTCTTGTCAATTTGAGCTATCGCTTAAAGCTATGCTACCCTTGAGTCAAAAATCAAACACTGATAAAACTTCAAATGGCCCTAACTTCTATACGGTATATCGTACACCTATCAAAGTTTGCAACATAGAAATGCTTGTAACTTTTTACTGGAGCGTCATAAAACCTTGAAATTTTATAAGAATAAAGTACTCTAGCCTCTTGTCAATTTAAGCTATCGCTCAAAGCTATGCTACCCTTGAGTCCCAAATCAAACACTGATAAAACTTCAAATGGCCCTAACTTCTGTACGGAACGTCCTACACCTATCAAAGTTTGCAACATACAAATGCTTGTAACTTTTTACTGGAGCGCCATAAAACCTTGAAATTTTGTAACAATAAAGTACTCTAGCCTCTTGTCAATTTAAGCTATCGCTCAACGCTATGATACCCTTGAGTCCCAAATAAAACACTGATAAAACTTCAAATGGCCCTAACTTCTGTACGGTACGTCCTACACCTATCAAAGTTTGCAACATACAAATGCTTGTAACTTTTTACTGGAGCGTCATGAAACCTTGAAATTTTGTAACAATAAAGTACTCGAGCTTCTTGTCAATTTAAGCTATCGTTCAAAGCTATGCTACCCTTGAGTCCCAAATCAAACACTGCTAAAACTTCAAATGGCCCTAACTTCTGTACGGTATGTCGTACACCTATCAAAGTTTGCAACATAGAAATGCTTGTAACTTTTTACTGGAGCCTCATAAAACCTTGAAATTTTATAACAATAAAGTACTCTAGCCTCCTGTCAATTTAAGCTATCGCTCAAAGCTATGCTACCCTTGAGTCCCAAATCAAACACTGATAAAACCTCAAATGTCCCGAACTTCTATATGGTACGTCCTACACCTATCAAAGTTTGGAACATACAAATGCTTGTAACTTTTTACTGGAGCGTCATAATACCTTGAAATTTTGTAACAATAAAGTACTCGAGGCTTTTGTCAATTTGAGCTATCGCTCAAAGCTATGCTACCCTTGAGTCCCAAATCAAACACTGATAAAACTTCAAATGGCCCTAACTTCTATATGGTACGTCCTACACCTATCAAAGTTTGCAACATACAAATGCTTGTAACTTTTTACTGGAGCGTCATAAAATCTTGAAATTTTGTAACAATAAAGTACTCGAGCTTCTTGTCAATTTAAGCTATCGCTCAAAGCTATGCTACCCTTGAGTTCCAAATCAAACACTGATAAAACTTCAAATGGCCCTAACTCCTATACTGTGCACCCTATACCTATCAAAGTTTGCAACATACAAATGCTTGTAACTTTTTACTGGAGCGTCATAAAACCTTGAAATTTTGTAACAATAAAGTACTCGAGCTTCTTCTCAATTTAAGCTATCGCTCAAAGCTATGCTTCCCTTGAGTCACAAATCAAACACTGATAAAACTTCAAATGGCCCTAACTTCTTTACGGTACGTCCTATACCTATCAAGGTTTGCAACATACAATTGCTGGTAACTTTTTACTGGAGCGTCATAAAACCTTGAAATCTTGTAACAATAAAGTACTCGAGTCTCTTGTCAATTTGAGCTATCGCTTAAAGCTATGCTACCCTTGAGTCAAAAATCAAACACTGATAAAACTTCAAATGGCCCTAACTTCTATACGGTATATCGTACACCTATCAAAGTTTGCAACATAGAAATGCTTGTAACTTTTTACTGGAGCGTCATAAAACCTTGAAATTTTATAAGAATAAAGTACTCTAGCCTCTTGTCAATTTAAGCTATCGCTCAAAGCTATGTTACCCTTGAGTCCCAAATCAAACACTGATAAAACTTCAAATGGCCCTAACTTCTGTACGGTACGTCCTACACCTATCAAAGTTTGCAACATACAAATGCTTGTAGCTTTTTACTGGAGCGCCATAAAACCTTGAAATTTTGTAACAATAAAGTACTCTAGCCTCTTGTCAATTTAAGCTATCGCTCAACGCTATGATACCCTTGAGTCCCAAATAAAACACTGAAAATACTTCAAATGGCCCTAACTTCTGTACGGTACGTGCTACACCTATCAAAGTTTGCAACATACAAATGCTTGTAACTTTTTACTGGAGCGTCATGAAACCTTGAAATTTTGTAACAATAAAGTACTCGAGCTTCTTGTCAATTTAAGCTATCGCTCAAAGCTATGCTACCCTTGACTCCCAAATCAAACACTGATAAAACTTCAAATGGCCCTAACTTCTATACGGTACGTCCTACACCTATCAAAGTTTGCAACATACAAATGCTTGTAACTTTTAACTGGAGCGTCATAAAACCTTGAAATTTTGTAACAATAAAGTACTCGAGCTTCTTCTCAATTAAAGCTATCGCTCAAAGCTATGCTTTCCTTGAGTCCCAAATCAAACACTGATAAAACTTCAAATGGCCCTAACTTCTTTACGGTACGTCCTACACCTATCAAGGTTTGCAACATACAATTGCTTGTAACTTTTTACTGGAACGTCATAAAACCTTGAAATCTTGTAACAATAGAGTACTCGAGTCTCTTGTCAATTTGAGCTATCGCTTAAAGCTATGCTACCCTTGAGTCAAAAATCAAACACTGATAAAACTTCAAATGGCCCTAACTTCTATACGGTATATCGTACACCTATCAAAGTTTGCAACATAGAAATGCTTGTAACTTTTTACTGGAGCGTCATAAAACCTTGAAATTTTATAAGAATAAAGTACTCTAGCCTCTTGTCAATTTAAGCTATCGCTCAAAGCTATGCTACCCTTGAGTCCCAAATCAAACACTGATAAAACTTCAAATGGCCCTAACTTCTGTACGGAACGTCCTACACCTATCAAAGTTTGCAACATACAAATGCTTGTAACTTTTTACTGGAGCGCCATAAAACCTTGAAATTTTGTAACAATAAAGTACTCTAGCCTCTTGTCAATTTAAGCTATCGCTCAACGCTATGATACCCTTGAGTCCCAAATAAAACACTGATAAAACTTCAAATGGCCCTAACTTCTGTACGGTACGTCCTACACCTATCAAAGTTTGCAACATACAAATGCTTGTAACTTTTTACTGGAGCGTCATGAAACCTTGAAATTTTGTAACAATAAAGTACTCGAGCTTTTTGTCAATTTAAGCTATCGTTCAAAGCTATGCTACCCTTGAGTCCCAAATCAAACACTGCTAAAACTTCAAATGGCCCTAACTTCTGTACGGTATGTCGTACACCTATCAAAGTTTGCAACATAGAAATGCTTGTAACTTTTTACTGGAGCCTCATAAAACCTTGAAATTTTATAACAATAAAGTACTCTAGCCTCCTGTCAATTTAAGCTATCGCTCAAAGCTATGCTACCCTTGAGTCCCAAATCAAACACTGATAAAACCTCAAATGTCCCGAACTTCTATATGGTACGTCCTACACCTATCAAAGTTTGGAACATACAAATGCTTGTAACTTTTTACTGGAGCGTCATAATACCTTGAAATTTTGTAACAATAAAGTACTCGAGGCTTTTGTCAATTTGAGCTATCGCTCAAAGCTATGCTACCCTTGAGTCCCAAATCAAACACTGATAAAACTTCAAATGGCCCTAACTTCTATATGGTACGTCCTACACCTATCAAAGTTTGCAACATACAAATGCTTGTAACTTTTTACTGGAGCGTCATAAAATCTTGAAATTTTGTAACAATAAAGTACTCGAGCTTCTTGTCAATTTAAGCTATCGCTCAAAGCTATGCTACCCTTGAGTTCCAAATCAAACACTGATAAAACTTCAAATGGCCCTAACTCCTATACTGTGCACCCTATACCTATCAAAGTTTGCAACATACAAATGCTTGTAACTTTTTACTGGAGCGTCATAAAACCTTGAAATTTTGTAACAATAAAGTACTCGAGCTTCTTCTCAATTAAAGCTATCGCTCAAAGCTATGCTTTCCTTGAGTCCCAAATCAAACACTGATAAAACTTCAAATGGCCCTAACTTCTTTACGGTACGTCCTACACCTATCAAGGTTTGCAACATACAATTGCTTGTAACTTTTTACTGGAACGTCATAAAACCTTGAAATCTTGTAACAATAAAGTACTCGAGTCTCTTGTCAATTTGAGCTATCGCTTAAAGCTATGCTACCCTTGAGTCAAAAATCAAACACTGATAAAACTTCAAATGGCCCTAACTTCTATACGGTATATCGTACACCTATCAAAGTTTGCAACATAGAAATGCTTGTAACTTTTTACTGGAGCGTCATAAAACCTTGAAATTTTATAAGAATAAAGTACTCTAGCCTCTTGTCAATTTAAGCTATCGCTCAAAGCTATGCTACCCTTGAGTCCCAAATCAAACACTGATAAAACTTCAAATGGCCCTAACTTCTGTACGGAACGTCCTACACCTATCAAAGTTTGCAACATACAAATGCTTGTAACTTTTTACTGGAGCGCCATAAAACCTTGAAATTTTGTAACAATAAAGTACTCTAGCCTCTTGTCAATTTAAGCTATCGCTCAACGCTATGATACCCTTGAGTCCCAAATAAAACACTGATAAAACTTCAAATGGCCCTAACTTCTGTACGGTACGTCCTACACCTATCAAAGTTTGCAACATACAAATGCTTGTAACTTTTTACTGGAGCGTCATGAAACCTTGAAATTTTGTAACAATAAAGTACTCGAGCTTCTTGTCAATTTAAGCTATCGTTCAAAGCTATGCTACCCTTGAGTCCCAAATCAAACACTGCTAAAACTTCAAATGGCCCTAACTTCTGTACGGTATGTCGTACACCTATCAAAGTTTGCAACATAGAAATGCTTGTAACTTTTTACTGGAGCCTCATAAAACCTTGAAATTTTATAACAATAAAGTACTCTAGCCTCCTGTCAATTTAAGCTATCGCTCAAAGCTATGCTACCCTTGAGTCCCAAATCAAACACTGATAAAACCTCAAATGTCCCGAACTTCTATATGGTACGTCCTACACCTATCAAAGTTTGGAACATACAAATGCTTGTAACTTTTTACTGGAGCGTCATAATACCTTGAAATTTTGTAACAATAAAGTACTCGAGGCTTTTGTCAATTTGAGCTATCGCTCAAAGCTATGCTACCCTTGAGTCCCAAATCAAACACTGATAAAACTTCAAATGGCCCTAACTTCTATATGGTACGTCCTACACCTATCAAAGTTTGCAACAATCAAATGCTTGTAACTTTTTTCTGGAGCGTCATAAAATCTTGAAATTTTGTAACAATAAAGTACTCGAGCTTCTTGTCAATTTAAGCTATCGCTCAAAGCTATGCTACCCTTGAGTTCCAAATCAAACACTGATAAAACTTCAAATGGCCCTAACTCCTATACTGTGCACCCTATACCTATCAAAGTTTGCAACATACAAATGCTTGTAACTTTTTACTGGAGCGTCATAAAACCTTGAAATTTTGTAACAATAAAGTACTCGAGCTTCTTCTCAATTTAAGCTATCGCTCAAAGCTATGCTTCCCTTGAGTCACAAATCAAACACTGATAAAACTTCAAATGGCCCTAACTTCTTTACGGTACGTCCTATACCTATCAAGGTTTGCAACATACAATTGCTGGTAACTTTTTACTGGAGCGTCATAAAACCTTGAAATCTTGTAACAATAAAGTACTCGAGTCTCTTGTCAATTTGAGCTATCGCTTAAAGCTATGCTACCCTTGAGTCAAAAATCAAACACTGATAAAACTTCAAATGGCCCTAACTTCTATACGGTATATCGTACACCTATCAAAGTTTGCAACATAGAAATGCTTGTAACTTTTTACTGGAGCGTCATAAAACCTTGAAATTTTATAAGAATAAAGTACTCTAGCCTCTTGTCAATTTAAGCTATCGCTCAAAGCTATGTTACCCTTGAGTCCCAAATCAAACACTGATAAAACTTCAAATGGCCCTAACTTCTGTACGGTACGTCCTACACCTATCAAAGTTTGCAACATACAAATGCTTGTAGCTTTTTACTGGAGCGCCATAAAACCTTGAAATTTTGTAACAATAAAGTACTCTAGCCTCTTGTCAATTTAAGCTATCGCTCAACGCTATGATACCCTTGAGTCCCAAATAAAACACTGAAAATACTTCAAATGGCCCTAACTTCTGTACGGTACGTGCTACACCTATCAAAGTTTGCAACATACAAATGCTTGTAACTTTTTACTGGAGCGTCATGAAACCTTGAAATTTTGTAACAATAAAGTACTCGAGCTTCTTGTCAATTTAAGCTATCGCTCAAAGCTATGCTACCCTTGACTCCCAAATCAAACACTGATAAAACTTCAAATGGCCCTAACTTCTATACGGTACGTCCTACACCTATCAAAGTTTGCAACATACAAATGCTTGTAACTTTTAACTGGAGCGTCATAAAACTTTGAAATTTTGTAACAATAAAGTATTCGAGCTTCTTGTCAATTAAAGCTATCGTTCAAAGCTATGCTACCCTTGAGTCCCAAATCAAACACTGATAAAACTTCAAATGGCCCTAACTTCTATACGGTATGTCGTACACCTATCAAAGTTTGCAACATAGAAATGCTTGTAACTTTTTACTGGATCCTCATAAAACCTTGAAATTTTATAACAATAAAGTACTCTAGCCTCCTGTCAATTTAAGCTATCACTCAAAGCTATGCTACCCTTGAGTCCCAAATCAAACACTGATAAAACCTCAAATGGCCCGAACTTCTATATGGTACGTCCTACACCTATCAAAGTTTGGAACATACAAATGCTTGTAACTTTTTACTGGAGCGTCATAATACCTTGAAATTTTGTAACAATAAAGTACTCGAGCCTCTTGTCAATTTAAGCTTTCGCTCAAAGCTATGCTACCCTTGAGTCCCAAATCAAACACTGATAAAACTTCAAATGGCCCTAACTTCTATACCGTACGTCCTATACCTATCAAGGTTTGCAACATACAATTGCTGGTAACTTTTTACTGGAGCGTCATAAAACCTTGAAATCTTGTAACAATAAAGTACTCGAGTCTCTTGTCAATTTGAGCTATCGCTTAAAGCTATGCTACCCTTGAGTCAAAAATCAAACACTGATAAAACTTCAAATGGCCCTAACTTCTATACGGTAGATCGTACACCTATCAAAGTTTGCAACATAGAAATGCTTGTAACTTTTTACTGGAGCGTCATAAAACCTTGAAATTTTATAAGAATAAAGTACTCTAGCCTCTTGTCAAGTTAAGCTATCGCTCAAAGCTATGCTACCCTTGATTCCCAAATCAAACACTGATAAAATTTCAAATGGCCCTAACTTCTGTACGGTACGTCCTACACCTATCAAAGTTTGCAACATACAAATGCTTGTAGCTTTTTACTGGAGCGCCATAAAACCTTGAAATTTTGTAACAATAAAGTACTCTAGCCTCTTGTCAATTTAAGCTATCGCTCAACGCTATGATACCCTTGAGTCCCAAATAAAACACTGAAAAAACTTCAAATGGCCCTAACTTCTGTACGGTACGTGCTACACCTATCAAAGTTTGCAACATACAAATGCTTGTAACTTTTTACTGGAGCGTCATAAAACCTTGAAATTTTGTAACAATAAAGTACTCGAGCTTCTTGTCAATTTAAGCTATCGCTCAAAGCTATGCTACCCTTGACTCCCAAATCAAACACTGATAAAACTTCAAATGGCCCTAACTTCTATACGGTACGTCCTACACCTATCAAAGTTTGCAACATACAAATGCTTGTAACTTTTAACTGGAGCGTCATAAAACTTTGAAATTTTGTAACAAGAAAGTATTCGAGCTTCTTGTCAATTAAAGCTATCGTTCAAAGCTATGCTACCCTTGAGTCCCAAAACAAACACTGATAAAACTTCAAATGGCCCTAACTTCTATACGGTATGTCCTACACCTATCAAAGTTTGCAACATACAAATGCTTGTAACTTTTTACTGGAGCGTCATAAAACCTTGAAATTTTGTAACAATAAAGTACTCGAGCCTTTTGTCAATTTAATCTATCGCTCAAAGCTATGCTACCCTTGAGTCCCAAATCAAACACTGATAAAACTTCAAATGGCCCTAACTTCTATACGGTACGTCCTACACCTATCAAAGTTTGCAACATACAAATGCTTGTAACTTTTTACTGGAGCGTCATAAAACCTTGAAATTTTGTAACAATAAAGTACTCGAGTCTCTTGTCAATTTGAGCTATCGCACAAAGCTATGCTACCCTTGAGTCCCAAATCAAACACTGAAAAAACTTCAAATGGCCCGAACTTCTATACGGTATGCCGTACACCTGTCAAAGTTTGCAACATAGAAATGCTTGTAACTTTTTACTGGAGCGTCATAAAACCTTGAAATTTTATAACAAGAAAGTACTCTAGCCTCCTCTCAATTTAAGCTATCGCTCCAAGCTATGCTACCCTTGAGTAACAAATCAAACACTAATAAAACCTCAAATGGCCCTACCTTCTATATGGTACGTCCTACACCTATCAAAGTTTGCAACATACAAATGCTTGTAACTTTTTACTGGAGCACCATAGAACCTTGAAATTTTGTAACAATAAAGTACTCTAGCCTCTTGTCAATTTAAGCTATCGCTCAACGCTATGATACCCTTGAGTCCCAAATAAAAGAATGATAAAACTTCAAATGGCCCTAACTTCTATACGGTACGTCTTACACCTATCAAAGTTTGCAACATACAAATGCTTGTAACTTTTTAGTGGAGCGTCATAAAACCTTGAAATTTTGTAACAATAAAGTACTCGAGCTTCTTGTAAATTTAAGCTATCGCTCAAAGCTATGCTACCCTTGAGTCCCAAATCAAACACTGATAAAACTTCAAATGGCCCTAACTTCTATACGGTATATCGTACACCTATCAAAGTTTGCAGCATAGAAATGCTAGTAACTTTTTACTGGAGCGTCATAAAACCTTGAAATTTTATAAGAATAAAGTACTCTAGCCTCCTCTCAATTTAAGCTATCGCTCCAAGCTATGCTACCCTTGAGTCCCAAATCAAACACTGATAAAACCTCAAATGGCCCTAACTTCTATATGGTACGTCCTACACCTATCAAAGTTTGCAACATACAAATGCTTGTAACTTTTTACTGGAGCACCATAGAACCTTGAAATTTTGTAACAATAAAGTACTCTAGCCTCTTGTCAATTTAAGCTATCGCTCAACGCTATGATACCCTTGAGTCCCAAATAAAAGAATGATAAAACTTCAAATGGCCCTAACTTCTATACGGTACGTCTTACACCTATCAAAGTTTGCAACATACAAATGCTTGTAACTTTTTAGTGGAGCGTCATAAAACCTTGAAATTTTGTAACAATAAAGTACTCGAGCTTCTTGTCAATTTAAGCTATCGCTCAAAGCTATGCTACCCTTGAGTTCGAAATCAAACACTGATAAAACTTCAAATGGCCCTAACTTCTATACGGTACGTCCTACACCTATCAAAGTTTGCAACATACAAATGCTTGTAACTTTTTAGTGGAGCGTCATAAAACCTTGAAATTTTGTAACAATAAAGTACTCGAGCCTCTTCTCAATTTAAGATATCGCTCAAAGCTATGCTATCCTTGAGTCCCAAATCAAACACTGATAAATCTTCAAATGGCCCTTACTTCTATACGGTACGTCCTACACCTCTCAAAGTTTGCAACATACAAATGCTTGTAACTTTTTACTGGAGCGTCATAAAACCTTGAAATTTTGTAACAATAAAGTACTCGAGCCTCTTCTCAATTTAAGATATCGCTCAAAGCTATGCTATCCTTGAGTCCCAAATCAAACACTGATAAATCTTCAAATGGCCCTTACTTCTATACGGTACGTCATACACCTATCAAAGTTTGCAACATACAAATGCTTGTAAGTTTTTACTGGAGCGTCATAAAATCTAGAAATTTTGTAACAATAAAGTACTCGAGCTTCTTCTCAATTTAAGCTATCGCTCAAAGCTATGCTACCCTTGAGTCCCAAATCAAACACTGATAAAACTTCAAATGGCCCTAACTTATTTACGGTACGTCCTACACCTATCAAAGTTTCCAACATACAATTGCTTGTAACTTTTTAGTGGAGCGTCATAAAACCTTGATATTTTGTAACAATAAAGTACTCGAGTCTCTTGTCAATTTGAGATATCGCTTAAAGCTATGCTTCCCTTGAGTCCCAAATCAAACACTGATAAAACTTCAAATGGCCCTAACTTCTATACGGTATATCGTACACCTATCAAAGTTTGCAGCATAGAAATGCTAGTAACTTTTTTCTGGAGCGTCATAAAATCTTGAAATTTTATAAGAATAAAGTACTCTAGCCTCCTGTCAATTTAAGCTATCGCTCAAAGCTATGCTACCCTTGAGTCCCAAATCAAACACTGATAAAACTTCAAATGGCCTTAACTTCTATACGGTACGTCCTACACCTATCAAAGTTTGGAACATACAAATGCTTGTAACTTTTTACTGGAGCGTCATAAAACCTTCAAATTTTGTAACAATAAAGTACTCGCGCCTCTTGTCAATTGAAGCTATCGATCAAAGCTATGATACCCTTGAGTCCCAAATCAAACACTGATAAAACTTCAAATGGCCCTAATTTCTATACGGTACATCCTACACCTATCAAAGTTTGCAACATACAAATTCTTGTAACTTTTTACTGGAGCGTCTTAAAACCTTGAAATTTTGTAACAATAAAGTAACCGAGCCTCTTGTCAATTTAAGCTATCGCTCAAAGCTATGCTACCCATGAGTCCCAAATCAAACACTGATAAAACTTCAAATGGCCCTAACTTCTATACGGTACGTCCTACACCTATCAAAGTTTGCAACATACAAATGCTTGTAACTTTTTACTGGAGCGTCATAAAACCTTGAAATTTTGTAACAATAAAGTATTCGAGTCTCTTGTCAATTTGAGCTATCGCACAAAGCTATGCTACCCTTGAGTCCCAAATCAAACACTGAAAAAACTTCAATTGGCCCTAACTTCTATACGGTATGCCGTACACCTATCAAAGTTTGCAACATAGAAATGCTTGTAACTTTTTACTGGAGCGTCATAAAACCTTGAAATTTTACAACAATAAAGGACGCTAGCCTCCTCTCAATTTAAGCTATCGCTCATCGCTATGATACCCTTGAGTCCCAAATAAAAGAATGATAAAACTTCAAATGGCCCTAACTTCTATACGGTACGTCTTACACCTATCAAAGTTTGCAACATACAAATGCTTGTAACTTTTTACTGGAGCGTCATAAAACCTTGAAATTTTGTAACAATAAAGTACTCGAGCCTCTTGTCAATTTAAACTATCGCTCAAAGCTATGCTACCCTTGAGTCCCAAATCAAACACTGATAAAACTTCAAATGGCCATAATTTCTATACGGTACGTCCTACACCTATCAAAGTTTGCAACATACAAATACTTGTAACTTTTTACTGGAGCGTCTTAAAACCTTGAAATTTTGTAACAATAAAGTAACCGAGCCTCTTGTCAATTTAAGCTATCGCTCAAAGCTATGTTACCCATGAGTCCCAAATCAAAGACTGATAAAACTTCAAATGGCCCTAACTTCTATACAGTACGTCCTACACCTATCAAAGTTTGCAACATACAAATGCTTGTAACTTTTTACTGGAGCGTCATAAAACCTTGAAATTTTGTAACAATAAAGTACTCGAGTCTCTTGTCAATTTGAGCTATCGCACCAAGCTATGCTAACCTTGAGTCCCAAGTCAAACACTGAAAAAACTTCAAATGGCCCTAACTTCTATACGGTATGCCGTACACTTATCAAAGTTTGCAACATAGAAATGCTTGTAACTTTTTAGTGGAGCGTCATAAAACCTTGAAATTTTATAAGAATAAAGTATTCTAGCCTCTTGTCAATTTAAGCTATCGCTCAAAGCTATGCTACCCTTGAGTCCCAAATCAAACACTGATAAAACTTCAAATGGCCCTAACTTCTGTACGGTACGTCCTACACCTATCAAAGTTTGCAACATACAAATGCTTGTAACTTTTTACTGGAGCGCCATAAAACCTTGAAATTTTGTAACAATAAAGTACTCTAGCCTCTTGTCAATTTAAGCTATCGCTCAACGCTATGATACCCTTGAGTCCCAAATAAAACACTGATAAAACTTCAAATGGCCCTAACTTCTGTACGGTACGTCCTACACCTATCAAAGTTTGCAACATGCAAATGCTTGTAACTTTTTACTGGAGCGTCATAAAACCTTGAAATTTTGTAACAATAAAGTACTCGAGCCTCTTGTCAATTTAAGCTATCGCTCAAAGCTATGCTACCCTTGAGTCCCAAATCAAAAACTGATAAAACTTCAAATGGCCCTAACTTCTATACGGTTCGTCCTACACCTATCAAAGTTTGCAACATACAAATGCTTGTAACTTTTAACTGGAGCGTCATAAAACTTTGAAATTTTGTAACAATAAAGTATTCGAGCTTCTTGTCAATTAAAGCTATAGTTCAAAGCTATGCTACCCTTGAGTCCCAAATCAAACACTGATAGAACTTCAAATGGCCCTAATTTTTATACGGTATGTCCTACACCTATCAAAGTTTGCAACATACAAATGCTTGTAACTTTTTACTGGAGCGTCATAAAACCTTGAAATTTTGTAACAATAAAGTACTCGAGCCTCTTGTCAATTGAAGCTATCGCTCAAAGCTATGATACCCTTGAGTCCCAAATCAAACACTGATAAAACATCAAATGGCACTAATTTCTATACGGTACGTCCTACACCTATCAAAGTTTGCAACATACAAATGCTTGTAACTTTTTACTGGAGCGTCTTAAAACCTTGAAATTTTGTAACAATAAAGTAACCGAGCCTCTGGTCAATTTAAGCTATCGCTCACAGCTATTCTGCCCATGAGTCCCAAATCAAACACTGATAAAACTTCAAATGGCCCTAACTTCTATACGGTACGTCCTACACCTATCAAAGTTTGCAACATACAAATGCTTGTAACTTTTTACGGGAGCGTCAAAAAACCTTGACATTTTGTAACAATAAAGTACTCGAGTCTCTTGTCAATTTGAGCTATCGCACAAAGCTATGCTACCCTTGAGTCCCAAATCAAACACTGAAAAAACATCAAATGGCCCTAACTTCTATGCGGTATGCCGTACACCTATCAAAGGTTGCAACATAGAAATGCTTGTAACTTTTTACTGGAGCGTCATAAAACCTTGAAATTTTATAACAATAAAGTACTCTAGCCTCCTCTCAATTTAAGCTATCACTCCAAGCTATGCTACCCTTGAGTCCCAAATCAAACACTGATGAAACCTCAAATGGCCCTAACTTCTATATGGTACGTCCTACACCTATCAAAGTTTGCAACATACAAATGCTTGTAACTTTTTACTGGAGCGCCATAGAACCTTGAAATTTTGTAACAATAAAGTACTCTAGCCTCTTGTCAATTTAAGCTATCGCTCAACGCTATGATACCCTTGAGTCCCAAATAAAAGAATGATAAAACTTAGAATGGCCCTAACTTCTATACGGTACGTCTTACACCTATCAAAGTTTGCAACATACAAATGCTTGTAACTTTTTACTGGAGCGTCATAAAACCTTGAAATTTTGTAACAATAAAGTACTCGAGCTTCTTGTCAATTTAAGCTATCGCTCAAAGCTATCCTACCCTTTAGTTCCAAATCAAACACTGATAAAACTTCAAATGGCCCTAACTTCTATACGGTACGTCCTACACCTATCAAAGTTTACAGCATACAAATGCTTGTAACTTTTTACTGGAGCGTCATAAAATCTTGAAATTTTGTAACAATAAAGTGCTCGAGCCTCTTGTCAATTTAAGCTATCGCTCAAAGCTATGCTACCCTTGAATCCCAAATTAAACACTGATAAAACTTCAAATAGCGCTAACTTCTATATGGTACGTCCTACACCTATCAAAGTTTGCAACATACAAATGCTTGTAACTTTTTACTGGAGCGTCATAAAACCTTGAAATTTTGTAACAATAAAGTACTCGAGCCTCTTCTCAATTTAAGATATCGCTCAAAGCTATGCTATCCTTGAGTCCCAAATCAAACACTGATAAATCTTCAAATGGCCCTAACTTCTATACGGTACGTCCTACACCTATCAAAGTTTGCAACATACAAATGCTTGTAAGTTTTTACTGGAGCGTCATAAAATCTTGAAATTTTGTAACAATAAAGTACTCGAGCTTCTTCTCAATTTAAGCTATCGCTCAAAGCTATGCTACTCTTGAGTCCCAAATCAAACACTGATAAAACTTCAAATGGCCCTAACTTCTATACGGTACGTCCTACACCTATCAAAGTTTGCAACATACAAATGCTTGTAACTTTTTACTGGAGCGTCATAAAACCTTGAAATTTTGTAACAATAAAGTACTCGAGTCTCTTGTCAATTTGAGCTATCGCACAAAGCTATGCTACCCTTGAGTCCCAAATCAAACACTGATAAAACTTCAAATGGCCCTAACTTCTATACGGTATATCGTACACCTATCAAAGTTTGCAGCATAGAAATGCTAGTAACTTTTTACTGGAGCGTCATAAAACCTTGAAATTTTATAAGAATAAAGTACTCTAGCCTCCTGTCAATTTAACCTATCGCTCAAAGCTATGCTACCCTTGAGTCCCAAATCAAACACTGATAAAACTTCAAATGGCCTTAACTTCTATACGGTACGTCCTACACCTATCAAAGTTTGGAACATACAAATGCTTGTAACTTTTTACTGGAGCGTCATAAAACCTTGAAATTTTGTAACAATAAAGTACTCGAGCCTCTTGTCAATTGAAGCTATCGATCAAAGCTATGATACCCTTCAGTCCCAAATCAAACACTGATGAAACTTCAAATGGCCCTAATTTCTATACGGTACATCCTACACCTATCAAAGTTTGCAACATACAAATTCTTGTAACTTTTTACTGGAGCGTCTTAAAACCTTGAAATTTTGTAACAATAAAGTAACCGAGCCTCATGTCAATTTAAGCTATCGCTCAAAGCTATGCTACCCATGAGTCCCAAATCAAAAACTGATAAAACTTCAAATGGCCCTAACTTCTATACGGTACGTCCTACTCCTATCAAAGTTTGCAACATACAAATGCTTGTAACTTTTTACTGGAGCGTCATAAAACCTTGAAATTTTGTAACAATAAAGTACTCGAGTCTCTTGTCAATTTGAGCTATCGCACAAAGCTATGCTACCCTTGAGTCCCAAATCAAACACTGAAAAAACTTCAATTGGCCCTAACTTCTATACGGTATGCCGTACACCTATCAAAGTTTGCAACATAGAAATGCTTGTAACTTTTTACTGGAGCGTCATAAAACCTTGAAATTTTATAACAATAAAGGACTCTAGCCTCCTCTCAATTTAAGCTATCGCTCAAAGCTATGATACCCTTGAGTCCCAAATAAAAGAATGATAAAACTTCAAATGGCCCTAACTTCTATACGGTACGTCTTACACCTATCAAAGTTTGCAACATACAAATGCTTGTAACTTTTTACTGGAGCGTCATAAAACCTTGAAATTTTGTAACAATAAAGTACTTGAGCCTCTTGTCAATTGAAGCTATCGCTCAAAGCTATGATACCCTTGAGTCCCAAATCAAACACTGATAAAACATCAAATGACACTAATTTCTATACGGTACGTCCTACACCTATCAAAGTTTGCAACATACAAATGCTTGTAACTTTTTACTGGAGCGTCTTAAAACCTTGAAATTTTGTAACAATAAAGTAACCGAGCCTCTTGTCAATTTAAGCTATCGCTCAAAGCTATTCTGCCCATGAGTCCCAAATCAAACACTGATAAAACTTCAAATGGCCCTAACTTCTATACGGTACGTCCTACACCTATCAAAGTTTGCAACATACAAATGCTTGTAACTTTTTACGGGAGCGTCATAAAACCTTGACATTTTGTAACAATAAAGTACTCGAGTCTCTTGTCAATTTGAGCTATCGCACAAAGCTATGCTACCCTTGAGTCCCAAATCAAACACTGAAAAAGCATCAAATGGCCCTAACTTCTATACGGTATGCCGTACACCTATCAAAGGTTGCAATATAGAAATGCTTGTAACTTTTTACTGGAGCGTCATAAAACCTTGAAATTTTATAACAATAAAGTACTCTAGCCTCCTCTCAATTTAAGCTATCGCTCAAAGCTATGCTACCCTTGAGTCCCAAATCAAACACTGATAAAACCTCAAATGGCCCGAACTTCTATATGGTACGTCCTACACCTATCAAAGTTTGGAACATACAAATGCTTGTAACTTTTTACTGGAGCGTCATAATACCTTGAAATTTTGTAACAATAAAGTACTCGAGCCTCTTGTCAATTTAAGCTATCGCTCAAAGCTATGCTACCCTTGAGTCCCAAATCAAACACTGATAAAACTTCAAATGGCCCTAACTTCTATACCGTACGTCCTACACCTATCAAAGTTTGCAGCATACAAATGCTTGTAACTTTTTACTGGAGCGTCATAAAACCTTGAAATTTTGTAACAATAAAGTACTCGAGGCTTTTGTCAATTTGAGCTATCGCTCAAAGCTATGCTACCCTTGAGTCCCAAATCAAACACTGATAAAACTTCAAATGGCCCTAACTTCTATATGGTACGTCCTACACCTATCAAAGTTTGCAACATACAAATGCTTGTAACTTTTTACTGGAGCGTCATAAAATCTTGAAATTTTGTAACAATAAAGTACTCGAGCTTCTTGTCAATTTAAGCTATCGCTCAAAGCTATGCTACCCTTGAGTCCCAAATCAAACACTGATAAAACTTCAAATGGCCCTAACTTCTATACCGTACGTCCTACACCTATCAAAGTTTGCAGCATACAAATGCTTGTAACTTTTTACTGGAGCGTCATAAAACCTTGAAATTGTGTAACAATAAAGTACTCGAGGCTTTTGTCAATTTGAGCTATCGCTCAAAGCTATGCTACCCTTGAGTCCCAAATCAAACACTGATAAAACTTCAAATGGCCCTAATTTCTATACGGTACGTCCTACACCTATCAAAGTTTGCAACATACAAATACTTGTAACTTTTTACTGGAGCGTCTTAAAACCTTGAAATTTTGTAACAATAAAGTAACCGAGCCTCTTGTCAATTTAAGCTATCGCTCAAAGCTATGCTACCCATGAGTCCCAAATCAAACACTGATAAAACTTCAAATGGCCCTAACTTCTATACGGTACGTCCTACACCTATCAAAGTTTGCAACATACAAATGCTTGTAACTTTTTACTGGAGCGTCATAAAACCTTGAAATTTTGTAACAATAAAGTACTCGAGCCTCTTCTCAATTTAAGATATCGCTCAAAGCTATGCTATCCTTGAGTCCCAAATCAAACACTGATAAATCTTCAAATGGCCCTAACTTCTATACGGTACGTCCTACACCTATCAAAGTTTGCAACATACAAATGCTTGTAAGTTTTTACTGGAGCGTCATAAAATCTTGAAATTTTGTAACAATAAAGTACTCGAGCTTCTTCTCAATTTAAGCTATCGCTCAAAGCTATGCTACTCTTGAGTCCCAAATCAAACACTGATAAAACTTCAAATGGCCCTAACTTCTATACGGTACGTCCTACACCTATCAAAGTTTGCAACATACAAATGCTTGTAACTTTTTACTGGAGCGTCATAAAACCTTGAAATTTTGTAACAATAAAGTACTCGAGTCTCTTGTCAATTTGAGCTATCGATCAAAGCTATGATACCCTTGAGTCCCAAATCAAACACTGATAAAACTTCAAATGGCCCTAATTTCTATACGGTACATCCTACACCTATCAAAGTTTGCAACATACAAATTCTTGTAACTTTTTACTGGAGCGTCTTAAAACCTTGAAATTTTGTAACATTAAAGTAACCGAGCCTCTTGTCAATTTAAGCTATCGCTCAAAGCTATGCTACCCATGAGTCCCAAATCAAAAACTGATAAAACTTCAAATGGCCCTAACTTCTATATGGTACGTCCTACACCTATCAAAGTTTGCAACATACAAATGCTTGTAACTTTTTACTGGAGCGTCATAAAACCTTGAAATTTTGTAACAATAAAGTACTCGAGTCTCTTGTCAATTTGAGCTATCGCACAAAGCTATGCTACCCTTGAGTCCCAAATCAAACACTGAAAAAACTTCAATTGGCCCTAACTTCTATACGGTATGCCGTACACCTATCAAAGTTTGCAACATAGAAATGCTTGTAACTTTTTACTGGAGCGTCATAAAACCTTGAAATTTTATAACAATAAAGGACTCTAGCCTCCTCTCAATTTAAGCTATCGCTCAAAGCTATGATACCCTTGAGTCCCAAATAAAAGAATGATAAAACTTCAAATGGCCCTAACTTCTATACGGTACGTCTTACACCTATCAAAGTTTGCAACATACAAATGCTTGTAACTTTTTACTGGAGCGTCATAAAACCTTGAAATTTTGTAACAATAAAGTACTCGAGCCTCTTGTCAATTGAAGCTATCGCTCAAAGCTATGATACCCTTGAGTCCCAAATCAAACACTGATAAAACATCAAATGGCACTAATTTCTATACGGTACGTCCTACACCTATCAAAGTTTGCAACATACAAATGCTTGTAACTTTTTACTGGAGCGTCTTAAAACCTTGAAATTTTGTAACAATAAAGTAACCGAGCCTCTTGTCAATTTAAGCTATCGCTCAAAGCTATTCTGCCCATGAGTCCCAAATCAAACACTGATAAAACTTCAAATGGCCCTAACTTCTATACGGTACGTCCTACACTATCAAAGTTTGCAACATACAAATGCTTGTAACTTTTTACGGGAGCGTCATAAAACCTTGACATTTTGTAACAATAAAGTACTCGAGTCTCTTGTCAATTTGAGCTATCGCACAAAGCTATGCTACCCTTGAGTCCCAAATCAAACACTGAAAAAGCATCAAATGGCCCTAACTTCTATACGGTATGCCGTACACCTATCAAAGGTTGCAATATAGAAATGCTTGTAACTTTTTACTGGAGCGTCATAAAACCTTGAAATTTTATAACAATAAAGTACTCTAGCCTCCTCTCAATTTAAGCTATCGCTCAAAGCTATGCTACCCTTGAGTCCCAAATCAAACACTGATAAAACCTCAAATAGCCCGAACTTCTATATGGTACGTCCTACACCTATCAAAGTTTGGAACATACAAATGCTTGTAACTTTTTACTGGAGCGTCATAATACCTTGAAATTTTGTAACAATAAAGTACTCGAGCCTCTTGTCAATTTAAGCTATCGCTCAAAGCTATGCTACCCTTGAGTCCCAAATCAAACACTGATAAAACTTCAAATGGCCCTAACTTCTATACCGTACATCCTACACCTATCAAAGTTTGCAGCATACAAATGCTTGTAACTTTTTACTGGAGCGTCATAAAACCTTGAAATTTTGTAACAATAAAGTACTCGAGGCTTTTGTCAATTTGAGCTATCGCTCAAAGCTATGCTACCCTTGAGTCCCAAATCAAACACTGATAAAACTTCAAATGGCCCTAACTTCTATATGGTACGTCCTACACCTATCAAAGTTTGCAACATACAAATGCTTGTAACTTTTTACTGGAGCGTCATAAAATCTTGAAATTTTGTAACAATAAAGTACTCGAGCTTCTTGTCAATTTAAGCTATCGCTCAAAGCTATGCTACCCTTGAGTCCCAAATCAAACACTGATAAAACTTCAAATGGCCCTAACTTCTATACCGTACGTCCTACACCTATCAAAGTTTGCAGCATACAAATGCTTGTAACTTTTTACTGGAGCGTCATAAAACCTTGAAATTGTGTAACAATAAAGTACTCGAGGCTTTTGTCAATTTGAGCTATCGCTCAAAGCTATGCTACCCTTGAGTCCCAAATCAAACACTGATAAAACTTCAAATGGCCCTAATTTCTATACGGTACGTCCTACACCTATCAAAGTTTGCAACATACAAATACTTGTAACTTTTTACTGGAGCGTCTTAAAACCTTGAAATTTTGTAACAATAAAGTAACCGAGCCTCTTGTCAATTTAAGCTATCGCTCAAAGCAATGCTACCCATGAGTCCCAAATCAAACACTGATAAAACTTCAAATGGCCCTAACTTCTATACGGTACGTCCTACACCTATCAAAGTTTGCAACATACAAATGCTTGTAACTTTTTACTGGAGCGTCATAAAACCTTGAAATTTTGTAACAATAAAGTACTCGAGTCTCTTGTCAATTTGAGCTATCGCACAAAGCTATGCTACCCTTGAGTCCCAAGTCAAACACTGAAAAAACTTCAAATGACCCTAACTTCTATACGGTATGCCGTACACCTATCAAAGTTTGCAACATAGAAATGCTTGTAACTTTTTAGTGGAGCGTCATAAAACCTTGAAATTTTATAAGAATAAAGTATTCTAGCCTCTTGTCAATTTAAGCTATCGCTCAAAGCTATACTACCCTTGAGTCCCAAATCAAACACTGATAAAACTTCAAATGGCCCTAACTTCTGTACGGTACGTCCTACACCTATCAAAGTTTGCAACATACAAATGCTTGTAACTTTTTACTGGAGCGCCATAAAACCTTGAAATTTTGTAACAATAAAGTACTCTAGCCTCTTGTCAATTTAAGCTATCGCTCAACGCTATGATACCCTTGAGTCCCAAATAAAACACTGATAAAACTTCAAATGGCCCTAACTTCTGTACGGTACGTCCTACACCTATCAAAATTTGCAACATACAAATGCTTGTAACTTTTTACTGGAGCGTCATAAAACCTTGAAATTTTGTAACAATAAAGTACTCGAGCCTCTTGTCAATTTAAGCTATCGCTCAAAGCTATGCTACCCTTGAGTCCCAAATCAAACACTGATAAAACTTCAAATGGCCCTAACTTCTATACGGTACGTCCTACACCTATCAAACTTTGCAACATACAAATGCTTGTAACTTTTAACTGGAGCGTCATAAAACTTTGAAATTTTGTAACAATAAAGTATTCGAGCTTCTTGTCAATTAAAGCTATTGTTCAAAGCTATGCTACCCTTGAGTCCCAAATCAAACACTGATAGAACTTCAAATGGCCCTAACTTTTATACGGTATGTCCTACACCTATCAACGTTTGCAACATACAAATGCTTGTAACTTTTTACTGGAGCGTCATAAAACCTTGAAATTTTGTAACAATAAAGTACTCGAGCCTCTTGTCAATTTAATCTATCGCTCAAAACTATGCTACCCTTGAGTCCCAAATCAAACACTGATAAAACTTCTATACGGTACGTCCTACACCTATCAAAGTTTGGAACATACAAATGCTTGTAAGTTTTTACTGGAGCGTCATAAAACCTTGAAATTTTGTAACAATAAAGTACTCGAGCCTCTTGTCAATTGAAGCTATCGCTCAAAGCTATGATACCCTTGAGTCCCAAATCAAACACTGATAAAACATCAAATGGCACTAATTTCTATACGGTACGTCCTACACCTATCAAAGTTTGCAACATACAAATGCTTGTAACTTTTTACTGGAGCGTCATAAAACCTTGAAATTTTGTAACAATAAAGTAATCGAGTCTCTTGTCAATTTGAGCTATCGCACAAAGCTATGCTACCCTTGAGTCCCAAATCAAACACTGATAAAACTTCAAATGGCCCTAACTTCTATACGGTATATCGTACACCTATCAAAATTTGCAGCATAGAAATGCTAGTAACTTTTTACTGGAGCGTCATAAAACCTTGAAATTTTATAAGGGTAAAGTACTCTAGCCTCCTGTCAATTTAAGCTATCGCTCAAAGCTATGCTACCCTTGAGTCCCAAATCAAACACTGATAAAACTTCAAATGGCCTTAACTTCTATACGGTACGTCCTACACCTATCAAAGTTTGGAACATACAAATGCTTGTAACTTTTTACTGGAGCGTCATAAAACCTTGAAATTTTGTAACAATAAAGTACTCGAGCCTCTTGTCAATTGAAGCTATCGATCAAAGCTATGATACCCTTGAGTCCCAAATCAAACACTGATAAAACTTCAAATGGCCCTAATTTCTATACGGTACATCCTACACCTATCAAAGTTTGCAACATACAAATTCTTGTAACTTTTTACTGGAGCGTCTTAAAACCTTGAAATTTTGTAACAATAAAGTAACCGAGCCTCTTGTCAATTTAAGCTATCGCTCAAAGCTATGCTACCCATGAGTCCCAAATCAAAAACTGATAAAACTTCAAATGGCCCTAACTTCTATACGGTACGTCCTACACCTATCAAAGTTTGCAACATACAAATGCTTGTAACTTTTTACTGGAGCGTCATAAAACCTTGAAATTTTGTAACAATAAAGTACTCGAGTCTCTTGTCAATTTGAGCTATCGCACAAAGCTATGCTACCCTTGAGTCCCAAATCAAACACTGAAAAAACTTCAATTGGCCCTAACTTCTATACGGTATGCCGTACACCTATCAAAGTTTGCAACATAGAAATGCTTGTAACTTTTTACTGGAGCGTCATAAAACCTTGAAATTTTATAACAATAAAGGACTCTAGCCTCCTCTCAATTTAAGCTATCGCTCAAAGCTATGATACCCTTGAGTCCCAAATAAAAGAATGATAAAACTTCAAATGGCCCTAACTTCTATACGGTACGTCTTACACCTATCAAAGTTTGCAACATACAAATGCTTGTAACTTTTTACTGGAGCGTCATAAAACCTTGAAATTTTGTAACAATAAAGTACTCGAGCCTCTTGTCAATTGAAGCTATCGCTCAAAGCTATGATACCCTTGAGTCCCAAATCAAACACTGATAAAACATCAAATGGCACTAATTTCTATACGGTACGTCCTACACCTATCAAAGTTTGCAACATACAAATGCTTGTAACTTTTTACTGGAGCGTCTTAAAACCTTGAAGTTTTGTAACAATAAAGTAACCGAGCCTCTTGTCAATTTAAGCTATCGCTCAAAGCTATTCTGCCCATGAGTCCCAAATCAAACACTGATAAAACTTCAAATGGCCCTAACTTCTATACGGTACGTCCTACACTATCAAAGTTTGCAACATACAAATGCTTGTAACTTTTTACGGGAGCGTCATAAAACCTTGACATTTTGTAACAATAAAGTACTCGAGTCTCTTGTCAATTTGAGCTATCGCACAAAGCTATGCTACCCTTGAGTCCCAAATCAAACACTGAAAAAGCATCAAATGGCCCTAACTTCTATACGGTATGCCGTACACCTATCAAAGGTTGCAATATAGAAATGCTTGTAACTTTTTACTGGAGCGTCATAAAACCTTGAAATTTTATAACAATAAAGTACTCTAGCCTCCTCTCAATTTAAGCTATCGCTCAAAGCTATGCTACCCTTGAGTCCCAAATCAAACACTGATAAAACCTCAAATAGCCCGAACTTCTATATGGTACGTCCTACACCTATCAAAGTTTGGAACATACAAATGCTTGTAACTTTTTACTGGAGCGTCATAATACCTTGAAATTTTGTAACAATAAAGTACTCGAGCCTCTTGTCAATTTAAGCTATCGCTCAAAGCTATGCTACCCTTGAGTCCCAAATCAAACACTGATAAAACTTCAAATGGCCCTAACTTCTATACCGTACGTCCTACACCTATCAAAGTTTGCAGCATACAAATGCTTGTAACTTTTTACTGGAGCGTCATAAAACCTTGAAATTTTGTAACAATAAAGTACTCGAGGCTTTTGTCAATTTGAGCTATCGCTCAAAGCTATGCTACCCTTGAGTCCCAAATCAAACACTGATAAAACTTCAAATGGCCCTAACTTCTATATGGTACGTCCTACACCTATCAAAGTTTGCAACATACAAATGCTTGTAACTTTTTACTGGAGCGTCATAAAATCTTGAAATTTTGTAACAATAAAGTACTCGAGCTTCTTGTCAATTTAAGCTATCGCTCAAAGCTATGCTACCCTTGAGTCCCAAATCAAACACTGATAAAACTTCAAATGGCCCTAATTTCTATACGGTACGTCCTACACCTATCAAAGTTTGCAACATACAAATACTTGTAACTTTTTACTGGAGCGTCTTAAAACCTTGAAATTTTGTAACAATAAAGTAACCGAGCCTCTTGTCAATTTAAGCTATCGCTCAAAGCAATGCTACCCATGAGTCCCAAATCAAACACTGATAAAACTTCAAATGGCCCTAACTTCTATACGGTACGTCCTACACCTATCAAAGTTTGCAACATACAAATGCTTGTAACTTTTTACTGGAGCGTCATAAAACCTTGAAATTTTGTAACAATAAAGTACTCGAGTCTCTTGTCAATTTGAGCTATCGCACAAAGCTATGCTACCCTTGAGTCCCAAGTCAAACACTGAAAAAACTTCAAATGACCCTAACTTCTATACGGTATGCCGTACACCTATCAAAGTTTGCAACATAGAAATGCTTGTAACTTTTTAGTGGAGCGTCATAAAACCTTGAAATTTTATAAGAATAAAGTATTCTAGCCTCTTGTCAATTTAAGCTATCGCTCAAAGCTATGCTACCCTTGAGTCCCAAATCAAACACTGATAAAACTTCAAATGGCCCTAACTTCTGTACGGTACGTCCTACACCTATCAAAGTTTGCAACATACAAATGCTTGTAACTTTTTACTGGAGCGCCATAAAACCTTGAAATTTTGTAACAATAAAGTACTCTAGCCTCTTGTCAATTTAAGCTATCGCTCAACGCTATGATACCCTTGAGTCCCAAATAAAACACTGATAAAACTTCAAATGGCCCTAACTTCTGTACGGTACGTCCTACACCTATCAAAATTTGCAACATACAAATGCTTGTAACTTTTTACTGGAGCGTCATAAAACCTTGAAATTTTGTAACAATAAAGTACTCGAGCCTCTTGTCAATTTAAGCTATCGCTCAAAGCTATGCTACCCTTGAGTCCCAAATCAAACACTGATAAAACTTCAAATGGCCCTAACTTCTATACGGTACGTCCTACACCTATCAAACTTTGCAACATACAAATGCTTGTAACTTTTAACTGGAGCGTCATAAAACTTTGAAATTTTGTAACAATAAAGTATTCGAGCTTCTTGTCAATTAAAGCTATCGTTCAAAGCTATGCTACCCTTGAGTCCCAAATCAAACACTGATAGAACTTCAAATGGCCCTAACTTTTATACGGTATGTCCTACACCTATCAAAGTTTGCAACATACAAATGCTTGTAACTTTTTACTGGAGCGTCATAAAACCTTGAAATTTTGTAACAATAAAGTACTCGAGCCTCTTGTCAATTTAATCTATCGCTCAAAACTATGCTACCCTTGAGTCCCAGATCAAACACTGATAAAACTTCTATACGGTACGTCCTACACCTATCAAAGTTTGGAACATACAAATGCTTGTAACTTTTTACTGGAGCGTCATAAAACCTTGAAATTTTGTAACAATAAAGTACTCGAGCCTCTTGTCAATTGAAGCTATCGCTCAAAGCTATGATACCCTTGAGTCCCAAATCAAACACTGATAAAACATCAAATGGCACTAATTTCTATACGGTACGTCCTACACCTATCAAAGTTTGCAACATACAAATGCTTGTAACTTTTTACTGGAGCGTCTTAAAACCTTGAAATTTTGTAACAATAAAGTAACCGAGCCTCTTGTCAATTTAAGCTATCGCTCAAAGCTATTCTGCCCATGAGTCCCAAATGAAACACTGATAAAACTTCAAATGGCCCTAACTTCTATACGGTACGTCCTACACCTATCAAAGTTTGCAACATACAAATGCTTGTAACTTTTTACGGGAGCGTCATAAAACCTTGACATTTTGTAACAATAAAGTACTCGAGTCTCTTGTCAATTTGAGCTATCGCACAAAGCTATGCTACCCTTGAGTCCCAAATCAAACACTGAAAAAGCATCAAATGGCCCTAACTTCTATACGGTATGCCGTACACCTATCAAAGGTTGCAACATAGAAATGCTTGTAACTTTTTACTGGAGCGTCATAAAACCTTGAAATTTTATAACAATAAAGTAATCTAGCCTCCTCTCAATTTAAGCTATCGCTCAAAGCTATGCTACCCTTGAGTCCCAAATCAAACACTGATAAAACCTCAAATGGCCCGAACTTCTATATGGTACGTCCTACACCTATCAAAGTTTGGAACATACAAATGCTTGTAACTTTTTACTGTAGCGTCATAATACCTTGAAATTTTGTAACAATAAAGTACTCGAGCCTCTTGTCAATTTAAGCTATCGCTCAAAGCTATGCTACCCTTGAGTCCCAAATCAAACACTGATAAAACTTCAAATGGCCCTAACTTCTATACCGTACGTCCTACACCTATCAAAGTTTGCAGCATACAAATGCTTGTAACTTTTTACTGGAGCGTCATAAAACCTTGAAATTTTGTAACAATAAAGTACTCGAGGCTTTTGTCAATTTGAGCTATCGCTCAAAGCTATGCTACCCTTGAGTCCCAAATCAAACACTGATAAAACTTCAAATGGCCCTAACTTCTATATGGTACGTCCTACACCTATCAAAGTTTGCAACATACAAATGCTTGTAACTTTTTACTGGAGCGTCATAAAATCTTGAAATTTTGTAACAATAAAGTACTCGAGCTTCTTGTCAATTTAAGCTATCGCTCAAAGCTATTGAGTCCCAAATCAAACACTGATAAAACTTCAAATGGCCCTAACTTCTATACCGTACGTCCTACACCTATCAAAGTTTGCAGCATACAAATGCTTGTAACTTTTCACTGGAGCGTCATAAAACCTTGAAATTTTGTAACAATAAAGTACTCGAGGCTTTTGTCAATTTGAGCTATCGCTCAAAGCTATGCTACCCTTGAGTCCCAAATCAAACACTGATAAAACTACAAATGGCCCTAACTTCTCTATGGTACGTCCTACACCTATCAAAGTTTGCAACATACAAATGCTTGTAACTTTTTACTGGAGCGTCATAAAATCTTGAAATTTTATAACAATAAAGTACTCTAGCCTCCTGTCAATTTAAGCTATCGCTCAAAGCTATGCTACCCTTGAGTCCCAAATCAAACACTGATAAAACCTCAAATGGCCCGAACATCTATATGGTACGTCCTACACCTATCAAAGTTTGGAACATACAAATGCTTGTACCTTTTTACTGGAGCGTCATAATACCTTGAAATTTTGTAACAATAAAGTACTCGAGCCTCTTGTCAATTTAAGCTATCGCTCAAAGCTATGCTACCCTTCAGTCCCAAATCAAACACTGATAAAACTTCAAATGGCCCTAACTTCTATACCGTACGTCCTACACCTATCAAAGTTTGCAGCATACAAATGCTTGTAACTTTTTACTGGAGCGTCATAAAACCTTGAAATTTTGTAACAATAAAGTACTCGAGGCTTTTGTCAATTTGAGCTATCGCTCAAAGCTATGCTACCCTTGAGTCCCAAATCAAACACTGATAAAACTTCAAATTTCCCTAACTTCTATATGGTACGTCCTACACCTATCAAAGTTTGCAACATACAAATGCTTGTAACTTTTTACTGGAGCGTCATAAAATCTTGAAATTTTGTAACAATAAAGTACTCGAGCTTCTTGTCAATTTAAGCTATCGCTCAAAGCTATGCTACCCTTGAGTTCCAAATCAAACACTGATAAAACTTCAAATGGCCCTAACTCCTATACTGTGCACCCTATACCTATCAAAGTTTGCAACATACAAATGCTTGTAACTTTTTACTGGAGCGTCATAAAACCTTGAAATTTTTTAACAATAAAGTACTCGAGCGTCTTCTCAATTTAAGCTATCGCTCAAAGCTATGCTTCCCTTGAGTCCCAAATCAAACACTGATAAAACTTCAAATGGCCCTAACTTCTTTACGGTACGTCCTATACCTATCAAGGTTTGCAACATACAATTGCTGGTAACTTTTTACTGGAGCGTCATAAAACCTTGAAATCTTGTAACAATAAAGTACTCGAGTCTCTTGTCAATTTGAGCTATCGCTTAAAGCTATGCTACCCTTGAGTCAAAAATCAAACACTGATAAAACTTCAAATGGCCCTAACTTCTATACGGTAGATCGTACACCTATCAAAGTTTGCAACATAGAAATGCTTGTAACTTTTTACTGGAGCGTCATAAAACCTTGAAATTTTATAAGAATAAAGTACTCTAGCCTCTTGTCAATTTAAGCTATCGCTCAAAGCTATGCTACCCTTGAGTCCCAAATCAAACACTGATAAAATTTCAAATGGCCCTAACTTCTGTACGGTACGTCCTACACCTATCAAAGTTTGCAACATACAAATGCTTGTAGCTTTTTACTGGAGCGCCATAAAACCTTGAAATTTTGTAACAATAAAGTACTCTAGCCTCTTGTCAATTTAAGCTATCGCTCAACGCTATGATACCCTTGAGTCCCAAATAAAACACTGAAAAAACTTCAAATGGCCCTAACTTCTGTACGGTACGTGCTACACCTATCAAAGTTTGCAACATACAAATGCTTGTAGCTTTTTACTGGAGCGCCATAAAACCTTGAAATTTTGTAACAATAAAGTACTCTAGCCTCTTGTCAATTTAAGCTATCGCTCAACGCTATGATACCCTTGAGTCCCAAATAAAACACTGAAAAAACTTCAAATGGCCCTAACTTCTGTACGGTACGTCCTACACCTATCAAAGTTTGCAACATACAAATGCTTGTAACTTTTTACTGGAGCGCCATAGAACCTTGAAATTTTGTAACAATAAAGTACTCTAGCCTCTTGTCAATTTAAGCTATCGCTCAACGCTATGATACCCTTGAGTCCCAAATAAAAGAATGATAAAACTTCAAATGGCCCTAACTTCTATACGGTACGTCTTACACCTATCAAAGTTTGCAACATACAAATGCTTGTAACTTTTTACTGGAGCGTCATAAAACCTTGAAATTTTGTAACAATAAAGTACTCGAGCTTCTTGTCAATTTAAGCTATCGCTCAAAGCTATGCTACCCTTGAGTTCCAAATCAAACACTGATAAAACTTCAAATGGCCCTAACTTCTATACGGTACGTCCTACACCTATCAAAGTTTGCAGCATACAAATGCTTGTAACTTTTTACTGGAGCGTCATAAAATCTTGAAATTTTGTAACAATAAAGTACTCGAGCCTCTTGTCAATTTAAGCTATCGCTCAAAGCTATGCTACCCTTGAATCCCAAATTAAACACTGATAAAACTTCAAATAGCGCTAACTTCTATATGGTACGTCCTACACCTATCAAAGTTTGCAACATACAAATGCGCTGTAACTTTTTACTGGAGCGTCATAAAACCTTGAAATTTTGTAACAATAAAGTACTCGAGCCTCTTCTCAATTTAAGATATCGCTCAAAGCTATGCTATCCTTGAGTCCCAAATCAAACACTGATAAAACTTCAAATGGCCCTAACTTCTATACGGTACGTCCTACACCTATCAAAGTTTGCAACATACAAATGCTTGTAAGTTTTTACTGGAGCGTCATAAAATCTTGAAATTTTGTAACAATAAAGTACTCGAGCTTCTTCTCAATTTAAGCTACCGCTCAAAGCTATGCTACTCTTGAGTCCCAAATCAAACACTGATAAAACTTCAAATGGCCCTAACTTCTTTACGGTACGTCCTACACCTATCAAAGTTTCCAACATACAATTGCTTGTAACTTTTTACTGGAGCGTCATAAAACCTTGAAATTTTGTAACAATAAAGTACTCGAGCCTCTTGTCAATTTGAGATATCGCTTAAAGCTATGCTACCCTTGAGTCACAAATCAAACACTGATAAAACTTCAAATGGCCCTAACTTCTATACGGTATATCGTACACCTATCAAAGTTTGCAGCATAGAAATGCTAGTAACTTTTTACTGGAGCGTCATAAAACCTTGAAATGTTATAAGAATAAAGTACTCTAGCCTCCTGTCAATTTAAGCTATCGCTCAAAGCTATGCTACCCTTGAGTCCCAAATCAAACACGGATAAAACTTCAAATGGCCCTAACTTCTATACGGTACGTCCTACACCTATCAAAGTTTGCAACATACAAATGCTTGTAAGTTTTTACTGGAGCGTCATAAAATCTTGAAATTTTGTAACAATAAAGTACTCGAGTTTCTTCTCAATTTAAGCTATCGCTCAAAGCTATGCTACCCTTGAGTCCCACATCAAACACTGATAAAACTTCAAATGGCCGTAACTTCTTTACGGTACGTCCTACACCTATCAAAGTTTCCAACATACAATTGCTTGTAACTTTTTACTGGAGCGCCATAAAACCTTGAAATTTTGTAACAATAAAGTACTCTAGCCTCTTGTCAATTTAACCTATCGCTCAACGCTATGATACCCTTGAGTCCCAAATAAAACACTGATAACTCTTCAAATGGCTCTAACTTCTATACGGTACGTCCTACACCTATCAAAGTTTGCAACATACAAATGCTTGTAACTTTTTACTGGAGCGTCATAAAACCTTGAAATTTTGTAACAATAATGTACTCGAGCCTCTTGTCAATTTAAGCTATCGCTCAAAGCTATGCTACCCTTGAGTCCCAAATCAAACACTGATAAAACTTCAAATGGTCCTAAATTCTATACGGTACGTCCTACACCTATCAAAGTTTGCAACATACAAATGCTTGTAACTTTTTACTGGAGCGTCATAAAACCTTGAAATTTTGTAACAATAAAGTACTCGAGGCTTTTGTCAATTTGAGCTATCGCTCAAAGCTATGCTACCCTTGAGTCCCAAATCAAACACTGATAAAACTTCAAATTTCCCTAACTTCTATATGGTACGTCCTACACCTATCAAAGTTTGCAACATACAAATGCTTGTAACTTTTTACTGGAGCGTCATAAAATCTTGAAATTTTGTAACAATAAAGTACTCGAGCTTCTTGTCAATTTAAGCTATCGCTCAAAGCTATGCTACCCTTGAGTTCCAAATCAAACACTGATAAAACTTCAAATGGCCCTAACTCCTATACTGTGCACCCTATACCTATCAAAGTTTGCAACATACAAATGCTTGTAACTTTTTACTGGAGCGTCATAAAACCTTGAAATTTTTTAACAATAAAGTACTCGAGCGTCTTCTCAATTTAAGCTATCGCTCAAAGCTATGCTTCCCTTGAGTCCCAAATCAAACACTGATAAAACTTCAAATGGCCCTAACTTCTTTACGGTACGTCCTATACCTATCAAGGTTTGCAACATACAATTGCTGGTAACTTTTTACTGGAGCGTCATAAAACCTTGAAATCTTGTAACAATAAAGTACTCGAGTCTCTTGTCAATTTGAGCTATCGCTTAAAGCTATGCTACCCTTGAGTCAAAAATCAAACACTGATAAAACTTCAAATGGCCCTAACTTCTATACGGTAGATCGTACACCTATCAAAGTTTGCAACATAGAAATGCTTGTAACTTTTTACTGGAGCGTCATAAAACCTTGAAATTTTATAAGAATAAAGTACTCTAGCCTCTTGTCAATTTAAGCTATCGCTCAAAGCTATGCTACCCTTGAGTCCCAAATCAAACACTGATAAAATTTCAAATGGCCCTAACTTCTGTACGGTACGTCCTACACCTATCAAAGTTTGCAACATACAAATGCTTGTAGCTTTTTACTGGAGCGCCATAAAACCTTGAAATTTTGTAACAATAAAGTACTCTAGCCTCTTGTCAATTTAAGCTATCGCTCAACGCTATGATACCCTTGAGTCCAAAATAAAACACTGAAAAAACTTCAAATGGCCCTAACTTCTGTACGGTACGTGCTACACCTATCAAAGTTTGCAACATACAAATGCTTGTAGCTTTTTACTGGAGCGCCATAAAACCTTGAAATTTTGTAACAATCAAGTACTCTAGCCTCTTGTCAATTTAAGCTATCGCTCAACGCTATGATACCCTTGAGTCCCAAATAAAACACTGAAAAAACTTCAAATGGCCCTAACTTCTGTACGGTACGTCCTACACCTATCAAAGTTTGCAACATACAAATGCTTGTAACTTTTTACTGGAGCGCCATAGAACCTTGAAATTTTGTAACAATAAAGTACTCTAGCCTCTTGTCAATTTAAGCTATCGCTCAACGCTATGATACCCTTGAGTCCCAAATAAAAGAATGATAAAACTTCAAATGGCCCTAACTTCTATACGGTACGTCTTACACCTATCAAAGTTTGCAACATACAAATGCTTGTAACTTTTTACTGGAGCGTCATAAAACCTTGAAATTTTGTAACAATAAAGTACTCGAGCTTCTTGTCAATTTAAGCTATCGCTCAAAGCTATGCTACCCTTGAGTTCCAAATCAAACACTGATAAAACTTCAAATGGCCCTAACTTCTATACGGTACGTCCTACACCTATCAAAGTTTGCAGCATACAAATGCTTGTAACTTTTTACTGGAGCGTCATAAAATCTTGAAATTTTGTAACAATAAAGTACTCGAGCCTCTTGTCAATTTAAGCTATCGCTCAAAGCTATGCTACCCTTGAATCCCAAATTAAACACTGATAAAACTTCAAATAGCGCTAACTTCTATATGGTACGTCCTACACCTATCAAAGTTTGCAACATACAAATGCGCTGTAACTTTTTACTGGAGCGTCATAAAACCTTGAAATTTTGTAACAATAAAGTACTCGAGCCTCTTCTCAATTTAAGATATCGCTCAAAGCTATGCTATCCTTGAGTCCCAAATCAAACACTGATAAATCTTCAAATGGCCCTAACTTCTATACGGTACGTCCTACACCTATCAAAGTTTGCAACATACAAATGCTTGTAAGTTTTTACTGGAGCGTCATAAAATCTTGAAATTTTGTAACAATAAAGTACTCGAGCTTCTTCTCAATTTAAGCTACCGCTCAAAGCTATGCTACTCTTGAGTCCCAAATCAAACACTGATAAAACTTCAAATGGCCCTAACTTCTTTACGGTACGTCCTACACCTATCAAAGTTTCCAACATACAATTGCTTGTAACTTTTTACTGGAGCGTCATAAAACCTTGAAATTTTGTAACAATAAAGTACTCGAGCCTCTTGTCAATTTGAGATATCGCTTAAAGCTATGCTACCCTTGAGTCACAAATCAAACACTGATAAAACTTCAAATGGCCCTAACTTCTATACGGTATATCGTACACCTATCAAAGTTTGCAGCATAGAAATGCTAGTAACTTTTTACTGGAGCGTCATAAAACCTTGAAATGTTATAAGAATAAAGTACTCTAGCCTCCTGTCAATTTAAGCTATCGCTCAAAGCTATGCTACCCTTGAGTCCCAAATCAAACACGGATAAAACTTCAAATGGCCCTAACTTCTATACGGTACGTCCTACACCTATCAAAGTTTGCAACATACAAATGCTTGTAAGTTTTTACTGGAGCGTCATAAAATCTTGAAATTTTGTAACAATAAAGTACTCGAGTTTCTTCTCAATTTAAGCTATCGCTCAAAGCTATGCTACCCTTGAGTCCCACATCAAACACTGATAAAACTTCAAATGGCCGTAACTTCTTTACGGTACGTCCTACACCTATCAAAGTTTCCAACATACAATTGCTTGTAACTTTTTACTGGAGCGCCATAAAACCTTGAAATTTTGTAACAATAAAGTACTCTAGCCTCTTGTCAATTTAACCTATCGCTCAACGCTATGATACCCTTGAGTCCCAAATAAAACACTGATAACTCTTCAAATGGCTCTAACTTCTATACGGTACGTCCTACACCTATCAAAGTTTGCAACATACAAATGCTTGTAACTTTTTACTGGAGCGTCATAAAACCTTGAAATTTTGTAACAATAATGTACTCGAGCCTCTTGTCAATTTAAGCTATCGCTCAAAGCTATGCTACCCTTGAGTCCCAAATCAAACACTGATAAAACTTCAAATGGTCCTAAATTCTATACGGTACGTCCTACACCTATCAAAGTTTGCAACATACAAATGCTTGTAACTTTTTACTGGAGCGTCATAAAACCTTGAAATTTTGTAACAATAAAGTACTCGAGCCTCTTGTCAATTTAATCTATCGCTCAAAGCTATGCTACCCTTGAGTCCCAAATCAAACACTGATTAAACTTCAAATGGCCCTAACTTCTATAAGGTACGTCCTACATCTATCAAAGTTTGCAACATACAAATGCTTGTAACTTTTTACTGGAGCGTCATTAAACCTTGAAATTTTGTAACAATAAAGTACTCGAGCCTCCAAAGCTATGCTACCCTTGAGTCCCAAATCAAACACTGATAAAATTTCAAATGGCCCTAACTTCTGTACGGTACGTGCTACACCTATCAAAGTTTGCAACATACAAATGCTTGTAGCTTTTTACTGGAGCGCCATAAAACCTTGAAATTTTGTAACAATAAAGTACTCTAGCCTCTTGTCAATTTAACCTATCGCTCAACGCTATGATACCCTTGAGTCCCAAATAAAACACTGAAAACACTTCAAATAGCGTTAACTTCTATATGGTACGTCCTACACCTATCAAAGTTTGCAACATACAAATGCGCTGTAACTTTTTACTGGAGCGTCATAAAACCTTGAAATTTTGTAACAATAAAGTACTCGAGCCTCTTCTCAATTTAAGATATCGCTCAAAGCTATGCTATCCTTGAGTCCCAAATCAAACACTGATAAATCTTCAAATGGCCCTAACTTCTATACGGTACGTCCTACACCTATCAAAGTTTGCAACATACAAATGCTTGTAAGTTTTTACTGGAGCGTCATAAAATCTTGAAATTTTGTAACAATAAAGTACTCGAGCCTCCAAAGCTATGCTACCCTTGAGTCCCAAATCAAACACTGATAAAATTTCAAATGGCCCTAACTTCTGTACGGTACGTGCTACACCTATCAAAGTTTGCAACATACAAATGCTTGTAGCTTTTTACTGGAGCGCCATAAAACCTTGAAATTTTGTAACAATAAAGTACTCGAGCCTCTTGTCAATTTAAGCTATCGCTCAAAGCTATGCTACCCTTGAATCCCAAATTAAACACTGATAAAACTTCAAATAGCGTTAACTTCTATATGGTACGTCCTACACCTATCAAAGTTTGCAACATACAAATGCGCTGTAACTTTTTACTGGAGCGTCATAAAACCTTGAAATTTTGTAACAATAAAGTACTCGAGCCTCTTCTCAATTTAAGATATCGCTCAAAGCTATGCTATCCTTGAGTCCCAAATCAAACACTGATAAATCTTCAAATGGCCCTAACTTCTATACGGTACGTCCTACACCTATCAAAGTTTGCAACATACAAATGCTTGTAAGTTTTTACTGGAGCGTCATAAAATCTTGAAATTTTGTAACAATAAAGTACTCGAGCTTCTTCTCAATTTAAGCTATCGCTCAAAGCTATGCTACTCTTGAGTCCCAAATCAAACACTGATAAAACTTCAAATGGCCCTAACTTCTATACGGTACGTCCTACACCTATCAAAGTTTGCAGCATACAAATGCTTGTAACTTTTTACTGGAGCGCCATAAAACCTTGAAATTTTGTAACAATAAAGTACTCTAGCCTCTTGTCAATTTAACCTATCGCTCAACGCTATGATACCCTTGAGTCCCAAATAAAACACTGATAACTCTTCAAATGGCTCTAACTTCTATACGGTACGTCCTACACCTATCAAAGTTTGCAACATACAAATGCTTGTAACTTTTTACTGGAGCGTCATAAAACCTTGAAATTTTGTAACAATAATGTACTCGAGCCTCTTGTCAATTTAAGCTATCGCTCAAAGCTATGCTACCCTTGAGTCCCAAATCAAACACTGATAAAACTTCAAATGGTCCTAAATTCTATACGGTACGTCCTACACCTATCAAAGTTTGCAACATACAAATGCTTGTAACTTTTTACTGGAGCGTCATAAAACCTTGAAATTTTGTAACAATAAAGTACTCGAGCCTCTTGTCAATTTAATCTATCGCTCAAAGCTATGCTACCCTTGAGTCCCAAATCAAACACTGATTAAACTTCAAATGGCCCTAACTTCTATAAGGTACGTCCTACATCTATCAAAGTTTGCAACATACAAATGCTTGTAACTTTTTACTGGAGCGTCATAAAATCTTGAAATTTTGTAACAATAAAGTACTCTAGCCTCTTGTCAATTTAACCTATCGCTCAACGCTATGATACCCTTGAGTCCCAAATAAAACACTGAAAAAACTTCAAATGGCCCTAACTTCTGTACGGTACGTCCTACACCTATCAAAGTTTGCAACATACAAATGCTTGTAACTTTTTACTGGAGCGCCATAAAACCTTGAAATTTTGTAACAATAAAGTACTCTAGCCTCTTGTCAATTTAAGCTATCGCTCAAAGGTATACTACCCTTGAGTCCCAAATAAAACACTGATAACTCTTCAAATGGCTCTAACTTCTATACGGTACGTCCTACACCTATCAAAGTTTGCAACATACAAATGCTTGTAACTTTTTACTGGAGCGCCATAAAACCTTGAAATTTTGTAACAATAAAGTACTCTAGCCTCTTGTCAATTTAACCTATCGCTCAACGCTATGATACCCTTGAGTCCCAAATAAAACACTGATAACTCTTCAAATGGCTCTAACTTCTATACGGTACGTCCTACACCTATCAAAGTTTGCAACATACAAATGCTTGTAACTTTTTACTGGAGCGTCATAAAACCTTGAAATTTTGTAACAATAATGTACTCGAGCCTCTTGTCAATTTAAGCTATCGCTCAAAGCTATGCTACCCTTGAGTCCCAAATCAAACACTGATAAAACTTCAAATGGTCCTAAATTCTATACGGTACGTCCTACACCTATCAAAGTTTGCAACATACAAATGCTTGTAACTTTTTACTGGAGCGTCATAAAACCTTGAAATTTTGTAACAATAAAGTACTCGAGCCTCTTGTCAATTTAATCTATCGCTCAAAGCTATGCTACCCTTGAGTCCCAAATCAAACACTGATTAAACTTCAAATGGCCCTAACTTCTATAAGGTACGTCCTACATCTATCAAAGTTTGCAACATACAAATGCTTGTAACTTTTTACTGGAGCGTCATAAAATCTTGAAATTTTGTAACAATAAAGTACTCTAGCCTCTTGTCAATTTAACCTATCGCTCAACGCTATGATACCCTTGAGTCCCAAATAAAACACTGAAAAAACTTCAAATGGCCCTAACTTCTGTACGGTACGTCCTACACCTATCAAAGTTTGCAACATACAAATGCTTGTAACTTTTTACTGGAGCGCCATAAAACCTTGAAATTTTGTAACAATAAAGTACTCTAGCCTCTTGTCAATTTAAGCTATCGCTCAAAGGTATACTACCCTTGAGTCCCAAATCAAACACTGATAAAACTTCAAATGGCCCTAACTTCTATACGGTACGTCCTACACCTATTAAAGTTTGCAACATACAAATGCTTGTAACTTTTTACTGGAGCGCCATAAAACCTTGAAATTTTGTAACAATAAAGTACTCTAGCCTCTTGTCAATTTAACCTATCGCTCAACGCTATGATACCCTTGAGTCCCAAATAAAACACTGATAACTCTTCAAATGGCTCTAACTTCTATACGGTACGTCCTACACCTATCAAAGTTTGCAACATACAAATGCTTGTAACTTTTTACTGGAGCGTCATAAAACCTTGAAATTTTGTAACAATAATGTACTCGAGCCTCTTGTCAATTTAAGCTATCGCTCAAAGCTATGCTACCCTTGAGTCCCAAATCAAACACTGATAAAACTTCAAATGGTCCTAAATTCTATACGGTACGTCCTACACCTATCAAAGTTTGCAACATACAAATGCTTGTAACTTTTTACTGGAGCGTCATAAAACCTTGAAATTTTGTAACAATAAAGTACTCGAGCCTCTTGTCAATTTAATCTATCGCTCAAAGCTATGCTACCCTTGAGTCCCAAATCAAACACTGATAAAACTTCAAATGGCCCTAACTTCTATACGGTATATCGTACACCTATCAAAGTTTGCAACATACAAATGCTTGTAACTTTTTACTGGAGCGCCATAGAACCTTGAAATTTTGTAACAATAAAGTACTCTAGCCTCTTGTCAATTTAAGCTATCGCTCAACGCTATGATACCCTTGAGTCCCAAATAAAAGAATGATAAAACTTCAAATGGCCCTAACTTCTATACGGTACGTCTTACACCTATCAAAGTTTGCAACATACAAATGCTTGTAACTTTTTACTGGAGCGTCATAAAACCTTGAAATTTTTTAACAATAAAGTACTCGAGCTTCTTGTCAATTTAAGCTATCGCTCAAAGCTATGCTACCCTTGAGTTCCAAATCAAACACTGATAAAACTTCAAATGGCCCTAACTTCTATACGGTACGTCCTACACCTATCAAAGTTTGCAGCATACAAATGCTTGTAACTTTTTACTGGAGCGTCATAAAATCTTGAAATTTTGTAACAATAAAGTACTCGAGCCTCTTGTCAATTTAAGCTATCGCTCAAAGCTATGCTACCCTTGAATCCCAAATTAAACACTGATAAAACTTCAAATAGCGCTAACTTCTATATGGTACGTCCTACACCTATCAAAGTTTGCAACATACAAATGCGCTGTAACTTTTTACTGGAGCGTCATAAAACCTTGAAATTTTGTAACAATAAAGTACTCGAGCCTCTTGTCAATTTAATCTATCGCTCAAAGCTATGCTACCCTTGAGTCCCAAATCAAACACTGATTAAACTTCAAATGGCCCTGACTTCTATAAGGTACGTCCTACATCTATCAAAGTTTGCAACATACAAATGCTTGTAACTTTTTACTGGAGCGTCATAAAATCTTGAAATTTTGTAACAATAAAGTACTCTAGCCTCTTGTCAATTTAACCTATCGCTCAAAGCTATGCTACCCTTGAGTCCCACATCAAACACTGATAAAACTTCAAATGGCCGTAACTTCTTTACGGTACGTCCTACACCTATCAAAGTTTCCACCATACAATTGCTTGTAACTTTTTACTGGAGCGTCATAAAACCTTGAAATTTTGTAAAAATAAAGTACTCGAGTCTCTTGTCAATTTGAGCTATCGCTTAAAGCTATGCTACCCTTGAGTCCCAAATCAAACACTGATTAAACTTCAAATGGCCCTAACTTCTATAAGGTACGTCCTACATCTATCAAAGTTTGCAACATACAAATGCTTGTAACTTTTTACTGGAGCGTCATAAAATCTTGAAATTTTGTAACAATAAAGTACTCTAGCCTCTTGTCAATTTAACCTATCGCTCAACGCTATGATACCCTTGAGTCCCAAATAAAACACTGAAAAAACTTCAAATGGCCCTAACTTCTGTACGGTACGTCCTACACCTATCAAAGTTTGCAACATACAAATGCTTGTAACTTTTTACTGGAGCGCCATAAAACCTTGAAATTTTGTAACAATAAAGTACTCTAGCCTCTTGTCAATTTAAGCTATCGCTCAAAGGTATACTACCCTTGAGTCCCAAATAAAACACTGATAAAACTTCAAATGGCCCTAACTTCTATACGGTACGTCCTACACCTATTAAAGTTTGCAACATACAAATGCTTGTAACTTTTTACTGGAGCGCCATAAAACCTTGAAATTTTGTAACAATAAAGTACTCTAGCCTCTTGTCAATTTAACCTATCGCTCAACGCTATGATACCCTTGAGTCCCAAATAAAACACTGATAACTCTTCAAATGGCTCTAACTTCTATACGGTACGTCCTACACCTATCAAAGTTTGCAACATACAAATGCTTGTAACTTTTTACTGGAGCGTCATAAAACCTTGAAATTTTGTAACAATAATGTACTCGAGCCTCTTGTCAATTTAAGCTATCGCTCAAAGCTATGCTACCCTTGAGTCCCAAATCAAACACTGATAAAACTTCAAATGGTCCTAAATTCTATACGGTACGTCCTACACCTATCAAAGTTTGCAACATACAAATGCTTGTAACTTTTTACTGGAGCGTCATAAAACCTTGAAATTTTGTAACAATAAAGTACTCGAGCCTCTTGTCAATTTAATCTATCGCTAAAAGCTATGCTACCCTTGAGTCCCAAATCAAACACTGATTAAACTTCAAATGGCCCTAACTTCTATAAGGTACGTCCTACATCTATCAAAGTTTGCAACATACAAATGCTTGTAACTTTTTACTGGAGCGTCATTAAACCTTGAAATTTTGTAACAATAAAGTACTCGAGCCTCCAAAGCTATGCTACCCTTGAGTCCCAAATCAAACACTGATAAAATTTCAAATGGCCCTAACTTCTGTACGGTACGTGCTACACCTATCAAAGTTTGCAACATACAAATGCTTGTAGCTTTTTACTGGAGCGCCATAAAACCTTGAAATTTTGTAACAATAAAGTACTCTAGCCTCTTGTCAATTTAACCTATCGCTCAACGCTATGATACCCTTGAGTCCCAAATAAAACACTGAAAACACTTCAAATAGCGTTAACTTCTATATGGTACGTCCTACACCTATCAAAGTTTGCAACATACAAATGCGCTATAACTTTTTACTGGAGCGTCATAAAACCTTGAAATTTTGTAACAATAAAGTACTCGAGCCTCTTGTCAATTTAATCTATCGCTCAAAGGTATACTACCCTTGAGTTCCAAATCAAACACTGATAAAACTTCAAATGGCCCTAACTTCTATACGGTACGTCCTACACCTATCAAAGTTTGCAGCATACAAATGCTTGTAACTTTTTACTGGAGCGCCATAAAACCTTGAAATTTTGTAACAATAAAGTACTCTAGCCTCTTGTCAATTTAACCTATCGCTCAACGCTATGATACCCTTGAGTCCCAAATAAAACACTGATAACTCTTCAAATGGCTGTAACTTCTATACGGTACGTCCTACACCTATCAAAGTTTGCAACATACAAATGCTTGTAACTTTTTACTGGAGCGTCATAAAACCTTGAAATTTTGTAACAATAATGTACTCGAGCCTCTTGTCAATTTAAGCTATCGCTCAAAGCTATGCTACCCTTGAGCCCCAAATCAAACACTGATAAAACTTCAAATGGTCCTAAATTCTATACGGTACGTCCTACATCTATCAAAGTTTGCAACATACAAATGCTTGTAACTTTTTACTGGAGCGTCATAAAACCTTGAAATTTTGTAACAATAATGTACTCGAGCCTCTTGTCAATTTAAGCTATCGCTCAAAGCTATGCTACCCTTGAGTCCCAAATCAAACACTGATAAAACTTCAAATGGTCCTAAATTCTATACGGTACGTCCTACACCTATCAAAGTTTGCAACATACAAATGCTTGTAACTTTTTACTGGAGCGTCATAAAACCTTGAAATTTTGTAACAATAAAGTACTCGAGCCTCTTGTCAATTTAATCTATCGCTCAAAGGTATACTACCCTTGAGTTCCAAATCAAACACTGATAAAACTTCAAATGGCCCTAACTTCTATACGGTACGTCCTACACCTATCAAAGTTTGCAGCATACAAATGCTTGTAACTTTTTACTGGAGCGCCATAAAACCTTGAAATTTTGTAACAATAAAGTACTCTAGCCTCTTGTCAATTTAACCTATCGCTCAACGCTATGATACCCTTGAGTCCCAAATAAAACACTGATAACTCTTCAAATGGCTCTAACTTCTATACGGTACGTCCTACACCTATCAAAGTTTGCAACATACAAATGCTTGTAACTTTTTACTGGAGCGTCATAAAACCTTGAAATTTTGTAACAATAATGTACTCGAGCCTCTTGTCAATTTAAGCTATCGCTCAAAGCTATGCTACCCTTGAGTCCCAAATCAAACACTGATAAAACTTCAAATGGTCCTAAATTCTATACGGTACGTCCTACACCTATCAAAGTTTGCAACATACAAATGCTTGTAACTTTTTACTGGAGCGTCATAAAACCTTGAAATTTTGTAACAATAAAGTACTCGAGCCTCTTGTCAATTTAATCTATCGCTCAAAGCTATGCTACCCTTGAGTCCCAAATCAAACACTGATTAAACTTCAAATGGCCCTAACTTCTATAAGGTACGTCCTACATCTATCAAAGTTTGCAACATACAAATGCTTGTAACTTTTTACTGGAGCGTCATAAAATCTTGAAATTTTGTAACAATAAAGTACTCTAGCCTCTTGTCAATTTAACCTATCGCTCAACGCTATGATACCCTTGAGTCCCAAATAAAACACTGAAAAAACTTCAAATGGCCCTAACTTCTGTACGGTACGTCCTACACCTATCAAAGTTTGCAACATACAAATGCTTGTAACTTTTTACTGGAGCGCCATAAAACCTTGAAATTTTGTAACAATAAAGTACTCTAGCCTCTTGTCAATTTAAGCTATCGCTCAAAGGTATACTACCCTTGAGTCCCAAATCAAACACTGATAAAACTTCAAATGGCCCTAACTTCTATACGGTACGTCCTACACCTATAAAAGTTTGCAACATACAAATGCTTGTAACTTTTTACTGGAGCGCCATAAAACCTTGAAATTTTGTAACAATAAAGTACTCTAGCCTCTTGTCAATTTAACCTATCGCTCAACGCTATGATACCCTTGAGTCCCAAATAAAACACTGATAACTCTTCAAATGGCTCTAACTTCTATACGGTACGTCCTACACCTATCAAAGTTTGCAACATACAAATGCTTGTAACTTTTTACTGGAGCGTCATAAAACCTTGAAATTTTGTAACAATAATGTACTCGAGCCTCTTGTCAATTTAAGCTATCGCTCAAAGCTATGCTACCCTTGAGTCCCAAATCAAACACTGATAAAACTTCAAATGGTCCTAAATTCTATACGGTACGTCCTACACCTATCAAAGTTTGCAACATACAAATGCTTGTAACTTTTTACTGGAGCGTCATAAAACCTTGAAATTTTGTAACAATAAAGTACTCGAGCCTCTTGTCAATTTAATCTATCGCTCAAAGCTATGCTACCCTTGAGTCCCAAATCAAACACTGATTAAACTTCAAATGGCCCTAACTTCTATAAGGTACGTCCTACATCTATCAAAGTTTGCAACATACAAATGCTTGTAACTTTTTACTGGAGCGTCATAAAATCTTGAAATTTTGTAACAATAAAGTACTCTAGCCTCTTGTCAATTTAACCTATCGCTCAACGCTATGATACCCTTGAGTCCCAAATAAAACACTGAAAAAACTTCAAATGGCCCTAACTTCTGTACGGTACGTCCTACACCTATCAAAGTTTGCAACATACAAATGCTTGTAACTTTTTACTGGAGCGCCATAAAACCTTGAAATTTTGTAACAATAAAGTACTCTAGCCTCTTGTCAATTTAAGCTATCGCTCAAAGGTATACTACCCTTGAGTCCCAAATCAAACACTGATAAAACTTCAAATGGCCCTAACTTCTATACGGTACGTCCTACACCTATTAAAGTTTGCAACATACAAATGCTTGTAACTTTTTACTGGAGCGCCATAAAACCTTGAAATTTTGTAACAATAAAGTACTCTAGCCTCTTGTCAATTTAACCTATCGCTCAACGCTATGATACCCTTGAGTCCCAAATAAAACACTGATAACTCTTCAAATGGCTCTAACTTCTATACGGTACGTCCTACACCTATCAAAGTTTGCAACATACAAATGCTTGTAACTTTTTACTGGAGCGTCATAAAACCTTGAAATTTTGTAACAATAATGTACTCGAGCCTCTTGTCAATTTAAGCTATCGCTCAAAGCTATGCTACCCTTGAGTCCCAAATCAAACACTGATAAGACTTCAAATGGTCCTAAATTCTATACGGTACGTCCTACACCTATCAAAGTTTGCAACATACAAATGCTTGTAACTTTTTACTGGAGCGTCATAAAACCTTGAAATTTTGTAACAATAAAGTACTCGAGCCTCTTGTCAATTTAATCTATCGCTCAAAGCTATGCTACCCTTGAGTCCCAAATCAAACACTGATTAAACTTCAAATGGCCCTAACTTCTATAAGGTACGTCCTACATCTATCAAAGTTTGCAACATACAAATGCTTGTAACTTTTTACTGGAGCGTCATTAAACCTTGAAATTTTGTAACAATAAAGTACTCGAGCCTCCAAAGCTATGCTACCCTTGAGTCCCAAATCAAACACTGATAAAATTTCAAATGGCCCTAACTTCTGTACGGTACGTGCTACACCTATCAAAGTTTGCAACATACAAATGCTTGTAGCTTTTTACTGGAGCGCCATAAAACCTTGAAATTTTGTAACAATAAAGTACTCTAGCCTCTTGTCAATTTAACCTATCGCTCAACGCTATGATACCCTTGAGTCCCAAATAAAACACTGAAAACACTTCAAATAGCGTTAACTTCTATATGGTGCGTCCTACACCTATCAAAGTTTGCAACATACAAATGCGCTGTAACTTTTTACTGGAGCGTCATAAAACCTTGAAATTTTGTAACAATAAAGTACTCGAGCCTCTTGTCAATTTAATCTATCGCTCAAAGGTATACTACCCTTGAGTTCCAAATCAAACACTGATAAAACTTCAAATGGCCCTAACTTCTATACGGTACGTCCTACACCTATCAAAGTTTGCAGCATACAAATGCTTGTAACTTTTTACTGGAGCGCCATAAAACCTTGAAATTTTGTAACAATAAAGTACTCTAGCCTCTTGTCAATTTAACCTATCGCTCAACGCTATGATACCCTTGAGTCCCAAATAAAACACTGATAACTCTTCAAATGGCTCTAACTTCTATACGGTACGTCCTACACCTATCAAAGTTTGCAACATACAAATGCTTGTAACTTTTTACTGGAGCGTCATAAAACCTTGAAATTTTGTAACAATAATGTACTCGAGCCTCTTGTCAATTTAAGCTATCGCTCAAAGCTATGCTACCCTTGAGTCCCAAATCAAACACTGATAAAACTTCAAATGGTCCTAAATTCTATACGGTACGTCCTACACCTATCAAAGTTTGCAACATACAAATGCTTGTAACTTTTTACTGGAGCGTCATAAAACCTTGAAATTTTGTAACAATAAAGTACTCGAGCCTCTTGTCAATTTAATCTATCGCTCAAAGGTATACTACCCTTGAGTTCCAAATCAAACACTGATAAAACTTCAAATGGCCCTAACTTCTATACGGTACGTCCTACACCTATCAAAGTTTGCAGCATACAAATGCTTGTAACTTTTTACTGGAGCGCCATAAAACCTTGAAATTTTGTAACAATAAAGTACTCTAGCCTCTTGTCAATTTAACCTATCGCTCAACGCTATGATACCCTTGAGTCCCAAATAAAACACTGATAACTCTTCAAATGGCTCTAACTTCTATACGGTACGTCCTACACCTATCAAAGTTTGCAACATACAAATGCTTGTAACTTTTTACTGGAGCGTCATAAAACCTTGAAATTTTGTAACAATAATGTACTCGAGCCTCTTGTCAATTTAAGCTATCGCTCAAAGCTATGCTACCCTTGAGTCCCAAATCAAACACTGATAAAACTTCAAATGGTCCTAAATTATATACGGTACGTCCTACACCTATCAAAGTTTGCAACATACAAATGCTTGTAACTTTTTACTGGAGCGCCATAAAACCTTGAAATTTTGTAACAATAAAGTACTCTAGCCTCTTGTCAATTTAAGCTATCGCTCAAAGGTATACTACCCTTGAGTCCCAAATCAAACACTGATAAAACTTCAAATGGCCCTAACTTCTATACGGTACGTCCTACACCTATTAAAGTTTGCAACATACAAATGCTTGTAACTTTTTACTGGAGCGCCATAAAACCTTGAAATTTTGTAACAATAAAGTACTCTAGCCTCTTGTCAATTTAACCTATCGCTCAACGCTATGATACCCTTGAGTCCCAAATAAAACACTGATAACTCTTCAAATGGCTCTAACTTCTATACGGTACGTCCTACACCTATCAAAGTTTGCAACATACAAATGCTTGTAACTTTTTACTGGAGCGTCATAAAACCTTGAAATTTTGTAACAATAATGTACTCGAGCCTCTTGTCAATTTAAGCTATCGCTCAAAGCTATGCTACCCTTGAGTCCCAAATCAAACACTGATAAAACTTCAAATGGTCCTAAATTCTATACGGTACGTCCTACACCTATCAAAGTTTGCAACATACAAATGCTTGTAACTTTTTACTGGAGCGTCATAAAACCTTGAAATTTTGTAACAATAAAGTACTCGAGCCTCTTGTCAATTTAATCTATCGCTCAAAGCTATGCTACCCTTGAGTCCCAAATCAAACACTGATAAAACTTCAAATGGCCCTAACTTCTATACGGTATATCGTACACCTATCAAAGTTTGCAACATACAAATGCTTGTAACTTTTTACTGGAGCGCCATAGAACCTTGAAATTTTGTAACAATAAAGTACTCTAGCCTCTTGTCAATTTAAGCTATCGCTCAACGCTATGATACCCTTGAGTCCCAAATAAAAGAATGATAAAACTTCAAATGGCCCTAACTTCTATACGGTACGTCTTACACCTATCAAAGTTTGCAACATACAAATGCTTGTAACTTTTTACTGGAGCGTCATAAAACCTTGAAATTTTTTAACAATAAAGTACTCGAGCTTCTTGTCAATTTAAGCTATCGCTCAAAGCTATGATACCCTTGAGTTCCAAATCAAACACTGATAAAACTTCAAATGGCCCTAACTTCTATACGGTACGTCCTACACATATCAAAGTTTGCAGCATACAAATGCTTGTAACTTTTTACTGGAGCGTCATAAAATCTTGAAATTTTGTAACAATAAAGTACTCGAGCCTCTTGTCAATTTAAGCTATCGCTCAAAGCTATGCTACCCTTGAATCCCAAATTAAACACTGATAAAACTTCAAATAGCGCTAACTTCTATATGGTACGTCCTACACCTATCAAAGTTTGCAACATACAAATGCGCTGTAACTTTTTACTGGAGCGTCATAAAACCTTGAAATTTTGTAACAATAAAGTACTCGAGCCTCTTGTCAATTTAATCTATCGCTCAAAGCTATGCTACCCTTGAGTCCCAAATCACACATTGATTAAACTTCAAATGGCCCTAACTTCTATAAGGTACGTCCTACATCTATCAAAGTTTGCAACATACAAATGCTTGTAACTTTTTACTGGAGCGTCATAAAATCTTGAAATTTTGTAACAATAAAGTACTCTAGCCTCTTGTCAATTTAACCTATCGCTCAAAGCTATGCTACCCTTGAGTCCCACATCAAACACTGATAAAACTTCAAATGGCCGTAACTTCTTTACGGTACGTCCTACACCTATCAAAGTTTCCACCATACAATTGCTTGTAACTTTTTACTGGAGCGTCATAAAACCTTGAAATTTTGTAAAAATAAAGTACTCGAGTCTCTTGTCAATTTGAGCTATCGCTTAAAGCTATGCTACCCTTGAATCCCAAATCAAACACTGATCAAACTTCAAATGGCCCTAACTTCTATACGGTATATCGTACACCTATCAAAGTTTGCAGCATAGAAATGCTAGTAACTTTTTACTGGAGCGTCATAAAACCTTGAAATTTTATAAGAATAACTCTAGCCTCCTGTCAATTTAAGCTATCGCTCAAAGGTATACTACCCTTGAGTCCCAAATCAAACACTGATAAAACTTCAAATGGCCCTAACTTCTATACGGTACGTCCTACACCTATTAAAGTTTGCAACATACAAATGCTTGTAACTTTTTACTGGAGCGCCATAAAACCTTGAAATTTTGTAACAATAAAGTACTCTAGCCTCTTGTCAATTTAACCTATCGCTCAACGCTATGATACCCTTGAGTCCCAAATAAAACACTGATAACTCTTCAAATGGCTCTAACTTCTATACGGTACGTCCTACACCTATCAAAGTTTGCAACATACAAATGCTTGTAACTTTTTACTGGAGCGTCATAAAACCTTGAAATTTTGTAACAATAATGTACTCGAGCCTCTTGTCAATTTAAGCTATCGCTCAAAGCTATGCTACCCTTGAGTCCCAAATCAAACACTGATAAAACTTCAAATGGTCCTAAATTCTATACGGTACGTCCTACACCTATCAAAGTTTGCAACATACAAATGCTTGTAACTTTTTACTGGAGCGTCATAAAACCTTGAAATTTTGTAACAATAAAGTACTCGAGCCTCTTGTCAATTTAATCTATCGCTCAAAGCTATGCTACCCTTGAGTCCCAAATCAAACACTGATTAAACTTCAAATGGCCCTAACTTCTATAAGGTACGTCCTACATCTATCAAAGTTTGCAACATACAAATGCTTGTAACTTTTTACTGGAGCGTCATTAAACCTTGAAATTTTGTAACAATAAAGTACTCGAGCCTCCAAAGCTATGCTACCCTTGAGTCCCAAATCAAACACTGATAAAATTTCAAATGGCCCTAACTTCTGTACGGTACGTGCTACACCTATCAAAGTTTGCAACATACAAATGCTTGTAGCTTTTTACTGGAGCGCCATAAAACCTTGAAATTTTGTAACAATAAAGTACTCTAGCCTCTTGTCAATTTAACCTATCGCTCAACGCTATGATACCCTTGAGTCCCAAATAAAACACTGAAAACACTTCAAATAGCGTTAACTTCTATATGGTACGTCCTACACCTATCAAAGTTTGCAACATACAAATGCGCTGTAACTTTTTACTGGAGCGTCATAAAACCTTGAAATTTTGTAACAATAAAGTACTCGAGCCTCTTGTCAATTTAATCTATCGCTCAAAGGTATACTACCCTTGAGTTCCAAATCAAACACTGATAAAACTTCAAATGGCCCTAACTTCTATACGGTACGTCCTACACCTATCAAAGTTTGCAGCATACAAATGCTTGTAACTTTTTACTGGAGCGCCATAAAACCTTGAAATTTTGTAACAATAAAGTACTCTAGCCTCTTGTCAATTTAACCTATCGCTCAACGCTATGATACCCTTGAGTCCCAAATAAAACACTGATAACTCTTCAAATGGCTCTAACTTCTATACGGTACGTCCTACACCTATCAAAGTTTGCAACATACAAATGCTTGTAACTTTTTACTGGAGCGTCATAAAACCTTGAAATTTTGTAACAATAATGTACTCGAGCCTCTTGTCAATTTAAGCTATCGCTCAAAGCTATGCTACCCTTGAGTCCCAAATCAAACACTGATAAAACTTCAAATGGTCCTAAATTCTATACGGTACGTCCTACACCTATCAAAGTTTGCAACATACAAATGCTTGTAACTTTTTACTGGAGCGTCATAAAACCTTGAAATTTTGTAACAATAAAGTACTCGAGCCTCTTGTCAATTTAATCTATCGCTCAAAGCTATGCTACCCTTGAGTCCCAAATCAAACACTGATTAAACTTCAAATGGCCATAACTTTTATAAGGTACGTCCTACATCTATCAAAGTTTGCAACATACAAATGCTTGTAACTTTTTACTGGAGCGTCATAAAATCTTGAAATTTTGTAACAATAAAGTACTCTAGCCTCTTGTCAATTTAACCTATCGCTCAACGCTATGATACCCTTGAGTCCCAAATAAAACACTGAAAAAACTTCAAATGGCCCTAACTTCTCTACGGTACGTCCTACACCTATCAAAGTTTGCAACATACAAATGCTTGTAACTTTTTACTGGAGCGCCATAAAACCTTGAAATTTTGTAACAATAAAGTACTCTAGCCTCTTGTCAATTTAAGCTATCGCTCAAAGGTATACTACCCTTGAGTCCCAAATCAAACACTGATAAAACTTCAAATGGCCCTAACTTCTATACGGTACGTCCTACACCTATTAAAGTTTGCAACATACAAATGCTTGTAACTTTTTACTGGAGCGCCATAAAACCTTGAAATTTTGTAACAATAAAGTACTCTAGCCTCTTGTCAATTTAACCTATCGCTCAACGCTATGATACCCTTGAGTCCCAAATAAAACACTGATAACTCTTCAAATGGCTCTAACTTCTATACGGTACGTCCTACACCTATCAAAGTTTGCAACATACAAATGCTTGTAACTTTTTACTGGAGCGCCATAAAACCTTGAAATTTTGTAACAATAAAGTACTCTAGCCTCTTGTCAATTTAACCTATCGCTCAACGCTATGATACCCTTGAGTCCCAAATAAAACACTGATAACTCTTCAAATGGCTCTAACTTCTATACGGTACGTCCTACACCTATCAAAGTTTGCAACATACAAATGCTTGTAACTTTTTACTGGAGCGTCATAAAACCTTGAAATTTTGTAACAATAATGTACTCGAGCCTCTTGTCAATTTAAGCTATCGCTCAAAGCTATGCTACCCTTGAGTCCCAAATCAAACACTGATAAAACTTCAAATGGTCCTAAATTCTATACGGTACGTCCTACACCTATCAAAGTTTGCAACATACAAATGCTTGTAACTTTTTACTGGAGCGTCATAAAACCTTGAAATTTTGTAACAATAAAGTACTCGAGCCTCTTGTCAATTTAATCTATCGCTCAAAGCTATGCTACCCTTGAGTCCCAAATCAAACACTGATTAAACTTCAAATGGCCCTAACTTCTATAAGGTACGTCCTACATCTATCAAAGTTTGCAACATACAAATGCTTGTAACTTTTTACTGGAGCGTCATAAAATCTTGAAATTTTGTAACAATAAAGTACTCTAGCCTCTTGTCAATTTAACCTATCGCTCAACGCTATGATACCCTTGAGTCCCAAATAAAACACTGAAAAAACTTCAAATGGCCCTAACTTCTGTACGGTACGTCCTACACCTATCAAAGTTTGCAACATACAAATGCTTGTAACTTTTTACTGGAGCGCCATAAAACCTTGAAATTTTGTAACAATAAAGTACTCTAGCCTCTTGTCAATTTAAGCTATCGCTCAAAGGTATACTACCCTTGAGTCCCAAATCAAACACTGATAAAACTTCAAATGGCCCTAACTTCTATACGGTACGTCCTACACCTATTAAAGTTTGCAACATACAAATGCTTGTAACTTTTTACTGGAGCGCCATAAAACCTTGAAATTTTGTAACAATAAAGTACTCTAGCCTCTTGTCAATTTAACCTATCGCTCAACGCTATGATACCCTTGAGTCCCAAATAAAACACTGATAACTCTTCAAATGGCTCTAACTTCTATATGGTACGTCCTACACCTATCAAAGTTTGCAACATACAAATGCTTGTAACTTTTTACTGGAGCGTCATAAAACCTTGAAATTTTGTAACAATAATGTACTCGAGCCTCTTGTCAATTTAAGCTATCGCTCAAAGCTATGCTACCCTTGAGTCCCAAATCAAACGCTGATAAAACTTCAAATGGTCCTAAATTCTATACGGTACGTCCTACACCTATCAAAGTTTGCAACATACAAATGCTTGTAACTTTTTACTGGAGCGTCATAAAACCTTGAAATTTTGTAACAATAAAGTACTCGAGCCTCTTGTCAATTTAATCTATCGCTCAAAGCTATGCTACCCTTGAGTCCCAAATCAAACACTGATAAAACTTCAAATGGCCCTAACTTCTATACGGTATATCGTACACCTATCAAAGTTTGCAACATACAAATGCTTGTAACTTTTTACTGGAGCGCCATAGAACCTTGAAATTTTGTAACAATAAAGTACTCTAGCCTCTTGTCAATTTAAGCTATCGCTCAACGCTATGATACCCTTGAGTCCCAAATAAAACAATGATAAAACTTCAAATGGCCCTAACTTCTATACGGTACGTCTTACACCTATCAAAGTTTGCAACATACAAATGCTTGTAACTTTTTACTGGAGCGTCATAAAACCTTGAAATTTTTTAACAATAAAGTACTCGAGCTTCTTGTCAATTTAAGCTATCGCTCAAAGCTATGCTACCCTTGAGTTCCAAATCAAACACTGATAAAACTTCAAATGGCCCTAACTTCTATACGGTACGTCCTACACCTATCAAAGTTTGCAGCATACAAATGCTTGTAACTTTTTACTGGAGCGTCATAAAATCTTGAAATTTTGTAACAATAAAGTACTCGAGCCTCTTGTCAATTTAAGCTATCGCTCAAAGCTATGCTACCCTTGAATCCCAAATTAAACACTGATAAAACTTCAAATAGCGCTAACTTCTATATGGTACGTCCTACACCTATCAAAGTTTGCAACATACAAATGCTTGTAACTTTTTACTGGAGCGTCATAAAACCTTGAAATTTTGTAACAATAAAGTACTCGAGCCTCTTCTCAATTTAAGATATCGCTCAAAGCTATGCTATCCTTGAGTCCCAAATCAAACACTGATAAATCTTCAAATGGCCCTAACTTCTATACGGTACGTCCTACACCTATCAAAGTTTGCAACATACAAATGCTTGTAAGTTTTTACTGGAGCGTCATAAAATCTTGAAATTTTGTAACAATAAAGTACTCGAGCTTCTTCTCAATTTAAGCTATCGCTCAAAGCTATGCTACTCTTGAGTCCCAAATCAAACACTGATAAAACTTCAAATGGCCCTAACTTCTTTACGGTACGTCCTACACCTATCAAAGTTTCCAACATACAATTGCTTGTAACTTTTTACTGGAGCGTCATAAAACCTTGAAATTTTGTAACAATAAAGTACTCGAGCCTCTTGTCAATTTGAGATATCGCTTAAAGCTATGCTACCCTTGAGTCACAAATCAAACACTGATAAAACTTCAAATGGCCCTAACTTCTATACGGTATATCGTACACCTATCAAAGTTTGCAGCATAGAAATGCTAGTAACTTTTTACTGGAGCGTCATAAAACCTTGAAATGTTATAAGAATAAAGTACTCTAGCCTCCTGTCAATTTAAGCTATCGCTCAAAGCTATGCTACCCTTGAATCCCAAATTAAACACTGATAAAACTTCAAATAGCGCTAACTTCTATATGGTACGTCCTACACCTATCAAAGTTTGCAACATACAAATGCTTGTAACTTTTTACTGGAGCGCCATAGAACCTTGAAATTTTGTAACAATAAAGTACTCTAGCCTCTTGTCAATTTAAGCTATCGCTCAACGCTATGATACCCTTGAGTCCCAAATAAAAGAATGATAAAACTTCAAATGGCCCTAACTTCTATACGGTACGTCTTACACCTATCAAAGTTTGCAACATACAAATGCTTGTAACTTTTTACTGGAGCGTCATAAAACCTTGAAATTTTTTAACAATAAAGTACTCGAGCTTCTTGTCAATTTAAGCTATCGCTCAAAGCTATGCTACCCTTGAGTTCCAAATCAAACACTGATAAAACTTCAAATGGCCCTAACTTCTATACGGTACGTCCTACACCTATCAAAGTTTGCAGCATACAAATGCTTGTAACTTTTTACTGGAGCGTCATAAAATCTTGAAATTTTGTAACAATAAAGTACTCGAGCCTCTTGTCAATTTAAGCTATCGCTCAAAGCTATGCTACCCTTGAATCCCAAATTAAACACTGATAAAACTTCAAATAGCGCTAACTTCTATATGGTACGTCCTACACCTATCAAAGTTTGCAACATACAAATGCTTGTAACTTTTTACTGGAGCGTCATAAAACCTTGAAATTTTGTAACAATAAAGTACTCGAGCCTCTTCTCAATTTAAGATATCGCTCAAAGCTATGCTATCCTTGAGTCCCAAATCAAACACTGATAAATCTTCAAATGGCCCTAACTTCTATACGGTACGTCCTACACCTATCAAAGTTTGCAACATACAAATGCTTGTAAGTTTTTACTGGAGCGTCATAAAATCTTGAAATTTTTTAACAATAAAGTACTCGAGCTTCTTCTCAATTTAAGCTATCGCTCAAAGCTATGCTACTCTTGAGTCCCAAATCAAACACTGATAAAACTTCAAATGGCCCTAACTTCTTTACGGTACGTCCTACACCTATCAAAGTTTCCAACATACAAATGCTTGTAACTTTTTACTGGAGCGTCATAAAATCTTGAAATTTTGTAACAATAAAGTACTCGAGCCTCTTGTCAATTTAAGCTGTCGCTCAAAGCTATGCTACCCTTGAGTCCTAAATCAAACACTGATAAATCTTCAAATGGCCCTAACTTCTATACGGTACGTCCTACACCTATCAAAGTTTGCAACATACAAATGCTTGTAAGTTTTTACTGGAGCGTCATAAAATCTTGAAATTTTGTAACAATAAAGTACTCGAGTTTCTTCTCAATTTAAGCTATCGCTCAAAGCTATGCTACCCTTGAGTCCCACATCAAACACTGATAAAACTTCAAATGGCCGTAACTTCTTTACGGTACGTCCTACACCTATCAAAGTTTCCACCATACAATTGCTTGTAACTTTTTACTGGAGCGTCATAAAACCTTGAAATTTTGTAAAAATAAAGTACTCGAGTCTCTTGTCAATTTGAGCTATCGCTTAAAGCTATGCTACCCTTGAATCCCAAATCAAACACTGATCAAACTTCAAATGGCCCTAACTTCTATACGGTATATCGTACACCTATCAAAGTTTGCAGCATAGAAATGCTAGTAACTTTTTACTGGAGCGTCATAAAACATTGAAATTTTATAAGAATAACTCTAGCCTCCTGTCAATTTAAGCTATCGCTCAAAGGTATACTACCCTTGAGTCCCAAATCAAACACTGATAAAACTTCAAATGGCCCTAACTTCTATACGGTACGTCCTACACCTATTAAAGTTTGCAACATACAAATGCTTGTAACTTTTTACTGGAGCGCCATAAAACCTTGAAATTTTGTAACAATAAAGTACTCTAGCCTCTTGTCAATTTAACCTATCGCTCAACGCTATGATACCCTTGAGTCCCAAATAAAACACTGATAACTCTTCAAATGGCTCTAACTTCTATACGGTACGTCCTACACCTATCAAAGTTTGCAACATACAAATGCTTGTAACTTTTTACTGGAGCGTCATAAAACCTTGAAATTTTGTAACAATAATGTACTCGAGCCTCTTGTCAATTTAAGCTATCGCTGAAAGCTATGCTACCCTTGAGTCCCAAATCAAACACTGATAAAACTTCAAATGGTCCTAAATTCTATACGGTACGTCCTACACCTATCAAAGTTTGCAACATACAAATGCTTGTAACTTTTTACTGGAGCGTCATAAAACCTTGAAATTTTGTAACAATAAAGTACTCGAGCCTCTTGTCAATTTAATCTATCGCTCAAAGCTATGCTACCCTTGAGTCCCAAATCAAACACTGATTAAACTTCAAATGGCCCTAACTTCTATAAGGTACGTCCTACATCTATCAAAGTTTGCAACATACAAATGCTTGTAACTTTTTACTGGAGCGTCATTAAACCTTGAAATTTTGTAACAATAAAGTACTCGAGCCTCCAAAGCTATGCTACCCTTGAGTCCCAAATCAAACACTGATAAAATTTCAAATGGCCCTAACTTCTGTACGGTACGTGCTACACCTATCAAAGTTTGCAACATACAAATGCTTGTAGCTTTTTACTGGAGCGCCATAAAACCTTGAAATTTTGTAACAATAAAGTACTCTAGCCTCTTGTCAATTTAACCTATCGCTCAACGCTATGATACCCTTGAGTCCCAAATAAAACACTGAAAACACTTCAAATAGCGTTAACTTCTATATGGTACGTCCTACACCTATCAAAGTTTGCAACATACAAATGCGCTGTAACTTTTTACTGGAGCGTCATAAAACCTTGAAATTTTGTAACAATAAAGTACTCGAGCCTCTTCTCAATTTAAGATATCGCTCAAAGCTATGCTATCCTTGAGTCCCAAATCAAACACTGATATATCTTCAAATGGCCCTAACTTCTATACGGTACGTCCTACACCTATCAAAGTTTGCAACATACAAATGCTTGTAAGTTTTTACTGGAGCGTCATAAAATCTTGAAATTTTGTAACAATAAAGTACTCGAGCCTCCAAAGCTATGCTACCCTTGAGTCCCAAATCAAACACTGATAAAATTTCAAATGGCCCTAACTTCTGTACGGTACGTGCTACACCTATCAAAGTTTGCAACATACAAATGCTTGTAGCTTTTTACTGGAGCGCCATAAAACCTTGAAATTTTGTAACAATAAAGTACTCGAGCCTCTTGTCAATTTAAGCTATCGCTCAAAGCTATGCTACCCTTGAATCCCAAATTAAACACTGATAAAACTTCAAATAGCGTTAACTTCTATATGGTACGTCCTACACCTATCAAAGTTTGCAACATACAAATGCGCTGTAACTTTTTACTGGAGCGTCATAAAACCTTGAAATTTTGTAACAATAAAGTACTCGAGCCTCTTCTCAATTTAAGATATCGCTCAAAGCTATGCTATCCTTGAGTCCCAAATCAAACACTGATAAATCTTCAAATGGCCCTAACTTCTATACGGTACGTCCTACACCTATCAAAGTTTGCAACATACAAATGCTTGTAAGTTTTTACTGGAGCGTCATAAAATCTTGAAATTTTGTAACAATAAAGTACTCGAGCTTCTTCTCAATTTAAGCTATCGCTCAAAGCTATGCTACTCTTGAGTCCCAAATCAAACACTGATAAAACTTCAAATGGCCCTAACTTCTATACGGTACGTCCTACACCTATTAAAGTTTGCAACATACAAATGCTTGTAACTTTTTACTGGAGCGCCATAAAACCTTGAAATTTTGTAACAATAAAGTACTCTAGCCTCTTGTCAATTTAACCTATCGCTCAACGCTATGATACCCTTGAGTCCCAAATAAAACACTGATAACTCTTCAAAGGGCTCTAACTTCTATACGGTACGTCCTACACCTATCAAAGTTTGCAACATACAAATGCTTGTAACTTTTTACTGGAGCGTCATAAAACCTTGAAATTTTGTAACAATAATGTACTCGAGCCTCTTGTCAATTTAAGCTATCGCTCAAAGCTATGCTACCCTTGAGTCCCAAATCAAACACTGATAAAACTTCAAATGGTCCTAAATTCTATACGGTACGTCCTACACCTATCAAAGTTTGCAACATACAAATGCTTGTAACTTTTTACTGGAGCGTCATAAAACCTTGAAATTTTGTAACAATAATGTACTCGAGCCTCTTGTCAATTTAAGCTATCGCTCAAAGCTATGCTACCCTTGAGTCCCAAATCAAACACTGATAAAACTTCAAATGGTCCTAAATTCTATACGGTACGTCCTACACCTATCAAAGTTTGCAACATACAAATGCTTGTAACTTTTTACTGGAGCGTCATAAAACCTTGAAATTTTGTAACAATAAAGTACTCGAGCCTCTTGTCAATTTAATCTATCGCTCAAAGGTATACTACCCTTGAGTTCCAAATCAAACACTGATAAAACTTCAAATGGCCCTAACTTCTATACGGTACGTCCTACACCTATCAAAGTTTGCAGCATACAAATGCTTGTAACTTTTTACTGGAGCGCCATAAAACCTTGAAATTTTGTAACAATAAAGTACTCTAGCCTCTTGTCAATTTAACCTATCGCTCAACGCTATGATACCCTTGAGTCCCAAATAAAACACTGATAACTCTTCAAATGGCTCTAACTTCTATACGGTACGTCCTACACCTATCAAAGTTTGCAACATACAAATGCTTGTAACTTTTTACTGGAGCGTCATAAAACCTTGAAATTTTGTAACAATAATGTACTCGAGCCTCTTGTCAATTTAAGCTATCGCTCAAAGCTATGCTACCCTTGAGTCCCAAATCAAACACTGATAAAACTTCAAATGGTCCTAAATTCTATACGGTACGTCCTACACCTATCAAAGTTTGCAACATACAAATGCTTGTAACTTTTTACTGGAGCGTCATAAAACCTTGAAATTTTGTAACAATAAAGTACTCGAGCCTCTTGTCAATTTAATCTATCGCTCAAAGCTATGCTACCCTTGAGTCCCAAATCAAACACTGATTAAACTTCAAATGGCCCTAACTTCTATAAGGTACGTCCTACATCTATCAAAGTTTGCAACATACAAATGCTTGTAACTTTTTACTGGAGCGTCATAAAATCTTGAAATTTTGTAACAATAAAGTACTCTAGCCTCTTGTCAATTTAAGCTATCGCTCAACGCTATGATACCCTTGAGTCCCAAATAAAACACTGAAAAAACTTCAAATGGCCCTAACTTCTGTACGGTACGTCCTACACCTATCAAAGTTTGCAACATACAAATGCTTGTAACTTTTTACTGGAGCGCCATAGAACCTTGAAATTTTGTAACAATAAAGTACTCTAGCCTCTTGTCAATTTAAGCTATCGCTCAACGCTATGATACCCTTGAGTCCCAAATAAAAGAATGATAAAACTTCAAATGGCCCTAACTTCTATACGGTACGTCTTACACCTATCAAAGTTTGCAACATACAAATGCTTGTAACTTTTTACTGGAGCGTCATAAAACCTTGAAATTTTTTAACAATAAAGTACTCGAGCTTCTTGTCAATTTAAGCTATCGCTCAAAGCTCTGCTACCCTTGAGTTCCAAATCAAACACTGATAAAACTTCAAATTGCCCTAACTTCTATACGGTACGTCCTACACCTATCAAAGTTTGCAGCATACAAATGCTTGTAACTTTTTACTGGAGCGTCATAAAATCTTGAAATTTTGTAACAATAAAGTACTCGAGCCTCTTGTCAATTTAATCTATCGCTCAAAGCTATGCTACCCTTGAATCCCAAATTAAACACTGATAAAACTTCAAATAGCGCTAACTTCTATATGGTACGTCCTACACCTATCAAAGTTTGCAACATACAAATGCGCTGTAACTTTTTACTGGAGCGTCATAAAACCTTGAAATTTTGTAACAATAAAGTACTCGAGCCTCTTCTCAATTTAAGATATCGCTCAAAGCTATGCTATCCTTGAGTCCCAAATCAAACACTGATAAATCTTCAAATGGCCCTAACTTCTATACGGTACGTCCTACACCTATCAAAGTTTGCAACATACAAATGCTTGTAAGTTTTTACTGGAGCGTCATAAAATCTTGAAATTTTGTAACAATAAAGTACTCGAGCTTCTTCTCAATTTAAGCTATCGCTCAAAGCTATGCTACTCTTGAGTCCCAAATCAAACACTGATAAAACTTCAAATGGCCCTAACTTCTTTACGGTACGTCCTACACCTATCAAAGTTTCCAACATACAATTGCTTGTAACTTTTTACTGGAGCGTCATAAAACCTTGAAATTTTGTAACAATAAAGTACTCTAGCCTCTTGTCAATTTAACCTATCGCTCAACGCTATGATACCCTTGAGTCCCAAATAAAACACTGATAACTCTTCAAAGGGCTCTAACTTCTATACGGTACGTCCTACACCTATCAAAGTTTGCAACAAACAAATGCTTGTAACTTTTTACTGGAGCGTCATAAAACCTTGAAATTTTGTAACAATAATGTACTCGAGCCTCTTGTCAATTTAAGCTATCGCTCAAAGCTATGCTACCCTTGAGTCCCAAATAAAACACTGATATATCTTCAAATGGCCCTAACTTCTATACGGTACGTCCTACACCTATCAAAGTTTGCAACATACAAATGCTTGTAACTTTTTACTGGAGCGTCATAAAACCTTGAAATTTTGTAACAATAATGTACTCGAGCCTCTTGTCAATTTAAGCTATCGCTCAAAGCTATGCTACCCTTGAGTCCCAAATCAAACACTGATAAAACTTCAAATGGTCCTAAATTCTATACGGTACGTCCTACACCTATCAAAGTTTGCAACATACAAATGCTTGTAACTTTTTACTGGAGCGTCATAAAACCTTGAAATTTTGTAACAATAAAGTACTCGAGCCTCTTGTCAATTTAATCTATCGCTCAAAGCTATGCTACCCTTGAGTCCCAAATCAAACACTGATTAAACTTCAAATGGCCCTAACTTCTATAAGGTACGTCCTACATCTATCAAAGTTTGCAACATACAAATGCTTGTAACTTTTTACTGGAGCGTCATAAAATCTTGAAATTTTGTAACAATAAAGTACTCTAGCCTCTTGTCAATTTAAGCTATCGCTCAACGCTATGATACCCTTGAGTCCCAAATAAAACACTGAAAAAACTTCAAATGGCCCTAACTTCTGTACGGTACGTCCTACACCTATCAAAGTTTGCAACAGACAAATGCTTGTAACTTTTTACTGGAGCGCCATAGAACCTTGAAATTTTGTAACAATAAAGTACTCTAGCCTCTTGTCAATTTAAGCTATCGCTCAACGCTATGATACCCTTGAGTCCCAAATAAAAGAATGATAAAACTTCAAATGGCCCTAACTTCTATACGGTACGTCTTACACCTATCAAAGTTTGCAACATACAAATGCTTGTAACTTTTTACTGGAGCGTCATAAAACCTTGAAATTTTTTAACAATAAAGTACTCGAGCTTCTTGTCAATTTAAGCTATCGCTCAAAGCTCTGCTACCCTTGAGTTCCAAATCAAACACTGATAAAACTTCAAATTGCCCTAACTTCTATACGGTACGTCCTACACCTATCAAAGTTTGCAGCATACAAATGCTTGTAACTTTTTACTGGAGCGTCATAAAATCTTGAAATTTTGTAACAATAAAGTACTCGAGCCTCTTGTCAATTTAATCTATCGCTCAAAGCTATGCTACCCTTGAATCCCAAATTAAACACTGATAAAACTTCAAATAGCGCTAACTTCTATATGGTACGTCCTACACCTATCAAAGTTTGCAACATACAAATGCGCTGTAACTTTTTACTGGAGCGTCATAAAACCTTGAAATTTTGTAACAATAAAGTACTCGAGCCTCTTCTCAATTTAAGATATCGCTCAAAGCTATGCTATCCTTGAGTCCCAAATCAAACACTGATAAATCTTCAAATGGCCCTAACTTCTATACGGTACGTCCTACACCTATCAAAGTTTGCAACATACAAATGCTTGTAAGTTTTTACTGGAGCGTCATAAAATCTTGAAATTTTGTAACAATAAAGTACTCGAGCTTCTTCTCAATTTAAGCTATCGCTCAAAGCTATGCTACTCTTGAGTCCCAAATCAAACACTGATAAAACTTCAAATGGCCCTAACTTCTTTACGGTACGTCCTACACCTATCAAAGTTTCCAACATACAATTGCTTGTAACTTTTTACTGGAGCGTCATAAAACCTTGAAATTTTGTAACAATAAAGTACTCTAGCCTCTTGTCAATTTAACCTATCGCTCAACGCTATGATACCCTTGAGTCCCAAATAAAACACTGATAACTCTTCAAAGGGCTCTAACTTCTATACGGTACGTCCTACACCTATCAAAGTTTGCAACAAACAAATGCTTGTAACTTTTTACTGGAGCGTCATAAAACCTTGAAATTTTGTAACAATAATGTACTCGAGCCTCTTGTCAATTTAAGCTATCGCTCAAAGCTATGCTACCCTTGAGTCCCAAATAAAACACTGATATATCTTCAAATGGCCCTAACTTCTATACGGTACGTCCTACACCTATCAAAGTTTGCAACATACAAATGCTTGTAACTTTTTACTGGAGCGTCATAAAACCTTGAAATTTTGTAACAATAAAGTACTCTAGCCTCTTGTCAATTTAACCTATCGCTCAACGCTATGATACCCTTGAGTCCCAAATAAAACACTGATATATCTTCAAATGGCCCTAACTTCTATACGGTACGTCCTACACCTATCAAAGTTTGCAACATACAAATGCTTGTAAGTTTTTACTGGAGCGTCATAAAATCTTGAAATTTTGTAACAATAAAGTACTCGAGCCTCCAAAGCTATGCTACCCTTGAGTCCCAAATCAAACACTGATAAAATTTCAAATGGCCCTAACTTCTGTACGGTACGTGCTACACCTATCAAAGTTTGCAACATACAAATGCTTGTAGCTTTTTACTGGAGCGCCATAAAACCTTGAAATTTTGTAACAATAAAGTACTCGAGCCTCTTGTCAATTTAAGCTATCGCTCAAAGCTATGCTACCCTTGAATCCCAAATTAAACACTGATAAAACTTCAAATAGCGTTAACTTCTATATGGTACGTCCTACACCTATCAAAGTTTGCAACATACAAATGCGCTGTAACTTTTTACTGGAGCGTCATAAAACCTTGAAATTTTGTAACAATAAAGTACTCGAGCCTCTTCTCAATTTAAGATATCGCTCAAAGCTATGCTATCCTTGAGTCCCAAATCAAACATTGATAAATCTTCAAATGGCCCTAACTTCTATACGGTACGTCCTACACCTATCAAAGTTTGCAACATACAAATGCTTGTAAGTTTTTACTGGAGCGTCATAAAATCTTGAAATTTTGTAACAATAAAGTACTCGAGCTTCTTCTCAATTTAAGCTATCGCTCAAAGCTATGCTACTCTTGAGTCCCAAATCAAACACTGATAAAACTTCAAATGGCCCTAACTTCTATACGGTACGTCCTACACCTATTAAAGTTTGCAACATACAAATGCTTGTAACTTTTTACTGGAGCGCCATAAAACCTTGAAATTTTGTAACAATAAAGTACTCTAGCCTCTTGTCAATTTAACCTATCGCTCAACGCTATGATACCCTTGAGTCCCAAATAAAACACTGATAACTCTTCAAAGGGCTCTAACTTCTATACGGTACGTCCTACACCTATCAAAGTTTGCAACATACAAATGCTTGTAACTTTTTACTGGAGCGTCATAAAACCTTGAAATTTTGTAACAATAATGTACTCGAGCCTCTTGTCAATTTAAGCTATCGCTCAAAGCTATGCTACCCTTGAGTCCCAAATCAAACACTGATAAAACTTCAAATGGTCCTAAATTCTATACGGTACGTCCTATACCTATCAAAGTTTGCAACATACAAATGCTTGTAACTTTTTACTGGAGCGTCATAAAACCTTGAAATTTTGTAACAATAATGTACTCGAGCCTCTTGTCAATTTAAGCTATCGCTCAAAGCTATGCTACCCTTGAGTCCCAAATCAAACACTGATAAAACTTCAAATGGTCCTAAATTCTATACGGTACGTCCTACACCTATCAAAGTTTGCAACATACAAATGCTTGTAACTTTTTACTGGAGCGTCATAAAACCTTGAAATTTTGTAACAATAAAGTACTCGAGCCTCTTGTCAATTTAATCTATCGCTCAAAGGTATACTACCCTTGAGTTCCAAATCAATCACTGATAAAACTTCAAATGGCCCTAACTTCTATACGGTACGTCCTACACCTATCAAAGTTTGCAGCATACAAATGCTTGTAACTTTTTACTGGAGCGCCATAAAACCTTGAAATTTTGTAACAATAAAGTACTCTAGCCTCTTGTCAATTTAACCTATCGCTCAACGCTATGATACCCTTGAGTCCCAAATAAAACACTGATAACTCTTCAAATGGCTCTAACTTCTATACGGTACGTCCTACACCTATCAAAGTTTGCAACATACAAATGCTTGTAACTTTTTACTGGAGCGTCATAAAACCTTGAAATTTTGTAACAATAATGTACTCGAGCCTCTTGTCAATTTAAGCTATCGCTCAAAGCTATGCTACCCTTGAGTCCCAAATCAAACACTGATAAAACTTCAAATGGTCCTAAATTCTATACGGTACGTCCTACACCTATCAAAGTTTGCAACATACAAATGCTTGTAACTTTTTACTGGAGCGTCATAAAACCTTGAAATTTTGTAACAATAAAGTACTCGAGCCTCTTGTCAATTTAATCTATCGCTCAAAGCTATGCTACCCTTGAGTCCCAAATCAAACACTGATTAAACTTCAAATGGCCCTAACTTCTATAAGGTACGTCCTACATCTATCAAAGTTTGCAACATACAAATTCTTGTAACTTTTTACTGGAGCGTCATAAAATCTTGAAATTTTGTAACAATAAAGTACTCTAGCCTCTTGTCAATTTAAGCTATCGCTCAACGCTATGATACCCTTGAGTCCCAAATAAAACACTGAAAAAACTTCAAATGGCCCTAACTTCTGTACGGTACGTCCTACACCTATCAAAGTTTGCAACATACAAATGCTTGTAACTTTTTACTGGAGCGCCATAGAACCTTGAAATTTTGTAACAATAAAGTACTCTAGCCTCTTGTCAATTTAAGCTATCGCTCAACGCTATGATACCCTTGAGTCCCAAATAAAAGAATGATAAAACTTCAAATGGCCCTAACTTCTATACGGTACGTCTTACACCTATCAAAGTTTGCAACATACAAATGCTTGTAACTTTTTACTGGAGCGTCATAAAACCTTGAAATTTTTTAACAATAAAGTACTCGAGCTTCTTGTCAATTTAAGCTATCGCTCAAAGCTCTGCTACCCTTGAGTTCCAAATCAAACACTGATAAAACTTCAAATTGCCCTAACTTCTATACGGTACGTCCTACACCTATCAAAGTTTGCAGCATACAAATGCTTGTAACTTTTTACTGGAGCGTCATAAAATCTTGAAATTTTGTAACAATAAAGTACTCGAGCCTCTTGTCAATTTAATCTATCGCTCAAAGCTATGCTACCCTTGAATCCCAAATTAAACACTGATAAAACTTCAAATAGCGCTAACTTCTATATGGTACGTCCTACACCTATCAAAGTTTGCAACATACAAATGCGCTGTAACTTTTTACTGGAGCGTCATAAAACCTTGAAATTTTGTAACAATAAAGTACTCGAGCCTCTTCTCAATTTAAGATATCGCTCAAAGCTATGCTATCCTTGAGTCCCAAATCAAACACTGATAAATCTTCAAATGGCCCTAACTTCTATACGGTACGTCCTACACCTATCAAAGTTTGCAACATACAAATGCTTGTAAGTTTTTACTGGAGCGTCATAAAATCTTGAAATTTTGTAACAATAAAGTACTCGAGCTTCTTCTCAATTTAAGCTATCGCTCAAAGCTATGCTACTCTTGAGTCCCAAATCAAACACTGATAAAACTTCAAATGGCCCTAACTTCTTTACGGTACGTCCTACACCTATCAAAGTTTCCAACATACAATTGCTTGTAACTTTTTACTGGAGCGTCATAAAACCTTGAAATTTTGTAACAATAAAGTACTCGAGCCTCTTGTCAATTTGAGATATCGCTTAAAGCTATGCTACCCTTGAGTCACAAATCAAACACTGATAAAACTTCAAATGGCCCTAACTTCTATACGGTATATCGTACACCTATCAAAGTTTGCAGCATAGAAATGCTAGTAACTTTTTACTGGAGCGTCATAAAACCTTGAAATGTTATAAGAATAAAGTACTCTAGCCTCCTGTCAATTTAAGCTATCGCTCAAAGCTATGCTACCCTTGAGTCCCAAATCAAACACGGATAAAACTTCAAATGGCCCTAACTTCTATACGGTACGTCCTACACCTATCAAAGTTTGCAACATACAAATGCTTGTAAGTTTTTACTGGAGCGTCATAAAATCTTGAAATTTTGTAACAATAAAGTACTCGAGTTTCTTCTCAATTTAAGCTATCGCTCAAAGCTATGCTACACTTGAGTCCCACATCAAACACTGATAAAACTTCAAATGGCCGTAGCTTCTTTACGGTACGTCCTACACCTATCAAAGTTTCCACCATACAATTGCTTGTAACTTTTTACTGGAGCGTCATAAAACCTTGAAATTTTGTAAAAATAAAGTACTCGAGTCTCTTGTCAATTTGAGCTATCGCTTAAAGCTATGCTACCCTTGAATCCCAAATCAAACACTGATCAAACTTCAAATGGCCCTAACTTCTATACGGTATATCGTACACCTATCAAAGTTTGCAGCATAGAAATGCTAGTAACTTTTTACTGGAGCGTCATAAAACCTTGAAATTTTATAAGAATAACTCTAGCCTCCTGTCAATTTAAGCTATCGCTCAAAGGTATACTACCCTTGAGTCCCAAATCAAACACTGATAAAACTTCAAATGGCCCTAACTTCTATACGGTACGTCCTACACCTATTAAAGTTTGCAACATACAAATGCTTGTAACTTTTTACTGGAGCGCCATAAAACCTTGAAATTTTGTAACAATAAAGTACTCTAGCCTCTTGTCAATTTAACCTATCGCTCAACGCTATGATACCCTTGAGTCCCAAATAAAACACTGATAACTCTTCAAATGGCTCTAACTTCTATACGGTACGTCCTACACCTATCAAAGTTTGCAACATACAAATGCTTGTAACTTTTTACTGGAGCGTCATAAAACCTTGAAATTTTGTAACAATAATGTACTCGAGCCTCTTGTCAATTTAAGCTATCGCTCAAAGCTATGCTACCCTTGAGTCCCAAATCAAACACTGATAAAACTTCAAATGGTCCTAAATTCTATACGGTACGTCCTACACCTATCAAAGTTTGCAACATACAAATGCTTGTAACTTTTTACTGGAGCGTCATAAAACCTTGAAATTTTGTAACAATAAAGTACTCGAGCCTCTTGTCAATTTAATCTATCGCTCAAAGCTATGCTACCCTTGAGTCCCAAATCAAACACTGATTAAACTTCAAATGGCCCTAACTTCTATAAGGTACGTCCTACATCTATCAAAGTTTGCAACATACAAATGCTTGTAACTTTTTACTGGAGCGTCATTAAACCTTGAAATTTTGTAACAATAAAGTACTCGAGCCTCCAAAGCTATGCTACCCTTGAGTCCCAAATCAAACACTGATAAAATTTCAAATGGCCCTAACTTCTGTACGGTACGTGCTACACCTATCAAAGTTTGCAACATACAAATGCTTGTAGCTTTTAACTGGAGCGTCATAAAACCTTGAAATTTTGTAACAATAAAGTATTCGAGCTTCTTGTCAATTAAAGCTATCGTTCAAAGCTATGCTACCCTTGAGTCCCAAATCAAACACTGATAAAACTTCAAATGGTCCTAAATTCTATACGGTACGTCCTACACCTATCAAAGTTTGCAACATACAAATGCTTGTAACTTTTTACTGGAGCGTCATAAAACCTTGAAATTTTGTAACAATAAAGTACTCGAGCCTCTTGTCAATTTAATCTATCGCTCAAAGCTATGCTACCCTTGAGTCCCAAATCAAACACTGATTAAACTTCAAATGGCCCTAACTTCTATAAGGTACGTCCTACATCTATCAAAGTTTGCAACATACAAATGCTTGTAACTTTTTACTGGAGCGTCATTAAACCTTGAAATTTTGTAACAATAAAGTACTCGAGCCTCCAAAGCTATGCTACCCTTGAGTCCCAAATCAAACACTGATAAAATTTCAAATGGCCCTAACTTCTGTACGGTACGTGCTACACCTATCAAAGTTTGCAACATACAAATGCTTGTAGCTTTTTACTGGAGCGCCATAAAACCTTGAAATTTTGTAACAATAAAGTACTCTAGCCTCTTGTCAATTTAAGCTATCGCTCAACGCTATGATACCCTTGAGTCCCAAATAAAACACTGAAAACACTTCAAATGGCCCTAACTTCTGTACGGTACGTCCTACACCTATCAAAGTTTGCAACATACAAATGCTTGTAACTTTTTACTGGAGCGCCATAGAACCTTGAAATTTTGTAACAATAAAGTACTCTAGCCTCTTTTCAATTTAAGCTATCGCTCAACGCTATGATACCCTTGAGTCCCAAATAAAAGAATGATAAAACTTCAAATGGCCCTAACTTCTATACGGTACGTCTTACACCTATCAAAGTTTGCAACATATAATGCTTGTAACTTTTTACTGGAGCGTCATAAAACCTTGAAATTTTGTAACAATAAAGTACTCGAGCTTCTTGTCAATTTAAGCTTTCGCTCAAAGCTATGCTACCCTTGAGTTCCAAATCAAACACTGATAAAACTTCAAATGGCCCTAACTTCTATACGGTACGTCCTACACCTATCAAAGTTTGCAGCATACAAATGCTTGTAACTTTTTACTGGAGCGTCATAAAATCTTGAAATTTTGTAACAATAAAGTACTCGAGCCTCTTGTCAATTTAAGCTATCGCTCAAAGCTATGCTACCCTTGAATCCCAAATTAAACACTGATAAAACTTCAAATAGCGTTAACTTCTATATGGTACGTCCTACACCTATCAAAGTTTGCAACATACAAATGCGCTGTAACTTTTTACTGGAGCGTCATAAAACCTTGAAATTTTGTAACAATAAAGTACTCGAGCCTCTTCTCAATTTAAGATATCGCTCAAAGCTATGCTATCCTTGAGTCCCAAATCAAACACTGATAAATCTTCAAATGGCCCTAACTTCTATACGGTACGTCCTACACCTATCAAAGTTTGCAACATACAAATGCTTGTAACTTTTTACTGGAGCGTCATAAAATCTTGAAATTTTGTAACAATAAAGTACTCGAGCTTCTTCTCAATTTAAGCTATCGCTCAAAGCTATGCTACCCTTGAGTCCCAAATCAAACACTGATAAAACTTCAAATGGCCCTAACTTCTTTACGGTACGTCCTACACCTATCAAAGTTTCCAACATACAATTGCTTGTAACTTTTTACTGGAGCGTCATAAAACCTTGAAATTTTGTAACAATAAAGTACTCGAGCCTCTTGTCAATTTGAGATATCGCTTAAAGCTATGCTACCCTTGAGTCACAAATCAAACACTGATAAAACTTCAAATGGCCCTAACTTCTATACGGTATATCGTACACCTATCAAAGTTTGCAGCATAGAAATGCTAGTAACTTTTTACTGGAGCGTCATAAAACCTTGAAATGTTATAAGAATAAAGTACTCTAGCCTCCTGTCAATTTAAGCTATCGCTCAAAGCTATGCTACCCTTGAGTCCCAAATCAAACACTGATAAAACTTCAAATGGCCCTAACTTCTATACGGTACGTCCTACACCTATCAAAGTTTGGAACATACAAATGCTTGTAACTTTTTACTGGAGCGTCATAAAACCTTGAAATTTTGTAACAATAAAGTTCTCGAGCCTCTTGTCAATTGAAGCTATTGATCAAAGCTATGATACCCTTGAGTCCCAAATCAAACACTGATAAAACTTCAAATGGCCCTAATTTCTATACGGTACGTCCTACACCTATCAAAGTTTGCAACATACAAATTCTTGTAACTTTTTACTGGAGCGTCATAAAACCTTGAAATTTTATAACAATAAAGTACTCTAGCCTCCTCTCAATTTAAGCTATCGCTCATCGCTATGATACCCTTGAGTCCCAAATAAAAGAATGATAAAACTTCAAATGGCCCTAACTTCTATACGGTACGTCTTACACCTATCAAAGTTTGCAACATACAAATGCTTGTAACTATTTACTGGAGCGTCATAAAACCTTGAAATTTTGTAACAATAAAGTCCTCGAGCCTCTTGTCAATTTAAGCTATCGCTCAAAGCTATGCTACCCTTGAGTCCCAAATCAAACACGGATAAAACTTCAAATGGCCCTAACTTCTATACGGTACGTCCTACACCTATCAAAGTTTGCAACATACAAATGCTTGTAAGTTTTTACTGGAGCGTCATAAAATCTTGAAATTTTGTAACAATAAAGTACTCGAGTTTCTTCTCAATTTAAGCTATCGCTCAAAGCTATGCTACCCTTGAGTCCCACATCAAACACTGATAAAACTTCCAATGGCCGTAACTTCTTTACGGTACGTCCTACACCTATCAAAGTTTCCAACATACAATTGCTTGTAACTTTTTACTGGAGCGTCATAAAACCTTGAAATTTTGTAAAAATAAAGTACTCGAGTCTCTTGTCAATTTGAGCTATCGCTTATAGCTATGCTACCCTTGAATCCCAAATCAAACACTGATCAAACTTCAAATGGCCCTAACTTCTATACGGTATATCGTACACCTATCAAAGTTTGCAGCATAGAAATGCTAGTAACTTTTTACTGGAGCGTCATAAAACCTTGAAATTTTATAAGAATAACTCTAGCCTCCTGTCAATTTAAGCTATCGCTCAAAGGTATACTACCCTTGAGTCCCAAATCAAACACTGATAAAACTTCAAATGGCCCTAACTTCTATACGGTACGTCCTACACCTATTAAAGTTTGCAACATACAAATGCTTGTAACTTTTTACTGGAGCGCCATAAAACCTTGAAATTTTGTAACAATAAAGTACTCTAGCCTCTTGTCAATTTAACCTATCGCTCAACGCTATGATACCCTTGAGTCCCAAATAAAACACTGATAACTCTTCAAATGGCTCTAACTTCTATACGGTACGTCCTACACCTATCAAAGTTTGCAACATACAAATGCTTGTAACTTTTTACTGGAGCGTCATAAAACCTTGAAATTTTGTAACAATAATGTACTCGAGCCTCTTGTCAATTTAAGCTATCGCTCAAAGCTATGCTACCCTTGAGTCCCAAATCAAACACCGATAAAACTTCAAATGGCCCTAACTTCTATACGGTACGTCCTACACCTATCAAAGTTTGCAACATACAAATGCTTGTAACTTTTAACTGGAGCGTCATAAAACCTTGAAATTTTGTAACAATAAAGTATTCGAGCTTCTTGTCAATTAAAGCTATCGTTCAAAGCTATGCTACCCTTGAGTCCCAAATCAAACACTGATAAAACTTCAAATGGTCCTAAATTCTATACGGTACGTCCTACACCTATCAAAGTTTGCAACATACAAATGCTTGTAACTTTTTACTGGAGCGTCATAAAACCTTGAAATTTTGTAACAATAAAGTACTCGAGCCTCTTGTCAATTTAATCTATCGCTCAAAGCTATGCTACCCTTGAGTCCCAAATCAAACACTGATTAAACTTCAAATGGCCCTAACTTCTATAAGGTACGTCCTACATCTATCAAAGTTTGCAACATACAAATGCTTGTAACTTTTTACTGGAGCGTCATTAAACCTTGAAATTTTGTAACAATAAAGTACTCGAGCCTCCAAAGCTATGCTACCCTTGAGTCCCAAATCAAACACTGATAAAATTTCAAATGGCCCTAACTTCTGTACGGTACGTGCTACACCTATCAAAGTTTGCAACATACAAATGCTTGTAGCTTTTTACTGGAGCGCCATAAAACCTTGAAATTTTGTAACAATAAAGTACTCTAGCCTCTTGTCAATTTAAGCTATCGCTCAACGCTATGATACCCTTGAGTCCCAAATAAAACACTGAAAACACTTCAAATGGCCCTAACTTCTGTACGGTACGTCCTACACCTATCAAAGTTTGCAACATACAAATGCTTGTAACTTTTTACTGGAGCGCCATAGAACCTTGAAATTTTGTAACAATAAAGTACTCTAGCCTCTTGTCAATTTAAGCTATCGCTCAACGCTATGATACCCTTGAGTCCCAAATAAAAGAATGATAAAACTTCAAATGGCCCTAACTTCTATACGGTACGTCTTACACCTATCAAAGTTTGCAACATACAAATGCTTGTAACTTTTTACTGGAGCGTCATAAAACCTTGAAATTTTGTAACAATAAAGTACTCGAGCTTCTTGTCAATTTAAGCTATCGCTCAAAGCTATGCTACCCTTGAGTTCCAAATCAAACACTGATAAAACTTCAAATGGCCCTAACTTCTATACGGTACGTCCTACACCTATCAAAGTTTGCAGCATACAAATGCTTGTAACTTTTTACTGGAGCGTCATAAAATCTTGAAATTTTGTAACAATAAAGTACTCGAGCCTCTTGTCAATTTAAGCTATCGCTCAAAGCTATGCTACCCTTGAATCCCAAATTAAACACTGATAAAACTTCAAATAGCGCTAACTTCTATATGGTACGTCCTACACCTATCAAAGTTTGCAACATACAAATGCGCTGTAACTTTTTACTGGAGCGTCATAAAACCTTGAAATTTTGTAACAATAAAGTACTCGAGCCTCTTCTCAATTTAAGATATCGCTCAAAGCTATGCTATCCTTGAGTCCCAAATCAAACACTGATAAATCTTCAAATGGCCCTAACTTCTATACGGTACGTCCTACACCTATCAAAGTTTGCAACATACAAATGCTTGTAAGTTTTTACTGGAGCGTCATAAAATCTTGAAATTTTGTAACAATAAAGTACTCGAGCTTCTTGTCAATTTAAGCTATCGCTCAAAGCTATGCTACTCTTGAGTCCCAAATCAAACACTGATAAAACTTCAAATGGTCCTAACTTCTTTACGGTACGTCCTACACCTATCAAAGTTTCCAACATACAATTGCTTGTAACTTTTTACTGGAGCGTCATAAAACCTTGAAATTTTGTAACAATAAAGTACTCGAGCCTCTTGTCAATTTGAGATATCGCTTAAAGCTATGCTACCCTTGAGTCACAAATCAAACACTGATAAAACTTCAAATGGCCCTAACTTCTATACGGTATATCGTACACCTATCAAAGTTTGCAGCATAGAAATGCTAGTAACTTTTTACTGGAGCGTCATAAAACCTTGAAATGTTATAAGAATAAAGTACTCTAGCCTCCTGTCAATTTAAGCTATCGCTCAAAGCTATGCTACCCTTGAGTCCCAAATCAAACACTGATAAAACTTCAAATGGCCCTAACTTCTATACGGTACGTCCTACACCTATCAAAGTTTGGAACATACAAATGCTTGTAACTTTTTACTGGAGCGTCATAAAACCTTGAAATTTTGTAACAATAAAGTACTCGAGCCTCTTGTCAATTGAAGCTATTGATCAAAGCTATGATACCCTTGAGTCCCAAATCAAACACTGATAAAACTTCAAATGGCCCTAATTTCTATACGGTACGTCCTACACCTATCAAAGTTTGCAACATACAAATTCTTGTAACTTTTTACTGGAGCGTCATAAAACCTTGAAATTTTATAACAATAAAGTACTCTAGCCTCCTCTCAATTTAAGCTATCGCTCATCGCTATGATACCCTTGAGTCCCAAATAAAAGAATGATAAAACTTCAAATGGCCCTAACTTCTATACGGTACGTCTTACACCTATCAAAAGTTTGCAACATACAAATGCTTGTAACTATTTACTGGAGCGTCATAAAACCTTGAAATTTTGTAACAATAAAGTCCTCGAGCCTCTTGTCAATTTAAGCTATCGCTCAAAGCTATGCTACCCTTGAGTCCCAAATCAAACACGGATAAAACTTCAAATGGCCCTAACTTCTATACGGTACGTCCTACACCTATCAAAGTTTGCAACATACAAATGCTTGTAAGTTTTTACTGGAGCGTCATAAAATCTTGAAATTTTGTAACAATAAAGTACTCGAGTTTCTTCTCAATTTAAGCTATCGCTCAAAGCTATGCTACCCTTGAGTCCCACATCAAACACTGATAAAACTTCCAATGGCCGTAACTTCTTTACGGTACGTCCTACACCTATCAAAGTTTCCAACATACAATTGCTTGTAACTTTTTACTGGACCGTCATAAAACCTTGAAATTTTGTAAAAATAAAGTACTCGAGTCTCTTGTCAATTTGAGCTATCGCTTAAAGCTATGCTACCCTTGAATCCCAAATCAAACACTGATAAAACTTCAAATGGCCCTAACTTCTATACGGTATATCGAACACCTATCAAAGTTTGCAGCATAGAAATGCTAGTAACTTTTTACTGGAGCGTCATAAAACCTTGAAATTTTATAAGAATAACTCTAGCCTCCTGTCAATTTAAGCTATCGCTCAAAGGTATACTACCCTTGAGTCCCAAATCAAACACTGATAAAACTTCAAATGGCCCTAACTTCTATACGGTACGTCCTACACCTATTAAAGTTTGCAACATACAAATGCTTGTAACTTTTTACTGGAGCGCCATAAAACCTTGAAATTTTGTAACAATAAAGTACTCTAGCCTCTTGTCAATTTAACCTATCGCTCAACGCTATGATACCCTTGAGTCCCAAATAAAACACTGATAACTCTTCAAATGGCTCTAACTTCTATACGGTACGTCCTACACCTATCAAAGTTTGCAACATACAAATGCTTGTAACTTTTTACTGGAGCGTCATAAAACCTTGAAATTTTGTAACAATAATGTACTCGAGCCTCTTGTCAACTTAAGTTATCGCTCAAAGCTATGCTACCCTTGAGTCCCAAATCAAACACTGATTAAACTTCAAATGGCCCTAACTTCTATAAGGTACGTCCTACATCTATCAAAGTTTGCAACATACAAATGCTTGTAACTTTTTACTGGAGCGTCATTAAACCTTGAAATTTTGTAACAATAAAGTACTCGAGCCTCTTGTCAATTTAAGCTATCGCTCAAAGCTATGCTACCCTTGAGTCCCAAATCAAACACTGATAAAACTTCAAATGGCCCTAACTTCTATACGGTACGTCCTACACCTATCAAAGTTTGCAACATACAAATGCTTGTAACTTTTTACTGGAGCGTCATAAACCTTGAAATTTTGTAACAATAAAGTACTCGAGTCTCTTGTCAATTTGAGCTATCGCTCAAAGCTATGCTACCCTTGAATCCCAAATCAAACACTGATAAAGCTTCAAATTGACCTAACTTCTATACGGTTTATCGTACACCTATCAAAGTTTGCAACATAGAAATGCTTGTAACTTTTTACTGGAATGCTTGTAACTTTTTACAATTTAAGCTATCGCTCAAAGCTATGATACCCTTGATTCCCAAATCAAACACTGATAAAACTTCAAATGGCCCTAACTTCTGTACGGTACGTCCTACACCTATCAAAGTTTGCAACATACAAATTCTTGTAACTTTTTACTGGAGCGTCATAAAACCTTGAAATTTTGTAACAATAAAGTAACCGAGCCTCTTGTCAATTTAAGCTATCGCTCAAAGCTATGCTACCCTTGAGTCCCAAATCAAACACTGATAAAACTTCAAATGGCCCTAACTTCTATACGGTACGTCCTACACCTATCAAAGTTTGGAACATACAAATGCTTGTAACTTTTGACTGGAGCGTCATAAAATCTTGAAATCTTGTAACAATAAAGTACTCGAGCCTCTTGTCAATTGAAGCTATCGCTCAAAGCTATGCTACCATTGAGTCCCAAATCAAACACTGATAAAACTTCAAATGGCCCAACTTCTATACGGTACGTCCTACACCTATCAAAGTTTGCAACATACAAATGCTTGTAACTTTTTACTGGAGCGTCATAAAACCTTGAAATTTTGTAACAATAAAGTACTCGAGTCTCTTGTCAATTTGAGCTATCGCTCAAAGCTATGCTACCCTTGAGTCCCAAATCAAACACTGATAAAGCTTCAAATGGCCCTAACTTCTATATGGTACGTCCTACACCTATCAAAGTTTGCAACATACAAATGCTTGTAACTTTTTACTGGAGCGTCATAAAATCTTGAAATTTTATAACAATAAAGTACTCGAGCCTCTTGTCAATTTAAGGTATCGCTCAAAGCTATGCTACCCTTGAGTCCCAAATCAAACACTGATAAAACTTCAAATGGCCCTAACTTCTATACGGTACGTCCTACACCTATCAAAGTTTGCAACAAACAAATGCTTGTAACTTTTTACTGGAGCGCCATAAAACCTTGAAATTTTGTAACAATAAAGTACTCGAGCCTCTTGTCAATTTAAGGTATCGCTCAAAGCTATGCTACCCTTGAGTCCCAAATCAAACACTGATAAAACTTCAAATGGCCCTAACTTGTATACGGTACGTGCTACACCTATCAAAGTTTGCAGCTTGCAAATGCTTGTAACTTTTTAGTGGAGCGTCATAAAACCTTGAAATTTTGTAACAGTAAAGTACTCGAGCCTCTTGTCAATTTAAGGTATCACTCAAAGCTATACTACCCTTGAGTCCCAAATCAAACACTGATAAAACTTCAAATGGCCCCAACTTGTATACGGTACGTGCTACACCTATCAAAGTTTGCAGCTTGCAAATGCTTGTAACTTTTTAGTGGAGCGTCATAAAACCTTGAAATTTTGTAACAGTAAAGTACTCGAGCCTCTTGTCAATTTAAGGTATCACTCAAAGCTATACTACCCTTGAGTACCAAATCAAACACTGATAATGCTTCAAATGGCCCTTACTTCTGTACGGTACGTCCTACACTTATCAAAGTTTGCAACATACAAATGCTTAAAACTTTTTACTGGAGCGTCATCAAACCTTGAAATTTTATAACAATAAAGTACTCGAGCCTCTTGTCAAATTAAGTTATCGCTCAAAGCTATGCTACCCTTGAGTCCCAAATCAAACACTGATAAAATTTCAAATAGCCTCCTACACCTATCAAAGTTTGCAACATACAAATGCTTTTAACTTTTTACTGGAGCGTCATAAAACCTTGAAATTTTGTAACAATAAAGTACTCGAGCCTCTTGTCAATTTAAGCTACCGCTCAAAGCGATGCTACCCTTGAGTCCCAAATCAAACACTGATAAAAATTCAAATTGCCCTAACTTGTATACGGTACGTCCTACACCTAAAACCTATCAAAGTTTGCAACATACAAATGCTAGTAACTTTTTACTGGAGCGTCATAAAACCTTGAAATTTTGTGACAATAAAGTACTCGAGACTCTTGGCAATATAAGCTATCGCTCAAAGCTATGCTACCCTTGAGTCCCAAATCAAACATTGATAAAGCTTCAAATGGCCCTAACTTCTATACGGTACGTCCTACACCTATCAAAGTTTTCAATATACAAATGCTTGTAACTTTTTACTAGAGCGCCATAAAACCTTAAAATTTTGTAACAATAAAGTTCTCGAGCCTCTTGTCAATTTAAGTTATTGCTCAAAGCTATGCTACCCTTGAGTTCCAAATCAAACACTGATAAAATTTCAAATGGCCTCCTACACCTATCAAAGTTTGCAACATACAAATGCTTTTAACTTTTTACTGGAGCGTCATAAAACTTTGAAATTTTGTAACAATAAAGTACTCGAGCCTCTTGTCAATATAAGTTATCGCTCAAAGCTATGGTACCCTTGAGTCCCAAATCAAACACTGATAAAACTTCAAATGGCCCTAACTTATATACGGTTCCTCCTACACCTATCAAAGTTTGCAACATACAAATGCTTGTTACTTTTTACTGAAGCGTCATAAAACCTTGAAATTTTGTAACAATAAAGTACTCGAGCCTCTTATCAATTTAAGCTACCGCTCAAAGCGATGCTACCCTTGAGTCCCAAATCAAACACTGATAAAACTTCAAATGGCCCTAACTTCTATACAGTTCCTTCTATACCTATCAAAGTTTGCAACATGCAAATGCTTGTTACTTTTTACTGCCGCGTCATAAAACCTTGAAATTTTTTAACAATAAAGTACTCGGGCCTCTTGTCAATTTAAGCTACCGCTCAAAGCTATGCTACCCTTGAGTTCCAAATCAAACACTGATAAAATTTCAAATGGCCTTAACTTGTATACGGTACGTCCTACACCTATCAAAGTTTGCAACATACAAATGCTTGTAACTTTTTACTGGAGCGTCATAAAACCTTGAAATTTTGTAACAATAAAGTACTCGAGCCTCTTGTCAATTAAAGCTATCGTTCAAAGCTATGCTACCCTTGAGTCCCAAATCAAACACTGATAAAACTTCAAATGGTCCTAAATTCTATACGGTACGTCCTACACCTATCAAAGTTTGCAACATACAAATGCTTGTAATTTTTACTGGAGCGTCATAAAACCTTGAAATTTTGTAACAATAAAGTACTCGAGCCTCTTGTCAATTTAATCTATCGCTCAAAGCTATGCTACCCTTGAGTCCCAAATCAAACACTGATAAAACTTCAAATGGCCCTAACTTCTATACGGTACGTCCTACACCTATCAAAGTTTGCAACATACAAATGCTTGTAACTTTTTACTGGAGCGTCATAAAACCTTGAAATTTTCTAACAATAAAGTACGCGAGCCTCTTGTCAACTTAAGCTATCGCTCAAAGTTATGCTACCCTTGAGTCCCAAATCAAACATTAATAAAACTTCAAATGGCCCTAACTTCTATACGGTACGTCCTACACCTATCAAAGTTTGCAACAAACAAATGCTTGTAACTTTTTACTGGAGCGCCATAAAACCTTGAAATTTTGTAACAGTAAAGTACTCGAGCCTCTTGTCAATTTAAGGTATCACTCAAAGCTATACTACCCTTGAGTACCAAATCAGACACTGATAAAGCTTCAAATGGCCCTTACTTCTGTACGGTACGTCCTACACTTATCAAAGTTTGCAACATACAAATGCTTAAAACTTTTTACTGGAGCGTCATCAAACCTTGAAATTTTATAACAATAAAGTACTCGAGCCTCTTGTCAAATTAAGTTATCGCTCAAAGCTATGCTACCCTTGAGTCCCAAATCAAACACTGATAAAATTTCAAATGGCCTCCTACACCTATCAAAGTTTGCAACATACAAATGCTTTTAACTTTTTACTGGAGCGTCATAAAACCTTGAAATTTTGTAACAATAAAGTACTCGAGCCTCTTGTCAATTTAAGCTACCGCTCAAAGCGATGCTACCCTTGAGTCCCAAATCAAACACTGATAAAAATTCAAATTGCCCTAACTTGTATACGGTACGTCCTACACCTATCAAAGTTTGCAACATACAAATGCTTGTAACTTTTTACTGGAGCGTCATCAAACCTTGAAATTTTATAACAATAAAGTACTCGAGCCTCTTGTCAATTTAAGTTATCGCTCAAAGCTATGCTACCCTTGAGTTCCAAATCAAACACTGATAAAACTTCAAATGGCCTCCTACACCTATCACTGTTTGCAACATACAAATGCTTTTAACTTTTTACTGGAGCGTCATAAAACTTTGAAATTTTGTAACAATAAAGTACTCGAGCCTCTTGTCAATTTAAGTTTTCGCTCAAAGCTATGGTACCCTTGAGTCCCAAATCAAACACTGATAAAGCTTCAAATGGCCCTAACTTATATACGGTTCCTCCTACACCTATCAAAGTTTGCAACATACAAATGCTTGTTACTTTTTACTGGAGCGTCATAAAACCTTGAAATTTTGTAACAATAAAGTACTCGAGCCTCTTGTCAATTTAAGCTACCGCTCAAATCGATGCTACCCTTGAGTCCCAAATCAAACATTGATAAAGCTTCAAATGGCCCTAACTTCTATACGGTACGTCCTACACCTATCAAAGTTTTCAACATACAAATGCTTGTAACTTTTTACTAGAGCGCCATAAAACCTTGAAATTTTATAACAATAAAGTACTCGAGCCTCTTGTCAATTTAAGTTATCGCTCAAAGCTATGCTACCCTTGAGTTCCAAATCAAACACTGATAAAATTTCAAATGGCCTCCTACACCTATCAAAGTTTGCAACATACAAATGCTTTTAACTTTTTACTGGAGCGTCATAAAACTTTGAAATTTTGTAACAATAAAGTACTCGAGCCTCTTGTCAATATAAGTTATCGCTCAAAGCTATGGTACCCTTGAGTCCCAAATCAAACACTGATAAAACTTCAAATGGCCCTAACTTATATACGGTTCCTCCTACACCTATCAAAGTTTGCAACATACAAATGCTTGTTACTTTTTACTGAAGCGTCATAAAACCTTGAAATTTTGTAACAATAAAGTACTCGAGCCTCTTATCAATTTAAGCTACCGCTCAAAGCGATGCTACCCTTGAGTCCCAAATCAAACACTGATAAAACTTCAAATGGCCCTAACTTCTATACAGTTCCTTCTATACCTATCAAAGTTTGCAACATGCAAATGCTTGTTACTTTTTACTGCCGCGTCATAAAACCTTGAAATTTTTTAACAATAAAGTACTCGGGCCTCTTGTCAATTTAAGCTACCGCTCAAAGCTATGCTACCCTTGAGTTCCAAATCAAACACTGATAAAATTTCAAATGGCCTTAACTTGTATACGGTACGTCCTACACCTATCAAAGTTTGCAACATACAAATGCTTGTAACTTTTTACTGGAGCGTCATAAAACCTTGAAATTTTGTAACAATAAAGTACTCGAGCCTCTTGTCAATTAAAGCTATCGTTCAAAGCTATGCTACCCTTGAGTCCCAAATCAAACACTGATAAAACTTCAAATGGTCCTAACTTGTATACGGTCCGTCGTACACCTATCAAAGTTTGCAACATACAAATGCTTGTAATTTTTACTGGAGCGTCATAAAACCTTGAAATTTTGTAACAATAAAGTACTCGAGCCTCTTGTCAATTTAATCTATCGCTCAAAGCTATGCTACCCTTGAGTCCCAAATCAAACACTGATAAAACTTCAAATGGCCCTAACTTCTATACGGTACGTCCTACACCTATCAAAGTTTGCAACATACAAATGCTTGTAACTTTTTACTGGAGCGTCATAAAACCTTGAAATTTTCTAACAATAAAGTACGCGAGCCTCTTGTCAACTTAAGCTATCGCTCAAAGTTATGCTACCCTTGAGTCCCAAATCAAACATTAATAAAACTTCAAATGGCCCTAACTTCTATACGGTACGTCCTACACCTATCAAAGTTTGCAACATACAAATGCTTGTAACTTTTTACTGGAGCGCCATAAAACCTTGAAATTTTGTAACAGTAAAGTACTCGAGCCTCTTGTCAATTTAAGGTATCACTCAAAGCTATACTACCCTTGAGTACCAAATCAGACACTGATAAAGCTTCAAATGGCCCTTACTTCTGTACGGTACGTCCTACACTTATCAAAGTTTGCAACATACAAATGCTTAAAACTTTTTACTGGAGCGTCATCAAACCTTGAAATTTTATAACAATAAAGTACTCGAGCCTCTTGTCAAATTAAGTTATCGCTCAAAGCTATGCTACCCTTGAGTCCCAAATCAAACACTGATAAAATTTCAAATGGCCTCCTACACCTATCAAAGTTTGCAACATACAAATGCTTTTAACTTTTTACTGGAGCGTCATAAAACCTTGAAATTTTGTAACAATAAAGTACTCGAGCCTCTTGTCAATTTAAGCTACCGCTCAAAGCGATGCTACCCTTGAGTCCCAAATCAAACACTGATAAAAATTCAAATTGCCCTAACTTGTATACGGTACGTCCTACACCTATCAAAGTTTGCAACATACAAATGCTTGTAACTTTTTACTGGAGCGTCATCAAACCTTGAAATTTTATAACAATAAAGTACTCGAGCCTCTTGTCAATTTAAGTTATCGCTCAAAGCTATGCTACCCTTGAGTTCCAAATCAAACACTGATAAAACTTCAAATGGCCTCCTACACCTATCACTGTTTGCAACATACAAATGCTTTTAACTTTTTACTGGAGCGTCATAAAACTTTGAAATTTTGTAACAATAAAGTACTCGAGCCTCTTGTCAATTTAAGTTTTCGCTCAAAGCTATGGTACCCTTGAGTCCCAAATCAAACACTGATAAAGCTTCAAATGGCCCTAACTTATATACGGTTCCTCCTACACCTATCAAAGTTTGCAACATACAAATGCTTGTTACTTTTTACTGGAGCGTCATAAAACCTTGAAATTTTGTAACAATAAAGTACTCGAGCCTCTTGTCAATTTAAGCTACCGCTCAAATCGATGCTACCCTTGAGTCCCAAATCAAACACTGATAAAACTTCAAATGGCCCTAACTTGTATACGGTACGTCCTACACCTATCAAAGTTTGCAACATACAAATGCTTGTAACTTTTTACTGGAGCGTCATCAAACCTTGAAATTTTATAACAATAAAGTACTCGAGCCTCTTGTCAATTTAAGTTATCGCTCAAAGCTATGCTACCCTTGAGTTCCAAATCAAACACTGATAAAATTTCAAATGGCCTCCTACACCTCTCAAAGTTTGCAACATACAAATGCTTTTAACTTTTTACTGGAGCGTCATAAAATTTTGAAATTTTGTAACAATAAAGTACTCGAGCCTCTTGTCAATTTAAGTTATCGCTCAAAGCTATGGTACCCTAGAGTCCCAAATCAAACACTGATAAAACTTCAAATGGCCCTAACTTATATACGGTTCCTCCTACACCTATCAAAGTTTGCAACATACAAATGCTGGTAACTTTTTACTGGAGCGTCATAAAGCCTTGAAATTTTGTAACAATAAAGTACTCGAGCCTCTTGTCAATTTAAGCTACCGCTCAAAGCGATGCTACCCTTGAGTCCCATATCAAACAATGATAAAACTTCAAATGGCCCTAACTTGTATACGGCACGTCCTACACCTATCAAAGTTTGCAACATACAAATGCTTGTAACTTTTTACTGGAGCGTCATAAAACCTTGAAATTTTGTAACAATAAAGTACTCGAGCCTCTTGTCAATTTAAGCTACCGCTCAAAGCTATGCTACCCTTGAGTCCCAAATCAAACACTGATACAACTTCAAATGGCCCTAACTTCTATACGGTACGTCCTACACCTATCAAAGTTTGCAACATACAAATGCTTGTAACTTTTTACTGGAGCGTCATAAAACCTTGAAATTTTCTAACAATAAAGTACTCGAGCCTCTTCTCAATTTAAGCTATCGCTCAAAGTTATGCTACCCTTGAGTCCCAAATCAAACACTAATAAAACTTCAAATGGCCCTAACTTCTATACGGTACGTCCTACACCTATCAAAGTTTGCAACACACAAATGCTTGTAACTTTTTACTGGAGCGCCATAAAACCTTGAAATTTTGTAACAATAAAGTACTCGAGCCTCTTGTCAATTTAAGGTATCGCTCAAAGCTATGCTACCCTTGAGTCCCAAATCAAACACTGATAAAACTTCAAATGGCCCTAACTTCTATACGGGTGGTCCTACACCTATCAAAGTTTGCAACATACAAATGCTAGTAACTTTTTACTGGAGCGTCATAAAACCTTGAAATTTTGTGACAATAAAGTACTCGAGCCTCTCGGCAATTTAAGCTATCGCTCAAAGCTATGCTACCCTTGAGTCCCAAATCAAACATTGATAAAGCTTCAAATGGCCCTAACTTCTATACGGTACGTCCTACACCTATCAAAGTTTTCAACATACAAATGCTTGTAACTTTTTACTAGAGCGCCATAAAACCTTAAAATTTTGTAACAATAAAGTTCTCGAGCCTCTTGTCAATTTAAGTTATCGCTCAAAGCTATGCTACCCTTGAGTTCCAAATCAAACACTGATAAAATTTCAAATGGCCTCCTACACCTATCAAAGTTTGCAACATAAAAATGCTTTTAACTTTTTACTGGAGCGTCATAAAACTTTGAAATTTTGTAACAATAAAGTACTCGAGCCTCTTGTCAATTTAAGTTATCGCTCAAAGCTATGGTACCCTTGAGTCCCATATCAAACACTGATAAAACTTCAAATGGCCCTAACTTATATACGGTTCCTCCTACACCTATCAAAGTTTGCAACATACAAATGCTTGTTACTTTTTACTGGAGCGTCATAAAACCTTGAAATTTTGTAACAATAAAGTACTCGAGCCTCTTGTCAATTTAAGCTACCGCTCAAAGCGATGCTACCCTTGAGTCCCAAATCAAACACTGATAAAACTTCAAATGGCCCTAACTTGTATACGGTACGTCCTACACCTATCAAAGTTTGCAACATACAAATGCTTGTAACTTTTTACTGGAGCGTCATAAAACCTTGAAATTTTGTAACAATAAAGTACTCGAGCCTCTTGTCAATTTAAGCTACCGCTCAAAGCTATGCTACCCTTGAGTTCCAAATCAAACACTGATAAAATTTCAAATGGCCTCCTACACCTATCAAAGTTTGCAACATACAAATGCTTTTAACTTTTTACTGGAGCGTCATAAAACTTTGAAATTTTGTAACAATAAAGTACTCGAGCCTCTTGTCAATTTAAGTTATCGCTCAAAGCTATGGTACCCTTGAGTCCCAAATCAAACACTGATAAAACTTCAAATGGCCCTAACTTATATACGGTTCCTCCTACACCTATCAAAGTTTGCAGCATACAAATGCTTGTTACTTTTTACTGGAGCGTCATAAAACCTTGAAATTTTGTAACAATAAAGTACTCGAGCCTCTTGTCAATTTAAGCTACCGCTCAAAGCGATGCTACCCTTGAGTCCCAAATCAAACAATGATAAAACTTCAAATGGCCCTAACTTGTATACGGTACGTCCTACACCTTTCAAAGTTTGCAACATACAAATGCTTGTAACTTTTTACTGGAGCGTCATAAAACCTTGAAATTTTGTAACAATAAAGTACTCGAGCCTCTTGTCAATTTAAGCTACCGCTCAAAGGTATGCTACCCTTGAGTCCCAAATCAAACACTGATACAACTTCAAATGGCCCTAACTTCTATACGGTACGTCCTACACCTATCAAAGTTTGCAACATACAAATGCTTGTAACTTTTTACTGGAGCGTCATAAAACCTTGAAATTTTCTAACAATAAAGTACTCGAGCCTCTTGTCAATTTAAGCTATCGCTCAAAGTTATGCTACCCTTGAGTCCCAAATCAAACACTAATAAAACTTCAAATGGCCCTAACTTCTATACGGTACGTCCTACACCTATCAAAGTTTGCAACAAACAAATGCTTGTAACTTTTTACTGGAGCGCCATAAAACCTTGAAATTTTGTAACAATAAAGTACTCGAGCCTCTTGTCAATTTAAGGTATCGCTCAAAGCTATGCTACCCTCGAGTCCCAAATCAAACACTGATAAAACTTCAAATGGCCCTAACTTCTATACGGGTGGTCCTACACCTATCAAAGTTTGCAACATACAAATGCTAGTAACTTTTTACTGGAGCGTCATAAAACCTTGAAATTTTGTGACAATAAAGTACTCGAGCCTCTTGGCAATTTAAGCTATCGCTCAAAGCTATGCTACCCTTGAGTCCCAAATCAAACATTGATAAAGCTTCAAATGGCCCTAACTTCTATACGGTACGTCCTACACCTATCAAAGTTTTCAACATACAAATGCTTGTAACTTTTTACTAGAGCGCCATAAAACCTTAAAATTTTGTAACAATAAAGTTCTCGAGCCTCTTGTCAATTTAAGTTATCGCTCAAAGCTATGCTACCCTTGAGTTCCAAATCAAACACTGATAAAATTTCAAATGGCCTCCTACACCTATCAAAGTTTGCAACATACAAATGCTTTTAACTTTTTACTGGAGCGTCATAAAACTTTGAAATTTTGTAACAATAAAGTACTCGAGCCTCTTGTCAATTTAAGTTATCGCTCAAAGCTATGGTACCCTTGAGTCCCAAATCAAACACTGATAAAACTTCAAATGGCCCTAACTTATATACGGTTCCTCCTACACCTATCAAAGTTTGCAACATACAAATGCTTGTTACTTTTTACTGGAGCGTCATAAAACCTTGAAATTTTGTAACAATAAAGTACTCGAGCCTCTTGTCAATTTAAGCTACCGCTCAAAGCGATGCTACCCTTGAGTCCCAAATCAAACACTGATAAAACTTCAAATGGCCCTAACTTCTATACAGTTCCTTCTACACCTATCAAAGTTTGCAACATGCAAATGCTTGTTACTTTTTACTGCCGCGTCATAAAACCTTGAAATTTTTTCACAATAAAGTACTCGGGCCTCTTGTCAATTTAAGCTACCGCTCAAAGCTATGCTACCCTTGAGTCCCAAATCAAACACTGATAAAACTTCAAATGGCGTTAACTTGTATACGGTACGTCCTACACCTATCAAAGTTTGCAACATACAAATGCTTGTAACTTTTTACTGGAGCGTCATAAAACCTTGAAATTTTGTAACAATAAAGTACTCGAGCCTCTTGTCAATTTAAGGTATCGCTCAAAGATATGCTACCCTTGAGTCCCAAATCAAACACTGATAAAACTTCAAATGGCCCTAACTTCTATACGGTACGTCCTACACCTATCAAAGTTTGCAACATACAAATGCTTGTAACTTTTTACTGGAGCGTCATAAAACCTTGAAATTTTCTAACAACTCGAGCCTCTTGTCAACTTAAGCTATCGCTCAAAGTTATGCTACCCTTGAGTCCCAAATCAAACATTAATAAAACTTCAAATGGCCCTAACTTCTATACGGTACGTCCTACACCTATCAAAGTTTGCAACAAACAAATGCTTGTAACTTTTTACTGGAGCGCCATAAAACCTTGAAATTTTGTAACAATAAAGTACTCGAGCCTCTTGTCAATTTAAGGTATCGCTCAAAGCTATGCTACCCTTGAGTCCCAAATCAAACACTGATAAAACTTCAAATTGCCCTAACTTGTATACGGTACGTGCTACACCTATCAAAGTTTGCAGCTTGCAAATGCTTGTAACTTTTTAGTGGAGCGTCATAAAACCTTGAAATTTTGTAACAGTAAAGTACTCGAGCCTCTTGTCAATTTAAGGTATCTCTCAAAGCTATACTACGCTTGAGTACCAAATCAAACACTGATAAAGCTTCAAATGGCCCTTACTTCTGTACGGTACGTCCTACACTTATCAAAGTTTGCAACATACAAATGCTTAAAACTTTTTACTGGAGCGTCATCAAACCTTGAAATTTTATAACAATAAAGTACTCGAGCCTCTTGTCAAATTAAGTTATCGCTCAAAGCTATGCTACCCTTGAGTCCCAAATCAAAAACTGATAAAATTTCAAATGGCCTCCTACAACTATCAAAGTTTGCAACATACAAATGCTTTTAACTTTTTACTGGAGCGTTATAAAACCTTGAAATTTTGTAACAATAAAGTACTCGAGCCTCTTGTCAATTTAAGCTACCGCTCAAAGCGATGCTACCCTTGAGTCCCAAATCAAACACTGATAAAAATTCAAATTGCCCTAACTTGTATACGGTACGTCCTACACCTATCAAAGTTTGCAACATACAAATGCTTGTAACTTTTTACTGGAGCGTCATCAAACCTTGAAATTTTAAAACAATAAAGTACTCGAGCCTCTTGTCAATTTAAGTTATCGCTCAAAGCTATGCTACCCTTGAGTCCCAAATCAAACACTGATAAAACTTCAAATGGCCCTAACTTATATACGGTTCCTCCTACACCTATCAAAGTTTGCAACATACAAATGCTTGTTACTTTTTACTGGAGCGTCATAAAACCTTGAAATTTTGTAACAATAAAGTACTCGAGCCTCTTGTCAATTTAAGCTACCGCTCAAAGCGATGCTACCCTTGAGTCCCAAATCAAACACTGATAAAACTTCAAATGGCCCTAACTTCTATACAGTTCCTTCTACACCTATCAAAGTTTGCAACATGCAAATGCTTGTTAATTTTTACTGCCGCGTCATAAAACCTTGAAATTTTTTCACAATAAAGTACTCGGGCCTCTTGTCAATTTAAGCTACAGCTCAAAGCTATGCTACCCTTGAGTCCCAAATCAAACACTGATAAAACTTCAAATGGCCTTAACTTGTATACGGTACGTCCTACACCTATCAAAGTTTGCAACATACAAATGCTTGTAACTTTTTACTGGAGCGTCATAAAACCTTGAAATTTTGTAACAATAAAGTACTCGAGCCTCTTGTCAATTTAAGGTATCGCTCAAAGCTATGCTACCCTTGAGTCCCAAATCAAACACTGATAAAACTTCAAATGGCCCTAACTTCTATACGGTACGTCCTACACCTATCAAAGTTTGCAACATACAAATGCTTGTAACTTTTTACTGGAGCGTCATAAAACCTTGAAATTTTCTAACAACTCGAGCCTCTTGTCAACTTAAGCTATCGCTCAAAGTTATGCTACCCTTGAGTCCCAAATCAAACATTAATAAAACTTCAAATGGCCCTAACTTCTATACGGTACGTCCTACACCTATCAAAGTTTGCAACAAACAAATGCTTGTAATTTTTTACTGGAGCGCCATAAAACCTTGAAATTTTGTAACAATAAAGTACTCGAGCCTCTTGTCAATTTAAGGTATCGCTCAAAGCTATGCTACCCTTGAGTCCCAAATCAAACACTGATAAAACTTCAAATGGCCCTAACTTGTATACGGTACGTGCTACACCTATCAAAGTTTGCAGCTTGCAAATGCTTGTAACTTTTTAGTGGAGCGTCATAAAACCTTGAAATTTTGTAACAGTAAAGTACTCGAGCCTCTTGTCAATTTAAGGTATCTCTCAAAGCTATACTACGCTTGAGTACCAAATCAAACACTGATAAAGCTTCAAATGGCCCTTACTTCTGTACGGTACGTCCTACACTTATCAAAGTTTGCAACATACAAATGCTTAAAACTTTTTACTGGAGCGTCATCAAACCTTGAAATTTTATAACAATAAAGTACTCGAGCCTCTTGTCAAATTAAGTTATCGCTCAAAGCTATGCTACCCTTGAGTCCCAAATCAAACACTGATAAAATTTCAAATGGCCTCCTACACCTATCAAAGTTTGCAACATACAAATGCTTTTAACTTTTTACTGGAGCGTTATAAAACCTTGAAATTTTGTAACAATAAAGTACTCGAGCCTCTTGTCAATTTAAGCTACCGCTCAAAGCGATGCTACCCTTGAGTCCCAAATCAAACACTGATAAAAATTCAAATTGCCCTAACTTGTATACGGTACGTCCTACACCTATCAAAGTTTGCAACATACAAATGCTTGTAACTTTTTACTGGAGCGTCATCAAACCTTGAAATTTTATAACAATAAAGTACTCGAGCCTCTTGTCAATTTAAGTTATCGCTCAAAGCTATGCTACCCTTGAGTTCCAAATCAAACACTGATAAAACTTCAAAAGGCCTCCTACACCTATCAATGTTTGCAACATACAAATGCTTTTAACTTTTTACTGGAGCGTCATAAAACTTTGAAATTTTGTAACAATAAAGTACTCGAGCCTCTTGTCAATTTAAGTTATCGCTCAAAGCTATGGTACCCTTGAATCCCAAATCAAACACTGATAAAGCTTCAAATGGCCCTAACTTATATACGGTTCCTCCTACACCTATCAAAGTTTGCAACATACAAATGCTTGTTACTTTTTACTGGAGCGTCATAAAACATTGAAATTTTGTAACAATAAAGTACTCGAGCCTCTTGTCAATTTAAGCTACCGCTCAAATCGATGCTACCCTTGAGTCCCAAATCAAACACTGATAAATCTTCAAATGGCCCTAACTTGTATACGGTACGTCCTACACCTATCAAAGTTTGCAACATACAAATGCTTGTAACTTTTTACTGGAGCGTCATAAAACCTTGAAATTTTGTAACAATAAAGTACTCGAGCCTCTTGTCAATTTAAGCTACCGCTCAAAGCGATGCTACCCTTGAGTCCCAAATCAAACACTGATAAAACTTCAAATGGCCTCCTACACCTCTCAAAGTTTGCAACATACAAATGCTTTTAACTTTTTACTGGAGCGTCATAAAACTTTGAAATTTTGTAACAATAAAGTACTCGAGCCTCTTGTCAATTTAAGTTATCGCTCAAAGCTATGGTACCCTAGAGTCCCAAATCAAACACTGATGAAACTTCAAATGGCCCTAACTTATATACGGTTCCTCCTACACCTATCAAAGTTTGCAACATACAAATGCTTGTTACTTTTTACTGGAGCGTCATAAAACCTTGAAATTTTGTAACAATAAAGTACTCGAGCCTCTTGTCAATTTAAGCTACCGCTCAAAGCGATGCTACCCTTGAGTCCCAAATCAAACAATGATAAAACTTCAAAAGGCCCTAACTTGTATACGGTACGTCCTACACCTATCAAAGTTTGCAACATACAAATGCTTGTAACTTTTTACTGGAGCGTCATAAAACCTTGAAATTTTGTAACAATAAAGTACTCGAGCCTCTTGTCAATTTAAGCTACCGCTCAAAGCTATGCTACCCTTGAGTCCCAAATCAAACACTGATACAACTTCAAATGGCCCTAACTTCTATACGGTACGTCCTACACCTATCAAAGTTTGCAACATACAAATGCTTGTAACTTTTTACTGGAGCGTCGTAAAACCTTGAAATTTTCTAACAATAAAGTACTCGAGCCTCTTGTCAATTTAAGCTATCGCTCAAAGTTATGCTACCCTTGAGTCCCAAATCAAACACTAATAAAACTTTAAATGGCCCTAACTTCTATACGGTACGTCCTACAGCTATC